>BSDF01000007.1:3664315-4864315 GCA_027925045.1 Hypotaenidia okinawae
AATTGTAGGGGTTAGAATGGACCTCGAGAGATCATTGGGTCCAACCCCCTTCCAAAGCAGGCTCCCTATGATTTTTCACTCAGATAGGCGTCCAAACGGGTCTTGAATATCTCCATAGAAGGAGACTCCACCACCTCCCTGGGCACCCTATTCCAGTGCTCTGTCACCCTCACTGTGAAAAATTTCTTCCCCATGTTGGTGTGGAACTCCCTGTGCTCCAACTTGCAGCCATTGCCCCTTGTCCTGTCCCCACAGACACTGAAAAGGGGCTGGTCATTTCCCCCTGCATCCCCTGCTTAAGATAATTATTAACATTAATTAGGTCCCCCCTTAGTCTTCTCTTCTCGAGGCTGAACAGTCCCAATCTTCTAAGCCTTTCCTCACAGGGCAGATGCTCCAGGCCCTTCATCATCCTCTTAGCCCTTCTTTGGACTCTCTCCAGGAGATCCCTGTCCTTTTTATACCAGGGAGCCCAGAACTGGACACAACACTCCAGGTGGGGCCTGACCAGGGCAGAGTAGAGGGGGAGGATCACCTCCCTTGACCTGCTGCCCACACTCCTCTGGATGCACCCCAGGATCCCATTGTCTCTCTCAGCCCCCAGGGCACACTGCTGGCTCATGACCAACCTGTCATCCACCAGGATCCCCAGGTCCTTCTCCACAGGGCTCTTCTCCAGCAGGTCATCCCCCAGCCTGTACTGATAGAAACGGTTGTTCCTTCCCTTGCCTAACCCCAGCAGCCTTCTTAATATCCCCTTCCTAACTAGTTTAAAGCTCAATCGATGAGCCCTGCCATCTCCTGGGCAAGGATCTGTTTTCCTTTATGGGACAGGTGAGCCCCATCAGCAGTACTCATGCCAGGAGCAGAGTACACCATCCCTTGGTCAAAAAACCCAAAGTTCTTGCGCTGGCACCAGCCTTTCAGCCACACATTCAACTTGTGGGTTCTCCTGTCCTGCTCTGAGCCCCTCCTCCCACAAGTGGGGATAGACGAGAATATTATTTGGGCTCCCCCCTCAACAAAGCACCCCAGGTCCCGGAATTCCCTTTTGATGGCTTGCAGGCTACACTTTGTGATTGCATCCCTGCCTGCTTGAACTATCAGTAATGGATAATAGTCTGTGGATCTAACCAGCCCTGATAGCCTTCTGGTAATGTCCCTGACCCAGGCTCCAGGGAGGCAGCACACCTCCCTGTGTGTAGGGTCCGGTCTACATATAGGGCCTTCTGTCCCTCTGAGAAGGGAATCCCCTACTACAACTACCTTTCTCTCTTGCCTAACAGAGGCAGTCTCAAGGCGTGCGGATGATCGCCTCACTCTAGGTTTCCGCTTCCTCTGAGGCAGAGGGGCTGCATTCATCCCCTCACATACCTCCTCCTCAACTACCAGGGCCCCAAACCTGTTGCTTAGGGAAACCTGGGGGAGTGGGGTAGGTAGGCAGGGGGGTGCCTACGACGGCGAGTCGGGACTGTCTTCCAGCCCTCCTCGGGGTTTGGGTCACTCCCATTTACCTGTCAAAGGCAGAGAGGGGGGACCGTCTTCAGGTGCGAAGTGTCTTCCCCACTCTCTTCCTTCTGGGTTGCCAGGGAGCTACTCCACCAGTCAATCTCTCGCTCGCAATCCCTGATTGCTCTCAGTCTTTCGAGCTCTTCCTTTAGTTCTACAACCAAACAGAGTAGATCATCAAACTGCTCACACAGGTTAGGGGCTTGCCTCTTTTCCCTGGCAACTGCAGACTCTGGCATTCCCTGCAGCCTGAACCGCAGCATCCCGAGGCAGGCCCTCCGTCGGGGTTGCCCCAGATTTGTAGGGGGAACCTCTCCACCTGGTGGAGACCATGGTTACCTGTCTGTGCCCACAGCAGACAGGGAACCCTCAGCTCGCCCTTTGTACTCTGTGAGCCGGTCCGCTGAATTTACCCTCTCAGCTAGCTAGGAGGGGCGGCTCGCCCTGCCTGCTTGCCCTGCCTGCGCTAACTGCCGCGCCACGCCCTTCTGCCGCACCACGCCCTGTTTGCTCGTCCTGCTCTTGTATGGAGAGGGATAATCCCTGTCGCCCTTAGCTCCGTCCCCGAGGAGTCACCGCTCCGGGCAGTGCAGGGGACGAGCAGAGGCTGATGATGGGTGCTGCTGGCCGCACCTCTGCCTCTCTCCTTTTGATCTCTGTCACCTTTTATCCCTTGCCCTCGCGGATCTATGCCCGGGGGTTGTCGCTTGCAGAAAGGGGTCCCTCGACGGAGCCTCCCCCTTCAGAGCCCTTCTCCTCAGCAGCTGAACTGGGAGGCAGTCGTGGTGGTTTTTAAACTGCCGCTGCCGCCCTTAGCTCCGCCCCCGATGAGTCACCGCTCCGGGCAGTGCGGGGGACGAGCAGTGGCTGATGATGGGTGCTGCTGGCCGCACGTCTGCCTCTCTCTCCTTTTCATCTTTGTCGCCTTTTGTTCCTTGCCCTCGCGGATCTATGCCCGGGGGTTGTCGCTTGCAGAAAGGGGTCCCTCCCGCTTCAGAGCTCTTCTCCTCAGCAGCTGAACAGGCCGAACGCCCAGGACTAGCTCCCAAACGCAGGGGCTCCGGATGTGCGGAGCTGGCGGCAGTAAGAGAGGGTGAAGGTGCCCAGGGTGGTGAGGAGGGAAGCCTCTCCGAGCCCACAGAGAGCTCCTAGAGGGTCCCTCCAAAAAGGGAATGGGGGCAGCGTGGGGGACCTTCCCATCCCCATTCACCAAAATGTGAAATTGTTGGAGAAGGAACTTGTTTCTTCTTGTTCCTGAAGGATGCCAGCACTGGGACTTTGCTCCCAGCCAGGACTTTTGGCTTCCCTAGGAGCCACATATCATCCTCTTTCAAAGGATTTACAGCAGGATGAGCAAAGGGGGGTTCAGGATGTCCAAGTCCAGAGCAGTCTCTTCTGCAGACCTCCTCCTCTAACCTTCAGCTTGGCCCTGCCTGCCTCTCTCTCCCCTCCAACCGTTTGTGTGCACGAGAACAAGGGAAAGGAAGTCTTCAGAAATATCAAAGCCTCTGGGTACGGTGACATCAGTGGTGTTGTTCCCACGTGGCAGCGCTCTTTCCCTGGTATGTTAGGTCACTGTGCCAAGGAAAGGAACTCGGGATAAGGTTTCCTGATGTGCAGTGAAACGAGCCACCAGGATGGAAAGCAAACAGCTCCTTCCATGGCAAGAGGAGACACGTGGCACTGCAGAAATCACAGCGCCCTTGGTGAGTGATGCCGACAGGCAAGGTGGGAAGACTGTCAGGGGTCTCATTTGGGCTTTCCCCCAACCCCCCCCCCAAAAATAGACCTGGTTTGGGTTTGTTTTTTTTTAAAAAATAAATTCTGAATGTGACACATTCCCTATGAAAAGCCCCAAACCAAAGCCTTGTCTGGGAACGGCCCGGTGAAACCCCAGCAGCCGAGCCAGGAGGGCGGCTGCGTTACCCCCACCGCTGCAGGAAGTAAGGTGAGGACACAGCACAGGCCAGGACTGCCAGGGAGGTGTCAGGTGAGTACCTCTCAGGCAGGAACTGATCTCCATCTGTAGGTGAGGTTAGGGTTAGCTTGGTGATGCTGTGGGGAAAAGCAAAGCTCTGCGTTCTGCAGAGGCACAAAGGTGCAGGGCTGGAGGTGTGCCGGTATCTCACTCTCCCCTTTCTGCAGTCAGGATAAGGTTTGGAGGTCCATTGATTCAGGAACCCACTAGATAATTTAAATCCATGGGGCCTGTAGATCTGGGGGAGAAGTTGGGAAGATCCCAGGGTGCTTTGGTATTCCTTAAAGCCTATGGATTTAATAAGTGGGCTGGTAGGGATGATGGCAGCATCTGATAGCCTTCCAAGGAGCAGCTGAGGGAGCTGGGGGTGTTCAGCCTGGAGAAGAGGAGGCTGAGGGGAGACCTTATCACCGCCTACAATGACCTGACAGGAGGATGTAGAGAGGTGGGAGATGGTCTCTTCAGCCAGGAGACAGGTGACAGGACAAGGGGAGATGGATCAAGCTGTGCCAGGGCAGGGTCAGATCAGACATTAGGAAAAAGTTCTTCACCAAAAGGGTTATTGGGCACTGGCACAGGCTGCCCAGGGAGGGGTTGAGTCACCAACCCTGAGTGTGTTTAACAGACGGGTAGATGAGATGCTCAGGGATATGGTTTAGCATAGGAGAGGAATGGTTGGACTTGATGATCTTAAAGGTCTTTTCCCACCTAGTGATTCTGGGATTCTCTGTGCCTGGGGTATACCTTACTTTTGGGCTAAGGCTCAGCAACCCAAAGGTCGAGGAGCCCAGTTTATTGCTGCATGGTGCAGGGGAATACAGGCTGCCACTTGGGGAATACAGGGCTAATGTTGGGGTAGAGAAATCAAAGACACCTGGATCCAGCAAGCCAAAGGCTGGGAGAGCTCAGGAAAGGACTGGTGCCTGCCTTGGGTTCTTACTGTAGGTGCTTGGTCCTAGCTGAAGCCAGAGGACACCCAGACAAACAGCACATTGCCAATGGGAGCGGCCTGTGCTATGGGGACCCCTGAGTTGGGAAGAGGGACAGTGACTGCAGCCCAGAATAGTGTCCCTGCCACCTGCATGAAATGATCAACTCAGGGACACAAGCTCAACCACTACAACCCATGCTTTGATTCATCAAACCACTACAGGGTGGCCTCCATCTTCAGCCCTGGGTAAGTGCCACTGATTACCCTTAAAATTAGGAGGGGCCTAAAGGCTGTGCTAGGGCACGGATTCACAAAAGACAAAGGGAGGTGAAGGGCTTTAAGCCAGTCCTGGCTCTGCTGCCTCAGCTGTGGGTGATAGGCATGGCTCCGGTGTGTGGAGGGTAAAATCCTGCCCAAATCAGGGGAGGGGCTTTGCCTGGTCCTTACATACCAACGCTCCGGCTCCTAAACTTGGTGCTGGGGTTGTCTGGCTGCTATTTGTGCCTGTGAGGGAGGGTAAGGGGAGGTTTCCAGCGCAGCCAGACCACCAGGTAAGGCTTGGGGTGTTTGAGGTGTTTGACTCCTGCCGCCTCCCCGCATCGCAGGGGTGTTTCCAAAGCTGTTTTTAATACCCACGGACTCTGCAGGTGATGGGGGCTGCGGGGCGTCTGGAGGAGGGACGGAGGGAGCCTCTGGCAGCTACCTGCCAGTTTTCGGCCGCTCCGCTCGGGACGGCGGGGAGGGGAAGGCAGGGTCCGGGCAGCGGCCGGGGCCGCCCCGCCCCGCTCTCCCCGGGGGCGGGCGGGACCGTACCGGGGGCGGTGCCAGCGTCCCCTTTGTCTCGGCGCCGGGAGCGGCCTGGGCTCCGGATGTGCGGAGCTGGCGGCGGTAAGAGAGGGTGAAGCTGCCCGGGGAGGAGGGGAGGAGGGAAGCCTCTCCGAGCCCACAGAGAGCACCTAGAGGGTCCCCCCAAAAAGGGGTTTGGGGGGTGGGGGGACTGTTCGCTGCTGCGAGTGACTAGTCTGGAGCTGGGTACGCCGCTGCCTGGCTCAGCGCCTCTCCCGAGCCGTGACAACATGTGTGACGCTCGAGCGTCCCGTCCCTTTGCACCCCTCCGAACACACGAAGGGGGGGTGGTGGTTGCCCATCAGATGAGGCAGGGGGACCTTCTGCAAGCTCTGGGGGGGGGCTCTGTCGTCAGAGCTTGAAGTCGCTGCTGCCTCCCACAGCGCCTGCTCGAGCGTTGGGATAAACAGGATACGGCCCAGAGCCTTCCGGCGCTGAAATGCGCTGGGCCTTGGCGTGCAGCGCTCGGCCCGGTGGGCGCGGGGGCCCAGCCCGTGGTTTATAGCAGCCGGGGTGGGGAAACCCACGGGGGAAGTGGGGCGACGCTGGGCCCTGCGTCTGCAAGGGGAGCTCGGAAGGCTGGGCAGCTGGCAGACGCAGGGCTGAGCTGGCCCCACGGCGCGGCCAGGCAAACGGAGTTTGGGGTTTAAGGAAGGCTTTGAGAATTTCCGGGGCCAAAAGGGGTGGGAAAAAAAATATACTGGCTGCGTTGGGAAGTGCAGGACGGGGTTGGTGCGACGGGGCCGCTAATAGCAAAGGATTTCTTTAAACCAAGCCTGCTTTCCTGCTGGTGGTCCTTCTGCTGCTTTGCTCGGTCCCCCCAGACGCACGGATGTTCCCGCTGTCCTGGTGTTTTGTTTCCAAAGGTGCCCAGGCGGGTGGGGGAAAGGGAAGGAGAGAGGAGGAAGAGGGTTAAAGAAACCTAGAAAGCTTTTCCTTGTCAGAGGCTGCAGGTTGCGCTCTCTTGCTGGAGCCTCACGGGCAAAGTCCTCCCCTGGCCCCTGCCAGGAACCAGAGGCTTTACCAGGTTAAGGAGGAATTTGATCCCATGCTGTGACAAACCAGGTTTGCTGCCTCCTTCCAGGCGTGGGGTCACCCAAGCAGGATAGAGTTAACTTCATGTGTAGCAGCTGATGGGATGCTGTGTTTGGGAGTTACAATGAAAGCAGTGCTGAGAACACCCTGATGTTCTTAGTTGCAGTCAGACAGTCAAGGACTTTCTCAGCTTCTTCCTATTTCTCCCTTCAGGAGAAAGGAGGGGCGAAGCCAGGACAGGTGCCCCAGATGGGCCAAAGAGAGTATTCCATGGCAATGACGTCCTGCCCAGGAGAACGGGGGGCTGAGGGGAGGAAGAAGAGGGGCGGTGGCGGGACGCGTGCTGCTTGGGGGGACGGTCGGGTTGCGGGACAGCTCTGGGTGGTACCTGAGTTGTGTGGGTCGGGGAGAAACTGCATTGGGGATCAAGAGTTTCATCTTCTTTTGCTCTCAAGTCCTGTTAGCATTGGGATATTTGATCTTTCTGTTCTCTTAGTAAACTCTCCTTATCCCAACCCACGGGCCTCTTAGTTTCTTGGGTTTGGAGTTATTTGCCCTTCCTTTTCCCTTCCCTTGTTTCCCCCTTTTTCCCTCTTCCCCTGCTCTTTTCCTTTAAGGAGCAGGCAGCTGCGTGGATCTCTGCCCACAGCCGGGGGGAAACCACGACACATGGCTACCCAGATGTTTGAGGGGAGAGGGCATGCAGCCATCTACCAGAAGTACAGGTTTGCGCCGGGCGAAGAGCTGCAGCAGATCATCCTGGGCTACCTGCAGGAGAAGGTGAGTAGGGTATGTCCAGGCCGCAGGGAAGCGGGGAGCACTATTTGTGGGGAGCAGTGGTTATCCTGCTGGGAACGCAACCTCGGTCGCTGCACAGGGAAGAGTAAATGAGTAGGGCTTGAGGCAAGCTGTGGGCACCAAAGAGCCTTTCCATGGGTTGTGCTGGGGATGTTTCTGCATGGATCCTGGGGGAAGGAACAGGGTAACAGCACAGAAATGGGGAGGTTGCCCACTGAGATGTGTCGTCTTCTCCCCACAGAGGGTGAACTCTCTGGAGCTGGTGGTGGATGTCGGCTGCGGGTCTGGACAAGGCACCCGCTTCCTTGCGGAGCACTTCAAGAAGGTGGTGGGAACGGATATCAGCGAAGCACAGATCCAGGAGGCCAGGGATGGCCCCTCCATGCCCAACACCTCCTACCTGTGAGTGTCGGGGGAGCAAGCTCACTTGAAGGCAAAATTCAGGCCCTGGCGTGGAGGTGGTGTTTTGTGAGTATGACTGTTGTAGGAGCCAGCTGGCACCACAGTAATTCCTGTTTGATGGGATTCCTGGCATGAATGGGCATTATCCTACATCTACATGGTCTTGCTTCCCAAACGGTCGCTGCTGACTCCCAACAAATGCCCACTGACTTCATGTCCTGCTTCCTGATTCCCATGTTACAGCCTGTCTTTCCTGCCTCCCCCTTCCAGCGTGTGCCCTGCGGAGGAGCTGCCGTTTGGGGATGCCTCAGTGGACCTCCTGACGTCCTTCACAGCTGCGCACTGGTTTGATGTGGAGAAGTTCATGAGGGAAGCAAACCGGGTGCTTAAGCCGGGCGGTTGCATGGCCATCAGCACCTACACTGTGGACATGAGTCTGCGCTATGGAAACTGCTCTGAAAAGCTGACCGAAGTCTTCAGGGAGGTGAGATGATGAGACCTAAACCTTGGAGCTTCCTCCCCTGGTCTGGCCAGGGGGAGATGTTTGGTACTTGAAGAGGGAAGTCTTGGGCTTTGGGGTACAACTAGAGGGCTCCTGTTACAGGATGGGGCAGAGGAGTGGTTACGTAGAAGGACAAGGTTGGGATGGGGCATCAGCGGTTCCCACATGGGGCTGGGGCTGGCTGGATGAGAGGAGGGACGTTGGGACTGACAGGGCAGGCTCTGGTGTGGCAAGAAGGGCTGTGGAGCACATCTTGGGCGGGGGGGGGGGTGCCTGGTACCATCAGAGATGTCTCCTGTTGCACTAATCCCAGCAAGAAGAATGGCAAGTAGAAAAAGGGGGTTGGTAAATTTGAATGCAAGGAGAAGGTAAACCCAAACCCCACGAAATCCACCACCAGGCAAAATGTGCGTGTATGAAGGCATCAGAAGTGGGGCTGAGTGACCCCAAGTGAAGTGGAAGCTGAGAGCTTCATGTGGTTTTGTGCTGGGCTTTAATCTGCTGTCTTCACAGTCCTGGGACCTGCTCTTAAAGTACTCACATAACAGAATAAAACTCGTCTTGGAAGACTACAAAACCATCTTTGAGGCCTTGCCATTTCCAGACAAGAAGAGGTGAGCAGGAACTCCTTGGAGTGGCACCAGGAAGGGATGGAGGTGGTGTCCCCACTGCTCTGCCACCGGCTTGGTGAGGACACCAGGGAGCTGTGTTCCAGCAAGAGCCTTTGTGTGGTGGCAGGGCCATGGGGCTGCACTCCTGGTCCCCTTGGAATTTGGGCAGCTCTGTGCTGGGCTGCAAGGTGTGGTCTCAGGGCTGCAAGGACCCTTCCATCCCCAGGCAGAACTGGGTTAGGTTTTGGGGGTTTTTTAGTTAGGGGGTTTACAATAATTTGAGGCTTTTGAACAGATCGCTTAGTGGATAAGGGGAAGGGAAAACAGGGTGAGAGAATCTGCCCCAGAGCTCCAGGGAACCAGTACCTGCCTCCCCAGCAGTGCACTGGGTGGGGTGACTCTGCCGAGGAGAAGGATGCCCTGGCAGCAGGGTTGGGGAGGTGCTGGAGTGGGGAGTGGGCTATGCAAGCAGATCTGTACCTCAGGCTGCCTGAGCCCCAGACTCTGCTAGATGATCTCTGGGACCCTGTCTGCTTCTCCAGTAGGGCACTAATTAGAGCTCCTGATCCCCCCAAATGCCACAACCAGATGCCGTTCCCATCTGTTGGGTGCCTGGTGTTGGGTATTTTATTCACCACCAACTCAATCTGCTGTCCTCGTTCTGCTGCCTTTGAGATTTAACTTCATGATGTTCCTTTCTTCCCTGTCTCCCCTCTAGAATCACGGATATCTTTGACAAAATTCCCATGACCATTGCTGGTGTGGTTGGTTACTTGGAGTCTGCCTCTCCTTATCAAGCCTTTATGAAGAATGACCCTGAAGCTGCAAAATCCCTCCTCCAAGAGACCCAAAAGAGGTGAGAAAACTGCTTGGGAAAATGAGGAGGACGTGGAAGACCTCTCTTACCCGCCCCTCTTACACCACAAATGAGTGATGTTGCAGTGACCCCTTCAAAGCTAGAAGTGATCTGAGCAGCTCTACATTCCCTCCTTTCCCCAGGAATGGGTGGATGCTTGTTGGAGAGGTTGAACAGCAGATCCTCAGCTGCTCACATAATCACAGAATTGTAGGGGTTGGAAGGGACCTCCAGAGATCGAGTCCAACCCCCTGCCAAAGCAGGGTCCCTAGGACAGGGCGCACAGGTTGGCATCCAGACAGGGCTGGAGAAGGAGACTCCACACCTCCCTGGGCAGCCTGTCCCAGGGCTCCCTCACCATGAAGAAGTTCTTCCCCAGATTGGGGGGAACTCCCTGTGCTCCAACTTGAAGCCATCACCCCTTGTCCTGTCCTCACAGACCACTGAGAAGAGGCTGGCAATTTCCCTCTGTGTTTCCCACTTCAGATACTGATAAACATTGATCAGATCCCCTCTCAGTCTCTTTTCTCAAGGCTGAACAGCCCCAGGTCACTCAGCCTTTCCTCATAGGGGAGATCATAGAATCATAGAATTGTAGGGGTTGGAAGGGACCTTGAGAGATCATCAGGTCCAACCCCAATGCTCCAGGCCTTTAATCACCTTTGTAGCCTCCACTGGACTCTCTCCAGAAGATCCCTGTATTTTTTTCTACCAGGGTACCCAGAACTGGACACAGCACAATTGACCTTGGTTTAGGTGCGTGTAGCTGGGAGGTTGTTCTTGCACTGATGTATCCACGTGAGGCTCGTGCTGAAGGTCTCTTGAGTTCCTCTGCTTTGCTTTTGAGTAGCAGAGGAGAGGAGGAAATACTGATAGTTGTGTCCTAACCAAGCTGTTCTGGCTGACAAGAAGGGCGTGCTGCAGAGCTGGGAAGGGGAGGTCATCCCTGTGCCTGCAGACTTCTTCCCTGGTCAGAACAACCCCTGTGGAGGTTGGAAGAATTTGCCTTCAGGACTTGGATGCTTTGGGTGTGGGAAGAGACCTGTCTGGTGGGGGATGCTGCCCCACAGGGTGGGAGCTGGCTGGGCAGAGCGAGCCCCTTTCTCTGCTTCTTGTTTCAGGATGCTGGAGGCGATGGGAGTTTCTTCTCCTGAAACCCCTGTGGAGTTCTGGGTGAGGCATGTCTGCGTGCTGGGGTGCAAGGGGCGGTGAGAGGAAAACCCTTGTCCTGCCCTAGTGCCAGAAGGGATGGAAGAAGTGGGATGTCTGTCCGTGTCCTGCTTGTGTCCACCCCTATTGCTTGGGAAGATCGACGCTGATTTTGGTGATTGACACTTTGATCTTCTGGGGAAAGCAGATGAGTCCTCACGCCTGCTCTCGGGTTCCTGTCCATGCTGGTCCCACCAGTCCACCCAGTGCTGTGCTGATTTCAGACTGGTGGTAGTGGGATTGCACACGGGGGTGAGAATCACGGTAACAGCAGAGATGCTCGCTGTGTTCCACAACGATTCATGACTATAAAAGAAGCTGAGAAAGCTGCTTGTGGCTTCTCCTCTGAAGAGAGGTGGGAGAGCATCTGCTGGGGTGGGAATAAGTGAACTTTGGGGACGTTGCCCACCCCCTTCTTCACAGGGTGGGTGGTCTTTAAGTGGAAAAGGGTCGTTTGCCCCTTTCCCTGCCCAGGCCATGTGAGGAGCTGCGTGCTGCCTCTGGAGACCAAGCTGCCAGGGCTCTTCTTGCCCACTCCATCATCCCTCACCCCAGCCCTGGCTCTTTGCAGGCTGGCGAGGTTTGCTCAGCACTGTGCCAGCACCCCTGCTTGCCCCAGTGCTGCTCAGCAGCCTTTCTGAGATCACTGCTGTGGGGAATGACGCAGTGCCTGCTGTCCCTCCCCCTGCTGTGACCGGGAGGGTAGAGGCTGCCCTTTTGGGGAGGGGCAGGTGGAAGCACAGGGCTTTGAAGCTGGGTCTGGCATGGCTTCTGTTTGCTTTCTGGAGATCTGAGTCCAGGTGCAGCCAGTGTGGGGACCTCTCCCTTTCCTGTAACTCCTGCCCTGGTGAGAAGGGTGCCCGGATGCTGTGGGAAGGGCTGTGGCCTCCACACCTCTGTGCATTAAGGAAGATGGAAGGGATGTCTTCGTGCCTGCCTCCCCCCAGGGACAGCAGTTGGATGGAGCTTGTGGGTGCTGGAGGGGTTTCAGCTGTGGTCTTGGGGCTCTTGGGTATGGTCCTACCATGGGCACAGAGACTGGGCCTCCTTAACCCAGCAATAGTGGTCAGCCCTAGGTGTATCTCCGTTGGGATCACGGCCTGCTGGCTCAGCTTGCCCAGGGTGGGGAGTGAAGGCTTTGACCTTGCTTGGTGGCTCCTGGGCTGGTGGTGGGGTCCCAGGAGAACAGTTGTGGCTGAGGGGAAACCCAGTGCTGCTGCAAGGTTGGTCTCTGTGGCTGGGTGGTGGAGAAGACCTTGCTGAGGTGCGATGCTGAATCGAGCCCTGCTGCAGGTCACCAGCAAAGAGGCTACACAGGGTGCAGGTTGCCTTTGGGTGAGCAGCACTCACAAAACCTCCTGTGCTGGGCAAGGATGGGGTTGGTGGCCTGTCATCTCCTGGAGGAGCACTAGAGGTCTCTCCCTGCCCAGGGTCACACCAGTAGAAGGATCTGGGTGCTACTGGGAGGTGGGTAGTGTGTCCAACTGCCTCTGCTGGGGCAGCCCTAGCTGGGCTGGCAGGGCTTGTCCTGGGGAGGTGTGACCCTGCAGGGAGATGTCCCTAGGGAAGGGGCGGGCTGTGCCCCACAGTGCTGGCCAAGGGCTCTGCTGAACAAGTGCTGCTCCAGGTTTCTTCCTCACTTTGCAGTTTATTTAAACCTGTCTGCTAATTAACCTTGCAATTAACATTCCTCCTCTCAGTGGAACACTTGGTGATTCCCCCAGGCTGATGCAGCGGGTGACCTGTCATGATGTAACAGGGATGACATCACCACTTGGGCAGCATCATCAGCATGAGGAGGCATGTGGAGCGGCACAAACCAGCCCAACATCAGGGGGGCTGCTGCATCCCAGGAGGCAGTAAGGGACTCTGGGGTGCTGGGCCAGCTCTGAGGCCCAGGGCCCATGGGGATGGATGGGCTCACCAGCGGTGGCCAAGCCAAAACCTCCCACTCCCCTGCACCCATGGAGCCATGGGCAGGGCTCCCAAACGTCACCCAGGTGGTGGGGTTTTATAGCTGTCTTTTTGGGGTGCTCCTGGGGATTAGTTTTCTCAGCAAATTGAGCACAAGCTGGTTAATCCCTGACAACATGCCAACCGGAATGAGGGAAAGAGGGACCTGGGCTCCTCCTCACCACCCAGCTGCAGTGACATGGCTTGTCCCCAAGGCACTTCTGGCTTGTGCCATGTGGCAGGTGATGAGTCATGGGGTGGTTATGCCAGTCCTGCCCGCTTTCGCTTTCCTTCTTGCACCCAGGACCGCTGGCTCGGAGCAAGTTTGAATGGCTCCAGCTCTCTGTGCCACACTGCATGAATCTGAGGCGAGGGCTCCGTTGTCGCCATCTGCACCGTGTTCCCAGCTCTGTGCCATGGCAGTTGGGGCTGCAGTGAAAGCTGCTGTGGATCCCCAGCACCCCCTGGGCATGGTGTGGCAGCCCCAGCCCGTGCCGGCTTTGGGAAACCCTCTGCTGCGGTGGCAGAAGGCACCAGCACTGTGGTTTGGAGGAGCCATGCCAGCTGCAGCCGGGCTTTGCTGGCTGGGCTGGGATCAGGGGTGGTGGGGCATGATGTTCCCATGTGAGATGCTCGCTGGCCTGTCGGTGCCCAGATGGCAAATCTGCATCCCAGCAGGGAGAAGCCCCTGCTGCTGCTCAGCCAGGTGCCTGCCGCTCAGCTATGGCTGGTGGGGCAAGTGAGGGGCAAACATCTGAGTGGACCCCTGGGAGATCTGCAACCTCCCTCCCAGCCACCCGCAGTGCTGGGGGCCCTGCGCCCGCAGCCCCGGCTTCCACCCTTTGGCTTTCGCTTTTCCTTTGGAGCCTCTGGGTCTCCTTTCGCCTGCGTGAGAAGATGAAGTTTCACTTTGCTTTTCCACCCAGAAATGACGTCTGGGAGCCAAACGTCACAGCCACAGGGAAGAGAAGCCAGGGAAGCTGGGTCCCGGAGGGATGTGAAGGTGCTTGGTGACCTGAGAGTGCCTCCAGTGCAGTACTTGGTGGGGGGTGTGTGGGAAGGGGCAGCAGCTTGTGGATCTGCATGTAGACCAGGCTCATCTGCCATCCTGGCTCCAGGGCAGGGGCTGTGCATGGGGTTGTTCTGGCACTGGATGTTGCTATCTTGGTGCTGGACATCACAGCTGGGTGCTGAGCACCCTGCTCTGGCCCCACTGGTGGCAGCTGGAGATCCTAGCCCAGGTGCCAAAACACCCTACCGTGGCTTGCACCTTGGTCAGGAGGAGGAAGCACACCTTGGTGCCTGTCCTGTGAGCCAGGCTCAACCCTGGCCGAGGGCTGGGACCCTCTCTCTCACCCCATGGCCAAGTTCATCCTTATACCCCCCACCCTGGCTTGGTTGAGGTCCCACCTGTTCCAGCTGTGCTGTGCTTGAGCAACAGCTCTGGAGTTTGTTAGGCTGGTCTGGGGCTTTTATCTCGCAGCTGTGCTGAGCATAAGCTTGCTGAACTAATTAAATAAATAAAATTACCTAAATCAGTGTGTTTCTCTGATGGGAGAGAAAGGGAGGACAGTGCTGGGCTCCTGTCCTGCTGAAGGACCCCATGATGGGAACCCCCTGCACCCACCATGCTGTCGGGCTCAGCACCATGCTGTGCTCCCCTGACTTTCTCTGGGCTCTGTCCGTGCCTCACTGAGGTGGAAAGAGCTGCCATCCAAGCCATGGCTGTTCCTGCCTGCCCTCTCTGCTCCTCTTCATCTCTGGTGGTGCCTACTGCCCGTGCAGGAGGTGATGGGAACAACCTGAAACACTAATGTCCACCTGATAACAAGAAACCACTTTTTCTCTCTGCGGGTGGTCAAGCACTGGCACAGGCTGCCCAGAGCGGCGCTGGAGTCTCCATCCTTGGAGAGAGCCAAACCTGGACTGTGTCCTGAGCAACCTGCTCCAGCAGGGCTTGGACTGGGCCATGTCCAGAGGTCCCAGCCCACCTCCACCACTTGGCACGGCAGCTGCATACTGCGTAGGTCCATCTTTCCACCACCTTGCGCAAGAACATCTCTCGTTTGCATGGACCACTTGGAGCTGGCAGTTTAACACTACAAATTGGGTCATTTTGGAGCAGTGTTCCTCTGCAGCCACCGCAGGAGGCCCCACAAAGTGGGCTGACACCCGCTGCTGTGTTCCTGTGCGTCTCCTTTTTAGGCACAGGTCTGTATTTAAAGCCTGAGGAACATGCAGCCGTGCAGCGATGACAGCTTCGTGTCACAGGAGGTTACCTCAGGGGGGAAGCCGGCTATTCCTGAGAGAGGATGTCGTTCTAGCTGTCAGCAGGGAGATGTCACTACATGATATTTGCATTTCCATGCTGCAGCAGCTGGTGGGGCTGGCAGCCGCGCTCATCTCCAGCAGCTCCCCCCACTCCCTGCAGAGCCTTACGTCCCACCTGGAAAACACCAGGTGGAAATTCTTCTGCTTTCACTATTTTCCCTGCTCTTGCAGCGAACCTGGTCCCTCAGGACAACGAGCACATACTGCCTCCTCCCTGATGCAGCCGTTGTGCTGCACTTTCTATTGGGAAACTGAGGCACGAACTGCTGCCCCTCAGGAGGCACTGAAATCCTCCTGGTTACTCTGATCCTGCTTCCCCAACGGGGCTGTATGCCTCGGGGATCTCATGCAGCTTTCTGCGCGGTGCTGGGCTGGATCATGGCCAGCAGCTCTGCAGGTGGAAGTGGGACTGGGTGGGAGTGGTGCCTTTCCCCCTCCCCCATCCCCAGCTCCCTTAGAGGGGCACACACCGAAGGCAGCCCTAGCATCCCCCTGCATCCCCGGGGTGCTGGGTGCACCCATGGAGGTTGGCGGCGGGGCAGGCAGGCGGCGGGGCCAGCAGACAGGCACTGCCCACACCTACCACACCTGCAGCACTGGGATTCCCTCGGCCGTCGCTTTCGCTTTCCTCTTTCCAGATCTGCTGGGCTGTGGATTTTCCTGCCAATCTGAAAGCGCAATCGCACCGGGCAGGCAGCATAAAAACCAGGGAGATGGAGCAGCAAGTGTGTCACAGAACATCAAAGCAGCTCCTTGAGACCAGCTACCAGCCCAGGAGCCCTATAGTCACACGAGCCACCCACAGCAACACCGTCAGGCATCTCTGCATCAGGCGTTTGGTGGATCTGACCTGGAAGCCCTCCAGTTCATCACCTCGGGCTTCTTGCACCGCAGCCCGCTCACCCCTTGAAACGGTCTTGCCATCAGGCTCTTGCCATCAAAATGCTGCACCTCAGCTTTGCCCTGCTGCTTGCCGTGGTGTTGGGGGACGGCCTCGGGGCTGCCTTCCCCCGAGACACCCTGAAGAAGAACTTCAGCCTGTCCAAGTATCAGTTCCTCGTGCCCCATGAGCTGAAGGCTGTGCAGAAGATGAAGGAGCAGTTTGTAAGTACTGCTGGCAATAGGGGGGTGGTGGTGTGCGGTGCAAGGCAGAGGGGATGCTGAACTCAAGAACTTGAGTGATAAGGTGGATGTTTTCCCGGGGGGGCAAGAAGGAGGCTGGGACAAATTTTGTTTCCAGGGGTTTCAAACCCCTGGAGGCTGAGTGGGGTTGCAACGGCATCACCAAATGTCCAGAGGACAGTTATTCATTCTCCCTCTTGGCTCGTGCCTGCAGGAGGACATCATGCTGCTGTCGGACCGCAAATGCCACACCAGGCTCTTCCATCGCAAATGGAGCCCTGCAGACCTGTCGGTAAGAGCAAGGCAATGTTTTAAAAAGGGGGTACACCCCACCACCATCCACACTCCTCCAGGCAGGGCCTTCAGGACCCCTGTCCTGCAGCCCCCAGCCAGCCCGGCTGCTTTGGGTCCCTAACCAGGGTGGCTCCTTCCCACAGGTGGCCGACCGAGTGATGCTGGTGGAAGCTGAGCTGGAACTCGCCACCGCCATGCTGGGGCTCCCCACCACCACCCCTGAGTTCGCCGAGGCACGCCAGCGGCCCTTGGCCTTCCTCACCCAAGTTCGGGAGGATCTGCGGGGCTGGGTGAGTGCTCCCCACCAAGAACCCCTCGACCCTAGTGCAGGTGGCATCACCGTGGGACGCTGGCAGTCCTTACACAGCTGCTTTCCTTGCAGATGGCCATGGAGGCTCCTTCGCATCAGCCCTCTGGGAAACTGAGGCACTGGCTGCAGAAGCTGCAGACGGCCAAAGAAACAGTAAGTTGGCGGGACAGCCGGGGGTTGGGGTGTTCGGGACCGCTCAGATCCCTCTGCAACCCACCTCCGGTGCTAACCCATCCCTCCTCCCTGCCACAGGAGACCACCGGCTGCCTGGAGGCCTCCGCCATCCTCCACCTCTTCCAAGTGCTGAACGACCTGCGGTGCGCAGCGCTCCAGGAGCAATGCACTTAGCTCCTGCCAGCAGCCCCGCCGGCACCGTGCCACACTCACCGGTCCCAAAGGATGCCCTGAGGACCAGGAAGAAGTATTCTTATAGCATCACTGGACTGTATTTCTTATGTCAGCATTTTCTTATTTACCTGAACTCAGGCCACAGCTCAGGGGTTGGATTTTTTTCTTAACTTTTAACTTATTGGGGTTTTTGTGTATTTATCAATTGAGAAGGGAAGAGGTAAAGTGGTGCCACTCCGGACAGATGCAGTTCAAGGGGAATGGCTGTATTTATTTGGTATCTTTGTTTTGCTGGTTTTCAAAACACTGACTGTTTTTAACGACTCCTGTTTTTGTACTTGCTATTTATTATTTTTTTACCTGCTATTTAATATGAAAAAAATAAAACAAACACTGTGAACAGACAAGCTGCCATCATGTGTTTTCCCTACTCTTGGCTGGACTATCACTCCATTGGAAAGGGAGTTATTGGTGGGGTGAAAGGGGACCCAGAGGAGAAGTCTGAGCATCTGGAAATGAGCAGAACTTCGGCACTCCTGCTCGCCCTGACTGCTCCCCTCTGGTTTGCCTCTGGGGACAGATGGATGCTGTCCCTGCCTACATGGGGACACCTGTTTCTAGGCTGGATGCCTGTTTTTGGTGGTGCTTGCCTCCAAGTTTGGTCATACTGGGGCTCTCAGAAGATCCATGAATGATGTAACCACCAAAGCGGGGGTCAGGACGAGCAAGGAGTCAGGGAAGGCAGGTATACTCAGCAGGGTGAGGAGCTAAAGAAGCCATGAGCACACCCAAACCTCCTTCAGTCTCTGTTTTTCGCAGGTCAGGGAGCTGTTTTGGAGCAGCCAGGTAGCCGGAGGGAGCTGGTAGCAGCCCCATGTACCCGTGATGGCCACACCTGGGGACCAGCATCACCTCAACCCCGTGGACCAAAAAGGCGCCGGTTTCAGGGTCAGCGTGGGGAGAAGTACAGGGGAGGCTCCAGGCACTCCACTCTGGGGTAATTTTAAGGTTGCTGCCTTTAGGCTGCAGGGCTGGGAGCTGAGCTGCCAGCGGCCTTGCCGCAGCATGGTCACAGCCTCCCACAGAGAGACAGCCCGGGGCAGGAGCCATAAACTCTTCGCACAAAAGGTGTCCCAGGCACCGCCAGCTCATCCTGCTCAGGCTGTGCAAGGATGGTGTCAAAGTGAGACCTCGCTGCTGACAGCGTGGGGAAAAAAGCTCCATGTTCCCTTCTGTTCCTAATTACGCTGTGTACTAAGGCAGCCTAGCACAACAGTGGGGAAAGGCTGTTGCTCCTCAGTCTTCTGCAGCTGGCCTGAACCTGCCACTTTCAGGAGAGACAGGCCCCCTGGATGCTGCTTGCTGCAGCAATACTTTGCCTCCCAGGAAAAGGTAGTGCCTGCTCCGGGGAGGGGTTCCACACCGGAGACCCCTCCTCCTGGCCCTGCTCACCATTTCACCCCGTGGTTTTGAAGGTCTGTTCCATGGGGCCTATGTACAGCCAGTGCCTGGTGGGGGGAAGGTTGTTTTTAAAAAAATTTGGCCAAAAGTGCTGTGCTGCCATATCCAAATGATACAGGGACCTGGAGAGGAAAGCCTACGGGGAGGCTAGAGGCACTTACACATCCCCCAGCCCAGGTTTATTTAGATTAACCTGCTCTCATTAGGGTACCTACCAAGTCGCTGTGAAATGCAGCTGCTGCAGAATGGCATGTGATGCCAACCGCACCTGGGAGGAAGGCACGGGGCTGCCTCCATGTGCGTCCCTGGGGAAGGAAATTAGCTCCCCTGCTCATGAGTAGGCAGGAATCACTCCTGTTAAACAGCAATCCCTCTCTGTCTCTCTGCTGGGTGCACAAGGCATCACATCCATCGCAGTGCTCCTTGATTTGTGTGGCTGGAAATACCAGATGTGCCGATACCTTCCTCACTCCCCATCCACAGCTGCCTTTGGCACGTCTCTGCACAGTGTCCCATGCACAGTGGTGTAAATTAAGGCTGAGGAGGCACTTGTATTACTTTGCCAGATGGGTCAGGTGGGCTCCTGGGGTGCTGGGAGGCAGGCTGATGAGGATGAGGATGGTGCTGCAGGTGGCTCAGCTGGCCAGAGTTAGCCTAATGCCCCTGCCAGCTCACTGTAGCTCAGGAGGAGCTCCTCCGTGTCTCCTGGAGGGTGCTTGCAAGGGGTTAAAAAGTGCTTCTGCTTTCCCAGCAGGCTCAGCTGAGGGGTGATGCTGGGAGCCAGAGCCTTTCTAGGCATCACTGTGCACTTGGCTTGTGAAGGGATGTTAGTGGTGGTTTCCCAGCCTTCCTGGGGAAAAGGAGAGAGGCGTGCCCTTCCCTGCACCTGTTTCAGTCCAGACCCAGAAGCAGCAGGAGGGGAGATGGAGAGCCTGGGTTTTGCTGTGTCTCTGTCTGGCCCTGGCATTTGGGAGGCACCTACAGCAGTTCCCATGTGGCCTCTGATCTCTGGCCCCAAGGGCAAAAACTACCAGCAAGAACCCCAAAGAGGTGGGTAGACAGACAGATGTTTAACCAGCAGTGTAGGGAGTTTCCTCTGCAAAGCTCTGCTGGAAAATGATCAGCAAAGTCCTAAGGTAGACCAAGTGGTTGGAAGAGGAGGAGGAGGATGCAATCTGTGGTAAGGTGAACCCCAGCCAATCTGTGCTGTGTTTACAGGGGGAAATACAGGGGTTGTGGAAGAGACCGAGCTGTTGGAGGGTGAACGTAAAGGCAGCTGCTCTTTACATCAGAAGATGGCTCTGTGGTTGAAGACCACAAAACACCCCTTGGCAGTGGTGATTGTGACTCCTCTCTGGTTGACTTGAAGCCAGAAGGTGTCCAGATCTTGTTTGCATTAAATCTCTGTCCCTCTCGCCTCCAGCCTGGGCACCTATGCTGGCTTAGGTTCCTCCTGGAATCCCATAGGATGTGAAGAGAACAGGACAGAGTCCTGTGGGATTTGGCAGGGCCCTGGCTAAGGTAAGGCAGGAACAAGCTACCAGGTGGCTGCTCCTTCCTGGTCAGGTTTTTGAACGTGCCTCTTGCAACATTATCCTAACATCCTAGTCCTGCAGTTAGTGACCCAGCTAACAGGGACCATGAGACCTGCTTTTCTCCCTTCAACAACAGTTCACACAAAAGAGTTTTATTCTGGTAGGGTTGGTTTAATTTCATGTCTGCGTACAGCTTTGTGATTCCATTGAATAAGTGGGAGAAACACCTACCAAACTGCAGAAAAGACAGCAGAGTTCCTGAGCTTTTCACTTCAGCTGCCTTTCCACCGGTCTGGAGCGGCAGGAACTCAGCAGCTCCGCAGGGAGCATTGCTCGACATGTCGCCGGTGACGTTTCTGCAGGCAAATCAAGGCAACCGCTGCGTTTTATTGACGGCTCAGGCTATGTGCTCCTGGGTCATAAACCTGTGCTGCTGTCCTGGTTTCAGTCAGGATAGAGTTCACTTCATTTGTAGCAGCTGATGGGATGCTGTGTTTGGGAGTTACAATGAAAGCAGTGCTGAGAACACCCTGATGTTCTTAGTTGCAGTCAGACAGTCAAGGACTTTCTCAGCTTCTTCCTATTTCTCTATTCAGGAGAAAGGAGGGGCGAAGCCAGGACAGGTGACCCAGATGGGCCAAAGAGAGTATTCCATGGCAATGACGTCCTGCCCAGGAGAACAGGGGGCTGAGGGGAGGAAGAAGAGGGGCGGTGGCGGGACGCGTGCTGCTTGGGGGGACGGTCGGGTTGCGGGACAGCTCTGGGTGGTCCGGCCTGAGTTGTGTGGGTCGGGGAGAAACTGCATTGGGGATCAAGAGTTTCATCTTCTTTTGCTCTAAAGTCCTGTTAGCATTGGGATATTTGATCTCTCTGTTCTCTTAGTAAACTCTCCTTATCCCAACCCACGGGCCTCTTAGTTTCTTGGGTTTGGAGTTATTTCCCCTTCCTTTTCCCTTCCCTTGTCCCCCCTCCCCCTTTTTCCCTCTTCCCCTGCTCTTTTACTTTAAGGAGCAGGCAGCTGTGTGGATCTCAGCCCACAGCCAGGGGGAAACCACGACACTCGGCTTTAATTAGTCTTCAGAGGAGGCAGCAGGTTGTTGACAGCACCTTTATGAATAGGCTCATAAAATCGTTTTATTAATCCCCGCAGAGGTCACAGTGACAGGTATGAGCTGAACCGCTCTACCACAGCCAAAGTGTGGAAAATGCTGGGAAATGCTGCTTTTACAAATTAAAAAGGGTTATTGTATTTATTTTTTTTTTTTTTTTTTTTTGCTGAATTGAGAGGCAAAGGACTCAGGCTGCCTCATCATAAATCCTTCGTAAAGGAATTCAGGAAGATAAGGAAGTTTTGCTGTTAATTGTGTTATGGCACAACCTATCTCCCAATTAGAATACACAGCTCACGGGAAAGGTGCTGCTGCCTAATTAAAACTAAAGCCTGGATAGGGGCTCTAGGTTCCTTCAACAGACTTCATGTCCTAATAAAGCTCCACTATTCAGACAACAAACATTTGTCCCGGACAAAAGGAATACTTATAACTTAGTACCCTGATAGACATGAAAGTGCCTAAGTTGAGATTGTGAATTTTGAAAAACTTAATCCATAGGGAAACAGGGGAGGGAAGCTTTTACTTCATGTGCTCTTGGGATACATATGGTGTTTAATTAATGTTTATCAAATGTTAACAGTTATTATTGATTATTGGAAATGTCAATTGTTTGAATGTTTTGATTTTGCCCAGTTCTGGGCTCCCTGTTATAAAAAGGACAGGGATCTCCTGGACAGAGTCCAAAGAAGGGCTACGAAGATGATGAAGGGCCTGGAGCATCTCCCCTGTGAGGAAAGGCTGAGAAAATTGGGACTGTTCAGCCTTGAGAAGAGAAGACTAAGGGGGGACCTAATTAATGTTTATAATTATCTTAAGCAGGGGATGCAGGGGGAATCAGCCAGCCCCTTTTCAGTGTCTGTGGGGACAGGACAAGGGGCAATGGCTGCAAGTTGGAGCACAGGAAGTTCCCCACCAACATGGGGAAGAACTTTTCCCCAGTGAGGGTGAGGGAGCCCTGGGACAGGCTGCCCAGGGAGGTGGTGGAGTCTCCTTCTCTGGAGAGATTCCAGACCAATCTGGACGCCTATCTGAGTGAAATGTCCTAGGGAGCTGCTTTGGCAGGGGGTTGGACCCCATGATCTCTGGAGGCCCCTTCCAACCCCTACAGTTCTATGATTCTATGATTGTTACTATTGAACTATTGTGCACACACTTTTCTTTTCCTTCCCCCTTGCTTTACCTACATCCTCTATCCATCCCGGAGCACCATCTATAAATGGCAATGTTGAGCCACGGGGTGGTGTGAAGGACTGTGTCCCTCAACGAATGCCTGTACCAGTGGACACATGTCTCAACATTGCTGAAATACTGTACTTCTTGCTATTACTGGTATTTATGATAAAGGGGGCTTGCTATCTAACAAGATGCTTACAAAGGGTTAAGGGACGCTCGCTAACAAAACGCTTGCAAAAGGGGGCTTATGCTTGTTAAGGGGGGCTTACTAACAGGATGATTTGAAATGCCATAGTGGTTATATCAGAAGACAACCTTGCACAACTCTGCTTCACTCGGACAACTCCTAGGTAGTTTTGAATGATTTCTGGTTTTGAGATAATTTAAAGTGGACCCAGGACTGATATGGAGAAAACATCCCAATTATAATTGTGCCACCTGGAACAATCACAACTGTGCATGTGCCAAGGGAAGGAGGTGAAAAGTTCAATCTGATGAAGACTTCAAGCCTTCATCGTTGAGACCCCTTGCGACCACCACCATGAGGCAGTGCGCAGGCGTAGTTGGGAGTTGTTTATGGAAACGACTTCTTGGGACTCATTTTAATACGAAGTGGGACAGGTTATGGATATGTATAGGTGTATGAGGTAATCTTATAATTTTGGACCGGGATATGGTATAAAAATGCTACAAACTCTGACCAAAGGTGTGCCTACTTTGATTAGGTCACCCGCTCTTGCAAGACCGTGTAATAAATTGCTGCTTCACTAACGTGTCTACCTTGAGTCCTTTCTTAGGACCTTTGGCATTTCTAACAAAAAGACAGACAGCTGGCAATACCTGGAAATAAAACAGGAGCAGATTCCTTGATTTTTCTGGAAGAGCAGCTTGGCTGGTAAAGGCATTTTAAGCCAAACTAACAACAATGCTGCTGCGACTCTGTCCCCCTTGATGATTTTTGGACTTTGGTAGTGGGTAGTGGCCTGCAGAAAATAAAAGGTATCAGCAAAAGCAGAAGAGACATCTCAGTATCTTGAATGTTCCAGCTTGGATTTCAAGGATGCTGCCATTGAAAGGCAAAAGAGACAGGAAATACCAGTGCTGAGGTTGGCTCTGCAACTTTTGCTTGTCCCTGTATGCCTCAGCAGGCACCAGGAAATCATGATCTAGGGTCCACAGTCTGGTGCAGAGTGTGAAACAGCTTTGGCTTATTGCTGTGGAAAGTACTGCTATCCTCAGGCCATCTTCTGGGCTCCTAGCTGCACCAGTGTGGGAATCTGGAAACAGAAACGCACAGGGGGTTCTTCAAGGTGCTCAGCAACTGAGTCGCTCACACAGTGCCCATTGCCTGGTGAAGAAGGGACTGACCTGCTGCCATGGCACAGCCAGGGAGGAGGCTGGCAGTGAGAAGGAGCCCACTATCTGTCAAGATGTCAAGACTACTTTTGAAAACAAAGAAAAAAGAATTGTATAGTGATGAGGAACTCCAGAGTAGTTCTGGATAAAAGCCTTCTGATAAACCTTTTTCTTCCTTGTTGCATCTTAGTGCAAATGTAGACTTCATTTTTAGCAACATCCTGCATTTCCTGGCATTGCCAAATAAAATTCCTTACATTTTTCTTATGGAACTAGTCTGTTCCTGCATCTTCATGGATTCTAGTCACTGGCTAATACCAGAAAAACTGGGCTTTTGGTGTGTATTGTAAAGCTGTCCTCCACTACGCCCGCTGCAGTGTGAAGTGCATGGCAAAAGTATCATTTGAGTTGGGGAAAAAACCAAAAAACTATTACTCTCAAGCTGTGCAACCACAGGGCTTCCAGTAAATCCAAGGGAACACCTAGTTCTGGGTTTGTCTGCCGAGCTGTGCAGTGTAGCTTGCCACAGGATGGATGAGGAGCATGTGCATCTGCCTCAGGGCAAGGTGATCTGCGCAGGTTCCACCAGTTTGACACCAGTATGGTTGCATAGGATTCACCGTTAACATTTTCTTTCACCACAATGTTGTTCCTAGTGTTCTGCTTTTCCCCTCTTTTTTAATAAATACATTTTAGCCAGTGGTGCTGCAACAAGCCACATGCTGGGAGTCAGCAAGAGGAGCAGTACCACTTTCTTTTGAAGAAAACCATCGTTTTCATCATCCTGATAGTAATTTATGTCTTTCTGGGGGGCTGCTGAAGGAAAAGAGTGCTGGTCTTCCACTCTGAGCAAAAGACCGGTGAAATACACGCCAGAAATACACGCAACGAGATCCATAAATCTAATTAAACAGTTCAGTATCTTAGCCCTTAGCTTAGCAAATACATCACATTTAGGTTAGTTGTGCCATGCTGACGGAGTACAGGTTCTAGCCGGCCCATTTCTTGTTATGCCCTTTTTCTAGAGAGCCTGCTTTGGCAGGGGGGTTGGACTTGATGATCTCTGGAGGTCCCTTCCAACCCCTACGGTTCTGTGATGATTCTGTGAATTTACCAGGTTCTACAGGGCGAGGGTCTGACCTAACCCAATCATCCAAAGAGTTTCTAAGATCCAACTGGTCATGTTACAGTTACCACTCATTTACTCAAAAATAGTAAATGCACTCTTATGCTTGGTTTTTTACACTCATTGGCCACTGCTTCCACTGAGCTGGTGCTGGGACATACAGGTTAATCAATTTAAGTGGACGCTGACACAAAGGCTGTAGCAAGCCAGATATTTAAGCCACTCTTCTGCAGTGATGCTGATGGCTGCTGCGCTTCCCCCTTGCAGTGCTGCCATTCAGCACAGCTCCTCTACGACTCAGTGTTACGCTGCAGCTCAATCCCCCCGTGTTTCCAAGGCCCCACAAAGGGGCAGTTGAAGCAAACACTGGCACGCAGGGCAGTGCTCCAGTGTCTTCCCGCTGCCCGGGGGAGAGTTCCCTGGCGCTGAGGCAGGCACCGGGTGAGCCCCAGGACAGGCCGACCCCGACAAGGCCGCCACACCCCCGTCTCGTCCCGTCCCGCCCCAAGCTCCCCCGCCTCTACGCCCAACTCTCGCGAGAACTCAGCGGGCGCAACTCCCACCCCCCGCGGCAACTCTCGCGAGATCTCCGCGCTTTGCCGATAAAGCTGTTGCTGGGGGCATGCGCGCCCCGCTGTGCCTGTCGGCCCGCCCCAAGCCCCGCCCGCTTCCGGTGCCGCCGCGGAGGGTGGGGAGGGTGGGAAGGGAGGGCGGAGGGAGGAGCTGCCCCGCCGCCCCCTGCCCCGGGCCAGCCCCGGGGATGGTGTTGGCCGCGGGAGCCGGGCCCTGACGCCGCATTCAGGTAGGTGTGGGCTGCTCCACCTCCCCTTCCCGCCCCTCTCCCCCCGGGCCGGGGG
Organism: Hypotaenidia okinawae; assembly: GCA_027925045.1. Classification (NCBI taxonomy): domain Eukaryota; kingdom Metazoa; phylum Chordata; class Aves; order Gruiformes; family Rallidae; genus Hypotaenidia; species Hypotaenidia okinawae. The sequence continues at coordinate 3,689,971 of BSDF01000007.1, forward strand.
CTAGGCTCCGGAGCTCAGGCCTGGCACCTTCCGCCTGCCCCAGGCCCGGCCCCTCCCCACGGCTGGTGCCTTCACATCTCCCGGGGCTGCCCTGGCCCACCAGGCCTGGAGGCCCCGCCGGTACCGGGGAGGACCCGGCTGCCTCCTCGCAACTACTCCTCCGGCGTAGCAGGGTCGTGCCCCCAGCGAAGGGGCCCGGCGGTCCCTCCTTAACCCCTCCGCGGACGAGGGGCTTCCCGGTAGTGGCTGCGCAGGGAGCAGCCGCTGGCAGCGCGGGGCAGGGCGGCCCTCGGGATCTCGCTGACAAAATAAGCTCGGCCACCCTCCTGTAACCGCTGCGCGCACCGGGCAAGAGAGGGAAGCCTGACTTCCCCCGTGCGGCCAGGAACTTTTGGCTGCCCCCTTGCAGTACCCCATCGATGGGGTCTGGGGTATAGCTGGAGCAGATGGTCTCTCTCCTGCTCCGGTCACACTTCTATTCGATTTCTCAGTTTCCTAAGACAGGCAGTGGGGAAACAGATCTATAAGTGTATTCAGACATTTAATTCCTATTGAAGCTGACTTCCCTTGGCACCTGAAAAGCAGTGTGAGGGTTTTTTTGAGGGGAGGAGGGTTGCCTGCAGGTTATGAGTTGTTGGGTGGGGTTTTTTTCCTGTTTCTTTCCTTTTTTTTTTCAGTTCTAGGACCCTGTGTCATACTTCGCAGACTCCCCCTCTCCTCTGTAACTTCTTTTTTTGAATCTGTCTCTCTTTTCCAAAGTGAAACCCCACTGTTTTGTCTGCATGTTTGTTTCTTTCTCTGGGGGAGGGGAAAATAACAACTGATGAATGTTTTCATTGAGCAAGCAGGATTTACATTTGCCCTGAATTTTACCCTTTATTTATTTTTAATCTGGATCTTGAAGTGTACTTGTCAACTTCAGAGGACTTGACCTTCTTGTAACTCTTACCAGAGTTTCACAGCATTGGGTACTATTGTGAAATATTTGCTTTCCCTTCCCCCCCCTTTTTAAACCTCATTGCTCACTTAGCTGTTATGTTCTTCTCAACATTCAAGTGTTATGTCAGTTGTTTGATTACTCCTTCTTGCCCCTGCAGCGGTATTTTGGTGTTGGCTTTCTCCCAACTTTGGGAAAGCAACAGGGGTGTCTTTACAGATGTAAAGACCAGCAGGCCAGAGGCTTTATCCCCTGTATTTTCCAGGGCAAGAGCAAATGAACAAGCAAAGGAACTGCTGTTGCGCTGGACCTGTTACACTTGAATTGAGGGCTTGCTTACAAGAAGGAAAGAAACCCTAAGAGCTGAAGCTGACAAAGATCAATTTTGTGTTGAGTCTCATCAGTTTATAGTGTGATTGTCTTTGTCTTAGCGTTTCATGGGAATTTGTTATTTGCCCTGTGAGTATCATAGAATCAGAATTGTAGGGGTTGGAAGGGAACCCAAGAGATCATCGGGTCCAACCCCCTGCCAAAGCAGCTCCCTAGGACATTTCACTCAGATAGGCATCCAGATGGGTCTGGAATCTCTCCAGAGAAGGAGACTCCACCACCTCCCTGGGCAGCCTGGCCCAGGGCTCCCTCACCCTCACTGGGGAAAAGTTCTTCCCCATGTTGGTGGGGAACTTCCTGTGCTCCAACTTGCAGCCATTGCCCCTTGTCCTGTCCCCACAGACACTGAAAAGGGGCTGGCTGATTCCCCCTGCATCCCCTGCTTAAGATAATTATAAACATTAATTAGGTCCCCCCTTAGTCTTCTCTTCTCAAGGCTGAACAGTCCCAGCTCACTCAGCCTTTCCTCATAGGGGAGATGCTCCAGCCCCTTCATCATCTTCGCAGCCCTTCTCTGGACTCTCTCCAGGAGATCCCTGTCCTTTTTATCCCGGGGAGCCCAGAGCTGGACACAACACTCCAGGTGGGGCCTGACCAGGGCAGAGCAGAGGGGGAGGATCCCCTCCTGTGACCTGCTGGCCACACTCCTCCTGATGCCCCCCAGGATCCCATTGTCTCTCTCAGCCCCAGGGCACACCGCTGGCTCATGGCCAACCTGTCATCCACCAGGACCCCCAGGTCCTTCTCCACTGAGCTCTTCTCCAGCAGGTCATCCCCCAGCCTGTACTGATACAAACGGTTGTTCCTTCCCAGGTGCCAGACTCTCCACTTGCTTTTGTTGAACCTCATCTGGTCTCTCCCTGCCCAGCTCTCCAGCCTGTCCAGGTCTCTCTGGATGGCAGCACAGTGCTCCTGTGTGTCAGCCACTCATCCCAGCTTTGTATCATTGGTGTACTTGCTGAGTATCTCTCCTGATTGTCCATTAGGTGTGATCAGAGCTGATGATACCCCTGAGTGCCTGTTTCAGGTCTTGGGAACCGCTGCATCATTACATGTATGGTTTTTATGCAAACTAGTTCATGTGAGGACTGTATGCTGACTTTTAATGAGTTGTTGGCCTTTATTTCTTTGGATATGGCTAAAGGATGAACAGTTTTCCTACCACTGTGGTTGTGCTTAAAGGGTATGCATCTTGTCAGTGTTACATTAGTGTTGGCCAAACTTTTTAAGAAGAATGAGCTGCCTTCAACTGGGAGCATCATCAAAATGAAGCCATGCTGGACTGAATGATTTGGTTTTATGACTTTGACAGGTGTTCTGTCCACCTCTTCTTGTGATTTATTTATCAGTGCAGTTATCTTCTACAGTGGAGGACTGACACAGCAAAAAAAAAAATCCTCATCATAATTTCAGTATCTAATTATCTGCTCTGCAGTGTGAAGAGTGTGCTGTGAGGAGTTCCTGGTGTGCAGCTGCATCAATAATTGTGCTCTTTGCAGTTTAACTTGGTTTCCTTTCCTGTCTCCTGGTAGCTGGCTCAAAGCTTGCTTCCTAGGGTTAGGGAATTGTTCTGGTAACCCCTCCACTCCCCTCTCTTTTCTTTTTTACCAGCTAAAAAGTTGCTCTGACTATTGTCACGTGAAGTCAGGATGAGAATGGTGGCAGCAGGTTGTGTGGCCAGGGTTGTGGCAGGGCTGTTGTCACTGCGATTCTTTCAAAGGAGTGATGTTAGAACGCTGTAGATGGTGCAGTGAAATAAGATTGTAAACAAGGAGGGAAGTTTGACCTTTCTCCAGAAAAATTAAACTTTCTCTTGGCCTGACGTACTGTAACTCTGTCATCTCACATCTGAAAGTCTCCTCCTTCAGGCACTCCAGGCCATCTTCATCTTTAATAGTGGTCACATTAATTGTACACAGCACATTCTTTGCTTGACTACTGTCATGGTTTCCCCCTGGCTGTGGGCTGAGATCCACGCAGCTGCCTGCTCCTTAAAGGAAAAGAGCAGGGGAAGAGGGGAAAAAGGGGGAAACAAGGGAAGGGAAAAGGAAGGGGAAATAACTCCAAACCCAAGAAACTAAGAGGCCCGTGGGTTGGGATAAGGAGAGTTTACTAAGAGAACAGAAAGATCAAATATCCCAATGCTAACAGGACTTTAGAGCAAAAGAAGATGAAACTCTTGATCCCCAATGCAGTTTCTCCCCAACCCACACAACTCAGGTACCACCCAGAGCTGTCCCGGAACCCGACCGTCCCCCCAAGCAGCACGCGTCCCGCCACCGCCCCTCTTCTTCCTCCCCTCAGCCCCCCGTTCTCCTGGGCAGGACGTCATTGCCATGGAATACTCTCTTTGGCCCAGCTGGGTCACCTGTCCTGGCTTCGCCCCTCCTTTCTCCTGAATAGAGAAATAGGAAGAAGCTGAGAAAGTCCTTGACTGTCTGACTGCAACTAAGAACATCAGGGTGTTCTCAGCACTGCTTTCATTGTAACTCCCAAACACAGCATCCCATCAGCTGCTACAAATGAAGTGAACTCTATCCTGACTGAAACCAGGACAACTACCAATAATATGATGATAGTCGGTGAATAAGGAAATAACTGTAACTTGGCTTTGTACCTTTTTCCTCCCTCCCCCTTAGTGCTTTACTTTTTAGTAGCTGACTTTGTTCTGGTATTTGTGTTCTAGGTTGAAGACAGCAGTAATGCTAACTCTGGCAAGCAAGTTGAAGCGGGATGATGGTGTCAGAGGACCCCGTGCATCCAATCCAGCTTCGGATTCAACTCGGAGGGTGTCTGTTCGAGATAAGTTACTTGTTAAAGGTGAAAGGAACTCACATTTGAATACCTTGGGATTTGTGGTTGGCAGATGTGTTGCCAATAAACAATTTAAAACTGCATATAAAGGGATTTCCAGAAGTATTTAATGCTTGATCTGCATAGCTCGATCTAGTGGCAGCCAGTATGTTGTTTAGGCTGATCTTTCCACTAAAAAGATCAATAGCAGTGATACTACCATTGATGTGTCAGCTGTCACTATTAGGATTCACACAGGCCAAGGGAAACCTGTGCTCCTGGTTGCATTTCAGAATGACTTGAGACTGCTGGTGTTACTTCCCTGAGTGATACTGCCTAACTCTAGCATTACATAAGGCTTTTACAAATTTAGAGTGGATTCTTCTGTGTAACCCTGTACTGGAGCGATGTTTCACTGGAAATGCTGCTCCCCCAGTGTGCTGGGAAGTGCCTCAACCAGACTGTAGGAATGTCATATTCACAATCTTCTCTTGGTTTTTTTTGTGCTGTTGTAAGGATGGGGAGTTTAACACACTCTAAGCCCTGATGTGAAAACTTGGAAAGAGCTTGCTTTAAGCTTCCAGTTCAGAAATCCACAGTTAAGTCCAGTTCTGATGGGAAAAGGTATCCAGCAGGAGGAATAAGCTCTTTAACCAGGCTGAGCTACAAAGCCAAATTACTAAATAGATATAATCTGAGATTTTCACTACCCTATAGGTTTAGGCTTGAGGGGAGAACAGAAGTGTAATATTAATATTACACAGTAAGGTGCCATAGTAGTCATGTTTCTCACTTTTATGGCTAAAACCATACCGAAGTCTGCTGGGGCAGAAAAGCCTGTAGGCTCTAGAAAATTAGTATTGATGTTCTCATTGCTATGGCTGCTGTTAGCAAATGAGTGCAGACTGAGTATTGAACAAGTTGAGTCCCAAACTGACAGGCTTTAAAAACAGGTCGCTGCTGGTGTCCTACCCTAGCAACTGGGAGTGCTAGATGGTGATCTGATTGTGTGTGGAAGTCCTATCACATGGCTCTCCCAGAAGAGTTATGGGAGCGACTGTCAGTTTGAATAGAATCACTTCTGGACCAAAATGGGACCCAGGAGTAGATATCTTGAGTCTAACTACTGGAAATGAGAGGAAAATCTAGTAGCTGGTGTGAAAAAGACTTGTTTGGGATCTCTTTTAAAGCCAAATATAGACCATTCACTTATAGAAGTTTCTAGGGCTTGCTCCAGTCCCTTGAGAGCCTGAGCGAAGATGGATTTCTGATGCTGATGGTGGTTTTAGGTCGTGTATAGATCTGCAGGAGTGAGTTTGATAGGGAGTGAAGAGCTGCCTGTAAAGGTGTGTGTACAGCAAGGATGTGATGGCATCTGGGCCGATGCCAGTGCCTTTCACTGCTTGATTGTGTCAAACTGTAATGGCCTGGGGTGTGCTCAACTTCAGACCCATGTGTTAGACTGGAAACAAAGTTGGTGGGAGCCTGCAAGGATTGATATAAGTAGAAGCTGTTACTCGTGTCTGTTTAGGCTGGAGTTATCTAACATGACAGTTGCAGAATGGGTGAAGGGCTCAAATTGGATCAATCTCCTGGCAATTGTGAATTAAAAGATAATCTGTTCTGCAAGAACAAAAAAGCACTGGCTGTGAGCAAGGAGGAGGAGATAAGGAAAGGCCTGCCATGTTCTGTTCTGGTTTGCCCCAGCAGTTTTGCTGAGGTTAGTGCTGGTTCAGTTGTACCTCTTAACAGAGTTAGTGGTGGTGGTTTTATTCTACTGTCTGAAGCCTCCTAGTTGCAAGAACTGTGGTCACATACATCAGAGCCCAACGATAGCTGTGCTCTTGCTGTAGCACACGTGGGTCCGTTCTGGCCTCTGATCAGTCTGTAGCTTGAGTCAGTTGGGGAACAGTGGGCAACTGGTCTGTGCAGCATCCTCCCCAGCAGCTTACACACATGGTGGGCTAGCCTGGAAGCTTAGCTGAGGGCAATTTTTGGCATGCCCTGGGAGCTGGTGATAATGTATGAATCAAGGTCAGATAGCTGTTGGCCTGCTTGAGCGGTGGTGATGAGCTATTCCTGATCCACAGGAAATTGGTGGTAGTCCAATAAATTCTGCAGATGGACACCTGTCAGTCTTTCTAGAGGTGTCACCCAGACACAGACAGTGTCTGGTTTTTGTCTGGAGGTAAATTAAAGGCAACCTTGTTTGTGTTGACAAGAGTCCAGCCCAAGGAGCCGTTACAGGCTCTCTTGGAAGGACGTGCTGTCGCACTGGTAAGCCCACAGTCTCAAATGCATTGTGTACAGACTGGTAAATAGATCTATGACACTTTGATTATGGGGTTTGATTAGGGGCTGTGACCCCAGCTGCTGATAAGTATAGATGATTCTTACAAACCTCCAAAAAACTGGCAAAGGCCAACTATGTGCATCTGCTAACTGATATGGCTTCAAGTAGGAAAAATAAGTGCTAGTTCAGGTATGATGCCAGCTGTTTGCACCATATGAATAGATGAAAATTCACAATTGGCCTTTGGAATAACTTTACTAAATCTGGCTGTGTGTGAGCTATCAGCTGAGTGTTGTCAGGTGCTGTCCTTGGCTCTAGTGATGGGTGCAAGTTAAAGGGGCTTTTTTTCCTCATTTTTTGTAAAAAAAGTTGCCCTCAATGCCCTTGATTATTTCTTCTAAGCTGTGCCTTTGTGTAATGCCCAGTATTGTGTTTTTATTCAAATACCAATCCCAGCTCAGGGTGCTGTTATGTTGGATTATTTCATGAATGTATTATGAAAGGAAAAAACCTGTCTAAAGGTTTATGTAGGGAATTAGTTCTGAGACAGCTGGATACTGTCTTCCAGCTGGTTTTTGTTGGGTGTTGGTCACCTAAACAAGGCTTGGTAGCAGCCTGTGCCCTGCTGATTATCCCAGCAACTGGTGGAGCACACTTGGGAGGTGAGGGGCATGGTGGTGGTTCTGATCTAAAGCCCTGGGAAATCCCAGGAAAAGATCCACACTTTGAATCACTGAGGACAGAAGTGTCTGAGGGTGGGGCAGGGCCAGGGCTAGAAATCCAGACTGACAGTTCTTGGAGAGATGCTTTCTGGCCAAAGGGTGCACTGGGGAGAGACCAGGCAGTGACTAATGTGTTTCAAGACAAATCAAGTGGAGGAAATGTGAATAGCAGCCAAGCAAATCCTGGTGTGGGAAGGAGAAGCAAGTAGAAAAGGTGCTTGAGGAGGCTCTGCTGCCTGTCTGGCAGGGAGGGAGGCTCTGTAGAGCACAACTTTGTTGACAGTTCAGTGTGACTAACTCTTGCATCCCTGTTTTCATTGGGTATTTGATATAGACTCAATTGTGCAAGCCTACTGCTCAAGTTAAAATAGAGGAAGCAATGCACTTCAGGAGCTTTCCATTTTTTCTGTGCTGCAGAGGCAATTTTGGGTGTTAATCTCTAAGAGGGAACTTCTTTAGAAGTTAGGACCAGGAGCCACATGATCAGTCCTACAGGATGCACTGAGCCAAGTGGTGCTGAGTTTGAAAGGCAGATTCTTTCTGAAGATTTGAAAGGAGCTGTGGACAAGTCAAAGTGCTGTTAAATTTAATACTAACAAACATGACTATTAAATTGAATTCAAAGTAAAGAACTTGCCAGGATGTAAGTAGTAGCAGTGGTGTATTTGCTTATTGATGACCAAGGTTATCCCTTGTTACAATGCACCAAAACATTATTCAGGTTTACATTACCAGTGCTGCTTAGTTTAGTTCAAAGTGACAGCTTGAAATAACTTAGTTTATCCAAGAAAATGTGTTAATGTGGCTTATTCCTTGGTTGTCTTCAACATTTGTGGGGTTTACTGCCAGACTTACATAACCAGGGTGTATCAGGTGAGTGTTTGTAGAGGAAGTGGAAAACTGATCATAAAAATGAGAATCCTTGTATTAGCTTTCCTCAAACCTCCAGGTACAGTAATATCCCTCCTTACAATAATAGATGAGGAAAATTGAGGAGGGGGGAAATACTTTTTTGAGAATTATTAAACCCCTTTGTTCATGAAGGCATTTGAAATTACTCAAGGCATTGTTTTGAAAATGCTGTGTTAACTTTTGTATGTTGCTCAACATAAATCCCAGATGTGTTTCCTTCTCAGTGATGCTCCTTAGTTGTTCCCTGCCCTGTGAAATCCTTTATTTTGGGGAAAAAACCCCACCCCAACTGTGGAAAGCTGCTTTGTTAAATGAGTGATTTCTGCTTATTAGAGAGGAAACAAGTATTTTACACTTAATACTTGCAGCATGGTTTTAATATATATTGTAAAGCTAAAATGACATGAAGAATTGAAACTAATTTGAAAAATAATTAGTGAGGATCAAGGGAGGTCTGGTTCAGTGTGACACTTCACTTATTATGCCTCTGATTTCCAGCAAACCTGAGGATGAACTGGGATATTGCCTGAGTTAGAGATTTCCAACCACAGTGGCTCTTTCTTGATTTTGATGTTAAGATAATTAAGCTTTCTAATGGTGTATAGAGGCTGAAGCATGTAACTAGGTAGAACCTTTTTTAAAATAAACATCTGAAAGTGGGAGTTAAATAACACATCTCTTATTTTATTGAAAAGCTGGCTGTATTAGGTGGCTTGTTTGCTTTCCACTACTGGTCTGCATGGTTGTACAGTCCAGAGGAGCTAAGCAGGCTTAAGCTATAAAGATGGATCAGAATTAGAAGGCAAACAGCATTATAGAATCATAGAATGTGTTAGGTTGGAAGGGACCTTTAGAGACCATCTAGTCCAACCCCCTGCAGTAAGCAGGGATATCTTCACTTGATGAGGTCACTCAGAGCCCCATCAAACCTGACCTTGAATATCTCCAAGGATGGGGCCTCCACTATGTCTCTAGGCAACCTGTTCCACTGATCTACCATCCTCATAGTGAAGAACTTTTTCCTAGTATCCAATCTGAATCTCCCCTTTTCTAGTTTAAAAACATTGTCCCTCATCCCCCAGTCTGCACTGATACTGGGGGCTGCCCTGCCCCATATGCAGGACCTTGCACTTGACTTTGTTGGACCTCATGAGGCTCACACAGATTCTCTCCTCCAGCTTTTCAGAATTCCTCAGTATTCAGCTGTGCTTGTTGAGCACAAAGCCAATACTTGAGTACCAACAGGATTCCCTGTGCTACTATTATGCTGGCTGAATCTCTTTCAGACAAAAAAGGTGCCTGAAGATTTTAATACATCAGCACGTTCTCTTATTTGATAAATCATACTGGTATATATTTGATAAATTATACTGGTATAATTAGTACTTGGAAAAATTGAACATTTTTGTTAGTGTCAAGGTGTTTGTCTTCATCTCCAGTGGTTTTAAAGGTGTACATTAAAGAGGGACCCAAACAGGAGAGGGGGCTTTTTGGACAAAACCCAAGGGAAGCAAGTATTGCTGTGACTGAATGTTAACGTCAGTTGAGGAAAGAATGCTTTCATTTTAAACTCCAGTGAGAAGCATAGAGCCAGGCTAGTAAACAAAGCACTTCTGTATTCTGACTGTGAGAGTTGAGGTGGGGGAAGGGAGCACAGCAGTGGGATTATAGTCTGTGTGTTACTGGATATAACATTCACGTGGGTCTCTCATAAACCATATGCCTATACACACATCAAAAGTGTGTGTGTTCCTATTTCTGTCCTGAGAATTGCCATGGGTAGAGAGAGCTACTGTTTGTGAAATCACTTATAAATAGCTCGTGTTGCTTCTGTTAGGCTTAGCTTTCCCCTGTTTCGTGAAGTTCCTGAGCTGTTTCTGACATGTGATCAGTTTGCATCCAGCTCTTCCGAAGTCTGGTAGATTGAACTTGCTTTTTAACTCTTCTTACGGTTTAAAATAGGATTTGGAACTGTTCAAGCAAGTGCAAACTGCGTCAGGAGCCGGGCTCTGCAGACACACCTGCTGCTTGGGCGTGCTCCTGCCCCAGTGTCTGTGCTGGCGGCCTGTCAGCCCTACCCGGGGTGGCTTATCAGAGCAGGCGCAGGGCCTCGCAGCGCTCCCGGGTCGGCTGTTTCTTGGAAAGGAGCCCTGGTGTCTGGGAGAGGAATCCGGATGCTCTGCTGTGTTTCTGCACCTCTGCTAAGCCGGCACCGAGCGAGCGTTGATGAGCACTGTTCTCCTGTGGAAGTCCTGGAGGGCTTTCACACAGTATCTCCTGAGGCTTGGGTTATTCAGTTGTTTGTCTCATCTCACCATTCATTAAGATGCTGCTTGGCTAGGGTTTAAGGATAGTGATAATCACAGAATCGTAGGGGTTGGAAGGGACCTTCAGAGCTCATCGGGTCCAACCCCCTGCCAAAGCAACTCCCTAGGACAGGTCGCACAGGTCAGCATCCAGATGGGTCTTGAATATCTCCAGAGAAGGAGACTCCACACCCCTCTGGGCAGCCTGTCCCAGGGCTCCTTCACCCTCACTGGGAAGTTCTTCTGCATATTGGTGTAGAACAACACATCACCCCTTGTCCTGTCCCCACAGACCACTGAGAAGAGGCTGCCCATTTCCCCCTGAGCCCCACGCTTCAGGTATTTATAAACATTAATAAAGCATTATCCACAAAGCATTATGAAAAGCAAATGCAGTCTTTACTGTTCAGCTGTACTTAGCTAAGACAAGGTTAGTAAGGTTGTGAAATGAAGTTTCTACTGTAGTTTAGGGAGGCTTTTGAGCACTTGAGTTCAGAGCATTGGAGCTCTAATTGTTGTGCTTAGTTACGAATCTGTTAAACCGTGCCAGTAAGCTGGCAGACTACACAAGATCTGACAGAGAGCATTCTTGCCAGTGGTATTGCTTTATGTAGAAAATATGTTATGTAAACCACTGAAATCCTTTGGGAGCTCCAGTAGTGTGTGCCAGGTGCTTGTGTGCTGGGCAGCAAAATATATAACTGACGTCAGTGTCAAGACTGTTGCTATGAAAGTGTCATGGAATTTGGAAAACTCACAAGCACGGTAGCATTGGACCATTAAATGTGCTAATTACTGTTAATCACCAATGTTTATATGGCACAGTTGATAGTAACATTGGTTTCCTTCTTTGATTTTACTTTAAATGCTTAGATTATTGAAGCAGGTCTTTACCTCCTTAAAAATCTTTATAAAGGTTATTTGGTTTTGGTTTATAAATGCAGAGTTGATTAGAAACCTTAATTTTGGGGAATTTGCCTTTGTTTCCAAAGCTTTTGTGTGGATTATTTACCATGGCCTTCCATGCTCCCAAAAAAAGGGCACACTGTTCCCTATGCATGTGTTTGAGTACTGGGTTTTCAGGTGTCCTTGTGCCAGAACAAAGTGAAACACAGGTCTGAATGCATTCCAGGAAACTTTTCACACTTCAGAGGAGCTATGGTGGTTTTTAGCCTGTCTACTGAGCCTTGCAGGAGGCAGCGGTGAGGCAGCAGCTCAGTAGAGCTGCTGTGGCCTGGCCACTACTGGGTTTCACAGAATCACTAGACGGGAAAAGACCTTTGAGATCTCTGAGTCCAGCCATATCTGTCCTATGCCAAACCATATCCCTGAGCACCTCATCTACCCGTCTGTTAAACACACCCAGGGTTGGTGACTCAACCCCCTCCCTGGGCAGCCTGTGCCAGTGCCTGATAACCCTTTTGGTGAAGAACTTTTTCCCAGTGTCTGCTCTGACCCTGCCCTGGCACAGCTTGAGGCCATTCCCCCTCATCCTGTCACCTGGCTGAAGAGACTGATCCCCACCTCTCTACACCCTCCTGTCAGGTAACTGTAGGCAGTGATAAGGTCTCCCCTCAGCCTCCTCTTCTCCAGGCTGAACCCCCCAGCTCCCTCAGCTGCTCCTCATAGGATTTGCCCTCCAGCCCCTTCCCCAGCCTGGTTGCCCTTCTCTGGACACACTCCAGGACCTCGATGTTTTACTTGTAGGGACAGGTCCAAAACTGAACCCAGCACTCAAGGTGCGGCCTCACCAATGCCCAGTACAGGGGCACAATCACCTCCCTAGACCTGCTGGCCACGCTGTTTCTGATACAAGCCAAGATGCCCTTGGCCTTCTTGACCACCTGGCCCAAGAAGATGCTCTCTGTCCTTTGGTGTGTCCCTTTTCCCTGCCTGCTGTTTTCTCCAAATGAAAGCAAAGAGCAGGCAGGATTCATTAAGGCAAACAAGCACAGAAAGCAATAAGGCAAGCAGTTGGCACCCTGAAATAAAATCCAGGTCCTAACCTCTAATGAGGTTTGACAGTGACTATGAAAGGCTGGTGAGTTCAGAGAGAAAGGGGTGGGGGAATACTCTCAATGTTGGGCTTGTACAGCTGCACCCTTCCATGGGTGGTTATGTCTTTTTTTTTTGTTTGTTTGTTTTTTTACCAGAAAGGTAAAGTGAAAATTAAGTCCTTGATTTTAGCTGAAATGATGTTTTTTGGTGTGTTGCAAAGACAGTCCTCATTGAAAGCTTTTAATAAGCCCAGTGCAGTGTGTCTTTCAGTGAGTAACTTTGGTTAAGTCAGCTTTGGCTGCTCAGGCACTGCAGTGGGGGGTTTTGAAGAGTGCAACTGTGAACTTTTTAGGTAAGGGTGAAACACAGTGTTCCTGTTTCGGTGGGGTGTTATCCCTTGGCTGTAGATGCAGGGATATCATGGCTGTGCAAGGCAAGTGGGAGGTAGGACTCAAGTAAGCATCATGCTCCCTGCAGAGACCAGCCAGGTCCAGTACACATGGATGCAAAAAGAGTTGTGATGAATTTGTGAGCTCATAATTGCAATGAGATCAGTTCAGATTCTATGCCAAGAAATTGCTCCCCATATCTTAAATTGAATTAGTTTTCCCTAGACACATCCTTTTGAGAGTTGGTTTTGAAATCTCTTACATGTTGTTAGCCCAAATAAATGGGCTGTGTCCATGCAGACCAGAAAGTGAAGTCAGAAATCAGGTGGAAAAAGATTACAAGTAATGCAAAAATGTATTGACTTGGTTTCCTGGCAATTTTACTTCTAAAGGGGGGTAATCTTGATCCAGCTCATTCATACTTCTGTGCAATACAGGTAGCTGTAAGACTTCAACAAAAAAATACATGGAAGGGGAAGAAAGGTGGGGGTCCTTCAGGGAAAGTAGCATGGTGGGGAGAAAGGGAGCTTAGGAGTAAACTTCTTAGGAGCTGTGTGATTGGAATTGGGTTACTACCTTTCTTTTATGAATAACTTGTAAGTTTTATGCATGGTAAATACAATAAACACAAATCTTAGTTCAATGGGAGTGCATATCTATAGCAAACTGTGGTCCCAGAGACAGTATCCCTCAGAGGAGTGAGGAGGTAAAAAAAAAATCAATCAATGCTCTTGAGTGTGCTCAGCAGTGCAGAGGGCTGGGGGGCAGCTGAGCAGTTTTTACCCCCAGCAAGTGCTTGTTGGTGTGTGTGGTGCTTGAAGTGAAGATTTGCCTCTGTGCTTTCAGTGCTCTTAATGCCTATTTCTGCAGGCAGGCTTGCATCTGGGATGGTGGTGCCCTTGCAGTAGGGTTTCTGTAGCTGTTCTCAGGCGTACGGTCTGTGCTGTCATGCTTGGAGGCTTCCCCACACAAGAGGAGGCTGCAGCTGATGGAAGAACAGCAGTGGTTAGAGGCTGGAGAGAGGTGATGCTTGCACAGGCTGGGAACCTTTTCATCAACTGCACCTTGATCCTTGAGGTTTTTCTGCTCTTGTACTTTCCAGGCTGTGCAGTACTGGCTGTATTTTAGTGGCTCATGTAGGCAGTTTTGGAGGTTTGGATAACAGCACCTTTTGCAATGCCTGCGCTCTGTGCATTAGAAGCCCTGGTGCTTCAGTCTTGGCAGAGCTGGACCTACCCTACCAGGTAGGGATGCACTGTAGTACAGCTGAGCGTTTTCAGTAACGAATTGCATGGCTTAAGGACAGGTTTCAAGGTAAACCTCCAGCACAACAGCATTTTCACTTAAAAATGTAATTGGTTTACAGGGTGGTTTTAAATTAGATCTGCCAGTTTGGGCTTCCAGTATGGCTTTATGCTTGCACAAGTAACAGTTGTGTGTCTCTTTTCTTTCAACAGAAGTTGCAGAACTTGAAGCTAATTTACCTTGTAAGTACAGCATTTAATGGCATGCTTTTAAGGGGTAAGGACTGTTGAACTGAATGTTTTGACTGAAGTATGAATGCTGATGATGAGTGTTAACAGCTTTAGGGAAGGCTGTACAGAACTCTGCCACCCAGCAGGCTTGGACAGGTCTTTGCATCCCTTCTTAATGTCTCTGGGAACAGTATTGATTATTTGGCTCTAAAATTTGATTGGTGCTGGAGTGGCAGCTTCCCTCTCGTAGAACACCCAAGGTGTACCTGGAACTGAAGAGTGCATGGACTGCCTTGCTCCTGATTTTCCCCTCTCCTCTGATTTTCAGAACAGGAGATGCTGTTTTAGGGGTAGAGCAAATAACTGTTCTCTGACAACATATTAAATCAACCTAGTGTTTTTTCACTTCACATGCAAGCTGTAACCTATTATATTTGTTAATAGTGAAAATACTAATGAAAAATTGTTTTTGACAAAGTACCTTCCCTTCAAGAAGCATGAATTAATGGGGGGTTTGCCATGGAATCTTGACTTGTATGTTGTGCTAAAAGCTGAAAATATGAATAGCCACTTTTAGGCTTTTAAAAGTACAGAGGAAGTGGCTTCTAAAGGTGAGGACAGGTAGTTAAAAATCAAATACGTGGTTTTGGCTCTTTAGCTTTAGAAAGCCCAGTTCTGTAATGGACAACAGAACACGAAGCTGCTTTGTAAAGAGGAGTGAAGTTCCTACTGCTCTCTAGTTGTTGCTGAGGGTGGGTGTCCACAGTGAAGCTGAGTTGTTGCTGACCTCCCTTTCCCTTCAAGCATTGCCCAGAACAGCATCCTTCCCCCCTGAGTTCTTGAAAAGCAGGCAAGCCAAGCGAGTTACTGCTTGCTAAGCTCAGAGGTGCAGTCAGAGCTCGTCGTGCTCTCTGCATAACTTCCTGTGGTGCACGTTCCTGTTTCGGAGTAATCTTGAGATCTCTTCCCTGCAGGGAAAGAGGCCCGAGCTGGTTGCAGCAGACAGAGTGTGTGTGCAGGTTATTAACATGCTGTGCATTCACACTGACTTGCCTGTATGCTTATCTTACAAAGAAAAGCAGTGAATATTCTGCCTGATTATACTGACAGGTAGCTTGTGATACTTCTAGTCTTGCCCCATCTAAGGAAGCTTTTACTGTATTTTTTTTTTCTCTCCAAGTTAAACTTCTGATGAGCATCTTCTGTTTGCTAATTATTCTAAATCTGGATAAAAAAAAAAACCCTCAAAAAATCAGTCCCTTCAGTGTAGGAATTACTGGGAGGAATTACAAGGGGGGTGTGTGGAAATACAGATCAGAAGCAGCAAAAGGGAGGGCAGGAAGAGACATTATTTAACTCTTCCTTTCTGTATGTTCTTATTTCCTAAAGGCAATTATAGAGATTTTACACTGAGTAACTTTAACTTTATTAAACTTTTTTAATGTAGACTCTTCTACAAGATAACCAGAATGTGAGAAATGTGTATCAAGTTTGTGGTTACCACAGTGTGGATGCATTGCTGGGATTTCTCTACAGTTACAGGTTTTTCCAGGCAAATAGGGTCTGTATCTCTGATAGTATTTAGCTCAGCAGCTAGACAAAGAACAGCCAGCTTGATGAAGCAGCTAAAGGCTGAATAGGATGGATAATAATGCATCCGTGGATGTACACGTCCAGTGCCAGTTTGACAGCTTGTCTCTGCCACAGTCAGGAAAGGCCAGTTTTGTGCATGGGAAGGCAACAGAGTTTGTCATCAGATGTGAACAACAGGCAGGTACACTCTGAACTTGGATCCACTGTACTGAAACCACTGACTAGTTTAATCAGATTGGTGCTTTATCTTTTTTCCACGCTTGTTCTTCGTTCTCACTCTTCTTAAATTCATCTAATGTGAGAATAAGAAGAGAGTGTTTGTTTTGTAACAATGCTCCATCACCTTTGCTGTTAATGTATATGAATGGAGACCACACAGTCATTTGGATGAGGCTTTCAGCAAAGCTTGTATCTCACTATGTCTTACAGGTGTAAATAATGCTTTGGTAGCACTGGGCTGTGGCAGCATGGCTTTCTGCAGACTGCAGTGTACAATCACATGTTCAGTGTTCCTATTAGGTTAACAGTTGGACTTGATGATCTTGAAGGTGTTTTCCAACCATGATGACTCTATTAAAGAACTTGTAAGGAAGAGATACTCATTATGTGTGCTGTTACCTTCACACATACCTAGTACATATACAGAAGACTAAAGCCTTTGGCAGGTTAAGGTCTTTGAGACAGCATCATTTACAGGAAGGAAATAAGCTGTTGCTTCAGCTCAAATAAATGAAGCTGCATTACTGCACGTGACCTGTATAGGGAAGAGGTGCTTAGAGGCAAATGGATTGATCAGGGAGGGAATTTGGAAGAGTATGAAAGATGCTACATGTGTTTTTGCAACAGTGGAAAGACAGCTGTCTGATGTAAATTATTCTTTTGCTTCACAGGTACATGTAAAGTGAACTTTCCTGACCCAAACAAGCTTCATTACTTTCAGCTAACTGTAATCCCAGGTAATGTTAAAAAAATGTTACTTTTGTTTCTCTGTGTGTTGCTGTTTGGGAAATACAATTCTGTAATTTTTCTCAAGAAGCCAATAAAATTTCTAGTCAAAGAAAGACTGGCTGTGATACAGTGATTATTTTATAGAGGGAATGGAGAAACTGGGCTGGATTTGGAGAACTAGATTTCAGTAAAAATGGCATAAAATCAAACAGGTTTAGGAAGTGTCCAGGTCTTCTTTGGTCATTTTGATTGAAAACTTTTTTCTCAGCCAATTTCAAACCACCTTGGTTTTGCTGTGAAATATCTGGGACAATGTCTAAAGAAGTTACTGTATTGCAGCCTTGGTGTTTTTTTTTCCTTCTGATTCCTTGGTTCTATGGAGTTGAAAAGGTAGATGACAGATACAGCACTGCTGGAAAACTTTTGATCTATACATGTCTGAAGATGCTTAACAAGTAGGAATCTTTTAGTCTTTGAATATTTGAAATTAGATCTTTTATTATTAATGCAGTTTAAGTATGCTGCAAGGCTGCTACTGGTGTGCTGTTCAGTAAAAGCAAAAGCTCAGGACTGCATTTTCAGTGTTCATTATTTCCATTTATGCATCTTAACACCCATCTGAAATTAGACTGTCCACTTCAGAACAGAAAGTTGTGTTTGGTTTAGGGCTGAATTTGCATGGAAGATGATTTAAACTTGACCTGCACTACTTACTTCTGCTATTTGGTACATCTGAGACTGTGCAGCTCTTTAAAAGAGCACATTGTGTTCAGTACAAGTACCTGTTTGAGTTGGATGATCTGGGATCACTATCTCCCTGCCAACTAATTCCTGTTGTGTGTAGGTGCTTACTGACAACAGAATTTGGATGCAGTATGGCAGTCACCCTGGTGTCTTACTCCAGAACTGATGATGAGAGGAGTGTTTCTGATAATCCAGTACCTTCAAGTCAAACGGGCACTAGGTGTCACTGTTGGTGCTTCTTAGCCAAAATCAAAGCGCTTCTTCAGCTGGAGGAATCTTGGGTGGTCTGTCTCTGTATGTCCATTCACGTGTCTCCTTTTTGTGATGGAGAAATGAGTAAGACCGTCCTAGTTGGCTGGTGTGGAACTTTTAACCCCTTATCTTGTGGAGGAGATGTTTTCATGTTTACTGGGCAAGTGTTAGTCTACTTGCACCAAATGTCCTTCAGTTGATGCTGCTGCTTTTTTTTTTGTATTTTGGAAATGAGTTGTCTTCAGGGTGATTGCTGTGTGAGTTAGGGATGTCTTGAATGTGAAGCAATCACAGCTGCTTCATGCTGATTCTGAGGTGTCTAAATATATAGCCATGTCTTGGTCTGCTAACCGCTGTGCAGCGAGACGTTGTGGTTGGAAGGCAGTTGTTGAGTGCAGGGCATGGCTTTTGTGCTTGCTTGGTTGCTGAAATGATCTTGGGAAGGAGATGATCTTAATTAACATTTTGTTACTCTAAATATAGCTGCACAGCTGAAGTCTCTGCAGTTGCAGTCTGACCGAAGTAAACATCTATTTTCAGCTGTGCATAATTCAGGTAGAGAATCTTGGGATCAGCTACAGCTTAGCACAGCTCTGCAAAGGCAGAACCCAACACATAACAAGAAAATCTTTATTGCTTTCTGATTCCCTTCATCATTGAGACTTTTCATTAGACTATGCCAATCCTTAGTTTTCTCTGGGACAGCAGAGCTGCAGCTAAGTGGCTGTCAGAGAATTTTTCTTGCTCAGATGAGCCAAAGTCTTTGCTTGAGGCAACTAATTCTTGCAGTGTGTAAACAACATTGCATGACTCTTGATGGTGAGGAGGAAGAAGTTCTGCCTGGAGCTGTCTCTTGCATTGAAGAGGTGAGTTAGGTTCTAGAAATCCTGCTCAAATATTTGGCTCTTGAGGGAGCAATTTACAAACTTCTCTGCAGCTTTCCAGTTGTGGAGCAAGAGCTGGGCTGGGCGCAGCTGTGGGTGCCAGGGGATATCTAAGGCTGCCTTGCAGTTCTCACTATTGGACTTACGTAGTAAGTGCATGTAGTAAGCCAGGGTTGGTAGTAAGCACAGCAATGAGGTTGCTGGCTCACTGCTCTCAGTTTGCTTATCACAGAACTGTAGGGGTTGGAAGGGGCCTCCAGAGATTGAGTCCAACCCCCCTGCCAAAGCAGGGTCCCTAGGACAGGTCACACAGGTCGGCGTCCAGATGGCTCTTGAATATCTCCAGAGAAGGAGACTCCACCACCTCCCTGGGCAGCCTGTCCCAGGGCTGTCACCCTCACTGTGAAAAGTTCTTCTGCATATTGGTGCAGAACTTCCTGTGTTCCAGCTTGAAGCCATTGCCCCTTGTCCTGTCCTCACAGCTCACTGACAAGACGCTGGCTATTTCCCCGTGTCCCACACTTGAGATATTGATAAACATTGATCTCAGTCTCTTTTCTCAAGGCTGAACAGCCCCAGCTCACTCAGCCTCTCCTCATAGGGGAGATGCTCCAGGCCCTTCATCATCTTCATAGCCCTTCTCTGGACTCTCTCCAGGAGATCCCTGTCCTTTTTATCCCAGGGAGCCCAGAACTGGACACAACACTCCAGGTGGGGCCTGACCAGGGCTGAGCACAGGCGGAGGATCCCCTCCTTTGACCTGCTGGCCACACTCTATCTGTTTTCCTATTATAGATCTGTTGGAGAAATGTGGATTATTTTACATTTGTGTATTATGTTTAAATTCTCTGATGCTGAGTCACGTTACAGCTTGAATTCTGTAACCACATTTTATAAGGAATCTTACACCAAGACAGTGTCTGAAAGCAGACAGCTGCCAGGGTATCACAAAGGTACCAACTGAAGGTGGTTTTCAAGGCTGGAAATGCCTCTTGTGGTCAGCGTTCCAGCCTCCTGTCATTGACAAAGCCTGTTCTCTGGTGCTTTGGTTTATGCAGTCGTTCTGAATGTGGTGAAAGGATGGTGAAAGAAGCTGCTTCAGGGTCTCACAAAAAGACAAATTTGCATAAGAAAATAATCTTTACCAGCATGTAGAAATTCTTTACTCTCCCTTCCTCCTTACTTCTCATAATAACCTTTCTTAGTAAGTATTTAATGTCAGAAGATTGTTCTGGTGACAGCGAGTTTTACTTTAGAGCAGATCTTGATGAGGGTGACTGCTTATTTCAGTTAGTTGTCCTCAAGAAATCCCAATTCCTTTGTTAGAGCTTTCTGCAGTGCACCACGAGTGGGTATGTAGTTGCACGTGCTAGAAAATGGCTAAGACACAGATTTCACTGCCACAGCGGAGAAGCTGTGTGTTCCTCCGGCAGATACTGGGAACACACAGGTTTAACAAAAGCAAGTGTAAAGTCTTGCACCTGGGAAGGAATAACTGTTTCTATCAGTACAGGCTGGGGGATGACCTGCTGGAGAAGAGCTCAGTGGAGAAGGACCTGGGGGTCCTGGTGGATGACAGGTTGGCCATGAGCCAGCAGTGTGCCCTGGGGTTGAGAGAGACAATGGGATCCTGGGGGGCATCAGGAGGAGTGTGGCCAGCAGGTCACAGGAAGGGATCCTCCCCCTCTGCTCTGCCCTGGTCAGGCCCCACCTGGAGTGTTGTGTCCAGTTCTGGGCTCCCTGGGATAAAAAGGACAGGGATCTCCTGGAGAGAGTCCAGAGAAGGGCTACGAAGATGATGAAGGGCCTGAAGCATCTCCCCTATGAGGAGAGGCTGAGAAGATTGGGACTGTTCAGCCTTGAGAAGAGAAGACTAAGGGGGGACCTAATTAATGTTTATAATTATTTTAAGCAGGGGATGCAGGGGGAATCAGCCAGCCCCTTTTCAGTGTCTGTGGGGACAGGACAAGGGGCAATGGCTGCAAGTTGGAGCACAGGAAGTTCCACACCAACATGGGGAAGAACTTTTACCCAGTGAGGGTGAGGGAGCCCTGGGACAGGCTGCCCAGGGAGGTGGTGGAGTCTCCTTCTCTGGAGAGATTCCAGCCCCGTCTGGACGCCTGAGTGAAATGTCCTAGGGAGCTGCTTTGGCAGGGGGGTTGGACCCGATGAGCTCTGGAGGTCCCTTCCAACCCCTACAATTCTATGATTCTATACTGCTGCCTTTCTCTGCTGTCTGCAGCTTCTCTTTCCTTCTGTCCTCTGAAACAGTTGTTCTGCCATTTAAAAATGCCCTTATGCCACCACTTGCCTCTATTCTTATTTTCGTGTCAGTACCTTATTGGATCAAAAGCTAGGAAAAACAAGGAGAAAAATAAGCTTACAACATGTGCAGAGTCCTGCTGGCTGCACTGGTATTTGGAGCACAAAATTAGAAGGTGGGGCTAAAACATGGTAATGACCTGGGAGAAATAAAAAGCAGCTGAGTTTTAAGTAGCTTGCACATGAGGAAAGCTAGAGGAATACGTAGAGCTAATGCAATTTTCCTGCAGTTCCCAGGCAGTTGGGGTAGTTTGGGCTTAGTGTGATTATTTTAGAGCCCTGTTCCTTGGGGAATTAACAAAGAGCCTGGTTTTTGGTTTGCATGCCATAAAAATGACAAATGTCTGTGAGCATGGCTGAGCATTTCAGCGCTGCTGATTCAAGGAGCTACTATCAAAAGCACATCCTTTGTGGCCTGTCCTCATTATTTTGTGTTTCCCTTTTAAGCCATAAAATAGTTTAGTATTTCCACAGCACTCTTAAGCAATCAAAACGCCTTACAAATGCAAACTAAGATTAGAGAGTCAGGTTGCTAATAGTGACTGAAGTGGGAGGGATGCTTGCTCTGTTAATGCAGCTTGAAGACATAAATTTAACCAGTAGGAGGAATGCTGGAGCTCAGATGTATACTCCCTTTTGCAGAAGCCTTGTCAGTAGCCAGCTTCTGAAGTCCTGTGCCAAAGCTGTTTTATTTGACTGTTTTACAGTGCTTTCCTCACTGCTAACTTTGCCAGAGCTTTAGTTTTTCCCACCACTGTTACATGCCAAAAAAATTGAAAGCCTTTGTCCTGGTCTATATGGGCGCTTTGGGACACAGGGAAGGGAACTCCTGTGTGGGAGAAGCTACTTACTTGCTTGGGATGCTGTGAATGACTTCATCCTGAAGGCTTATCTTGTTAATGCACTGCAGGATTTCTTGCTGGGTACTGGGGCTTGGCCGAGGCTCACAGAGGTCAGAATTCTTCAGTATACATTTGAGTGATTGCTCATGATTAGCATGTTTTATCATTGCTTAGTGAAAAGATTTACAGAGGTACAGGGAGAACTGTCAAAAAAGGAGGAGAAGAACTACTTTACTCTTCTGATTTGATAAATATGTCCTTCCTTACTTTATAATAGAGCCAGTACAGCATGCAGTGCGCTCTGTGGTTAGCACTAGCATGGAGTGATGCCAAGGTAAACCTGAAATGGGAAATAAAAAGGTGTAATGCAAGACAATGATTAGTAGTGAGCTGTCTTTGAGGGGGACTTGATCATCTAGATATGCAGAAGTGATCAACAGCGTGAGGTAAAATGTCCAAAGTGCTCTAAGTCTTCTGCAGGTTTTTCAGCCTTCCACACAACTAAAATAAAATGGAAGCAACACATGAGGGATCTCCTAGGGCCTGTGGAGGTGTTAACATGTGGTT
This sequence comes from Hypotaenidia okinawae, assembly GCA_027925045.1. Lineage (NCBI taxonomy): Eukaryota > Metazoa > Chordata > Aves > Gruiformes > Rallidae > Hypotaenidia > Hypotaenidia okinawae. The sequence goes on from BSDF01000007.1 coordinate 3,712,338, forward strand.
AGGAAGTGCTAGAGCTAATCTAAACCAGTGTGTTTGCACAGAGAAAAGGGTTTTCTTTCACTCTTAAGTGGTGGTGGTGGTGCTGCTGCCACTAATTTAACCCCTTCACACACTAGCTCACGTCAGTAATCCTGTGGGAAGCTGCACTCCTCTTGCAGAGATGGTTTTATACAATGAGAGAGGCTCATCAGAGCTTGTCCCTCCATCTGGACTTGGCATGCTTGATTTCATTCACCATGTGGATACCAGGACTTACCTCTGTAGCTGGTAGAAGTGAAGCTATCCAGAGCTAGGTCTGTGTGGTAGGGGAGAGCAAAGAAAAAGAACAGCTTGTTCAAGTGTTATTTTTTTCTCCACCTCATGCATGTTTTGAAGAGGGGCAGAGTGAGCTTTCTGTCTGTGCTGGGAGTCAGGGATGTGCCTTAAGTTAAGTTTGTGCGTGCTGCAGGGTCTGTGGGCCCAGTGTTCAGAGATGTGGAGCCTGGCTTTTCTCTTGCAGCTTGACTGGTAGGAATCTGGCAGTGCTTGGCAAGCTCTCCTCCCTCGGAGCTTCTTGAAGGTATTACAGGATGTCTGTAATACATCTGAGGATTTTCTTTGACATAGGCACACCTACATCAGTCCATCAGCAGGCTTCTCTTTCACATAAGCAGGGATGGCATGAGATGAGCTGCCCTACACTTTGCTCTGAGTCCACAAAATCATAGAACCATAGACTGGTCTGGGTTGGAAGGGACCCCAAGGATCACAGAGCTCCAACCCCCCTGCCACAGGCAGGGACACCAACCTCCAGGCCTGGGTCTACACAAGGTTACCCAGGGCTCCATCCAACCTGGCCTTGAACACCCCCAAGGACAGGGCATCCACCCCCTCTCTGGGCAGCCTGTTCCAGCCCCTCACCACTCTCTCTGTAAAGAACTTCCCTCTAATACCTAATCTAAACGTGTACCCACACCAGGCTTGGTGTCTCCCTGTGCAAACAACGTGGGTGTTTCAAGTGATTGCCTGTACCGGGGAGCGATAGCTCAGGAAGGCCTTGTAGAGCCAATGGGTGGTGCAGAGGCCTGTGGAAGGCTTTGAGGCCTGTGGCTTGCGCTACAACAGACACTGAGTTCCTGTGTCACCTGTATGCTGTTCCTTGTCTGTTTTAATATGATCACTGAAAGACCTGAGATTCCACTGTGGTTTTGCCAAGGAGTGGCATCCCACTTGGCAATAGTGAGGATGAGTGTTACCGTGTGCTAGGTGGCAGATAAAGTGCTGTTAGCTCTGTGCTGTAGGGTGACTCAGTGGTGCTTGAGCTGTGTGAACTCCCAGTGGGATATTGGACTATTTCCCTAATTATTCCTTCCTGGAACAGTCAGAGTATTGCTTTGAATGCTTCACAAGGAGTGGTTTCATCAAAGGAATATTGGTGTAACTCCCCTTTTAACTCTCATTGTTTGGGAATGGCTTGCTTTAGTGACTTGTATCTCAGTGTATTGGAAAACAAAAGAGAAATGGTTTGATCTTGCTGCTTTTTTTTCAATGACAATCAGTGTGTGTGCATTTATGTTCAGGTAAAGTGCAGCATGCCTGAGAAGACTGCTTAGTAAGTCAAAAGCACTTCAGAACTGAACTGGAGTGGACATGGAGAGGTGTATTTGAAAAGCCAGTGCTCTGGATGGGTTATTAGTGTGATTTGCAGTGGTGAAGGCTTGCAGCAGTGTGCCACATAGCTCAGCATGGAAGCAGCTGGGAACACTGCTGGGTGCAGTGGTGAGCACCAACCACCTTCTGTTTTCATGCTCTGTGCCTGTGCTGCTGTTGCAGTCCAAAATTTCTGATGCTGTTTGTGTGCTGTCAGTGGTCTACATGGAGACTCCTGGGAGCAGACTGATAGTAATGTACTTCCTGACAGCTCTTTCACTGTTCTGCAGGGGCAGGTATGTTGGAGTGGCATGTGCAGTTGAGTCTCATCTTTGGCAGCATCAGCTTTTACTGGCTCACTTCCCTTTGCAGCTGAGGGCTTGTGTTATTTAACAGGGGGATGCCCTCTCCTCTTCAGTAAAGCAGCTGTTTTTTTTATTTATGGAGAGATTGCCAGGAGGAGGAGAGTAGGAGCTGTCTGCTTTCTTGTCTCTGTGGCAGGTGTAGGAATTACAGGCTTGAGGTGATGGGGTTGTAGTGTGGGGTGAACCCTGAGCTGCTGGATGTGGTGCATTGGTTGTCAGAGAAAAAGAAAATCATGCTAGATCTGTGTAGGGACTGGGAAGGCACTGTCCTAAAAGAGGGTTTTGATGAGACATAATAAAGGAGCTAGAACTTGTTTGTGTGTTTTGGAGGAAGCTAGGTATTAGGAAAACTTCTAATCTTTCTGGAAGTTATGAAATGCTTTACTTTCTCCTTTGCAATTTTGTTTTTGAAAGTACTGTTTTAAAAATACTGTTGTACAAACAATAATGAGCCTTCCTGACCCCCAAGCCTACACTGTGGCTGTACCAGCTGATGCAGAGAGCAAGAGTACTCCAGGTAATTGGAGCATTTGGGAGTCCCAAAACCTCAGTGTGGGCTGGGTGCCTCTTGGTTTCCCCTCTGAGAATGAGGACTGGCAATGCCAGTCAGACACATTTCAGCTCCCTTGCAAGCATTTCAACTTCCAAGCCAGCCATCTCAGGTTACAGTGGCAATGCTATTGTATTATCTCTGGTTAAATGCAACTAGATAGTTTCAGACTCTGTATTTCCAAATCTAGCTGCTTTAATAAATCAGTATTGAATGTGAGGTTGACAGACACATTCTCTGAACTGACATATCAACTGAAGGTAAGCACTATAAAAAAACCTAACTTGCTTTTTTATTGTCTTACACTCTGAAGCATGCTCTTGCACACCATTATTTGAGTTACACACGATACCCAATTGCTTGCACAAGTCTGGGAAGATGTGCTAAATCCTGGAGTGGGATTTAGCATGTGTTAGCAAGTGAAGTATGTATCCAGCTCATTCCAACTTGCAGAATTGTGGTACCTCACACCATGTAGCTGCAGCGTGGCAGAACTTTGTGTATACAGGCATGACAAGTTTATTCAAAGGTTTATTTAGCTTGGTGTTGCTGGAACTCTCAGCAGGAAGGTGATTTTTTCCAGGTTTGCCCTGGGACTGATTCTTCTGGCTTACATCAGTTTCTGCTGTAAACATTTTTGGGAGTGAGGAAGATGCTACATGCACACTCTTTGGTCTAGGATGCAGCTAGTGCTATGGTTCAGCAATTGATAATAACTCTGTGCTGCTGTTTTAACCTTTGTAACGACAGATTTTGTATTATATGGCATTTGGCTTTATTTTACTTATCTTTATTGTTTTTTTTCTTTGCTAGATGAGGGCTATTACCAAGGTGGAAAGTTTCAGTTTGAAATTGAAGTTCCCGATGCCTACAATATGGTGGTGAGTATTGGTCATTAATCTAGTAGTTGTCACTTAAATTTCCTTTCCAGGTAATAGGATTTCAGAGGGAACTTGGCATTGAGACTAAGAAAAGATGTTCTGTTGGGTACTAAAATATCACGGGTTTGTAGAAAAGTCTGGGTTGCCTTGAGGTCATCTGAAGTCCTGCTCAAAGTCACGTAGTGTTAAAAGTGGGATTTGGTTGCTCAAGGCCTGGGCCAGTTGGTATTTTGAAGTCTCTTCAGGATGGAGATCCCACTGCCTCTCTGGGCTGCTATTCTAGTGTTCAATCACCTTTTGTAGTGACTTCTTTTTTTTTCCTGTATCAGGTCAGGATTTCCCTTTTTGCAGCTTGTCTGCTGCCTTTTGCTTTATCACTGTGCACCTCTGAGAGCAGTGTGACTCCATCTCCCCTCTACCTTCCCATCAGGCAGCTGTAGGCACCTGCAGGGTCCCCACCTTTGGCCGCCTTCTCTTCTCCAGGCTGAACAAATCCAGATCTCTCAACTCCATTTGTACTGCATGTGCTGTGGTCTTGTCACCATTGCAGTGGTTGTCTGCTGGGCTTATTCCAGTTTGTCACTATATCTGCTACTGGGGAGTTCAAAATAGGACACAGTAATACTGGGTGCAGTGTCCTGACTCCTAAGGAGTGGGAAGAATAATTTCTCTGGCTATTTTGCAGTCCAGTGCATGTAACCAACAGCCTTGAGGCTTTTACTGCCTCAGTGATACTATTCCTTAAAGGAAAAGTGATTTGAGAATCTCCCTTTTGGCTGAAGTTCCACTCCCATCTGTTCTCTTCTGTTAACTATTCTTGAAACCTGTGCATAATGATTACTCTCACCAAAACCCCCAGATCTCTTTAGGGTGAAATAGATGAACAGAAAGGAAAAGCTTTTTTCTTTTTGCTTCTCTGATACCTTCAAACCTGTTCTTACAGTTCTGATATTGGACTTAAGCATTTACTCCTTTCAGAGAGCATGCAGCAGAGGATGTGCAAGGCACAGATACGGTGACAAGCAGCCTCTTTTTTTACACACTCTGCCACATCTACTGGCTGTCTCCCAAGCTTCATAAAGTATTTTTTAAAAAATATAACAATTTCAGAGGTTATTAAGCAAACAGCTTTCCAGAGGAACAATGACTGCAGCATCTTCTAGTTGATAAACAGACAGCTCCAGACAACTTGGCCTTTTCAAGCTTGAGAAACGTTGGTATTTCACCATTGTACTTGAATTAAAATTGCAGAACTGTGGAAGGTAAGGGAGATGCAATTATAATAAAAATAACTTCAGACATTGTTTTTTGGAGTGTAGCTGTCAAAAGAACAAGATTGACTCCAAAAATGGAACACAGTTGGGGCATGTGTCTGGTCCTCAGGAATCACGCCTGCCGTTCCATGTCCTGATATGTAAGGCAACTAGACTCACTTGAGCATTTCAGCTGCAGCCTTTGCATTTAGGTATATGGATTTCAGGAAGTAGGAAACCTCACTTCTTTTAGATTAAATGAGTTTGATAAATTTGCCTGCCCTTGTAACTCTTTTCCCAGCCTTCTGCTGCTTGCTTTCTTTTGGTGTTGATAGTTCAGAGCTGCTCTTCCAGAGAGGCTGAAAAATACACAGGAGAGAATACTAAAAGAGTGTTTCCAGGAAGACTTTAGTTTGTGTCTTCAGATGTGCCAAGCCTAAATTCAGTGTTAGATACATGTAGTAGCTGGCAGTCACAGACCTGTTTATAGACAAGTACGAAGGAGGTGTGGTGGTCTGCAATGTACCAGCTTGGGTCCCCAGACTGAGCTTGGAGAATGGTGCATTAACACTGATGGTAGAGGACAAAAGCTTTGTTTCTGAAATCAGAGGAGTTGGGTCTGCATTCCAGAAGAGACTTTCCTAGTATTCCTTTACTTATAGTCCATGAATACATGGGACATCCACTGTATCTTAGAAAAAAATCATTCCTGTAGAGATCCATAGCACTTCTGGAAGAGGTTTGACCTTTCCTCTTCCCTTTTCTGATAGTTGTGTTCTTTCACCTGGAGTGTTGTGTCCAGTTCTGGGCTCCCTGGGATAGAGAAAACACTTCAGTAGCATTGGTTCCAGACTTCTGCTAGAAGCCCCATCTAGGGAAAAGGGTGTGAAGTAAAAAACTGGCTCCAGGACAGGTAAAACGTACCTGTATTAATATACCTGCCACGTTGGACTACCAAAGTGATCAAGACCTGCAACGGTTAATTAAGTTCACTTCTTGATTCACACTTGATATTCAGTCTCTCAACTGGTGACAATAACAAAGGAGAGAGAGTTCTTTGATAAAGCAGTTAAGAAATGGTGAGGCACACTTGATGTGAAGCTTGTTCTGCAAGCCTCTCCTGAACTGAAGTCAGTCTGTGGGTGCTTCTCATGCTTGCAACGCTTCTTGTACCATCCGGATGTATTCAGTGAGATGCTGGGATGGGCTGAGAGTGGCTGTGACTGTTCCCAGTATCAAAGCTAATGAGAGATCTGAGAGAGGAGTGGCTGCTCAGAGGCAGAGGGGAAAATGAATCTGTTCCTAGCTGTGACCCCCAATGGAGGTTGGATCTACCTGTACTGCTTTCAGGATCCCAGGTAAAGGAAGAGTTTGAGCAAAGAAATAAATGGATCTTATAAGCCTGGCTGTGGAAAGTGTCACGCAGCACCTGGAGATGGAGGTATTTGGCTGAAACATCTCAGGGAAATCGTGTGGATTTCTTGGCTTAAGGAAGACTCCAAGATGACTTGGAACAAGCCCAAAGGGCTACGAAGATGATGAAGGGCCTGGAGCATCTCCCCTATGAGAAAAGGCTGAGTGAGCTGGGGCTGTTCAGCCTTGAGAAGACTAAGGGGGGACCTAATTAATGTTTATAATTATCTTAAGCAGGGGATGCAGGGGGAATCAGCCAGCCCCTTTTCAGTGTCTGTGGGGACAGGACAAGGGGCAGTGGCTGCAAGTTGGAGCACAGGAAGTTCCCCACCAACATGGGGAAGAACTTTTCCCCAGTGAGGGTGAGGGAGCCCTGGGACAGCCTGCCCAGGGAGGTGGTGGAGTCTCCTTCTCTGGAGAGATTCAAGACCTGTCTGGACGCCTTTCTGAGTGAAATGTCCTAGGGAGCTGCTTTGGCAGGGGGTTGGACCCGATGAGCTCTCGAGGTCCCTTCCAACCCCTACAGTTCTATGATTCAAAGGAGGACTTTTGTCTGAAGATAAATTTTACGATAGTGCTGCAGTTGCCCTGTCTAACAGGAGAAGGAGAGTCTTTGTCTTACTGTCAGGAGTGGGTTTTTCTAATTTTGAGCGATGAATAACACTTTGAAAGTATAAAGCAGTTCTTTTGTTTCCACGGTACAAAGAGACACCAGTTAATTCACTCTGGCTATGAGGATTTGGGGATTATTTTTTGGTTTGTATAAAACTTTTTTCCTATTCATTGATACATTCCCTGTCTGAAAGTGCACGTGGTAGACATTTATTCTTTTATCTTGATCTACCAGCATGGAATAAATACCACTGCTTTCCCTTTCTTGAGAACTAGGCATAATCTTTCAAAGCAGCAGGAAGGTGCAGCTCCTGAAAAGCTGGGCTGTTAGAAAACTTCTTAGAAGAATGTTTGTTTTGAAGGTAAAAAGTGTGAGACTGCTTTCTGCATGCTGTTTAATTTTTGGTAACACTGTGATCCAGCACTGGAGCAGGGAGGGAGGTGGTTGAGTCACCATCCCTGGACATGTTTAAAAAAAAAAAGGGTAGATGAGGTGCTCAGGAATATGGTTTAGCATAGGATGGGAACAGTTGGACTTGATGATCTTAAAGGTCTTTTCCAACCTGGTGCTTCTGAGTGTCCCCAGAGTTACTGGACAAATAGGAAGTAAGAGTGGAAACAAGCCATAAATCATAGATTTCTTACGGTGATAGGTGTTTCTTCTTTTATTGGGGGTACATCTGTTACCATGCATATTTTCTTCTTTAAGGAGTCCTAGTTAAAAAAAAATTACTAAAAAAGATAAGTGAGAAGTTGTGAGAACAAAGCAATGAGGCAAAACACATTGCACCTCTATGCAAATACAGCTCTCTGAGCTATTTTCTCTTCACTGAAGGCTTCATGAGCAGCAGTGGAGCAAAATAGCTCCCTGTCTGCAGTGTGTGATATAATTGAAGTTATGGAAGGTACTGGTCTGTGCTGATGTATTCCAGTACACCTACTATAAGAAATCATCTACTTGATTGAAGGCTGCAAATTGTAATTTGGAGAGCATGGCTGGAACAACATGCTGTTGCTAAGCTACTGGAATTTTTTATGACCTGCTCTTTATTTACTTCACAAAACTAGAGCCAGTGAGACTGTATTTCAAGAATTTGTATTTCAAAAGCTGCTATGGAATCCAGAAATCTGGTGATCTTGCCCAAAAATGAGTTTGGTGGCTTTTTACGTTGGTGTCTCAAGTTTGGAGATGATGCTTCTTGTGTTGCTTCCTGTTCAGTTGTGAGCAGGAAGGAAGATCCTGCATTGAGAGGAAGCTGTTCTTCTGATGTAGTTGTTATCATTGCATCCTCTGCTGGGTTTTAGCAACCCCCTGACTTGGATAAGCCTTGGGAGAAAGCACTTAGTAGTCCTCTGGTTTAAATTGCTGTTTTACTGGTTAAGTGTTATGAAACTGAAGGGCATGGAATACTTTCTTTCCCCTGAAGTAGACAGGATAAGAGTAAATTTTCTTGGCTTGCTTTGTTTTTCTAAGAAAGAACAGGGAGAAAGCTTTTCTAACTCTCTAGGTTGTGTTACCAGCATCTTTAACATACATTTTATATTCACAGCCTAGGTTTGTATTTGCCTCTTTCAGTTCTGTGACATGTAACAGTGATATGATTTGATTTCAAAGGATAACATCAATTTGTTTTCTTTCCTGGCAGCCTCCAAAGGTAAAATGCTTGACAAGAATCTGGCATCCGAACATTACAGAGACTGGAGAAATCTGCCTAAGGTAGCAACAGCATTGTTTTCTTTAAACTTTGGAGGTTTGCCTGTGTGTTTAAAAACCTTGTGCTTTTCATGTCAGTATTAAGAAATTCTGCAAATCAGTAGTCTGTGACCCTTAGGAACTTAGACAACTACTGAAAGTGCTGTTCTTGCTGTGCATTAGAGACCATGTAGAGCCTGGATTTTCAACTTCATGCTTAATCTTTTGTTCTACTTGAGGTAAAAATACAAACTGAGACCTAAAATAAGCTGGGCTGGTTTTTTTTTCCCCTCGTTCCATAGATGTCCTCAGACAATGAGAGGGCTTGAAGCTTTCCTTATTTTAATGCCTGAATGTGTTAACTGCTCAAAGCTCATTTCAAAAAGGAAGGAAAAAATGTCCCTTAAACTTTAACAGTAACTATTTTCAATTTGCCATTTGATTTTTGTAACATCTAATATCCACACTGTGATGTCCACACGTGTGCCAGTCACAGGATTGTGGGGATGTAACTTGAAATGCAAAGCCCAAAAACTTTACCCAAGTGAGGGGCTTTTGTTGCTGGATGGTTTTGTGTGAGAGTAAATGTTTTCTCTTCAGAATCAGTTCCTGAAACTTTGATTTCAGTGTCTCCTCCTGGGTTACCTGACAGTGAAACTGGCCAGAAATCAGCGTAAGCAGAAGTGAGAAGCGTGACTGACAGTTTTCAAACTAATGGGATGTAAGAGAAAACCACAAGATAAGGCAGAGGAAAGGAAAATGAGATTGAGAGCTGTTCTGAAAACCCAGGCTGGTTGCCACAGTGTAGCAAGTTAGTGCTTAAAAAGCTTTTTCCCCTCCCTCTCTAGACTTGGATAACTTTATTGTTGTGTTCAGGGTCCTGGTAAAAGTTAGTTTTCCCAGGATAACGTGTCACACTTCATAGGCAAGTCAGGCACATCAGCTCATGACATCTAGAGGGATGTTACCAGTGCTTTCAGCCGCAGTTGTCTGTTCCATTCTTCCCAGAAGCTCCTATCATCCAAGAGTGATAGAAACCAGCCTGGGGAGGCTGTGGTATGTTCCTGGTGCTCCATAGTGCCAGACTGCAGCAGGGCTACAGGCAGCAAGGGCTTTACCTCACTTTGGGGTTGGAGGCTTTAAAACTGGTGGGAAAGCACACTAAATCTTCTGAGACTACCTAAAAATCTGGTTGTCTGGAGTTCCTTGGAGCTGCGTGCTGATGAGCCAGAAAAGCTGTTGGAGCAAGCTGTAGGAGATCTGCCAGCCCTGGAGTGTTTCTCAGTGCTTCTAAGGAGTGTTGCGTTCTGCACAGCTGAATTTGTCCCTTGACAGGAGGAAGACTGATTTAAGGATTATGTGTTTATGGTTTAAATTCCACTAGAGTTCTTGTGACTTAGTAGCTGGAGAAAGCTCAGGCACTTTGAGTCAAATAGAGTTAAGTAAAGGAGTAATGACCTGTTCTGAACCAGGGCACAAGAACTGCTCAACACCAAACAATAGCTAAAAGTTTAAGCTCCAACTAGCACTACATCTTTTGAGGTTAAATAAGCCTCCTCACCTTCTTGAGGATATTTCACTGTTTCTTGTTGTTAAATGGTTTTAATTACCCAAGATGAGTGTAGTGTTGGAACATCATCATTCTAATGAAGCAGTTTTTCAGTGTCTGCACTGACACATTGGCTTTATTTGACTGTCATGTACTTTAACATACCAAACCACTGAACTGTCTTACTGCTTAGGTGGAAAAACTAAAATAACCCAGACTGCTGTATGCTTGTTGGAGTGGGTAATGCACTCTATACAAAGCACCTGCAGTCAGCTTACACAAGTCTCTAGATTCAAATAGCTGCAGTTGTGTTTTAAAAGAAGAGAAGAAATCCTTATCAATATTTTTCCCCAGTGCTTTGTACTGAGACATGCCTCATGCTGGGGTATGTGTTTGGTAATCACCCCTGAATTAAAACACACCAAATTATTAAGCTTGTGGTCAAGTGTAATAGCTTTGGGCAGGAGAAGCAGTGTTTCACTGAGCTTTGTGGATTGCAGCTACTCTGAACCATACTCATTAGATGTGGGCCATCCTTGTGGGTATGCTGCCTGTGCTGCACACATGGGTAGAAGACACCAAGGTACCTAGAGGGAATGTCCTTCCCACTGACTGCTTTCATGACAGGGTGTAATGTGTCAGTGACCACCCCCTCCCACTGGTGGCATCTCTGCCTGAAGTGGTTTTTCCCTCCTGGACTGCACAAGCTTTTAGAATAGTTTCATCACTTGGCAGCTTTTCTGCTGTGTGCTGAGGTGGTCGGTGTAGTTGGCATGGCTCTTTGGTCAGGAGGTACTGCTGAGGGTTCATCCCTTCATGGTGCAATATTAAAGGCTGCAGAATGGAGCAGTGTTTGGAGATGGATTAATTGCATCATCTGGCATAGTTCAGTGTTGCAGTTTCTCCAGCTATGAAAGCTGATCCAGTTGATTGCTTGCTCCCCAGTGCTCTTTCCACTCTCTTTAACTGTGCCAATGTAGAAACAAAAGACAAACCTCTTTAGAAGGGCTTTGTGTACCAGTTGCCTCACTCATCCAGTCTATAGTGTGGCCTCCAGAGTGGTTGCACTGGTAGTGCTGGGCTGAGCAGGGAGGTGAGCAGTGGAAGGTGAACAAAAGAATAGTCCTTACGGTGGATCCTTGCTAGGAGAAGGTTTCTGAAGTGGATTTACAGCTCTTAATTCAAACTGACCTTGAATAATTATTTCTGTTGGCCGAAGGAAGGTAAAAGTTTTGTTGGAACTTTCTGTCAGTTTCAAGTGTCAGTTTTAAAACTGATGTTTTCTGTTGATAGATGTGCTCATCTGAGATCTTTACACGAAGCAGATCTTTCTCCTGGACTCCTGTCCCCATTACAGTAATTCTTAGTCACTTAAGTTGTAAATCATGTCAGCTGGACTTTAAGAAAGTTTTAAGCTGGCTAGAGCCATGCAGTTCCCAGTTCAGTAGATGTTATTGCAAGGTCTCCTTAGGATCCTGTGTATTGAGATGAAATAATTCCTCAAAGCTGTTTTCCATGTAGGAACTACTCACAGAATGAGAGGCTATTTGTGGAAATGAAAGCTGAGCAGCTGGCTGGTCACATCAGTGGCTGGTTTGGCTACTAGAGCTTCAAAAATAGTGAGGTTTTTGTCATCTTCCCATAGGAACTTGGATATAAGGATTTGAAATGATGTTCTGGGAGGACTCCCAGGATATTAACACCAGCTGCCAAAGGTGTGATTTTTTTTTTCCCCACTTCCAGTTCCTCTGTGACTTGAGGATACACTTGCTTTTTCTTAGATCCTGTTACAGCTGAAGACAGAGCAAATGGAAACAGTATGTTTCTGCTCTTCCCTGCTCCTGGTGAATCCCCTGCCTGCCATGCTCCTGCTCCTGCAAAAGCACTCACTCAGCAGCTTCAGTAATCGAAGATGCTGCAGAAATGGTGCAGTTGGTTTACCCCCTCTTTACTTAGACAAATTCATTCTCAGGCATCACAAGGAAAGCTTCTGAATGCTAAATCAAGCTGCAAAAATACTAGAGGACCTTTCTGCTTGTTTGCTTTTGAGAATTTTAGGGTAGCTGATTGAAGGTAACAGGTTTTCCTGCCCATTGGGTGGCCTGAAACCCTGGTAGAACAGGTGGCCTCTGAGGTCTGTCTGACTAGTGGTCAAAAGCAGCTTCTTGAAGCATGGATTGGGTGAGGAAACACTCCTGGCTGTGCCACCTGAGAACTCTTAGTCGCCCATCTCCTCTGTGACAGCAGGACCTGTGGGTGCCAGGTTATTGAAGAGAAGTTAGATGCAGAGGTTTGTTCGTGCACTGAGCTGGCTCATGATGTATTTAGTGTGTTTCTGCTCACTTAGGTGTTGGTTCTGTGTTTGTGTGTGATGCTCTGAGAGCAGATAGCCATTCAGACCTCTGAATGGTCTGGCAGCTATATCTAGGTCATCCCCGTGGAGAATGTGAGATGCAGCTTCTCTAGAAACCCTGTGCTGGGAAAAGGTTTTGATTAGGGGCCTAATGATCATTCCCAATCTGCAGGAAGAAAGAGGATGCTGCTGCTCTAAAAATTAATCATAGCAGCACATGAGAAATGAGGCAGAGGTTCACTTACCGTTCTGCCAGACCTCTGAGAGGTACGACTGGCTGCTCATGTCCCCAGCTGGAGATGTGCTGAGAGCTTGGAGGCTTTGGGGAGCTGGAAGGATGTTAATGAGGCTTAGCTGATGTGCTCAGGCACTTTGAGCTCAGTCAGTGGGTGTTTGTATGCTTTTTTTGGTGTGTGTGAACTTATTCCTCTCTCAGGTTCACGGTGGGGTATCAGAAGAGGCCAAGGAGTATTGTAGCATAATTTTGAGAGACAGAAGGCAAGCTAAAAATCATAGAATCATAGAATGGCATGGGCTGGAAGGGACCCCAAGGATCATAGAGCTCCAACCCCCCTGCTACAGGCAGGGCCACCAACCTCCAGGCCTGGAGCTACACAAGGTTGCCCAGGGCCCCATCCAACCTGGCCTTGAACACCTCCAGGGATGGGGCATCCACCCCTCTCTGGGCAGCCTGTTCCAGCCCCTCACCACTCTCTCTGTAAAAAACTGCCCCCTAATATCTAATCTAAACCTTCCTTCCTTTAGTTTTAATCCATTCCCCTTGTCCTGCCATTTTCTACCCTTTTAAAAAGCTGATTCCCCTCCTGTGTTTCTGCTCCCTTCAGGGACTGGCAGGCTGCAATGAGGTTCCCCCACAGCCTTCTCTTCTCCAGGCTTCTCTTCTCCAAGCTGTTGTTTGCTTAAAACCTGAAAACCCTGGCTTGTTTGGCAGCATTTTTGCTTTTACTTTTGTGTTCATGCTACAAATCACAGGCACAAGATGCTATTTTTAATGCTTTTGAAATTAGTTTTGAGCTACACCCCTGGTAATGGTGTATCTCATCTTTTTAAAGGCACAGATAGGAGATTAGCAGCACCGTTAGGATGGAGTAGTCTTGTCCAGTATGGTCATCCTGTTCCTACATCAAACAAGGAGTAATGCCAGTGCAGTACACTTCCCTAGATTAAAACCCTCATCAAGTCAGTCAGTAACCACATGGGGAACATGTAGGGTCCAGGCATTTAAAAACAACTTAATAGACGTTGTCCTAAAAGTTGGTAAACACCTAATAGTTTGAGACTACTTCACTTTAACCCCATCATTTCAGTTGCAGAAGCTGCTGGTGATGATGACTTTGTGCTTTGCTACTTTGCTGTATGAGTTTTCAGTTTTAGATTGCTACTTAGGAGGAAGATGTGCTTGTGAAACGATGCTTCAAGGAGTTTTCTCCTTTGGATTATTACTTTTGCTTTCACACATGTGAACAAGGTTTCAGCTCCTTTCTCAATTACATTCTGGTCTCCTGGATTTGTACTTGTCATAACAGTGGGTATTTTGACCTGGGAGGATCAGGACTGCCTGACCAGCTGAATGCACCTTAATGTTGTCAACTTGTTAATAGGTCAGTGGTTTCACTGGGCTTAGTATCTGGCATCATATGGAGGTGTCACAAAAGTCCTATATAGGGATGTATAGGAAAGTCTTCATCTTAATTATTTCTATGAATATATATGTTTATGTTAACATTCAGGAGTGTTTATTATAGTTCATAAGGAACTTTTTCCTCCTCTAATCAGTCTCTCTTGCCCAGAGTAGCATTCATAGTGATTTCCAGTTGGGTTTGAATGGTTGCTGACTTTGTAAAGCCTTAAAATTTTTCCCATGGTATCCAGCTCACCTTCTGGAAGAGGACTACAGTGCCCTGCTGATACTGTGCTGCATGCCCAGAGGTGAACCCTCCTGAGCAGACAGACCATACCTATTTCACATTCCTGTCCCTGCCTCTAAGAAGTCAAAGTCCACTCACAGAAGGGAGGTTGATAATCTTTCTTCCTAATTAGATAACCCACCAAAAATAACCTTTTTTTTTTTTTTTTGCATTGAATTGTGCCATATTTGGTGAGAGATGGGTCATTCTGCAAGCCCCTCTATTTAGCAAAGGTGAATGTGTTCTAAACTGGAGCATATGTGTCTGTGTGCTCAGGGGGAAATAAGGGTTCAGTGTTGAGGCTGTCATGAGGATTTCTGTCAAGCTTATTTTGCTTGATGAAAATCAGTCATGGTTTTTGACCAAAGTCAAGCTCAGATCAGGAAATCTGTCATGACACTATGTAGAATGTGATTCCAGGAAGATGTACCAATTCCTGTGCTTTAAAATCCCAGTACCTAGACAAAGGGCAAGAGGTAATTCTTATGTTGCAATTGCTTCCTAAGCTCTAATTTTTGAGATATTTGACAAAGGCTGTTTAACTCAAAGTTGCACTGTATAATATGTGTGTCTCTTTTCCAGTTTATTGAGAGAACATTCAATTGATGGCACTGGCTGGGCTCCGACTAGAACATTAAAGGTACTATTTCCTTTTAGATACATACATGGAACTTAGATGCAGCTTTTAAAATACTTTTATGGACTTGGAAAGAGAGATTCATGTGGTTTTGCTCTAGAAACAAATGAGGTTTTGTCTTTCAACTAGTGTTGGTGGCACCACTGAAACAAGTACAGCACTAACATGGTAGAAATGCTTGCTAGTTTTAGCACAGCCCCACAAATACTGCTTTGATAAAAGCTTTTGTAGGATGGCATGACTACAAGTGACCCTGAGAAACAGTGCTTGGTAAGGTGGGTCTGCTTTTTTCTTCACCCAGTTAGCAAATATAAAAACATGATGTGAGCAGGACTGGCAGCAATCCATAACCCTTGTAACTTCTGTTGTATTGATGTTCCAGAAAAATCAGTACTCAGTTCCCTGCACCCCCAAGTTCCTCCAAGTAGAGGAACTTGGAAAAACAAAAGGCAGAGAAACACTATGTGGGACAGAACCTGGAGCAGTCCCTGCAGTTGTTTTCATCTCTGGTGTTCACAGGGTGGAGCAGTGCATCTGCTCTTAGGTATTGTGTAAAGCAGGGCAACTCTTGGTGCTTGTAGTCACTCTGGTAGGAACTAGCTGCCTCTTCCTTTTGACCTTGCCTTGGATGTCATCATGCCCGAGTTGCTGAAACGTCAGGGAGGTCTGTCCCCTGTAAAACTGCTGGTGGCTGTGCCCCTGTGCCTGCAGAATGATGTCAGAGGCTGGTTCTGCCACAGCCAGGCAGCATGAGAGCATTCATGGTTCTTAATGTGACCCAGTCTTAGGGAGAGGGTAGCAAAGGCTGGGCAGCTTGGGGCAGCAACTGCTCCTGTCTTGCTACAGGAAGCAGTTGATTGTCCATTTACTGTTAGGTGAGATTGCTGCCAAAGAGTCTTGCAGAGCCCTGTCTGATAGTCTCATTTTAGCTGTCACCAGGGACCCTGCCAGAAGTGGTTCTTGGGGACCATTAGCTACATAAAGGGCACACGTCAAGTGTTTGGTTTCTTTTCAAAAGGCAAACTGAAAATGAGTTCTATCTGATACTTCCTTTTTTTTTTTGGTGCTGTGAATGAGATCTGTAACTTCATCTGTAACATCTCTTTGTGAGATTCTGGCTTTCAGAAAGTAGAGTTGGGGTTTTGTGGCTTTCCTTAAAAACCCTTTCTCTGTTTGTTTTTTCATCAGCCAGTTTGGCTTTGTTTTGCCCTTGTGTTTCTGTTTTCATATTAAGTTAAATCAAGACACTGACTGGGTAATTAAGTTAACTGGTTCTGTTCCTGTCCCTGTGTTTGATTCCCAGAGAAAGCTTTTGGATTACAAGTTTGAAGTTTTGGCCATTAGAAAAGCAGTGCACCAGTATTTCTTCTGAAGAGAATGGAGATAAATTTGTATCTGCTCCCCAGCTTTGCTCATAGTCTCTTTCTTAGAGATTAAAATAATGCTGCATCTTAAGACTAACTTAAGCTCTTGACATTGTGTGGTTAACTTCCTAGCCTCTGTCATGATGGCAGATGTGTATTAACCTTCTTTTTCCATTTTATTCTTGTATCAGTTTGCTGATTGTGTGATTAAATTTCAAAGTAGCTGAGATTTCAGCATGTTCAATCTAGGAAACTCAAATTACTGAATGCTATGAAACATTTCAAGGTGTTTTTACCTTTAGATAGAACAAAACCCAAATAAAACCCAGAAACTTTGTCTATGGGTGTTCAAATGAAAGAGGCAGGAAGGGAAAAGAAGATAGACATTTTAAAAAGAAACCAAAGTCCTGAATCCCCCTTGGATTCTGTTGGGTTTTTCCCCCATGGGAATTGAAGCACTGCAACTGCAAGCTTGCATTTTATTGCTTTATAAACCCCACCCCAACAAACCCACACCTCAAATGGTGAGGTTCCCATTCCTGTTTGTCTTCAGTCTCCATTTCAGTGAGTGTTCTCACACTTGCCATGTTGTCATTCCATGTGATGGGAAGTGTCATCACAAAAAATAACTACTATCACATCTTGATCCTAACTACCAAGTTGTGCCTCTCTGGAAATGCTGCTGCTACTGTGCCACCAGTGCCAAGGGGGCTTAAAAATCCCAGAGCTGAAATATCCATAGGATGTTGGCAAGCTGTGAGCAGTATTCCCCAAGCAGAGGTTTTGCTTGGGATACAGATTGCAATTGGTGTCTGGAGTGAGTCTCCTCTTGTTGAAGATGTTCTTCATTCATTCCATCCATCCTAATAAACATGGGAAAGGTGGGTCTGGGTCAGAGCTGGGGTTCCTGGAGGCTGCTCCATCTTTCAGATCTTTGGCTGCCTGACACCTCTGAAGCTTCATGCATGCCTTCCTGTGTGTTTGGAAGCTTGATGGGTGTCCCAGTGTTTAGATTCCAGGCTGCACGTGCTCCTGAGATGGAAAACAGAGAATTGTGCATGAATAAGTGTGTGGCTAAGAGTATGGCCATAGACTTACTCGTGCACCCTGACAGATAACTTGTGGTTAGGTACATGTTGGCTGGCGACCTGAGAAGGAGATGGGACAGTGAGTGGTAGCAAGCAGGAGCCATGCAGTGTGACCCAGGTTACTTTTATCTCTGTACATGTGTGGCCTGTACCCACTAATGCAGCCTTCCTGAATCCTTTCCTTACACTGGGCCTGTGGCTTAGAGAACCTGCTCAGCTCCACAAGTGGAATAACATGTTGTCGTGGTTTCCCCCCGGCTGTGGGCCGAGATCCAGGCAGCTGCCTGCTCCTTAAAGGAAAAGAGCAGGGGAAGAGGGAAAATGGGGGGAAACAAGGGAAGGGAAAAGGAAGGGCAAATAACTCCAAACCCAAGAAACTAAGAGGCCCGTGGGTTGGGATAAGGAGAGTTTACTGAGAGAACAGAAAGATCAAATATCCCAATGCTAACAGGACTTTAGAGCAAAAGAAGATGAAACTCTTGATCCCCAATGCAGTTTCTCCCTGACCCACACAACTCAGGTACCACCCAGAGCTGTCCCGCAACCCGACCGTCCCCCCAAGCAGCACGCGTCCCACCACCGCCCCTCTTCTTCCTCCCCTCAGCCCCCCGTTCTCCTGGGCAGGACGTCATTGCCATGGAATACTCTCTTTGGCCCATCTGGGTCACCTGTCCTGGCTTCGCCCCTCCTTTCTCCTGAAGAGAGAAATAGGAAGAAGCTGAGAAAGTCCTTGACTGTCTGACTGCAACTAAGAACATCAGGGTGTTCTCAGCACTGCTTTCATTGTAACTCCCAAACACAGCATCCCATCAGCTGCTACAAGTGAAGTTAACTCTCTCCTGACTGAAACCAGGAGAGTCTGTAATAGTACCTGAAGGTTCCCTCCTGCCTTAGGCAGGGAGTGTGGAATGTACTGCCTTCCTATCTTCATATATCTCCATGTTTCATGGTATTTGGGAAGAACTCACAACATCCCATCAGCTGCTACAAATGAGGTTAACTCTATCCTGACTGAAACCAGGACACATGTAGATTTGCACAGTAGCACTACAGCTAGTGTCCAGTGTTGGCATTTCAGCATTTCATGGTCTTCTCATCAATTACCCAAAGGCAGCCTGGTTTTCTGGAGCAGTAGCACCCATATCTGTCCAGTAAAGCACTCTGCATCTTGTAGCAGTGTTTAAATTTGAGAATGGGGATGCACTGCACTGCTGGGCGAATTGGCAGCGGTTCTGAGGGCATCTGTAAAACCGATGAGATGATAACACAAACCTCAAAAGCCACATGTGCACTTGAGTACCACCTATGCTGCTGCATGCCATGTGCTTTAACCTCTTAGACCTGGGTTTTAGGAGTTTGATTGTCTCATCTTCTGTAGCCTTGTGGTGGCAGCAGAGCTCTTGCATGAAAAACCCTTCGGAACAAAAGGCTGCCTGACCTTTTTTAACACGATGGGTAGAAACTTGAAGACACATTGAAATTATGTCTCTTAACTTTCTGAAATAAAGAATGAAAAATCTCCTAAATGCCCAAGTTACCTGATAAAAGGTGGTTTTAAGAGTGTAGAGAATTCTGAAGAGGAGCAAAAAAGCTAACTCTATTTTCTAGCATTCTGTTGCACTTGGTGCCATCTCACCCATGATAGAAGTCTCTTGGAGCTCCTACATATTGTCTTCTACTTTTAAAACCATCATATATATAAAAATTTATGGCTGTTGATATAACTATAAACATTCATCTGTAGAAACATGCCTGAATTCTAGATTCTTAAATAAACTCCTGGTAACAGTTTGCTTGTGGGTTGTGTAAAAGCAGATGCAACTCTAACTGGTCTTTGTGTAACCTCTCACTTGCTAGCTAGCTGTGAGCTATCAACAGGAGCTTATTTACCTTTCTGTCTCCATCTTGTTATGTTCTGCACCATTTCATTGCATACTTCTTTCCTCACTAAAACAGTATTTGTAAAGCAGGGGAATGCTGAAATTATTTTGAGCTTTTCTCCTGCTCTTAGGCCTGGTGATCACAGCTGAAGTTCTCCAGGCTGAAAGCAAATAGGTGGTTTTTAATTCCATCCTCAGATTTTTATGTCACTGAAGGTAACTTTTAAATACTTAGGATGAAATGCTGCTGCTGCTCCAATAGCCTGATTCTTCCCCCTCCGTAATGCCAGTCTCCAACTCAAAAGTCCTTCTGAAGCTCCTGCTAGTCCTCAACATGTACTTCCTTGTACTTTAGTCACCCTGAGTATCCTCTGCCTGGTTAAGACAGGCCCTGGAGAAGAGCTCTGTGGAGAAGGACCTGGGGGTCCTGGTGGATCACAGGTTGGCCATGAGCCAGCAGTGTGCTCTGGGGGCTGAGAGAGACAATGGGATCCTGGGGGGCATCAGGAGGAGTGTGGCCAGCAGGTCACAGGAGGGGATCCTTCCCCTCTGCTCTGCCCTGGTCAGGCCCCACCTGGAGTGTTGTGTCCAGTTCTGGGCTCCCTGGGATAAAAAGGACAGGGATCTCCTGGAGAGAGTCCAGAGAAGGGCTACGAAGATGATGAAGGGCCTGGAGCATCTCCCCTATGAGGAGAGGCTAAGTGAGCTGGGACTGTTCAGCCTTGAGAAGACTAAAGGGGGACCTAATTAATGTTTATAATTATCTTAAGCAGGGGATGCAGGGGGAATCAGCCAGCCCCTTTTCAGTGTCTGTGGGGACAGGACAAGGGGCAATGGCTGCAAGTTGGAGCACAGGAAGTTCCCCACCAATCTGGGGAAGAACTTTTTCCCAGTGAGGGAGCCCTGGGACAGGCTGCCCAGGAAGGTGGTGGAGTCTCCTTCTCTGGAGAGATTCCAGACCCGTCTGGATGCTGATCTGTGCAATATGAGCTGGGGAGCTGCTTTGGCAGGGGGTTGGACCTGATGATCTCTGGAGGTCCCTTCCAACCCCTACGCTTCTGTGATTCAGCAGCGTTCCCTCAGACACTTGCTTTCACTTGGCTCTGAAATTACCTGGGGTGATTGATTTTTAAAAAATAAAGGAAGAAGTGGATCTGTGCATTGTGATTGCCTAATTGGTTCTAAAAGTCAAGCTGTTCCTCTGCAATTATCTCTAACAAACTGCAACTGGAAATCTGTCAGGGACTGATCTACAAACCATAAAAATAAACCACGCTTGTGCAGCGGGGAGGGCTGAGCGTGGTCATGCTACAGCTGGTGTACTCACAGTGGGGCTGGATGCTCACAGAGGGTATTTTCTCCTTTGGGTTTTGGTAACCCTGCTTTGATGGAGTTGCAGTGGGGGTTGGATGAGTGGAGAACCGTTTTCTGTAGGCTCTCTGTGGTCGCTTGTAAGGTGTATGAGCATTTCAGCTCTCAAGAGCTGGTTTTCATCATTTTTGTGTTCCTGCAGCCAGGAGAGATGGGGTGGGAGTGGAGAACATCAAGCAAGTCTTCAACTTATAAATACACACATAGCTTTTTTTTTTTTTTTTTAAAAAATATATATCCACCTATCCTAAACCAATCCCTTTTCAGGATTTCCTTACCACAACTTCAGATACTAGCTTAAAGAAATACCTGTGTGTTACTGCATAATCTAATCTAAAAGGAATTAAGGTTCATTGAGGATAAATTATTGCTATTTGGAATTTAGCCTTAAGAGGCTTGCTTATTTAATTAGCATTTAATACTAAATGAGAAAACATGCTCTATTACCTGATTCTGCTCTGGCCTTTGGGCAGTGAAATTACTTTTGCATGCTTTCAGATAATCTTTGGGAGAATTAAATCAGAGGTTCTTGACTTAATTTTTCTAGCTGCCTTTGCCTTGAGGTTTAAGTATAAACCTGAGTAATTTTAAAAGCTTCTATCCTGACTGAAACCAGGACAAGTGTAAGTACAAAACTTTGATTTGTTGCCTTAAAAATAGGTGGTCTGCTGTCAAAATTATATGTAATTAATGAAGAGGAGTATTAAACAGACAAGAACTGTCACATCTTCAGAACAAAAGGAAAAACCTAATCCTTGTATGTTCCATCTCATTCTCATTAATCCTTGCTGCTACTACTTCTTTCTCAGCCAGCATTGTGGTAGCATTATTCTTCTAAACCTGGTTTTGATTTATTCAAATCCCATTTTGGAATGGGTCAAATGTCAAAGTGTGTGGTTGTAAAAGCTTCCTTCCTGGATGGGATATATTTATTCTCCATAGTGGTAAAGTAAGGCAGAAGTCACCAAAAGAAGATGGCAAGGCTTCAGAGCAGTGGCAAAGAGCCCACGTGTCTCTTGCTGTGCAGAAGTTACTGGGAAATAAAATGTAGCCTAGTAAGAACATTCTGGAGCTATTAAGAATTCTACATCCAGCTCCTGGCATCTTCTTGGTCACAATCACCAAGGTTACAAAAGCAAGCACCTGAACAGTTGGACACATGTCTTCTCTGGTATCTTACAGGCATCAGATGTTGTGGGCTGTTGCCCACTGAAGACTTCTCACACCACCTTATTTCTCCTTATGTGGGTTCCAAGTGATGACGTGGTGGTGGCTGTCACCTGAGGCTGCTCTTACCCAGAGCAGTGTTTGGCACCATGGGAGGGGTCGGGTGGACTTAATGCTGGGCCTGCAGCAGCTGTTCCAGAAGGACACCCAGGGTGAGCTGACACCCAGGCACGTGGGCTTGCTTTCTCTGAGGAACAAGGCATGCAGAATATCTTTCTGGGAGTCCTTACCTCCTCAGCTGTGCTGGCTGTGGGTTTTGTGGGTCACTTTCTGCCCGAAGCACTGTTCGGAGAGGGACTGTGCCTGCTCACCTCTGGGGTTTGCATCCAGCTCATCCTCTTCATCTGCCCTCCCTTGCAGAGACTGCTTGGAGGTCTGACTCTGTGCATTAGTCTTGTGGAGGCTCCACAGAGCATGATGCCTCTTGCAGTTACCTTTACTCCTTCCCCTATGTAATGTAAGTAATAAAGCAACACACGTACTTGCAAGCAGGTAGCTTCAGGGAAGGGCCACTCCAGCAGCAGGGAGCCTCACCTGTAGCTTAACAGAACCAGGCAAGTGTGAGTCTTACCCTTTATTCCCTGTAGACTGGTTCTTTATTGGCTGAAAGGATGCCAGGTGAGCACTGTCTGTCTTGATCAAAGGACTCTGAAGGAGAGGGAAGCAAGCACATTGGCTGTTGTGGGTCCCTGAAGGTATGGGTGCTGATCTGTTGCAAATCACATGGATGCCTTCAAAGCCATACTCTGCTCTTAGTGCAGCAGGACCAGAACCCACAGTACTGTTCTCTCTCTCTCCCATATATATATTGCACACAGAGGTATGCATTTATCTCTTTAAGTTAATCTTTTTAACTTTATTTTGCTGCCAGCCTTAGTCCCAGGCACTCCTGAAGTGTGTGGGGGTATCCTGAAGGGTGCTGATGGTAGCTGGGATGATGTCCTTTTTTCCAGAGAAAAGTGATTTTCTGCAGGATAGGAGGAACATGCTTGAGGTATCTTCCTCAACTTCTCCTGTGTGGCTTGTGTCCAACTCTCCCCAACCTGCAGTTATCCTGATAGTTGACAGCAGGGTCTTCCTCTTTCATCTGCTATGATTGTCTTGTGTTTCTCCTGAGCAGCCTTGGCAGTTAGATCTGTCACTGCCTGACGCTGACACTGGATCCTGGTGCCAGAGGAGCTTTGGGTCCTCTTGCAATGTGTGTTTACAGTGTCCCCCTGGGCCTAAGCCACATGCCAGTGTCCTGGGATACTGAGTATCAGTACTGCAGAAGGCAGCTGCAGGGAAGCACTGAAACACAAGGGGATAAATGCAGGAGAAATGTTAATTTAGGGAATGGCAGCAGAAGGTAGAAGCAAGTACAGAAGAGAGGCTTTGAAGCACTGGAAGGGGTAGATGAGGAAGGACAAAAGTCAGAACCATTTAAGGGCTCTTGGTTGTCTGCAGGCATGAAAGGATGTGCACCATTTGTCTCTTTCCAGAACCTAAGAAGTACTTCAGGGTGTTGTAGTTTGGAACCACCCTTTTGGTTTGGTTTAGAGGGTGGTGACCATTTTGCTGGTCCTGATCTCTGCATCCTTACCTGGTGCTGGAGCTCGCATGATGTCCATCTGCAGCAGGACATCTGGCCTGACTTTATCCAGAACATTGTTTTGCACACACTTCTTGACTCTGCAGACGGTGGAGACAGGTGGAGGTTCTGCTTTGAGATGGCACTGCCACTCTGAACCCAGCATGGACCTGCTGTTGGGGTCCTGGTCACTCTGCTGGTGCCTGGCCCAGGCTGGCTCTTGCAAGAGCTGGGCCTTTCTTCACAGCTTCCCATGGGCACCAGGAGAGCCTGTCTGTGTTCTGCAAGAATCAAGTGAGGGAGATCTAGGTGTTGCAGTGAGGGGGTTTCTGTTTGTCCTTGTTGATGACAACTTAAGGTGTTTGTAGCTGTTGAGAACACACAGCTTTACTACAGGGTACCTCACAGTGGTTCACAGTGTCACAGAACGTTGGGAGCTGAAAGGGACCTGAAAGATCATCTAGTTCCAACCCCCTGCCTGAGCAGGATCACCCAGACTAAATCCCACAGTACAGCACATACTATAGGACTGCATTACAGGGTTGTGTTTAGTTGCCCAAACACAATCCCTGAGGCCCATTTGGTGCCACGCTGTATCCTGCCTGACCTCAGACAACTACTTCAGAATGGGCTTTCAGCAGGACCTGCATGCTCTCTACCAGACCTGTGTGGGGCTGATAGAGCATCTCAGAGGGTACTGTGCACCTACATTCAGGCAAAAAGATCTGTCCTCTGAGTTAATAAATAAATCCTGCCTTGATAGTCTTAACATTTCCCAGGGGAAGAGCTGTGAATACAAAGTCCCCATCTCCCTTTGGGAAGGAAGTCATCTAAAGGAAAGCGTAGTGCAAAAGATTTATGTTTCTTCAATTCTTTCTACTCTCTGAAGTGCATAAAATGCCCACTGCTGCTGCTTTTATTTTTCTCTTTATTTTCCACCTCTAAAAATGCAGACAAAATAAAAACTTTAGACCCAGGATTTGGCAAAGAGAAGTTATAAGCTGCTAAATGCAACCTTCTAGGTAGATCTGATGTGTTATTTCTCTTAAAATAAGCTTTGGGAAATCTTTCTGTGGGGCTGTGTTGTATTTTGATTTTACAAATCAGCGTTACCAATCTTGTAAGGAGTGATTTTTATCCCCCCACCTCCCCATGCCCAGACTGGTGAAAATACTTTTCCTAAACCAATGTCAGTACAAACCTTTGCATCATAATAAGATTTGCAACAATTTTCTTTCCTTCTCTTGAAATGGCTTCTGGCAAAGCTAAATCTGCCTTTTAAATACAGTAGCTGTTATTACTAGCACATTTTTGAAGGCTGATTCAGTAAACCAGCCCAGTAGATCAGTAAGTCTAATTAAACCATGCTTGTTTTCCCCAAATTATTGGTTTCTGAACAGGCAATTTGTGTCAGCTTTAATCAGTTGAGTAGGACCGGTCTCCGGAGGGCGACCGCTTTAGTGTTCACAATCACTGCAGTGTAGTTCATTAAGAAGCTATCACAGAATTCCCCTGGGAACAATTTATAAAAGATTATCTGCTTGCTCTGAAGTAACCTTGGGGACAAATGGCAAGGAGTCAGGAACAAAAGTAAGGGGGTTTCCAGGAGCGCTCCTGCATGCTTGGCAATTCACAACCGGCTTGGTCCTGGAGAGGAACAGGCTACGATTGTTCCTGTTCTCTTCCCTCTAAGTATATTTGAGCACAGGAGAAATCGTTTTTCAGCCTTCCTTCTCTTTTTTTTTTTTTTTTTTTATTTGTGTTTGCTAACTGGAGCAGTTCATGCCATTTAAATTCCCCAAAGCCCTCAAAAAGTAAAGCTCCTCTTGTTGTGTTTGGGTGGGAAGCACGGGCTGGGGATTTGCAGGCACATGGGAATTGAGGTGGCCTTTGTGGTTGATCAAAGAAAGCTGGAGTTCTGCTCTTCATTGCCTTAGCCCAGGTGGAAACCACGTTTTACCTGCCTGTCGTGGTTTCCCCCGGCTGTGGGCCGAGATCCACGCAGCTGCCTGCTCCTTAGAGTAAAAGAGCAGGGGAAGAGGGAAAAAGGGGGGAAACAAGGGAAGGGAAAAGGAAGGGGCTGCTCCATCTTTCAGATCTTTGGCTGCCTGACACCTCTGAAGCTTCATGCATGCCTTCCTGTGTGTTTGGAAGCTTGATGGGTGTCCCAGTGTTTAGATTCCAGGCTGCACGTGCTCCTGAGATGGAAAACAGAGAATTGTGCATGAATAAGTGTGTGGCTAAGAGTATGGCCATAGACTTACTCGTGCACCCTGACAAATAACTTGTGGTTAGGTACATGTTGGCTGGTGACCTGAGAAGGAGATGGGACAGTGAGTGGTAGCAAGCAGGAGCCATGCAGTGTGACCCAGGTTACTTTTATCTCTGTACATGTGTGGCCTGTACCCACTAATGCAGCCTTCCTGAATCCTTTCCTTACACTGGGCCTGTGGCTTAGAGAACCTGCTCAGCTCCACAAGTGGAGTAACATGTTGTCGTGGTTTCCCCCCGGCTGTGGGCCGAGATCCAGGCAGCTGCCTGCTCCTTAAAGGAAAAGAGCAGGGGAAGAGGGAAAAAGGGGGAAACAAGGGAAGGGAAAAGGAAGGGGAAATAACTCCAAACCCAAGAAACTAAGAGGCCCGTGGGTTGGGATAAGGAGAGTTTCCTAAGAGAACAGAAAGATCAAATATCCCAATGCTAACAGGACTTTAGAGCAAAAGAAGATGAAACTCTTGATCCCCAATGCAGTTTCTCCCCGACCCACACAACTCAGGTACCACCCAGAGCTGTCCCGCAACCCGACCGTCCCCCCAAGCAGCACGCGTCCCGCCACCGCCCCTCTTCTTCCTCCCCTCAGCCCCCCGTTCTCCTGGGCAGGACGTCATTGCCATGGAATACTCTCTTTGGCCCATCTGGGTCACCTGTCCTGGCTTCGCCCCTCCTTTCTCCTGAAGAGAGAAATAGGAAGAAGCTGAGAAAGTCCTTGACTGTCTGACTGCAACTAAGAACATCAGGGTGTTCTCAGCACTGCTTTCATTGTAACTCCCAAACACAGCATCCCATCAGCTGCTACAAATGAAGTGAACTCTATCCTGACTCAAACCAGGACACTGCCACAGGCATTTTGTGTGACTCTGTAGCTGCCTTAGGTGCAAGGTTAACGAGGAGCAGGACGGGCAGAGGAGATGCAAAAGAGACCACTTTATTTGGGGGAAGACTGTTTAGGAGGGAAGGGTGTTCTTAGTAAACAAGCAAGTGCCTGGCAGGAAAAATCTGCTCTTTTTGTTTAACCCCTTGGACCAGCAGTAAGGTTTGTGCAGTCAGTTCCACTGCAGTGGCTGCAAACCGGTTGTTGGTCCAAGAAGAGATCAGAGTTGAAGAGGCAGAAAGAGGAGCCCAGCAGGGCTGAAGGAAGGTGGGGCTGCATGGGATGAAAGGTGCCTGGTTTTCTAGGCTGCAGAGAAGAGAGGGGAAGCCAGGCTTGTTTCTAAGACATGATGGAAGGAGGTGAATGGAAGCGGAGCCCCTTGCCCCTGCCCCGCGCTGCCTCAGGAGACAGCCGTGCACAGCTCTAACTCTCAGCGCACTGAGTTTTGGGGTGGCATTTCAAGCCCTTTGCCAAACGGTGATGTGCAAAGCTTGGCAGTTGTGTGCTGGTTAGTGCTTCACTTTGTGGAGAAGAAAAAGCCCCAAAAAACTCCTAGCTTCAGACATCTGCTTGTATAAATGCCTGCTGTCCCTTTCATTGATCTGAATTGGCATACCAATGCTTAAAGGGGTCCTACAGGAAAGTGGGAGAGGGGCTGTTCACCAGGGAGTGCAGGGATGGGACAAGGGGCAATGGCTTCAAGCTGGAAGAGAGCAGGGTTAGGTTAGATGTTAGGAAGAAATTCTTTACTCTGAGGGTGGTGAGGCCCTGGCACAAAGTGCACAGAGAGGGTGTGGAAGCCCCTGGATCCTTGGCAGGGTTCAAGGCCAGGTTGGATGGGGCTTTGGGCAACCTGGGCTAGTGAGGGTGTCTCTGCCCATGGCAGGGGTTTGGAGCCGGGTGATCTTTGATGTCCCTTCAACCAAAACATTCTGTGATTCAATGAACGGGTTAAATTGTTTGTATATAAAAAATGGTTTAGCAGCGAGCTTTAATTTAATCAGTCTATTAGATCAGAAAGGCTGCTTAGACCTCTAAAGAAATTGCATTGATTGGAAGTTCATTAGCTACTTTTGTCTGTCTTGTTCCCTGCTTAAATCAGTTTATTACATATCCTTTGCCCATGAAAGGAGAAATCTCAATTTTACAATTTATGTGTTTACTCTCCACTCCAAAGAAGTGCTGTGTGGTTGTACTTCCAGACGTCGGCGGGTATAGCTCAACGCTTGTCTGCTCCGTGGTCTCAGGGAAGTGGGTGTGAGCACTGCCTCTCAGGAAGGCTTGGTGGCTAACCAAATTAGGACAGTCCTACAGTGGCAGTGCTTTGAGATTCTCTAGCCTGGGGAGAGGCTGTTTCAAAAGTTCTGCTTAGTATTTTGATCTGTAGCTCATGAACTTCATGCACTGCTGGACGGGCAGGTTTGTATTTGCTTTCCCCTCATTGGCATGCCATAAGTAAATCAGTGGGCAGGGGGTTAATGTAACTTTTCACTCAAATGCAACAGAAAAATACTCCAGTGTGAGAAGGGGTGATTACAAAGCGTTACTCCTAACAGTCTGTTGATCTTCTGACTTGCTTGTGCTGACTTCCCTGTGCTTGAGCTCAAAATAGCAACAGTGCCAAGGAGCAGGACGGGTTTCCTTCATCATCTCTTCTTCTGCTGTGTATTTAACCAGTTAATGCTTCTTAGTTCAAGTATGATACTTGAATCTTCAGAACTAGCTTAGTAGAAGGGAATTAAACCCACTTGCTTACCTGAGAGACCTCGTGAAGATGTCTAACCTCCTGGGTGATGTCTCTGCTGATGCCAAGCCTCTGGGAGAGCCATGGATGAGGAGAGGGGGAATTCTGGAGCCTTTTCAGCAGGGTCTATCCCAAGCAGACCGTGCTGCTTCATTACAGGAAGTGCAGGAGGTCCTTGGTTTTGTTCTGAGCTTACCCTTCTGTAGCTGGGTACTTGTACTCCCTAACTTTGATGTTAAGCACGTTGCAGCAAGCAGACAAAAGGCAGCATTGTGGAGGAAGGAGCCTTGTCAAGTGAACAGGCAGATCCCTGTCTCTGATTCACCTCTTTCCAAGTAGATGCTCTTATTGAAGTGGAACAGCACAAAGGTGTGTGGTACTAACATTTTAAGATGACACCTGCCCTACTCCTACATCTGAAGGTAACCTTTAAAAATTCTTGTATATAGGGTTAACTTTCTGTTTTCAGAGTATGTAAGCTCAGGAAACGTCTGAAGTCAGGGCTGAAGCTTTACTACATTAAAAGAAAATGGAAATTTTTGAACTGTTAAATATAACAGGATCTTTGGTGCCTCACAAATCCTTTTAGGTTGTCAGGAGAATGCAAGGCAGGCGTTCAGGCCAGCACTTATCTGTATGCAGCAAGCAGCTCTGCTCAAGTCAGTAATGCAAAGTGATTATTTTCACAATGCAACAGTGTCAAGTTTTTTCAGACATGAAATACTTGCTTCACTCCTGCTCATCTGTTCCATTCCACTTCCATTCTCAATATCCTGGATTTGAATCCAGGCTAGCCACAAACTCATTGCAAAAAAGGGTTGCCCTCTGGTAGTAACTTAGCATTATTTTTTAGGGAGCCATGCAAAGGGTATAAAATGAATCCAGCAAATCATAAAACTCAAATAGGTGGAAACATCAGAAACAATATTAAGAATTTCACATGTAAGTTATTCAGTAATAACAATAATAATCCCTTTATGCTTTTTTTGGTGGCTAGAGTGGCTGGGAAAATGTACAGCACTCTGAAAACTCACAGCCTTGCAGGGTTTTTCTCTGGGCTGCTTTTGTGCTTGATATTTTTGGTTTGGTTTTTTATGATGGAACTCCATACAAAGCCAACCTGAACGACTTGTGTGTCCTGGAGTCTCAAAACCAGGGATCAGCAAGCAAGGACTTGGGAGCAGTTTGGGTAACCTTCAAAAGCATGTGTTTATGGAATAGGAAGCAGATTTGATATAACTTATATTTCTGTTTGGAGTTGCCAAGTGTACCTGGGTAAGGTATGGCTCATGGCTGTGTGTACTGGAGCAGAAGCTGGGAGAGACAGTCTGCAGTGTCCTGGTGGGGAGGCTCAGGGAGGCTGGCTGGTGGAACACTGTTAAGCTTGCAGGGAAGGTGAGCAATTTGGGATTTCAGAGCCAGTGTGGCGTAGTTGTTCTTCTCTTAGTTTCTTTTTAGCCAGGCGGGGAAGTGTGGAACGGCTGTCAACAGTTCACAGTTGGGCAGGGTTTAGAAATGGATGGTGTGAGATCCTCCTACTTGTTTAGGATGTTTTTTAACACTTGGTAGTGTGAATTCTGCATCACTCGTCCAGCTACAGTCTGCTGTCATGTGGCATAGATGAAAGATGACCCTTATAAAGTTAATTTATTCCTGTTTCTTCAAGTGGAAGGAAGCAAATTACCATGTCTTAGTATGGCCCCGTTATCAGAGGCTGTGGGAAACACATGGGGGTTAAAATTGGATGCAAGAAATTCTTAACAGCCCAGAGACATTCACTGTGCCTCCCTGAAGGACAATGCAGCCTTTGAGAGCAATGGTGGAAGGAGCTTCTGACCTTCAGGGCTCAGAGCGCCTGCTGGGGCAGAGTGGCTGGCTGGGGACAGAGGCACCCTCAGCCATCCCTGGCTGTGCACCCTGCGCCCGTGCCAGGGGCAGCGTACGTGGGGCAAGAACAGACCCCGAGAGCGGTGACGCCGTGGCAGCCTGTGCTGTCTCATGCTGGAATGCAGGGGAGTGGAGATGTTTGTGCCTGTTCCTGCTCTCTGGGCTCTCCGCACCACTGAAATCCCCCTTTAGTCAGTGACTTTGGCTTATTTTTTCTCTAGCACCTCTGCACTGTACAGATAGTTTATCCCTGGGATTGCTTAATACAGGCTTCCTTAATACTAGGCTTTACTAAGCCCTGCTGTGCCGGGTTTCTGTAGTCAGTAGATGAACAAGCACAGGACTTAAATAAAGGATAAAGCCTCGGCTTACACCTCTTATTTGGAAGTGTCTGTTTCTTCGTGCTTGCCAAGGAGTCACAGAATTGTAGGGATTGGAAGGGACCTCAAGAGATCGTTGGGTCTGACCCCCAAGGAGCAGACAGCATGGTCGCTTAGGAGTGGGGTTGGACTGCTCAGCACTCCAGTCTGGGATTCCTCTGTGCCTGTGCTGCACCTGATGGCTTCAGAAGCTCCGTTTGGAGAAGATGCTGAAGCTCAGATCTCTGTCTGACGATAGCTGCTTTGCTGGACGGGTTCACGTTACTGAAAGCAGATAAACTGGGTGGGTTGTTTGTGCAAGATCAAAGGAAAATCGTTGTGCAGATAACGCTGACATCTTGTCTTTTTCATTAGGGCATAATTGGATAGCCTTCCTAAGGGATATGGATTTCTGTGGTGCACGACTTCAGCGGAGGGCCTGGAGCAGGAGACAAACTGAACTGCGCTCGCTTACTGACGTTCTTTGCTGTGGATAGGAAGCTTGTGCTTTGAGGCTTTGCCTTTGGAGTGAAAGGGACAGGATTAATGTGCCGTCTGTGTCCTGCTGCTGGAAATCTGGCAGTACAGTTTCCATGGGTAGGCAGTCCAGAGCTGGTGGGCTGCAAAGGCAGGAGGTGCAATGCTGATCTTACTTGAGGGTCTGGTAGGTGTGAGCTCCGGTGCCCAGGCTTTGGTGGGCTTTCATAGCTTAGTTATTTTCTTTAGCAGTAACACAGTCTTTCCTCTAGGTAGAAGAACTTGGCCTTGGAAGTAGGTCTGTGTCTGTAATATCTGGTCTTGTGCATTTTCTTAGTCTTTGAAAGTTGTAAATGGAGGATATGGGCGTGGAGGTCAGTGCTAATAGAATCTCTTTGGAGATGCCCGTTCCAAAATACGCTGTGTTTGATGACACTATTTAGAGGCAGATTCCCCTGAAGCTTCTTGTTTGAAGAAATTGCAAACCCATTCAGCTCCAGTTAAATAGGTGCTTAAAGGCAGTAAAATGATTTGAGACATGTGCTTGTATAAGAACGGTGTTTCTCTGTACTCACACTGCCCCCAAATCTCTTTTCTCTCGCATTTTGACACAGTTCCAAATATGTACCTAACACCACTTGATTTTTAAGAATGGATTGCTGAATTGAGTTTTATTCTCACCCTTTCAACTGAGCAGTTGGTGTCCTATGGGAAGCGGCAAGTATAAGGCACCTTATATGTACAGAAGGATCTGAACTTGAATAAGAATATGTGGTGTTTGTTTTTTGGTGACTTCTGAATATCCACCCATTAACATTTTGATTTAAATGAGTGGACATCACCCTTACTCTAGATTCAATTTCCAGTAATTTCCTGGATTAATAGAAGAATAGAATGTGTGAACACCCAAGATGCATGCCTAACTGACTTCGCTTTCCTCTTGCAGGATGTCGTCTGGGGGTTAAACTCTTTATTTACTGTAAGTAAACTGATACTTTGCATATCCACTTCCCTTTTTCCTTCCTGGTTTGGTTTCAGGGTCACTTAATGCCAACCCTGTCTGTTGCCCCATAATCTTTCAGGTCTCTGTTTCCTTTGGCTTCAGTGGGTGTTGTACAAGTGTGAAACGGGTCTGTGCTTTTCTTTGTGTAACTGCAAGACGTGTACAGATGGTCTGGAATGCCAGCTTTTTCATACAGTGTTTTGGCTTTTGGTTACAAATCTATTATGGGATATTTTGCTAATATAAGCCACTTGGGATCTTCTATGCGGTGTGGAATTCCTTCTGCTGGTTTGCAGGAAATAGGAATTCATGTTGCTCTGAGAAGGAATTGTGGTGTTGGTACGTTTTATAAAATGATGGTTAGGACTGCCATGCAGTCTCATTCCTCTCAGGAGGAACTCTCCTCTGGTTCCTCATTTTCCCAGTGTACCCACACACAGAATTGGCATAACCCCCACCTTGTCACAGAAATTACATCATTTTCTTCAGGGATCCTGTTTTGCCCTTTTCCTTAGATTGGTAAGAGCAAGAAACCTGTGCCTCCTAATTACAGGGGCAACTTGAAAACGAAGGCAGGCGTGATGCAACAGCTGCTTTTGCCCTCAAAGTGAAAGCCTCATAGAGAGAGGCTGAGTTTTCCCTGCACAAAAGCTGCCTTTTTGAGGGAGTCCAGGTCCACTTCCACCCTTACCTGCAGAAGGAGAGCCAGGGCAGTGACCGTGTTCCCAGCACTGTCACCAGGATCACAGCATATTTCTAAAACCTTTGGCATTGACCAAGCCAGCAAGCATCTACAATTCAAGCTTTCCTGGCATCCAAAGGCTTGATTTGTTTCGACAGCTTCTTTGGTAGGTTGATTTAGAAGATTGGAGAGCATTTGCCTGTCCAACAAAGAGTAATTGCGTTTCACAGTTAGTCTCCCACTGCATGCTAAATAACTGGAAGAAAGCAAAATCTGCTGGAGGTACAAAGGAGTGCCTTCAGAGGCTGAACTCCACGTACCAATAATCCACTGGGCAAACAGCTGCCAAGAGCGATGGTCATGCATCGGAGACCACGGGAATTTGTCATGGCTGGTAAGAGCCATGCTTCCCAGCTTGCCTCTTGGATTATCCCCCGTACCCAGCTGCTTATAAATAATACAGCTTTGAAATTATGGATCATACTGGCCATGCATATTTTTGGAGGGGTTTCTTGAAGAAAGTAGGTGAAGTTGAGGAGGGTTGGTGACCACGTTGTCATGAAATGGGAGGTTTGCTGCTTGAAAATGAGTCGGGGAGCAGCATGTACCTTTCACACTTGGGAAAGATGGTGTTCCTCTGCTGTCACAGGCAAACCTTAAACTGGGGAGGTGTCGTGGTTTCCCCCCGGCCGTGGGCTGAGATCCACACAGCTGCCTGCTCCTTAAAGGAAAAGAGCAGGGGAAGAGGGAAAAAGGGGGAAACAAGGGAAGGGAAAAGGAAGGGGAAATAACTCCAAACCCAAGAAACTAAGAGGCCCGTGGGTTGGGATAAGGAGAGTTTCCTAAGAGAACAGAAAGATCAAATATCCCAATGCTAACAGGACTTTAGAGCAAAAGAAGATGAAACTCTTGATCCCCAATGCAGTTTCTCCCCGACCCACACAACTCAGGTACCACCCAGAGCTGTCCCGCAACCCGACCGTCCCCCCAAGCAGCACGCGTCCCGCCACCGCCCCTCTTCTTCCTCCCCTCAGCCCCCCGTTCTCCTGGGCAGGACGTCATTGCCATGGAATACACTCTTTGGCCCATCTGGGTCACCTGTCCTGGCTTCGCCCCTCCTTTCTCCTGAAGAGAGAAATAGGAAGAAGCTGAGAAAGTCCTTGACTGTCTGACTGCAACTAAGAACATCAGGGTGTTCTCAGCACTGCTTTCATTGTAACTCCCAAACACAGCATCCCATCAGCTGCTACAAATGAAGTGAACTCTATCCTGGCTGAAACCAGGACAGGAGGATAATCTGGGCTGCAGGCAGAATGGTGGGGGGGCTGTGAGTCAGTGTTCTGGGGTTTTTTTTAATGATGATATCCTTCAAAACCTTTTGTTTTTAACCCTAGACCCTTTCTCCTTCTGAAGTTAATATTTATTGAGATTAAACTGACAGACCTGCCCCCATGTGCCCTTAGCTGGTGACATCTTTGCACTCCCTCTCCTCTGGTTCCTCATTTTCCCAGTGTACTAAAACTTCCCTGTCTGTCAGGCTCCCGGTGTTGTAGTTTTCACAGAGGGAATGAAACTGCTTTGCTGTGGGGATGCAATCAGGAAACAAGCATTTTTTCTCACTACCTTGACAGGAACCCCTGCCAAAGGTAAATGCAATTTAATTGCATTTACCTTAGGCAGGGGTTCCTGTCAAGGTAGTGAGAAAAAATGATACTACCCTCAGTGGTCTCGTTTGCTTTGTTTCATTATCTTGTTCATTAGGGCTTTGGATTCCTTGTATGATGCAGTGAGTGGGAACCCTCTAACCTCCTCTGTTTCTTTCCCAGGATCTTTTGAATTTTGACGATCCTTTGAATATTGAGGCTGCAGAGCATCATTTGCGTGACAAGGTGAGTCAGTGGTTTATTTAAAGCATGTTGTTCCTAAACAAACACACATACTGTACTGGGCGATTCCCAGTCAGTCCTTTTAAAGCATCTGAGCTGGTACTGGAGGCAGTTGAGTGACTCATAGTATCAGCAACCAGTTACTCAAACAAAATGGGCTTTATCTGGGAAAGTAAACTCGACACAGTAGTGTTATTCACCACATGCTGGAACTGTTGACCATAATGCAGTCATATCCCAAAAATAGATGATCTTTTCCTTCTTGTTTCTGAGACTTTTCCCCTCAGGTTGCCCACGTTCTGTGCAGCAAGCGACAGGGAGTTGGTTTGGTTGCGGTTGCGTGAATAGTCTTTACCTTAAAACGCCTGCATAAAGGTCTCATCCTTCTCTTTCTCTTTCAAAAGGTGACTTCTTTTTCTTCACAGCTCTTACTTTATGCATGCTTTTATCAAGCTGCAAGAAACCTGGGCACGTTTGAAGGCCAGAAGTGAAAACTTCATGTTATTTTCCCTGATCCTAGTTGTCCCGTGTACATTATGGGTTGGTGAGGGCAAAACGAGATGTACCTCCCAACTGAGACTGGGCATGGAGGTAGAAGAGGGCAGAACGTGAACTTCTCTGTGGTATGGATCTCTGAGGTGGTTGCATCATGTTGTGTGATACTGATGCATACCTTGAGCATATAAAAACTACACTTGGCATGTTCAGCGTCTCCTGTTGTAATTAAAACTCTTCTAATGCTTTTCTTGAAGATAACCCTAACGATTCAAGAAAGCTGCCAGGTAAATGTTGATTTGAAGAGTTGATTGAAAATGCAGCCAGGCAGTACTCCTCATTTCTCTCATTTGTTCAAGAGGAACCATCAGGATTCCAAGTTTGTCTTTCCAGCTATTTTTTTTTTTTGCTTAATGAGATCTTGTAGTTATTCCAGGCTGGGATGAGACAGTATGCTGAAGTTGGGAAAAATCTAGTAGAAACCTACTCTGGAAGAGGTTGTTTTTCATGCTTTTGTTCCTTCATTTTGGCAGCCTTCTGAGCCATAAACCATGGAAAGTACTCACAGAGGGGATGCAGCCCCAGAAACACAGCCAGCGTAGTGGAGGTAGCGGGCTGAATAATTCCTTTGCTTGCACTGTCAGACTGAATTATCCTCTGGTATCTTGCCAGCTAAATTTGTAGCTGTTTGGGAATGGTGAGG
The DNA here is from genome assembly GCA_027925045.1 of Hypotaenidia okinawae. NCBI lineage: Eukaryota > Metazoa > Chordata > Aves > Gruiformes > Rallidae > Hypotaenidia > Hypotaenidia okinawae. The sequence goes on from BSDF01000007.1 coordinate 3,748,085, forward strand.
TTACACACCAATTGCTGAGTACTGGATTGGTTATTTCTAGCTGCCAAAGGAAACATGGATTGAAGGGTATCTGGGGAGGCTTGGGGGTTTTTAAGGAGTCCTAAAAGGAGGCTTGTGGGGCTCTGCTGGGGCTGTGGTAGTTGAGGCTTACCAGTGTCAGGAGTGAATTGTTAGACCTCAGGTTAGCCAGACATTAACATCCTCCTCCCTGAGAGGGGTGAAACGCTAAGACATTGCCATCCTGCATCTCCCAACCTCATTCAGAGATTGTGAATCTTGGGAATCCAAGAAAGGAAGACAGTTACCTGCTTCAAAAAAGAACCCCCCACACCTTCATAGGTGATACAGATAGGAGTGTTCAGCTTACTTACTGCTGTGCTGGTTGCATGGAAGCTGTTTTCAGATGACAGCAGCTGTGGGAAAAATGAAAGGGAATTTGTCTTGGGGTTTTTTTTAGTCTTCTAAACTGAAAATACTTCTTGTGCAAACTTCATTTATTTAGTATCTGTGTAAATTGTCTCCTTAAAGAGTATCTGTAAATTCATACTGTGCCACGTTACCTTTCTTTGGAGCTTGTGTCTGAATTTAATCCAGGTATTTCATTGAGGATGACACGCACTCCTGAGTTCTTAACAGGTGGTGCTGGGCTTTCCATAGTATATCCTACAGCAGCGTCAAACAGGACCAATAACACCTGTCTGGAGAGAATAGATTATCCAAGGGGGAGGAATAGCAGCTCTTACAATTAGCCTCGGAGGATGCAATTGCAGCGTGGGTGAGTTTCTGTCTCTCCTTGGTGTAGGTGTGGTGCAGAGCATGAGCACTTTGGTGTGAAGTGAAACTGCTGTGCTCCTGTCCTGGTTCTTAAGAAAATAATTGCAGTGCCTGATAGGATTAATAAGGGAACAGTTAATTAATTTTCTGAGACATTTTTATGTGTGTAGTGCAGTTACACAGCGTAGATGTAACATATGTGCCTGCACATGCAATCTGTGTACAAACAGATGTGCAAACGTATCTATAAACACAGTTCTGTGTACAAACATCTGTGTCTGACACTGTCAGAGAATGCCTTTGGTCATTTGACAGCGTGGGAGTGTATGGCTTGTAACAGCCAAAACAAACATACCTCAGGCTATCTTCTGTGGTTCTCCTGGAGGAGATGACTCTCAATTGCACTGATGTCATTTCAGATTTGAAATGTTGGGATCCCTTTGCTGACATTCCAGGCTAAGTGTGGCTGCCCAGGAGGTTAACAGCTAATCTGAAGCCCGCCTTTGGTTATTGAATATGTGGAGCTGGAGTGTGTTCAGTTCCGTAGGCTGGTATTAAGTCATCAGAAATGACTGCTGCTTTGCAGATGCTGGAAGAAGTCATATCATAGATAGGAAATCCTCATTATTGACTCTTGGAAAGCAGTTGTGCTGGGAATGTTAGTACTGCAGATCAGGCTGAAAGGCACAGTTGTTATGTCTTCTGGCATAAGGGACCACTTAAGTTTTGCATAAAACCATGGCCTGTACCTGAGCACAGAGGTGTGGCCTTGGGGAAAGCAGCCTTATTCTAACGTGGCAACATGATGCAAAATTCAGAGCTCAAGTTGTTTAATTAATGCCTTTTAAAAACCCTGGCTTATCTGAGATCTGAGTTAGTGCAGCTTCAGCTTCCAGCCCTTGGGGCCTCTTTCAGCTGGAGGAAGGAGCTGTCAGTGACTGAACTTCTGCCCTTCCAGCTTTAAGCCACCGATGACTGAGTCACTTGTACATGTGACACTGTAGAATTGCTCAGGCTGCACACACGGTTCTTCGCCGCACGCTTCGCAAGGTGTGGATCACTTTTTGGAAGGTTGTACAACAAATCTGGGCAGTGTCATCAACATCTATTGTCACACATGCTAGGTAAAGAGATTATCTCAGTGGTCAGGCTTGCTAGCCCTCTGCTTCTGTATCCAAACCCTACCTGCCTCATCAGCTACAGAAGTGATCTGGGGGCCTACGCTGTAATTGGTGGATTTCATCAGGAGACCTTTTGGGTGACAGAGGATGCTGGCTGCCACCTCATGTGACTTTCAGGTGCTTTTGCAGAAGTAGGGCCCCTGTATTTTTCTGCATGAAATGATACTGGTCAAGTGATTTCATCATCATTGCCATCAGCTTTATAAGGCTGATCGTGAGTTTATCTTACGACTGTTGTCAAGTGATGCTGGATGCTCCCATGGTAATCTTTTTCCACATAGCAGTCAGACATCTGCCCTTTCAACCTGAGCTCAATGTCATTGTTTCTTGTCAGGCATCTCTGAGAAGGCTCTGTCCTGTCAGTAACCTCCTTGTTGGTACTAGGGGGCTGCTTTTAGGTCCTCCCCAGATCCTTCTTCTCTCCACCAACAAGCCCTGTTCCCTCAGCCGCTCCTTGTCTTGAGGTGTTCCTAGCAGAGCTGTCCCCAGCGTGGCATCTGGGGCTGTCCCCAAGCAGGGGCTGAGGCTGTCCCAGCAGCAGGGCTTCACATTTGGCCTTTCTGAGCCTCCTGAGGTTGCTACTGGCCATCCCTCCAGCCCAGGCGCCTCGAGGGTGGATTTCCCCTCCGGCATGTTGACTCCATCCGCTCTAGTGACTGTATTTCTGGAGAACTGGTGCCAGTTTCCAGAGTCAGCCCCTTTTTAAACTCAAACTTCTCACAAGCTTGCTGACTGGGGCTTTCAGCATTTCATAAAGCATTCAGATAAGTTGTCATTCCCCTTCACACTTTCTTCTCCCCATCCACTCCCCCCATAACTCCTAATTGTTTCCAGCTTAGGGAAAGTTTGCATTTTTCATTTTTGGAGTGTTACTTTTTGGAACGTTCCTGGTGCCCACATTGCACTCTGGTTAGGTCAGGATCACTGGAAGAGAAACAAACGTTCTCTCTTGGGCTAGAGCTTGGTTTACCCGAATAAGAAGGTGATTGATATGTCTGTGGAAACTAAGTGAGGTGTTTCCCAACATTCAGCCTCCTCACATCAACAGGATCTCATCAGTTTAGTAGTATGAGATTTCTTGGTGAATTTAAAGAACAGCTTACTAGCTAATTAGCTGGCACCACTTTGGGTTTAACAGAAAAGACAGCCTGGCAGGAATTATGTGAACGACCAGAGCCATTAATTGTCAATTGAATCGATTCCACAGATTCCTAAGCAGTGAGTGTTTTAAGTTCTAATGACTCCTCACTTAAAAAGGATGTGGTGAAAATCTACAAAACTTGCTGTTTTGTAGAGGGAGCAGGGTGTGGTTGGTTTGCTTTCTGTGGCAGCCAAGTAGGTTGAATATTGAAAGAACAGATTTATACCTGGGTATTGCACAACCAAACTGGCTTAGTAGTTCAGGATTTGTGGGTTCCTTAGCCAGAGGTTCTGTGATTGCTCTTGTCTGCTCTTTGTTAGCTGAAATGTAGAAAATGTCTTTCTGCGTGGACATCTGTTGTGTAGAGATACTGCCACCTCAGGACATTGCAGTTCAGTGCAGTGAAGGCTCCTCAAAAGCGTTTACATTTCCTAATATCACTGAACTGTAGGGGTTGGAAGGGACCTCAAGAGATCGAGTCCAACCCCCTGCCAAAGCAGGGTCCCTAGGACAGGTCACACAGGTCGACACCCAGACAGGGCTGGAATATCTCCAGAGAAGGAGACTCCACACCCCCTGGGCAGCCTGTCCCAGGGCTCCCTCACCCTCACCGGGAAGTTCTTCTACATATTGGTGCGGAACTCCCTGTGCTCCAGCTTGAGGCCATTGCCCCTTGTCCTGTCCCCACAGACACTGAGAATTTCCCTGTGTCCCACACTTCAGATACTGATAAACACTGATCAGATCCCCTCTCAGTCTCTTCTCTCCAGGCTGAACAGCCCCAGGTCACTCAGCCTCTCCTCATAGGGGAGATGCTCCAGGCCTTTAATCACCTTTGTAGCCCTTCTTTGGACTCTCTCCAGGAGATCCCTGTTGTTTATCCCAAGGAACTCAGAACTGGACACAATACCCCAGGTGGGGCCTGACCAGGGCAGAGCAGAGGGGGAGGATCCCCTCTTTTGACCTGCTGGCCACACTCCTTTTAATGCCCCCCAGGATCCCATTGGCCTCCTTGGGCACACTGCTGGCTCATGGCCAGCCTGTCACCCACCAGGACCCCCAGGTCCTTCTCCGCGGAGCTCCTCTCCACTAGTAGTGGTTGCCTTTGCAAAAACTAAAACATTTGAAAGCTGTCTGTGCAGTATGCAATGAAAAAAATCATTCCTCTGTTCATGTAGCTTAAAGTAGGAAGGGTTTTCCAAATACTCCTTGCTTTTCTCCCTCACCTAGGCCTGGCACATCAAGGATGCTAATGCCGTGTCCTATTTTAATTGTATTCTCTTGTTGGATTTGGTGCAGTTGGAAAGGCTAAAGCAGTTGCTGTCATCCTGCAGATTAGCAAACACTCATTTGTGTGTTCATCCATGCGCTCTGGAGTTGTTTTAATAGGAGCTGAGTAACATCACCCTGTGTTATTTCCCTGCGCGGTCTCTTCATCTTCACAGTGAACCTCATCTGTCCGTACTCAGTGCATGGAAATGCTTCCTGCTGTGGCTTTGTGAAAGGATAAGGTAGATAGTGCTCTGGGAGTGGATATTTTTCTCCCCTTTCATGCAAAATCTTCTTTCATGGGACTTTCACCAGCAGCTTTGAAGCGCCAAAGCTGAGAAATCTAATTGGAGTGATTGTGCGTTTGCCAAGGACCTGTCTTCAACACAGCTGTTTTGGGATGTGTGTATGGCACAACTGCAGTTAAACGTGACTCTGGACAGTTCACAACGTGCTTATGGCTGTAGTCTTTGGTCTTACTGAACTGGCTTGTAGTTCTTAGGGGTTTTTAGTCTTTCACAGATCATCCTTACAGGTGTGCCTTTTAGTCCTGCTTTTAAATCACGGCGTTCTGATTCCTCACCACAGTACTACGAGCACACTAGTGGGAATTCTACAGAAGATGCCAAGGACAGTATTGCCAGCTTCATTTCACCTGGGATAATGGTGTATTCCCATAAACTGTAACCTTGGATAAATCACACTACACTGGCACCAGCGGTATTCGAGGCCAGAAGCTATTAGGGAGGTAGAGTGTCGGGGCAGATTTTTCCTTGTGTCACTTGCATGCTGCTGTGATGGCTATTGACTCTCCTTTCTGCCCTCTCCTTCCTTTCTGCCCTCTCCTTCCTTTCTGCCCTCTCCTTCCTTTCTGCCCTCACAAGAAACTCCATTACTGCTTGGCTTTTGCTCTGAGTTTTTTAATTATTATTCAAGGTTTCTCTTAGTGATAAAGAAAATAAGGCTTTTATTTCAGGAACATTTCTGTGGAGAGGGGTTGTATGTTTGTGGTGTTACGGCATCTGAAGCTGCCTCTTAAGTTTTCCTGTTAGGATTTTTTAATTGCCCTACATAGCCTCAGTTCCTTAGGAAACTAGCTTTAAGAAAATCAGTGTCTTAGTTGTTGGCAGTCTTTGGAGGTTGCTCTAATGAGTCTTTTGGGATGGATGTTTTCCTTGAATTGCTTGAGGACTGTCATCTTGCCTTTACAAGTGAGAGAGCTAATCTAATTCTATTAGACATTCCATTGATAATTGGGAACAGTTGCTGACTGTGGATTTCATGGAAGAGCTTTTATAACTGTTCATAACGTGCAGGGGTTTTTTGAGTCCTTAAATAGCAAAACAGTTGAAGATTTTTGTAGAATAATCTTAACTTTTCAAACCTGACCTTGGGTAACTGATCAAGAACCAGCATCACCCAACAAAATGCCAGGGCCAGATCCTGGAGATGACATTAATATATCTTCTGGAAACAGCTAAGTCATTGAAAGAGGAAGTGGCCAGCAAGAGATCTGCCTGTAAGTAAGAAACAAATACAGATATGTCTGTAGAAGATCTTTAGGCATCCCTTTGGACGTGCAAGAAGCTGAATTTCCTCCACAGATGCCCCTTTGCATCAAAAACTCTTGTTGCCCAGCATAGCCTCTTTAGTTCTGGAGCCACCAGGAACCAGCAACAACTTGAAACTCTAGAACTTCTTTTTCACCAAGAGTCATTTCATCCTTCCTGGGCTTTTTCCTTGTGGTCTTGGGGTATTTTTACATCAGAAAAAGAAATCTGAGTTGCAAAGCACATTTTTAAAATCTGTGTGGTGTTGCTGTTCTTCTGTCTGACCCCAGGTTTTATCAAACACTACAAACCAATCTGCCACCCAGACTGCAAGCCCTGTGCTTTTCCCTTCTGAGCTGCCCTGTCAGGTGCCAAAGACAGAAACTGGCAGATTTGGGAACTTTCATCTCTGCTGAAGTTTAGGGAGGTTGTGTCCTCAACCCAATAATGTCTTGGGACAGTTCAAACATCCCCGAGCTTGCTGCCTGTGTATCATTTCAAATTTGATCCTTCTAAAGACTCTTCCAAAGTAATGTCCTGGCCAGTCATACTTTTATCCTCCTGGCTTTTTATTTCTGGCTTTATACCTAATAAGGCTGTAATTACATTTAGATTTAAGACTACCTTGAAAATCCCTTTGTCTGTGTAGCTGAAGAAATGCATCTGAAACTAAATACCATCCTCAAGTTTGGCTTTGTCAGGATCTGTTGTTGTTGATCACTTTGAAGTTACTTTTCCTCTATTAATGTCATTCCATTGTCCTGGTTTCAGTCAGGATAGAGTTCACTTCATTTGTAGCAGCTGATGGGATGCTGTGTTTGGGAGTTACAATGAAAGCAGTGCTGAGAACACCCTGATGTTCTTAGTTGCAGTCAGACAGTCAAGGACTTTCTCAGCTTCTTCCTATTTCTCTATTCAGGAGAAAGGAGGGGCGAAGCCAGGACAGGTGACCCAGATGGGCCAAAGAGAGTATTCCATGGCAATGACGTCCTGCCCAGGAGAACGAGGGGCATGGAGATGTTCCTGCAAGACCCAGGGGTGTAATGAAGTGCCAATGCAGATTGCCTGCTGCTCACCCCTGTCTCCTGTAAGCAGGAGCAGAGGCTGATGGCAGTATGGCCAGGGATCACAAGCTGTTACTGATGGGTGGCGTTAACGGACCCTCATGTAATCTTGCATCAATGGATGGAGATAAAATGTAGCTGGAAGGATGGGATATGATATCCAGCTCCAAGGTGATGGAGGGGGTCTGGTATTCTGCTAATTGTGCAGGGAGTTATGAGATCTGGCATGGCACGTTACTGGCCCGTTTCCTGCTGCGTGCTTGTCAGTGATCCCAAATTGATGACTGACAGCTCTGCGCTGCTTGCTTGTGTTTCTGCCTTCATCCCACTGCCTCTGTCACTTACTGAGACTGGGTAACTGGAAAACAGCTCAAGGAGAGACAGATGCCAGGCGTGCCTGTCGTGCAGAAGCAACACTGGAGAAGTTTGCCTTAAACACATCAAAAATAGGGAATTAAGAAACATCTTCTACCTTGTATAGAGTTACCTACAAGGGGGTGTGGGTTGCTGCTTGACTAAAGTCAGCTGTTTCTTACTCGTGCTCTTCCACATGCCTCTGCCATATGCTTTTGGGTACAGTGGCTGATGGCTCACCTGACACAGCACAAAGGGAGAACATCCAACAGCACCTTGTTTGTTGTGGTGTTAGCTCCAAAGCCAGGTTTGCATACACATCTGTCAAGGGAGGGTAGCGGGCTGAATATTCATCCACATAGCCTGGAACTTCATTTCACAGAATCACACAGTCATAGGGGTTGGAAGGGACCTCCAGAGATTGAGTACAACCCCCCTGCCAAAGCAGGGTCCCTAGGGCAGGTCACACAAGGTTGGCATCCAGATGGGTCTTCAATATCTCCAGAGAAGGAGACTCCACACCCCCTGGGCAGCCTGTCCCAGGGCTCTGTCACCCTCACTGGGAAGAAGTTCTTCCCCATGTTGGTGTGGAACTCCCTGTGCTACAACTTGAGCCCGGTGCCCCTTGTCCTGTCCCCACAGACACTGAGAAGAGGCTGGCCATTTCCCCCTGTGTCCCACACTTGAGATATTGATAACCATTGATCAGATCCCTTCTCAGTCTTCTCTAAGGTGAACAGCGCCAGGTCATTCAGCCATCTGACGACCTATTGAACGTGGCATGACAAAGTGATAGATCAGCAATGATCAGGTTTTTTTTCTGGAATCTCTGCCCAGCACCACACTCATCCTGCCTTAAATATTATCTTGTTTAGCCTCACGTTCATTTTAGCAAAGTAAACAGAAAGAAGTGGGCTGGTTACAGCTGCCAAAAGAAGTGTTGTCAGGGAGTGGGTCTTCTCTGTGGATTCCAGCCCTGTGTTGGCAGACTGTCCTGGTTTCAGTCAGGATAGAGTTCACTTCATTTGTAGCAGCTGATGGGATGCTGTGTTTGGGAGTTACAATGAAAGCAGTGCTGAGAACACCCTGATGTTCTTAGTTGCAGTCAGACAGTCAAGGACTTTCTCAGCTTCTTCCTATTTCTCTCTTCAGGAGAAAGGAGGGGCGAAGCCAGGACAGGTGACCCAGATGGGCCAAAGAGAGTATTCCATGGCAATGACGTCCTGCCCAGGAGAACGGGGGGCTGAGGGGAGGAAGAAGAGGGGCGGTGGCGGGACGCGTGCTGCTTGGGGGGACGGTCGGGTTGCGGGACAGCTCTGGGTGGTACCTGAGTTGTGTGGGTTGGGGAGAAACTGCCTTGGGGATCAAGAGTTTCATCTTCTTTTGCTCTAAAGTCCTGTTAGCATTGGGATATTTGATCTTTCTGTTCTCTTAGGAAACTCTCCTTATCCCAACCCACGGGCCTCTTAGTTTCTTGGGTTTGGAGTTATTTCCCCTTCCTTTTCCCTTCCCTTGTTTCCCCCTTTTTCCCTCTTCCCCTGCTCTTTTCCTTTAAGGAGCAGGCAGCTGTGTGGATCTCGGCCCACAGCCGGGGGAAACCACGACACAGACTTAGGAGGAAACTGTTTGAAAACTTCAGCTTGTCATCCCGTACTGACTGCCTTGTCAGTGGTGTGAAGGTGCAGTAACAGAATCTATAAAGCCAGACTATATATGTTGGGTTTTTTTCCCTGGTGTCTAAAAAGAGCTTTATTGCTAAAGTAAACCAGTCCCACATAGCCTGCAAATGTCTCTCTATGTAATATAGTTTAGTACTCAGCAGAACCTATCAATACAGTACTGCTTTTGAGCCCATGGCCTTCTGTTGAGTCTCTGGATTCAGCATCACTGCTGTTCTTACTCACACACGGTCATGTGGCCAGCCCTGTGTGTTGAAGCCTGCAGTTGCCAGCAATTTCAGCAGGTTTTGTCCTTGGTTTTAGTACTGGGGGAAAAAATAATCAGGCTCTCTATGAGTTTCACAGGAGCAGTTCCACAGCCATGCCTATCCTGAGCCCTTTAATCAAGGATCCCACTGGATTTTCTCATCCAAGGGTATGAAAAGGATGCTGGCTATTACACAGCTTCTCTGATTAGGTGGTACTCTCCACTGTGTCAGCTTGTGGTCAGGCACAGTGATCTTGTGCTTAAATTGCAGATACTTATTCTCCAGGATCAGGCAGTTGCTTTTGACTGTGTTTTATTTGGCTGCGACAACAGAAGTGACTCCTAATGGTGCTGCTGGCCAGAAGAACCGGATGGGAGACATACTCATCAGTGAAATCCATAGGGACAAGGTACCTACTGCTCACTGTCACTGTGGGTAGCTAGATTACTTGGCCTTATGGTGCTGAAGCACTGACTTCACGCTGCTGGGGTATTAATGCATCGCTCAACTAAAAATAAGCCCTTTATAACTTCCAAAGGGCATAATAGGGGTGTGGGTAGCAGCAGCTGCTTTTGATTCTTTAGCACAATCAAGCCTATGAGCCAAAAAAATTGATAGGAGTTGCACTTAGGAGGAGGAAGAGGCAGTGAATGAGATTTGAATGTATTTTGAATATTCTGTTTATTTCGTATTGTCTGAGAATACACAGCGGTCTGTCTGCCAGGCTTAAATAGGTAGAGAACCCTGAAAGGTTTAACAGGCAGCAATGAAGATGATGCTTTGGTTTAGGACTCTTTGTCAGGAATGAAAATTAATGTTTCACCACTGCAAACTTGGGGTTTTCTTCTCTGTTGGCTGCAGTCAATCCAGGCTTTTCACCTTGTTTTGATTTATCTTGTAATGGTTAGTAGTAGATAAGAGATTTCATTTTTATATCTTTAATAATAAATGGAAGAAATAGATTTGAAGAAAAACAGTGTTTGGTTTTTTACTTTCACTATCTTGAAGCTGGTTGATGTTTGTTTACTGTAGAATGTGTAGATACATTTAACTACTGTTTTTATGTGAATAGAATAAGAACTGATGGCTAGGAATTTTGTTTGATTATCCAGCAGGATTTCATTTGATCATCCAGGACTTATACAAAGGAGGCTTGAGGCAGATGAGGACATGTTACTGTGGTACAGGGATGCTCCTCTCAGTGCCTTAGGTGGCAAGAGTCCACGGGTGCACGGGCCTTCTAGGTTCTCTCCAAACCACAGAATCATAGGTGTTGGAAGGGACCTTGAGAGATCATTGGGTCCAACCCCCAAAACCACAGATGTAATGCCTAGAGCTCATTTAGGACGTTTCATCACAGGAAACAAAAGCATGCTGATGGGAGAGCTCATCACACTTGCTGCTTCACAGGTGGAAATGTAGGGATGTAGAGAGGGAAATTATTCCCCTTGGGTAGGACAGTAAAGCAGTGGGAGTATGGGCATTCATTTGGATCCTTTTAGTCCTGGTTAATAGCCTGGCATTTAAATTGCATTCTGTTTCTTATCTTTTCCTTGATTTTTGATTTGAACATATCTATCTTGCTTTCTCATCCAGATTTCATCTTTGCTCTGGGCAAGTTCAGTTTCGAAGGAGTCAAGGCAGAGTGCTTTGCTGTGCTGCCCTTCTTGTGGGTGCCACAGACTCCTGATACTAATGCACAGAAGAAGTAGTAGCAGATTCTGTAATCTAAGCTTGACAGGCTGCTTTTTTTTCTTTTACAGCTGCCTGCAAAATAAATCCCTTCTCTGGTTTTCAGAGCTGAGATCGCACCGTGGTTTAAACCAGTGCTGTGCTCTGATTTAAACCCCACTCCAATCACAGCTGACCCCCTTGTCCTAGGGGTTTTCTATCTTATGTCTTAGAAACTCCAGCCCTGCACAGTCAGTCTGTGTTTGTGGTAAACAGACTGGAGACCGTTTGGCAGGGATAATCATAGAATCACAGAATTGGGGTTGGAAGGGACCTCGAGAGATCATCGGGTCCAACCCCCTGCCAAAGCAGCTCCCCAGGACATTTCACTCAGATAGGCATCCAGACGAGTCTTGAATATCTCCAGAGAAGGAGACTCCACCACCTCCCTGGGCAGCCTGTCCCAGGGCTCCCTCACCCTCACTGAGAAAAAGTTTCTCCGCATGTTGGTGTGGAACTTCCTGTGCTCCAACTTGCAGCCATTGCCCCTTGTCCTGTCCCCACAGACACTGAAAAGGGGCTGGCTTTAAGTCTGAGTCCCTCCCAGTAAGTAACTCTCATGTCTGAATTGGTTCAGATAACCATTCCCCCTCAAGGAGCCCCAACTTAGGACTGTGTTATGCTGACAAGAAGAGGCTTCACCCAGGTTTTTGGAACCGTTCTCCTTGTGCCGCTGAGAGGAGGGTTGCTCTTAATGGCTTGCCAGTGGCTCCCATGCCACTCGCTCCTCCTTAGGAGAAGTGGTTATTCATCCATGATATAATGACTATATCCTACAGGCAATCCCAGCCATAATTCCTTGGCTGAAAGGGAATTTTCTCTCATGTGTGATTGCTGTCTCTGGCCATCTTTTTAAAAATAAAAATGAAGGCTGCCATCAGGAGGAGAATTTCCTGACTGAGGCAGTATGGTGCAGATAGCTCCTGAAATAGGTGGAAGGGAAAAAAGAAGGTTTTTTTGCCTTGATCATTAGAAGCAATCAATTCCACATAATTAATATAAATTATTAGAAGCGAGGAGAGATACAGAACTGATTTTTTGATTAAAATTTTCTAGGCTGTAAAACTGCAGCCGGGTAGGGGAGGGAGGAGAATCCATCCACATATTACAAGCTAAACAAGCTGGTTTCAAACATATTGGAATATGAGATAATAGTAATTAGGTGTAGAACAAAAGAGTTTCTGTGGAGCTGAGAGCAAGGGAATTATTGAGTTGACAAGCCAGACGCTTCCCTCCTCCGTTCTCAAGACTAAAAATTATACTTTTAACAAATGTTCTGATGTTTGGTTCATCCCTCTAGGAAGGGAGGGAGGGAGGGAGGGAGGGAGGGAGGGATGGATGGATGGAGGGATGGATGGAGGGATGGATGGATGGATGGATGGATGTGTCAACCTCAGTGCCACTGTCATTTCTGAAGGATTCCTATTCTGAATCCTTCAACTCCTCTGATAAAAGTTGGATATTGTTTTGGAGACTGTCAGCCTAATGTTCTTGTACCAGCAGCAGAGTAATTTGAAGAAATATAAAATTATGCATGATGATGTAATTGAGTAAGGAGACGCTGGAAAACTTTGCTAGGCAGCTGGCAGGTTGCATGAAAATAAGCATGTGTTTTTAGTGTAGCTGCAAGTTAAAGGTCTTGATAGAAACATTTATCTGTTCTTTCTCCTTGTGCCTTGCATAGCCAAGTAAACGGGGGTTCTGAATTACATCAGGAAAGCTGCTTGCTCTGTAGCCATAGGTTTGCCAGCACTTTGCCCTTGAGACGTTTTCAGAAGGTATTTCACAGGATCAGAGTCACTGAGGTTGGCAGGAACCTTTGGAGATTGTTCCCTCCAGCCCCCATGCTCACGGTGGAGTTGGCTGTAGCAGCTCCCCCAGGACCATGCCTGGTGAGATATTGAGTATCTCCAAGGTTGGAGTCTCCACAACTTTGGTGACCAACCTGTTCCTGTGTTCCACCAGTCTTACAGTAAAAAATCCTTTTTCTAATGTTTAAAAGGTATTTCCTGTGTTTCAGTTTGCTCCCAGTGCCTCTGCTCTGTCACTGGGCACCACTGAGAAGAGTCTGGCTCTGTCATCTTTGCACCCTCCCATTAGGTATCACTATCCCTTGGGGTCTTCCCAAGCCGCCTCTTCTCCAGACTGAACAGTCCCACTCAGGCTGCCTTTGTATGACAATTGCTCCAACCATCTTGGTGGCCCTTTGCTAGGCTCACTCCAGTAACTCCCTGTCTGTGTAGTCCTGGGGAGCCTGGAACTGGGCACAGTGCTCCAGATGTGTCTCATCTTCACAGTACAGCTCAGGATGCTAGTGGCCATCTTTGGTGGTTTGTGGTCAGCCTGGTGACCACCAGGACCCAAAGGTCTCGCTCAACGAAGCTGCTTGCCACCCAGCCATGTACTGGTGGGTGCTTTATTCACAAGCAAGACTCTCTATTTCCCTTTGTTGAATTCATGAGGCTCCTCTCCAGCCTCCCAGGGTCCTTCTGAAGAGCAGTGCACCAATCTGGTGGCTGATAGATCCACTCCTCCAGTTCTGTCTCATCTACAAACTCTGCCTTCTCCCAGTTCTGTGTCATCTGCAAACTCTACTTCTTCGTCCAGGTGGTTAATGTAGAGGTGAAACAGTCTTGACCCCAGTGTCAACATGCTGCTAGGATTTGGTGCCACTCAGCCCTGAGCCCAGCAGTTCAGGTGGTTCAGCCCACCTCGCCATCTCTAGTCCATGCTCAGTGGGGTTTGTCTTGGAGCCTCACTGAAGTGAACCTTGGGCATTTGCTTTGCTTTTTAGTCCTTTTTTTGGTAAAGGTTTATGCAGTGATGCCATCCATCTGTCCCCTCATCCCAGCCTCCCCCTCAATCCCTGTAGCTTTTAAATTCATCAGTTTGACAGAGCAGTGGAGTCTTTACAGCCCATTCCTGTGACTGTCACAAAACTTGTCAGGAGCTGCAGAGAGGGGATGGTCTGTGAATGAGCCACCGCCGGGGAGTCTCCCATCCAGGCTCCACCAGCACCCACTCTGAGCACACCATGAAGCTCATGGTGTGCTCAGAGGCCGCCTTCTCAGCTGCTGGCAAGGAGATGTGGGTGCAACCCCAGAGAGCTGCAGGAGGGCCAGGGAGCCACCGTTCATTCTTCCTGGGAGAGGGGGGAAAGAGCATCAAAAAAAGCTGTGCTGGGGTACCAGGGGAGTGGTACTGATAGCCTGCAAACCCGTAAGCAGCCAGATCTTGCTGTCTTTGCTCGCTGGACGTGTCTTTTAAAGCCCTTGCTTGATTGTGCTGGATATTCCCTAGCTGCATGGGTAGAAGTGTGGGGGTTGGAAATGCTCTTGCACACAAAGTGAGGCTTTATTCTGGTAGAGAGCTACCCAGGAGCTGTTCAGCACTGCGGGGACTTGCGGTGCTTCTCACTGTTCCTGAGATCTGTATACTTGTACTTTGGATTTGTCTTGTATTCTCTTGCCCCATCTGAAGTAATTAGTGATCAGGCTACTATATACATAAATTTGGGGGGGGATTTTTACACATCTCTTCTTAAGTTTTCAGTACTGTTGCCTCTTACTCCAACAATAGCAAGACACCATGCTATTAAGATTGCTTAAGTAGTAATTGAGGTCAAGGCTTTGAAGCTACTGCTGCTTCATCTTGCATTATTAAATACTCAAGGTTTATGGAAAGAGTAGCATCACAAAACACGTTGTAAAATCATATACTCTGTTGTACTGGCTGCTCTGTTTGCATGTGTGCTGCTGTCCTCCTCATAGTGTCTGAACATCACATTGGATTGTCTCTTACCACTTCTAGTTGTTTCCAGTTCACCTATAAACTGGATTTCTCTGTTTCAACTTTCACTCTTCCACATCATCTCAGAGTTGTTACTCTGGTGCCAAGTCTTGGCAAGGAATTACAGTGAGAGACAATGGTCCCAAGAGTTTGCTGGGGCTGTGGGACAGAAGAGTTGGAGATGATGATGCTGTATTACCCATATGGAGGGTAAGGAGATGCTGCTATTGAAACTTGGTAGCGTAAGAGATGTTTTGCTGAACGTGGTGATTGCTGCAGCACTGAGGAACCCCTTGGTCTTTGCGGGGTTTCCTGATGCTTCATCTCCTGCTGAAGTATGTCGGGAGGTTTCAGCACAGCTCTGCAGAGACAGTTCAGAAAGAAACTGATTAAGTGGCTTTTCTATGGGATGATCCACTTAATCATTGCAAAAGAAATACACAAAGATTTGGGTAAGCTATAACTTGATCTCTTCGCTGTCTTTTTCCTTTCTTAACTGTTGTGTTTCTTGGTGTCTCTTTATTTACCAGGGGTCTCAGCTGATTGTCCCAGAATTTGCAACACTGATACATCATAATTAAAAGCACAAGTAATTGCTTTGTGGGGTCATTTTTACAAGCAGTCTCTCTAAGCCTTGCAGCATTCCGGACCGGAGTGCCGACCTCACCTTCCTTTTCAGGTCTCCCATTTGCATTGCAAGCAGGCAGCAGATTCCTCCACCCAGGACAGCTGTCTGCATCCCTGTGACCCATCCTGTGTGTGTTTTCTTCCACTGATCTTCCATAGAGACTCAGAAAGAGTTAACAGGAGGAATCTGGGCCTCCAGGAACTCCTCAGCCTTTTGATTAGTCATCTGGGTCCAGGAATTTGGGATGCCAGTTAAATAAATGTATTTTCATCTTCAACTTTGTCAACAGCTCAGTTGATGCAGTTGGCTCTTGGCTCAGGGAAGGGCAGGCAGCAGAAAAGCCGCTCAGTACTTGTCAACACAGCCATATCGTTAGAGCTGACAGGGGGAGGCGAGCCCAGCTCTTGCTCTCATTAAGGTTTGCTTCCATGTCATTTTTAACATGGTCTGCACGGTAGAGTGCTTGAATCAACTGTGTGGCGTAGATGACCGTAGTCTCATCCTCACCGTGCTGTTTAACTTCCTCATGTTTGAGTGTCTCTTGGACTGGGATCCATCTTTGTCCCTTGTCTCATATGAGGTTTTCCACTTCACCTCATTCCCCTGTTTAAATTGATAGCCCCATTCCAGCCCCTGTGTCCTGGTTTCAGTCAGGATAGAGTTAACTCCATTTGTAGCAGCTGATGGAATGCTGTGTTTGGGAGTTACAATGAAAGCAGTGCTGAGAACACCCTGATGTTCTTAGTTGCAGTCAGACAGTCAAGGACTTTCTCAGCTTCTTCCTATTTCTCTCTTCAGGAGAAAGGAGGGGCGAAGCCAGGACAGGTGACCCAGATGGGCCAAAGAGTGTATTCCATGGCAATGACGTCCTGCCCAGGAGAACGGGGGGCTGAGGGGAGGAAGAAGAGGGGCGGTGGCGGGACGCGTGCTGCTTGGGGGGACGGTCGGGTTGCGGGACAGCTCTGGGTGGTACCTGAGTTGTGTGGGTCGGGGAGAAACTGCATTGGGGATCAAGAGTTTCATCTTCTTTTGCTCTAAAGTCCTGTTAGCATTGGGATATTTGATCTTTCTGTTCTCTTAGGAAACTCTCCTTATCCCAACCCACGGGCCTCTTAGTTTCTTGGGTTTGGAGTTATTTCCCCTTCCTTTTCCCTTCCCTTGTTTCCCCCTTTTTCCCTCTTCCCCTGCTCTTTTCCTTTAAGGAGCAGGCAGCTGCGTGGATCTCGGCCCACAGCCGGGGGAAACCACGACACCCTGACATCCTGAAGTCTCTCACAAGACATATAGCTGGTTCCAAACATTTTCAAGAACGTTGCTTTCTATTTCTAACAGTACAAAACTCTGACGTGATGGAAGTGTGAGAGGTTGGGGGGTTGTTTTTAAATGTCCTCCAAGGGAAATAAGAAGCTCGTGGTTATTCCTGGCTACCGAATTGAGTGCCTGTCTCCCGATTTCTTCTAAAAGGGGTTACGAAACACTGAAGAATTGTTCTAATTAAATGCACCCAAAAGGCGTAGCTGAGGAATTGAAGCACATATTCACCTCTGGCCACACAAAGCTGTCATCTCTGTGTAAGCAAGCTTCTCTCCCTTATTTGTAACGCATCCCACAGTGCTGGTAACCGATCAGGAACTTGCAGCCTCGCTTCCCTGACGTACAGTACCACCCTCAGACGTCAAGCTGCTCCACGCACCGGTTCCATCCCGCGCTGATGATGGGGATGTGTGCGTATCGCTGTGACACCGCGAGGCATCGGCAGGGCAATCGCCGCCCGGCAGTGTGTGTGCGTCATGGCTTTCGCCTCCCTGGCTCTCCACATCCCAGGATTTGGAGAGCTAGGGATAGAAATCACAAGTAGAGCTCTAGCATCTTCGTTGTCCTGAACTTCTCCTCGAGCTGTTTGTTTCAGACCTTCAGCTGTTTGTTTCAGGTCTCCTGGCAGTATGAGCGCCTGTGGCCACCACATGTAGGGTTTTGGAACCGGGAAGCGGGAGAAGGAGCTTCTCTGTGGCCCTGCCTGTGACAGGGGGTTGGAACTGTATGATCCTTGAGGTCCCTTCCAACCCAGACTATTCTGTGATTCTTGAAGGAGGAGCCCAATCTGCTGTGTTAGATGCTAACCATGGGGTTTTGAGGTTTTTACCGCTCTGGAAAAGAATTGAGCCCCAAAAGGCTTTCCAACTTCATGTGGGTTTTTCTGGAAGCTCTTTAATTTTTGTTGTGGGGTTTTTATTACTCTCTGATTACAGCTTAACTGCCTTATTAAGAACAACAGTACCATCCCAGTCCAAAAAACATCCTTTCATAAGAATGCACCCTGTGAGTCACTGCATTTATTTATCTCCATATTTATTGCAGTAAATCCTTCACTTCCCCTCATGCCCAGCCCCCCTGTTCAGCATTTGTTGTTCTCCCTGACACTGTGGCAGCCACAATAGAATACACACTCTGTTCTCCTGTGGCATTCTTTGCATTTAGAGAACTGTGCTGGGGTTTCTCTGTGCCTTGCCCTCCCCGTTTTACGTCCCGTGTCCACGTTCCAGCCTTGGAAGCCTTTCCCCAGTGAGCATTGAGTACATTAAACGGCGTGTGCAAATGAGCACCAGCACAGCTGCTAATTGCACTAACAGATGTAAATAGGAAAACCATTACTTTTCTAACGGTAAAAGTATTTATAGAAACCATTATCCAGCTTTCCTAACGCTTTGATTATGGATGGGAGCCTCTTTCAGGTTCAGCAAAGTTGATTAAGGTTTGCAGATGGCTTGACTTGCTGAGGTAATGAGAGAAATGGGGTGTGTGTGGGGGGAAATGCAGATGTTTTAAAGCTTTTTGGTTTATGTCCTTTAGGCAGTAAGGGGCTTAAAAGGAAAGCTCTTGCTTTGAGATCTACAGCAGTGCCTGGCTTTAAACCCAAAGGCGTACAGCGGGTTGCTGAATGCAAACAGGGAGTCTGACTCCCTGTGAGTGGAGTTCCCTGTGTGCCTCACCTGCCTTGATCGGGTTGGTTTGAACCTCGTTTGGTTCTGAGGAGGGTATGACTTGCACAGCCCCTCGGGCCAGGCCCAGGCATAGCTGATTTCCTCTGCACTTGTAATTTTCCCATTAAGATCTCAGCTCCCGAGGACACATCCTCTCCTGGGAATGAGTGGCATCCTCACGGGTGGAAGTGCGTTTGCAGCACAGGGGAGGTTAACATCGGTGTAATTGGGATGATTCAGGTAATTTGCTGGAAGGGCTCTCTGTATAGCCCTTCCCAAGAGCTGCGTTGACAGGATGGCAACCTCCTGGCCCCAGTAGTGTTGGAGGAGAGGGGACGCAAGTGCACCGAGCAATCTCCGTGCTCCCTGGTTTCACCTCCCAGGCAGGAGGTGTTCTTTGCTTCCAGCAACCTGGGTGACATCATGAATGGCGATAAGAAAATCGGTCGTGGTCAGGAAGAAAACCCAAGCCATTTGGCACTGTGGCTGTATGACCTCGTGAAGGTCTCCACCACGTGCCTCCAGCCAAGCTGCTCTCAGGGCTCGCATCGCATCTGAGTGGGGAACGCTTTTCTTCAGGAAGCTGCTTTGCCCTCTTCAGCTGGCTGGGTTCCCTCGCCTTTGTGCAAATGGGATTTCTCCATGGCTACCCCCACAGCTTTCATACCCTGCCTCCCAAGCCCTTGCCCTTTCCTCTTCCTCCCCCAACTTCAGAGAGTGCTTTCCCCCGCCCCCCCCACCTTTGTCTGTACTTCACTGGCAAACAACAGAAGGTTGGTGGAAGCATGAGGGAAATGGTCCCTACTTTAGATCTGAGCATCTCAAACAAAAGATGTGCTGCTTCATGTTCAGTGTGCTAAGGCTTCGTTCTGTCTCTGCAGCCAGCGCCTCTTCAGCTTCTCTCTGCAGCAGGAGGGGCTTTTTTTTTTTTTCTTCTTTCTGGAAAATCCAAACACAAGTGTTCCTTTCCTTCCCTGTGGCTCTGCATTTTTCCCAATGGTTGCTGTAAAAAGGGATGGAATTTGGGGCATTGGGGTTTCCCATCTTGCAGTTTTGCGTAGCTGGGTGCTGGTAGAGAAGGGGGGACTGCAGGGGTGGCTGCTTGCAAGAAGCAGCCAGAAGCTCTCTGCAGGCCCCAGAGAGTAAACATCAGCCGATTCAAGGCCAGAGTTGCTGCTGACCAAGGCCGAGCCCACAGAGCCTCTGGGAATCACATTTAGGAGAAAAAAAACCCCAAACAGCCACTTTTTGCCCCAGAGAAGGGAGTGAGAAGATATAAGGAGCTGTGCAGACACCAGGGCCAGGGAAGAAAGAGATGGGGGGCACTGAGGTGCTCCAGGTGCCAGAGAGAAAGATTCCCTTGCAGCTCATGGAGAAGACCATGGTGGAGCGGGTGTCCCCCTGCAGCCCATGGATAAGGATAGGGAGCAGAGACCATCTACAGCCTGTGGAGAGACTGAGCCACACCGCAACAGGTTTGCTGGGGGACTTGTGACTCTGGGAGGGGACCAGGCTGGAGCAGTCTGGGCCCAAAGGTCAGCACCCCATGGAAGGGAGCTGCGCTGAGGCAATTGGTGAGGAGATGACGCCCTGATAGAAAGGACTCACGCTGGAGAAGTTTCCAAGGGCTGTCTTCTGTGGGTAGGTCCCCACAATGTAAGCAGGGGAAGTGTGTGCAGAATGCCCACCCCCCACCCCAGCTAAGAAGGAAGACAGTTTGTGAGGACCTGACTGAAACCTGCAGTGAAAAATTCCACCATGTTTATGACTTAGCTACCAAAGAGCTACACAGCTACAAAAGAGCTAAAGAGCCACCAAAGCGTTTTCTCATCATTCTGCAGAATCAGATCTGCCTGACATCTACAAGCAATGCTCAACACCTGAAGGGGAGACCATGGGCTGCAAAAGCCCATGTGGTTTTGACCGCACCAGCTAGGTGTGGAAGCTTGCAGGAGATACCTACATGGATGGGGCTTTCACACCCCACTCTCCTCTTTCTTCACAGCGCTTGAATTTAATTACAGAGCATGGAAAGTTCTTCAAATGCAGGAGGGGCTGAGCTAAAGAAAACAGTGACAGGGAAATGATAGCGACGTAGGAGCAGGAATGGGGAAAACATCTCATACCTGGAGATTTTTGTATTACTCAAGGGTTTCATTCAGCTCCTTTTTAAATGGGAGTGGGCGTGGGGGGGTTGATGGGTGGGAATACTCAATATTTCCTGCAAGGTGGAGAAGGCAGAAAGGTTGCTCTAAATATAATTCATGGGGCTAATGGGTAAATCTACCTGGTTATTATATCCTCCTCCTAAATCTTTGCCTGGAGCTGAGTAATGACATCTGGTTGTTGCTTGGATCTTGGCTGCTCAGAGAGAGCCCTTTGGTTTAAACATAAAACCATGAGGAAGGTCCTGGCAGAATTTTTTTGGGATGAAGCTTTGGGTGGTAACAGCGTTCTGTAACAATAGTGCTTTTTTAAATTAACATTTCAGTGTTTAATGTATAACAGAGGAGGGCAGGAGAGGAACAGTCGGGTGGGTTTGGGGTCTTCTTGTCTCTGTTTGAATTTTACAGAGTCGAAGGTGGATCAGAAGGAGTTTGTCACGGCCTCCAGGTTGTCACAGTCATGGTTGAGGGACAGATGGTTTTCCCAGGAGCCGTCCAGTGTGGCTGTTAATGCAGCCCCAAAGGAGCAGGGGCTAGGCTCTGGGCTCTGATGTATTTGAGGGCAGAAACTGAGGTCGGTAGTGTGAGTGGGGAGAAGAAAACCTTGCCGGGTACTGCAGCGTGTGAAGTGGTACCAGTAACTGTGACCTAAATCTGAGTCACAGATGGTGAGTCCAGAGTTCATCAGGTCCAACCCCCCTGCCAGAGCAGGTTCCCTAGGACAGGTCACACCGGTAAATTGCTCTGGCCCATTTTTTGATTGATTTATTGTGTGATTCTCATGCAGTTTTTGTAAATTTAAAAGAAAACGCCCAAACAATAATTCCTGGGCTGAAGTTTCCATTACAGCTTTTCCAAACTTCTCTGATAGCTGTCATGGTGCTTCCAGAGAGTTACTGTGTTTGCTCTGGGTAACGGAGCAACCTGCCTTTCTTTTCCAAACTAAAAGCTCAAGAGTAGACAGAATCACAGAATCACAGAATCAGAGGGGTTGGAAGGGACCTCCAGAGATCATCAGGTCCAACCCCCGTGCCAAAGCAGGGTCCCTAGGACAGGTGGCACAGATAGACGTCCAGACGGGGCTGGAATCTCTCCAGAGAAGGAGACTCCACACCCCCCTGGGCAGCCTGTCCCAGGGCTCTGTCACTCTCACTGTGAAGAAGTTCTTCCACATATTGGTGCAGAACTCCCTGTGCTCCAACTGGAGGCCATCACCCCTTGTCCTGTCCCCACAGACACTGAGAAGAGGCTGGCCATTTCCCCCTGTGTCCCACACTTCAGATACTGATAAACACTGATCAGATCCCCTCTCAGTCATCTTTTCTCAAGGTTGAACAGCCCCAGGTCACTCAGCCTTTCAAACAAGACAAGCAGTTAACCAGTACAACTCAGTGCAGTATAAAGTGTAGTACAAAACAACGTCTCTGAGTTGGTTGGAGTGACCTGGCCAAGCCAGGTCTAAACCCAGCTTTCAAAGAGGCACCTGGTTCTCGGGTGCGTGTTTCAGTGTGCCCTTACAAATTGCAGGCACTGTTTCCCTTCAAGGGGGTTTGGGGTGGCTCTTTTCCTTTGGCTTCCATAATTGCCTACATATCCTCTCCCAAGTGTTCCTCAGAGCTCCATAATTGTGACAAATGACCACCCTGGCCAGGTCCTGGGGTGGTTTTATGCCATCAGTGCAAAACATCTTCCAGTAACAGCTTTATGGAGGCTGCCACGGTGGGGTGTGTTTTAACTCTCATTCAATGCAGCCTGGTTTTAAGAGCTGCAGCTCGTCAGTCGAGACTTAAATGAATCATTTGACTATTACATCAGCCCAGGTTGGTTTATGAGGTTGGTTTTGGTTTGTTTTTTCTTTTTAATCTAAGGATAATTACTTAAGGATTTGCTTTTTAATCCCTTCTTACTGCAAATCATTGCACATGTTGTGCTGTCTGGAAGAACAGAGTCCAAACAATGCTCATGAAATCACCAGGTCGTTTGACTTTGCTGCCTTTGGCTGGAGTTCTTGCTGTTCTATAGCTGTATCTCTGCTTAAAGGTTACTCGTTAAACTTCCTTGTGGAGACAGAACTGTTTTGTTTAAGCACAGAAATACACCCAGGAGGAGTTTGATGGGATGGGTGGTTTAACTTCACGGTCTCTGCTGTAACCCAGTTCCTAGCTAGCGGCATCGCGTGATGGGTTGTGCCTCGTGTATTCCGTACTGTCGTGGTTTCCCCCCGGCTGTGGGCTGAGATCCACGCAGCTGCCTGCTCCTTAAAGGAAAAGAGCAGGGGAAGAGGGAAAAAGGGGGGAAACAAGGGAAGGGAAAAGGAAGGGGAAATAACTCCAAACCCAAGAAACTAAGAGGCCCGTGGGTTGGGATAAGGAGAGTTTACTAAGAGAACAGAAAGATCAAATATCCCAATGCTAACAGGACTTTAGAGCAAAAGAAGATGAAACTCTTGATCCCCAATGCAGTTTCTCCCCGACCCACACAACTCAGGCCGTACCACCCAGAGCTGTCCCGGAACCCGACCGTCCCCCCAAGCAGCACGCGTCCCGCCACCGCCCCTCTTCTTCCTCCCCTCAGCCCCCCGTTCTCCTGGGCAGGACGTCATTGCCATGGAATACTCTCTTTGGCCCATCTGGGTCACCTGTCCTGGCTTCGCCCCTCCTTTCTCCTGAAGAGAGAAATAGGAAGAAGCTGAGAAAGTCCTTGACTGTCTGACTGCAACTAAGAACATCAGGGTGTTCTCAGCACTGCTTTCATTGTAACTCCCAAACACAGCATCCCATCAGCTGCTACAAATGGAGTGAACTCTATCCTGACTCAAACCAGGACACATACGCTTGGCCCTCTGAGGAGTTTGGAGTTTCCCTTCATTGAGTTTTGACTGTCCCCATATGATTTTCATCAAAGGAAGCAGCGATTTAGCCAGCATTACTCCTGCAGCAGATACTCCCCACAGGGCTACTTGCATACCGCTCTTCTCTGCCTCTCACCTCCCTGCTACTCAGGGCAGCGCTGCTTTGGGTCTGCTCCAAAACTGTCTGAGCTCTCCTGCTTCAGAGGGTTTCCTCTCATACCTGGGTTTGAGAGCCACGTACCTTCAGCACCAGGGTCTTGCTAATGCAGGGTGAGGACTGGGATAAGACCTGCAGATGGGGCAGAAGGTGCTGGGTGGTAGGAAGGGGGCAGGTGGGGCAGTGCCATGGGGCTCATATGGGTCTGTTTGTCCCCTTGGTCCCCTCTCTGGGCTCATCTGTACCTCCTAGCTTACCGCTGGAGCTGGGAGAGACCTGCCATGCACCTTTCATAGTGCTCTGAGTTTGGGTTCTTTGGTCTGGTCACCTTTGTGCTGGCTCCGTGTTCCCAGTAGATCACGGTGCACCTTCTTGTCCTTTAAAAGGTGTCATCTGATGGTTGTGCTATGATGGGATGGCCGCTGTGCTACAGGACATGGGCACAGCCAGAGCTTCCATTTCCAGTACTTCCCTTGAGGCCAAATTCAGGTCCCTGAGTCACGTCACTGTTTGGCAGAGCAGACGCCTGTCTCCTGGCTTAGCACCATGCACAGACCTCTCTGGTGGGGTCCACGTGTCCTTCTACCCTAAACACGGCAAGGCAGCGGGTTCTGCTACCAGATAGAAACCCAAGCCCTGTTCCTCCCCACCTAGCTCACCTCCAGAGAACCCACAGGCGGATTTGTCCACCTCTTACACCATAGATCTTTTATCTTGCAGTTTGTGAAGGAAACGCTGTACAGTGAGGTTGATGAAGGGCAAATGGTGGTTGTTCAGAATTAGATGTTCCCTTTGGAAAGCCCCTCCAGTGGCGTTCTCGGCACTCATGGACAGCTTCTCAGGGCATTGTGGCAGGCTGAGGCACTGCTGCTGATGTTTCACAGGTTACAGCATCAGGGCTTCTGTAGTAAGATGTCACAGTGACATTCAGCCCTCTCCCTCCATCAGTCTTGGGCCTGGCAGTGCTGATGATGTGGGAAACCGCTTCAGCAGTAGGTACGTCAGCAGCAGCCGTGCCTCCGGCTGAGCTCATAGATCCAGGCCCAGAGGGACAGGACAGAAGCACCGGTGGGCAAAGCAGCCACCAGCATAGGCTAGATGAGTGTTCTGGCCAGGGCTGCAGCGGTCATTGACACGAACCGCTCTGACAGTGGGGGATTTCCAGCAGCAAACTCTGCTCCCTTTCATCACCAAGCCCACAGGATGGGTTATGCTGTTTCTCATCAGTGTCTGGCTTGGCATCAGAAGATGGTTTGGGCTACAGGCGCTAACGCAGACTTGGGGTTGGGTCTGGTTCCTGGGAGTCTCCTGGGGAATCATAGAATTGTAGGGGTTGGAAGGGACCTCCAGAGATCATTCAGGTCCAGTCCCCCTGCCAAAGCAGGCTCCCTAGGACATGTTCACTCAGATCGGCGTCCAGACAGGAGCTGGAATCTCTCCAGAGAAGGAGACTCCACCACCTCCCTGGGCAGCCTGTCCCAGGGCTCCCTCACCCTCACTGGGAAGAAGTTCTTCCCCATGTTGGTGTGGAACTTCCTGTGCTCCAACTTGCAGCCATTGCCCCTTGTCCTGTCCCCACAGACACTGACAAGGGGCTGGCTGATTCCCCCTGCATCCCCTGCTTAAGATAATTATAAACATTAATTAGGTCCCCCCTTAGTCTTCTCTTCTCAAGGCTGAACAGTCCCAGCTCATTCAGCCTCTCCTCAGAGGGGAGATGCTCCAGGCCCTTCATCATCTTCGTAGCCCTTCTCTGGACTCTCTCCAGGAGATCCCTGTCCTTTTTATCCCAGGGAGCCCAGCACTGGACACAACACTCCAGGTGGGGCCTGACCAGGGCAGAGCAGAGGGGAAGCATCACCTCCTTTGACCTGCTGGCCACACTCCTCATGATGCACCCCAGGATCCCATTGGATCTCTCAGCCCCCAGGGCACACTGCTGGCTCATGGCCAACCTGTCACCCACCAGGACCCCCAGGTCCTTCTCCACTGAGCTCTTCTCCAGCAGGTCATCCCCCAGCCTGTACTGAAATGAACAGTTGTTCCTTCCCAGGTGCCAGACTCTACACTTGCCTTTGTTGAACCTCATCTGGTTTCTCCCTGCCCAGCTCTCCAGCCTGTCCAGGTCTCTCTGGATGGCAGTGCAGTGTTCCTGTGTGTCAGCCACTCCTCCCAGCTTTGTATCAGCAGCACTTGCTGAGGGTGGATGCTGTTCCCTCAGAAGAGCAATGGTATCCTGGGCTCCATCAGCAGAGGGGTGGCTGCAGGGACAGGAAGGGGATTGTCCCCAGCTGGAGTCCTGTGTCCAGAGCTGGGGCCCCAATACAAGAAAGATGTGGGACTGTTGGAGAGGGTTCAGAGGAGCCATGGAGGTGATCAGAGGGCTGGAGCAGTTCCCCTACGAAGAGAGGCTGAGGGAGCTGGGCTTGTTCAGCCTGGAGAAGAGAAGGCTGTGGGGGGACCTCATTGCAGCCTGCCAGTCCCTGAAGGGAGCAGAGGAACAGGAGGGGAATCAGCTTGTTCAAAGGGCAGAGACTGGCAGGACAAGGGGGATGGAGTGAAGCTGAAGGAGGGAAGGGTTAGATTGGATATTAGGGGGAACTTCTTTACAGAGAGAGTGGTGAGGGGCTGGAACAGGCTGCCCAGAGAGGGGGTGGCTGCCTCATCCCTGGGGGTGTTCAAGGCCAGGTTGGCTGGGGTCCTGGGCAACCTTGTGTAGCTCCAGGCCTGGAGGTTGGTGTTCCTGCCTGTGGCAGGGGGTTGGAATTCTCTGATCCTTGGGGTCCCTTCCAACCCAGACCAGTCTGTGATTCTATGAAATGACCAAAGAATAATAGAGAAAAGCTGTGGTTGATCAGAAAATGATTGCCATGTTGTGCAGCTACCGGGGAGGGGGCACGGATGAGGATTTGGGACAGAACCGCCTTTGGGTGTGCAGCTTTTATAACAGTTCCTGCCACAGCCAGACCTTCCTTCACAGGCACCCAGCCTCCCGGCACCAGCGACCTGTTGGAGGTGCCCAGTTTGCCCCCACCTTGACGTGTGGTGACGGCAAACGAGTTCCCAGAGCACATCCCATCGGAGCGCGGGCAGCTGCTTGTAGGAACCCCAGTGCTTCTCAGGCACTGCAGTTGGGAACGCAAACCAGGGAGAGCCGAGAGCCTTCTGCTTGGTGGATATCTCACCCCGCCAGTGCTCATTTGGGGATCCTCTGCCACCATCCCACCTGAGCCCCTTTCTGAGAAGCTTTGGGATAATCCTCACTCTGCTCTTTTTTTCTTTGTCTCCCCCAGGAGGACTTTCGGAATAAAGTTGAAGATTACATTAAACGCTACGCGAGATGATGAAGGGGGATGGATGGCAGGACCACGGCTTCCACGCTTAACTTCAACAACAACAAGCAACCAAACCAGCCCGGATTGTACCAGTCCTGTGTCCATGTTGTACTGAAGAAGAAAACTAACTTCATAACTTGTCCATGTTACAAGGCGAGTTCAGCGTAACTACAGCGAGAAATCGTGTGTTGTGGGGTGAAAAAGTCCTTTGCTTACTTTCCAAAATGTTTACTCTTCAGAACCGTACTGTATAGCCTGTTGGTGAGATAACGCTTGAGAAGTTAAAAGAAATCACTATTGACATTGTAGTTACACTTCTTTTTAACTCTTGCCTAGTTTTGGGGGGTGGGGGGGACTGGGGAGGTGGGGGGGGGTGTGAAAGGAAGAACCAGAAGCGAAAAGGTGGCATGGTGGTTTGTTTTGGTTTTTTTTGGAGCACTTCAAGTTGGCAATAAAATGGTCTCCTGTGAACCCAACCCCAGTCCCATTGCCTTTGATGAGCAGAAACAATAGGAGCTTTTTTTTCCCCCACCAGTCAGACTTTGGAGCTCGGCAGAGTGCTGGGTGTACCCCTGGGGTGAAGGTGCCTGATGGCATTGGAATGGAAGTGCAGCCAGGGGTTGGTGTTTTCGGCCCCTCTTTGGGCTGCGGTGTGGTTTGGTTTCTACCTGTTGGGTGCCACAGCTAAAAGCAATCCATACCTTAAGCTAAATGTGTAGTGTTAGTCAATTTTTCTGTCTGTATATTAGATATTCCTGTGAAAAGGTCACCAAAGGGAGATTTGCTCCTTAAATTATTTCTCGTTTGGAAGCCTTGGCTCTCCTCTCTGCCCATGGCGAGGGCGCATCGGGCGGCGTTCACCCTGGCGCTGTTGGGCACCAGCGTTGGGCCTGGTGCAGGTGAAGCCCAGGCACCGCTTCCCAGAGGATGCCCAGTTGGGTGCTTCAAACTCCGGCTCAGCCGCCCGAGCGGCTCGCGGTGACAGGGCTGAGGCACACACCACGCTGCACCCTCTTCTAAAACTCACCCCCCTGCCCCCGGGCTTCTTTTTGGTAATGAAGGGATACGGTGCTGTAATGGCTTTAGCTGGGTATCGAACAAGCAAGAGGTCCCTGGGAAGAGAGCAGCGTGTACCTCAGGGATCACTCTGGACTAAACCCCTGTCCTGTGCCGGAGCACCCCGCCTGTGCACCTGCTGACTGGGGTGGGAGGGGAGATCCTCAGGGACCCAAATATGTTTCCACTGCTGGGATCTCACAAAGTAGGTGGGATGGAGCTGACTCGAGCTGTTATACATAGAGGAAGCATAGAGATAAGCGTTGGTGTGCTCTCACGGGGACCGGGGCGGGTGTGTGTGTGAGACGCTTGGAGCAGCAACTGGTCTCTCATCCTTTCCTCTATGGATGCTGGAGGAAACCAGGATTGCCTCCAGCAGCAGCTGGGCAGAGCCAAGTTGCCCTGTTTTTAACCCATTTTATTTTTGCTTCCCAAGTTTTCCCTGTGCTTTTTCCCTCTCCAGCTTCACAGGTGCCTGTATGCATGGCTGGGGGTCTGGGAGAGCCGTGCGTGACGGCGGCGTTCCCGCTCTGTCCGGTTAAGGCAAAGCATGGCTCAGCACGGGGCTTTGAGCATCCTCACTGCCAAAAGGAGTCGTGTCAGGGGAGGGAAGGAATAAAACACTCCCAAAATCAGAAGGGTTGGGAAAGTGTCTCTGGTTTTTCCTGGCCAAGTCAGAAAGGTCTCCAGTTCTTTCCAAGCCTGAAGTGCCCAACTGTTGTGCGGTACCGAAGCCAAGCCCTCCTCGCTGCGGTGGCACCCTGGTGCTGCTACCACACTCTGTCCCTCCAGTCCCATTTCCTGGGCTGTCACCGGTGCCTGGAAACCACAGCAGAGCAAACGTGGGGTGAAGCCGTGGGTGCACACAGAGGTTTGGGGTACCGCCTGCAGGTGCAGTCATCAAGGACAGGCCCCGCTCCCCATCCTGCACCATGACCCTGCTTTTTCTTACCTGGGGGAGAACAGAATGTTCAGGTTGGGGTGCCACTAAATGCTGTTTAAGAAGGCTTAAACACGGGTTTCTTCCCATCCAGAATACCTGGGGGTGGTGGGAAAATGTCACACCTCACCCCAAAACAGCCCATCTCCTCCTGGGCCAGGAAAACAGAATTAATTCCTTTTCCCTGGACACGAGGAGCTGGGGTTTGTATGGATGCAACTACTCCGTGCTGCAGCCAGCCCCTCTCCCTTCCTGCCTCTTCCCGGGGTGCTGCCGGCACACGGCTCACTGCGTACGGCCGAGGGACTCCTGCAGAAACCTCCCTGGGAGCTCGTCCGCCCTTTCCCACCCCTGCTGCGATGGCTGAAGGCAGGCTCCGTCCTCTGTGTCCCCAGAGGGTCACCTGCCCCCACGGCTGGAGCCTTGTCGAATGAGGAGGTAAATGAATGCCACGGTGACCGGGAAAAGGAACAGGAGTTGGGACGGGGGGTGGGCCGGGCAGATGGGTGGGTGTCCCACTGCCTGGCACTTGCAATTTGGGGTTTGGTGGGGTTTTTTGGCAAAAGCAAAGGGCCAAGAGGGGGGATAGCAGCTGGGTGTCCCCAAGGGACCCTTCCCTGAGCTGGTGAGGCCCTGAAGGGCATCTGGAGGGGTCCAGAGCTACTGGGGACAGCAGAGACTGGTGGTAGGGTTGGGGTCATCCCAACTCATCCCAAATGCTACCCAATCCCCTCCACCAAGGGACTCAGCTCCACTCTGGGCCCTGCTGAAGGGACAAACTCCCATCCTGCCCACCCACACCTGGGAACCCTCCCCAAGGACCCCCCGGGGCCCCTGCTGCTTTGCAAAGCCAGTCCCCACTCAGCTGACCCTACCACCTCCCTCCCAAGCCACCCCTGGGACCCGCTAGTGGCATCCCAAAGGGTGCCCATGGCAGGGGGGTCAGCAGTATTGAGGGTACCCAGGGCATGGAGTCAGCTCTTTTGGGGAGGCTCCAGGATTCTGAATCCTCCAGGGTCACAGAGGCTCCTTCAGGGCAGCGAGAGGGCTCTGTAACCCTGGAAGATCCAGAGGTGGGAGGGCTCAGTCCCCTCCAATCCATCCTTCACAGCACCAGAGGCAGTTTATTCACATATTTATTTATTTTAGGTAGGAAAAGCACCCCATTCCCGTTGCTCACCAGCCCCAGGGCCAGCACCGGTGCCACCACCTCCCACCCATCGCTCCCCCTCTCCCAAACACTCCCCCTTCCCCAACCCGCTGTGGGACCCTCAGCCTTGAGCTGGGGGCCAGGAGAGGAGAAGTTGCCTGTCCTGGTGTGGGAAGAGAGGACGAAGAAGAGGAAGCCGTGGCGGGCTCCTTGCACCCAGCCCTGCCACCCACGGGGCTGTGCCTGCCAGCACTCCCCAACACGGCACTGGGGTGCCAGCAGAACGTCACCCACCACCCCCCTGTTGTCATCTTCTTCTATTTCTTCTTTTTTCCCCCCTTTTCTTCAAACTTTCTCCTCTTTCCGCACGTGAAGCTGGGGGTGTCGGGAGGGTAACGGCTGCCAGAGGCTGAGCAGAGCTGTGGCAGTGCCAGAGCCGGGGGTGAGCACGCTCCCCTGTCCCCCTGGAGAGAGCTCCCCACTGCTGGGACAGCCGGCCACCGGCATCCCGTGTGGCCAAACCACCCTGCCTTAAATCATGTCTTCATGTGGAAACTGAGGCAGGTGCGCGGTGCGGAGGGTACCAGCGAGGGAGAGGCCGTGGCAGTACTTGTCTCTGCCTCCCAGACTTGGTACTGCCTCTCTCCCCCCTCCCCCAAGGATGCTCCTCTTCCAGGTTCTTCCCAAATAACAAATAAAGGTGCTTTCAGGGTGGGGACCCCCCTCTCCTTCCCTCCCTTCCTTCCCCCTCCCCGTTTGTAGGGCGTCCCTACACGATGCCCTCGCTGCGTTTGCTCCTCCACACCACCAGCGCCGTCATCAGCAGGGTGACCAGGACGGGCAGCAGGATGAAGGGGCAGAGGACGCCGTTGGGGGGGTCGTGCAGGGCCCGGCCGGAGGGGGAGCAGTTCCTGAAGTACTGCTTGTGAACGGCCACGAAGAACTCGTCCACCAGCCGGTTGGGCCAGTAGCAGTCGAGCCTCTCAGCGATGAGCGCCGTGCAGTTCGTCAGCTCCCCGTAGGTGCTGCAACACAGACAAGGGCGTGGGCTGGCATTAGGGTGGCACCAGCAACCCCCAACGACTGTCGTGGTTTCCCCCGGCTGTGGGCCGTTGAGATGCTGGAGCGAGTCCAGAGAAGGGCAACAAAGCTGGTGAAAGGGCTGGAGCACAAGTCCTGTGAGGAGTGGCTGAGGGAGCTGGGGCTTTTTAGTCTTGAGGAAAGGAGGCTGAAGGGAGACCTCATTGCTCTCTGCAACTACCTGCAAGGTGGTGGCAGAGATGTCAGGGTTGGTCTCTTCTCTCAGGTGACAAGCATTAGCATGAGAGGGAATGGCTTGAAATCGCCCCAGGGGAGATACAGGTCAGGTATCAGGAAGAATTTCTGTACTGAAAGGGCTGTCAGGCACTGGAACAGGCTGCCCAGGGAGGTGGTGGAGTCACCATCCCTGGAGGTAATTAAAGAGTATGTAGATGAAGTACTTAAGGACATGGTCTAGTGTTGAGCTGAGCAGGGTTAGGCTGTGGTTGGACTCAATGTTCTAAAGGGTCTCTTCCAACCCAGGTGATTGTGACTGCAGGAGGAGGATCTGCCCTGTGCTGGTCCAGCTGGCCATCCTTGAGAAACAGGTATTTCCATGGGTTTCAAATCCTGTCTGCTTTAAAATTGGTTACCCATACAAATATATGGACATCTCTATAATACCCCCCCCATCCCAATTATGCCTGTGCCTGGAGAAGCAGAGCAAACCAGAGCCCAGGCAGCCAATTAAAAACCTGCCTGGGGGGAGAAATATTTAATACCCAGCTCCCAGTTACGTGCTGCAGCCCCCTGCATCTCATCAGCTGGGTTTTGGGGCAGGCTGCAGCTGCCTGGCCGTGCCCACCGGTTCAGCGCCGGAGGGAGGCCCTGCAGGGTCTGGTGATTTAATTCACAGGACACCTGGAGCTCCTAAAAGCAGCTTCTGCTCAGCATCCCGATGTGCAGAATTCCCATTCCCTGCTTGCCAGCATCCTCAGTGGATTGCAGGAGCTGGAGTGCAGGGAAAGAGTTAACAGAGGAGTGAATAAAAGCTGTTCTGAAGGCTGAAGGGCTGTAGGGCAGCTGGGTTCACCCTTCCCCAGCACACACCATGCTTCCCTGCTGATAAACAGCTGCTCCCATCATTAGATGTGGAGTAACCACAGGGAAACGCTGCCTGCAGAGGAAAGGACAAGCTGCAGGTACATCTGCAGCAGCCGGATTTCAGCACTCCGGCAGCTCCGGAGGCTGTGGACCTGAGCAGGGGTGTGAGGGGGCATCCCTGGGGCTGGGACCGTCTATCCAGGCATGGAAAGGAGTCTGTGGATTAAGAAACCCTAAGTCTGTCCCTTTTATTTTCATGTGTCCCCCCTGCCTTTGTTAAAGTCACCCTGGTCTGGGTGGCATCGCATCCTCAGGGGCAGGACAGCCTGCCAGCCTTGCACCACTCGCCCCCAGCCTGGCGGGGAGCGAGCAGGAGGGGCCTGGAAGGCAACAGAAAGCATCTGAGGCACCACCTAGAAGCACAGAGGTGATGCTGAGGGCTGCTGAGCAAGTCTGGATGCTCTTGGAGAGACTGCTGGTTCCACAAAGTGCCACCTGGACACAAGAAGCTGCGTGGCTGGACAACCAAAAGCAAAGCTGAGCCCCACACCGCAGCTGAGCGCTTTCGCTCCTTCCACTGTTTAATCAAGCAAGTATTGCTGGCCAGCCAGCCAGCAGCACCCAGCCAGCCAGCAGCACCCAGCCAGCCAGCAGCACCAGCTGCCAGCCTGCCATCCAGCCCTGGCATTCGAGAGCAGCTCCTGTGCAATGCCAACCACCTTCTCTCCCTGGATGTGCAGCACCACGACAGGCACCAGTGAGGACCTTCTCCTTACAGGCGGACCGCCAGCTACCATACAGGGGCACCCAAGGGATCGATTGCTGGGACACTGATCGACCCACCCACTCGGGCCCCAGGGCTGCTGCTTGCGCTGCCGTGTCAGAAGGGATCAGGATCCCACTGGAGAGCAGCAGTGTTGATGCCTGGGGGCTGACTGTGCCCTTCCCTGCCACAGCTGCAGCCGATGTCTGTCCCACTGCGTCTCCAGAACAGCATCTGGAGCTCCCTCTCCCCAGGAGCAGAGCTGTCTTATTACATTAGCACCGTGCCAGCACGGTCCCACCAGGGAATTCAGCCCATGCTGATGATGAAACATCTCAGGGGTGAGGGGGTTGTTTTCCTGCCCAGCCCTGCCCTCCCCTTGCCACCCCACGGCCCAGCCTGGCAGGGTGAGGTCTCAGCCAGCCAAGCAAGGCCCAGTCGCACTCCAGGAGCTGCGAGGGTGATCTGTACCCTGAGAGAGGTGTGCTCCAGCCACAGAGTTAATTCTCTCCTTGGAAGGCTTTTCAGATACCTCCAGAGCCTTTCAGATACCTCCAGAGCTCATCCACAAGGCTCCAGATCCCCAACACCCACACCTCCCAAAACAACGCCATCAGAGCTGATACAAGAGAAAGACAACACCAAATCTCAGATCTACACCACACCCATACCCCCCACCCCCCATCCCGTGCTTACCAAGGACCCCGCTGTGCCTGGCTCAGGGTGCTGCCACCAGCCACAGCCCAGGAGGGACTTTGCTGCTGTTGGAGCCGAAGGGAAATGTGATGCCAGCGTCTGGCATTGCTGCAGAAACAGAGCAGCACGGCCTTCTGCTGGCCCCAAACATGGGGTGGGGGCTCAAGCTGTCCCCAGCTGCCAGGACGGCTGGTGGTGGGGGTGGGGTAGAAAGAAGGACCCAGGTCAGCATCATCAAGGGCATTCTGTGATTGGACTTGATGATCTAAAGGGTCTCTTCCAACCCAGGTGACTCTCCCTGGGGATTGCAATGCCTGGAGAAACACCCAGATGGGTTTTTTGGGGAGGGTCCAAAGAGACTGCATGCCACTGACCCCAACCCAGACCTGAGGCAAGGCTGTGCAGAGACACACCCACACCCTGTGGCCTCCTCCCTCGCCCCACAGACAGGGGGCCCTCTACAACGAGTTGAGCAGGGCCCCATGGCCACCCCTGAAAACAAGGGGCAGGTCCCCACTGGCTTCCAACAGGCTCCCCAATGGCTCAGTTCAGTGGGGTTAAGTAAGAAGGTAGAGGAGCCACCAACGTGCACCATGGCATGTCCCCACGGCTTTGCAGAGAGGCCAGAGAACCTGAAGATGTGACATGTAAGGACGGTTGTTCCCACCTTTCCAACCTGCTTGGGAGCAAGGAGAAGCTGAAGGAGCAGGGGGTCTGAATGCTGTTGGACAGGGACTGTGAATAGCCAGTGTAGCCTGGCACCACATACTACTCCTAACACCCTAAAAACGGGTATCTGAAACCTCTCCCAGCCTCTTGCATGGCCTGTCCGGTTGTATCTGCAGGAAAGGTCCTGCTCAGAGCAGCTCGGGCTGGTCCTGCTTCCCCTGACCCCAGGGAAAGCTTCCAGAAGCACCCCCGAGTCATGGTCCCTTTTCCCAACTGGACTTGGGCTTCTCTGGGATCTCTCCCAGTGCCCAGGACTCCTGGGGGCTCACTGGTGCTCTCATATGGAGGGATGGAGGTACACCCCAAAGGTGGTTCAGCTGGAGGAGTGCAGAGCGTGGAGGGAAGTCTCAGCTGGCCATGAGGGTCAGCATGTCCCCAGGGACCACCAGCCAGAGAGGGGAGAGAAGGAAAGGAGAAGTGGGGCTGCACGTGCTCCACCTCCCTCTTCTTCCCTGCTTTTGCCCTACATGCCAGCGCTACCCTCACTCAAAATCCTGGAAAAGGCTGTGAAAGACTAGCTTTAATTCCTTAAAAAAGTTAAATATATATAAAACAGCGATTCCTGAGCTGCTGGAGGGTAGCACCGTGCTCAGGGCAGGTCCTCCCGAGCCATCCCCTCCCCACCAGCCTACCCTGAGCAGTATAGCTTTGAGGAGCTCTGAATGGGGGTTCCCCCCTGCCCAATGTGAACCACGAGTAAAGCAGTTTTCTCATCACCATGGAAACAGTTTGTGTTTAAAGGATGCTGCGGCAGGAGGAGTATGGTGGGGACAGGATGGGGACCAATGCTGGCGGGCAGGATAGGACCAAGCAATCAGGGACTGATTTATGGTTTGATGGGATCCAAATGCTTCCAGTGCTGTAAATCCCAAGCAATGCCTCTGGGGTTTTTAACCACTGTAACTGAGACTGGAACCTGATCTGACCGTTTATTCCACGGTGCCACCCTACAGCTACCAGCCAGGGTCTGCAGGATTGCCAGCTCTCCCTCCTGCCACCAGCAGCCTGATTTTTTCCCTATCCTCCCCAAAGCCCTTGCTCCAGGAGGTAAAAATCCCCACCCAATGCAAGTCTTTCCTTCTGCCTTGTGAGTTACAAGAAAACCAATTGATTTCTTCCTCTGCAAGGCTGCAGGGGCAAGCTTGGAGACCTGCTAAAGGGGAATCCAGAGGGGACCTGGCAGCCTGGAGATAAATAAGTAGATAATGAAATAATAAGCAAATGGATCCATCTGTTCTCTGTAAGTGTCATGGTTCCCCCCGGCTGTGGGCCGAGATCCACGCAGCTGCCTGCTCCTTAAAGGAAAAGAGCAGGGGAAGAGGGAAAAAGGGGGAAACAAGGGAAGGGAAAAGGAAGGGGCAAATAACTCCAAACCCAAGAAACTAAGAGGCCCGTGGGTTGGGATAAGGAGAGTTTCCTAAGAGAACAGAAAGATCAAATATCCCAATGCTAACAGGACTTTAGAGCAAAAGAAGATGAAACTCTTGATCCCCAATGCAGTTTCTCCCCGACCCACACAACTCAGGCCGGACCACCCAGAGCTGTCCCGGAACCCGACCGTCCCCCCAAGCAGCACGCGTCCCGCCACCGCCCCTCTTCTTCCTCCCCTCAGCCCCCCGTTCTCCTGGGCAGGACGTCATTGCCATGGAATACTCTCTTTGGCCCATCTGGGTCACCTGTCCTGGCTTCGCCCCTCCTTTCTCCTGAAGAGAGAAATAGGAAGAAGCTGAGAAAGTCCTTGACTGTCTGACTGCAACTAAGAACATCAGGGTGTTCTCAGCACTGCTTTCATTGTAACTCCCAAACACAGCATCCCATCAGCTGCTACAAATGGAGTTAACTCTATCCTGACTGAAACCAGGACAGTAAGGTAAGGGGTAAATAACCCGGAGACACCCTGGGAGCTCAGCGTGCCCCAGGAACGCTGCAGAGGACCAGGCACATTGGGGAGGGAGGTGCTGGCAAGCATCTTCCCTCCTTCCTGGACCCGGGTGCAGCTGTCCAGGCGTGCAGCACGCTCCCGCTGCCGAGCTCCTTCCCCACGGGCTGCCCACAGCGAGGGGATCGCGTTCCCCGGCGTGCCACAGGACGGATATATTTGGGATGGAGGCGCCTGGCTTGGCTGGAGTGACACCCACAGCTGTGGCATCGCTCGGGGCAGCTACAGACCCCCGCCCCTCCCTGTGCCACTCACTGCTGCCGCGCAGGAACCGCGATGCAAAGCTGTGCCCCAGCCCTGGCCCGCCAGCGAGCCAAATCCATGTGGGAAAAATGCCTGCAAGTCGCCCGCTCCTGATGGTACGCTTTGTGGGTGGGTGGCTGGCAGCCAGACACACACACACACCCCCCCGGCAGCCCCAGCACTGCCAGCAGTGCTCCACGCCCCCAAAATAGCTGCCCATGGGGAGACCACAGCTAGTTCCTCCCCACTCCACCCCCCAGCTCAGTCACCGTGCAGATGAATCTGGAGCTAGAATCAAAATAGCTGAGTTAATCTTCAGGGTAATTAGTCATGTACCACCAAGCTCCCAAAGCAGCTCACCCACCACCAGAGGGGACAGCTTTAAACAGCCAGGGGTGCTGCAAGCCCCCGAAAATGAAACACCAGGATGGGTTGGTTTAAATTGCTCCCAGGGCAGGGATCCATGGGGCAATGCCACGGAGGGGCTGAAGAGACCGGCCAGCAGCATGGGACTGGCTGGCACACATGGCACCAGCATGCATGGCATCACACCAGATTGCTCCTGCTTTGGGGTGGAAGGGAGAGGGGGAAACCAGGTGACCCAGGGGAAAGAGCTCTCAGCACAGTCCTTCTCAGCACTCAGGGACAACTCCTGGACCTAAATATTTGGCTCAAACCCAGCTCGTATCCCATTCCCAAAGCACACAGTGGCTCGTGCAGGTTCTGATGGTGAAGACTCACATATCAAAGCTCATCAGCTTTCTCCAAAGGAGGATGGGTAAGAATCACAAAATTACCATGTTGGAAGAGACCTTTGAGATCACCAAGTCCAACTGTTCCTGTCCTGTGCTGACCCACATCCCTGAGCACCTCATCTACCCCTCTGTTAAACACACCCAGGGGCGGGGACTCAGCCCCCTCCCTGGGCAGCCTGTGCCAGTGCCCAATAACCCTTTTGGGGAAGAACTTCTCCCTAACATCTGATGGAGCAGCTTTGTGCCATTTCCCCTTGTCCCATCTCCTGTCACCTGGCTGAAGAGACCATCATCCACCTCTCTACACCCTCCTGTCAGGTAACTGTAGGAGGTGATAAGGTCTCCCCTCAGCCTCCTCTTCTCCAGGCTCAACAGCCCCAGCTCCCTCAGCCGCTCCTCATAGGATTTGCCCTCCAGCCCCTTCCCCAGCCTGGTTGCCCTTCTCTGGACATGCTCCAGGACCTCAACGTCCTTCTTATGGTGAGGAGCCCAGAAATGGACACAGCACTCAAGGTGCAGCCTCACCAATGCCCAGTACAGGGGCACAATCCCCTCCCCAGACCCACTGGCCACACTATCTCTGACACAAGCCAGGATGCCATTGGCCTTCATGGCCACCTGGGCACACTGCTGGCTCATGTTCAGCCAGCAGTCACCCAACACCTGACAGCTTTCTAGCTAAATGGTGTTGGACAAACCTTCTTAGAGCGTTGGTACTTGTCCACGTGGTGCAAGCCCAACCTGAAACAAACACCCCTGGGTCCAGCGAGACCCCCTCCATTATATCTAAGCACTGTGGTACCAGCGATGCAAGAGCTCAGTGAATGCTTCTGAGGGTAAGACGGGGAGATCATCTGCAGCCTATAAATAGGACCAATAAAGCACAATTACAAACTCTGCTGAGACAATTCATTTATCCAGATGTTCCCATCGTGTCATTCTCAATTGAGCAGTAAACGATGGGCCGAACGGGCGTTTCTCCGCTAAATGCCGCATAATACGAGTAAACCACAGCTCCAAACCCAGAGCTGCTGATGGCACAGGACCTGCCAGAGGCAAAACCCTTCACTGCTTCTCATTTTGGACAGGAAAGCATCAAACTTCCTCAGTGTCGTGGTTTCCCCCGGCTGTGGGCCGAGATCCACGCAGCTGCCTGCTCCTTAAAGGAAAAGAGCAGGGGAAGAGGGAAAAAGGGGGAAACAAGGGAAGGGAAAAGGAAGGGGAAATAACTCCAAACCCAAGAAACTAAGAGGCCCGTGGGTTGGGATAAGGAGAGTTTACTAAGAGAACAGAAAGATCAAATATCCCAATGCTAACAGGACTTGAGAGCAAAAGAAGATGAAACTCTTGATCCCCAATGCAGTTTCTCCCTGACCCACACAACTCAGGTACCACCCAGAGCTGTCCCAGAACCCGACCGTCCCCCCAAGCAGCACGCGTCCCGCCACCGCCCCTCTTCTTCCTCCCCTCAGCCCCCCGTTCTCCTGGGCAGGACATCATTGCCATGGAATACTCTCTTTGGCCCATCTGGGTCACCTGTCCTGGCTTCGCCCCTCCTTTCTCCTGAAGAGAGAAATAGGAAGAAGCTGAGAAAGTCCTTGACTGTCTGACTGCAACTAAGAACATCAGGGTGTTCTCAGCACTGCTTTCACTGTAACTCCCAAACACAGCATCCCATCAGCTGCTACACATGAAGTTAACTCTATCCTGACTGAAACCAGGACACTCAGTTTGGGGGAAGATATGGAGAGGACGTGAGGCTCTCCACAGGTGTTTGATTTCTATCTCTTCGAATCACGTCTGGTAGAAGTCCCTTTCCCCTAAAGCTGGAGGGGTGTGCAGACAGTCTATGCCACCCCTTGCCCATTCCTGCTGGGCTATCTCCTAACAGTACTTTTTTTTCCTCCTAAAAGAGGGTGGTGAGTCCCACACACACCCAAGGGGCAGGGCTGTCAAGCAAGGTGGCCACCCAGAACCCTTCTCCTCGCAGAGCAGCTTATTTCCAGCAGCAGCTGAGCTATTCCTGCTTGATTCTGGCAGCGTTCTGGGGGCAGGGGAGGATCAGAGGAATGTCATTGCTTAAGCCCAGCCTTGTCTCAGCCCAGCCTTGTCTCTGCACGGCGCAAACGGCCTGACGCAATCAAATTAAACACCGCAAG
The DNA here is from genome assembly GCA_027925045.1 of Hypotaenidia okinawae. Taxonomy (NCBI): domain Eukaryota; kingdom Metazoa; phylum Chordata; class Aves; order Gruiformes; family Rallidae; genus Hypotaenidia; species Hypotaenidia okinawae. Next base: position 3,787,536 of record BSDF01000007.1, read on the forward strand.
TTTATCAACATTTCCTCCAAGTTCCTCCAGGATAACAAGTTTAGTAGAAGCTATTTAGAAGAAAAATAGGATGTTGGAGATAAAGAACAAGCCCTTTAATACACCTCTGCTTCCTGTGCAATAGTTTTGCCAATGGTCTGGAGGAGGAGATGGATTGGATCTCATCTAGCCTGCAGATAGCACCAAACCAGGACTAAAAGCAAAGCCCTGCCCCTAGGACACACTCAGCCTCTGCATGGGGACAGCCTGGGTTGGGGGCCACCTCTTCTGGGATGGCCCCAGGGGTGGCAGCTCACCCCCAATGCAGCTGGGACACCCAGGGAGGTCATTATCCCCTTCTGCCACTCACCATCTGGAGCACATCTGGATGCTGCCTACAAAGTTGTCAACAGATGGGGCAGGTCCCATAGAGACTCCCAAGGTGGCTGGGGGTTGGAGTAACATCAGCAGTCCTGGCCATTTTTGAGGATCAGATGAAGTTTCTCATGACCAGGAAACTTCCCACAGCTCTCTTTTCTCTCCCTGTTTTCTCACCAATAAAGGGGAAGCAAAACCCACCTGCCCCTTTCAAAATCTATCTACCTACCCATCCATCTGTCTATTCATCCATCTTTGCATCCATCCATCCATCCATCCATCCATCCATCAGTCTATTTATCCATCCATCTATTCACTTATCCATCCATCTTTCTATCCATCCGTCTTATCTACATCTATCCATTCATCCATCTATCTATCTATCCATCCATCCATCTATACCTATCTATCCATCCATATCTATCTCTATCTATCCATCCATCTATCCATCCATCTATCCATCCATATCTATCTCTATCTATCCAGCCATCCATATCCATCCATATCTATCCATCCATCCATCCATATCTATCTATCCATCTATATCTATCTGTATCTATCCATCCATATCTATCTATATCTATCTATCCATCCATATCTATCTATATCTATCCATCCATATCTATCTATATCTATCCACCTATCCATCCATATCTATCTCTCCATCTATCCATTCATCTATTCTATTCACCTATCTATCCATCTTTCCATCCACCTGCCTATCCATCCATATCTATCTACAGCTATCCATCCATCCATTCCTATCTATATATATCAATATCTATCCATCCATCCATCCATCCATCCCTATCTATATCAATCTATATCTATCCATCCATCCATCCATCTATCCACCCACCCACCCATTTACGTACGTGCATACATACAGATTCCAATTTGGCTCAGAAGAAAGGGCCATGAAGCAGGAAACCAACCAACATTTTAACAAAACCTCTAATTTTTATGCAAAACACTCTCAGCACGTGGCCACATCTGCTCGGCACTTCCAGCTGACCTCAGCCACCCCCTCCCTCGTGTCCCAGGAGCCCATTTTGGTTTCCACGGAGAAAGATCACAGCACAACAGCACTACACAGCGTGGAGAGCCAGCTCAGAGCTGAGAACAGGGTCTGATGTTCTCTTTCCAGGCCCCTCACACCAACACACAGGCACCTCTGGCCGGGCTTCGCAACATTAATCAAAACCATCTCACCAGGAGGATGATTTACGCCGCAGTGAAGAACCCAAAAGAAACACCAAAAACCCCACAGAGCAGCACGTTGCCCAAGTGCAACACCCCTGCTGCTGCTGCATGCAGCAGGGTTTCCTTATCACCCTCATTATCCACCTTCAAGGATGCCACCACGTGCTCCACCAGGAAAGCAGCCCACATCCCCGCTTCTCCGAAGTCCTGAATCCCAGCTAATGCCCTGACACTGATTACCAGCAGGAGGTTTTAGCAGAACAGCGCTGCACAGTGCCAGCCTCTCCCTCAACACACAACTTTTGGAAGCAGCAGGGCTGGTGGGATGGCCTAGGGTTTTCTCAGAGTAAGAGATGTCTGAAGGCATCTAGATGGGTTATGGGGTTGTCAAGTTGAGTTAGGGCACTTTGGACTGTCTGGAGAACCCAAGTGCTGAAGGAAAAACAAAGAAAATCTCCTGGAAAACACATCCATCAAGCTGTGAGTCACCAGAAGAGGGGACTGAGCCATGATGAAAATCCAGATCCACTGCCTTTATAATACACTGGTACCCGGCGTGCAGCAGACCCCTGTGGTCTTCTCCTATCAATGCTCCCTCACCTGGGTGGGTGGGTGCTTCATATGTACCAGCAATGTGGCCTCATGGCCAAGAAAGTCAACAGCATCCTGGGGGCTATCAAGAGAAGTGTGGCCAGTAGGTTCTCCTGCCCCTCTGCTCTGCCCTGGGGAGGCCTCATCAGGAATATAGTGTGTGATGCTGGGCTCCTGAGTCAGGAAGGACAAGGAGCTACTGGAGAGGGTACAAAAAAGGGCTACAGAGATGATGAGGGGACTAGAACATCTCTCTTACAAAGAGAGGCTGAGAGACATGGGGCTTTTTAGCCTGAAAAAGACTGAGGAGGAATCTTATCAGTGCTGATAAATTCTTTGGGGGGGGGGGCGTGGGGTCAGTCTGTGTTCAGTGGTGCCCAGGGACAGGACAAGAGGCAATGGGCACAAACTGGAGCAGAGGAAGTTCCACCTAAACACTGAGGAGGAACTTATTACTGGGAGGGTGGCAGAGAACTGGGCCAGGCTGCCCAGAGAGGTTGGGGAGTCTCTGGAGACATTCAAACTCCGTGATCCTAGACGCTGTCCTGTGCAGCCTGCTCCAGGTGATCCTGCTCTGGCAGGGGGCTGGACTGGATGATCTCCAGAGATCCCTGCCAACTCAAATCAGTCTCTGTACATAACTGTACTGAGCAAGACTGCCACTCTGATTTCCAAACAGTGCTAGGCTGGGATCCTTGAAAACCCATTTCATTCCAGAATGGCTGAGGTGGGAGAGGACCTCTGTAGGAATACCTCAACTTCTCTGAATGCCCCTGCTCGAACAGGAACATCTAGAACTGGTTTCTCAGGACCATGTCCAGATGGCTTTTTAGTATCTCCAAGGATGGAGACACCACAGCCTCTCTGGATGACCTCTGACAGTGCTTGGTCACCCTCACAGTGAAAAAGCATTTCCTGATGTTCAGAAGGAACCTCCCATGCTTCAGTTTGTGCCCAATGGCCCCTGGTCCTGTCAACATCGCCAAAAAGAGCCTGCCTTCATCCTCTTTGCACCCTCCCTCCCTTAACAAGATCCCCCAAAGCCTTCTCTTCTCCAGGGACATTTTCCCCCGGCCCTGCCATGAAATAAAACCCACCACTGACTTCCTAACGCCCCAAAATCAGACACGGGTGCAGGCAGCCGTGGGAAGCCAGGAAGGAACCTCACTTACCCCAAGGTCTCATCCCAGTCGCACCAGAGCCGCTGCCCGATGCCCTCCATACTGAGCTGGAACTGCTTCAGGCAGTAGTGCCGGATCATCCAGCCATAGTCTGCCTCCTGACACGCCGTTGCCGCGATGAAGTGATGGGCTGGAAGACAGGCAAGGGGTTAGTTAGGTTCTGGCACAGCATGACAACGGCCCCTTGCCCCCACGGCGCAGTCCCCCCACAGCTTTTCACACAGAGGGCACCTGCCAAAGCAAAGCGGGGCACCAAGGCAACCCACCTCACAACCAGCTTCTTCAGAACCTCCTTCTGAGGGGTTATTTTTCCCCCTCCAACCCTGCACCCCATTATCTGACACTAGATAAATCAGTTATTCAAATTACCCCACAGAGAAGTAGGGACACAGATTCCTTCTCTGCTGATCACTTGACTTTGGGCTTTAAATCCCCAGGGTTTGAGGGTTTTTTGTTTACATAAAGAATAAAGGGGTGGGGGGTAGCTGGTGAATAACCCACAGCTCCCAGATGGATCCCTGCTGCTGCTGAGCAAAGCTTCCACCCCCCCCACCAGCTTAAATTTATCTGCATGGTGTGTCGCAGTTTGCTGTAGCTGTGCTGCTTAGGTGGCTTTTGCAAAGCAGCAGTTACAGTTTGTTGTGAGTTCCCAACAGTAAACAAGAGCCAATTCAAGGCCAAAGGCACTTTTGACCAATCCCAGAAGGATTCACAGCGCCTCTGGGAATCACATATTCAAGGGGGAAAAAAACCCTCCTGGCTGGGGCACTTTGCCACCAGAACGCAGAGTGAGAAGATGTGACCAGCTGCAGCGATAGCCAAGGCCAGGCCCAGGAGGAGAGGGGGGAAAGGGATGTGGAAAGAAAGTTTCCCCTGCAGCTGGTGGAGAAGACCATGGTGAAGCAGGATGTCCCCTCGCAGCCCATGGATGAGGATGGGGAGCAGAGACATCTACGCCCTGTGAAGAGATTGATCCAGGCCTCAGCAGGTTTGCCAGGGGACTTGTGACTTTGCGGGGAGCCAGGCCAGGGGAGCCCAGGCCCAAATGTCGGAACCCTATGGAGGGAAGTCCTGCTGAGAGGCCTGTGGTGAGGAGATGACTCCCTGATGGAAGGGAGTCCTGCTGAGAGGCCTGTGGTGAGGAGATGACTCCCCGATGGAAGGGAGTCCTGCTGAGAGGCCTGTGGTGAGGAGATGACTCCCCGATGGAAGGGAGGCCTGCTGAGAGGCCTGTGGTGAGGAGATGACTCCCTGATGGAAGGGAGTCCTGCTGAGAGGCCTGTGGTGAGGAGATGACTCCCCGATGGAGAGGACTCACGCTGCAGAAGTTCATGGATACGACTCTGGCATGGGTGGGACCCCACGGCGCTGTAAGGGAAGAGTGTGTGTGTGTGGAATGCCCCCCCCCAAGCTGAGACAGAAGACAGCTCAGGCAGAACGGACTGAACTCCCCCCACCCCCCTCCCCATTCCCTGCCCCTCCTGGTGCTGCGACGGGAGGGAAGAAGGGAGCGAATTGATGATTAAAGCTCAGGGTGTGAAGAGGCCAGGGGTGGGGGGAAGGAGAAGTGTTCAGATCTGGGGAAGGAAAGCAACTGGTACCGCCGGAACCTCACTGCCCATTCCCTGCCCCTCCCCGCGCCATGTTGGGGGGAAGAAGGGAGTAAAATCGTGATGAGGTTTGAGTTGGCTAAGAAGGGGAGGGGTGGGGGAAGGCGCTTTAAGACCTGGCCGCTTCTCACTCTTATCTCGTTCCTGTTCCCTGGGTGTATCAGTCGTAGTTGGAATAAATCCCTTTTCTTTCCTTTATTCTGTGCCGAGTCTGTTTTGCCCATTGCACTAATTGGGGAGTGATCCCTCTGGCCTTAGCTCGGGGCCTAAGCCCCTGAAAACATATTTTCTCCCCTTTTCAGCTGAAGGGGGAGTGAGCGAGCGGCTTGGTGGGCATTTGGCTTCTAGCCAGGGCCAAAACCACCACACGGTGCCACATTTGGAAACAGGTATCCATCCAGGATGGCATGTGGGGATACCAATCTCTGCCTGCACGGTGCTGACTGAATCCACCTCTGGGAACACGTCCCTGCTCATGGTGCCTCCTGGTTTGGGACCAGAGGAGGAAGAGACAGACACCACTTGCTTCGCTACGGGTTTGTACAGAGCCAGTGCAAAGGGGAAAGGAGAGAGACAGTTCCACTGCCAAGGGAGGAGGGAGAGGGGTAAAAAGAAGAAAAATCAACACCCCCCCCAAACCTTCAGAGGGATGATTTACCGAGCCTGGCTATAAATAATCTCTTTCCCATGGTCCCAAAGTGTCAGCTAGTGCCTGTGTGGCTCCCAGAGTGCACTGCAGGCAGGCATCATGTACCAGCTCTATTTTTTGCTACACACAGAGAGCTCCCTGCCAAAGCACGGGGCTGCCACTGCTTTATTTTTATCTTGTTTGGGTTTGGTTTTTTTTTTTAACAAAACAGAATTTAGCTACTTATTTATCAGCCTGCATGTGAAAGCCATGGGACATCACCAGCAGCATCTGCCCAGGGGAATGCCCTCCTTGTAGGGGTCCCTCTGCAGCCCCCCACATCCTCATCCTTGGAGCGCTTAGCTACCAGCATCTGATGGCAGCAGGTGGGAACCTGGGACCCGCTGGGATATTTGGGTCGTGAGGGGTTTGCAGACCCTTGGGGGAGGTTGCTGAGTGCCTGCAGGGCAGCTGCTTTGATCCAACTTGAGATGATCCAACTTGAGATGATGGTTGGTTATTGAGCCAAGGGAAAGGTGTTAATGGGTGTTAAACCCTCACTGGTAAAACCCAGTTTGTCATTATTTAAAGCTCTCCTCAGCTGGGACCAGGCAGGGAATGACCTTGCAGCCCCTGCCCAATACCACCCTGGCCAGAGACAAGTCCTGCTCTGCAATGGGGAGGTTTGGGATGAAGCAAAGGGCCCAGGTGATCCTGCTCTGGTGGGGGATTTTGAACTAGATGATCTTTCAAGGTCCCTTCCAACTCCTAATGTTCTGTGATTCTGTGAGAGATGAAGAGGAGGAGGCAGAGGAGGGGGCAGAAGGAAGGTGCAACATGAGAGCTGGACTGCAAATCTCAGTCCAGGCAGGCTCAAGGACACCCAACAGCTGGGAGGCTTTTCTCCCCTTCCCATCCCTTCAAATCTGGATGGATTCAGAGGACAAGTGACACGGCTGAGCGAGCATCAGCATCCAAGGGAGGTTCAGGTGCCACCTCAAGGGGGTCACCGCACTGCCAAGGCCAAGCACCCTGCAAGCATTTACACCTATCACATGGCTGGAGAAACAGCTTGCTGAGGAAAGGCCGCCAGCAAACACAGAGAGAGCCCTGCATAGGGCAAGAACAGAGAGCAGGGGAAGGGAACAGATGAAGGAGCAGCAGGACGATCAAGGGAGGAGAGGGAGGAGCAGAGGAGGGAACAGAGCCAGGCAGAAATGAGTGAGACATGCAAAGCGTGGAGAGGAACCACGGGAGAGGAACCTGCTGTAAGAAATTCCACTGTGCTACAGCACAAGAAGGAATAGAAGCAGAAGCTAATGGAGCACAGCCAGGCTGCCCTCTGCCTGGCTTCACTCCTCCCCACTCCCAACCAGCACGCAGGAGGAGCCTAAAGACAACTCATCGCTTCTACCCTAAAAAAACCCCATCCTTAGAGATGGCCAAAGGTTTCCTGACAGCCACGCCTCTGTTCCTGAGGAATGGACCTAGAGGAAAACACTTTGAACAGGCAGCTCCACCTTGAGAAGAGAGAGGAGACACACTAAGTAAACCACGGGGATGAAGCAACTGGGAACCACCAACAGACTGCAATGCTAGCTTGAGTAGTTGCAAGCCACGTACATCTGGTAGGCAGCATGAAAATGAGCCCTACTACTGAAAGAAAAAGAAAACCCAAACCAAGTGAAAACAAAACCCCAGGGAGCTTTAAGGACTTGTCAATCAAAGAAGCTTGACAGACACTGCTGGGCTGAATGTGGCTCTGGGACGAGTACAGGTGAGAGCCAGCGCACAGGGTTCATCATTCCCAAGCGAGACTCATATGCTTGTACTTGGTTCCTGCCTCTTGTCTCAGCTTTGAAGGTCTTTTGCAGGCACAACCCCACCTTTCTTCCCCCTCCCCACCTTCCCCCAGCAGCTCTTTGCAATGTTCTCCAGGATTTCTAGCCTTCCCCGTGAGGACTTGTCTCCCACTACATCTCCCACAGCCTAGAACCTCATGGAAGACATCTCCTCCCTGACATCTCCTGTAACTAACTACATGTGGGGTCTGCCTGGAAGTCCTTTTTCCCAGGGGGAACTGGGGCAAACCAGACCCACCAGCCAGTCACTGAAGCCGTGTCACGAGGACATCTGCTTTTTAACATCACAAAGGGCTCTTTTGTTTTGTGTGTCAGAGGCAAAGGGCATCCAAGAGGAGCAGGGCTCAAGAGAGCCCGCTGTGTAAATGCTGCGAGGAAGGAGCTGGGCATGGTGGACCCAAAAGGCTCTTTCATTTTCAGCTGGCTGGGGGAGAATTTACTTTAGCTCTTAACTCACGTTTTAAGGTCAAAGCTCCTGTCTTGTTTCCATGTGGTCCTCGCTTAAATTCATGGATCCTTCCCTGCTGCTTCCCAGATCTTCCCCAAGCCCACACTTATCGATACATCAGAACCAGGGCAGGCTCAGGGCTTGTAACAACAGGGGGAAAAAGCTGGGGGGGGGGGGTTCTCATCCCTCTTCCCCCTCTCAGCCCCAGTGATGGATGTGGCATAAGTCAGCTGCCATGAGCCGAGCCGTGGAGCAGGTACATCTCTGTACATAGCAGCATCTGTCTGTGAAGGTTACCAGGAGCTGGTGAATAGAGGAGTGCCAAAGCCCAACTGCGCCAAGGCTGAGCTGCCTCCAAGAGTTCTGTCCTTGCCTGTCCCCAGTGTTCCCATTCCCTTGGGAAAAATGACATCGGGAGCTGCATGAGTGCAGTGGTCCCCTGGGAACATCCCACCCAAGCCAGGCATTACTTCCAAAGTCCTGCTTGGTCCTTAGGTGCTGCCTAGACCATTTTCCCACACCTCCCCATCTGTATAGGTGATAACACTACAAGCCATCCAAAATTCATCCTCACATCACGTGCTGTCGTGGTTTCCCCCCGGCTGTGGGCCGAGATCCACGCAGCTGCCTGCTCCTTAAAGTAAAAGGCATGCTGCCTTCTGCATGCAAGGATGTCTTCTGTGGGAAGGAGGCACCGTACAACTCAGTGTTCATCTCAACGTGAGGACCTGCACGGCTGTTGATGAACGCCCTGCCCTTCCAAGGGGAGCACTGATTGCCTGTCAAAAGACATGACTTTAAAGATCCTTAATTTGCCTCTTTACAGGGAGCATCCAGAGAGCAGTGGTGAGGAAGAGATTGGAGGGACAGCTTCTTCAGGCATCCCAGATGCTCTCGATTGCCCTGGGACTGATCACAGAGTCACAGAACCATAGGGGTTGGAAGGGACCTCCAGAAATCGAGTCCAACCCCCTGCCAAAGCAGGGTCCCTAGGATAGGGCGCACAGGTCAGCGTTCAGACAGGTCTTGAATCTCTCCAGAGAAGAAGACTCCACACCCCCTGGGCAGCCTGTCCCAGGGCTTCCTCACCCTCACTGGGAAGAAGTTCTTCCACATATTGGTGTGGAACTCCCTGTGTTCCAACTTGAGGCCATTGCCCCTTGTCCTGTCCCCACAGACACTGAGAAGAGGCTGGCCATGTCCCCCTGTGTCCCACACAACAGATACTGATGAACATTGATCAGATCCCCTCCTCTCAGTCTCTTTTCTCCAGGCTGAACAGCCCCAGTTCTTTCAGCCTATCCTCATAGGGGAGATGCTCCAGGCCTTTAATCCTGGGGAGTCCCAGCAAACATCTACCAGGGTTCACCTTAGTGAGGGTTAGCTGCAAAAACAACCCCCACATCCTTCATGTATTTCACCAGAAAAACAGCATTAGCCTTTAATTGTTACAAAAAGTTCAGGAAAATAATTGGACTGTCTTCTGGTGCACTTAGTGCTGGGGCTTGGGTAAAAGCTTGGGGCTCAGCTCTAGAAGACAACTTGCTGGATGCCATCACCTCCATCTGCCACCGCTGCAGAGCCCACACACTTGCCAGAGTGATGGTTCACCAGCAGAAAGCCCTGAGCTTTCCCTGCTGTTCTCACCTTGCCATCCCCTCTGCATAACTCCTTGATCTCCAGCCATTTTCTTCTCAGTTTTCTGGGACTTCTTGGGCTCATCTCTCTGGGACGTGCAGACAACTCCAGGAGAAGGTGGAGGCAGGGAGGCCCATGGAGCCTGAGAGCAGATGAGCTTTTCAGGCTGGCATAGCACAAAGGGTCCAAGCGATGCCAGCGCTGACGGACGCGGCTCCCAGGCATCGCGTCGGAGCCTGACGGTATGTCTTGTGAGCTCCAGGGCCCCGTCCCTCTGACATCCGACCTCTGGATGCTGCCCATGGTGCATGCAGGCTGGGAACATACAGAGGCAGCCAGTTCAAGGTAAGCCAGTCTCATTTGGGGTGGAGGAGATCCCACCAAGGTGGACTCACACGCAGTGTCCTTCTGGCCTTGCTGGGTTTCTCCAGACAGAGCTGGAGCACCCCCAAGTCACTGGCCACATTGCTCCTGCAGGTGAAGGCTCCTCACCCTGCAACCTGGACCTTACCCCCTGTTTGCAGTCTCATCCAAGAAGGATGGGATGAGAAGGCTGGGAAGTGGAGACACCCTGATTGTGAACACTTGCAGCGACATCCACTGGGTGCTGCTGGAGGGGCTGCCAGTCCCACCTGGCATGGCTGTAGCTCACATTGATCTGGCAACCAGGAGAGCTTGAGTTCCCCAAAGCCCACAGAACCCCTTGATGGAGCTGGATGAAGGACAAAACTATTTGACTATGTGCAGAGAGCAACCACCAGACCATCCTGGCTACAGCTGGACCAGCAGGTCCATTCAGAGCTTCATAGCAAAGAGCAGAAGATAGCCAGTTTCTCAGCAAGAAGTTCTGAGGTCTAATTAAAGCCCAACAGATCGAAGATAATTGCACAGTGACACTCACAGCAGGGCTGACAATGAACAAGTAACACACAGCTAAACATCAGCAAAGCAAAACAGACACCAAATATCCCAGTATCTTCTCCTGGACTTCTCCCAAATGCTGCGACCCTCCCTGTGAAGCAGTGTTGTTCTCTCAACAAGCCCAAGGTGAAAACAGCCCATTTCCCCCCTCCTTTTCTGGGTGGTTCTTTGTTACATTGAGAGCAAGTCTCGTGGTTTGGACCCTGTTGCAAAATAAACCCAACAAGAGCTGGAAATCTGGAGCTCATTTGCTGTGCACGCTTTGAGCTCTGCCTTTGCCACATCCCCATCCAGTGCGACAGATCCTGCCCCAGCAGGTACCAGTCCAGGAGATTAAGCCAAGGAAAGCCCAGCTGTACAGCACCCCATCAGGGCTTGGACACCCTTGGGAGCATCCCCAGGCCATGTCGGAGCAAGTCCCCTCCCAGTGCTCCTGTGCTCTGCCCAGATTGAAGCACAAAGCCAAGGGAGGGATCAGACCCAGCCCAAAACTGAGGACCCCTGAGGGGGACAGCTCCAGCTAGGGCTTAAAAACCAAACGGACACAGCGTAACCCAAGAGGAAGCTCAGATCTTGTGCAAGAAACCTCATGCCAAGAAACATGAGAGAAAGGGAGAGAGAGAGAGAGGGGAAGTTGCTCACACCAGTTGGGGAGAAGGAGGAAGAAAGGCACCACTGCCCCTTCCAGCATCCTCAGCACTGGGACCCCAGGAAGGGTCCAGCACGCTCTGCTTAAAAATATCTCTCCAGACAGCTGCTAGGTCAGCGAAGGCTTCAGAGCTCACAAGCACTCCCTCACTTCACAGGGAAAAAACAGAGCTGGTGCTTAGAAAGCCTGTGAGCCCCTTTGGCTGGAGCTGGGGGGCAGAACAATGCAGGTGTTGGTGTTGGGGAGCGACAGAGAAATGGGCAGGAGGCTCCCCTGTCAGAAAGGAGGGAGCGCTGCAGTAACATCTCTGCTCACTGACAGCCTGGGATGCACCCCCGCAGTCAATCGAAACCTCCAGGCCCTGGCAGGGGATGCTATTTCTGTCCCAGTTTTGCATGGGGAATGTATTTTTAAATCCTCCAGGCTGGGTCAGGCTGGGGGCACTCCTGTCTACCCTGAGCTGCTGGGATCCAGCAGCTCCCTGGGCTGTGCAGGGACTTGGGGACAGCAAGATGGATGGAGGCACTCAAACCATGCAGGCGATCCTGGGGAGACAGAGACACCGCTCCTTCGCAAGCAGCCCACCTGAGCCTCACCACCAGCACAGGATCATCCCATTCCCATCCCAGGAAGGCTGAGCCCAGCTTCTCCCCAAGCATCTCCTCCCATCCCATACTCCCTTCCAAGCCTGGTATTATTTCATCTCCAGTTTCCCTTGTGCTACAAGCCTGCTGCAGGGGAACATCCATGGAAGCTTTCAGTGTCTCCTTCGTGACTTCCAAGCCCAGGTCAGAGGAGTGTTGCATTACAGCTCAGGCCACCTCTTCCTCTTGAGCCTGGAAAACACGGTGAGGGAGGAGCATGGGGCTCTCCACGCTGCCCTCCCCAGGCACAGCTCCCTTGCCCGAGGTCCTTTCCTGCCCTAAGTACCAGCTTTTAACTCAAGGCACCTCCCTCTCCTCAACTACAGGACCATGGTCTCTTCTGTAAAGCCCTGGGAGATGCAGAAAAGCAGTAACTGTTTTGAGAAGGAGCCCACAGCCACCTGCCCCCAGGCCTGCAGTTGCCAGAGCTACCCTGTTGCCACCTCTGACCAAATAAATTCACCCAAGGAAAGCAGACAAGCACCTCAGAAGCTTCATTTATTAATGTCTGACTGGGGGAGCTGCTGCTGCTTCTGCCACAGCAAAGTCCCAGGCTCCCCACATCCAGTTTAGGGACCTCAAAAATACATAAAAGTGTTCAAAGTCCTCAGAGAGACTTGCCTATTTCCTGACTGCTGCAGGGATGCAGGCAAGCCCATGGGAAGAACCCATCAGCCCCACTGCTACCCTGCAGGGGCACAGAGTCAGGTTTGGGGAGGGTGCTGGCCACCCAAAGCAGTCACCCACCACCTTGCTTACGGCAAGAAGGGCACCACTCACCCCAACAGCAATCATACAGAGAGCTGCTCTGCCTCCCCACTGCTCCAGGAGCATCCTCAGGTCCCAAGATCAGGCAGCCTCTGCCTCCCCTGCCTGCTGCAGGCCTACTCACTTAGCATGGTGTGACACTGTACCTTCATCCAGTGGGATTTTCCTTCCCAACCTAGCCACAAGGAACGTACATTGACAGGAAATTCATGGGATTCAGAGGAGTTTCACCTGCTGGAGTAGGGGATTATCCAAGGTGCCATTAAATCACTGTGCACTGAGGATTTCAGAAGCAGAGAAGATGCTGGGAGGTGGGGAGAACTTCTGCCCAAGTCCCAGCACCTGGGAAGGCTGATCCCAGGACGTCCTAGACACATTGTCACCACTCGCTTTGGAGAAGAGAAGGAGCTTCTCCCTCTCCCTGTCTACCCCCCTGCCCCCAGGGGCTGCAGATGGAGCAGCAGAAGGAAACATCCCAGCTCCTAATATAAAAGGGAGCAGTCTGTAAGCACAGTGCAGACGTGGTTACAGAGCATGGACAGAGCTCCCCAGCAAGGTCTGTGGCCAGAGAGCTCACCCTGTATTTCTCCTGTCCGGTGGCTTCACTGCCACAGAGCCACAAAAGCTTCCAAAGGATTCAAGGGCTCGGGAGAGGAGTCACTCAGGTTGGGTCTGGGGAAGAAGAGCCTTGGGGCAGGGAAAAAGTGTTAAATTAAAAGAAACAGGGTTAAGAAAGCTCAAATTTTGAAAAAAGAGCTATATCCCTGAGAAAACCACACCCATGGTGGTGAACTGACTCCTGCAAACAGACCTCTGTGCCGAATGCGCATCATGGCAGGAGGTGCCGGGGTGTAAGCAGTGGGGAGGGTCAGTGTAAAACCCTGCTGGAGTGGGAAACAGCAGGTACCTGAACGCAGCTTCGGTAGAGAAAGCTGGGGGCTGCGCAGCCAGAAGTCCCACTGCTGGGCGGCCATGGCCCGGATGAGTGCCAGGCTGGAGATGATGCTCCAGGAACACGACTGTCGTGGTTTCCCCCGGCTGTGGGCCGAGATCCACGCAGCTGCCTGCTCCTTAAAGTAAAAGAGCAGGGGAAGAGGGAAAAAGGGGGAAACAAGGGAAGGGAAAAGGAAGGGGAAATAACTCCAAACCCAAGAAACTAAGAGGCCCGTGGGGTGGGATAAGGAGAGTTTCCTAAGAGAACAGAAAGATCAAATATCCCAATGCTAACAGGACTTTAGAGCAAAAGAAGATGAAACTCTTGATCCCCAAGGCAGTTTCTCCCCGACCCACACAACTCAGGCCGGACCACCCAGAGCTGTCCCGCAACCCGACCGTCCCCCCAAGCAGCACGCGTCCCGCCACCGCCCCTCTTCTTCCTCCCCTCAGCCCCCCGTTATCCTGGGCAGGACGTCATTGCCATGGAATACACTCTTTGGCCCATCTGGGTCACCTGTCCTGGCTTCGCCCCTCCTTTCTCCTGAATAGAGAAATAGGAAGAAGCTGAGAAAGTCCTTGACTGTCTGACTGCAACTAAGAACATCAGGGTGTTCTCAGCACTGCTTTCATTGTAACTCCCAAACACAGCATCCCATCAGCTGCTACAAATGAAGTGAACTCTATCCTGGCTGAAACCAGGACAACTTCTGGGATGAACACAGCCGGGCACGAGGGCTTATTTACAGTAAAAGGCAGTAACGGGAGAAGGTCAAACGGAAACAAGCGGGATCACAAACACGCATCAGCTCCAGCTCAGCTGCACACCGGCAGCGGCACGAACACCAGCCCAGCGACCGCAGCAGCCCCGTGCTGGCACGCTGTGTCCCCCAGGGCCCTCATCGTACCAGCACACTACCAGTGACTACATCCCTGCCTATTACTTTGCCAGCCCAATGGTCTTGTCTTTCAGTAACCACACTGCCCGCGGCTCGCTCTGAAGCGACACAGGGCACCAGGCTTTTACCAAGGCACAGGGCACCCGAGTGCTGCCGTCGCAGTGGCGAGCGGGGCAGCTCCAGTCCCTGCTCGCTGGAGCCACTGCCCAGCATCCGCCGCCCCATCGTGGCTCTGCAGACCCACAAGAAGTGGGGCTCCAGCACACTCCGCTGTGCCCCGTGATCAGCTCTGCAGCTTAGGGCCCTTCATTGGGGCTGCTAACGAAGCCAGCTAGTGCACGGGTTTTGAGTTCTTTGCCCTCATCCCTCTTCTCAGTATGACACCTTCTTGCCACGTCCTGGCTCTCAGTGCCTGCCAAAGGGACCACACGACATCAGAGATCTGCCTGCCTGTCCCCCGGGGACCTGTGCCTGCCCCTTCCCAGAGGACAAGGCACCTGGACCGAAGCAACTTTCAGAGATGCCCACGCTTCTCCTTAGGCATTGGGGGGATCCCACTGTCAAAGATGGGGCTCCCCACGCCCACGAGTGGGAGGAAAACAATGTGAGAGACTGAAACAAAGACCACTCTGGTCTCTAGCCTGCCCAGGCAGAACTTGACCTGCCTACCTGCCCAGATAACGCTGCAGCAGAGCTCCTGCCTTGCCGTGACACCCCTTCCACGGGTGACCCACGCCACCCTGCTGCCCCAAATCTGTAACAGCCCTGCCTGAGCAGGATTTCTAGCCACCAATTCACAAAAATAGCATCTGATCCCTTTATTGGAAGTATCCTGCCTTGTCAGCTTAACAAAGCACTTACTTAAAATCAAGAAGAAGAGGGAGGAGCCCGATAAAGGCATTGCTTTGGGGCAGCTGGCTCCTACCTCAACTTCAACAGATTCACCAGCAGCTATTTTTATGCTGTTTATTTTGTGCCTTCTTGTAGCACTTGGGATAGCTCTAAAATGATCACAAAACCTCCAAACACTCATCCCAGCAAGAAAAAAACCAATCCCAAATGACTACAAATCAAAGCATGAGCTCAATGGATAAATCACTACCTTCCTTCATAGGCACAATGGGATGCCAAAATTAAAAGCTCAGATATCCTTTTGGGTTCCATCATTATGTTCAGCTGTATGCAAAATATCTCATTAGTGCTGGCTAGGGAAAAAAAAAAAACCTACCAAAAAAAAAAAAATTGTTCTTTATTTTGCTTTGTGTAGTAAAAGGAGGGGGAATAAGTGTTCCAGGAGCAGGGTCCTACTGGATGAAGTTCCCATTTTCTACACTGAGTTAATAAATCCTGTTAAAGGCATTAGGCTCTGTGTAGCAAGGACAAGTCCAGTTCTCCTAAATATGAAAGCAATTAGTTTTCTGAGGATTTGAGGGATTTAAGTAGCACAGGAATACTTTGGGATGGTGTAAAGGCTTCCAAAGCACTGCATTACTGCAAGATACAGAGACCCACAAAAGTATCAAGCAATTGCCTCAAGAAGCCCACAGAAAAGTTTCCCTGGCTGGATCCCCACTGTGCTCAGAGATGCTGAGGTACCACAGGTAGTGCTGCCTACCAGCACTCCTCTTCCAACTTCAGTATTCATGGGATCACCCCAGAAAGCAGCTTTCCTGCCCCTACACCACCCCCAAACAAGGGATAATTGTAACACCCTTCTGATACAGGCTTCCACACAGCGGCTCTTGTAAGACACAGAATATCTGATTAAAATTAAAATGCAAAATAAACACTGGTGCTTTGCAACACCTAACCCAGTACAGGAGAGTCCCTCTGTGCTGGGTCCCAAGGGATTCACTTTTTGCCACACAGCATCGCTGCTCAATAACATTAACCACTCCATCCACTGAAACAGGCTGTTCAGAGAGCCAGGAGCCCTGATCCAGTTTCTCTCCTCGCCTCAGTTTCCCAGATGTATCAGCACAAGTTACAGAATGTCCTTGTTATCCCTTAGCGGCTGCCAAGCACGTTTCCAGGAACGGGACTTATCTCACATGTCCCTAAACTTGATTGTGCAGAGGGTGGAAGGAGAAATACTTTTCTTCCCCCCACCCCCCAAAAAAAAATCATCTAGTGAGTAAAATAAAAATCAAAACCAGCTGAGTAGGGGGAAGGAGAAAGGGAATCAAACCCTGGGCGTACTGAAAGCCAACCGCTGGCTGACTACAAATCAGGAGAGGGGGAAAAAAATCCACCCAGAGCGGTTAAAGATAATTATACCCTTAATCAATAGCGGGGGCTTTTTAAAAATAATTCTCCTTGATTAAATTAATAGAGGAAAAGAGGATGTTTGAGACATGTGCTGGAGATCGGGGAGGGAACAGCCCTGAAATCGATGGCTTCACCCGTTCCCAGTTTGACCACTGTCACCACCAAACATCTGCTTGCTGGCCTAAGGAGCTGCACCAGGGCTCCCTGGTTAATTCTGCACACCCAGCTTTGGCGAAGACGGGATGCCAACCCCGGAGCCAGCAGCATCTCTCCTGCCAACCAGAGGAGGACAGCTGCTTCCAGCATTGCCATCCTGGCACCTTAACCTACAGTTAGACCTGTGCTTCCGAGTTAGTTTTAAACACATCAAAGCAGCATGGGGCGGGAAAAGAAGCCTGATGTCAGCTCAGCCTCAAAGCTGGTCCTGGTGCAGAAAGCCAGTGAGAAAGGAGCGGCCACCGCGCTCAAGATCTTAAGAATGTGCTGAAGGCAACCATGCTCCTCTTCTCCCCCCACCCCCAGACTATTTTTTCCTTTAGCTATTTCAGTTGATTGAAGCTATAATAAGAACGGGGAAACTAACACCAAGGTTAAAAGCGCCGGGCTTCAGTTTGGAGACAACACGCTTCCATCTGGGGTTTGGGTTTCAATGGGTTTGTGGGCATTAAACATGGATTAGCCTGGTACATGGGACTATGGACCATTTCATCAGACTACCCTTGAGATAACAAAATTGGTTCCTGAGGTTAGTCACTCAAACAGACTGCCTAGACAGAAGCACATCATAAATAAATATAAAGATTTGTTAGGGAGAGAATTAAAATAAATAGCTGCGCTCTCCTGCCTGCGCACTAGTCGCAGGCTGCAAACAACAACAGCTTGACTAAATACTTTCAATATATGGTTTCCAGACTAAAATCTGTTGCTGAGCCATGTGAGCAGCCCAGGAACAATTTCTTTTCCTCTTAACAGGGATTTCCTCAATGCAGTTTTCTCTCCTTCCAGCCGAATAACGTGCAGAGACGGCACTTCTCTGCAGCTCACCTACACAAAGCGCTGCCGCTTTCCCAACAAACGTTACCTAAAGGATACAGGGAAGCCTGGATGGATCACATCCTGCTCTTGGTTGAAACCCAGCGTTACTGGAGGTTTTCACCCAGGCTGCTGCCCCTTTCCAGGTGCAGAGCTTTCCCAAGGTGCCAGGCTTTGCTATTAACTCCTGGGAAGCTTGGGCTGCAGAAATCAGAGGCAGAGGACTGACACCTTTAAGTAGGTTCGTTACTGGATTTGCTGATTTAAAAGCAGCGAGCTCGTAGGCAGTGTCCAGAGCGGCACCAGAGCAGAGCGATGGCACTCCAGGCTGAGGATTCCCTGGTACTTGCCTAACTCCATCAGGGATTTGCTCAGCAAAGCCTAACCCCTCTGTGCTTTTAGAAGAAAAAAAAAGGTGATTTGACGGAGGGGAAGTGTGCTGCATACCGCCTCTAAGTGGGTTTTAACATCCTGTTCCCCCAACCCCAGGGATGCAGCTCTTCAAAAACACGAAGGATGCCCACCCCATTTTTAGCTATTATGAGGTCTCTAATTTCATCCCAGGTTGTGGCATTTATCTTTTCATTACCCACAACCTCCAGGGCGGTTAAATATGAGATTACAGTGTGGGTGCTTAACGGCTGTTTAATTCAACAGCGTTTCAGAGTTAATAAACGCAATGCAATTTCTCCAAACCCAGTGGCTTCCTGACCAGATAACACAGCCCACATCCAGCGAACCAAATCCAGCCGGCACCAGTTTCTAGAGGAAGAGAGCTGCCACGTATGGGAGCAGCACATGAAATTACACAGTGGAAGTAATTTATTTTTCACCACTCGTGTGTTTTTCTTTCAATGCGTAAGAAGTCTCGAGTCCTCTACATCTCAGAGATGCTCTGAACCGGGGGAGGAGGTATGTTTTACTTTACTGTCAGGGATTTATAATACAGCACGCTCTAAGTATTTAGGAAGATGCTCCCAGGGATGCAGTAGCCATCAATTAGCATTTAAAGCAAGACTAAGTATTTTTCCAAAAGACGAGCTCAAGCTCAGGTAACTTGCAGGCATGACAGACTGTGCTTTGCAGTGAGGGAAGGCACAATAATCCTAACACACCACAACCTTTGACAGCCACCTGTCTCGTGAAGCTGAACCTGCAAACAGGCAGAGGTTTCCCTTTCTACTTACTTTTAGTGTTAATCTTTCCTTATTACTATTATTTTTGAGTTCAGGAAACGCATGCCATCAGCTGACTGCAGCCTGTAAAGCTCGACTGAGGGTATCAAACTGCAGTGGATTAAGGATATTGACAGATCAAAGGGATTAGATGGGTATAGAAAACTCAAAGCATCTCCTCTTGCTGCTGCCTCTGTTCCCAGAGGCATCTTAGGCCAAAGCCCCAGGATCAAAATATGTTTATACATAAAAATTAAGTCATTTAAACTGCTCTGAGGAACTCCAAAGGTTTTAAGTTGCTGCCTTTTTGCCAACTACAGTGATCCCAGATGCTGAACAGAGGGTACAAAGGCACTTGAAATTCTGTCTCTTCCAGAAGAGAGCATGAAGAGTGCCAGTAGCTGCTCTGATTTTTAGGAGAGCATCATTTTCTGTAGAGTATGCACATACACTGCACAGCATTGGCAGGAGATGCAGGGAATCAAGATGATGTTAATGTTTTACTGGCCTTATTTGGAATCCCCTCTTGCCCCTTTCAATAACACAGCTATCTAAACCCCAAAGAAATCAAAGCAGCATCGCACAGCGCTGCGTGCCAGCTGAAACAGGAAGTGCCAGCAGACACCCACCCCCGCGGGATCTCCAGCCACCTGCTAGCACGCATGCGAAAGGCACTGTGGCTCCCCAAAAATATGGCTCTGAGCATCACACGGCCCTTCTCACGCCAGCCAGCATCCCTGGGCACGCGTGCAGAGACATGGGAGGGATGCTGCTGGTACATCCCTGCATCACATTCCAGACAGCGTCACAACGGAATCGCCGTCGGTGTTTTAGCTGAATCTTAAGTGTTTTAGCAGAAAATAGCAGGGTTTTCGTGTAAGCTCTCAGCTGTGTGACCTCTACCTGGCTGCCAAGTCCCAATCCTGCTTCATCCATCAGCAGCAGCAATAAGGAGTCTCCTTGTGAAACCCGGCCCTCAGGTGACCCCTTAAAGGCTGTAGACAGGCTGCAGGGCAGAGCACCGTGCTAATCATCCCCACTCCTGCTAAGGACAGCTCATTCCCTTCACTCTGAGCAGCCTCAGCAGGAAACCACGGCCAAAACCCCAAAAAAGCCTGCTTTTACCTCTAATGGAAGTGGTTACCTTGGGATACAGCTGGATTTCAGGCCAGCTGAATGAGACTAGGGTTATTTTTAGGCAGTCAGTACCCTGATCATCACTGTTTTTTAAGGACTCTGCAGCCAGCAGCAAAGTTACTTAAAGCTTGAGCTTTAAGAGGTCTTTTCTTGCCTAGAAGGAAAGCTCAGCTGATCCTGACAGGATCTGGAGCCCTGCTTTGGTACAGCTGGGGCATTGTGGTGGCAGGGAGAGGGTCTCCCTCATCCTCTTGTGGTCCATCTGCATGCAAGTTTGGGAGTCAACAGCTTTTTGCTGCCAGGGTAAAAGCTCTCCAGGTTCTCACAGCTTTAGGCCAGCTGCTCCAGAGGCTGAGGTCACAAGGCAGGGGAGATGCTCCCAACCTGCAGCAGAAGTTCCTGTGCTCTGACTTGATGTAGAGATTACCAACATGACAGAGGCACAATGAAACAGTTATCAGCCCTAACCTTGCTCCCCGCTTTATTCTGGATGGCATCTGGGCATCTCCAACGGTATCTACTTCTTCTGAATCAGGAAGAGAACCTCCCTGGACCACTTCTGCATCCTGCTGCAGCAGACCACAGCTAAACACATTGAGGAGGAGCCAAGGCAGGACTTGGCAAAGGCCCCTGAGCTCAGGGTGAGATGCCTGCAGAGGCAAACACATCTCTGGAAATAGTCAGGAAGAAGAGCATCACTGCCCAGTGCTCAGTCCTTTGGAAGGCTCTCAGCAATTTGCAAGGGAAGGTGCTTTAGGGACAGAGGCAGTTTTCTGAGACCATGTCCCAAGGCAGTAAAGAAAAATGAGCTGGGAGTAAAAACATCAACACACAGCTGTAAAACCCTCCCTGCCTGCTGCCTGTCCAAAGAGGCTCTGCAACCATGCCTGGCATGGTTTACAGGAACAGAGACAATGCTCTGTGTGGCAGAGTTAAGATCTGGTATTGTGCAGAGGCACTCCAGGTTTGCCTGCCACCTTAGTGCTTGCGTTAGCCAGATCCTGGCATATCGACTGGCAAAGGTCCTCCCTCCCCTTTATCTTTCCTTTTTGTAATTTTCATTTTAAAAATCACCTGCTTCCTCAGAGGCAGCAGCTACCTCAAACTTCACAGCTCTGTTCTTGTGGGCTCCCTCAGCTGTCACCTCCAGTTTTAGTGCAGCCCTGGCTGTGTACGAGGCAATAAAGCAGAAAGGAACAAGCAAGGGTTTTCTTTTTTTCTTTTAAATAGTGCAGAGCATGCTCAAAAATAACAATAAATTGCAGGACAAGGATGCAGCAAGAGACAAATGCACCCAACCCCTCAACCTCACAGTTAGCTGTCACCCATCGTGGTTAAGTGGCTTGCACAGAGCACGTCCTGCTGCGACTGAGCTGCCAGGGATGGAAAAAGAACAAGCCTGGAATAACACCAATTCCTGCTCTCTGCACTTCCAGAAGCCCAAACCAAGAGAAGGAAGGGGTTAGGGAAAGGGGCTGGGAAAACACAGGGGGAGAATGCTAACTAAGCAGGGACTGGTGCTCACTGGCAGCAGTATCAGCTGCAGGCTTCTGTGCGGGACTGCTGCCTCTGCAGCCGGGGACATGGAGCTTTTCTCCGCAACCCAGCACGGAGAAGGTGCTGCTTCTTACAGCATGTGGCCTCCTCCTCCCTGGGCACAACCGCCAGCCTCGGAGTAGTAAATAGTTAATTAGTGGTACAGATAAGACCGTTACATGCAGCACAGCTCAATGCATTATTCACCAGGGTTCAGAGGGAAAAAACAGACAGGGGAGAACAAAGGGGAAGGAGGAGAAATCTAAGCTTCCTCAAAGAGCACTTTGATTTCATGGAAGATCAGTTAGGACGAGAGTACGCGGCTTCCCTTTTAAATAGCCTTAACTAAGCACACTTCTTACACTGAGTACCAAGCCGGGATCCTTCTGAGCTTCCTGCTGCGGATACTCAGGTTACAAGCAAGGCACAAGTCTCTACCTGTTGCATCTGAACTGCTAGGGACATCAAAGCAAGCAGGGCACGCCGCGAAAATAATCAGCAATAACAGAACAACTTCTGACCCTCTTGTAAGTCTGCTAAACCCAGAGCACTCGACCTCAGCCTAGAGCTGCTTGCTTGAATGAGCGTTCCTGGCTGTATCTTCTCCCTGGGGTTTGGAAATAGGAAGATAGGGACTCCTAAAGCAGTCTTCTAGTAATTAATTTCTGCTTTTGAAACAAATGGCAGAAGACACCTTCCAACACAAACACGCCTCAGTAAATCCCATATGGAACAGCCTGTGTCCGACAGCATCGCCATCTGACATATTCAGGAGCCAAGGCAGACGTTTTATTATGTCCTACCGTTCCTCTGGAATGATTTCTCCTCCTAATTTCCACCTGCTCTCCGTGTCGCCAACAGAAGCCCAGACAGAGTCTTGGCAGGTTTCCGGAGCAAGCAGGTCGGCGGGTGCTGCTGGAGCCAGGGAGGCGGCAGCCGGTGCTGCCCCCTCCAGCTCCCGGGCAGAGGCACCTCCCGGTCCTACCGGTGCTTCCCGCGGCCCCGCTCAGGCAGGCAGAGCGAGGCACTTCCCGCAAACGCTTCGCAGGCGCCACCGCAACAACCGAGCAGCTCCGGGACACCTTCTCCCGCATGAACGGTACCAGCGGAACGCTTCTCAAGTCCTGACCGGCCCCAACGCGCTGCAGCCGGGGAAGTTTGCACCCGGGGTGGGGAGAGGGGGATCGCTTACCCAGCACGAAGCAGAGGAATCGCCGCGGGAGCAGGGCCATCTCCGCCGCGGCGGGCTGCCGGCGGCCCCTGGGCAGGAGCGGGGCGGCGGGCCGGGATCCTTCCCCCGCGCCCGTCGCGGCTCCGCTCCCCGGGGTCGGGCCGGGTTGGGGGGAGGTGGGGGAAGGTGGGAGGGGAAGGGGGGAAGCTCCGCGCCGGCGGCTGTGCGCACAGGGGCGGTCCCCGCCCGGCACAGGGCCCCGGCCGCCCCGCCTAGCACCTGCCCCGGGACGACGCTCCGCCGCCGGCTGCTTCTCCGCCGGCGCGCTCCGGCTTCGCTCCCGGGGACGCTGCTTGGCCGCCTCGTTCGGTAGAAGCCGTGCCCGAAGGCAGGCGATGGGGCTGGTTGACTTCAGGGGGCTTCAGCGGGGAGCGCCGTGCCCGGGTGAGGCGGCGTTAGCTCCATCCCCTCACCGGGGGACGGGCCGGTCGGCGCGCACAGATACGGGGAAGGAGGATTTCTGTCCCCGGCTCCCTTCTCCTTCCGTCTCCATCGAAGGCATCGAGCCCAAGGTTAAAAAACCAAGCCTCCCCTTTCTTCTTACAGCGTAGAATAAGAACATAGAGGATGCAGTGCAATTTTCCAGGAAAAGAAATGTTCTGGGTTTGGGGTTTTTTTGTTCGGGGAGGGGGCAGTGTGGGGGGTTCTTGTTGGGTTTTTTTTTTTACTGAGTAGAAAAATCATTCCTGAGCTAATAGAGCTCCACCTACAGCTCATAACTGAATTACATACGAGTGGCTGTTCAGGAGCACGTTTAGGCTCCCATGGGCATCTCCTAATCCTGTCGTCCCTGTGGGCAAGGTCTCCAGCTCCAGGAAGGTCATCACCCCACAAGCAAGCCCTCTCACAGTTTAAGTTAGCTCTCCCTTTCAAAGGGAACAAGAAAGAAAGAGGAAAACTCAAACACACACAGTGTGATGCAGCAGTGGACTTGAATGCTTCATGTCATACACACGGGAAAGCATGAAGATGAAGTATCCAAGTTCAAACCAGCCAGTTCATCATCAGTAACACCCACCTAATTGGGGAGTCAAATCTCTGGAACACAGAGGGCAGTGCTGGCTGTTCCCACGGTAGAACAAAGCCTACTCTGGCTTTCATTTGATAAGAACAGGGAAAAACAACAAGTTGAAAGCCTCACCTGGAGCTTCAGGACCAAGTTTACAGTACTGGCAGTCAAAGGCAAGGTTGGGGGGCTGAAAGCATTATCTACAGTGGTTCTGCTGAGAGGAGAGGCAACAGGTAAGACCCAAACCCACAATGTTTTGAAGAAACTGGAATCTTTATTCACAACTAAGTAAAGCTGCTGCTTTCAGCAGCAAATACAGCCAAGCTCTAGAACAAAGTACAACAAAGAGACAACAGCAAGCTCCTGTCTTGTCATGCAACATCACAGCATGAGCCTGTCTCTATCAATCCAGGATAATTCCCCTCACCC
Organism: Hypotaenidia okinawae; assembly: GCA_027925045.1. Taxonomy (NCBI): domain Eukaryota; kingdom Metazoa; phylum Chordata; class Aves; order Gruiformes; family Rallidae; genus Hypotaenidia; species Hypotaenidia okinawae. The sequence goes on from BSDF01000007.1 coordinate 3,811,685, forward strand.
CCTGCCCAGACACACACACACCCTCCCCTAAAACTGCCTTTCCTTCATGTACCAGGAGATGATTTAATATCTAAACCTCTTCTGTACAGCAATAACACAAGTAAACATGAAAGACTGGATACTCCCAGCTTTCCTCCTCCCCGGTGTATCATCCCAAACCAAAACTCTCCAGGAGCATGCACTTTCCACTGCACCAGGCCATGGGACAGAGAAAAAAGGAGTTAGAAGCCCATCCTGGGCTTACAGCAACAAAAGTGGAGTATAAGACAACAGAATGGCACGCTCCAGAATAAGTAAAATAAAAATCCAGGCTTCATCTCAAGAGAATTGTTCTGCCATACCACTGCTCTGCAACATGCTTTGAGTCCAACACAGGAGCTGAAGCTGCTGCAGCCAGGGATTATGCAACTGTGGCCACCAACGCTCTGCTTCCAGCTCCAAAGCCTGGCTTTCTAAACTGAAACCCTTGCTGCCTTCCCTGCTCCTCCCTGGTATTCAGAGGATACATGGAATTTCTACAGACCATTCACAATCAGATTATCTGGAACACAGAAGCGTGTTTGCTATTTATTAACATCTTAGCAGCTAACACCATGCCTAAAATTAAGTGGCACACAAGAAAAGGGCTGTGGACTTCCAGCCTAGAAAGAGAAGTCTTGCTCTACTGAATTGCAGTCTTTCTAGATTGGAGAAACCTGGTGAAACGCTTGAACTAAATACAGGGAACAACACCAAAGAATCATCTGCATAAACAGAAAAACACCCCAAACTGACCTTCAGGTTATATCCTCTCTTGGATAAGACTGTGCATTGCACAGTGATGCTTTTCATTAAGGTCTGCTGAAATAAATCAAAACATGATCCCAGAACAATCCCAGAACAAACTGGGGAACAGAATTTGCAGGAATCTTCCAAAAGGAGGCGATTGTTTCTTCATAAACCAGAAAGCCATCCACTTAAAGAGAAAACAAACAAACAAAAGCAGCAGGTAAATTTTGCATGGACACACTCAAACAGAAATAAAAGGACCATCAGCATTTTAGCACCCCAGAAAACCACCAAAAGCTATAATAACTTTGTGCAGAAGTGTAAAAGAATGAGGTTTCCAAACTGACAGAACCACTTGAAACAAGCGATCATGATAAAAATCAAACTACATCAGCTTTGTGCAGCAAGTCATTTCATCAGCTTAATTAATTCAATTAATGAAAAAATAACTTGTCAAACGATCATTTAGGAGTACATAGACTCGATGTATTTCTTTGTATTTCCAGAGTCATTTCATTTTAAGAGCCTTCTCCTTTAGTTTGTTTTTAAAGTTTTACTCTGCAGATTCTTTGTTTCACAGAAAGCTTCTGAGTGTGGACACATGGAACTGATAAACACATCAGGAAACAGGCATTTTTAGTACTGCACTGAGGAACTTTTATAGCATCACAGTTGTTGCCTCCTGTTAGGGTTAGAAAACTAAAAACAGTTAAGTGTGCTGCTCAGGTAAATGTGGCAGCTGCTCGCTCATGAGAATAAAAGGACTCCCCAAACTTCCAATTTTTAAGTTACTGTCATGGTTTCCCCCCGGCTGTGGGCTGAGATCCACGCAGCTGCCTGCTCCTTAAAGGAAAAGAGCAGGGGAAGAGGGAAAAAGGGGGAAACAAGGGAAGGGAAAAGGAAGGGCAAATAACTCCAAACCCAAGAAACTAAGAGGCCCGTGGGTTGGGATAAGGAGAGTTTACTAAGAGAACAGAAAGATCAAATATCCCAATGCTAACAGGACTTTAGAGCAAAAGAAGATGAAACTCTTGATCCCCAATGCAGTTTCTCCCCGACCCACACAACTCAGGTACCACCCAGAGCTGTCCCGCAACCCGACCGTCCCCCCAAGCAGCACGCGTCCCGCCACCGCCCCTCTTCTTCCTCCCCTCAGCCCCCGTTCTCCTGGGCAGGACGTCATTGCCATGGAATACTCTCTTTGGCCCATCTGGGTCACCTGTCCTGGCTTCGCCCCTCCTTTCTCCTGAAGGGAGAAATAGGAAGAAGCTGAGAAAGTCCTTGACTGTCTGACTGCAACTAAGAACATCAGGGTGTTCTCAGCACTGCTTTCATTGTAACTCCCAAACACAGCATCCCATCAGCTGCTACAAGTGAAGTGAACTCTATCCTGACTGACACCAGGACAGTTACCCCTGCTAGATTAACAAATATACAAGGTCTGTAAATAATCAGATGTCCAACTCTGGGCTGTCAGCCAAAGGAAAAAACGCACAAGATTGTACCATGTTTTGCTTTAAAGCTGAATTTAGAGTTGTTCTACATGAAATACTACATAATACAGCTTGACTTACAAGTATTATCTGCACAACATTTCATCAGCTTGCAAGAGCATAAGGCTCCGAGGTGGGATTTCTCAGCAGACACCCACCCTTGAGGAAAGTCTGAAGCTATACCAGTACAAGAATTATTATCAACAAGCTTTGAGCAGAATCACCTTTTCTTAAAGATACTGCATGGTTCTTTCTTACTATGGGAAGATGAGAATTCTTTTTCCTCATTAGTTACTAGAGACTCTGCTATTCCACAGCTGCCTCATGATGAGAGTAACAATTGCCATAGGTCATCATCTCTTTCACAAAGCAACAGGAAAAAGTACTATCATAGGAACAATTATAATGGTAAAGCCTAATGATTCAATGCAATGGCATCACCACACACCATTAAAGAGCCAACAAAACCCAAAAAGCCCACTAGGACAAGGAAAGCACAATGCATTTGAGGCTGTTAAAACCTCATGAACTAGTAATTCTTTCAAGTGTAATGGGTTTTTTGATGAATTTGTCTATATTTGCAGTCCCCCAGAAGGCAGTCAAGATGTAATATTATTCTGATCCACAGATACATCTGCAAAAGCTAGCAGGGCAGTCCAATGCCAAGCTATAGCAAACTTCTGTAACCCAAGTAGTTCCCAAAGGAATGCAACCAAACATGCATATTGGTTGGGATTCTTTTACCCCCTCCCCCATTATAGGGGGTATAATCTTACACTGTATTTAAAAATCTGCTCCTAAACATCTATGATTCTTCATCTGTGCAATCAGCTTTTCTCATCCCTGACACTACTTCCCAGAACAAGGATGGAGACAAACAGCCTATAAGCATCTATTTGTATATTCAGTGCATCCACAGAAACTTTTCTGGTGCAGGTTTCTGCATCACCTTACTGGGCAGAATCATTCTACCATTCTTACAGCTCTATCATGTAACACACAGCAGTTCTGGTCAAGGTCAGGGCTGTGTTAGGGTTTACTGGTGCACTACACACACCAGTAAACGCACCTGAACACCCCACCAGGAGAATTTAGTCTGAAGAGCAACACTCAGTGGGCACCTTTATATATGCCTGGATGCACAGAACCATCAGCATTAATACTACTCGTCTTGGAAGAGGCAGTACCAATTAAAACCAAACTCACTCCTTGACATCCTTGGAACAGGAGCCTTCAGACCAAAACCAGAGCATTAGGAATGTGGTGCAGCTTCAGGAAGAAGCTACAGAAGAATAAATACCGTGCAGATTGCACCTGTGGGCAAAACTAAAGCTGAATGTACAGGACAGGGTTGGAAACCTGGAAGCAGTACTGTGAGCAGCCCTAAAATGAGCATAATACCTAGCTTAGCAGGAGATGGAAGTGCCAACTCAAGGATGTCTCCTACAGGAGAATACATACATACATCCCCAGATACAGCCCCCCATTGAATGCTGGGATGTGCTTTAAGCACGTTCAGTGTGCTGTTCCTTCCTGCAGCGTCTGTGTCATCGAGCAAGATGTCCTTGAATATGAAAAAACTAAAAGACGCAATCTTACTGTTAGATTTCTAGTCCACAACTGAATCTTGTGGATAAAAAGCATCAATTTAACTGAAAATCGGGCCTGTGCTGGGATTTCTTTGTGAAGTGCTACCCAAAGACTGGCCGTTAGGTGTCACCTTTGTACAGAACATGTAGGACAAGGTTCATCACTAAGTAAAGCAGGAAAATTGCATAATGAACACACACAAACACACATTCCCCTACATTTACCAAGTTTGATACAATGAATAGAGCTGGCAAGGCAATCTATTCACGAATTGTTCTGCCAAACAGCTAGCAATCCTTAAAAACCCCATTGTTTCAGTGGATTCATTCAGGTACTTCTTGCAGAGCTTTACACTGAGTTAATTACTCCAGCTATACAGCTACAGGGATTCAAGTGGGTTTATTTCAATGAATTTCTGCAGGCTAGGATACTCACTTATTTACACTGGTTCTCCAACCCAGAACTAGGGGATGATTTCCTCAGAATGACAGAGGTCCTTTCCACAATAGAACTGATGGACAAACCACTTAGGATGCCTTTGTTGTTCTTCCTCACCTCGACCAGAGCATCCACGATTTGGTCTCTAAACAAGTACAAAGAAATAGCCCTTTACATCCCATTTTTCATGCAATATATTTAGCACTTAGTTACTATGGATACTGGATCCTTTAAAAAAAACCTGTGCAGAAATGAAATCCAAATACTCTCACCTGCTAACCTCTGGATGGATTTCTTGAAGTTTCTTCAGCAATTTGGTAAAGTTCATCAAGTTCAACGTATGAGGAGGAATAAAGACATCAGATGGATGAGTGGAAAAAGGAGCTGGTGTTTTCTGCACAGACTTTTCTCCTGTATCCTAGAATGGCATCAAAAGAAGCAAGTAGTGAGTGGGTTTGGCATACTACAAGTAATACAATGTATCTTCACTACTAATAAATATTTGTATTATGGAAAAAGAAAAAAACCAACAGATGAACAAGTTACTCTAATATAGCCAGGCACATTATCCAATCTATGAATCAGAAATCAAACTACTACATCCCTTTGTGTCTAACTGGCATTCCTGCCACACTGAATCAGATCTGCTTTATATTTCCCAGAGGGCTGGCATGTTTAAAGTTAAATCCTCAAGGGCAGCATATCTGTATAGCTTATGAGAGCAAAACCAGCTATTACTGACTTTGCCTTTCATCCAAGAACCAACCTGAGAGAATGAACACCAGCAATTAAGTATTTATATATATGATGTTTCTTTAGACTTAAAACCCAGGAGTTTCCCCCCTCTATCATCCCAAAATCTTTCTTGCTTAAAATTACAAAACATTCACATAAAGAATTTAAAAAAAAAAAAAAAGCAGCACTGGAAGCCAAAGTTCCAGAGAGGAAAAAAGCAAGATGAAAACTCTAGTGCAAGTGGGCAGGTTCTCAAATGGTTTGGGATTGGCTGTGGGACTGAGCCCAGAGGGTCGTGATCAGTGGAGCAGAGTCTGACTGGAGGCCTGTGACCAGCGGTGTTCCCCAGGGCTGGGTGTTGGGTCCAGTCCTGTTTAACATCTTCATTGACAACCCTGATGAGGGAACAGCATCCACCCTCAGCAAGTGCTGATGACACAAAGCTGGGAGGAGTGGCTGACACACAGGACACTGCACTGCCATCCAGAGAGACCTGGACAGGCTGGAGAGCTGGGCAGGGAGAGACCAGATGAGGTTCAACAAAAGCAAGTGGAGAGTCTGGCACCTGGGAAGGAACAACCGTTTCTATCAGTATAGGCTGGGGGTGACCTGCTGGAGAAGAGCTCTGTGGAGAAGGACCTGGGGGTCCTGGTGGATGACAGGTTGGCCATGAGCCAGCAGTGTGCCCTGGGGGCTGAGAGAGACAATGGGATCCTGGGGGGCATCAGGAGGAGTGTGGGCAGCAGGTCACAGGAGGGGATCCTCCCCTCTGCTCTGCCCTGGTCAGGCCCCACCTGGAGTGTTGTGTCCAGTTCTGGGCTCCCTGGTATAAAAAGGACAGGGATCTCCTGGAGAGAGTCCAGAGAAGGGCTACGAAGATGATGAAGGGCCTGGAGCATCTCCCCTATGAGGAAAGGCTGAGAAAATTGGGACTGTCCAGCCTTGAGAAGACTAAGGGGGGACCTAATTAATGTTCATAATTATCTTAAGCAGGGGATGCAGGGGGAATCAGCCAGCCCCTTTTCAGTGTCTGTGGGGACAGGACAAGGGGCAATGGCTGCAAGTTGGAGCACAGGAAGTTCCACACCAACATGGGGAAGAACTTTTTCCCAGTGAGGGTGAGGGAGCCCTGGGACAGGCTGCCCAGGGAGGTGGTGGAGTCTCCTTCTCTGGAGAGATTCCAGACCCATCTGGACGCCTGAGTGAAATGTCCTAGGGAGCTGCTTTGGCAGGGGGTTGGACCCGATGATCTCTGGAGGTCCCTTCCAACCCCTACAGTTCTGTGATTAAGAAGAAAAATCTGGTATCGGAGTTTGATGCGGGGGCAATAAACGGTGCTCTCACCCTTCTGCAGCATGCCAGAGATTTATCAGTGGCACATAACATGTTCTCCTATCCTAATATCACTCTCAATGTGTTACATGTAACAAGTTAAGGGACAAGAAGTTTTAAGGCTCCTGATATGCCCTATCAAGGAGCCTCAGCAATAGTTACTTACCTTTTGACGGACTCTAAGCGAACGATGTACAGAATCTTCAGTAGCTGATTTTGGAGGAGGGCATGTTGCTTCTGAAGGTACTTTCACAGAGCAAGACACTTTTGAAGCACTTGTGGGAAGGGGACGCATCTTTTCAGAAGCTGAGCTGGTATCAGCTGGTTTCACACAATTGGAGGCTGAAGTGAGGGGTTTTTCTTGATAATTTCTTTGACTGTTATCAACAGGTTGGACTTCATGGCAAAGCTTATTTGCATGTTCTTGGGAAACCAGGTATTTATTCTCTGATGAAGCATTTCCAAGCTTAACACTCACTGGTTTTCCTTTCATTTTTTTCTGGTTCATTTCTTCTCCAGCTAACTTGGCTTTATCAGCGTCTTTAAAGGGAAGAGATTTGCCTCTAAGGCATAAAAAAGAAAAGCAGTTTAGTATGTGCCTTACAGTCTTATATCAGGAAGAACACATGATGGCGCTCATCTTCTGAATATTAGCTTTATTTCCATGACACCCAACAGATAATTTGGATTCCTTAGCTTCTTGTAAGATGAGAAGCTATCTGGAATGACAAGGTTTTGTCAACCTATCTATTTATGTATCTATGTTAACTACTGAAGCAAATTAATGACCAGCCCCCTCCCTTCTCTCCCAGGATTTGCTTACTTGGACCAAAAAAAAAAAATCCAAAACACATAAGACTTATATTAATATACCTGCAGCTACTAGAATCCACAGAGATAGGAGTGTCAGAAATCTGATACTTCTGGAAACGTGATCTTAAATCACCCTACAAAATACAACAATATTTGGTTGTAAATGTATAGTATCAAAGAACTCAAGAGAGGAGAAACATTACTACTACTGCATAAATAAGAACAGACATACCTCTGACGCTGAGGAGCTTTGGCCACCAACACAAATAAGAGAACACTCTCTTCCACTCTCTGTTACCTTCACTTCTAACAATATAAGGAAGCAAAATGTTATTATTCTCATTTCAGGTTCAAGCTGATGTCTTCTCTGGAGATTTTGGGAAGTACAGATAGAAAACCTTAAAAAAAACCTTATAAAAATAAAGAAAATACCTAACAGAAAAAGATTGTCCCAAGAAGTGGAACATTTCAGCTTATGAAATAGCTTTTTCCTGGGCATTTCCTGAGGTTTGAAGGGGCAGGAGAGGTACAACCAGAGAAAAACAGTCTGAACTAAGAGGTGCCAGTGCTAAAGCGTGGGTAGGGTACCCTGAGTCTCCACCGTGGAGCACACAAGCTCTCTGCTTTTAGTGCTCTGGGACTTCTAACCGTGCCCATCACCAGGACCTGAGTGTCCAAACACAGACCACTGCCAGCTAATTCTTTAAGAAGACTGCACAGGGAAGGAACCAGAAAGAGGAGGAGGAAGAAAAAAAGGAAAGAGTTGGGCTGGACATTTACTAAGTCGAGTTTAACCACTGTACATAGAGTTTTCAAGGAAAAACATGCACGAAGCAAGCTGAATGTTTGTATGTGCACTGACTGCAAGTCATTGTGGGGGTGGGGGGGGGGAAAGGTGCCTGAACACCCAGCTAGCATTTTTTCCAAGTTTACTTATGCTGTTAGAAGGAACAGAATACTCAAACAATAAAACAAACACCATTGTTGGGTATGGCAGCTTGAAGCGCACGACCTCACCTCTTAAGTCACCTGTGTCTTGTTTTTCTTGCTTTTTTATTTCTTCAGATATTACTGAAGAATCTGCTACTGTCAAGTCCTCCTTAGCATCATACCAATATTCATTCCTTTCTTCCTTTGTCACACAGCCTTGAGGGTTGAAGTAAGTTTTAGCGTGTTAAAATTCAGACTGGGGTATGTCATAGGAGTGAAAAGTCAAATCTCTGTGCTTAAGGGGCTCCAGCTACCTGCATGATTTAGTACTACATTAAAAAGAAGGGACACATGCCAGTTTTCACTTTGGATTTAAGTAATGATATATCCCCCCTCCCAAGATGTAAAGAGCTGATGTAATCTTAAGCATTCCATCACAGAAAGAGTTTTCATATTTAATTTTTAGACAGGGTTTGGTCTGGGTTTTTTCCCCAACTACTTAATTCACAAATAAGTGGTGTCTGTAGCAGATCACTTACCACTTTCCTTGTCCTGATCTCCAAACTTGTTGGAGGTAGCAGAATCACCTGGCTGAGCAGCATCAGGTAAACACATGGTTTGCAGATCATCCTACAAAGATGTTTCAATTACTTCACAGCACTTGCACCTGATTACACATTATTTTCCTGAATTTCAGAATATTAAACTGGTGTCGTGGTTTCCCCCCAGCTGTGGGCAGAGATCCACGCAGCTGCCTGCTCCTTAAAGGAAAAGAGCAGGGGAAGAGGGAAAAAGGGGGAAACAAGGGAAGGGAAAAGGAAGGGGCAAATAACTCCAAACCCAAGAAACTAAGAGGCCCGTGGGTTGGGATAAGGAGAGTTTCCTAAGAGAACAGAAAGATCAAATATCCCAATGCTAACAGGACTTTAGAGCAAAAGAAGATGAAACTCTTGATCCCCAAGGCAGTTTCTCCCCGACCCACACAACTCAGGTACCACCCAGAGCTGTCCCGCAACCCGACCGTCCCCCCAAGCAGCACGCGTCCCGCCACCGCCCCTCTTCTTCCTCCCCTCAGCCCCCGTTCTCCTGGGCAGGACGTCATTGCCATGGAATACTCTCTTTGGCCCATCTGGGTCACCTGTCCTGGCTTCGCCCCTCCTTTCTCCTGAATAGAGAAATACGAAGAAGCTGAGAAAGTCCTTGACTGTCTGACTGCAACTAAGAACATCAGGGTGTTCTCAGCACTGCTTTCATTGTAACTCCCAAACACAGCATTCCATCAGCTGCTACAAATGAAGTGAACTCTATCCTGACTGAAACCAGGACAATTAAGCAGGTAAATCTGAAAGAGTTAAGCTAGTGATCACCTTGAACAACTCCCAAGTTATTTTATTTTGAAAGGAGAATCAAAATTCTGCCAGTAATTGCAAATGCAGTTTATCTGACCAGAAAATCCCAGCAGCTTAAGCCCTGCAGACCACAATTGTATTTGCATATACCTAAAAGGAGACTACACGCCATTACTGCCTATGAAACTCCATCATGAGGATGTCCCTACCATGTTGACAGAAGTTTGCTTTTCTTGCAGTTTTGGTCCTTTGAAGTGAGCTTTTATCGTGTCTGAAACAGAACTGCAAGAGATCCAAGAGTTTTACACAAAATACAGACAGCACAGTGATTTAAAAATCTACAATGAGAACAAGTGCTCTGAAGTAGCAATTTAAATCTTTCCAAGAGCTCACAGGAAAATAAACAAGCCATGTGTAATAAATTTGAGCTTAAAATGAGAATTGAAGGGGATTTTTTTTTTTTTAATATCTGTATTTTAGGAAAGCATCAGTTGCAACCTGAAACATGAAGCTGTGTTCTAGGTTTATGGCAGGCTGGTTTTTCTTTATACCTAGATGGCCTTCTGTGTGACATTAAGGTGTATGTCTACAATCTCCATGTAATTTATTATTTTTACTAATATTTAACATGAAATTTGAAAGAAATATCTAAGTGTTTACCTGATGCAGTACAAAAACTTATCACCAAATTTGTTTTAATCCCCATTTAGTTAACACAACTGGAAGCAGTTCTTCAACATGCAGTACCATACTTCTGCTTGAAACAGCAAGTTCTTTTTCTACCCATTCCTCATAACTGATAAACTTAGGAGAAAGCTGCTTATGTGCCTATTGTTATTTTTGTCAACACCAAAGTAGTTTTGTTTCCATGGGTTTTGGCCTTTGTTTATTTGTTTTTGTGGTTTTTTTTTTAAAGCTGGATAGCATTAAGATTAGAGACAAAGATTTTCAGTAGTTAAAGTAAGGAACCAGGAAACTTATCTGTAAATGAACACTTTTGCTATAAAGAAAGTAAAGATATATATAACTCCCTAGTTCACATACTGTACCACTATAGAGCAAGAAGTGTCCTTAGAATAAAATCACTACACCCAAAGTATTCTGCTGCTGTTGGCTAAACAGCACATCCTGAAATGAATGAATTTTAACATCTTTTAAACTAATTTCTCATTTATTTAAGCTTTAATAGATACTAAAACCAAGGACTACTTACTCATGGGAAACATCCTCTCTGAACACCTGTCATAAAAAGAAAACATTTCTCTTAACTTTCTGACAAGAACAATTTATATCAAAAATAAAAAGCAATTAAGAAATTACCTTGCATGGGACATAAGAAGAAGAGATTGAGAACTTCAGCTCAACTGACAGCGGTGGAAGCGTATTTAGAGGTATGCCCATCTTTATTTTCATCCTCATGCTGTTGTAATTCTCTTTTAGCTCTTCCAAAACCAACATGAGAGATGAACCTAATTCTGTATCTCCATTACCTCTGTGGAAATACTCAAGTAAATATCAATTCAGAGTGGCATTTCATTTATTTCACTGCTCTCACAAAGGGAAGCACACTCCTAATGCATTCTCTGGAGCAGTACTGTGTTCCAGCAATGCCAGGTGCTCTCCTGAGCCCTCCTCTCCTGAGCTACAGAGCGGGCATGACAGCAATGAGGTTTCAGAGCTGCCCATGGCACAAGGAAGCATTTGCTTGAATTCCAGATGTGTTACGGGGTGTACACTTTATCTGCTAGAGACCCTGCAGTCATCATCCCTTTCCTGCCTTGCCTCTTCACAACCCTGCACCTCTCTTTCTCCTTTCCACCTCTACACATCACATCCACTCCTGAGCTATCTGCACTATCCCTTCTGTACTTCTCATGTACAGAAAGACATTCCTGGAAACAACTTCTTTTTGTTGGGTCCGTGAATGCTACAGGAGGTTTTAGTCTGAGAATAGGAGTTGGCAGTTAGGAGAACGTAAATCCTTCTGGACAACAACACTAGCTATAAACACCATTACAAGCTATGCCTGTAATACATCAGTAGTACTTAGCAATTAATGCCCTTCAACCAAGTTAGCCATTTCATTTAACAGGACATTAAAGCACATACCTGCTTAAACACACGTTTTCCTCCAAAGCCAATTTGTAAATCTTCAAGCAGTGCTGATAGCACATCTGATAATGAGTGCTTAGAACCTGCAATTCTGCTTCAATAGCTCTCTGCAGTATTTTTTGATAGCAGTTTGATGCAGAATTCTTCACAGCTTCTTTGTAAAGGGGTACTGTCCTGTAAAATAACAAACAAAATTCTGAAGCCCTTGTTTCAAAATGAAGCATTATGAATATAAAATATCGATTCAAGCAGCTTCCCAGAAGCTATTTCTGGTATGACTTAAGGAAAATACCAGAAAAAAATCAGTTCCTCCTGCTTACTTCACAGAAAAAAGCACTGACTGAACAGAAGCTGTCACGTTATAGTCAGCCTTAATTGAGAGGTTACTAGCCAAAAAGCACAGTCATAAAAAACCAGTCACACCTTGTTGATCTACAGACACACTTGTTTCCACAGGTACAGAATAACTGGGGTGGAAAGGATCTCTGGAGGTCTGCAGCACAAACCTTCAAAGTTCCCTCAGGGCCTTAGCCAGTCCAGGTTTTCTGTTGTTCCACCTGTGTTCGATCTCCAAGAAAGGACACAGGACCATCTCTCCTCTCCTTTTCCAGTACTGTTTCCACTACAGAAAGCTTTTCCTTACGCCCACTCAGACTTCTCACTGCAGCTGCTGCTGGCTCCTTCCTTTCCAACACTGGACTATCTCCTCCGCAACCCACAACCAGGTTGCCAAGAACTGCAGGGAGGTTCCCTAGCTCCTCAGTCTTCCCTTCTCAGGGCTGACCAAACCCAGCTCCCTGAGCTCTCCCCATGCCCCAGGTGCTCCAGCAGCTCCTCACCATCTCCATAGCCCTGTGGTGACCTCTCCAATTGGCCAACCTCTTTCACTACAAGGGTTGCATCTGGAGATACCTTTCCAAATGTGACCTTACAAGCACCAAACTGAGAAGTATCAATGCTTCTTGCCAATGCAGCCCAGGATGTGTCTTTTTCTCTCTGTCATACAGGAGCACTACTGATTTATATGACACTTGATCCTGGCCAGTTTGCAACTGCAGACCAAAGCTGCTTTGGTCTTTGTTCAAATTCGGGAGGTCTTCAGCTTATTCTTCTCACTTCCCCAGGTCCCTCTGAAAGGCAGCCCTACCCTCCAACACAAGATCTTCTGCCAAGCAATCTTTTAGTACCATCAGCTTTGCTAAGTCACAGACAACCTTTCCATCATAAAAAGATATAAATAATCTTACCCAGAATCCCAAACCAAGCACAATCCATGACCTACCTGTCTGTGTTTATCTTTACATGGTCGCTACAAAGCTCCTGTTTTGATTCCCACTGATCCTAGAAAAAAAACAACCAACACACCACGTGAAGCTTCAAAAAGCCAGTATCAAAACTCACTAGCCTTGATGTCTATTAAGCAGATACACAGGGCATCACTCTGCTGCATGTGTGAGCCATTTAAAGCCAAATTTCTTGTATTTATACAGATTGACTAGAAATATTCATTATGATTTCTAATAAAAGGGTTATGCAAATTATTTCCAGGAGATAATTTACATTAACTCCTCAGGGGGTCTTCAGCGACGAAGGCTGGACATCTTCCTCTCAGTGAGCTTTTTACCTTTTCCTTCAGTGTATACTCTTTACCATTTTCTCCATAGTCTCAAAAACACATTTCTGCACAAACCAGTTAGGAATCCCTCTTAGCTGAAAACAAGATACACTCTGCCTCTTAATTGCTTGTCGGTCTCATTATTTTACTACTTCCCTGTCTTCACTTCCTTCATCCTCAAGGCCACTCCACTGTTATGGTTAAATTTTGCAGCTACTCCAGCAAAACAGCTCCAACAACTACAGCCATGCTCTGCTAAAATTTAAAACATGCAAATACTTTCTATTCTCCTTATATTAAAGCTATATTAATTAATTGTCTCTTAAGCTACACCTATATCAATCTATCCGGTATTAGTAGCCATCACCCCAGAAAAGACCTTTAAGATCATCGAGTCCCACCATTCCTGTCCTCTACTCAACCATATCTTTAGGTACCTCATCTACCCATGCACTGTAAAATAAGTCACACGTTAACATTTGTATAGGTAAGTTCTGAGCAAATTTTAAAAGACCTATATATCAAAATGGTTTGGTTCTAGGTTTGTTGTTTTGTTTGTGGGTTTTTTTTTTAAGTTACCTCAGTCTGTGAGCTTCTTTCAGCTGTTACATTACTGCCAACCGAATGTTCTTCCAGCACATCAGCGAGCTGCAGCTGCATTTCCTTAGTACTACCAGCTCCACACGACCTGTCTGTGTTGCAAGCAAAGTCTGCACGGGTTTTCTGGTGCCATCCTACAGGTCGAGACTTGTTCATCATTGTTATCTCCGTATTAACAGCCCTGGACAAGAGACAAGCCTCAGCACTGGTACTTCTGCTTGTTGTAAAGCAAGCTCTAAAATCAGAGCTCACGTCGACAGCCTGGTTAACTGTAGAGTCACTGGTAACGGTTTTCAAGTTTTCACCACACTCCAAATTCAGAGAGCTGGTATCTCCACTGGCAGAGTTATCTGCAGCTTCCACCCCAAAAAAGGGATCCTTGTAAGCCAGAGTCTCGGAGACTGGGAATGGGGCTTCAGCACCCTCTGCAGTGCAGCCGGCACCCCATGCACCAGATTCTTCACAACTGTGGAAGTCAGAGTCCTCTGCACACTTGCAGAGTCGCTCGGCTACCACGGGGGCCCTTTCCTGTAGTGACGGCAGGGGATTTTCTGGCTTCACTGAGCAGCTGCAAAACCAGTGATCAGTGTTTTTGGGTAGTTCTTTACTCGTAGCTGGTTGGGGAGGCAGCACACTGTCAGTCAGTGGGGTGTCTTCCATCTCTCTGTTTTCTAAGCTGTCACACTCAAGCAGATTTGGACAGACCCCTTCTTTATTCCCACAAGAATAACTTTCAAGTATAGTTCCACAAACAGCAGCACGATACTTTGCCTGCCCTTCCTGATGATGACAAGTCACACCACTGCAATGTGCTGGAGGCAGAGAGTGCTGACACAGGTGGGGAAGCTCTGGCACGGCTGCTTCTGGGCAGGTTTGGTCACTGGCATCATACTCAGCAGCAGGAGAACGATCTTCTGACACGTCAATGACATTTTGTTCCTTTGCAATTCCAGCCCCTGGAGCTATAGTTCCCCTCTGCTCAGAAAACTCACCTGAGCTATCCCCATCATCGAAATCCTGCTCCTGAGCACTGAGGTACAGCTGCGAATCTTCACTTAAATGGCTTTGTCTGCAATCGTCACACACCCCGCAGCAGACGTGCATGTTGTCACACGCGCTGCCAAACGTGTCAGCCTCTTTCTCGCTGTCATCTACCTGTGCACAGGAAACTCTCGTTCCCTTCTTATTGTACATTTCAGTATCTGCATCTAAAGATGAACTCAGATAAGGTAAGCTTTCCTCCGGCAACTTAAACGCTGAAGGGCTGAGAGAAGGTGACTGCCCAAAGCCAGAGTCATTGGCTCCTGCTACGTCTCCAATAAGGCCGTGCTCAGCTTCCTCAGAGTAAGAAAAAAGATGCAAGATCTGATTCAAGCCCCTCCTGTTGCTTTTAACATTGCTGTTCTTTTCTAATTCCATCACACAAATCTTTATGTCCTCTTCTTCAGAATTAGTCCACACAGCTCACTGCCCCCACCACCTCTCAAAGGTGTCAGCTTGTCTCTTCCTATCAGCTTTGCACCTTAATAAAAATTCAGAGAAGTTTGAGATACTCCAAGGTATACACAAAGACTTTACTGTTTAAAACACCATGTCGTTAGCCATCTTATTTTTACCTACTGCCTGCTGGTACAAAAGCTAGGAATTAGCCACTACATTCTCAAGGAAATCCTAAGAGCTCACAGAAGATTGTTAAAAGAATTTATTGTCCTTGCTTGTATGACTTCAGTTGAGTAAAACTATCCTCATAGACCAATGAATCCTATTGTCTTACACCCCTGGGCAATGTTTCCATCCTCTTACCACAGAAGCGTTTCTTCAGGCATTTCAGAATCCCTGAAGACACACAACAAGCTATTTGCATCATACACTAACTTCCTAACAGCACCCAGATTTCTCAGATGCACAAACTGACTCCCAGAGTCGGGACGTGATGACCATGGATTCAGCAACCACAAACTGGTGAGGGAAACAGAAGAATATCCCTTTGAATTCTGGGGAAACAACAAAAAAAAGGTTATCAAGCACAGAACCATAAAAGAACACCCCGAGCAGTTTACAACCAGGAAGTGCAAGACAGAAGGGAAAAAGAGAGAGATGGTTTCCCAGAATCACAGGACGTTAGGAGTCAAAAGGGACCTTGAAAGAGCATCTAGTCCAACCCCCTGCAGAGCTGGATCACCCAGACTACATCACACAGGAACACATCCAGGTGGGGTCTGAATGTCTCCAGAGAAGGAGACTCCACGGCCTCTCTGGGCAGCCTGTCCCAGAGCTCTGTCACCCTCACAGGGAAAAAGTTTCCCTGACATCCATATGGAACTTCCTCTGCTCCAGCTTGCATCCATTGCCCCTGTCCTATCACTGGCCATCACTGAAGAGTCCTCCTGACTTTTGCCCTTTACAAATTTATAAACATTAGTAAGCTCACCACTCAGTCTCCCCATCTCCACGCCAAAGAGGCCCAGCTCCTTCAGCCTGTCCTCACAGGGAAGGTGTTCCACTCCATCATCTCAGTGGCCCTGTGCTGGGCTCTTTCAAGGAGTTCTATGTCCTTCCTGAACTGAGGGGCTCAGAATTGGGCCCAATATTCCAGGTGTGGTCTCCCCAGGGCAGAGTAGAGGGGTAGAAGGACCTCTCTTGACCTCCTGAACACCTCCCTTCTCATACAACCCAGGATGCCATTGGCCTTCCAAGCCACAAGGGCAAGTTTCTCTTGGGTCTTGGTTTCTTGGATCTGAGTGCTTCTTTTAGCAGCACAAGCGATCTGGGCAATGCACCAGACCTAATTTTACAGCAAACATGAATTAAAAGCAGAGAAAAAGCATGTAATGATGGAGACACTCTGTGAAGCTTGTTTCTTTTAAACCACTGTCATTTTTTTCTCTGCCTTCACCCAAAGTTTATCATGAAGAGGGATACACACAGATGTTAGGTATATTTCTCAGTGACATATGCTTTCTAAACTCCTTCTAAATGAAGCCTCACAATTTCATGCTAGTCTCCAGTGTCTAACCCGACTAGAATATTCCATAAAGCACCAAAAAATACAGTCCTGCTCGTAACATATGAGAAACCTACGAGACAAGTCTCTGGCTCAAGGCTCCAGTGGAAGTTTCCAGCATGAGGGACTGAGCGAAGGTCTGAAGCAAGACACCAAGTGGAGTGTGAGATGAGACAGGAAACTCAGGGCTGTTTCCTCGCCACTCCTCCAGGGTTAACACAAAAGTTCAACAACCTCTGCCTGCTCCAGATACAAATGGTATGACCCAGGGTCTTGCATCTTTGCACAGGACAGCCTGCAGAACAGACCCCTACAAGGTAACATCACCAGAGCGCTTCCCCATGGGGAAAACTGGCTCGTCTACAGAATCCGCATCCCCTGATCCTCCTTCATTAAGGGTCATCAGTAAAATGACATCATTTAAAAATCACTTAATACTAATAATTTAGAGCTTTTAAGTCATCACGAGAAGCCAGTCACCCTCCAGATAGCCCCAAACCTTACTGTAACCTCACTGTACACATCTACACTTGGTTTTGTTTCAAAAACACTAGCTTTCTTACTACACTGACTTGACCTTTGCCTCCCAACCGAAGCTTTGGGCTACCATATCCATAACTAACACTAAAGCCTTATCACCTCGTCACCAAAGCACACCCCGCTGTCCACATGTCGGTCACAACATGCTACTATGGCAGAGAGACTCTCCCCCTTACTTCTTCCTGAAGAACGAGTTAAAAGCCAAGCACCGGAGCCGCTCTAGGTACAGCAACAACACTCCCTTGCTGCTACTACTGGCAGAGAGGACGACCCAGCGAGAAACCAGCAGCGGAGAGCCGGAGCCGAGGCCCTATGGAGGAAGCGGGGTGCCCTCAGAGCAGCCTAGTGCCCCAAGGGGAACCGCCGAGCAGGGAACCGCGCTTACCTCGGCCCCCACCCGAGAAGGCTGAGCAAGCCTCCTGCCGCCCGAGGGAGGGAGGCCTGCGGGGCACCGCGGCTCCCGTCCCTGACCGCACCAGCGCTGAGCCCGCAGCCAGGCGCCTCCGCCTCAGGCGAGCAGCAACAGCCCAGCGGAGCACGCGCTTAACGGCCGCTGGCCCTGCGCACCGCCCGCAGCTCCAGCCCCTTGGTGGCGGCGGGAAGCGCCCGCGCCCGCCCCTCCAACCTCCGCACTGCTCCCCCCTCATCGACGCCCGCGGTGGCCGTGCCGCCTCGGGGTGGTTGAACGGTTCTCCCCGGCCTCCTCCCTTCTCGGCCTCTCCCTCCCGCTGAGCACGGGCAGCCCAAGCCGCAGCCCGCGCGGTCTGCAGGTGCATTCAGGTATAGTTATTAACTCTGCAAGGGGCCTTCCAGCCTGAGGGAACGCCTCACAGGCACTGGAGCTGAGCTGGGGACATCCCCTTTAAGTACCTGCCACCCGGGCTACCGAGCATAAATGTACATGTTTCTTGGAGGAAGGAGTGGAATTGCCCTTGTGACACGTACATCACTTGCCTGCCTAAAACAAGCTAACCCCCAAAGCCATACAATCACTTGTTTAGAGCATTTAAAGCCTCGGTCTATTTCTTCCCAAGAGATCTCTGTAGCAATGCCTGGTGCAAGGTGAAACTTAACCACAGAATCATAGAATTGCCTGGGTTGGAAGAGACCCTTTAGATCATAGAGTCCAACCACAGCCTAACCCTGCCTCGCCCACCTCTAGATCATGTCTTTAAGGACTTCATCTACACGCCTTTTAAATACCTCCAGGGATGGTGACTCCACCACCTCCCTGGGCAGCCTGTTCCAGTGCCTGACAGCCCTTTCTGTACAGAAACTCTCCCTGATACCTGACCTACATCTCCCCTGGGGCAATTCCCAGCCATTCTCTCTCATCCTATCCCTTGTCACCCGAGAGAAGAGACCAACCCTGACATCTCTACACCCTCCTTGCAGGTGGCTGCAGAGAGCAATGAGGTCTCCCTTCAGCCTCCTTTCCTCAAGACTAAAAAGCCCCAGCTCCCTCAGCCATTCCTCATAGGACTTGTTGACATGTTTTCTAAAACTGACATAGTTTTGATGAAAAGAGCTGCCTCCTGTTGGGAAGGATTCTTCCAGGGAAGGTTCCTATGGTGGTGATGTGTATGGGCGCCGTAAATACTTGAAGCAGCGAACAAATGCACTTAGCAGTACCAAATTCCTCCTGAGCACACTTACCCTGCCCCTCTCCCCCCACCAAGTGCATCCTGGCATTACAATTAGTATTTAGGGGAATGTCTCACACAAGCTGTTGCCTCTGCGAACTTTTACAACCAGCTGTGGCTCGCGTTTGTGTGCCTGCGGTAATACATTGAAAAGGAACATGAGGCTCTTACACCAGTATCGTCCAAAAAGTCTGTATTTTCCAAGAGAACTTTTGCCAGTAACATCATCATGACAGACCACTCTGTAAAAACTACCCCAACAAATGACATTTTTATTGGCGATTTCTGCTAATGAGTTTCCTTTTTCCACGCTCATTATCTCCTAACAGATTCAATTAAAAAAACCCCAACAAAACAAAACAACAAAACAAAACATTTTGGGTAACATTCCACTTGCAAACAATAAACTTAAATTCAACATTTGAAAATTAAAAAACCCGCAGGATAGCAATTTTAAATACAGATTCTAGGAAAAACCCATCCTGGTTCTCCCAGGCTGCCACCGCGTCGGCTCTGCTCTGGGTCAGGGGGGCTGGGTACCAAGGCTCTCTCCCCTTTTTGGAGCCCAATTAAAAGGGCTGGGGCATGTGCTATTATTATCGTTCAAAGCTCTGCTGTTGTACATTCTTCACAGGAAAACATAAACCAGTTTGCAGTAAACCAAGCAGTACTTTTTCTTCCCTTATTCTAAAGCTAAGTCATACCAAAAGGGGGGGGAAACGTGGCTTCAACATTCAGCTACTTCATCACACACAGTTTTCTACTAAGAGCATATCCAGGTTGAAATACACATCTGATTTCTGTCATGAGGTTAATGCTTATGGAGTGCAAGATGCAATCTACTTTGAACTAATAAACACATCACTTCTCGATGAGCAAAGTATTATTTTTTAGCCTTTTGGACCAACACTTAGTTGCTAAGGTTGTTTCTCCTGAATCTGGACAGGAGACAAGTTTCCACCGCTACCACAAAAAAAAGATGACCAGTGGCAATCACACACCTTCTCATCAGTAAGATGAGATGTATTTAGCACGTTTGGTTTGCGTTCTGTAAAAGGCTTAGTTGATTTTTTTGTTGTTGTTTTTAGGCCCCAGAGGCTTTGTACACCAGAAATGACACAAGTCAACCACAGAAAATTGTAAATTGGTATCCACAGCGATTTTGAGGTATTCCACAAGAAACCTGGCTCTGCACCTGAATGTTCCTCTCAAAAAAAACCAAAGAAGAAAAACCCAAAGCCCTAAGCTGGAGTGGAAATTTCATTTAAAAGATTCCTCTAATCCCCATGGTCCATCACGTTTGATCAACAAGGACATACTCATTTCCCCAGGGGCACGCACACACACAAAAAGAAAGCGCCTTCTTCATCCTGTTCTCCTGGGAATATTAATTTCAGTACTTCATTCCTAAATTTCCAGGTACACTCGGAAGAGATGAAGAGAAAGGTGTTACTTTCTAGCCAAAACCAGAGAAACACATTCAGACACTGTTTTTGGTTTATTTAATTTGTGAAGGTGCTCTAGGAAGATACAAGCGATCCTCTTAACGTTGAAAATAGCAGCGGTTTGTACTCTAACCTCCAGTCTGCGAGGAAGAGGCTGGGGAAAGATGTGGACCAGAAAGTCTGAAGACCAAGGGAAGAAGAAATGAGTCTCCCTGGGTCTGGATTTGGCTTGACAGAACCTTTATCTCCTGAGGCAGTCAACCAGGAGACACTGCTTCACAGCGCGAGCAAGTTCCTAAGGGACAATTCACCTGCACTTACTCGCAAGGTAAGTTAGGGCTGAAGGGGGAAGGACAGTTTCATTTAGTTGTTCTCCTTTGAGTAGTACATTCAGAATAATTTCCAATAAACCAGAGCTGTAGTGCTAGCTGTATATAACAAACTGCCTGCAACGTTTTTTAACAGTTAAGCTTTTTTTTTTTTTTTTTTTAATGAAAAGTGGAAAACCTTTACAATGACCTCAAGAAGGAAAATAACTTGCTACGTCTGTAGTTGTAGAAAAACCATAGGCAGGAATATTTTCTAAAGTGCTTCTTTACTTATCAGTTAGTTGTTTAAAAACCAAGATTTGTATTTTGTAGCGGCATAGTTTCCTAGTAGTTCATGGACCAGGAGATTAGTTTCTGATGTAAAAAACCCATTACAAGCAAATGATGCTTGCTTTGACAGATGCACCAAAGTGAGCGATCCCAGTGCAAAACCCACCATTTCTTAAAACATGGCCTTATGCTGGTTTATTAATGCAACTTTACACCCTTTGAAAGTAGTTTACTTCAATTCCAAGAGCAGGGATTAAATAATACAAATAAAAGTTGAAAATTCCACGAAGCTATTGCCTATTTACCCTGAAATAAAATAAGTCTTATGATTCAACTGGTGCAAAAATCCCTCCAAACACCTTTGTTTTATTGGCAAAGTCATTTAAGGTCACTTTTGCTTCCAAGACCATCTTCTTCCACGGTTTCCACTGAAGGAGTTTTGCTTTGTAATGGCTTGTGGTTCCACAGTGATTTGTAAATGAAAAACCTACTATGAATAACTCTACTGTAGTTACTAAATTACAGATACTGTCATGAGAAAGCCCAAAACTTAAGTGTTTTGGGTTGCAGGGTTGGTTTTTTTTGTTTCATTTCTTTAATTTTCAGCAAGACACAAAATTCCAGTCCAGTTAAAGTGTTTTCTTTGAATGCCATTTTAAATGGCAATAAATGGCTGCTGTGCCTTCCGGATGGAGAACTTAACGCGACGCCCTATGTGCTTCTTATACGGTAAAATGGATATTGTACTTCAAAGGTACCCAAGGAACGGTGTAGCAAGGCTCCCGCGGGCACAGCCATTTGGATCAGCTACTCCTACGTGGATAGTGCAGTAGAGAGAACCACGGCTGGGTGGCACGTAGCGAACGGTGGGGTTGTCTGTTCTCAGAAGGCATGACACAAAGCATCCCGGGCGGCAAGAGACAGAAGCATCTGCAACGCTGTTCTGATTCTGTCAAGTAGCAGTAGTTTCCATTGAAAAGTGGTGGTTATTGCTGGGACAGTAAAGCACTCCGGTTGGCTTTCATCTTCTCCAAGCGTTTTACTAGATGACCGTTGCTGACTTCAAGCTCTTCCGTTTTATCCAGCGCCGAACGAAGCTGAAGGGAGCAAGCAGAACAAACAAAACAAATCGTAACTCTTGCAGCCTTTGCCTTTTCCAAAGATAAAGCCAGGCCTGTAGTTACCAACACTAACTAACTGGAATTTCCTTAGAAGACAAAGCAGTTGAAATTCCTCTTCTCAGAGTTAAAAGAAATGTTTTGTAACCGCTTTGAAGGCCACACACACGGAGATATTTTTCTAAGCCCGGTGCCAAGAATCCAAGGTATTTACAGAATGTTGAACAAATGGCTCAGAGCTTGTCTCAACTTCAGAGGCACGGATACCCAGAGGTACCTGCTGGGTGACACGTGCCTGTCCCACTGCCTGGCTTTTCTATCTCTGGTTCCCAGAACTGCAGCCATAGTTGTGACTTCAGTGCCTCGGTGTTCTGTAAAAGCCACCTCAGGACTGGGGAGGGGTAGGGAGAGCAAGGTGGACTGCACATTTACAGGCAGCAGAGCACTAGAAGCATTTAGAAAAAGCTGAGAGCCACACTGAAGAAAACCACCTCAGGAGGCAGGTGTGAAAGCAGCTGACAAATGTATTTAAATATATTTACATTTCGCAAGCTGACAAATGTAGTTACTCAGAGAGACCACAGAATTGGGCAGGACAAGCAAGGACAAAACTACAGACAGCTTGAAGATGCAGTGTTTTAAGAGAAAGAAACATGGACAGCATCTCTGGAAGGACACACAACAGCAAAGGGGCATGAACTGATGGACAGAGCAAGAAAACCAGGCTCAGTAAGAACAATTCGCATCTGTTTAGCGCTCAAGTTTAGACTCTTTCCTGGCAAGGTGTGGCACTGTGCTTCAATAATGAAGTGCCCAAATTAACCTTACAGCAGGATTTCCAGCTTCCTACTCCTGTAATTTCTGAATCACTCATTCTAAAACAATCAGGATATTTGATCAGCACGTCAGTTTAGGAAGCAATGGTGAAGCAGCGGTGGGACTTCATGGTTGTGACTGTTACCCCAGCTTGGGTGCTGAAAAGTGTCGTTAAGCATTTAGAACAAATAAGTAAAGCAATTAAAAAAAGCAGATGTTTATTCCCTGCTCTGCCACAACCGGCAGCTCCTCCCCTAAGAAGCACCAGGCAGGTCTCCCCCCACTGCAACACAGGCTGACTGCCAGCCTGTGACAGCTGGCATTCCCTTACCTCTCTCTGTAGTTTGCGTTTCTCTGCTTTCAGTTCATCTTCTACTCTTTCAGCATTTTCAGCAGCAGTTTTGTAGCGGGCTACCTGACCTTCCAATCGTATTACCTACAAGGAAAGCAAGGTGGGTTTCTTTGTTTTTTAAATGAAAAGCTGTACCAAGAAGTTACTCTGAAGCTTTACTCTTCCACTAGTGGTTAAGCAATAACAGGTTGCTCATTTGTTTTTAATAAAGGTGTATTTTTGGGGCAGGGGGAATACACCAAGGAAGCCCGACCATGTTAACTTACACCAGATCTTTTATACATATCCATATTTAATACACTTCCAACAACAACAACAACAAATGACAGTCTGTTGGCTAAATTTCTCTTAGCAAGAATACTGCTGACGTAAGTGGTTGGACCCGATGACCTCCCGAGGTCCCTTCCAACCCCTATGGTTCTATGATAACTCTGGGTGAGAGCAGTCAAAATTGAGCAGTCTTGTATGAAATCCACATCACATCCAGGAGCCATTTAAAAATTGTCGATGCCTCCACATGAAAAATTATTCTGAAGTGAGTGCTCCCAATATACCTTTGTCTCTGATCCTTTCTGGATGATATATTCCCTCCTTCCTCATACATAAAGGAAAGCATTTGAGTTTTATGACTTGAATGCAATAGCCCTGATGCTCCAATCCACCCGCTTCTTGTTTTAAGGAAAAAGCACAGTAATCCTGACTGTGTTATGCTATAAAACACACTTTCTCTCTGCGTTCTCACCACACCTGAACAAAACAGAACAAGCCAAAAAACTTACATTCTGCTCCAACGCTGTTATCTCTTGCTCGGACTTTGCTAGTTTAAATTTGAGATCACTGATCTGCCTGTTGGCATCTCCTAAAAGAATTGCAGATTTATCAGATGTCAGAACAAGTGTTAATGGTGTCTAACAAGTCTGTCCAAGAACTTCCACACTATGGGTATTTACTTGGGGCAGTGGTAGAGCAGCAAGCACTCTCTGTTGAAGAAGTGCCCAACAGACAGGCACTTTTCTTGCCTGATTCCCTCCTGACCACTCTGAAAGCAGAATTAACCAGGAACTTTCTCTCTGGGAGAACATAAGGGAGATTTCCAGTTGCAATCTTGCTCAAACGAAGGATTTCCCTTCCCTCACCTCTAGGAGAAGTGAAGGGCTGGCTCCCAGTTTGAAGCTCCCTTGGAAATGAAGGCTCATTTTCACTTAGAGCCACGTGGTTATTGTACAGATAGGATTTCTCACCCGCACGCAGGACATAAAGGTTCTCTTAAAATCAAAATGCAGCTCACTTTGGAGGTCAATCATGTGCATATCTGTCCCATTTTCTAGAACTTCATCTTCTGACTGCGTGTTTTCCATCTTGCCATTCTTTTGCTTTTCTTCCAGTTGACCCTTTAATTTTCTAACCTGAAGGACACAGAGGAATTAGTTATTACAACAAGGGAAAACTGTGGCTCAGCATTCTAATTTACTCCAGAATTATAAAACAAACAAAAAAAAAAACCACAAGAAAGTTTTTAAACCTAAATTCAAAACAATCTTTTTGCTACAAAATAATTTTTTGTAAATCCTTTCTGGCAAATGACAGGTTGCACTTTAAGTTATCTGTGCTTATGCTTAAGTTCAGGACCAAGCGTAACGAGTGGCAGGAGACTGTTCTGTTAGATAAGCTGTGAATTTTCCATAGTCACATTCACAGGCAACATTCTTCAAAACCCCAGGCTATGCTTGGCTGTGCGTGAAGTCTCAAGGCCAAGGATATAATCCATAAATGAGAGCACAGAGCATCCTGCAGAGACACAGATCAGCTGAATTTTTTTCTGAATAAGCTTTATACCTGCTATGGAGCATCATGGTATCAGCAATAACTGCTTTTTACCCATCCACAATAATTCCTTCAGCATTTCCTTCTGTGGCCCGCTGCCCACAGACCCAGCAATCAGGAAGGCTTACTCTAGGAGATAAAATTTGCTTCTACAATTTCTGGGCCAATTTGTTTGGTTGGTTGGTTGGGTTTTTTTTTTCCCTGGGCTTGGCCAACCCCAAGTATTTAATTTTCAGAAACAGTCACGGAGCAGTTTTAGGTGACTAAGGACAGCAATCTGCAGAACCCTGAGCTGCAACATGGGGACTGGCTGGCAACATGGAACAGGCACACCGGGTGGTATCTTTCTTCCCCTGCATTCTGAGTTAACACACAGGAGAAAGGCTTCAGAGGAAGAATAAAGTGGCAAGTGATGCTGTAAGTCATTAGAAAGAGCAACCTAACACACGTTCCGAAAGGCAACGGCGCTGCTGTCCTACACCCTATGGCTGTTGTGATGTTTTGAATCTCTACTATACCTATCCCAGCTTTAGTAGCACACAGTATTGTAGCTTTCCCAACATTACCTGGTCTAGTAAGGATTCTCGTTCATCAATGAGTCTTTTCAGCCTGTCTGGAAGAGAAAACAGCAAGTTCAGTCCCAATCTGCCCGAGCTGCACTATTCAGAGTGCATCTGATATCAGACCGAACCGTTAAGGTTAGTGAAACTAATGATGAAGGTAGTTATGCACGTACCACAGGGAATGAGGCCACAGACAGGGCTGGGAAGGGGCTGCAGCCAGGGGAGGTTATGTCATTCTCACAGAACATGCTTGTCACGGCAGTAGCAGCACCCAGCTGCATGCAAAGAGGCTAATCTTCTACGTTAGGTTAGCATGCAAGAACTCTAGGGTCAAACACAACTGCAACACAAAATCTCACAAATCTTTACAGTTTAACAGAATGAAAAGACTGTAAAAACACCTAGAATCACAGCTAAGCACATTCTCAGCACTTTAAATGTTCACTTCTTTTACTAAACAGCACAGCAATGACATTTTGTGTTATCTCCAGTATTATGACCAGAAAACCCCATTAAAGTATTTTTGTTTTGAATGCAGCAGTCTGGTAAAACTTTTATCTTTTATCCTTCATAGTCAGTTCTCCTGGTCAAACATCAAGCAGGTGATGGGCAACTGTTGGACCAACTGTGGTGTTACACTTCGACCTGGAAGTGCTGCAAGATGGGCACACAGATATGTGTGGCGTTGATTAATGAAGTGCACGCTGTAGAGTGAGACAACTGGAAAAAAGAAATGGAAGTAGGCAAATCACTTGGGTTTTTTCATCCCTATTAAGGGATAGAAAACGGGAAAGCGTTTTTGCAGGCACTCACAAGTTTGCTCATCACTAAATTACTTTACCTCGTTAATTAACAACCTTCATTTGTTCAGGTACACCTCAACAGAAGTACACTGCAACACAGCATTCAAACGTTCTCATCAGAAGAGGATCTACTGGCCTCAGACAGGACTTTCTCCACGAGCCTGACACATGTCTACTGTAGTTTTAATTTAGCTTGCCTCCTTGTCAGCAAGCGCTCGGTCACCTGCACAGAACCAAGCCAGTGGGTTGGTTTCCCAGTGAAAGCCGCTCCATAGGGCAGACACGAGCTGGGAATAACGCAGAAAGTCACTCTCCTCCTGTGCAAACAGGTTCCTGTATACCAGCACTCACCCCCAAGCGTGGAATAAAAACGTTTACCTTGGCTTCTTATGCAATAGCCAAATGCAGCTCTTAAAGTGACATCCCCATTCAGCAGCTCTGCGTGTTTCATTTTGAGCTTCCTCCAGTCCAGGTTTTTGTTTGTTTGGGTTTTTAAGCTATTTGTAACACACTCAACGTTGCTACACCTGAGCTTTGACATGGAAAAACAAACCAACCCAAACAAAACACAAAAAATTTGTAAACTCTCAAGATGAACAAAAATTTACATGTATAAACCTTTTCAAAGCAGTTGAACAATGTTGTGTATTTATGTGGGAAGGAAAGGAAGCTTAAGACAGAAATTCCATAGAAGAAAGAGGCAAGAATCAAGATCAATGAAGAAAGCAAGGAGGGCAGACAGCTAAGACAGGTCAGAGGTAGTCAGGCTTGGAGATAGGATTGGGAGTCACAGGTCAGCAGAGATCAAGAAACAAAGTCACTAAGGCTTGCAAAGTGAACAAGGACTGATGCAGAAGGACACCTCCAGCCCACCACAAAATTAGCCCAGATTTACTGACTCCAAAGGGGCCGAATAACCCACTTTGATCCCAAAAATAACTCGGTTGCGCACACGGCTAAGAAACTTTCATAAGCCCAACCACTGCTGTGGTGACACACGCCTGCCTGATGGCACACACCTGCCCCACTCCCCAGTATGGAAACACATCAGCTTCCCCCAAGCTCTTGCCCTGAAAAATGGACGTGACCGTTTTGGGATGAGCCTTTGAATCTGACCTCACCGTCAGTTCTGTGGTGCCCCACTGGGACAGATGACATGCGCCAGCAAGATTAACAAGACCACAGAAAAAAGTGGTGGCTGAAATTCCTGTTCATCTGGAAGAGTTTTCTGTACACAGAGACAAAGGTCTCTCAGGTTTCACAGCTCTCAAACCCCCACACTAACACAGCCAGCGTTAGCTTTAACGGGGATCTCCGCAGAGCCACCTCAGCTACGCATTCAGGAGCCGAAAATCAAGGATCTGGGGACCTTGAGAAGAGGTGAGCAGAAAAGCATGTGCTACTGAACTAGGGCAAGAAGTTCTCTGTGAGAGCCATTATCCTTATTTCGCATGTGAAGATACTAGAAAGAAGAACTAGAGCATGACATTCATCCCACATTTAACTTTGGTAACACGACTACATGAACCCAACACTCAGAATGGTGGCAGGCTGGGTAATAAAGCTCCAGAGCTGTCAGATCACGAGAAGACAACCACAAATACTGAGTAATGCCTTCCTCTCTTTCCCAGGAGAGGGATGCTTCTGGGGACAGGCTGTTGGGACAGAGAAGCAGCATGGGATTTAGGAGACACATGCTTGCGATACTGATTTTGAGGGAGACAGAAGGGCTGTTCTTTTCTGTAATAAAGGAAATATTCAGCAAGTAGTAGGGAAAGGCCTTAGTAAGAAGATAAAAAACCAAATAATACAGGTTTCTTCAGCTACTGCTTTGGAAAGCAGGTGAGGCTAGCTCAGAGTTCACAGTACTGCCCAAACCAGGGCTGTGTACGCCAGGAGCTATCGAATGGCCAACACAGTGAGCATCTGGAGCTGCTTTTAAGACACTCAAGCCCCGCGAGCGCAGCTCTCTGCAGCAATCAGCAGCAGAGTGTCCCTGCTCAATACAAAACAGGTAACCAACTGCAAATAATATTCTTGCTTCTTTGCTGGGATTTAGTTCTGGTTCTGTGATGTTGCTTCCCCTTGTGATTGCTTGGTTTCACGTCAGGCTTCTTGAAAAGACTTTTCTTGCCATCTCTGAGAGTCAAAACCCACGGAAGGCACAAGCTGGATCTTTCCTTGTATCTATCAGGCATAGCAGGGAAAACACCAAAAGTGGTTTTCAATTGTGTAACTTTATAAAAGATGCGTTTTATAGTTAATTCCTCTAGAGCACCGTCCCCTCCCTCTCTCTCAGGGCACAGATCTCACTCAAACACCAGCTGGCACGTACTATTCAAATTCTTACGTTTGGAATAGAACATCTAGCGCTTCCCTTGATCTTCACGGCGGTTTATCCCTCCATGTGCATATACTCCAGCAAAGAAACCCACAGAGGCAAAGAACACCACAACCTTCTCCTCCACGGTACTTGCCCACTTCCAGGAGTCAGCGATCGGCTGCCACGGAGGTGCCAAGCGGATGAAGTTCGAGAATGGACTTACAGCCCCTCAGCTATTCTTCAGGGCCTGCCTCTGTTCCCGCTCCTAGCCCAGCTTCACTGAGAGCTGGACAGTTGCTGTGGGATAAAAGCTGGTGGATGGACAGTTAGTTAAGACCAGAGTTGTCATTATTTCTCCTAAGTTTGCTCAGAGTTGTTTATAGATCCATCCACAAGTACAGGTGAAGCCTGGTAAGCATATTTAATTATATGTATAAGCGTATTTAACATTTAAATGCATTCAGAATACTTTCAGCATTAAACCATTATTACTTTTGCGAGTATGGGGAGAGAAACCTTTAAATAAACACTGCTACATAGCAAGAAGAGGAGTTTTTAAGAGCTAAGACTTTGTAGATTGGCATTTAGTGTAAGCCAGTAAAAAGAACAATGGCTAATACTTACAGAAACCCCACTGGAACTGTTGTAAGTTGGAGAGAGAAGCCGTATGAAAGGAGTTACAGGTTTACAGCTAAGGGTGCCATCAAATACTAAAGGTCCTCAGACACCAAGGCTGCCTGTTCCTAGTATGACAGCTCTTCTAGCTATGTGGCACAATGGCAATAAATTTAACAAGGCTGCAGAAAACTGTTGTTGAAATTATATAGATCAGTGTTATATTATATATATATATATGAAATTGTATAGAATCAGTGCTTATGCAGGTTTATAAACAGTGCTCTGGACAGGCAAGTTAAAGTATAAAATAAGTTTATTTCAATTATATACAGCTCAGTACATTTTGATACACATCTTGAATTTTTGCAGTCTGAACTCCATTAACTTTGTAACACCAACACAAACACAACTTTCCGTAACTTCACCCGCCCACGTACCCCCAGCTCCCCAACTTGCATTCCCTTGGACATTCTTTACTTAAACCAACTTTAAATTAATTTTTAATTACACAGAACATGCTCTTCCTGCCAAGCACTAGCAAAGATGCAAGAAATAACACACCAAAAGAGTCAAAGTGCCTGATTTGTGCCAGCGATTCAAGGCAATCTAGCTTTTTCAAAAAGGCACGGGGGCTAGTTTACAGGACAACAGCTGTCTTTGGTCTGACATCCAACAAGAATTAAAACATGCCAAGTTTTTGTTCCAGAAAGGAAGAGGTAAGAATTTTTCAGAGATAAATACATTCCTTCAGAGTCATAGTTTGTAAAAAAAAAAAAAAACAAACCAAACAACCAAACCCTAGAACAATGAAGTAAGGAAATGCAAATTTAAATTAAATACTTTTTGGAAAAATAGAGACTTTATATATTTATAGCTAGACAGTGCTTGATAGCAAGTGACAGTGTGTATTGACACTTTCTTTGGAAAAAAAAACCAAACAAACAAACCATGTGAGATGGTACAAAAGGCCTATGGTGGTGCAAAGTGCCCAGGCAAAGTAAACATGTACATAGTTACCCCCTTCCAGCAAACCCAGCGCTGTATGTGGCGCTGATCCTTGTTCCCAAGTGCTCAGCCGAGGCAGATTCGGTGCTCTAACCCGATGTTGGAATAGGGCCGTATTAGAAACACACCGAGTGGAATGAGAGTAGCTCTTCTTTTTTCCTTTGCCAGAAACAACTAATTGGTTCCTAGGCTTTAATCACTCAGAAAGAAGTTCCAATGTCAGATCAGTGTGGCTGACCTCACCCAGTTCCTTCATGAGGCGTGTTAACGTACTTGCCCTAAGTACACACGCCTGTGTACGTATGCAGAAGAGTTCACCCAGGTCCAACACATATAAGTACATTCAAGACATTTATTATCTAGGCTAGGAAAAAAAGAAAGAATTTCCTATAGAAACTCCTCAGCAGCAGTTACCAAAGCCAAGAGTACTTTTTTCATTGCAAGATGAGTAGTAGATTCGTGAAGTCTGCTCTTTTGGTGATCAATTTTAAACCCTGAGACACAGCAAAACCAAACCCGGGCAGCGTTTCTTGAGGCTAAGGAGGAGAACCAGTAACTTACTTGCACCGCTGCCACTTCCATAACATTGTGTTGTGATGAGGGTTAAATGATAAAGAAGAAACAGTAAGAGCATTCCTAAGGACTGATGTGTTGTGCAAAGTGCATGCTTCCGTGCTGGGACTGATCAGATGGCATGTCGTTGGCGTAGCCTCGAGAGTCTGAGCTTAGGATATGGTACAGTCATCTCTGGATCTACCCTTACCCTTTCTGCCACCCTGCAAATCCTCCTTGCTTTCATCCCTGCTACCACCACCGCTTTCCAAATCCTGTTCCAAAACATTTTCATCAGGTGTTTTTTCTACTTCATTCGAATCTGATGCTTTGATTTCCTCTTCCATCACAACAGTCTTCTCATCAGCTTTCCACGATGCTTCCCCTTGCAAGTGCCCTGTTCCTTCAGGCTCATCTCCTTTTTTACACTGAGAGCTGTCATCTTCAGTCAAGGCACCTTTGGTTTCCGTTTTGTCTGTTCTTTCTCTGGCTTCTTCAGTTTGGGTGGTTTTTCTGACAGCACCCTTTGCTCCATCACCCTCTTCTTTCTGCGTATCAGCTTTCTCTCCATCACATTTTTCATCAGTTCCTAGTATCTGTTTTGACTCTTCATCAAAATCAAACGCATCACCATCATCTTCCAGTCTTTCCTCTGTCTGACCCTCTGATGTCACTTCCTCACTAACGTTTTCATCCTGCTCAGCTTTCTGTGCCAGGGAAACACTTGCACCTTCCTTAGAAGCAAATCCACCACTATGGTGGTCTGCAAATTCTACCTCTTGCTCATTTTCTTTCAGTGTTTCATGATCAACTTTGTTTTCAGTAGTTACCCTGACGTCTACAGTTGTCTCCTCTTCAGATTCGCCCTCCCCTTGTTCAACTACATTCTGCACTTCACCTTCTAAAGGAAGGGTTTCCTCTCCCACTGTATCACCCGTTGTTTCTTCACTACACTGAACTGTTTGAACTTCTACCTCTGCCCTTACATCTTCTACCCTTTCTGTCTGCATTTCCTTTCCTTTCCCAGGCTCATCCCCCACTTCCAATTCTGACACCCTGATTTTGTCATCTGAAAGACCTGGCTCTAAACTGTTTTCCTGAGTTGTCACCTCTTTCACAACGTCTGTGCCTGGCTCTGCCTGGTGCAGCACACTTCCTTTCTCCTCAGCAGAAGAGCCTGCAGCCTCTAAAGCTGCCTCATCTTGCTCACCCTTTTCTGCAGAATCTGAACACCTCTCCGGCTCTTCCCTGAAGGCTTCCTTCTGTCCGTCCTCCTCAGCTGTAGCACTTTCAAGTTCAGTTCTATCTTCCGTATTTTGTTCCTCTGATGAGGCTGAAGGACTATCCTCTGAAGAAACTGGTTGGATGTGTGCCCCATCTCCACTGTCTTCCTCTTCACTTGGATCTGCTGGGACACCACTTTCACACAGCTCCCTCCCCTCCAGACCCACCGACTCTGTTTCCCTCATCTCCCCCTGACCCATGTTCCCAACCTCATTTTCTTCTTCAGCTCTATCACCTCCTGTTTTATCACTGCTTCCATCAGTGCAGTCTTTGCTTTCAACCGGCTCGTCTTTCAAGACATCTGCAACCTTGTTTGCAGCATTTCCTTCCGAGCACTGCAGTCCCTCAGCATGACTCTCCACACCTACCTCCTCTCTCAGCAAGCCTTCTCCTGTCACCTCTGCCAGCCCTGCCTGGTTAGAAACCAACTCGCAGCTCTCGCTTGTCACACCAGCTTCCTGATCTGTTTGGTTATCGCTCAGGCCTTGGCTGGTTTTAATATCCTCTTGTCCTCCCTGTTTGCCTCCAGCTTCTTCCAGTTCATGCTCTGTACCCAGGACACCAGGCACTTCCACAGGAGTCTCCAACATCTTAGAGCCCAACTCCGAGTTCTGATCTGTCCTCGTGTTTGCCTCATGGTCTTTGGCCTCTGTACTAGCAGGCTGCTGGGCTGCTGTGCCTGCGGGCTGGCTCTCCTTTCTACTATCACCTGTGTCACTACCATCACTGGAAGAAGCGCTCCCCGATACGTGTTCCGTAAGGCTTTGAATTTCTTCTGACAACCTACTGTCTGGTGACACGGCTGTTGCCAGGGCATCCCGTTCTTCCACTGTTTTTTCTGCCTCTGCATTTTCATCAGCATGCAATGTCTGTACTTCCTGCTCCTCTGACTCCTCTGTGTGTTCCTCACGCTCAGTGCTCTGCAAGATTGCTCTTTTCCCCATATCCTCCAAAATCTCATTTTTCATGTCCACTCCATTGGCTTTGCCTAAAAGACCAGTGAGAAAGTTGAAGGCACCACACCGCGGCGCTCACCTCCCCACTCAAAGCCCGAAGAGAGAAGGAATCAAAGGACAGGTTAATAAAAGATCAGCTTTTGCCAATGATGTGAGGCAAAGCAGCGGTTGAATTAGTAAGGCTCCGGGGGCTTCTGATCAGTGAAATTCACCACCACCCTCTCAAAGCAGGAAGTCTCTGGTGCTGGCTGGTGTCTTTGTAAAGGATTTATGCTCTGGCCTGTGCGAACGGCAGCTTGTAAGGATGAGAACAACTGTTCCAAGCGGTGTGATTTAACAGTACTACTGACAGCAGAG
This sequence comes from Hypotaenidia okinawae, assembly GCA_027925045.1. Taxonomy (NCBI): domain Eukaryota; kingdom Metazoa; phylum Chordata; class Aves; order Gruiformes; family Rallidae; genus Hypotaenidia; species Hypotaenidia okinawae. The sequence continues at coordinate 3,845,262 of BSDF01000007.1, forward strand.
ATGGCTCTTCCCTTGTCAGTGTTACCTACCGCTTTGGACCCTCACCACTCTCTGCATGCAAGAGATGTGATGCCATTACAATGATGTAATCAAGGATTGTTCAGTAATATTTTACTCTTAAGTAACCTAACAGGCATCGTCAGTGCAGGAGACAAACACTGGCCCTAAAACCTGCCTGGCAAGCACACGGTTCAGCCGTTTAACGCCAACACCCACCAAAGCTCCGGCACGCTTGGTGCCCCTTACAGCCACTTCACCCACCCAAAGGGACAGGGACTTCTGTGGGCTTTTGGGGGCCTGTAACAAGTTTTCCTTCAACTTGTATTTAGAAGCAATGGTTATAGAACAACAGTGGGTTTGGTTTCAGCATTCAGCTTTTGGGTCTATGGCGTACCTATTTCAAAAAAAAAAACCCCAAAACAAAACCCCCCAACAGAATAGAGAGGTAGAAAGCATGTTGCATTTAAAAGTACACCCTTACCTTGGCTTTGGTGTTCCTTACTGTTTCCACATGCAAACTGAGTGAGGAAAAAGCAGCTGACAGCTAAAAAACAAGCTGGCTTGCATATGTGACCACTGGCTGCCCGTTGCTATTTACTAGTATGTTCATTTAGAACAAAACCAGAGGGGAAAAAAATTCTCTTATTTCCTTTCCTTCCACTAGTGTAACAGTTCTGAGGGGACACTCACCCCAACTATGTAGGAAGGAAGTTTTTGCCAACCAGGTTTCTCCTCCCTAACACTACCCAGCCCAGAGTTACCTCCTGAATTTAACAGGGTGAATCCTGTCATAGCAAAGTAAAAACCATCCATCATAAGAATCATAAAGGTTGGAAAATTGAAGTGATAATATGACTGCTCAACAATGACAACTGCCAGGAACCACTAATTCATATGTGTGTGAGAGCAGTGCCCAAACTGCAGGTACATAAATAAACCCTTCATAGGAAACTAAAGTGCCTTGGGTTTTGGGTTTCTTTTTTAACCCTGACAATTTAAGTGCTGAAGAACACTGAACAACAGGTAGGATTGTCCTGGAATGATTTCTGAATTCAGGGTTTACATTTTTAAATTTTCAAATTCAGGGTTTGGCCCTGTACTTGGCACTGGTGACACCGCACCTCAGGTGTGTGTCCAGTTCTGGGCTCCTCACCATAAGAAGGACATGGAGGTCCTGGAGCATGTCCAGAGAAGGGCAACCAGGCTGGGGAAGGGGCTGGAGGGCAAATCCTCTGAGGAGCAGCTGAGGGAGCTGGGGGTGTTCAGCCTGGAGAAGAGGAGGCTGAGGGGAGACCTTATCACCGCCTACAGCTACCTGACAGGAGGGTGTAGAGAGGTCGGGATCTCTTCAGCCAGGTGACAGGAGATGGGACAAGGGGAAATGGCCTCAAGCTGTGCCAGGGCAGGATCAGATCAGATGTTAGGAAAAAGTTCTTCCCTAAAAGACTTGTCAGGGGCTGGCACAGGCTGCCCAGGGAGGGGGTTGAGTCCCCACCCCTGGCTGTGTTTAACAGAGGGGTAGATGAGGTGCTCAGGGATATGGTTTAGCACAGGACAGGAACAGTTGGACTCAATGATCTTAAAGGTCTTTTCCAACCTGGTCATTCTGTGTGATTCTGTGAATAGCAATCTAAATTACGGCTCCTTATCTGTAGTGTCGCATTTGTAAGCTCGGCCCTTGTCGCCTTGAATGGGAAATGAAGACTGCCTTTGTAGGAAACTGCACAATGTGCTTGAAGGGATAATCAATATGAAGCAGGAAAAGGCGTAGGAAGTGATTTGACAAGTAGCATGCTGCGTGATGTGTTAATTGTCCCACCAACAAACGCCCAAACTCCAAGCAAAGGTGAATGAATGGACAGACAGAAGGATGTGAAAGGATAATGCAAGCACTTACCTAGTGCTGCCCCATCCCCTCCTGTCTTTAATGCCTGAGTTGTGCCTGCAACATTTTTGGAAGAATCCAAGTGGCCTTCGTTCTCAAGAAGCTCTGATGTCTCCCCGTTGGTGGCTGTGTCGGAGTCTGGGATTATTCCGTGTTTCTGTGGAAAAGGAGAAGCAGTGCTTTAGAGCCTGTGGCTCAGGAAGGGGGAGGGCAGTTCAGGTGGTCCTGTCCTTGACATTCTGAACAAACAATTGCTTCGATCTGTTCCATTAAAACCAGCTGGAAGTCAGAAAAGAGCACAGGGCATTGAAGTCCTCGGGTCTGCTGATACGAGGGAAAGCACGTGATCCCAGCTTTTTGCCTTAAACGTACGTCTGCTGCGTAAAACACTCCCTGGAGAAGCATCTCCTACAAAAGCAACTACTTAGTCCTGCAATATTCCCCCCACAATATTAGGGAGAAGGATTTTACATAGAAAATTCCTGACAGGGCAACACGAAGATACAGTGCTTCCTACTAAGCAAGGTTCACTTTTTTTTTTCCTGGAAAAAAAACCCAAACCCCAAAACACACAGGAGAAGGGAGTCAGCAGTTGAATAGAAATTTCTCTTATTCCTCTCGCATACCTTCAGTTGCTCCTTCAGCAAAACCACTTCATCTCTAAGGTCATCCCGCTCACTCCTTATGGAATCAAAGAAATCTTTCTGCCTCTCTAATGCCTGAGTTCCCAACACAGAGGGCGAGGAGATGTGGAGAAAGGAAAGGAGACAAGTAAAGACCATGAGAAGCAAGTGTACATGAGAATGAGGAGATTTAAGATATTCAGAGGTTCGTGGGAGTGTCATGTATGGAAAAGGTAAAAGTTTACAGATCGAAGGACCGAGTTTACATACACACAGATAAAACTTCAAATCCAAGAAATGCACAGCTCATTCAACAACCAGCAATTCCCAAAGGCATTCAGAGCCGAATCCATCCCAAGGGAATCCTCAACTGAGGATCCCCTTCTCGTTCTTAGCCGCTAGATGAATTCACAGCCACACTGCTGCGCAACGCACGCTGAAGGCAGGGTGCCAATTCCCACACGTTAACAGAGCGGTGTGAAAGCAGGCCCAGTGGATTTTAACAGTCTCTTTATTCCATGGGTTGCTGTAATGGGTGCAGCACATGTCAATTAATTTGAAAGCTGCCAGTAAGTCATCTTTAGACTGGGGTGTACCACGTGCCAATGCTATTTTGCTACTGACCCCCGGTATCTCTACATAAATAGAGAAACCAGTAAAGGAGAATCAGAACATTTTAAATTCCCAATTATTAGAAGTTACTGGACATTGCAAGCGTGGGCAAGTTGCCAGTTTTCCTTCTCCTCCTATATTCAGAGAGTCTTCCAGCACTCCTTGCTGGAAAAGAAAGGCACGCTTATTTTCAAGAGTGGGTTTCCACTTGGCTTTGCTGGGGGCTGGCAGGAAGGGATCAGAAGCAAGGCAGAGTCAGAGGCTTTCACGCCGGTAACTATAAGTAGCTCTATTGCTTCTGTACCGCACTCCGCTTTCTGCTCAGTCCGCAGATCAAATCTGAACAAGCAAAAATGGAATTGCTGATGGAACTGCATTATAAATAGCACTTCCCCTCTCAGTATGGGAAATACAACCGGCGCCCCGCAGCAAGTGAATCGCCCTGGGTTTTGAGATCAGACCAGCTGCTAGGGTCCTTTCTTGGATTTTGTGATACCGGCCAAAGACCCAATCTGCTATTTGCTACTTCACTGGCAATACAGCAAGACAGCACAGCAAGCAAAGTCACTAGGGAGGGCTTTATTCAGAAGGCTTTGCAAAAGCAGGATCAGCTGGGGAACGACAGCGCCACTCTGAACACATTTCAGGAGCTGACAGTCCTACCCCTATTTTTTTGTCTTTCCACTCTATTGTCTCCTGAAGATCAGAAATTTCCCTGACATAGCTCTGCTGTTTCTGCTGCAGCTGCTGGATTTCCTGAGAGACAGGAGCAAAACAAGACAGAAAGCAGGTAACAGGTTAACAAAGGAGGTTAAGATTGCAGTGATGCCAAAGAATGAAAAAAGTCAGGTGCTAAAGTAAGAGAGTATCTACACGCAGAGTTTCTGACATCCCAACTAAACCTACACTCCTGAGGACAATCCTGAGGTGACTTAAAACAAGTCAGACAGTTCCCCCAGTTCCCGCTGCATCCCCACAGACAGCTGTCCAGAACACAGCTCATTTCTTACTACGAACACAGCAAAAAAAGACATTCAATTTCAGGTAATACCTGGGAAAGTGCTATTTCTGCCTGTCTGCTCTGAACATGTCTGGCCTGAAATACTAGCATTTCTTCAGGTGAGAAACTCAAGTAAGGAATAGCATTCCCTGTGCCTTCCACACTCCTAGTGCTAACTGGGAACATACTAACCAAAGCAGCCGTTAAAAAACCCCAATAAAAGAATTACTTACTGCGAGCATTTCTTCTCTCTGCTTCAAAGCCTCTTTGATTTCCATGAACTGAAACTGCAATATGCTATGAGCGTGCTTCTCCCTCTCATATTCCTACAAAGAATGAAATATTCAGGCCATTTTTATTGCTCAAAATCAGCATCCCATGGAAACAAAAATTAGAATAGGGCCACCCACAAAGCAAATGCTTACTGCTATGCAATCCTTGAATACTCCTCTAATCACAATCCCTCAAGGGTACAATTGTTATCTTACTTGCCCTTTAACCAAGAAACTCTTATTCCCTCAAATACAGAAGTGACAAGACAGTGTTCAGCCAGCTTTGCAAGTCGAGCAGCGAACAGCTTCTACGCCCAAGTCCTACAGCCCTTGCAGAGGAATGGCAGGGATTTAACCCTCTCTTTCCACGTGGCTGTGTACTGCCAGTGACTAGGCACTGCGGCCTTGAAATAGAAAACAAAGCCAACATGACCACCACCGCCTATGTTCCAGAGACTGGGTTTTAAGTACACTGCAGTGAGATGCCCCAAGCTCAAGAGCCAGCTCTGAAATATCCAACTCAAGCCAGAGCTTTATTACTCAACACCGACTCTTGAGCTTCATGTAAAACTTAATTCCACTCTCAACCAAGCAGCTGCCTTGATTATAGAAACCACATGATTCTCCCATGGGCCTTCTGAAGCTCTGTGTGTAAAAATACTCCCCAAGTCACTATGAACAAACCCTCTGAATTTAAGGACAGAACACAGAAGGACACAAGACAGCACCAATACAGCCTTTCCTCACCAAACATTTCCAGAAATTGCTTCCTGAGGCAGAAACTTTGGGAAGATTCCCATTCGTGTGATCACAACCACAAGGCATGCTGCTACCCCGCTTGCTTTAACAGGAACCCAACCAAGAACTCATTTAAAGCCTCTGACACCAGTTTGGCTGCCTCCTTGCAAGGGTGTCCATGCCCCTGGTAAAGACCACGCCGGAGCTCCGTACATACTTTGCTTTTTTCTTCATATTGCCGCCTGGATTCTGCCAGCTGTTCCTCTAGCTCTAAGAGCGCGTCCTTCAGGGTATCTACTTGGTACATGAAATTTGTCTTTTCGTTGTCAAGCTGAGCATTTGACACCATAGCCTTCTTGTACTTCTCTTCCACTTCGGCTAGAGAGTCCTGCAAAGAACAACCAAAGGAGACTTTGCCAACCAAGATCTTCAACCAGAGAATTAAGTACTAAACCACAAGCATGCTGAGCACTCCTACGGAAACCAGTGCCAATCATGTGCCAGAGGTGCTCACCAGCTGTCCCAAGGTGAGGAGAAACTCTCCTGTGTTCCCACCAGAAGTCTCTACAAGCAAGGAACCTTACCTCAGGATGGATCAAATGTTTCCTGTTCTCTGCTGCCTCAGCTTCTGCCTTCTCAGAGCTTTCTTCTTCCTCCCTCCTCCCCCTGCCCTGCACACTGGCAGCTTAAAGCAGCTGCTGAAGATGACAAGTCGGAATTTTTTTTAAAGGTAAACTGGCCTTGATTTAAGATCGGTTTAGCTGGTATCTTAGGTCTTAAATTAAGGCAGTTTGACAGACACTTCATACAAATTTCAGGCATCCTTGCAGTGTGGGAATATACTGACCTGGGAATTAGAATTTGTCATGAAAAAGCTGCAGCTTTTGTGACCTGATGTATCATTTTTCATTAGGTTTCCTATATCACATCCCTTCTTTACAAATTTACTCTGCAAGATGCAGTTCCCAAGGTCTCATAAACCTCTCCTATCGATTTGACCTGGGTGTAAGACACTGAGGTATCTATAACGATAGCAAAGGAAAGCTCAGGCTCATTCCTCACATTGTGCAGTCCAACTTTGTGGTGTTTGATTTTAATATGTACATGAGACAAGAAGAGTTCTGCAAATAAAACAGTGGAAACAGACAAACAAGGAGGACACTTGTGTCAACACGTTTTAGTTTACACACCAAGCAATCCCTCTCAGAACATAAGCACTTCTAGTAAGTGCACCTAAAGCAGAGGTGGGTTTCATATACTTCCCTTTTCATTCCCTCAGCAGAACTGGAGGGGGGTAGGGGGGATAGTGACAAAAAGAGGACAACAAATTTATATTTGGATCGTTTTAGTTTACATTTCTATTGCCAAGTAAGAGAATTTGTCTTTAAGGGTGTGAATTTGTACAGCTGCAGATGCAAACTGTGTTTCAGTGCACTTTCCAGCCCCAGGATGAGAAACACCGGGGAAAGCAGCCAGGGTTTGGACCCGGCGGTAGGGTTAAACCCCAGAAAGTTAGCTGGATAGGAAGTATATGCAATAAGAAGTTGCTGCACCACTCCTTCAGCATGCTACGTTTTGTGTCCTCTGCATCAAGCAGTGAGGCTTGGGCACAGGTCACCACGGAAGGCAAAGGAGGGGACACTAGCTGAAAAGTGACCTACGTTCTTAGCGCAGAGTGATCGTTTTACTACAGCTGCCACACAGCAATGGGGAGGGGGGAGCCCCAGGTATTACTGAAGACCTACTCTCTTTTCCCTTGAGAACTCGCTCCAGAAGGCAGCATCTGCCCCTGTCACAGCCCTGAACTGATGACAGTCAGCCACTCACACTGACGGAACGTCGCGGTATATGCTGGGGGGGTATTTATCTGTTTGTAAGAGATGCAAGGGTGTGCTGCTGCTCACTGAGGAGGTGGTGGGACACGAAGGCACGAGTAAGCTGCTGCATCCAAACCAAGGATGGTTTGAGGGTGACCTCCTGTGAGCTAAACATGGAACCAAAGCGATCGTCACCACCTCGCGTGCACAGCTTTCCGAGGGCACGCTGGAACCTCAGCGACACAAAAGCATACAAGCTTCTGAACTCTTGGTTTTTCATAGCACTGCAGGGCAGGAGTTTTAGGTCATCTTCCAGAACCATAAGGCTTGCTGGATTTAGGAATTTATAAAGAAATGCCTAATAATTTTAATTTGCTAGCAAAACGATTACGTCCTCCACACCAGAGACAACATGCAGTAGCAGTCAGCAGCCTTTCAGCTAATTTTTGGAAGCGTTTCTTGCCACACTGGAGGTGAGAACAGATACTTTTCCAGTTAAGGAAATGCTTTTCAGGCCATTTAGGACCCCTCCCAGAAGAAAGCATGCAAGGTCAGTTCTGGGTCTCACACTGACTCTCTGAATGTTAATGATCACACTCCCAAGTACCTTCATTTCTTTCAGCCCCTGCATGTATTTGCCTTCTATGTCCTGAATCTGGTCCTTCAACTCATAGATATCCTGAGGGAAATGGTGAGAAAGTTGAATGATGCTGCTGGCACTAACGGGCAGAAGCACAGCTGACAGGGAAAAGCAGGTATCCAAAGTTCTCACTTTTAAATATTTCTACCACACAGGTTAAGCAGTCTGATCCTAACCTGGAGCCTTGCTGGACAATGAAATTTCTTGGTTGGAAGCTTATGCTAATTCTGCTCTTCTTGACTGGAAAAAAATGAGATCTTCAATGTTAAGGACAAGACACGGACCCAGGCTCAGAGCCTCCAACAATGACATGACCCAGCCACAGCCCTTCTCTACCCCTTCCACCAATGATTGCCCTCTTTGAAGAGCTCTGGTTCTAAGAGGAAGAGCTGCCAAAGCAGGCCTGATACACAGGCTGTGCTAGGCAACAGAAAAGTATCTATGAAAACCAACCGTTGCACTCAGTTTAGTCCCAAGCCCTTTTTTCACAGTCTCCCTCCTCTCTTCCCCTTGGCCATCAGCAAACAGATGTTGTCTCTTTAACAGTGCTGAAACCAGGACAGCCCTGCTTGTACCAAGGGTCCCGATACAAATTCCAGGCTGAAGTTTCAGGTGAGTTGCAAGTCATACACATGAGAGTTAACAGAATTCAGATTCCTTGTTTTAAAGTAAGGCTTCAGAATGGAGCATTAAAAAACAGATTAAAAAAATACAACCTCCTCCTCCTGTCACTGTGATTCATTGTGCTCTAACAGCTCCATTTCCTACTTCCTTGGCTAGGGATGAGATGTGGCTACTACAGCCTGTCCCATCTGCTATCGTACGCTGTGGGACTTCACCCCAATGTCCCAGCAACACACACGGGCATCCCAGCAGCATCTCTCTGATAAAGCTAGTCTCTTCTTCTTACATGATTCCCTTTGTCAGGGCTGCCAAAAGGGGAGACCAGGCAGTTTCTTTTTAGGAAAGAAGTCTAAAGCCTATTTAATAAATTAGTCTATTTAATTTCTACAGTCTGTAATAAGAGCATCAGTACTCCTTTCAAATAATCATCTACTTTATTAATTTATCAAATGTAAAGCATAAAAACATTCTGAACCAAAGAGCTGAAGCTAAGAGACAGCACCCTAACGATTTATACTGGGTTTGTCTATTTCTTACCTTAATTTCTCTAATAGATGCCTCCGTATCAGCCGAGATAGATGTATCCCCACTGCCTCTTCGTGAAGAAGTCCCACCCAGAGAAGCTAAGGTAGCTGCTGATAAGCTCGAAACAGTTCGTGCTCCCTACAATCACACATGGGTAAGAAGGGTTATAGGTTTTCTTCTAGATACACTGTGGGTTTGTAGTTTGGTTTTTTGGGGGGTGGTTTGTTTTGTGGTTTTGGGGTGGTGTTTTTTTTTTAAATACACATCACGTCAACCCCTTGTGCTTCTGAATTATGCAAAGTTAAATTTTTAAGAAGAAACATCAAAATAACAAGGTTTGACAAGGAAAATGGATGAGAAAAGGCAGATCAGATGGGTGTAAACGCTACTGAAATAGGAGCTTGCATAGCTTAGCTTCTAACTTCTAATTCTAAATTAGTCAAAGCCTTTAGGGGCTAATGTCATGTCAGGTATTTTCAGAATCACAGAACGTTAGGAGTAGGAAGGGACCTCAAAAGATCACTCAGTCCAACCCCCAGCCAGAGCAGGATCACCCAGACTAAATGACACATCCAGGCAGGTTTGAATATCTCCAGAGGAGACTCCACAGCCTCTCTGGGCAACCTGTCCCAGTGCTCCATCACAGTGAGAACCTGTACCAATACATTCTGTGGGTGCTTCTGACCGCCCCTCCAAGCTCCTCTGCCTCCTTCCATGGATACTTACCTGTCCCACAGCAGTAGCCACATTAACTGTTTTAGTGTACAGAGGGTTCTGCATTAAGCCAATTTCTCACCCCCACAGGATCCACCTCTCAAACTATTCTTTCTTTTTACGTGATCATGTAATTAAAATCCAATGAACAAAACCAGCATTCCCATGGCTTCAACAAACCTTCACTGAAGGCCCACTACTTAACCTCTGAATAACCACAGTGGCATAAACATTTTCCTTAAAAATATGCAGCAGTGGTTTAACACTTTGCTCCCCAGGGGATTTTTCTAGAAGATTTCTGTGAGCTCACTGTGAGCTGTACCTACCAAAAAAGAGTAATTCAGAGGATCCTTCTTACCTTCTCAAAGTCTTTTTCTGGCCTTTCCTCGATCTGCAAAACAAAGATATAGAAGGAATGTTATCTAATAAAGGACAAGGGAAGGCAGTAAGGTACCAGGAAAAGAATCCTTAAACCTGCAAACAACTTCATTAGCAACTTCTATCCTCCAAAAGCAGCAAGCTCCCTCTGAACAGCGCTGTCCTCTCTCAGGGCACAAGGCTGGACAAGATTCACTTCAACTTTCTAAGCAGTATGTAATTAAGTAGAATGTACCTAGTGATAAGAAAACTATTTAGTGTATTAAAGAAGACAGAAGAGTGTTTTTTCCTCTGTATTCTATAACACAGGATTTCACACATGAAGATGGCACTCGACCATGAGAATACAAAGACCTATGTGGGCATCAACTCAGAGGCTCAGACGTCTTTCTCTGGACATGAAACCAGCTGCATCCTACTGCTGTGCTGATGCAGCCACTCCTATTTACTTTAGAACAAATTAGAAATGGGCCTCAAATGAACCCCAATTAGCAATTTGCTTAAGCAGAGGGGTTAAACTTTTTAACTGAAAGATAAATACATTTCCAGACCAAGAGAGCTTCTAGAAGTTCTATTGTTTTTAACAGACCCCAACTAAAAAGCTCAGAAGCCTGCCAGCACATCCTCTCCCATGCCAAAAAGCAAGGTGCCAGGCTAGACTGGAGGGACTGTAGAGTGCCTGCACCACTCCCAAAAGAATGGAAAAAAAGAAATCTAAACTTAAATGCCCTGAGAAGCGTTCTCCTCAAGAGAACAGGTGACCGTGACTTCCAGCAGAGATCTGAGTAAGGCTGAGACCACAAAAACTGACACTCAAATACAAGGGACCAGTTCCAAGTCTAAACAAACAGCTCTTACGGTTTCAGCACCTCACTGGAATTTACTAATTCAGAAGAGAGAGAGATCCTGCACTAAAATTAGGCTAGAAGAAACAAAGTGGAGCCCAAGCAGCATTTATGAGTACAGCGAATTCCCATGGTTACAGCCAGCTTAACGCTTAAAAGAAAGCTACAGAGTGAAACCCACGTACAACCTGAGTGCTTGCTTTGTTCCTCTCTGGGAACCATCCTACCAACCTTCTTTCTGCTCTGGCACCAAACCAACCATCCAAGTTCCCAACAGAAAAGTAGAGAAGGCAGTGTTCCATCCCCTCTGACTTGGGTATCGAGAGGGATTAAAAACAAACAAAAAAGGTGTCTTGCAAAAGAATCTTTTCACCAGTAACTCCATCTAAAATGGAACTAAAAGCTTAAAAAAGGAAAAGCTCAGCAGAACTCAAGAAGTCCAGAGCACAATAACTTCTCTGGGAACATTCAGCACCGCAGTCAAGGTGGTTTCCCAAAAGACTTCCCCAGACCCAGAGCCTAAGAGCCAAAGGGATCAAGGTTTTTTAAATTACTGAAGTGAAACTGGGAGAGATACGATTTAGGGGAAGGCAGGGAAAAGCTGAAGTTTATAAGATTCATTGAAAACACACCCAAAACCTGCATCTCTCTCTAAATGGTTTACATTCTGTACTGGGTTTTGGTTTTAAAAGAGCAATGTGTGGATGATCCCACTCATTTTCACACTATCCATGATATGCTAGGGAAGAAATCCTAGGACTGAGTGGTTACCACAGGTCGGCTTTTTTGTGCCAACAACACAACTTGTATCATAAACTCCCTATGAGTAGCATTAAGAAAATGTTAAGACTTCAGTTTTGAAGTACAATAAGCCTGAGTTAAAGTACCAGCTGTAAACTCTGCAAAGGCACTGAATACACAACGTACTTAAGGAAAAACAATCAAAATCCCTGAATTTGGATGCCCTAACAGAAGGTCCCGGACAAAGGCAGGCACTTCACTTCAGACCCAATAAACAATACACCAGTGGTGTACTGGCAGCCTTCTAGCCCAGCCAAACACTGTGCTGCTGTTTATCAAGCAGTGTAAATACCAGTGTGTTAGCAATGATCAGTGTATACACATCCTCCCCCCAAATCCATCTCCAGAAATGTGTGTGCAGCCTTTTGCAAAGCCCACCCGCTGGGTCCAGGGCGCAACTCAAACCACAGTTTTCCTCCAGCCGTCTGCAGAACGTCGTCTGCTTTCTGGAGAAGGGAATCTGCAACCTCAGGTTCGAATTGAGACAAAGGAGGAAAGGAAATCTTGGTACTGCTTTAATGAGTCAAATAAAAGCTTCTATTTCCAAAGGGGAAAACGTGGAAGACAATGGGATGAGAGACACACAGGCAGGGGGGGGCATTTCTGCTCAGCACGCTCATAACCACGCCTGCGAAGCCTGCGATGCGTTTAATGCCACACAACCTTTAATAATTCTCTGAGGCAGCTTCATCTTTAATAACTAAAGCTCTGAGTAACTCCTAGAATTGGGGTGGTTAAAAGATAGAATACAGGAGATTTCATTGTCCCTAGCGGTGCCCCTCATGCACACATCCCTTTGGTGCCATGAATGGAATACTCAGAGCAGTTCCTACTCAAAACCAACAATTAACACTACCAATTTATTTCAATATTAACTTTTGGAAATGTAATCCATTTTGGGGATAACACAGTGCCTCATTTTAACATAAAATCCTTTTATGACAAGGATGCCTCCTGCTACTCAACACTTTTCTAAGCAAAAAAAGTCAGGCTGAAACAAGCACCATCTAATTTTATGGTTATGCAGCAGCGACACACACCTTAAGGTGTGAAGGAGTGCCTTGTGGAAGGGCATGGATCTACTTTAGGTGAATATTCTAGTCAAGTTTTGTTCTGCTCATCTTTAGCTTTATCCTTAAAGCCTGCTGCCCACAGCACTCTGCCACCAGAGGGAACTCCAGGTTTTCAGCCTTTGCCCGGACCAGAAAAACCCTCTGGCATTGGGTCCAGGAAGAAATCAGTCAAGGGAAGCTCGGGGGGAAAATCTTTTAAAAAAGGTTTATTTCAATTTGAAGTTACACAAAACTCTTGCCCTAAATGCTTTCCTTTAGTAGTATCATTTGATAAAGAAAAGCCATGACGATTCAGCAGACTGAAATCAGCACAGCCCTTCATACAGATGTAATGGCCTCGGGTCTTTCCCACACACAACCGTGAAGACTACTTTTAATTTCTGAAATGTTATACCATTTTTTCATTCCCACAAGAGTGCAGGTCCTATTCTAACCAAAGGTCACCTCCCTCTTCACCATTAATTCAGGCAATTTGTACTCGAGTGCATAAAAAAAAGCAGGAAAAGGCAATAATTTTCCGAGGAACTCCAGGACACACATCTTTGTTTTGGCAAGGGGAATAGGTTGATCTCTGCAAAGTACAAGGGGATCAGAGTTCAGCTTCTTCTGACAGCGCTTTCAGAATAAACCCAGAGCCATGTTACCAAAAAATGTCAGCAATATCAGAGGCTCACCGCAGCTGGAATCTTAACGGGAGCAAAGTCATCCCGCAAGCCTATATATGGATATACTGCCTATTTTTCATAGATAATAGAAGCATTTTTGTATCATGCTTGAACGAGCAGTTCTCTCTTCTGCAGAGTCAGCAAGCAGGTTAACCCTTAAAGATCTGTGCTGCCGCTGAGCATCCAGGCCAAAATTCGAGCTCCTGCAGCACTGCTGTCAGAGCACATCCAAGGTGACTCTCAAACACTTACTGAAAGGACCAGAGGCCCAGGGATGGTTAAACATCACATGCCAGCCACAAATAAAAGAGAAAGAATTATTCAGGTCTTGGAATCGGTAAGAGGAACAGGGACTACGGCACAGTTTCCAGCCTGGAAAACAAAGCTGGAGAGGAAGGGGAAGACTGAACGCTCGCAGTTGAGTAGCATGCAACTGCAGCCAGTTCTGTACATGGTTGTTGCTGCTGCTCAGCCCCATCTAAGATCTTGCACTCAGATCAACTTCCTCTGAAAAATCAAGAGGGTTTGTTTTTTTTTTTCTGACAAATCAAATTAAGATCATTTCCTGCTCTTAAAGTAGTACAGCATTGGTTTGAAAGGGCAATGTGGCCCACACAGAAGAAAAAAACCCAAGCAACTTGTGATAGGCAGCACGGAACACGAGATGGTATCTACCCAACCCAGAATTAAACCCCACCAAGTGCTGCATTCAGTGTAACCCCTCCTGCAGTCCCCACCTTACCAGTCTGATCAGCTGGGCTGAGGCAGGCAGTAACACTGGTGTGAGCCACCTTAACACTCGCAATGAGCAAGAAGCCTTCAGAAGTCAGCAGGGGAAAAACCACTGCTGAACTCTGTCAGCTCTGAAGTGGATTTGTCAGAAGTATCCTCACTCAGGAATGAGTGTTATGCCAAACATCGTTGCTTAAACAAACTTATCAGTCTCTGAAATGCAAGTTAGCACTGCAGCAAATCCTCACTCTGGAGGGGCCCAGAGCACACCCAGGCTGTCAGTGCTTGGGCTTGGATACAAGCCTGGTGCGAGCCTGGAACTGCAGAGGAGACAAGCAAAGCTCGAGCGTGCTGATAACTGCTCCCATGAAAATTAAGGCTGTCTTCATTTTCTTCCCAGTGAGAGCATGACAAGCTTCTCCAAATGAAAAAAAGCAAGCCATTCACAGTTCTGCACTGCTGCACACAGACATGCTTAAGCAGCCCTTGTATTTCCAGCCTCGCCTTCCCCATGATCCTGCTGCTGTGGGTATCTGCCCGCCCGGCCGGGCTGCAGGCCGCCTGTTCATGCCCGCTGCCCTAGACTGTGCCTAACGGTGAGAGTTAACACAAAAGCTCAGCTCCTTGGGGTAACAAAGCCTGCCTGCTCCTAATACTTCACCTTCCTTTGCTCAGAAAGCCTTCAGATAAATATTACTGTCTTAGGAGCTTGCTTCAAACATATAAATAGTTGCTTTTCACTAGTAGTTCAATTTAAAATAAAACCTCCAGCAATTCACATTAAAAAGCCTGTTCTCAGCCAAGACAGGCCACAGGCAGAGGATTCATCTCCATCTGATGTTTGTTCTCAGTAGTCTTAAGCTCTGCACTTTCTATCGACTGCAAAGCTTTACTATTAAATGAGACATTTGCATATCTGCAAGGACAACAGATGATAATTACTAGCGGGGATAATTGGGAAAAACATTGAAGGAAAATAATCAAACCAACAAACTGCTGCAGATATGTCTAATTCTTAAAAACATACAGGAAGACAAACATTCAGATGTGTTGAAGCATCTCCCTGGCTTTTACTGCATTGCAAACAGGGTAACACAGATGAGAGCACAGGCTGGCAGGAAAACTGTCGCTTCGTGCTCAGTCTTTAATGAACAGTGACAGACAGGAGAAAAAATTCCAAGAAGAGATTGCAGGGCTGCAGTGACAAGGCACCGTATGCCTGGATTTAAAAAGTTAAATTGAATCATTCTTTGCTCTCAAATATATAATTTCTCATGATAATTAGTCAGGCTTGGGAACAGTTCAGTTTTGGTTTGCTGCCTGATAATGCCCACAACCCTGTTTAACTTCGGTGTTAAGCACTCATGATTATGGCATGCGGGTGGTGCAAACAATCCCGCTCTCCAGCATCGTAAGTGTGCTGGAAACTCAGCTTTTCAACCCAACAGACAGTCCCCCTTTCCGTCCTCCTCCGCCAGCCCTTTACAAAGTAAACTTGGCATCAAATCCTTACGTGTATAAATGCCAGGAGATCCGAAAAGCAGAACCCAGAAAGCATATGGCTCCATACGTGAAGGCAAGGAACAGCTCCGTTTCAGAGGTCAGCAGCATTACGACAGTTGTAACGTGGGCTACTGATAGAAATAAAACCAACTGCTTTTCTCCTAAGCTATCAGCGTTGTCCAAGGACATTTTTATTCTTCCTTTAGGAAGCCCAAGCAGATGACATTTCGGGAGCGAGTGGAAGCAGCACACCACTAAGCCCACGGAGAAAGACGGGTCTCCGTTTCAGCGTTGTTACTGCCAAGCTCCAACACACAACTGGAAAGGTTATCAAAGCACCTCGAATCCTCTGGTAGCAAAAGGGCAGGGAAGGGATTCCTCACTGCGAGCTACCTGAAATGGGGCTGTCGAGTTGTCTGTTCACTACAGGGGAAAATAAAAAGGAGAAGAGAATAATCCATGACCGCATGTAGTAACGCGACTTCTCAGAGCAAGGCCACCCCCTTATCGAGGCTGCTTCCACCTTGCACCAGGAGAAGCAAAGCCCATGCCAGCGGTGCCTTTTACACCCACCACTACAGCGGTAACCCTCAGCTCTTCTTCAAGGCCACAGAAGTAAAAAGGAAGCTCTTCACGCCTCACAATAACCCCCTAATTAAACAAATAACTAACTGCATGCCTGTCGGCTCCTTGCAGAGCAGACTCAGCTCGGCACCCCTCCAGCTCAGCGCTGACACAGCTGAGCATCTCCAGCCGCTCGCATTCTGTGTGAGAACGAAGGCAAACAAGAAAATTCCCCTCTCTTTCCCAGGAGGGGCAAGCTGCTTTTTGTGATTCCCCTAAGCAACTCGCACCACTGACTTGGATTGCACACACCAAACACACAGTGGGAACCGATATCAACATGGGTGCCTGATTCTTAAAGAGTTTTAACAGGATCCCTGGTTATTCTGATTATTCTTTGCTTTGGGGGTAGCTGAAATTCAGTTTGCAAAGACACTTACTAGGTGTTACTAATGTAAAATATATACTGCAAGAACTCATAGCTCAGCTTCATGGACTAATTAAATGCTGATTTATTTATAGCTCGCCAGCTGCCACATAATTATCTGATTAAAAAACATGTAAAAAATTATTTTATTTAAAAAAGTAGATGTAGCCTTGTCTTGAACAAACAAGATCACAAAATCACTAGGTTGGAAAAGACCTTTAAGATCATCAAGTCCAACTCTTCCTGTCCTGTGCTAAACCATATCCCTGAGCACCTCATCTACCCCTCTGTTAAACACACCCAGGGGCAGGGACTCAGCCCCTTCCTGGGCAGCCTGTGCCAGGCCCTCACAACTCTTTCAGGGAAGAACTTTTCCCTAATATCTAATCTGGACCTGTCCTGGCACAGCTTAGTGCCATTTCCCCTTGTCCCATCTCCTGTCACCTGGCTGAAGAGACCATCACCCACCTCTCTACACCCTCCTGTCAGGTAATTGTAGGCAGTGATAAGGTCTCCCCTCAGCCTCCTCTTCTCCAGGCTGAACAGCCCCAGCTCCCTCAGCTGCTCCTCATAGGATTTGCCCTCCAGCCCCTTCCCCAGCCTGGTTGCCCTTCCTTGGACTCACTTCCAGGACCTCCATGTCCTTCTTATGGTGAGGAGCCCAGAACTGGACACAGCACTCAAGGCCTCACCAATGCTGAGTACAGGGACACAATCCCCTCCCCAGACCTACTGGCCAGACTATTTCTGGTACAAGCCAGTATCAGTGCCGTTGGCCTTCACCAGCTGAAGAGCTACATGCTCTGAAGCATCAGCTCCGTTTTCTTTTGCTCCAGCTCCTTTATTCAGCTCCTCCTCACTTTAGGAGGGGGTTTACGTAAAGACCAAAAGGCTCGTCCACTCCCTGCCAATTGACAAGAAGCAACCCATGCCACTTTGCACACTGTGGTAGCTAATTGCCTACACAGATACTCCTTTTTATTAGCCCTTAAGGCAACATTTACAGCATTTCAGCTCCAGCTACCCAAAGCACCACAGGCAATAGGATGTTGTGACTAGAGGAGCACGTTGTGTGCGTTGATTTATTTATAGTATCGCCTTCCTCATCGCTTTGCAGCACGGGGATGTGGTAGACAGTGTGTGACAGGTTCCGGGAGAACTAGCAAGCTTCAGCTTCACCAGGAGGAAGGGTTCACAGAGCAAAGCCAGCTTACCAAATCTCAGCTCAACACTTCAAAACTCACTCTGGGTGGAAGATTCCTTTTGTTACGGACTCGTGTCCTGCCAGTTGCACGTTCCCTCTGAAAGGCATGCTACCGCACTCTGCTCCTGTCACCACGCTACCAGGGAAGATACTCAAGAGTTGTAAGCAGCTACATGGAACAACCACAGAGAGCACTCACGTGCTGTTGGAAATGCAGAAGGCAGTTACTTCTGTTCAGTCTCTGGGTAGCCCTGCAGCTTTGCACCAACATCCCACCAAAATACCACCACATGGAGAGAAACAAGGCTGCTGGGAGGCTGCAGTAAGCTTTGGGGCTTCCTGATTTTCATACCCGAAGGAGATGTGGCACCAGCATCAACCACCGATTTTTTCTCACAACACCCTTATTGTCATATACCAAGAGGTACTTGTATAGTAAGAACACCAGCACGTAACCTCCTTGAACAAAAGAGACCTTGAAGACCCAAAGAATTAAACAGTTTAGAGAAAAGAAAATGAGAGGAGCTCACCACTGGACTGGCCCGAGCAGAACTGGCTCTGGAGGATGCCCGAGATCCCGAACCAAGGTAGCAGCTGTACTCAGAAGGCTGCCGCAGGGAAACCAAGGAGAGCAAGCAGAGAAAAGAGAGAAGTGTTAGAGCTGGGAAGGGAAGAGAGAGAGAATTTAAGAGCATTACACCTGAAATTAGTTACAAAAATGGTTACATGCATCTCAACAAAGGAATTGCAGTGGAAGTCAGAGAACAGATGCCTCAACTGTTAATGGAAAAAATGAAGGCAAGCAGTAATTCCAGCTGACAGACCAAGTGGAGTTTTGATTCAATTCTTAGAATGACAGAACGCCTATGATTTATTTACATATCCTAAGATACCAGCCACAAGTAAACACACACACACACACACACACCCCCGCAAAAAAGGCTCAATCCTACTACCCCTCAAGTGCTCCAAGGTTCTCTGGTGAGCCATGTTCTCAACGCTGTGCACACATAAACAGAATCTGTGCTCCACAGGCCAAGCAAGAATCATCCATGCAAAGAAAGACCAAGTCTCTCCCTCCTGCTTTTGCAGCACCTGCAGTCCTCATCTCCTGCCAATTCAAGTATTTTAGTCCTTAAAAACAACCGTCTCGGCAGTGATGAAGAACAGGCAGGGCTGACTTGCTGCTGGCAAGGAGAGAGAACATGTCTACGCTGGTTTATTTCCTGAAGTTTTATTTGCAGTGGAAGTAGAGAAAGGAAGCAAAAGTTGAAAGTGTCAGAGGAAACAGAACCAAAACTTATTCTGGAAATGCATTTTAGAATTTTCCCCCTCTCTTTTCAGATTTCAGAGTTTCACTTTCAATCTTGTATTCAGATGAACTCCCTAGAAAGGTACACAAGCATATACAACAGGCGTCTGTTACCTTCAGAGCAGAGATGAATTCTAGAAGCCCTTTAGGCTTACCAGACATGGTATTTCGCCTATCATAACCACCCCAAGGGTACTGTGAGTGTAGCCTTCCATAAAGGGGCACATTGGGATGCAGAAATTTCAGGTGCCAAAGCTTGTACCGATGGAAGGGCCAGGGCAGCTCACAGACAGGACCCAGCATGAGGAACTGCTCTTCTCAGCAGCTCACGCTAGGCCGCTCAGGGCCTTTACAACTTTGGTTCATGGGCCCTTAAGACCATTTTTCAGCTACAAACCTACTGATATTGGAAGTATGATGCTGCTTGTGAGATGGACGTGCTCTGTCTTTATTTTAGGGGTTCTTCTATTAAGTTACCTAGCCAGTGCCAGGACTCCTCAAGCTACAGAGATACCCAGCTACAGGAGGCCTGTTTCAGCATCGTTAAGCTAAGAAAGCGCTAGGTGATGAAATGCAAATGAAGCTTACAGCACAAATAAACGTTTGGAGGGCAGGCTGGAAATAACCCCAGCTGTGGTACAACCATGGTGTAGTCACTAACCTCAAAGCACCATGTTCCAAGGTGCATGGTGCTGAGCGAGCAGGGCAGCACAGGACCATGCTGTGAGGGCAACCAAGCTGGGGAAGGGGCTGGAGAGCTTATTCAGTGTCCTAGCACAGAAGCCTTGCTGGGGGTTTATGTTTAATATAACAAGGGAGGCGGGATACACTGGATCTGTGCGACAAGGAAGAAGCATTAACTACTGATGAATCCCATGTTAATGTTTCATGGGGCCTATTTATTCTGTAGCTGGAAGCAAGCACTGCTTGTTCAACTGAGACCAAGCACGGCCAGTTTCACCTTCCCTCCCTGCATCCACCCGTCCTCTGATCACCCAAAAACATTCCTTGGGGACAGCTCCCCAGATGGCGCACACCCCTTCCTGCACTGTTAAAAGTGCTACAAGGTTCAGAGACCTTAAACTAAGGACAGGTAACCTGGGAACTGTGAGAAGGTGTTCCCTTGGAGGCAGAAGCCTTGCACTTCAACTCTCCTAGAGCTACTGGGAACCATGTGACAGGAACTGGGAAGGCTGGGTTATATGGAGGCTCACAAATACCGGTGGCAGGCACAGGGTGCGATGGGATGGAGGAAGGGGAACAAGCACTGGCATTTTATTCAGCATTCCCCCCTCAAGCCACTACTGAGCGGCTGAAAGACACACAAACAGCATTTGGGCTCAGAGCCCCGCTGTAAGTGAGTTCTCCCAGGAGAAGCAGCGTATCATCTGGACCTCAGAGAGACTTTTCCCAAACAAAGGAAGCCATTCCACACAAACAAAGGGTTGCAACCAGCCCAGTGCAGCCTCAGCGGCAAGTTCACTGAATTGCAGGCTGCCAGGACAGCCCAGACAGATGAAGTATCGATGGATCTCTGGAGGCAGCCCAATGAAAACAAGGCAGAAACGGGAAACAAAGAGTCATATGAAGTGTGACACCGGGAGCAGCAGGATCCACGGTCCAACTAGAGAAGCAGTGTGGTTGCATAAAGGATGGCTTAGCCCTTCGAACACTAACGAGCACTTAGTAAGCGTCCTTTAAAGTCTGTTTCCTTCTCTAAGGATAAAATTGTAACAGTTAAGGTTAAATTAACAGCGATGCTTTGTCTTGAGACTTTTTTCTGATCAGGTCATGGGCAGTGGGTTTTTTTTTGCCATCTGGGTGCGTTTTTGGTTGGTTGCTTGCTTGGGGATTTTCTGATGACCAGGAGAGGAGCTCAACAGCAGAATAAGCACTGGGTCCACAGAGCAGAACTTAAAACCCCCAAAGAGACCTGTTTATTTTTCCCAGGCAGATCCAACAGCAGCAGATGTTCCACTTGGCCCAAACACCCATAGTGACACAGAGGCCCCACCTGAGGAGAGGTAAAGGCTTTTCCTGCCTTCCGATCTGCACACTGAGTCCTGCAGCCTCTCTCTTTTGGAGAAAGGAACAATTTACGTTGGCACTCCTCACACCCCTCTCCCCATGAATGACAGAGCCCTCCACTCACAGGAGCACACATATGTCACGAGTTGCCTGAGACATCGGTCGCTACAGAATACGAGCCCAAGGAACAGCACCAAGCAAGCCGTGCGCTCGCAGCGATCCTTTACTTCATGCCATCAGACAGCTGCTAACAGGGAAGCCATTTTATTTACTTATTTCTTTAAAAACCTGATTTGCTCTTGGTTTTCAAACCAAGAAGTACGTCTCAGCAAGGGAAGGGACTTTGTGTCCCGGCATTCCAAGGCGTTTTATGTGCAAGCTAAGCTCTGTCAGCGCTAGCCAGAGCCGGGCTGTCCAAGGTTGAGCAGGGTTACAGCAGCAGGTGAATCATCAGTATTTCATGGAAGCCCACGGAAAACTGTGCCGGTACTTCTGTCTACAGCAGCAGGCAATAAATCTCACAGAGTCAATCTTAAATGCTGCCCAGTCCAGAAAAGCCTGCGTTCAGGGACACACGGGTTAATGGAGGACAAAGACAAGACAAGAGGGAAATGCAGAAAACATCTTACAGCACGAGAACTAGAGGCACTATACCGCCGACTCCCACTGTAAACGCTCTCGTCGCACACAGACGCCTACAATTAAAAGACAGAGTCAGAGCAGGACTGGCAGACCCCAGTTTCTGGTTTCAGTCTGGAGCATTGCAAACCGGCAAGATGCAGCGCAAAGGACAGAGGGGAAAGGAGCAGCATGCACAGGGACAGGGGCACCTCCTGTGAGCAACTGCAAGCAACATGCCAGCCAAGGCCTAACGCTCCCTGCAGCCAGCGAGCTGGGACATGCCGTCAGGCGCGTGCGGAGTCCGACACCCACCCTAGTCCCTCACCACACGCAGTCATGCACCAACCCTTCTCCCCCAGCCATCGGTTCAAAAGCTTTGCTGCCTTCCAACACAAAAGGCCGCATCAGTTCTCAAGCTGTGCACCATGGCTCTAACTTTCATTTCTGGTGCTGGCAAAATACAGCGTGGAGGAGGAACCCCCCCCATTTGCGCCTGATGAATTGATAGCCAGTCTATCCCATCAGTAAAAGGGGAGGAAGATGCACATGTTAAGACTCCTGCTCCAGCCTGGCACATCAATGCCTGGCTTGGGAAGCTCTACATTTAAGCAATGAGGATAAAATCTGAGCACAGCTCATTTAAAGGTTAAATGAGAGTGGGAAAGTGGCCAGGAAAACCCAATATTCAAGCAGAGTTTTGTCGGCTGTTACACAACCAGAGAGAATTGATGTTGCCTGTCCCTGGCCGGCTCCTGCACAGACCAAAACAAAGACAAAGGTTTCCCCTCCATGGTCTCCCCAGCATCACAACCCCACGAGCACCAGCTGTGCAGTTCCAACCGGAAGGAAAAGGAAGGCTCAGCAAATCTGGGTTGGTACAAACAGCATCACACACATGCACTCAGATGGATCAGACACCAAAGGGTGAAACAAACGGGCCCAAGAGGAGCTACAGAGGTGAGAGACAACATATGCAGGGCTGAAGGTGAGGGGGTTTCAGTATTGGTGCTGAGAGTGTTAGTACGACAAACCCTGTAACTTCTGGCTGGCAGGGCATCGCTGTACAGCAGGGAGGGCTGAGGAAGACAAGCATTAAACTTTTTTTTTTTTGTGTAGAAAATGCAATATAAAAAGGCTCCTACAACAGAAATAACCATCTCGACACAAGCTCTGTATTATTAAAACCAAAAGAGAAGGAATCCCAGGATAGAAAGTGTTAGTCATCTGCACCATGGAAGCATTAGATCCCAACTCCCAAAGCCTAAGAATACCAGGCAGACACGTGCATTTCCTACAGGAAGGGAGGACATGAGAGTGTGCAAACCAGCAGAATTTAATTTCAGGTGGTTAAACTGTTATTGCCTCTCACACATTTGTGCATAGCAGTCAAGAAAGGGTGTTTCTCCTCACTTCAACCAAAGCCAGGAAGAGAACTACGTACAAAGACAGACTTTCTTGAAGATACAGGTTTTTAAGTGTTTCACTCTGTTATAAGGTTATCTCTTGTGTATTTTATCTAACAAAGATGCAGAAAAACCTCAAATAATTTAGGGCAGAATTAGGAGTACTGAAGTCAGAGCACCATAAAACAAGCAGACTCAGCAGTTAGTAACCACCAACCACACAATGCAGCGATGATGTTCAGACAGCACTCCCTGTATCTGGCAAACCGAGGCGCAAGAGATACTCCAGCAGCGGTCCCCAGCCCACGGCTTGCAGGCAACGTGCTAGGGCTGGGTCCCCCCGGCTCGTGTGGGGTGTCCCCACCACTGGCCACTGCATCTGGGGCGATGGGCAGGACCACTGCTCAAGCACTGCTTTGCTAGCGCTGGACTGGCTGAGCTCTGCTCACACACAGAGGATGATCCAACCTCCTGGGTGATTTTGAAGCTTCAGGGATTTGTTCTTCTAGGAGTGAGTGAATGACCTGCCTGTAACATCCTTTTCTGCAGACTGGATTGCCTTCAGCTTGCTAAACTGACACGGTCTGCAGAGAGCTGCCTCCAACAGAAGGGAGAGCTTAGCTCGTTAAGATTTCCCTTATTTTTCCAGACTAATTGAAGCTAAAAGCAAACTGTAGGAAAGGGAGGAGCAGCAGAGGAAAACTAATTGTGCTCATTTGAACACAGCTTTCCATTACTCACTCCAATCTTGAAAGGTTTGATTTGGTTTTGTTTTTAAAAAGAGTTACAGAGACTCTTTGACAATTGGTCCAAATTCCTTCCTAAGTACAAGAGGTTGTATTGTCCAAACGAAGCCAGAACAAGTCCAGGCTAGGTAAAGCCAGAGGGCAACAGACCCAATTTCCGTTTTGGGCAGAAGGTTGAGACGTGGAAGCGTATCCGCTGTTGGGAAGCCCCAGGTCAGAGTAGTAGGAAGCCTGCGTGAACAAAGGAACAACAGAAAAAAATCAAACCCTTGAGAGCTCAGCTTCGTAACGGGGAGTTTCTGAATCCCTTTATAATGAGAAGCAAGGAGTGAGTTAGGTGATTACAAAGAGCAGGGGGGTCAAAGCGGTCACAGATGCAAAAAGAAGTGGTAACTGCATCAAAGGCACGAGGATGTGCAAAGATGTTGTCCTCTTTCAAATTGTATGGTTGGGTTTTTTTGTGTTTTTTTTTTTTTTAAAAAAAAAAAAGGCCTTTCCTCTGTCCCTACAGCTTCTTATGCACAAAACACCCATTTGGTTTATTTTCCACTGAAAAGGCTTCAAACCCTCACGTTCTCTCCTCCCCCTGGTAGCTATGACCCAATGTGAGAGCACGCTGCAAGGACATGGTTTGGATAGGACTCAGAAGACAGACCCCATTCTCAGAAGCATGTACACGGTCTGTGCACCTAACTCCCACCCTAATTCCAGCTAAGTGCAGCTGGATTTATCACCCTACTTCCAGCTTCCATGAAACAGAAGAGATCTGTTTCACAAGATGCTGGAAACGTTCTCTCACAGGCTCAGAGCTGCATCACAGCTTCCCACCTAAAAAAACCCCCTGGATTTATTTCTTCTCACATGCAGTCCCACTGCTGCAGACAACAGAGCTAACAACCGCTGCCCATCAAGCACTGGAAAAGAAATACTGGTCAGTCAGTCAGCTTCCCAGTGAATTCTTGAGGGGTTTATGACCTATAAGCTAAACCCAGGAGCAGGAGAAGGTGCTGGGACAGGTCTACTGGGAGACAGAGAGCAAAGCCAGGTACCAATGCTGCTGGGACCAAGCAAGCAGCACGCTAGGAGATGTAGCAAGGCTGAACATCACCTTCCACGCACCTTCCTACCTAGCATCTAGCCAACCCTGCGCTTGTGGTCCAACAATTTGGTCTCCCCAAGAACAGGGAGATCTTAGTTCAACACCAAAAGTACCAATAGCAAGTCTAGAGGGCTTCACATCCCCCTTGCCGTCCAAAACATCACCTTCTCTATCTAGCCCGATGTACCACATCCCCAGTCATCCTCCTGGCACCTGCGCTGGCGTGTAGGATGCCAGCTCAGCTTTTCTGCCACCAAGTTAGCTGTGAGAACTTCCATCAACACCAAGCTGGCACGCAGGGCTTGCCAGGCTGTGCAGGAAGGCTGACGGCAGCAGGATATTTATAATCCTGGGTGGGACTCAGGATTTTGGCTTCCCAAAAGCTGTAGGAGCATGCAGAAAATATGTTATGAAAAACTTGTTATAAACAGCTGTTTTTAGCAGGGTGAATATTTAAGTGTGCAACTCAAGGTCAGACTGGAAATCAGTGTACATCAAGCATCTCTCAGAGCCAGAGGAATCAGGAAAACAGAGGCATGCATCAGGAAGACTTTGCATTTGCCTTGTTTCCAGAGAAACACTGGCCTAAAAGCATGTCTTAAGCTGTGCTTAGATAGTTAGTCTGGCACAGCAGGGACAGGTGCTGCCCCAGGCACAGCAGGAAGGTGTAACATAGGGCAAGCACAGGCTGCTGCGGCCAGCGAGCAGAGGCAGGGAAGAAGCACTACCTCCCCACATCCCCACCCTCCTGAAATGACTTTTGGGCTCGCTCCCACTCCTGTAACTAGACACAAATCAAATCACAAAGGTATTTTCAAAGCCTCCCTGGCACCGTTCAGAGCCTGCCTTTCCCCACGGGTGCGTGCTCACTGGTGAGAACGGTTGTTCGGCAGGAGCTCCACACTTCTCCCTTCTCCTCTGTACTCCAGAGCTTCAACAGCCATCCTCTAACACCTCACTTCTCCACTCAGTTCTTACAGGGGTCTAGACAACCAAGATACTGTGCTTTCAGTAGTCAGCAATTACTCAGCTTTCCTACACGCCCCAACTAACCCTTGCATCATCGGTGTAAGTTACACAGGCACTGACTCTGTTTACAAATGAGGGAGATATGTGACAAAGTGAAGAAACCCGTTCCTTCTTGACACCAGACCTCTGTCACTGCAGGCAAACAGGTCTGTGGACACACTCACAGGTATATACTGAGAATAAATCACTGCCTGACCTGAAAGAAAAACAATTAAATATTTCTCCCTCCCTTTTTTTTCTCCCCCTGAATGCCTATAAAACAAGACTTTCACCAGAAAGGAATCTGAACTGAGCTTGAAGGAATTTCGTTCCCACGTAGGGAGGAATTTGTAACCTGCATGTGGACACCCAGGCACGTGGCATTACTCACAGGGAAGGAATCGACCTGTGGCACTGCCGAGCGCAGTGTACAAAGGGTGATCTCCACGTGGACATCGCTCCGCTTTACGGCTTAAAAATCAGATGCCTGCTTTGGAAGCAGCTGTTAACAGCAGGCTCATCGCTTCCTCACTGACCCAAAGGATTTGCCTCCTCTGGGATGTTTTTTTGTTGTCATTTTGACAATCTTTATGGTTGGGTCCAGGGTTTTTGGAAGAGGGAACTCCTAAAAGTGAACACCAGCCAGGCTGGCATCGACTGGGTTTAGAGATTCAATTGTCACGGTACCCCCAAACTTTCCTGCCCCTTCTAATTAGTGGCTGGCCTGACTTACAAGTTGCAATGCAAACTGAGGATATTGCTGTAATTCTGATCTATACAGACTGAACCTCCACGCTGCAAACCCTCATACTGAGGTGATTTTAAATAATTTAAAGCAGAAACCAAACACCACCTTCTGCCTGCCTGACTTCCTTACAGACAGCTTGCTCTTCCTGCAGCACTTGGAGCTCTGGAGTTGAAGAATACGAACATGGAGCATCCTTTGCCAGGAGCACTACGTAACAAAGTTCCTCCAACTTGTCAAACAGGGATGAGGACAGGACATGCCGCTTTCTAAACAGTTTGAACAGCAGTATTTCACTGTCTTTTATCCCCAGGTGAAAGCTAAATGCATAAAGCTGTATAGAGGGAACAATTTAAAAGTGGCTCAGAATATAAAGCCTCATTTCACTACTGATATAATCATCTGTTTAACCCCGTGCTGGGAGAGCTCTCTCACGTTCAGCACACGTCGCTCGAACGCTTAGTTAAGCAGAGCCTTAAAAGCAGTTTATTTTTCCCCTAAACACACAGCGTTAGCCTGCACACCACTAAATTTCTTGGGAAGCCTCAACAGCATAGAGACTGACAGGCTACTGAGCTTGTGCCTGCCTTTGTTAAAAGAAAGGCAAGGGGGAAAACCCACCAACCCAAACAGGTTTCTCTTCCTTGCTCCCGAAGAGGCTCCGCTTCAGACAATACCTGCAAGGGATTTGCACAACCCCAATATTTAACAAAGCGGGGCAATTAGTTCCTCTGAGGAACACAACACACTTGGTGCTGGAACAGAAGGAACACTGTGACCCACTTACACACCACGGAGTTAATTATTAAGCTTTTTTGACAGGAGCCTTTCTAGAAGTGAAGTACATCAATGGTAATACCACAACAGCTAAGCCCTAATGCTCTCAAGGGCCATTCACCTCCGTGGGAATTTCCAGAAGCTCCAGAATACAAGTTAGAAAGGGGGAAAAAATAATATATATATATATATATATATAAATGAAAAGCATTTGGTTAAGCAAGCTCCAAATAAGCAATCTACACTGGGGCGGGGAGGGAGTTGAAACGCCACAGCCTGTTTTACACACGCAGCTCTCAAGCCGTGGACTAAATTCCAGGTGAAGCTCGGAGGTCTCAGCGTTAGAGCACGACATGAACCCGTCACACAGGTTGGGAAACGATGGTTTGGTTATGAAACACGTGGCAATCCCTCCACGCCACCTCCTGCCAAAGGGTTTCCCGTCACAATTGAACTTGTACCCAATTCCCTGTTGGAGTTAAGCAGCTCTGGCTTCCAAGTCCCACCCGGACCGAATTCAGCAGCTTTCCCTTCCCACTCGTGGCCTAATTTTTATTTATGAAAGGGCTTATTGCTGCACCTCCCCATCTGACACACTGCAAAGCCCACAAGGTGCAAGACAGGAGAAACCTGCTTTACCACAGAGAAGAACGTGCTAATTGGCCTTATTAAACACAGCAACAGGCTCTAGAGCAATATAAATCATCTACTAACCCTGCTAGATCTCCTACTCTGGGACGATCCGTACGCGTCTTCCTCGTAACCATTGGTCTGTTACAGAAGGCAAGGAAAAAGAAGAGGAAAAACAGAACAAGAAGAGAGGACAAACAATTGATGCTGGCCCAGATGGGAATTGTCAGCACAAGTCATCGCTTACAAAAAGCAAAGGCAGAGAGAGGACTTTGGAAAGACACACCAGGAACAGAAGTGCAACGTTAGGGCATTATTTCAAAGCTGAGGACGTGAATGTTTGTGTCCATCACCAGCCCAGAATGTCAAGGATACCCTTGCCTGCCTTTTTTGACCTCCTTTGTTGTCATTAAGAAACACTTTGGCTTCCCCTAATATCACTGTGCTCCCGCGAAGCGCGTGTGGGACAAGAAGGGGACACCAGTGATGAGGCACAACAGTACCACACGTTTCCCTCCACAGTTCCTCCGGCAGCTGAGCAATGAAAAAGCAACAAATGGGAGCAAAGGAGTAAATTCCCAGTTTCCATTTGAGAAACGTGGGCAGTGCTGTATTACATATCCTTTCAGGTTTCCCCAGTGACATCAAAGTGAAACCCCGATAGTGACCATCTGCCATATTCTGTGTGGCAGTCCAAAGACCACAAAGAGACTTCAGCCGGTTTAGCTGCCCTTTGTCATGCTCTGGAGCCTGCCTCATTGTCCTTAAGATGCTCCCAAGGGAGAAAACACCAACAGCCTCAAAATGAGCATCTCCCAAGCAGGGCGAGACAATTCAACTCCCTACAGGGTGTCCTGGTTTCAGTCAGTATAGAGTTAACTTCATTTGTAGCAGCTGATGGGATGCTGTGTTTGGGAGTTACAATGAAAGCAGTGCTGAGAACACCCTGATGTTCTTAGTTGCAGTCAGACAGTCAAGGACTTTCTCAGCTTCTTCCTATTTCTCTCTTCAGGAGAAAGGAGGGGCGAAGCCAGGACAGGTGACCCAGATGGGCCAAAGAGTGTATTCCATGGCAATGACGTCCTGCCCAGGAGAACGGGGGGCTGAGGGGAGGAAGAAGAGGGGCGGTGGCGGGACGCGTGCTGCTTGGGGGGACGGTCGGGTTGCGGGACAGCTCTGGGTGGTCCAGCCTGAGTTGTGTGGGTCGGGGAGAAACTGCATTGGGGATCAAGAGTTTCATCTTCTTTTGCTCTAAAGTCCTGTTAGCATTGGGATATTTGATCTTTCTGTTCTCTCAGTAAACTCTCCTTATCCCAACCCACAGGCCTCTTAGTTTCTTGGGTTTGGAGTTATTTGCCCTTCCTTTTCCCTTCCCTTGTTTCCCCCTTTTTCCCTCTTCCCCTGCTCTTTTCCTTTAAGGAGCAGGCAGCTGCGTGGATCTCGGCCCACAGCCGGGGGAAACCACGACAAGGAACGATGCAGCCTCTACTACATCCGTATTTTAACTCCCTTTATGGAAATGCAGTTACATACACATTCTGTCAGCAGTCCCTATTTCTGTGTAATGTGAAAGCTCGAGTCAGGGTCTGAGTTTTCAAGGTGCTCTTTACGTACAGCACCGATGCAAGCGCTTGCATTACACCACGGTTACACAGGTGGAGGCTCAGTATTGAGTCCTGGGAGTCACAGCATATCCTTGGCATTGGGCTGGTGAGCTCTGACAGCCGACGTGCTGCACATATTCTCCTGTCCTGTCACAGCAGCTTTGCACACTAAAACCTCTCTGAAAGAGTTACTCAAGATACATACTGCTTTGGAGTAGTTCTTCTTTTTGGTCCTCTCATTCTCTAATCCAGCCTGCGGTGAGATTAAGAAGGCAGGATGAAAAGATCAATGAGTTTATGGGCACCCATCCATCTGCACACCAGGCATGCGTATCTACATGCAGAAACATCCCTTCTCCTCCAGCTCTACTCAACACAGCTCAGTGAGCACAGACACACACAGATACTCACACCCCACAAGTCAAACGGCCAGTTATTAGAGAATATCATTAAAAGTGACGATGGTGCTGGGTAAATCTAGTACTGTCACTTCAAACGGTTCATGCTCGTGGGGTTAAGTCAATTAGCAGAGCTACCAGCTGCCTGTACTTACTACATCGATACATCCATGCAACACCCCAAGCCTGGCTGAACTATTTCTGGATGTAGGTCGCTGGCAAACAGGGGCATTCCCAGTGTGGAACAGGGCGGGGACCGGAGCAGGGTGAGAAGACTCCTGAGCCTGTAAAGCTGCTCGCCGAGGTTTGCTCTCTGCAGAGACTGAGATGGCTCCCACTCAACGCAAGGCAGCACCCCTGGCACTATAAGGATGTTTTTTAACCTGAGCCTAAAGTCTCATGTGCTCATTCTTCCTTCTGCGCCCTCCCCGTTGTTCTTCCTCAGGAGCCAGCTTTATCTCAGTGTGTCCAAACCCTCTTGTTACCTACAGAGTTTGGTTTTATCCTCCCAGATGAGGGAGGGATGTGGTACCACGAGCTACAGCTTTGCAGGCAGCATGTCTGTCCTGTTGCCTTTGCAAGATCTGGTCTGAGTGAGCTCACGAGGGAGTTTATTCCTTTGCAGATTTAGGCTGAAGTAAAACCAGACACACCTGATCAAGCAATGGGCCAGAGGCTAACGGAGGGAGTCTTAGGGGACATAAAAGTTTTTGTGCTCTGTCCTACCATAACTACTGAACTAGTCCCAGCTTAGAGCTCACCATCACTCAGTGCTTTTCATAGAATCACTAAGTTGGAAAAGACCTTTGAGATCATCGAGTCCAACTGTTCCCGCCCTATGCTAAACCATATCCCTAAGCACCTCATCTGCCCTTTTTTTAAACACACCCAGGGGCAGGGACTCAACCCCCTCCCTGAGCAGCCTGTGCCAGGCCCTCACAACTCTTTCAGGGAAGAACTTTTTCCTAACATCTGATCTGATCCTGCCCTGGTGCAGCTTGAGGCCATTTCCCCTTGTTCCATCTCCTGTCACCTGGCTGAAGAGACCATCACCCACCTCTCTGCACCCTCCTGTCAGGTAACTGTAGGCAGTGATAAGGTCTCCCCTCAGCCTCCTCTTCTCCAGGCTGAACAGCCCCAGCTCCCTCAGCTGTTCCTCCTAGGATTTGCCCTCCAGCCCCTTCCCCAGCCTGGTTGCCCTTCTCTGGACTCACTCCAGGTCCTCCATGTCCTTCTTATGCCCAGAACTGGACACAGCACTCAAGGTGCAGCCTCACCAGTGCCCAGTCCAGGGGCACATCTGAACTGCGTCAGAGCAGCGAGAGATGGAAGTTCTGTCTTTATGTCACAGACCACAAACTGCCTCAGGATTGCTTCAGATCACCTCTGCTCCCAGAGCAGCAGCTATCACAACAGATGTTAGTCTTTTCCTCATGGTTAGTCTTTAAGCACACACACTGCAATACAACTCGCAGGCTGTTCTCACCGCTGGGTAGGTGCTGGCATATTCCAACTGAGACTGCGAAGGTGTGAAGGGAAATACACATCAGAATAGGATGGAAAACACTGCAGCAGGTTACAGCAATCAAAAGGATCATCCAAAACAGGCCAAACAGTCCAAAAAAACACACAAAAAACCCCACCAGGCAGAGAGATGTAAATCCCACCTAAAGAACTTTGGTAATGCAAGACCTCCTGCACAGAGCCAGGAGTCGAGAACTTCGTTGAGCAAAGAAGCTGAGAAAAGTGCAGAAACTCCATCACGTGTGGTTCCCAACACCACAGCATGCCACATCAGATGGAATTAAGAGACCAGCGGCTGAGAAGGGGCAGAACATGGACACTTGCAGCAGCAAAGCGACTGACGAGACACCCAAGCGTCTCAACAGGCACGGGATGCTGTCACTGAGCCTCCCTAGGAAAAACTGCGTGGTGAAGAAGTGAGCTCGTAGAATTCCCAAAGCAAGGGAGGCAGGGCACTCTTCACAGGTTCAGGATGAGCCACAGACAAGCTATAAAAGATGCTCCTGCACGGCAGCCAAAGGTGTGGTTTTGATGGCTGCTCAGCATCCAGACCAGCTCCCCAAAAGCTCATTCAGGCATCCCCTTGGAAAATAAATATTCCAGGAGAAAACAGAGTAAAAGCTATGCAGATTAATAGGGCGGTGAAGTTTTAGGGAGCAGCTCCTTTCATCAAAAGCTTCCTGTACAGAAAAGCAGCAGAGCTTCAGAGAGCATCTCCCAAGGCCATCACCCCCTCACGATGCAAAGAGCCCGCCTGCCAGGAATGCAAGATCAGCCCTCAGGAAATGGAAGCCTTGTAGACAACTACGATGGCATCTGGCTACTGTGGAATCAGCCTTTGAACATCCCAGGACAAAAAAGAGCACTGAGAATTCTCTGAGCAGTTCTACCAGCCCTCTGTGGGCACAAGGTGATGGTTTTGGCACATTCTTCGTGCTAAAATGGCTCAGAAGCCAAACTGGACACTAGTCCTGAGGTCATTTTTCTAGGTGGGTTGGTTGTTTTGTGCACTTGGTTGTTCCTAAGACACAACATGAGCCAAACCTTCACAAACAGCCAGAGAGAAGTGGTCAAAAATATTGAAGAGCAACTACTGCAAACCCACACTGAGAAAAGGAGAGGTACTAGGGGGAGGATCAGTTCAGATGAGCAAACATGTACTGGCTTCTACAATCCCAGCGACGCTTGGAGCAGGGAAGGAAGCTCTGTCACAGAGTCACAGAATCACAAGGTTGCACCCCTTGAGTATTTATAAATATTGATAAGATCCCCCCTCAGACTTCTCTTCTCCAGGCTAAAACGTCCCAAGTCCCTCAGCCTCTCTTTGTCAGAGAGATGTTCTGCATCTCTCAGCATCTCTGTAGCCCTTTGTTGTCTCCCTCTAGTAGCTCCCTGTCCTTCTTGATGTGGGGACCCCACCACCGCACACAATATTCCAGATGAGGCCTCACTAGGGCAGAGCAGAGAGGCAGGAGAACCTCCCTCGACCTGCTGGCCACACTGTTCTTGATACCCCCCAGGATGCTGTTGGCTTTCTTGGCCCGAGGGCACACTGCTGGCTCATGATCAACCTGTTGTGCAGCAGAACCCCCAGGTCTTTTTCCACAGAGTCAGCCCCTAACCTGTACTGGTGCACAGGTTATTCCTCCTGAGGTGCAGGACCCTACACGTGCCCTTGTGGAATTTCATATGATTCAAAGGGTAGATGAGGTACTTAGGGATATGGTTTAGCACAGGACAGGAACGGTTGAAAACTCTTCTATGCAAGCATCAGCTTGCGTAAGAATATGGGGACGGGGGAGGAGCCCTGGGCAACATCACCAGGGCAAAAAGTTTCAACCAGATCTGTTAGGAAAAGCCATCCTTTGCAAAAGTATCTGGTGTTTACGGGTCATCCCCTATGCCAGGTGGGGATAGGTGTTGGTCTGGACCGGCAGTGGTTATGGTAGGGTGAAGACATGCTGGCAGCCCAGAGACTGGCTCCTCCGGGGTGGTCAAAGCTCCTTCTGGAGGGGTGCAATGCTTTGATCTATAACTGCTGTTTCCATATATAACTGCAAAACACTGGATCACGTAACAAGAACACAATGGGAGGAATCCATAGCAGGTTTCCATGAGCAAAAGGTGCTTCAGGTGAACAGGGTTCCTGCTATGAGCGCGATCCCAGAGTGCTTGCACCTTGCCACGTCAAGGGGGGCACAACTACAGCCACGGTTAAACAACCTCCTCGTACCACCACCACCTTCTAAATAGAAAGAACTGACATTTCCATTATTCCCTTCCAAAACACCCTTTCATGGAGGTTTCCCAAGTCACCTTTAAGCAAAACAACCATTGGTCTTCACAGTCAGTGGTGAGGATAAGCTTTTCTTCGCTGAACCTTTGGAGGTTTAAGGCATCTTCTAGCTTGGAAAAGCAACTGAGTAAGTTTGCTAGCTTAGAGATTTTAACAGCATTTCCTAAGTAGCCACAAGGATTCCACTAGAAGGGAACAAGGCAACAGTTAAAATTAAGTACAACTTACTCTACCTTACAGTGAACTCCATTAGGAATCACTGAGCAAGTAATTGATTCCCCTCCCCCCACATCTTTCAGAGCGCTTCTAGAGGCACATTAGCTGTTTCACTCAATCCTGTTCTTTAGGGGAGAAAAGGTAGTTCTAGCCTCAATAATTATTAGCAAGTTTTTAAAGGAGAGAAAATAAATAATTTTTTAAAATTTAGGACAGAAGAATCTCCAAAGAGGCCAGAAACCAAGGGCTACCAATACAGGTCCTGCGATGAATGACACATCTTGCTTGCTCTATAAAAATACGCCTGCTCCTCCAGCTTAAGCACACAACTAGCTCTCAGTAAATCAGGGACAACACCCTCCCCTCTGATCACCTGCTGAAGGCTCCTTACACAAGCTGAGACAACAGCATCAGCTGGTCACAACTCCGAAATCGCTTAAACCATCTTCACAGTCCCGAGGGCCGACTACGTCTGTGCTAGAAGGGAGTTCTGGTCTGTAGCTCATGGATTGCCTGGAAAATACTGCAGGGATGTTTTGAGGAATAAACTGTCTGAAGTGTTCCTATGGAGTAGTACTGGAGCCCTGCAGCACCCCGGGCTCTGCTAATTTCTCCTGCCACAAAGCTGAAGCCTGCAGATGAAGTTCAAACATCTCTAGAGCCCTTTTGAGGGGAGCTTTCACCTGCAATTCTAACCTATTTCCACTGATAATTTGCTTTTGTTTTCCTGAGCTGATGAACACTGACCACGGTGTAAACGAGCAGTTCCTCTTCCCAAGTTCTTGGTATCAGTAACCAAACAGGGAGGTCACAATGTGCACACAAGAAGCAGCTGCGTGTACCATTGTTTCAGCCAAGTACTTCCTGCAACAGTGACAGCGAAGAGCATTTATCAGGAATGTTTCTGGAGAGCCACACGCTCTGCTGGTACTCCTGCCCAACGCCTACAGAGTGACAGGCTGATGGAGCCCTGGGACAGGCTGCCCAGGGCGTGTGGAGTCTCCTTCTCTGGAGAGATTCAAGACCCATCTGGACACTGACCTGTGTGACCTGTCCTAGGGAACCTGCTTTGGCAGGGGGTTGGACTCGATGATCTCTGGAGGTCCCTTCCAACCCCTACAGTTCTGTGATACAAACCTGACAATCCCCCAGGCTGAAAGAATTATTGATTTACACAGACTCTTAAAAAAAAAAAATCTAATAAAATAATGAAACAAGCAAGCAAACAAGAAGAAAAAAACACCCCAAACCCAGCCCATATGCCTGGAACACAGAACACAGCAAGACCTCAGAAGGATGTTAGGGGAAAATGATACCCAGACTGGTGAGATGGGAGAGCAACACCAGCACACACACACACATGCACATTGAAACTGTACAGTGTACCAACCCTCAGGCTTCCACGGCTACCCACTGACATGCGCTCGTCTTCATCCGAAGCCTAGCGAAAGGAAAGCACAGAGAACAATGAAAAGGACACGAGGCACGGGCGGTGAGGTAAATGCAGATGGCTCTGATGGAACAGAAGGCAAGCAAAAGGCTCACAGAATAAATGTCTTTAAAAAGGATTGCGTTAAACTGTAAGCAGAAAGTAAATTCAATCATCCCCTGGCCAACAAACCCCCACCAAGCACGTCACTGCAGGATGAAGGACCACCTTGCTTGGGTGTTTCCTGCTCTACACTCACGGCCCATGATCTGAACAGATATTAAACTCTCCAAGCAGGCTATTTCCCCTCTCCCCCCCCCCTTTATTCTAGCACATTGGAAAAAGCGACTGAGGAGGAGGCAGAAGACTCAGGAAGTGGCTTGGGGCTGTCACTCGGCTGGGGTGGGGTGGAAGATCGCTCAGGTTTTTTCTTTTAAAAGGGAACTAACTCCTACACAGGTCTGTTTTTCTTCATTTCAGACATTTAGCTATAAAAAGAAAAAGTGAAAGTAGATACTAACCGAGGCATTCCTTCGGGCCCTGCGGGAGTACCGCTCACTGTCTTCCTACCAAGGCAGCAGAGAAAAACAAAGAGCCAAGTGTTGAAAGGACAGGGACACCAACAGCATGCTTCCAGAAAGACACAATGAGGTTTCAACAGGGTTTGGGAGCCGGTGAGGTTAAACCCAGTAACAGGAGGTGACACCTTGTGGAATCAGAGAAACCCCTTTCTCCCCCTTCACTTGTGACCCCAACTTTTCTTTCCCCCAGTTCATTCCACTACACGTTTTCATGACTTTTGCAGAAAACCAGACACTGGCATCTATTTGTATCCCAAGAAAGTGTTTTGAGCAGACAGGGATCTCCTGGAGAGAGTCCAGCAAAAGGCTACAAAGATGATTAAAGGCCTGGAGCATCTGCCCTATGAGGAAAGGCTGAGTGACCTGGGGCTGTTCAGCCTGGAGAAAAGACGACTGAGAGGGGATCTGATCAATATTTATCAATATCTGAAGTGTGGGACACAGGGGGACATGGCCAGCCTCTTCTCAGTGGTCTGTGGGGACAGGACAAGGGGTGATGGCCTCAAGTTGGAGCACAGGGAGTTCTGCACCAATATGTGGAAGAACTTCTTCCCGGTGAGGGAGCCCTGGGACAGGCTGCCCAGGGGGGTGTGGAGTTTCCTTCTCTGGAGATATTCAAGACCTGTCTGGACACCGACCTGTGCAACCTGTCCTAAGGAACCTGCTTTGGCAAGGAAGTTGGACTCAATGATCTCTGGAGGTCTCTTCCAACCCCTACAGTTCTGTGATCTCTCTGCCCTGGGAATGAGTATACTTACAGTGCCTTTGTAACCAGACTTTCAGTTTAAAGTCCTTTAAAATCCCCTGTTTGCAATAACACAGCAACGCTCTCTCCCCTAGTATCCCAGAGGGGCACAGCCCGGCCCCTTCTTCCACGCCAAAAGTATCTGTGCTGTGCTCACAGCCTCTGCAACGTGCAGCCCTGCTGCCTTTTGGGGCCCAGAGGCTGCCTTCACCCTGGAAAGGCCGCAGCATCTATCACACGTCAACAAACCGATGTTACATGGAATATACAAACGGTGATAAAAAAAAACAGGCAGGAGAAAAAAGAGCTTCAGCGTTGCAGTTAATGGTTCTGACAGGTGAACCGAGCCCTAAGCAAGGGAATTACCAGTAACGTGGAGCTAAGCTCACCAAGCAAGGATTTGAAGAGAATTAATAGCTTATCCCGTGAGATGGGAGCATCCTGGGGGAGATGGCTGGTCCATATGGCAGCAGGCTTTCAGGAAGGCATAGAGCCCACTGGTGTTTTATTATCACGGGACAAAGAAGTCAGGGAGTTTGAGAAGTCCTCTCCTGCACTTCTGGAAGCCAGGCATTTGTTACTGCCTTTCCCAGTGTGGTGCTCAGCTTGCAGGGCAAGGCCACGAGCACCCAGCATCACTAGTAAGTGAATGCATCAACTGGGGATCTCTGAAATCAATGCCTCCCAGCCCTTCAGCAACCCCTTCACCTTGCATTATGGCTGATAAAACGGTCAGGTATTGCTAATGAGCAAGTTCATAGCTGCTATCAACTTCACTGGGTTGGGAAACGGTGAAATCCAGGGCACTGCATGGCGAGCAATGCCATGCTAGCCAAAACGATGCACCTGGAGAGTACTCCTGAGCCAGTGAGGTACAAAGGTAACTGAGGAAGAAGCATGGGTAAAACCTGTCCAGAAATTAAATGAAAACAGGTTTGAAAAGCCTCAAACTGTAGCAAAATCCACAAGTAGTAAAATGAGGACGTGTATTCCTTGGATCTCAACTAGCTTTAATGGACCTGGACACTAAGCTCATCCTCAATTGATAGATTCATAGAACGGGTCTAGGTTGGAAGGAACCCTAAGGACCATAGGGTTCCAACCCCCTGCCACAGGCAGGGCCACCAACCTCCAGGCCTGGAGCTACACAAGGCTGCCCAGGGCCCCAGCCAACCTGGCCTTGAACACCCCCAGGGATGGGGCAGCCACCACCTCTCTGGGCAGCCCATTCCAGCCCCTCACCACTCTCTCTGTAAAGAGCTTCCCCCTAAAACCTAATCTAAACGTTCCCTCCTTCCTTTAACTTTAATCCATCCCCCTTGTCCTGCCAGTGTCTGCCCTTTGAACAAGCTGATTCCCCTCCTGTTTGTACGTTCCCTTCAGGGACTGGAAGGCTGCGGTGAGGCCTCCCTGCGGCCTTCTCTTCTCCAGGCTGAACAAGATAGAGTGGTCTGTAAAATGAGAGGACTCTAACCAAGCCCTTGCTGGATTTAAGCTGATCATAAACCGCGTTTCACATCCAGGTGATGTGAACTGCAAGAATCATGGTGAAACGAGCAGAATTCCCATTTCCAGACTCTAGGAGCCATTCAAAGCTTCAACAGGTAAAACACCACCACGCTGTTTAGCTACGTTGATCAAGGCCTACCATCCACTGCTCGATGTCTCCCCATTTAGTATCCAGACCATAATATTTCTACAGACAGAAAAGGGAAGAAAAAGAAACAGGATTTAGATGAGAAAGGCAAAACAGAGAAGATTTTGTTGTGCATTGCCAGGTCTCAGCTGAGCCACACAGCTACACACACACACACACACACAAGCATGCCGGGGAAAAGCCGTGCCGAGTCCCACCAGAGCGTGCCCAGGAAAAGCTGCCCAGAGAAGGGAGAGGGGTGTTTAGGGTACAGACAGGGTACCCGACAGCTTCACCTCTCTCTCCGCAGCGTGAAAACCCAGCGCGGTGGGGACAGGAGCAAGGGGTGTAATGAGTCTTGAATTCCTGACCCATTTAAGTCAAGACTCATCACGAGGGATGCAAGTGCAGAACACTTTGGGGATGAGAGACGCTGTCAAATCATGTTTGCGGAATAGATCTGTCAGACCGGGAAGACAAGTTGAACACAACAGCGCTAACCTCCCTGCTGTCTTGCCCGCTGCATCCCCAACTGTCCTGGTTTCAGTCAGGATAGAGTTCACTTCATTCGTAGCAGCTGATGGGATGCTGTGTTTGGGAGTTACAATGAAAGCAGTGCTGAGAACACCCTGATGTTCTTAGTTGCAGTCAGACAGTCAAGGACTTTCTCAGCTTCTTCCTATTTCTCTCTTCAGGAGAAAGGAGGGGCGAAGCCAGGACAGGTGACCCAGATGGGCCAAAGAGAGTATTCCATGGCAATGACGTCCTGCCCAGGAGAACGGGGGGCTGAGGGGAGGAAGAAGAGGGGCGGTGGCGGGACGCGTGCTGCTTGGGGGGACGGTCGGGTTGCGGGACAGCTCTGGGTGGTACCTGAGTTGTGTGGGTCGGGGAGAAACTGCATTGGGGATCAAGAGTTTCATCTTCTTTTGCTCTAAAGTCCTGTTAGCATTGGGATATTTGATCTTTCTGTTCTCTCAGTAAACTCTCCTTATCCCAACCCACGGGCCTCTTAGTTTCTTGGGTTTGGAGTTATTTGCCCCTTCCTTTTCCCTTCCCTTGTTTCCCCCTTTTTCCCTCTTCCCCTGCTCTTTTCCTTTAAGGAGCAGGCAGCTGCGTGGATCTCGGCCCACAGCCGGGGGAAACCACCAGAGCCCCTTCTCAAAGCACAAGGCTGTGTGGCTACACTCAAACCACCTTGCCAGCGCTGGTACCACCCCCGAGGACAGAAGAGGAACCTCTGGGATGCGTTTCACCAAAGCTGGCATTGGTGAAACCACACTCCTGTACCAAAGCCATGCATTTTCTTAGCACGCTGTCCCCCCCAAAACACTTCTGTCCTTATTCCCTTCACGCAACACTGGGAGTTTCCCTGAGCTGAACTTGCATCTCCACCAGTCACCAAACTGCTCCAAGAGCGACGAGGTTAGCAGGGCTCTTCTTCCTCCCCAAACAGGTGCGTGGAATCTAGGTCTCAGGAGGTTTACATCTCTAGTGGCAACCCTAACGTTGTCATGTGCAGCACAAGAAGATCATCACCAGCCCAAAGCGCAGTGACCTGCTTCAGGAGGCATAACGTGCATCTGAGAACCATTTAGACGATGTGCTTTGAGGTTTGTGTGTCTGTGGGGAAAAGAAAACCCAATCGTGCCTGTACTTGCTGGCTTCTTTTGAGGCCCAAGGAAGCAGGAGGAGCAAGTCAAAACCTTAGGTAACGATCAAAATAAATCAGCAGCCTGTTCTGCATCAAGTGCACTTGGCACTCGCTCAATGGTATTAAAGTAATTCTATTTTCACCCTTACAAACCTCAGTCACTATTTATTAATGTCCTAGAACAAACAGCTGTGTGTTCTTTGATGCTACACCGGTTTATTCTCGCTTCAGAGTTGTTCCTCGTTAAACAACAGGATTATTTTCATGTTAAGGTCATCTCAATTTTCATCTTAACATCTCTGGAGCAGAGAAAGCCTGTTACAGAGCAGAACAGGGCAGCGGGATGCTCGATTACACATCCTGGAGAGCCCCAAACTGTACAAAAGACCATTAAATGCTGTGAGTTTTGGGGTCAAACTGGGAAGAGGCAAGGGCTCACAGCAATCCCACTTATTGGGAAAAAAGCTGCAAATTAGATGTTTAGAGCAGTAATTTGAAAAGAGGAACCAAATTCACCGCACTGCAGATGTAAACAGTATGCAAACATTTCTCTGGAAGGAGGAAAAGAGACAATGGTTGAACGAGACCTTTAACCACATCCTTACAAGAAGAGGGAAGCATTCCCCTCTGCCTTCTGCACCTCAGTGTGTGCCCCCATCCACCTCGTCACCCCCATACCACGCCTACCCAAACTACACGGCAGTGACACGGCTCCTAGACTGGAGCCCAGGCCAGGAACCACGGTGTCTTCACGCACCCCGCTCCCCCACGGCCGGGCACAACACGTACATCGGCCCGAGACGAAAGGAAGGTTTAGGCACATGACGTCCTGGGAAGGACCCCTGAGAGCAATGTGAACTCCAGCTGGTCAGGACCATGTTCAGAACCCACAGATGATACACTCTGTGGTGAATCAGGTCAGGTGAGACCTCAGGAGAGGCTGCCCCTCACAACATGCATCGCATTTTCTAACACCAGAACCCAATCCCAAAAAAGCACTATGAAAACGGAGAATCATTTTCTCACACCTTTATGGGTAGGAAGGACCCATAAACACACCAATCATTTTTATGAGGTCCCCTGGTTCCTTTTCTTGCCCTCTGGTCTCCTTTGCTGTCTGACACGGGCTTCTGACTTCACTTGTGGGAAAGGGAAAAGAGGAAATAACCCTTTAAAGACTTGTTATGTCAACGGTTAAGTTCCACTTACTGTCCTTTCCCATTTAAAGTTACAGAGCCACACACTTAATGTCTCTGCACAAAAAACATTAATGGCTGGCAATGCCTGGAGACTATTTTCACTTGATAACCTTTTAAGCAGCACACTTAACCTGGGAATTATGGGAATTACACACTGGACTCAGGAATTTTGCACCTGCAGCCGCTTCCCATTTCTTTTCCTACAGACTGCTCTGTTCTCTGGGGGGGTCACTGTGTTGGAACAACCACAGGGGTTAAAGGAAGAAATAGTGCTTTTCCATTCCTCTGGTCTCTACTTAGAAGCCTTTGCCAGATTCAGGTTCCCTTTCACCCTGGAAAGCGGTAATATGATTAAATAATTAATGCCATTAATACCATTGAGAGAGAGAATTATGAGATTTGCTCACTAAGTGACAGCAAAACTGCCAGACTTGCAAACTCACCATGGGATGTTGTGAGGCTAGCTCAGTTATCTTCTCATCCACGTCAGGACATCAAACAGTAAACAACTTCCCTGTCTCCCATGGGGCTGCATATGTACCAGGAGATTAAATTCATTCCCATAAAGGAGATTGATAACAAGCCTGTTGATCCATGGGCAGATGTTAATTGGAGTCGCTGAGTACAGAGTCAACTCCACCAGTAAAAACAAGAGGAAGATGTATTTGTTGCTGAATCCACAGGGTCAGGATTAAATACCAGAGCACATGATTTGAGCAGCTATCTCCATATATTCATAAGCACTTAAAGAGTTTGAGACCAGCGTTTCCAAGGAGCACGCACGCTGCTGGGTCAAGCGAGTGGAACATGCAGTTAAGGGTGCTGGAACCAAACCAAACAGGCTGTGGGGTTTAGGAGACATTTATCATTCAGCAAGCAATGAAAAACACTCAGGGGGGGAAAAAGCACAACTTTTCAATAAAGTAGAAAACAGCAGGCTTGAAGAAACATGTCCTGTCTCCCTCCCTGCAAAGTCTCTTCAGAGGTATTTCCCCTTCTAGGTACCAGAGCTTCCACACTGGGGGTATGGAACAGCCAAACATTCTTACAGAAAGCCCAAAGCTCTGTTGGCACACAGCAGTTGGCTTCAGTTATGGCTATTATCATTATCATCATCATCTCTGCCATCGTTTGGAACTATGAGGAGGAAACTGGGAGGAGGGAGGAGCTCATGGCTTTGAGGTGAGAGAGGATTAAAGACAGCAGCAGCAGTTACAGCGCTCGGGCAATGCTGGCAGAAAAGCCACACAGCCTATGTACCAAAGGACTGCAGGTTCAAACACAGCATCCTTGATTCCCTTCAGCGACTTGCTGCCAACAAAAAGCCATCTGAAAGCCCCTCTCCCCACTGACACCTCTCAGGTGCTTGCCCAGCCTGGAACGCTTTCGGTGACACCCTTGGCCTTCGATGCTGAAAACGGCCGTACGGATCTCAGCAGCATGTGGAGCCACTGCCATACCCTCCTACGATGGGTCAGTTTGCCAAATTAACTCCTCTGCTCAGCACTTATTCTTTGCCAAACAGTCTGTAGAAAAATGTATATGAAGTGCCCAACCAGACACATTTCCCATGGGCCATCTTACACCACTCCCCTTTATTATCTGCCCTATGGGAGGGAAGGAGGGAACAGCATGGAAATACAAAGCCTGATGTGCATCTTCCATCCTTTAAGAGGTTTTTGTGGCAACGCTTCCAGGACTTAAAACACATGCATGCAGACAGGAGCAAAAGAGAGCAAGCCCTACCTTCTGAACTTGATAGATCTAGGGGAAAAGGGAGAGAGAAACAAGGAAACATAAGCTAGCGTGAGTGAATAGCAATGTGATGCTCCACAGCTCCTTCTGAAGGGGGAAAAATGTCATTTATACAGAATATACAGCAAAACATGAATATGAACAGTAGCACATTGAAGCCCTGTGGAGTTCGGTACAATGAAAGCAACGTTCACATTCTTCCCCCCACCCCTCTCACCCACCCAAAATTAAGCATTCCCAGTTTCACACCCGCAAGGGTCCTAGAGCCACATGCAGCACTTGCTCCCTACACTGCCCGGGAAGCAAAAAGCTGAACACTGAGAGCTGGGACCTCTGGCTTTTCCAGCCTCCCTCCTCTCAGGTAACACCTGGGATATTCACCTGGGGGGAGAGCTGCACACAATAAACACAGACAGCATTAAGGACACATCTACCAGTCTCCCTTAACAGATGAAGCTCAGTAACAAAAGCATTGACACCACACGTCCTTTACCTGCGTGCAGCATGGCTCCAGCTCATTCAGAGCCTCAGATTTCTCTCTGCACATACACTCCCAGATCTGCAGGGTCTCTGCAGGTTGCTTTTGCTATGCTCCTCGTTTCCACGCAGCCCCCCCCCACCCCCTCCACACACACCCCATCCGCGGGCACCTGCTGACTCTACAGTGCTGTTCCACAATCTGTTTGGGTAACACACAAAAGCATCACAGCCACTCCAACCCATGGGAGCTCCTGTTTAAGTGGAGGA
Source organism: Hypotaenidia okinawae (assembly GCA_027925045.1). Taxonomy (NCBI): domain Eukaryota; kingdom Metazoa; phylum Chordata; class Aves; order Gruiformes; family Rallidae; genus Hypotaenidia; species Hypotaenidia okinawae. The sequence continues at coordinate 3,889,054 of BSDF01000007.1, forward strand.
CTGCTCCCAACTGATCACTTTTGTAAACCTACCAGAAGACAGAAAGCACAGGGTCTTCTCTTGCGTCTCTCCCAGCATTTCTAAAGCAAGATCTCGTATAAAGCCACCTACATCAGGCTGCTCAAATCCCCAAGGGAATCGCAGCTTTGTTCTCCCCAGTTCTCCACTGAACACCTATCTGCAGGAAACACATCACAGCTCTGGTCTCAGCTGCCATACCACTTATCTTCCTTGATAAGGAAGCAGCCCTCTGCACCATGAGTCCAGCCCAAGGAGAATGGTACCTTCCTCTGACTTCAATCCATCAGGGCAGGATTCTCAGTCTCCCCTATATTGGCAAATTTGGGGGATCAGTCACCTGTATTTCGGAGCACTGAGGGGGATCCCTGCCATCCATCGCTCCTCTGGGCCACCTCAAGTGAGCCCAGATCCCAGTGCTGGAAGCAAACGATGCTTCTTTCAATCCCTGGCCTCCTGATCAGGTTTCCCTTCATGATCTTCATGAAGGATGACGGCAGAACCCAGTCTAATGCCTCAGAAGCACTAATTCATATTCCTTCGAGCACTGGGGGAATAATTGAGACCCACATGGAAAACTAGTGCTCCCACTCAGCTAATCACCTTGCTTATCTTTTCTATGAAAACTCCCCAAGAGGAACATGAACTAAACCCTCCCACAGCTCCTAAGACCACATACTGGCTCTGATCTTTTCCTGCTCCACTGAACACGCAGAGCTTCTTTCATCCACGTGCAGAAGCCAAACGCCATCATTTGAGATAAAGCAACTACCCTGGAGCTGCTGAACCTTTAAGCTGTAAACCCTTCTGTGCCATTGTTTCACCCACGCTTCGAGGCAACACCGCGGAAGCCTCATTTTCCCAACACTGATGCTTCAGGCTTGGAGGTGGCAGGTCATCCTCTTGATGCACACAAAGCCTTTGCCTTCAGGACCCTGATCACTGATGAAGATAACAACAACATGGGCCCTGTTTAGGGCCAGACACTGTGGGGGGCAGTGGAGAGAGACACAGGGACAAAGCCAAGCACGTCATCATAACTGCTCCAACATTTTAGAAAATGTGGAATTATTTGGTAAGCCAATAGCAGGCACTGCACCAGCCCTGCTGCAAAGCAACTCATCTCTCATCAGTGCACTGTCCTCCTTAAATAGTAGGCTACAGGAGAAACCACTTCTGAAACATAGAATCTCAGACTGGTCTGGGTTGGAAGGGACCACAAGGATCACAGAGTTCCAACCCCCTGCCACAGGCAGGGACACCAACCTCCAGGCCTGGAGCTCCACAAGGTTGCCCAGGGCCCCATCCAACCTGGCCTTGAACACCCCCAGGGATGGGGCAGCCACCACCTCTCTGGGCAGCCCATTCTAACACCTCACTGTTCTCCCTGCAAAGAACTTCCCCCCAATGATCTCTGTTGCAGAAAGGACCCCACAAAGCACATAACAGGGTGGACAGACATGTAAGCAGTCAGCTGTCTGGAAACAGTGCTTTCCTGTACCAGGGGTTTTGTTCTCAGTGCTAATGACAGAGTGCTTGCCAGGCTCCCTCATCACACAAGGTCTCCCACAAAAATCAAGCTGTTGTAATAGAAACACCTTCAGAATGGGACAGAGCAAGCCAATGTCTCGTGGCAGGCAGCAGAAAGCCAGAATCTACTGAAAACACCTTCCACGTCGTCCCCTTCCAAATTCCCCTGTGCACCTCCACACCGGCTGCAGAAGATGAAGCCTGATCTTTGCAAACCCAGTATGTTTCTTCCTCGTGCAGGGAAATGCGAGTTTCACAGTCTCTGCTCCAAATCACAGCCTGAGAATTCTGCTCTCCTCCAGTTTTCCCTGCACTGCCTGGGATTTAAAAGGGCTTCAAACAATCCCCAGCGCAGGCTGGGACCAGCTGACTCCGATCAGACTGGCGGGCACTTAATCCTGGTGAGGGAAGAAGTTCAGTGGGTGGGTCAGCAGGTCAGGAGGATGTGCCTGTTTGCAGGTCTTTTGCCTACAGTAACTTGGCTTTAGTAGATTTTTTTTTGCACCCAAGGAACCGACAACATGGAAAGAGAGAAACTCAGGACAGAAAGCACTGGTAAGGTATTTTATTCCGAATAGGAAGCCGGATGAGGAAGAGCATGCACAACTGAGGATGCTGGTAAAGGGCGAGTTTACAGAATAGCAGAGGCAAGTTTTGTGCTGTGCCCTTAAACTTGAGAGCTGGAAAGGCAGCAAGGAGCACAGCACTCTTTGCCTTGAACTAGAAGTACAGGCTCATCTGCTGTGTGAAGTGGCAAGCGAGAATCTTCCCCTCCAGATCTGGGAGTGGGAGGAGATCATTCTCTTTTCACTTCAGGCACTAATATCAGCTTAAATTGTGGTCTCCAAGTGTCAGTCCTCCAAGAGACATTTAAAGTCTTGCCAGCAGAACACACAGAAGGTACTCCTACATAAAACGTTCTCTACAATTAGCCCTAATGCTGCAGCTTTTACATGCCTTGAAACTTTCCTGTTACATGTTTCTTGGGGAATAATAAAAAAGGCTTTTGTATATCTAACATCAAGCTTCTCGGTGGGGTAAAAAAAAACACACAGAAAAAATTCTTGTCTCCATTTTGCCCAGTAGTCTGATGAGAATTAACAATTTCTTATCCAGAAAACCTGAGCTGACAGCTCCTGCCTCAGTCTTCTGTGTGAATTAGAATGGATGCACGCAAGCGTGTGGCTGTACCAAGCACAGCTCCCCGGTCCGAGCCCAACGTGTTTGCTTTAGGCTCCACAACTCGGACCACAGCAGCATGCTGCTGTAATAAAACCACAGGGGCCATCACCAGCAGCTACCAGGAGCTGGGTGGGTACTGGGGGTACAGAACAGGCGAGGCAGCAAGTACCACCCGTTATCCTTTTGGCTTACAGCACACGCTGGCACTGCCTCACCGGAGAGCTCTCCTGGACTGCTTTGCTATGCGCATACCAGAACACCTATGGTGACCTCCAGATTAATTATTTACATTGTTGGTGGGTAAGGACAGCAGAGCAGCACAGAAACAGTCAAGCAGTTACGCCCCGTAGAGCCTCATGACCAGGAGCTCATTCTCTGCTCAGTACATACACAGACATGCGACTCAAGAGCGACCGCTACCCCCATCTTTGTAAATCAGCATACAGCAGGTCACGATTCTTGTGCTCCTGTTCCTTCACCTTCAGCAAACACTTTCCATTTACCTCGTTCACACATCCCTGTTAGACTTGCACTCAACACCCACCTCCTTACCATCCCCTCCCTCCCTGAAACAAGCCCCTACACACCACAACGCCTCGGCACGCTTACCCGTCTTCCCGCTGCCCGGTGCGAGGCGATAGCAGGCGGCGAGGTCACACCACTGCTGGGACACACCTGCAGTCCCACCCCGCAGCAGGGAATGGCAGCAGCCTTCCTCAGCAGCCTTCCCACATCTCGCACTGCGATTCAGAGCCGTCTCTTTCAAAAGCCCATCTATTCCTGCTACGCAGTAGTCTCTCTGACTCTACTACAGGAGCTCGTTGCTTCACGTCCAGTTTCCAGAAGGTCTTGAGTCACTGGTTTACTAATGCTATCCTTCCAAGCGCACAACCCACGAGACCACCAGCAGTGACCGCTGGTGAGGGGTTGTCCTGGTTTCAGTCAGGATAGAGTTCACTTCATTCGTAGCAGCTGATGGGATGCTGTGTTTGGGAGTTACAATGAAAGCAGTGCTGAGAACACCCTGATGTTCTTAGTTGCAGTCAGACAGTCAAGGACTTTCTCAGCTTCTTCCTATTTCTCTCTTCAGGAGAAAGGAGGGGCGAAGCCAGGACAGGTGACCCAGATGGGCCAAAGAGAGTATTCCATGCCAATGACGTCCTGCCCAGGAGAACGGGGGGCTGAGGGGAGGAAGAAGAGGGGCGGTGGCGGGACGCGTGCTGCTTGGGGGGACGGTCGGGTTGCGGGACAGCTCTGGGTGGTACCTGAGTTGTGTGGGTCGGGGAGAAACTGCATTGGGGATCAAGAGTTTCATCTTCTTTTGCTCTAAAGTCCTGTTAGCATTGGGATATTTGATCTTTCTGTTCTCTTAGTAAACTCTCCTTATCCCAACCCACGGGCCTCTTAGTTTCTTGGGTTTGGAGTTATTTCCCCTTCCTTTTCCCTTCCCTTGTTTCCCCCCTTTTTCCCTCTTCCCCTGCTCTTTTCCTTTAAGGAGCAGGCAGCTGCGTGGATCTCTGCCCACAGCCAGGGTGAAACCACGACAGGGGTCCTGCAGCCACACAGGGGCTGAGCCCACCCCAGGGCTGCTCACCAGGATCGAAGTTTCACATTTCCAACAGAAGCAGCTTCATGGAAATTCCTGCTCTCAATTACGTGCATCACGGGCAACTTCTGCCGAAGGAGCTTGGTAGCCCTTGCCACGGACCGATGAGCTGTCCTGTGTGGTTGTGACCAATCTTTCTGACGCTCCCCACACACGGCTCACCTACAGACCCAGCACAGGGTGTCTTTCTAATGAAGCTGGTGCTCCTATCTATGGAAACAGCCATCACAGAACAAAAGCCTCGGACACGCAGCGCTTCTGCATCAGTATTTCTTTTGTAGTGGCCAGCAGAACATTAGCTCAATTGCATATGCAGACTTTGGGTGCAGAAGTCACCCCGTTATTTTAAAATGAGGAAAATGAAGCCCAAGACAAAAAGATGTCAGGCAGAAGAGCAGACAATTCCCAGCCCAAATCCAAATCACAAGAACCCACTTCCTCGCCGCCAGCAAGAGCTATACTGCCCTGGTTATAGCTTGCAGTGGTGACATCTGGAAGCTTTTAACCCAGACCGACAATATAAATACATTCTCAAGCACACCACGCTCTACAAGAAGCCTGTCTGAGCATGTACGCTGCTTTAAGCATCAACAAGTACGTACACATGCAATAAATTTATTTATTGCTTTTTAAATCCCATAATTGGCTCCTAGAAAAGCCTTCTGAAGTAGTACAGCAACTGCTTTAAAGTCCAGGCCAGTCAACACGGCAGTAGTAGGAATTTGCTGCTTATTCCCCTTGAAAAGTTTGCAAAGGAAAATAAAGATGTCAGGCAACAAGCTGTACGGATGCCAGTACCACGGTATGGCCTCCTCCAAGGAAGGGGTGGGTGCCAAGCCTCCTGTGCTGATTGCTGCTTGGGAATTTCTCTATTTACAGCTTCTTTTTATTGTATTTGCCAGCGACATCCTGCAGCCATCCTTGGTAGCTCTTACCTCGTACCTGGGGGCTGAGGTTAAGCCATCTGAAAATGGAAAAACCACCTCACCAGCATATCCAAGCTGTTGAAATGCTAACTGAATGCACAGTCACCCTATTTAATTTATGCTGGGGGAATTACAGAACAGATTGCAGTGAGCAGCTCGTTCAGCCTGCACTGAGTTTGGTATTTCGGAGCGACATCCCGCACTCATGCCATTTCCATCTCCACAAAGAAGTTTCTCCAGATTTTTCAGCTCACTAAAGCTCTTCAGTTATTAACTGCCTGGCCATGCACGCAAGCTTTAGCTTTACATCTCAGAGTTTCAATTTACTGGGCCACCCATTGCAACATCAGCTTTTCATCTTCAAGGAGGTCATCAGCTCCATTAAAGTTATCTGCAAATTAGACAGGAACGCTGCTGACAGGTGCCACAACACCCGTATTTAGTTTGCAGCCCAAACAAAACACTCACTGGTTGTTTACCACGGATCTTCTGGAGGCTGTTCAGCAAGTCCCATCACTCAGGCTGTAGGCAGAGCAGGCAGCTTGACAGGAACGATGCTTATCTTCAGTCCAGCCCTTCTGACTGTGGTCCGGGCTGCAAGAAACATCCTTCAAAGAGCAGCAAAGTGTAGCAGGAAAAGATTCCTCTTTCCTACTTGCAGTAGCTCTTGTTCCTGGTGTGTCTGCAGGTGGGCCTCACGCTGCTGCGGCTGCGGGGTGCTGAGGCACATCCAGACCTGCCTCAGCGAGACCAGGTGCTCCAGCACAAAGCTGAGCACAGCCAGGCTACCCCAGTGCTTCTTTCACAGGCTGATTGCTGCAGCCTGCACCAACACCAGTCTGTTCTCATGTCCCCGATTCAGCGTTTCAAAGCTGAACTGAATCCTCTCTGCATCACTCTAAACCACAGATCTATACTTCTTCCCCCACTTGCCCCCAGACTCTTTACCTCTTTGCTTTCCTTCAAAATCTGGTTGAAAACAGGTAAATTATTGCTGTTGGCCCCATATTATCCTCTGCGTTGCTGCTTTGCAACACACACACCAACAAATACTGAGTTTTAAGCCCTTCTGGTTCCCGTCACAGGTTTGGGTCACCTCTGCCAAGCCAAGCTCAGAGCCCCACTCCAACAGCACCACTTTAGGTTCCTGATCTTCCAAACAAACGCTGCTCTCAGCTTCTTGGAGAGAACAACGTTTAGCCAAACACTGCCAGAGCGGGACAAGCCTTTGTGGTCGTTACAATCATTCCTACTCTGGATGCCCGTGATCTCCCACACCCCAAAACGCAGAGAGAACCTCACTGATGGTTTGGAAACAACTACCTCTTCCACAACTCAGAGAGACTACAGCAGGAATTCAGTCCAAACGTGCTGGAGAAGGTAACATTTTGCCAAGTACAGTTTCCACCACTACCTCTTGCCAACAACAGACCACTGATTTTACAGAACTGGGAGGGGGAGGGAGGGGGGGTAAGGAGGGGGCAACCACAATGCCAGCCCCACAGCAATGAAGCAAAGCAACTTGTACAACTCCCTCTACTTTCAAGGGGCCAAGAACCTTCCACATTCATGAGATTTCTAATGAAGCGATAAGATTCCACCACACACATCACCCCCCCGAGGCTCACACGCAAACAAGCTGCGTCCTTCAAAGTTTAATATTAAACTTCGCTAGCTTAATTTAACATTAAAAGATTGCTAACTAACCACCAGTGTTTTCTGTGAATAATTAAGACGGGCTTCATCAAGATAAAGCCGTTGCCACAATCCCAAAGTTTCTTTATCAACTAACTGAGCAGCATTAGCCCCATGCAGATTAACATTCCAGCCACACAGATTAACCTGCAGTATACAAACATATGTATGTGTTTGTATACTGCAATATATATTTTTTTTATATATATATTATTTTATATATATATATATATATATGATCAAAACAACCCCCAAAAGCCTTGAGCATACCTCTTTCTGCTGCCTCTCCAGCTCTTTCATTCGGATCTCCCGTGCCTCTGCCCGCGCCGCTCTCTTCGCCGCCAGCCTTGCTTCAGCCTGCGAAGAGGAACAACAGCGATGAAGTAAGAGCTGGACAATTCAAACACATCTCGTGCCCTGCTTAACAAACAAGGCAGGGGACTTGACTCTGCGAGGCTGTAAACACATCTGTAGGAGTTAATTCCCTCCTGCAAGTAATGGCCCTGCCTTCCACAAGCGAGCGATACACCCTTGCACAGTCACTACCTTGAGTAGCAGCTGTGTTTGAGAGTGCCCCGTGTTTCTTTACTTGCTGTTTGAGTGGGCAGAGAGGAAACAGCAAGGTTTATTTAAGAGAGGTGGGTTTGGCTCCTTTTGTTTTCCTATAGCACAGACTGGTTTTTATTAACAAATTAAGTTGACCACCACAGTCCTTTTTTGGTGCCCAGTGTGGGATTGCTTTTGCTCAGGGACCTGGGTGCACTTGGTGGGTGATGTGAAAGGATGGGGAAGTCCAGTGTGTACCCCAAGGGGGTTTAATTCTAGGTGAGGACAGATGCTAAATTGTCTGTGTATTAAAAAAGAGTCCATGGCAGGTGGTCTAAGTAATAGATAAATGATGTTACGAACTTCCCAAATACTCTGGAAATGTAAGATCTGGGCATGATGTAGATGGTGTGGAAAAAGGGGTGGATAATGTTCTGGTTCTGGCCAGGCCAGAGTCAACCTCCCCAAGTAGCCATCTCAGGTGAGCTGAGTTAGCCCGAGTGAGCGAGAGGCCTGTGGTGCTCAGATGAACCTCCACACACTTCTGACACCTTTTAAGAGAGACAATGGGATCCTGGGGGGCATCAGGAGGAGTGCGGCCAGCAGGTCACAGGAGGTGATCCTCCCCCTCTGCTCTGCCCTGGTCAGGCCCCACCTGGAGTGTTGTGTCCAGTTCTGGGCTCCCTGGGATAAAAAGGACAGGGATCTCCTGGAGAGAGTCCAGAGAAGGGCTACGAAGATGATGAAGGGCCTGGAGCATCTCCCCTATGAGGAGAGGCTGAGTGAGCTGGGGCTGTTCAGCCTTGAGAAGACTAAAGGGGGACCTAATTAATGTTTATAATTATCTTAAGCAGGGGATGCAGGGGAATCAGCCAGCCCCTTGTCAGTGTCTGTGGGGACAGGACAAGGGGCAATGGCTGCAAGTTGGAGCATAGGAAGTTCCGCACCAACACGGGAAAGAACTTTTTCCCAGTGAGGGTGAGGGAGCCCTGGGACAGGCTGCCCAGGGAGGTGGTGGAGTCTCCTTCTCTGGAGAGATTCCAGACCCGTCTGGACGCCGACCTGTGCAATATGAGCTGGGGAGCTGCTTTGGCAGGGGGTTGGACCTGATGAGCTCTTGAGGCCCCTTCCAACCCCTACGATTCTGTGATTCCATGATTTACTGCAGTACAGCATCCCATTTAACATGAAAAACTACCATAATATCCAGGCCAAGCACACGGAAAAATCAAAGGACGGTGATGCTGTCACTAGAAGAAAGCCAGAAGAAAGGTGTTCATTTCTTTTCCCTCTGTAAGTATATTCACCACTCAAGCTTGTGGAAAAGGGCCACAGCTTTCAAGAACAAGTGAGAAACCCAACACCAAAACACTGGAAAAGAACCTGAAAAAAGGCACAGTTGGCTGAAGCTTTCAGCTACCAGAAGAGGGCTAAGAAAACCCACACACAAGCCAGTGCACAGGAGGACTAGGAGCACCACAGTGCTGTAGGTCTTCAGTCATCACCACCAATAATAAAATCCGAAATACAGAGTCAGTAGGCCAAAACTCAAGCTCACATCACCCACCTTCTACAAAACCCCACCAAAGCGCCCCGGCACCCCTAACTACAGCCGCTGTTCTTCACATCCCCCCATTTCATAGAATCACAGACTGGTCTGGGTTGGAAGGGACCAACCTGGCCTTGAACAGCCCCAGGGACAGGGCAGCCAGCACCTCTTTGGGCAGCCCATTCCAGCCCCTCACCACTCTCTATGTAAAGAACTTCCCCCCAGTATCTAATCACAACCTTCCTTGCTTCAGCTTCCCTCCATTTCACCCCATGGCTCCCAGGCCGGCACATTCCTGCCCACTACTTCTGCAGCTTCCCAGCATACAAATCTCATCTCCTCACCATCGCAGGGTGCCGTTACTTACAGCGCGCTCCAGGGTGTAAGTGTGCGCTGCCACAAGCATCTTCAATGGATTTTGGCTTCAACAGCACCTTCCGAACGTGTGGCACAGCCCTGCTGCTAGGCAAATATTTACCAGACAGAACCCCTGCCAGGCAGCACCTTGATTTACCTGTAATGTCTGAACTCATTTAAGGCACCCGCTACACAAATGCACTTGCTGTGGTTTCCCCCGGCTGTGGGCCGAGATCCACGCAGCTGCCTGCTCCTTAAAGGAAAAGAGCAGGGGAAGAGGGAAAAAGGGGGGAAACAAGGGAAGGGAAAAGGAAGGGGCAAATAACTCCAAACCCAAGAAACTAAGAGGCCCGTGGGTTGGGATAAGGAGAGTTTCCTAAGAGAACAGAAAGATCAAATATCCCAATGCTAACAGGACTTTAGAGCAAAAGAAGATGAAACTCTTGATCCCCAATGCAGTTTCTCCCCGACCCACACAACTCAGGTACCACCCAGAGCTGTCCCGCAACCCGACCGTCCCCCCAAGCAGCACGCGTCCCGCCACCGCCCCTCTTCTTCCTCCCCTCAGCCCCCCGTTCTCCTGGGCAGGACGTCATTGCCATGGAATACACTCTTTGGCCCATCTGGGTCACCTGTCCTGGCTTCGCCCCTCCTTTCTCCTGAAGAGAGAAATAGGAAGAAGCTGAGAAAGTCCTTGACTGTCTGACTGCAACTAAGAACATCAGGGTGTTCTCAGCACTGCTTTCATTGTAACTCCCAAACACAGCATCCCATCAGCTGCTACAAATGAAGTGAACTCTATCCTGACTGAAACCAGGACAGCACTGCAAGATGTATGCTAAAGGTAGTTAACCACAGTGCTGGAAACCAGTAGGATACTGACTTCCAACTCAGTATATTCTACAACTCGATTTGTTTCTGTTTAACTGAAAATAAATGTCAGTTTATTCCCTGGAGAAGCACTACTCTAAGTCTATCCCACAGCCCACGCTGCTGTGAGTGCAGGATAGTGCCAGAGACGAGGGCTGCTCCAGGCTACTCATCACAAGACGCGGCCAGGTGATTGGTATGGTACCAGGTAACAACTGCTGCCGTCTGCCAGGAGCCCTTGATACGTAACATCTGTACGTACCCCAGGGAAGGGGAATCTTGCTCCGAGGTCTCCAGCTCATTCACGATATTTTGCAGGGGGAAACAGGGAACAGGACACACCACTTTTGACTCCTTATGGTTTGGGGATGCATTCCCTTACCCTGGCAGCACAAAAATGGAATTAAACCAGCTTAACTCTGCACACAGGTGTGGAAACCGCACCTGACCTGGGTGGAGAACTACCTCGGTACAATTAGCTGTATTTTTTCCTTTTGTAGAAGACAAAAGGCCTTCAATTGCTCCATTAGCAAAACACACCACACAGCACAGAGCCCTGTATTTTAACTTCCCACCGGCCAGGAAAAGAAACAAGATTATTTTGATGTTACAATTACCACAGCCAGCTACCAGCCTCATGAATTTCAATGATCAGCCAAGCTTTCACGCTACAAGAACTCTATTCCACTGTTGTGCCCAGGACACACACGTGTAAGCATTTCCCCTTCTGTTTTCCTGGTCAGATTACAGCCAAAGGATTTATACACTGGCCAGCTGTGCTGTGGGACTGTACATCCTCCTGAACCCACCACAACATACAACGAAATGAAGAAGCTTGAACAACGTAAGGCAAGAGAAGGGTCAGCAAGTCATTCTAAGGCCCCCCAAGAATGACCACCCCAAGAATCAGGCTCGCCAGCTCCCTACGTACCAGCACCGATCAGTAAGCTAAATTACTTTGTGCAACACCCTCATCAAGGCCAGATTACAGGTATGACACACCACAGCTCCCACGGCCAATCCATGGGGTGTCTCTAATTTGACTCAGCTCTGGAGCCTGCCCGCTCACACAAAGCCAACTCACAGACCTTTAAGACATGCAAGAGTAAAAACCCATTTTCACTTGGCATTTTTGACCAGCAATGGCTTACATATTGGAACAAGCCTACTGTCCTGGTTTCAGTCAGGAGAGAGTTCACTTCATTTGTAGCAGCTGATGGGATGCTGTGTTTGGGAGTTACAATGAAAGCAGTGCTGAGAACACCCTGATGTTCTTAGTTGCAGTCAGACAGTCAAGGACTTTCTCAGCTTCTTCCTATTTCTCTCTTCAGGAGAAAGGAGGGGCGAAGCCAGGACAGGTGCCCCAGATGGGCCAAAGAGAGTATTCCATGGCAATGACGTCCTGCCCAGGAGAACGGGGGCTGAGGGGAGGAAGAAGAGGGGCGGTGGCGGGACGCGTGCTGCTTGGGGGGACGGTCGGGTTGCGGGACAGCTCTGGGTGGTACCTGAGTTGTGTGGGTCGGGGAGAAACTGCATTGGGGATCAAGAGTTTCATCTTCTTTTGCTCTCAAGTCCTGTTAGCATTGGGATATTTGATCTTTCTGTTCTCTTAGGAAACTCTCCTTATCCCAACCCACGGGCCTCTTAGTTTCTTGGTTTTGGAGTTATTTCCCCTTCCTTTTCCCTTCCCTTGTTTCCCCCCTTTTTCCCCTCTTCCCCTGCTCTTTTCCTTTAAGGAGCAGGCAGCTGCGTGGATCTCTGCCCACAGCCGGGGGGAAACCACGACACCTACCTTACTAAAGAACTTTTGCTTTCCACGGCCACACAGCTCTTCAGCATTAAGTATTTTTCAACACAATGACAAGAAACAATATATTCTGGAGCCCTTTAAACAACTTCTTAACTTTCTAAAGTTAAAATTCTGCCATTAGCACATATCGGTACCTTTCTAAGTCACCAACAAATTGTTAATCCACCTGGTATTTTAAAGCAACTCATTTTTATTGCATCAAAACAAGGAATGACACAATTGTCCAGGCTGGGAGGGACCTTAGGAGGTCTCCAGTTCACCCTCCTTCTCAAAGCAGCATCAAATTCAGATGTGTTGCTCGGGGCTTTGTCCAGTTGACTCTTGAAACCCTCCAAGGCTGTCAGCTCCACAGGCCTTCCAGGCTCCTGCCTCAATTCCTGACCATCCTCACAGTGAGTATTTTCTTCCTCCCTGCATCACGTCAGACCCTGATGCCCTTCAATTTAAGCTCCACTGTCTCATCCTCCTGCCATGCATCCCCACCAACAGCCCAGCTCCTGGCTTCTCAGTAACCTCACCTGGTGTGGCAGAAGGCTGCTGTTAGTTCCTACCTTAAGGTCTGGTACTCTGCATCAAACACAGCAAGTAAAGTGGCTGTTGGTACTTCTAGACCACGTTCGCAGTCATGTCTGTCTGGGTGCTACCCAGATGATTACACAATTATTTTCATCACACTTCCTGACAAAACCAGCAGCTCCTTGGTGCTGGACAAAGGTGGTTGTAAGAACGAGGCCAACCTTCCCTAAAGGGCTTTCAAATCCACCCCAAAACCAAATACAGGTGACAAGAAACACACAAGGAGAACTAATTCTCCATGCAGCAACCTGATCAATGCAACAAGCCAACATCTCTGATGGGACCAGTGAGAGAGCAATTAAGCAAGGAGCAAACACTCCCATTGAATAAAATTTACTTCGTAAGGCTGATTAAAAAAGTCTTAATCCCTTACTCATCATCTGTCTCCCTCCAGCACTTTAACAAACTGGCATCTGCGGGTGGGCAAGTCCGAGCTCCCAAATGCTCACAAGTCCCCTGGAATGTCCTCAGATGACAGAGCACAAACCAGTCCCCCAGCAGCGCAAGTCCAACACCCTGTGGCAGCCTTTCCAAGCTGTACTCATCTGACTGGTCTGGGTTGGAAGGGACCCCAAGGATCATCCAGTTCCAATCTCCTGCCACAGGTAGGGCCACCAACCTCCAGGCCGACACAAGGCTGCCCAGGGCCCCATCCAACTTGGCCTTGAACACCTCCAGGGATGGGGCAGCCACCCCCTTGCTGGGCAGCCCTTGGAGGGTGTTCCCCACCACGACAGCAAGACGTTGTGCGATAACCAGGCTGCTTGTTGAATGACCCAACCGGTGCCCTTCATAAACCCGGTCCCACCAAGCTGCTTAACCCCAAAGAACACCTCTGAAGTTCTGCTGGTGGCACTGGTGACTAGCCAGGCATCGCTCATGAGCTCAGAGGAAGCAAATCCGTCAGGGCAAGGATGAATCCACCCCTAATGCTTACCCTGTATCATTTTATCAAAGCCAAACTAAAAGGCTGGTAGCAACCCTGAGACCCAGCAAATTCCATGGCAAGCTTGAGACACAACCGGGAACTGGTCCACACAGATTGTTCCAGTGCAGAAGGTCACCTGCTGAATGGGAGCAAGCCGACAACACAGATATTCACCTACAGACTTTCAGACTAACACATAAGGGTGTCAGATCCATTATGGACCTCTTCCTCAAGAGCCAGGGCACGACTGGATTCAGTTGGAGTCGATGATCTTAAAGGTCTTTTCCAGCCTTGTGGTTCTGTGACTGACCTCACCTGAGTGTGTCAAACCACGCTCTTTAATAGAGTCCTGGACTCTTGTTTTTTTAGCAGTAGGACAGTGCTATAAATACCTTGATTTCTCACACTAACAGCAGCTTTAACCTCCCATCTCTCCATGCTGACTAAACCAAACGAGGCTCTGCCTGGATGACTTTGGCTTCCATCCAGCCCAAGCGCTTGTCACAGCCCACACCCAAGTCACCTCTAAGGGCAGCAGCAGCCACCGCAGCCTGCAAGAAACATCGCTGGCAATCATGCAGCTCAGAAGGGCGATGGGATCCTGGGCTCCATCAGCAGAGGGGTGGCAGCAGGGACAGGGAGGGGATTGTCCCTCTCTGCCCTGGGGAGGCTCCAGCTGGAGTCCTGTGTCCAGAGCTGGGGCCCCCAATACAAGAAAGATGTGGGACTGTTGGAGAGGGTTCAGAGGAGGCCATGGAGATGATTAGAGGGCTGGAGCAGCTCCCCTACAAGGAGAGGCTGAGGGAGCTGGGCTTGGTCAGCCTGGAGAAGAGAAGGTGGGGGGACCTCATTGCAGCCTTCTCGTCCCTGAAGGGAGCAGAGGAACAGGAGGGGAATCAGCTTGTTCAAAGGGCAGAGACTGGCAGGACAAGGGGGATGGAGTGAAGCTAAAGGAGGGAAGGTTTAGATGAGATATTAGAGGGAAGTTCTTTACAGAGAGAGTGGTGAGGTGCTGGAACAGGCTGCCCAGGGAGGTGGTGGCTGCCTCATCCCTGGAGGTGTTCAAGGCCAGGATGGATGGGGCCCTGGGCAACCTTGTGTAGATCCAGGCCTGGAGGTTGGTGGCCCTGCCTGTGGCAGGGGGTTGGAACTGTGTGATCCTTAGGGTCCCTTCCAACCCAGACCATTCTATGATTCTATGATCATGGAATCACCAATAAATTCACAAAGGCTTTTGAAATTCAGATTAGAAAAGCTAATCCAGCAGTCTCAAGGTTGCCAGCATAAATAACTGATGAATTCAAGAATAAAAAGAAAAGTTCAAAATGAAAAAAATTAAAATCACTAAGATTGAAGGAACTAATCTTAAAATCATCTAAAATTCACCAGTGACTCAGTGAGCAATACAGGCCTCCATCAAAAGTGACAGCTCGCTGGCAAGGAGAGGAGTAAAAATACGAAGCCTAATTGCAATCATTACACAGCTTTTGTAACTTCCCTTTTGTGTCGCCTCGCTCCCCTGACAAGGAGAACTGGCAGCTTTAGCTCTGCCGTGCAGGTCACACCAGAAAAAGAACCACCCCACCCCACCCCACCCTCCCTAAGGGGCTTCCATGAAGCCCTGCACGCGAAGCAAGAGGAGATGGGCGCAGAGGAATAACCGCCTTGACTGATCTACCTCCCTCAAGCACTCTGGGCTATGCATTCCGCAGTTTTGTTGTTTTATTGCAGCTCCCTGGAATCGTGTGCAGCCCCTGAGCCCCAAAACAAGCATGCTGCTGCATAGCACAGTGCTCCCTGGGTTTGTGGGTCTGCTTGCTCAACGCCCGACACCCCCGCTTGAAGGGTCATGGTAGTTTTAAGATAAAACCCTGGTCCTAAGCAACAGCAGGCCTTTACCCAGCTGGAAGGAGTTTGGTTTAGGGAGAAACCAAGATGCTTGTAACCTGGCTCAGCACCGGCGTAGGGGAGAAGCAGAGTGTGGCTGCCTGGAGAGGACCCTCCTCTTGAAGCAGCACCCGCCAAAGGTGGCGAGGTCTGGGCGCACCCATAACCAGCAGCCTCCGGCCGCACAACGGTCACGGAAGCGACGACTTCCTGGCCCCGAGCGTGACATGGGGGAAGCTGAACGTTCATTATCGTTTTGATGAAAGAATTATGGAGGTGACTTGGTTAGGTAGAGGCTAATGACACACATCCTGAAGGTGTGCATTCTCAAGAGCTTTTCCCTTATAGAATGGGCCAAGAGTTCATTGTTCCACTGGAAGCCCCAAGAAACAGCCAACAAAGACAGGAAGCTAGGCTGCTTTTTTTCAGCAGTGAAAAATGACCCCGCTGACTTGCTACACAGCTACATACATAAGAGCCTGAGCTAAACAAAGCACCCCTTAATTCCAACGTACTCAAAATTATCCATTCCCAAGACCAGTAATCAAAGTGAGAACCATGTTTTTTGCGGAGGGCTGAAGCCTTGGCTTGCCAGCACCAAGCTGTGCTCCGGAAGCTCTCCCGATCCCACTGCTGGAGGAACTTTAAAACACAAGTCTGCCCGACTAAATTGCACCTACTGGCTACATGCACCCAGTGCTACGTGCTTCTGCAAGAACTGGTCTCTGGAGGATCTCAATTTCTTGCCAACAATGCCAGCAAGTCACTTTTGGGGCAAGCATAACTTCGTGACTGATGCCATCTCATTCCAGTAAAGGTTTTTCCTCAAGCGTGATGCAACTTTGTTCTACTTAACTCATACGCTTCACCAGACAAAAGCAGCCTGGTCAGGTCTGTTGTACTTGTGGAGAATTTAAAGGATATTTAGATCAGCAGCACTCGATTTGCAGTGCTTCTGCAACACAGCTAGCGGGTAAACCAACTGCTAACCCATGGCAATGTGCCTCCTGGCTTCACTTGAGCAACAAGGGACCTAAACCTGCCAGTGCCAGGAGCTCACCAGGAGTTATCAGGAGCTCCTAACGCCGAAACGAGAACGCCTATGAACGACTTCTGTGTTTAGAGGTCAAACCAGCATATTTGCCTGATGTTTTCTGCATCGGAGTTATAAACATACCTCGCACCGCGGCCGGATAGCAACCAGCCTGTGAGTCACGCAGGGCTCGGTCAGCTCCACATCCTGCATAACTGCTCACCTTGCTTTTAGATGCAAATCAGCGTTAAAAGGCAGCATGTTCCTGAGCCTCAGCCTACGTGGAAGGATCCCCTTCTAGTACCCACGTACCCTGGTTAGACAGACCAGCCCACCACAGGCTCCTCTGGCAGCTCCTCTTCCCTTTCCTAGGGTGACAGCAGTGAGCTGGGGAGTGACAGCTGCTGTCAAACGATGACTAACCAGCCCACTGCCGTTCCAGGGAGGCACAGGGCTGTTCCCAAACTTTATTTAGAAAACATTCGCCAGGTTCGGCTGGCACATCTGCTCCCCCACCGACCCAGGAGAGAGCCGGGGAGACCTGGGCACGCTCCAAAGGCTCGGCTGCCTTAGGCTGCACCCTGCTCCGGGCTGGCACCGCGCTCCGCAGAGAGGCCCCCGGGTACAACCCACGGTCCCTAGCCCCAGCCCACCCCCCAGACCCCCAAGGGTTTGACAGCCGCTCGCACCGGGCCGCGGCTCCACGTGGAGCGCCGGCCCCCGAGCCGCGCCGCCCGCTTCCCACGGAGGGACGGAGGGAAGGAGGGAGCCACGGCGCCGAGCTCGGCTCGGGTGGCCTCAGGCCGCCTTACCTGTTGCTGGGCAGCGGGGCTGAGGCAGTCGGTTACCACCTCCATGGCTCCGGCTCCCGCTTCCCGCCGCGCCGCTCCGCAGGAAGCCGCCCGGCCCGGCCCGGCCTCCCCCTTCTTCCCCGCTCCGGGGGCGGAGCGCTGACTGACTCCGGGCCGGCCGCAGAGGGGCCGTCCCCAGCCCCGGCGGCGGAAGGGAGGGAGGACGCGGAGTGCCGCTCAGTCCCCGCACGCTGCGGCCGCAGCTGCCCGAGGCTTGCCCAGGAGGCCCCACCGGCCCCTGCCTGGCAGGCGGAGGAAGCGAGGCTGGGGGCACGCTTCCGCACTCCCTCCTCACCCGCTTTACCTCCCCAGCATCAACACCCCCAGCGACACCCCAACGCAGCTGCGCATCCAACCTGCTCCGCCGAGCACACTAGAACACTCAGGAGCACTTCAAGAGATGCTTGTAAATGGATATCCACGGTGAGCAGCATTCACATGACAGAACCACAGACCAGTCTGGGTTGGAAGGGACCCCAAGAATCACAGAGCTCCAACCCCCTGCCACAGGCAGGGCCACCAACCTCCAGACCTGGAGCTACACAAGGTTGCCCAGGGCCCCATCCAACCTGGCCTTCAACACCCCCATGGATGGGGCACCCACCCCCTCTCTGGGCAACCTGTTCCAGCCCCTCACCACTCTCTCTGTAAAGAACTTCCCCCTAATATCTAATATAAACCTTCCCTCCTTCAGCTTCAATCCATTCCCCCTTGTCCTGCCATTATCTACCCTTTGAAAAAGCTTTCATCACAGAAATGAACCATGTAACCGTTGTTACCGTGCTGCCGTGGTGTCGGTGCAGTGCGCTGGGCTGCGCTGAAAACGGGTGGTTGACACTGGATATGCCAGCCTTGGGTTTATTATTTAAGAAACAGCATCACCTCCTAAGCAATAAAAAAGGTTAAATTTAAAGAAGCAGGCAAAAGAAAGGGCTGGGAGAAATCAAAAGCATCTAGCCGAGCTCTGGGACTGTTCTGCAGTAGTCAGGAGTAGCAGCTGGACAACAAAAACCAACCAAAGACAAAAAAAAAAGGCACTGGGCATCACAGAAGGTCTCTTGGGCTGAGCCTAAATCCACTAAGGGAAAAAGGAGAAGGAGTCTCCTTTTCTGGAGATATTCAAGACCCATCTGGACACTGACCTGTGCAACTTGTCCTAGGGAACCTGCTTTCTGAGGGGGTTGGACTCGATCTCTTGAGGTCCCTTCCAACCCCTACAGTTCTGTGATTCTGTGACACAAGTGCTTTAAAGTGTCACTAAATGAGACAGTGCCCCAGGAGCAGTTCTCAGGCACAGTGAGAGCAGAACCCGTTACTCCACAGAAGTTACTGCCCTGCCTTGATTCCCCCGGTGCCACACGAGGTGCACACACCCAGCCCCATGCAGAAACAGACTGCAGAGAGGCTCCCAAAACAGCTCTATCCATGGGCAACTCTTCAGCAGCAATAACAATAGAATACACAAAGAGTCATCCCTTCCTGGCACCCGATTTTCTCCGGTGTCAGAGACAAGCAAAACAGGTTGCTCCTTAGCAACGCAGCCCTGCGCTCTGCTCTCCTTCCTGGTCAGCCAGCACAGGTCTCAGCTGGCATAGGTCAGGAGCCCTGTGAAACCTCCACCCAGCAACTGAGCTCAGTTTTTCCATGAGCTGCCAGCTGAGCGCAGAGAACCCAGCTTCCCGTCCCGGCGGAGCACACGCTGCCGTGCCGCTGTGACACTACTGTAGCTAATATGGAAGCACTGGCATTGTCTTACATTCAGGGGACAATAACTTTAGCTGGATTCACTGGCAGGCCTTAGAACCCAGCCACGTCCCACTGTGCCTGGAAAGGCCAGGCACACTGCCTTGAAATAAAAAACGCCAAGGATGGCTAACTTGCACCCTGGGAGAAACCCTGGTGAAGTACAGGGAGGCTTTGCATTCATAAAACAGACCATGATTCTACATAAGACATAGAATCACAGGATGGTCTGGGTTGGAAGGGACCTCAAAGCCCCCCCAGTGTCACTCCTGCCATGGGCAGGGACACCCCCACCAGCCCAGGGTGCCCCAAGCCTCATCCAACCTGGCCTTGAACCCTGCCAGGGATCCAGGGGCAGCCTCAGCTTCTCTGGGCATCCCATGGCAGGGCCTCACTACCCTCCCTGAAAAGAATCCCTAATCTAAACCCTCCCTCAGCTTAAAGCCACTACCCCTTGTCCTGTTACTTCAGGCTCCAGTAGAAAGTCTCTCTCCATCACTCCTGTAAGTCCCTTTCAAACACTGAAAGGCTGCAATAAAGTCTAACATTGAACTCCAGAGCCACCTGACAAACCCACAGATTATTTTTTCCTCTTGGTTCCTATTTTCTTTCATTACAGGGTAAAGGACCCATCTTTGTTTAAAAAAAGAAATTCAGTACTTCCTTAAATCCGCTCCACATACAAAACCAGAGAAACCAGTCAATGTAGAAGCAACACTGGTTCCCGTGGAGCAGCAGCACAACCACATGCCTTTCATTAGAAAGAGTTGGACTGAAGCTACTCTGAACGCTGGTGATCAGAGATTTAAATTGAAGGCTACAGCCTGGTGTTCTTTTTCTTCTTGGTAACCCTGCAAGCTAGAGGGTACCACGGGTATGCCTGCAGAGCAAATCATATGAAGTGAAGGAGACAGGGCAGCCAGGGGAAGTGCTCTGCCTGCACATTTCATAGGCAGGCAACATCCAGCACAGAAAACACCTCTAGTTCCAATCTGTGTTTCAGAGATGCCCATTTCATCCCCCAGTACGACGTACTGAGATGAGGAACGTAACACAATCAGGAGGTGCCTTCCTGCTCAGGTGGCATAACATGTGGCCCTAAGCCCATTGCTTTAGGCTCATACAGCTCCTGGTCCACTGCATTTCCTCACCCTCCACTGGCAAGAGAAAAACACAACAGAAACCCAGAATAACCTAGGGCAGAGCCCAGCGTGCCCCACAGCAGCACTTCCTGCCCCAGCCAGCTGGCGTGCCTGGAGGTGCACCCCGAGCCTCCAGGCTGACAGCATCCCCTCACAGAACAAGCCTGTCTTCTGTGATGGGCCAGGAGGCCTCCAAGGGAAGTTCTACCCTGACGCCCAGAGGCTGCTCAGCAGTTAATTGTGGTGCAGAAACCCAGGAATCCTGCCTCCTCAGCTGTGAGCTTCTGGGTTAGGGCAGCTCACCCCAAAGGAGCAGAGGGCCAGGCACTGAAGTTAATTCTTCATGGAAAACATCCTGCCCCACTCACAGAAGCTTTAGCAGAGAAGGAAAGGAGATCGATGTTAGCAGCGTAAATCCAAAGCACAACAATTCCACATGAAGAAGGAGGCGTGTTTTCATCTCAGCTTAAACATAACTTGTTCCAGTTTTCTTGACTGATGAGCATTAACCTCCCCATAAATTCACTGACAGGTCTGCAGTTTTTGCACTGTTGCTCAGAAGATACACCAGAGATGGCATGAGTACCTCCTACAAAGTGCACGACTTGCTGAGGACACCCCCACCTCACCCCCTCCTTCTACATTTTTAGTCAACGTACAAACAGAGATGTTTTCTTTGATTTGGTTTACTTGAAGCACTTCATACCTCAGGACAGATGAAAACACACAGGCGTGCTATGGACCTGCTGGGCAGGACCATGGAGGAGATCATCTCCCGGTGCTCAGCTCTGGTGAGGCCACACCTCAAATACTGGGTTCAGTTTTGGGCCACTCACTTAAAGAAAGACATCAAGGCCCTGGAGTGTGTCCAGAGAAGGGCAATGAAGCTGGTGAAGGGGCTGGAACACAAGTCTGATAAGGAGCAGCTGAGGGAACTGGGACTGTTTAGTCTGGAGAAGAGGGGGCTCAGGGGAGACCTTACTGCTCTCTACAGCTACCTGAAAGGAGATTCTGGAGAACTGGGGGTCAGCATCTCCTCACAGACAACCAGTGACAGGACAGGAGGGAATGGCTGCAGGTTGCCCCAAGGGAGGTTCAGGTTAGAAGCGAAGAGAAAATCCTCCTCCAAAGGAGTGGCTGGGCAGGAGAACAGGCTGCCCAGGGAGGTAGTGGAGTCACCATACTTCAGGGTGTTCAAGGAAAGGTTGAATGAGGTACTTAGGGACATGAGTTAGTAAGTAATGCAGGTGGGTAGGGGGAGAGTTGGACTAATGACCTTGGAGGTCTTTTCTGACCTACACTTCTATAAGAATCAGGTCTTTTTAATTGTAGAGACTTTCAATTTGCCAGCAGCATTCAGAGCACACACTTCAGCACGCCTGCACTGATTTCATACACAGCGAGGCCCATTCCACTCGGATTTCCAAACAGGTCCCGACAGATTTCCCAAGAACAGGAATTCTCTTTACACCCACAGACACACTTTCTCTCCCTCACCCCTCCTGGCACTTGACTGCTCTGCTGGATCCCTCAGACACTGCCAAATCAAAAGCAAGCGTGCTCCGTTCTGGAACAGAGGGGAGCTGAGCCATAACCCAGGACACCAGTGATGCATTTTACCTGACTGCTTGCCAAAGCTGCTCAGCTGAGAGCAACTAACTTCAATTCCTTGCCCTCCAAACTGCCACTGTGTACCCTGGAGGAGCAGGGGGTACCAGCAGCACCAAGAGGACCTTGTCTGGAGATGAGTATTAGCCAGTTTTTCCCCCCTGAAGAATGCAGGGCCTATCTCCTCCTTCCTCCCTTGTAGTCAAAAAGATAGCTGAGAGATCCAAAGTTCTGCTAAATATTGTGCCTTCAGTTCCTGTGGCAGCACGTTTCCCATCTGCAACAGGACATGGCAGGAGCGACAGGAATTTGGGGGTGGGCATCCAAGCAGGAAGAACGTTCAGGATGGGAGCGTGCATTACACATAGGACAATGCTAAACTGAGCATAAGAAAAACAGGTACCAGGAGAGAGAAGGGTGGGGAAAAAACCAAAAGAGGTGACCTTTTCAGAAGGCTGGAAGGCTAACTGCAAGGTCACCTTCGGTACTTCTGAGCAGAAAAAGAAGTTATGGCACTTAGGACAGCAGCTCCTTTTCTGATGACACAGCCTCCTTATCCCGAGGTAGGGAACAGACCTCCCTGGCTGCAAACACAGGTACCCAAAACCCACACAGAACACAGCTCGTTCCTCCACAAACACCAGCTCAAGTCCCAAAGTCATCGCTGGGAACCACAACCCTTTGCCCACAGGTACCAGGGAGCTACAGTCAAGAGAAAGATCATAGAGTCACCTTCCAGGTATGCAACAGTCACTGATAACACAAACAGATTCCAGGGAGGCCTGGCCTTCAGCACAGGTCACACCCAGCTGTTTATTTCAGTCTTCAGGGCAGGTTGTATGCCAGAGGTAGCCAAAGAGGTGTGGAGGCAGGGCTTTGAGTAGGAATATAATAGGCAGAACCTTTACAGACAAATTTAAATGCTGAAAAAAACCCTGCAGCAGAAAGCACACAGGCTCCAGCTCGGCCCACCCCAACATCTACTCTTAAGGGGTGTCAGCAGACACCTTGCAACACTGTTGTCTGTGTAATAACTCAGGTTATTTCAGAAAAGAAGGCTAAGAGGGAATCTTAGTAATGTTTATAAATGCCTGAAGTGTGGGACACAGGGGGACATGGCCAGCCTCTTCTCAGTGTCTGTGGGGACAGGACAAGGGGCGATGGCCTCAAGTCGGAGCACAGGAAGTTCTGCACCAATATGCAGAACAACTTCTTCCCAGTGAGGGTGAGGGAGCCCTGGGACAGGCTGCCCAGGGGGTGTGGAGTCTCCTTCTCTGGAGATATTCCAGCCCTGTCTGGACGCCGACCTGTGTGACCTGTCCTAGGGAACCTGCTTTGGCAGAGGGGTTGGACCCAATGATCTCTGGAGGTCCCTTCCAACCCCTATGATTCTGTGAATGTGTGATTTATAGCTAAAAAGGAAGTAGTTCTGGTGTGCATTTCCCTCTTTCTCTTCAAGAAGTATCTTTTAGGATTTCAGTTACATGCCTCCATCTCACATTTACTACAGGTCTTCCAGCCAGAGGGAACAAGCCACATTCTCTGGACAAAAAGGCTGTGAGAAGAAAAACGTGGTTCTTCGGTCTTTTCTTTTAATTTCAGAATCTTTTCTTCTAACATTGAAGGAGGTCTATATAAAAAAAAATATCTATGGAATAAACATCCACGTGAAGTCAGAGAGACAGGAAAAAAACACCCCCTCTGCCTGCATCTCACTTCTTCATCCCTGTCTGCTGTGGGCATCCTGGCCCCCTCACAGCTTGGTTGGCAGGGTGAACAAAACCTCCTTGTAAACTGTAACCAAGGCAATGAACTCAAGTAGACACAACTAAGTGCTGCTTAGGAAAACAATGTCCGGTTCTCATCATCAACGTGTAACTGCCAGCGTCAACAGAGTACGTCCTCCTGAGGCTGGAACGCGGCGCAGCGAGGAGGAGGAGGAGGAGGAGGAAGGAACCACTGCAGCTCTCACCATGCAGGAGTCAAACTGAACCATGGCAGCAGGGAAGGTGGAGGGCTTTTGGGTAGCCCAGCACCTCTGTCACTCAGCTCAGGGGGTCCATTCAGCGCCAAAATTCAAGAGCATTTTTGAGACTGAATGTGTTCATGTCTCGCTGCCATCAGGCGGCGTTGGAAACGTGAAATATGGGTGTATATAGTTAGGTCATCTTTCCATTTTAGAAGAGTCAGATTTAGAGAACAGTTTCCACATGCTAATAAATTCCTGACCTGCTGGAAGTGTTCTGTTCCTTTGCTTAATAATGACCCCCCAAAAAAACCCCCCCACCAAACCAAAACATACCAACAAAAATCAAACCGTGGAATTTTAAAAGATCAGACAAAAAAAAAACCACACCACCCAGGAGTTTTGGTTAGAAGCATCTCTGGGAAACTGCATATCATAGAATTGTAGGGGTTGGAAGGGACCTCCAGAGATCATCAGGTCCAACCCCCTGCCAAAGCAGCTCCCTAGGACATTTCACTCAGATAGGCGTCCAGACAGGGCTGGAATCTCTCCAGAGAAGGAGACTCCACCACCTCCCTGGGCAGCCTGTCCCAGGGCTCCCTCACCCTCACTGGGAAGAAGTTCTCCCCCATGTTGGTGTGGAACTTCCTGTTCTCCAACTTGCAGCCATTGCCCCTTGTCCTGTCCCCACAGACACTGACAAGGGGCTGGCTGATTCCCCCTGCATCCCCTGCTTAAGATAATTATAAACATTAATTAGGTCCCCCCTTAGTCTTCTCAAGGCTGAACAGTCCCAGCTCACTCAGCCTCTCCTCATAGGGGAGATGCTCCAGGCCCTTCAGCATCTTCGTAGCCCTTCTCTGGACTCTCTCCAGGAGATCCCTGTCCTTTTTATCCCAGGGAGCCCAGAACTGGACACAACACTCCAGGTGGGGCCTGACCAGGGCAGAGCAGAGGGGGAGGATCCCCTCCTGGGACCTGCTGGCCACACTCCTCCTGATGCACCCAGGATCCCATTGTCTCTCTCAGCCCCCAGGGCACACTGCTGGCTCATGGCCAGCCTGTCACCCACCAGGACCCCCAGGTCCTTCTCCACTGAGCTCTTCTCCAGCAGGTCATCCCCCAGCCTGTACTGATACAAACAGTTGCTCCTTCCCAGGTGCCAGACTCTCCACTTGCTTTTGTTGAACCTCATCTGGTCTCTCCCTGCCCAGCTCTCCAGCCTGTCCAGGTTTCTCTGGATGGCAGCGCAGTGTTCCTGCCTGTCAGCCACTCCACCCAGCTATATATATATACAGACATCTGTGTAAAAGAAAATATCCAGAAGAGATCAGTAAGACACTTTTACTTGTAAAGTCTCTGCTGGTGTACAGACACTTGTGAACATGAGCCAGCAGTATGCCCAGGTTGCCAAGACAGCCAACAGCATCCTGGCTTGTGTCAGGAATAGCATGGCCAGCAGGACCATGGAGGTGATTGTGGCTCCCCTTGTGCTCAGCTCTGGTGAGGCTGCACCTCAAATACCATGTTCAGGTTTGGGCCCCTCACTGCAAGAAAGACATCGAGGCCCTGGAGCGTGTCCAGAGAAGGGCAATAAAGCTGGTGAGGGGTTTGAAACACAGCTGAAGGACCTGGGACTGTTTAGCCTGGAGAAGAGAAGGCTCAGGAGAGACCTTATTGCTCTCTACAGCTACCTGAAAGGAGATTCTGGAGAGCTGGGGGTCAGCCTCTTCTCACAGATAACCAGGACAAGAGGGAATGGCTGCAAGTTGCCCCAGGGGAGGTTCAGGTTAGAAATGAGGAGAAATTTATTCTCAAAGAGTGGTTGGGCATTGGAACGGGTTGTCCAGGGAGGTGGTGGAGTCACCGTCCCTCAGGGTGTTCAAGGAAGGGTTGGATGAGGTACTTAGGGACATGGTTTAGTTAGTAATATAGGTGGTAGGGGGATGGTTGGACTAGATGACCTTGGAGTTCTCTTCCAACCTTAGTGATGCTGTGATTTTATTAGGCTTTGTCATCTCAAACCTAAGCAGCTTTAAAGATGTGGCCACTGCATTAACCACTGCCACCATGACTGCAAATTTTGTAAGTTAGAAAACCAAGGGTAATTTCCAAGAATGCCACAGAGGGGGGCAGAGGTCCTGCACCTCACCTCTCCCCTCCCCTCAGAACATTATCAGGTGGGGAAACACAAGGACCATTTGAAAACTCTAGGAGCACCACAGTTATCTCCTCACACTCTCCATCTCAACATGCAAAAAAAAACCAAACACAAGGCCACCAACACCCAGTTCACAGGAGAAGCCAAGTCCAAGCACTCAGACTGTTTTTCTGAACCAGGCTCATCCACACCATGCAGTCCTACAAGGCTGAAGTTTGGTGGGTTTTTTTTCCAAGGCTGGTTCCTTATTTTGTTTTTAAAGTTTCTCAGAATGCCAGAGCTTGGGTTTTTTTTTTATTCCTTTTTCTTAATCCCCAAGCACCAGGAACAGGGAGCATAAAGAGGCAGATGCTCCCCTCCGACATGCTGATGGTGCTGCTGCGAGTTATCTGTGTTTAAAGGGGTCAGCATTCTTGGGTCTTCTTGCTTAACTTTTTGAGCCAAAGACTGGTAAGAGGAGGAAGGGGAGAGACCCAGGACTAATGAGGGATTTACACATGAACATCATCCACTTCAGAGAAACATCTGCTCATGTGCTTGCCAGGAAACCCATCTTGGAGATATAATTTAAGCATGTGACCAGAGGCTGAACAGTCTTGTTGACATGGACCTTTTTTTCCACCCATAAATAAGGAGAATGTTTACCCTGCAGTGAACCAGCATGTCCAGCTCCACCATGCAAGAGGCAATTAGAGACTTGGGTCCTATTTCAGAAGTTCTCTTGCCATGCAGTCACAAGGACCCGCTGCTACATACACAGTCTAAACAAGAAGCAAACTCCAGCAGGAGCTTGTGTGGATCATCCAAATCAATTCTGCTGCAAGGAATTGATCTTAAAACACCTTTCAGAAGCAGGGTATCCTGTGACCATTCCCACAGACCCCAGCAGGGGTTGAGAGGCATTTATTCCCTTGGTCAATGTTTCTCCCCCGGGGTTGAGAAGTGATATTGTTGTACAATGTCCTAGTTACTTGGGAAGGTGATATGGGCACTTTCCCTCTCCTACCTGGCTGCACCCCTGGCACCTGCATGCAAAGAGCTAGTGAGCAGCTTATGGTACAGTCTCTGCTGCAGTACCAGGTTCCCTGCACATACTAAGCCAGCAGCTTGGCTGCAAACTGGATTCCAGTTCCAAGAGGCTCTGGGCTGGTGATAGGAGGGGAAGGAGAAGTGCTTGAAGAACATCCTTCCATCCAAGCAAAGCTTCTCTGTGAGAAAACGCTAAGAGAGAGTTCAAAGCAGCTTCAGAGGCAAGAGTCAGCAGAAAATTAGCATGACAAGGCATGAGTTCTGTAGAATCCTTTAAAAACAGGTTTCCATAAAAACCCATTTCCATAAGCACTGTAGCTCCACAGCCTGGAGAAGGGGAAGATCACTCTCACAAATGGAACGGGATCCTAAACTGACAGAGTTTGGACATACAGGGCCAACACCTTCCACCACTATTGAGCAATAGCTTGTCCAGTTTCCAAGGGAAGAACGATTCCAGGGTGGGATGCTGGCCCACAGCTCTGCAGAACTGTGCTGCAGCTTTAAACCCTGAGCAGTTTTCTATAGGTAGCGAGTTTGGCAGAGGACCCATGTGGTATCAGCTAACCACATTTATGTCACTCCTTCAATTGGTGTTTCCTCCCAAAATAGCTCTAGGCAGCAAATGGCTGCTCCCATCAGAGAAGAATGTGGATGCTGCTCTACAGCTGTTACTCCACGGAACAAAGCCACACGTTGTGTACCCCCTATATAACACACCACACTCCTCAGCTTTAGATCAGGACCGTTACTCACATAGAAGAGTTTTGGGGGAAATCAACATTGACCTTGCAAACCAGCTGGACCCAAGTAGACAGATCAAGATTGCTGGAGTTAGTGATACCTACATGGAAAGGGAATCCAACAAAGCCAGCTGAGAGCATTAGCAAGCACGACCAGGAGTTTCAGACAGAAGCACACAAAGCTTCCCAGTGTTGTCTCCCAAATTCACATGAAGCTGCAATCAGTAGAAGAAACCACAGCCTTTACCCAACTTCTTTACAGAGGAGAAGTTTCTCTCCTACAGTGGCCACGCTGACCCTTTCACTCTGCTTCCATTCCATCAGCAGTCTTCTGCAACAACTGCTTCCCTTGCTTGAAACCTAGGTAAAGCCAAAGCTCAGAGCACACAAGCACAACTGTATTCCAGAGGTTTTAAAGACTGCATTTCTGTCCAGTGGTAGAAGAGCCTTTGCAGTTGAAGCTCAATGTGACCTGGCTGAAAGAAGGGGAACATGCAAAGAGGGTACCTGAGAGGTGAGAGCCTGTGAAACCCATCCCACAGTAAGGCTGAAGAGCACACACCCCCCTCAAAAGGCTTTAAACCTTCCATAAAGGGAAATCAAAACTGTATGTTTGGCATTCTGAATTTCTTTCTCTGGAGAAAAAAACCACCCCACCCAGGATGCTTGCTGGTGGGGTTAGCCAGGTAGTGCCAGTGAACTGCTCCCATCCAGGGCTTGGTAACTTGCTTCAACCAAATGTCAAGTGAATGCTGAGTTACCAGCTGTGCACCCAGCCTGGGGGGATCAGGCACTGGAGGCCAGCCATGCTGAGAGGGATTTGGGGGTCTCAGTCGACAGCAAGTCGAGTCAGGAGTGTGCCCAGGTACCCAGGAGGCCCTACTGTATCCTAGGACGCATCAAGCCTGGCACAGACAGCTGGTCCAGGGAGGGGACTGTCCCACTCTGTGCTGGGGCTGTTTTGGGCATCACAGGACAAGAGGGACACAAACTATTGGAGAGTGTCCAGTGAGGGTGGGGAAAGGTCTGGAGGGGAAGGCTTACAAAGGAGAGGCTGAAGGCCCCAGGTTTGTTCAGCCTGGAGAAGGGGAGGCTGAGGGGAGACCTCATGGGGGTGAGGGGGAGTGAAGGGGCAGGGGGCCATCTCCTCTCTTTGGGGACCAGGGATAGAACCCAAGGGAACGGTGTGAAGCTGTGCCAGAGCAGGTTTAGGCTGGATGTCAGGAAGAGGTTCTGTACTGAGAGGGGGTCGGGTGCTGGGACAGGCTCCCCAGGGAAGGGGTCACAGCCCTGAGCTGGGCTGAGGTCAAGAAGTGTCTGGACGATGCGCTCAGTCCCAGCTCTGACTGGGCTGGGCTGGGCTGTGTGGAGCCAAGAGTGGGACTCAATGGGCCTTGCAGGTCCTTTCTCACTCAGGTGGTTTTAAAATTCCATGGCTACCTTAGTGACCCTCATTCCTGCTAGTGTGATAATAATAATAAATAATTTTAAAAAAGTTGAATTCTGTTTTAGACTCTTGTTGCTCAAATGCCATTTCGTTCCACAGAGGGAGCAAAAGCTGCAAACAGGCTCTCCCAGCAGGACCAGTCCACAGGTCCCCAACACCCAGGGAGGTCAGCTGAGAGACTCACTAAGGAAACAGACCCCCCTCCCCCCAAAAAAAATTAAAAATATTCATCTAGCCATCAGTAGAACTCACTGAAGAGCAAACACATTTGTCTTGACTGTGCTCAGAGAAAGTAAAGCCCAATAACCAAATTTGGAGCCTGCAGTAAACAGCAATATTTCACCCAGCTTCTTCACAGCATAAACACAGGCTGGGGAGGGCTCTGGGGCTGGGGGAGTGCCAACGTGGCCATAAACAGAGTTCTTGATCCTGACTGGTAAAAACACTCCAAATGTAAATAAGGACTGAAGTTCAGGGGGTGCTACAAGCAATGTTGTTAGCTGGAGGTGCCACACTCTGGTCTCCACTGAACTTTAAGTTTCACCCAAGGAAAAAATTGGCAAATTGTGAACAGAATCCTGCACTTTCAACACATTAAAATGTAGATAGAAACCCCAGGAACTGCTTAGGACAATGCTTAAGCTGCTAGTCAAGAAGGGAAAGGAGGAAAAAAAGAAAAGCCCAACAGATTTTGGAGTAAAGGTTACTGCTGCTTTTTGGGGGATTACCCAATCTACAACAAGGAGCTCTGTAAATCTTTAAGATAAATACAAGATTAAGTTGGGGTTTGTTTCTGAAAGCAAGTGCACCTGCTCTCTGGTTTTAATCTCCTTATATATAAAAAAAAAACACCCACCCAAAAGGCAACCAGAAACCTGCCTTTGTACCACACTAAGAGCATATCCACTTCCAGGGAAGCATGTGTGCACCAACACTGTCACCACAGGAGCACAGTCTTTGAAGCCAGACGAGTTTCAGATTAATTTATTCTTTTAAAAGCTAAGCACAGCAAAAAAAAAATCTGAAGTTTCAAGTCACTCACTGAAGACTGCCCCATATAGAGTCATAGAATGGTCTGGGTTGGAAGGGACCCCAAGAATCACAGAGTTCCAACCCTCATGTCATACGCTCCTGGAGAGGTACAGAGGCAGGAATGGGTTTCAAAGGTTGTCAGATACCACTAGCTGGAGCTGCTTGGTCAAATATTAATGAAGTGCCCAGTTCTTGGCCACACAAGTTATGTGGTATTGAGAAAGATAGCGTGAAGTAAGGAGGAGATAAAGGGAAAAGGTGCTGAAAATACTGCAGGCTAAGCAAAGCACACAGGGGGATACAGAGAAGACATTACACAGCTAAAATAAGTGATGAGCACAGAAGAGAGCACAAGGAGGAAGGGAAATGAGATAACTATTGAAAAATAAAAATGGGAATTCCTAAAACAAGCACAGGAGACAAGTGCCAAAGCCTGGGGGGTGGCAGGATTTAATACCCATATCCCAGGTCCCCTACACGAAGAGCTCAGCCTCAGTTAAGGGACTGAAACCAAACAGCTTCCAGGGCTGAGACAGCCAGCAGCGTTATTTTGAAGTGGTGTAAGACTGGAACTGGATCATGGGAGCTGCTGTTATTTCAGCATCATGCTAACGTGGGACCTTTCCATTTTGCAATAGGTCAGAACAATTTGTGTCTCTTTAAGCTTCAGTGGGAAGGGTTTGTGGTTTTTTTTTTGAAGAGCTTCATGCCAAGAACTAGGCAGTGAAGCTGCACAGGTCTTTGCCATCAATCAGGAGCAATTCAGACCTCCACTGGGCCTCAGTTCCTTGGCTGGAAAACAGGGATTATACATCCCTCTGGAGGAAAACTAATACAAGTAGTATTTTGAAATCTTCAGACACAACACATTACACACAGAGATTTTTATGCCAACAGAGCAATAGAGAAGCTACAAGGAAAAAATTCAGTCCTTCCCACAGCTAGGGAATGTGTGTTCCTTGGGTTTGTGGGAGAGCATGCAGGGAGGAAACAGAGTTCTTCAGAATTTGGTTTTCAGGAGCAACTTGTGTAACACCAGAGCAACAGCCCGTGAAGTGCTGACTGCAGGAGAGGAGAAACCAGAGAGATTTAATACTGCCAGTACAACAGGCACTTGCTAAGCACTGGACAGTTACAATACAGAGTAAATCATACTATATGCTAATAACACAGCAGTAGAAGTTGTTTAAAACAAGGCAAATTAAAATCTAGGGGTGAATGCAGTGCTTTTACAGATTTAGTCCTCTTGACAAGAAAGAATGTTCCCATTTGCAGAGGTACACAGTGAAATACATCTTGAGGTCAGCATCCCACGCAGTAGATCAGGGGAGCACTGCTGATTAATTATTCCATCTAAACAGACTGCAAATGAACTCCAGGCTTGTTTAAACTGGCCTGAAACCCACAAGAGGGAGCAGCAATCAAGCAAAGCAAACACTTCTTGTGTTTCTAGACAGACCCTACTTCCCTCACACCAAGCTGGATCCAGAACTGTCAGTGCAAGTGTTTAATTACCTGGCTAGTCATTCATTGAGAATGTGGGTGAAAGTTATTAGCACCTTTTAATCTGCCCTTGGGGTAACAAAGAGAGTAAGAGACCACATCAGGAGGTACACTAATGGTAACTCAGTCTTCCTTCAATTATCATCCTCACCCACGCCTTTTGAGAAGTGACAAAGGTGTCTGGGGTTGGCATTAAGCTTCCAGATCCCCCCTTGAAAACACAGACCCTCCTCCCTAACCCTGCTTTAAGAGCTCCAGCAAAACCCACACTTTTTTTCTTTAACCTCCAGCCTCTCAAGAGGCAGCAGCTTCCACATCCAGCATCACTCTGATACAGCAGGGAAAAAAAAAACCAATCCAAAACGTCAGGAGGTTTGAAAAGGTTTCCAACATTGTTCCTTGCAGACTCCCAGAACTGCCTGACAGCCTGGTTTGTACGTGAAGGAACAGAAACAAGCAATTCAGCTGCGTGTGTTGCTGACAGGTAGATGGGGTTTGTAAGTGGGAGCACCTCAGACCTCAGAGAAAAATGAGGATTCAGCTGAACGCTGAGAGGCAGAGCCTCCTGCCTCCCAGGATCTGCTCATAATCCCTTCCCTTTTCACAGTCATGAGTGGGAATTGTAAAGCAAGCATGTTAAGCTGTAACATGCACTAGAGAGGGAAGACTGACAGAAGGTTTTTGGGTACTTTGAGACTGTTTTTTCTCGTGCTTCAAAGCCATCCTCAGCACATTGCTCACCCAGGAGCTGCTACATCATCCCTCTACTCCGGGAGCAGCTCCCTTGGGCTTGGAGCTGGCATCCAGCTAAGGCCGCAAGAATCCCATCATTAGTTCTTCTAGCAGGTCCCACAGGGCGTGTCTGAGCTGCTTTCTCATCCCTCTCCCTACAGTTTTCGTTACTGCTCTGCCTTCCCAGGTTCCTCCTTCTGGGGCTATACACAGCGACCTCAACAGGTTATTTCAGTACAGGCACTTCAAAAAGGACACACACCACCCGCCTGAGAGAGGGAGGTGGTAAGAGTCGGGAAAGAGTCGGTAAGACTCCAGCACAGTGGCTGACTGTCCTGGTTTCAGTCAGGATAGAGTTCACTTCACTTGTAGCAGCTGATGGGATGCTGTGTTTGGGAGTTACAATGAAAGCAGTGCTGAGAACACCCTGATGTTCTTAGTTGCAGTCAGACAGTCAAGGACTTTCTCAGCTTCTTCCTATTTCTCTCTTCAGGAGAAAGGAGGGGCGAAGCCAGGACAGGTGACCCAGATGGGCCAAAGAGTGTATTCCATGGCAATGACGTCCTGCCCAGGAGAACGGGGGGCTGAGGGGAGGAAGAAGAGGGGCGGTGGCGGGACGCGTGCTGCTTGGGGGGACGGTCGGGTTCCGGGACAGCTCTGGGTGGTCCAGCCTGAGTTGTGTGGGTCGGGGAGAAACTGCCTTGGGGATCAAGAGTTTCATCTTCTTTTGCTCTAAAGTCCTGTTAGCATTGGGATATTTGATCTTTCTGTTCTCTTAGTAAACTCTCCTTATCCCAACCCACGGGCCTCTTAGTTTCTTGGGTTTGGAGTTATTTGCCCCTTCCTTTTCCCTTCCCTTGTTTCCCCCTTTTTCCCTCTTCCCCTGCTCTTTTCCTTTAAGGAGCAGGCAGCTGCGTGGATCTCGGCCCACAGCCGGGGGAAACCACCACACACACCTACAAGAGGAGGGACGCATCACCGTTGCGGTGCTGAGAAAGGCAGAGTCAGAAGGGACCTCGAAAGATCATCTAATCCAACCCCCCTGCCAGAGCAGGAGCACCCAGACTAAATCACACAGGAACACATCCAGGCAGGGTTTGAATGTCTCCAGAGAAGGAGACTCCACAGCCTCTGTGGGCAGCCTGTCCCAGGGCTCTGTCACCTTCACAGTGAAAAAGTTCCTCCTTATGTTCACATGGAACTCCCCGTGCTCCAGCTTGCACCCACTGCCCCTTGTCCTACTGCTGCCATCCCTGAGAAGCAGCACTGCACAACCACATTAAATGACTCTTCAACACATCTAAGGATAGCAGCAGATCAAAATATTACCTAAAAAAAATCTGCAGGCATCCATTTAAGACAGAGCTGCTGACAGCAGCTCAAACTGAGCCACGGAAAGACCTACTTATTGAAGTCCAGCACCAAGCTTTTGTCAGGAGTGAATGTAAACCCACCATATGGGCCCTGCAGATCCTGCATGCACAACCTGTATGGAGTAAAACTTGTTATAGGGAGTGAAAAGTGTGTAAATATAGATATAGCATACTTGTAGATGGAGTGTATCCAAGCTGTAACTGAGAAAGCCTACTCTCACCTCACAAAAGCATTTATCACTGCTTCAGGTCTAGCCAGCGCCAAGGAACAGACTTGGGAGCTATTTATATTCAGAGATAAAAGTGCCAAAAGAAGGTTTTTTTAAAAACCTTGAGGTCATCAAGCCTTGGTGTATCCAGGAGATGCAGCGTTCCTGCTCTTCAGCCAGTTTTTCACAGAGCTGCTGGCAGAGAGGGAACAGAATGAAGGAGAAGAGGGGAGCAACACGGTGCTTCTCAGAAAAGACACACTGAAGGAAGCAAAGGTAGAAGTATTTGGGCAGCACAGGGCAAAGGACATTCAGCTTTGCCCACCACTCATTAGCTAACAGCAGGTTTAAGGTTTCCTCTAAATAAAACATGCAGGGCTGCAGGGTTTGGTGCTGTTACTCAATGAAGGGAGCAGTCACTTCACAGCAGGCAGCAGCGTCGCAGCATCATGTCACCACTCCTCCCATACAGCAGGAAAAGCAGCTGTGGAAGGGTGGTGTTACTAACTCCATGGGGCTTTCTCAACTCTGGCAATGCCAAGGTGACCTGAACACAACCCCTAAAGGTTTGAAGGACACTGAAGGCCGCTTTGTGAAAGCCTGGAGTCCCAACCACAGGAGTATGTAGCTACAGGTGATGCCAACCCAGTAGAGCATCCATAGCAGATCTGGGGAAAATAGGGCTGTGTGTCTCCAAAGGGGACCAGCTCTGCCATAAATCCAGCTATGCACTAGGAATAATCACAGAATCACAAGGTTGGAAAAGACCTTTAAGAGTACAACCATTCCTGTCCTGTGCTAAACCATATCCCTGAGCACCTCATCTACCCCTCTGTTAAACACACCCAGGGGTGGGGACTCAGCCCCCTCCCTGGGCAGCCTGTGCCAGGCCCTGACAACTCTTTCAGGGAAGAACTTTCCCCTCCCATCTGATCTGACCCTGCCCTGGCACAGCTTGAGGCCATTTCCCCTTGTCCCATCTCCTGTCCCCTGGCTGAAGAGACCATCACCCACCTCTCTACACCCTCCTGTCAGGTAACTGTAGGCAGTGATAAGGTCTCCCCTCAGCCTCCTCTTCTCCAGGCTGAACAGCCCCAGCTCCCTCAGCTGTTCCTCCTAGGATTTGCCCTCCAGCCTCTTCCCCAGCCTGGTTGCCCTTTTCTGGACTCACTCCAGGACCTCAATGTCCTTCTTATGGTGAGGGGCCCAAAACTGAACCCAGCACTCAAGGTACAGCCTCACAATGCTCAGTACAGGGGCACAATCACCTCCCCAGACCCACTGGCCACACTATCTCTGACACAAGCCAGGATGCCATTGGCCTTCCTGGCCACCTGAGCACACTGCTGGCTCATGTTCAGCCTGCAGTCACCCAACACCCCCCAGTCCTTCTCTGCCTGGCAGCATTCCAGCCAGTCTCCCCCAGCCTGTGGCGCTGCATGGTTCACTGCATATAAGAAAGCACACCTGTGACCTTTCAAATCTCCCTGTGATGGTGTGTCAGCTGAAGTAACAGCCAGCCATCCCCACCACCAAGCCATATGAAGGGCTTGTTTTCCCTTAACGATGTTCAGGATTGAGCTGCTGCAGCAAGAAGAACTCCGACCAGGCCGGTCACCATCAACCCCATAGAAACCTCTACCCAGAGGATCAAGGTGGCACGCCCAGACCAGCTCGAAGAGGCAGCCACAGGACCTGAACATTCACACCCCACAAGCTTAGGCATTACAGAAAGAATTCCCACATCTCTCCAGTTCCCAATCCATACCTTCCCACACTATTCCCTTCCTCCTAACTGTGGGTGGGCACTGCTTGAGGAGTGGCTGACACGCAGGAACACTGTGCTGCCATCCAGAGAGACCTGGCCAGGCTGGAGAGCTGGGCAGGGAGAGACCAGATGAGGTTCAACAAAAGCAAGTGTAAAGTCTTGCACCTGGGAAGGAACAACCGTTTGTATCAGTACAGGCTGGGGGTGACCTGCTGGAGAAGAGCTCAGTGGAGAAGGACCTGGGGGTCCTGGTGGGTGACAGGTTGGCCATGAGCCAGCAGTGTGTCCTGGGGGCTGAGAGAGACAATGGGATCCTGGGGGCATCAGGAGGAGTGTGGCCAGCAGGTCAAAGGAGGGGATCCTCCCCCTCTGCTCTGCCCTGGTCAGGCCCCACCTGGAGTGTTGTGTCCAGTGCTGGGCTCCCTGGGATAAAAAGGACAGGGATCTCCTGGAGAGAGTCCAGAGGAGGGCTACGAAGATGATGAAGGGCCTGGAGCATCTCCCCTATGAGGAGAGGCTGAGTGAGCTGGGACTGTTCAGTCTTGAGAAGAGAAGACTGAGGGGGGACCTAATTAATGTTTATAATTATCTTAAGCAGGGGATGCAGGGGGAATCAGCCAGCCCCTTTTCAGTGTCTGTGGGGACAGGACAAGGGGCAATGGCTGCAAGTTGGAGCATAGGAAGTTCCACACCAACGTGGGGAAGAACTTTTCCCCAGTGAGGGTGAGGGAGCCCTGGGACAGGCTGCCCAGGGAGGTGGTGGAGTCTCCTTCTCTGGAGAGATTCCAGACCCATCTGGATGCTGACCTGTGCAATATGAGCTGGGGAGCTGCTTTGGCAGGGGGGTTGGACCCCATGATCTCTGGAGGTCCCTTCCAACCCCTACAATTCTACGATCCCACCCCCTTAGAGCATTAATGGCAGCTGCTGCCCATCCCCACTCCCTCCGTCCTCCCGAGCAGCGACAGCTCCAGGCTGAACTAGATGGATACGGGCGACAAGGGACAGATGGCAAAAGCAAACTCACCATGTGGCTCTTTCCACAGGAGATGTGCTGCTGCACCACCAAAAAAGCTTGACTCAAGCTGATGGGTGCCAAGGGCTGCTCCTGTACAACAGCACATCCCAGTTCCCCATTTACTTTGTTCAGCTTTCAAACCCAGTAAAGGTGGCAGAGCTGAAGCCAGATCACCCATCACTCCTTACCCATCCCCTAGGATGCAGGGAGGGTAAGAGATTTCTCTCTTTATGCCCCCATGGTATTTCAAGGAGCAAAGAACCAAAAAAAATTTGGCTATTTTTCATCACATTTGTGCTTTGAGTTCCCCTGTGACAGCACAGCTGATTTGTGCAACAGTTATTTCCATCATTAGCAAATTAAATGAGATCAGATCATTGAGCAAGACAGGAAAATAAAGTCCTTCATGCTGGAAATAAGTGTGAAAAAACCAGAGCCTGACTTGTAAAGAGTCAGGCCTGGAGAAGAGGAGGCTGAGGGCAGACCTTATCACTGCCTACACTTATCTGACAGGAGGGTGTAAAGAGGTGGGTGATGGTCTCTTCAGCCAGGGGACAGGAGATGGGACAAGGAGAAATGGCACTAAGCTGTGCCTGGGCAGGGTCAGAGCAGACGTTAGAGAAAATTGAAAAATTCTTCCTTGAAAGAGTTGTCAGGGCCTGGCACAGGCTGCCCAGGGAGGGGGCTGAGTCACCAACCCTGGGTGTGTTTAACAGAGGGGTAGATGAGGTGCTCAGGGATATGGTTTAGCACAGGACAGGAAGGGTTGGACTTGATCTTAAAGGTCTTTTCCAGCCTGGTGAGTCAGTGAGTACGGGCCACACACAAGTGATAATAACCATGTCCTCTTGCTTTTGGGGCAGAACCTGGCAAAGGGGGAAGAAATGAAACTTTGAAGTCTTTTTTGTTATGAAAATTTAAGATCTGATCCAGTTGTGAGACTAACAAGGAGAAAAGCAATTTCTGTGCTGACCTATAGTTCTAAAATTAGTTTTGTTAAGTGCATTTCCTACTAGCAAATGCTGCTCTGGTGACATGAAAGCCAAAACAGGGCTCTAGAAAGCTGTGTGCTCCTCGTAAGACACATCATACTCTCCAACTAGATCTCTTCATGTCTGGTAGGTATTGATTGATTGATTATTTGGGGGGTTTTAATGGGCTTTTCTACCTTGCCACAGCATAAAACAGTATCAAAGTCCCCAGCTCTGTGGCCCCTTAGTGACACATGAAGCACCAGTGCTGTTCTGAAGCCAAACAGAACTGCCCATAGCCTTGACAAGCATCCAAGCACCCATACAAAGGCAGAGTTCTGCTAAATTTAAGTGGAACATTATATTCCTGATCTTAAAAAAACAACCCATCAGAATTGAGGGCGTGCAGCCGTGTTTCTTCTAAAGCACAAGCTGCACATAAAAATAGTCTTCTCTCCTTAAATTGGTCCTTTGTTCTTCAGAGTCACTTAAACCTTTCATGCTACAGGGACTTTTCACCCTGAATTCAGCACAGTACTTGTACTTTTTTACCCCTCAAACATCTTTGCTGAGGCACTCAAAGACCATTCTGCTCGATTTAGAGTCTTCTGGACCCTGAGCATCCTCAGCCCCAGCTCCCCAGGTCCACTTACACATTGCCTGGCTTTCTAGGAAACTGTTCCAAAGAAGGAGGACAGGCTCATGAAATCACAGAAACAGCCAACATCAAAGCACTGAAGCCTGTATTCAGGCACAATGCCCAAGCAGAAGATCTTTAAACTCTGAGAGCAGCAGAAGTTCAGTCCTACAACATGCTAAATTCTTTGTGAACACTTGATTTCACCTGAAAGAGTGTCTTTTATTCTCAGCTTCAGGGCTGGAAGCAGTGAAAGCATGCATGCTGCAAAACCCTTCCCAGAGACACAGCAGTGTATCCTTGCTTCCTCTAGAAGAACAGCAGCATCCATTGCAACGTGACCTCCTTCCAACAGAAATACGACTCAACCACACCAGACACAAACAGTCCAGTGGAACACAAGGGTCTGGAGAGATTTTCCAGCTCATCTCCCCAATCCCATCCACAGATGTGGCTCTCCAGTGCCACAAGCCTTGCCATATTCTGTGTAATTCCCACCAGGCTCAGTGGGAGGAGATGCATTTCAGGACTTGTGCATACCCATGAGAACATACGGTCATCTCCAAGGCTTAACCAGCGGGTAAGTCTCACCCTCCTCACTCAAGACCACCATCACCTCAGGGGTAACTGTATCATGCTCTCAGGTGGAGGTGGAATGGGAAACTCAGAACCAAGAAGACAATTTATCTTGATGACTTAATAACCAACAATTCTTGAAATAAAAGAGCTGCCAATATTAAAACATCAGAAGCATAAAGCATAAGCAAAAAGTTGATGCTGTGGTTTTACTGATGACAAAAGGGACTGTGAAAATACTTGGCATTTATTGGTAAAAAAAAAAATCCTAAATTGGATGTTTCCCAGTCCCTCCTGCAATCATTAGAGGTATAGGAGAAGTGACTTGAGGAGCTATGACACTTAAGCCTTTCAGCAGTGCAAAGGAATCCCAAACTTAGCCCAGCATGTCAAACAAGTTTTCTTGTGGTTAACATCTAGGAACAGACATCCAGTATTGTGATGAGTAAGGCATTAAACTCATGTTTAACCTTTACCTGAAGAAATACCTAAGTAAAGGGACCAAGACAGCTTTACTATCTCAAATTTTAGCACCTTCTTAATTCCATCAATCAGGAGGAGCTGTGAGGCAGCCTTCCTTTGGCTTTGCAGTGAGGAGGTGGGGATTAACTTATTTAACAGGGAAAGCACTAGCAGGCAGCCTACTCACAAACCTGCCTGGAAGACTGAGATTATCGTAGTGTAAGCAAGAGTACCACCACAGGCCACAACCCTGACATCCCTACAAACACTGCATGGAAAGATGGAGCATAACCTCCTCTCATCAAGAAGCCTCCATCAGTTAACTCCTCCGTCCTTCCTGCATCTCTTCCACCCTAATTGTTTTCCGCAGGGATCTGACTGTGACAGCATCTCCCTCAGCATCAATGCAGACCTGACAGCTAGGGACCACAGCTTAGAGACCCCAGCAAGGCATGAATTCTCTTCCCCAGTATCATTTTAAGGTCCTTATAGGTGCTCAGGTGACCAGTTTATGCATTGGGGCAGCTGCAGATTAAGTTAAGCACCTTCTCTGTGAACACAGCGCTCTAAAGGAGAGGTGAGCTGGAGCACAGGGGGCTAAACAGCTACAGAGAGCTACCTAACTTGGGCTGAGAAGGGTCAGCTCTTGGAAGTCTGAGCTGCAAGGCAAACAATTCCCCTGAATTACTATTTAATAACAGGCAGTTCAGTACATGCACCAGCCCTGCCTCTCTCATTCCCAGCAATCTGCCTGAAACCTGGACATTTGGGTTCACAGAATTGTTACTAATTTAAGAGATTCCCCACCTAAAACTGAGTAATCTTGTGTCATTTCCAACATGATAGGAATAGGACAGTTATTTTTTCCATGTGCTCAGATATTTCTCCAGCCTTATTTTTGGTAGGGTAAGCTGTTTGAGGATTTATATCCAAACTATGGCAGAGCAAAAGGAAAATATGCTACACCCTACATTCCCAGTGAGCCAACCATGGCTTTGGATGCCATGCTTCCTATATTTAAATCCAGGCAGAAGCACTTTATCCAAATAAGCTGCAACTGAAAAAAAAAAATAGCATCATTTCAGTCTTATTAGCAGAGTCTAATCTAAAAGTTATTTTTCTTATTTTGGTTTTCATTAAGTTCTTTGACTTCTGTAGGAATTTGCCTTCAGACAAACCCACATGGAGCTTGCTTTGGCTCCTATTTGGCTGGTCCTGTCCTCTTAAGTTCTCTCCACTGAGCTTCTACACCAACACACAATCTGAATAAAACCAGAGACTCCACAAATAAAAAAAAAAACCCAAACCCACCAGCACACTGCTTTCAGTGGTGAGGAAATCCCAAGTGGTCAGCTGCTATCATCATTACTTTTAGACAGGAAGAAAACCTCCAGTGATTTAGCTACAAAACAAGTTTCAGAGATTACAAGCTGCCTCTTTGGGAAAGATGTCAGATCCTTTGTAAGTAATTGCTGCCTCCTCCCCCTCCCTAAACCCAACCTCTCCCCTGTCCAGGCAAAACTTCCACACTTGGAAAAGTAGCTTCTCCACTAAAGAAAAAAAGAAGAGGCAGGAATCCACCTCAGCTTGATAGTGAGCCTTCACCTGCAACCCAGCACACTGGACATAGCATCGCACTGCACTGCAGACACCATTGACCCTAACCTTTTCAGGGCAGCAAGGATGGGGAAGGGTCTGGAGGGGAAGGCTTATGAGGAGAGGCTGAAGGCCCTGGGGTTGTTCAGCCTGAAGAAGGGGAGGCTGAGGGGAGACCTCATTGCGGTCTGTGGCTTCCTGAGGAACGGGAGTGAAGGGGCAGGGGGCCATCTCCTCTGTTTGGGGACCCAAGGGAACGGTGTGAAGCTGTGCCAGAGGAGGCTCAGGCTGGGTATTAGGAAGAGGTTCTGTACTGAGAGGGGGTTAGGCACCAGGACAGGCTCCCCAGGGAAGGGGTCACAGCCCCGAGCTGGGCTGAGGGCAAGAGGTGTTTGGACGATGCGCTCAGTCCCAGCTCTGACTGGGCTGGGCTGTGTGGAGCCAGGAGTTGGACTCAATGGTCCTTACGGGGTCCTTCCAGCTCAGGAGGTTCCATGATTCTATGAACCCAGCAATCTGCTTGCTATTATGGTCTAGCACTACGTAGAGATGGAGCTCATTAAAGCGAGCAGGGTGGCAGAGAGCAAACCATTCATGTGACAGCAGAGGGCTGCAGCTGTTTGACCAACTCAGCCATCTCCAAATAACTCTCATAACTGCAGCATGTAACAAACCCCTTCTCTATCTGCTGGCCTCCCTGCAAGGGAATGGCTGCAGGAAACATGCTCTCCCCCTTCCTTTCCAACAGGGGAAAGAGTTCAAGGTGATGCATGTGAGTTATCCTTCAAGATATCCTGCAAAAAGCCAAGCAGAGAGTAGAGATACTGGCATTGATCAGTCCTAGTATGAAAATTCTTTAGCAGAGGCACTTGGCTTGTCTGTATCTACAGAAGATTATGTTAACCACATTCACTGGGAAGGGGGAAGGGAAGGGGAGTCAACTGAAAGCTTGATATAATTTCAGAAACCAATTGCTACTCCCCACCCTGCAAATCAGAAGAAGCCTCACCAGAGATGTGGAATCTTAAACCTCCCTTCCTTTTTATCAGCCAGGCAGTGTCAGGAAAGGTGAAGCCACTCTCAACTCCACGCCGCTGATCAATCAAGGGCGGTGCTGAGAAGCCCAACACGGTGACAAGAAAGCAGCTTAAAGGACTTGACACACTGGGATACAATAAATCTACAGTTTATCTCAATGTCCTTTTTACATTCCAGAAGTTCAGCACCACTTACAAGAGGAAACACACCTAGTGCTGCAAAAACCCTCTAGACAACGTTCATTTTTAGTGCACAGGGTGTGTAAGCAGTATTATTTCCTCAAATCAGAAGCATCAATAAACTCCTTGGCACAAAACCTGCTGCTTTCTCTGCAAGGTCTTGTTTTTAAATCACAGCTCTACCAGAGCCCGTTAGTCCTCACCAACATGCCAGCTTAATCTTTACTTCTCTAATGTGTAATTTCCTTTAATTATATTTGGAGAATATTTATAAGGCTGTTAACATTCGTTCTAGAAGTCAGAGAGGGCTTTAGCAGTAATTACCAGTACAAATCAAAGCTCTGAGTAATTTTTCTCTCTCTTTTTTTTTTTTTTAAAGAATCAGTTTGATAATCTATCATGTGAATTGCTGAGGATGGTGGAGCTACTTCACTCAATGCAGCAACCAGCTGCAACAGGCAAACAAGAACATCTTTGTAGATAGGCCTCAGCACCTAGATGTGAGTTTTTATTCCCTCTCCTGTTCCAGCAAATCCCACTATTTACTTGGGGACATGAAATAAGACTTTTGAGAAAGTGTCAGAAAGTATTGGTGCTGCTTGCAAGCTTTAATAGAAGTCATCTTACTTCCACCATCTATTTGGACCTCAAATGATGTGTTATAGGAATAGGGACACCTATTTTTCAGCTCAGCAGATAGCCTCCAGTGACATCTGAATGACCACAAGCATCCAGGGTCTACACGGGTCTGTCGTAACAGGAAAAGTAGATGCTGTGACCTTTGAGAAGGAGTAGAAATAGGGGGACAGGCAACTGCAGAGGGAGGGAGGCCACAGAGATCTGGTAGTACAGAGGCTGGCTCAGCTCTAGCTGTCGTGAACGAGGTTACTGGGTCACGCAGACTTCACTCACACACCAAACCTGCAAAGCTACTACCTGGTTCCACCATATGGTAAGGTGACTATTGTGCCTGTGCCACAGGGAGGTGTCTCAAGGGAGCAAGGCCTTTCTCAGCACTGCAATGGTGATGCGTCCCTCCTCTTGTAGGTGTGTGTCATGGTTTCCCCCCAGCTGTGGGCCGAGATCCACGCAGCTGCCTGCTCCTTAAAGGAAAAGAGCAGGGGAAGAGGGAAAAAGGGGGAAACAAGGGAAGGGAAAAGGAAGGGGCAAATAACTCCAAACCCAAGAAACTAAGAGGCCCGTGGGTTGGGATAAGGAGAGTTTCCTAAGAGAACAGAAAGATCAAATATCCCAATGCTAACAGGACTTTAGAGCAAAAGAAGATGAAACTCTTGATCCCCAATGCAGTTTCTCCCCGACCCACACAACTCAGGGACCACCCAGAGCTGTCCCGGAACCCAACCGTCCCCCCAAGCAGCACGCGTCCCGCCACCGCCCCTCTTCTTCCTCCCCTCAGCCCCCCGTTCTCCTGGGCAGGACGTCATTGCCATGGAATACTCTCTTTGGCCCATCTGGGTCACCTGTCCTGGCTTCGCCCCTCCTTTCTCCTGAAGAGAGAAATAGGAAGAAGCTGAGAAAGTCCTTGACTGTCTGACTGCAACTAAGAACATCAGGGTGTTCTCAGCACTGCTTTCATTGTAACTCCCAAACACAGCATCCCATCAGCTGCTACAAATGAAGTGAACTCTATCCTGACTGAAACCAGGACAGTGTGCCACGCTCTTCAGCTGTCATTCTCAGAGTCTTTTCAGACACAGCTCTGGCTTCTGATGGCAAGTGTTTGCAACATAATCTTATAAAAGAAATTAGCTAAGCTTTCAGCCTACCTATGCAGGGAGGGGCGGGGGGGACAGGACAGGACACACAACACCACCCAACTGCAATCTCAGCACAAAGCTCCAATCTAGTTTTTCCACCCTCATCCAGTCTTTTTACCACAGACCCAGAGATGTGTACCATTAGTTCCTGAGTTACCACCTTGCCCCCTTTGCTCATGCATGCTCCACACGCCTAGCTTTGTCGCTCCAAGCAGACAAGGAACAGATGAAGCCAATGATTCTCCTCCTGATCTTTATGAGGATGCCTTCCTAGCTCTTCCCTTCAAAAAGCTCTTTGAGACTACTGCTAAACAGCTGTGGGCTGAAGCCTCTGCAAATAGATCAAGAGAAGAGTCAGGATGCCAAAAATCATGGATGTGAGGAAACGACTCCAAGTCCAAACACAGCAATAAAAGCTACACTATGAACAAAAAGCAGCCACAACTGTTAAGAGTCTTCTGGCTCGTCCTGCCTACTCTTCCACCTCATTCATTAACTCTTAAGTCCTAATGATTCTCTTCTCCAGGATTAAATACTGAGCTACATAGCTCAAAATCGCCAGACCTGGGGAGGGGGTGTCGCACACGCCTTCTCAAATGTGTACTGGAAAGCAAGATGTGCCAGGGGAGAGAAAAAAAATCACCAAGCACAAGAGCTTATTTTTCTCTAGATTCTCTTAATAAATCAGTGCTGCTTCTAAAGATACACCCTGTCTTCAGAATTACCATGGCATGCTACCGAGCTTAAACTCACAGTCAACAGGGTCCAGTGCAACTTTTGGAGAACTCAGGCTGCAGCTTGCAAAGTGCAGAGTTCCAGCAGCCTCACCACTTCACAGCAGATTTCAGGCACTGAAGACCAACG
This sequence comes from Hypotaenidia okinawae, assembly GCA_027925045.1. NCBI lineage: Eukaryota > Metazoa > Chordata > Aves > Gruiformes > Rallidae > Hypotaenidia > Hypotaenidia okinawae. The sequence continues at coordinate 3,933,993 of BSDF01000007.1, forward strand.
CTAGATTAAACCCACTCTGACAAGGAGAAGGGTGAAGGACTGGCTGCATTAAGGTTAACCTCTGGAGCGTGTCCAGAGAAGGGCAACCAGGCTGGGGAAGGGGCTGGAGGGCAAATCCTATGAGGAGCAGCTGAGGGAGCTGGGGGGTTCAGCCTGGAGAAGAGGAGGCTGAGGGGAGACCTTATCACTGCCTACAGTTACCTGACAGGAGGGTGTAGAGAGGTGGGTGATGGTCTCTTCATCCAGGTGACAGGACAAGGGGAAATTGCCTCAAGCTGTGCCAGGGCAGGGTCAGATCAGATATTAGGAAAAAGTTCTTCCCTGAAAGGGTTATCAGGCACTGGAACAGGCTGCCCAGGGAGGGGGTTGAGTCACCGTCCCTGGGTGTGTTTAACAGAGGGGTAGATGAGGTGCTCAGGGATATGGTTTAGCACAGGACAAGAACAGTTGGACTCAATGATCTCAAAGGTCTTTTCCAACCTGGTCATTCTGTGATTCCAGTCAATTATCTCAATAATCATCTTTTAATTTTGGATTCTTCTCTTGCCAAATCTCAGCAGGTAAAGATCAGGTCTTCTACAAAGGAAAAGGTCTTTTTGTAACACTATCACTAATGCCCAAGATTGAGCCCCAAAAAGCTGCTGCATCTCTCTGATCTGTTTCAGTAAACTGCAAATTATCTGGGAACATCCATGCACAGAAATCCTCTGCCTCCTGTGACACCCAACCCAGAGAGACTGAGCCAGGTCACATTTTGACCTTCATCCCCAACAACCCATCAGTACATTTCCAGTACAGGGGTAAAACACAGACTCCAGAGGAGGAGGAGGAGAGGCATGAGCACCCAGTTTTGCTGCATTCACAAGAAAGTTGAATTTCTTTCCCCTCTTCTAAGGAGTTAACTTTGCCTTTTGATTGCAAGTATGAGTCAGCAGCAGGGAGGGGGAGATGACAGAGCCCTTTCAGACAGGAAACTCATCCCTATGACACCCTACTTAGCTAACCACACAGGCATGGCCCAGCAGAGCCTAAAGCCCTGCCAGAGCCAGCACCGGCTTTGCCTGGCAACAGGCAACAGCAAGGTGAGGGACGTGACTGTTTGGGGTTAAGAAATGGGGGATGGAGATGTACCATCACTGGGGTCTAGTCTCACATCTGTGATGGTTTGCAAAAGTCCAGCACCAATTTTTCCTCTTACAGAGAGCAACTGCTTTACTGGTGTGCTGGATGGAGCTAAAGTATCATGCCCCCCACCCCCTCCGCTAGTGATGGCACAAGCTTCCAAGGAGCTGTTAAAACCAACATCAGCACATTGCTCTCAAAGATATTTTAAGGCATAAGACAGCTCCCTCCTCCTCCTCGTTTTGCACAATCAACGTGTCTTTCCTCCCCCCACACCTTGAGTCAGGATTACAGTTGTAGAACATGGCATTTGCCCCCAAAGCATCAGTTTTCCTGTGGTACTCTGCCAGGATCACTTTGTTCTTGATTTGAGTCAGCATCTAGGTGAGGAAAGTTCACTCTCCATCACCATTCCAGCCATGACCCTTTCTTCCTGGAATTTCCAGGAATACTGTGGTAGGAAAGGCAGAAGAATAAAACAAGTGCAGAAAACTCGTAGGAGCCTGGAGTGTAACAGAACAAAAAGGCTACAACTTTTTGATTCGAGGGGCTCAGAACATCTTGTAATGAAGACAGCTGACCTGAGCATGAGATGCATGAAAAGGAGAAAGCAGTTGCAGAGAACATCGATTATCTTCTAAAAGCAGTCACACTAAAAAGCATTCAAGCAAAAGAAGCACTGGGGCATCTGCCTACTGAAGCATTTGCTGGCGTTACCATAATTTTCTCTCATGGCCCTGAGCTAGCCCCCATTCCTAAAATAAGCCCTGCTTGACAGGCTAAAAAGGCTTCGAAGAAGCTGTAGGGTATTTTCTTTGTCTCAGGGTTTTGTTTTTATGTAGCACAATCTCACAGTATAAGCAGCCAAACAGGATGAGGAGATAAACCATGAGAGCGTAACTTGCCTGCTGTGCTGAGACTCAGCCCTCAGCCTGGGGACCTTTTATTTAAGGGAAACCTTTCTCCTGGAAGCTTGGTTTCATTTTTTATGGAAGGGAAAAGATCCCAAACCAATATTTTGTACTGAGCATTGCCAGTCATACAGTCTTTCAAGGGTCTCTGGCTCTAATAAACTTAAGGAACAAGGACTCTTTGAAGCCATACTGATTGAACTGCAGAGCATCAAACACAGCCGCAGCATTTCAGGCTCCTAAATAAACTGCCTTCAAGAACCAAGGAATCTCAGCATCCTGTTCATGAAGCAACGCTCAGGAGTAGGAATCATGCATAAATAATTATTTCTGGGATAAACAGTTATTCTTCAGAGATAAATTTCAGTTCAGCAGAACCAAGAGCGGCAGCTGATGAGTAAGAGGCCAGAAGTTGGCCAAAAGCCATCACTTCAGGGAATAAAAGTATTTATTGCAGACTCCCACCCAGCCTAAGTATTCTCACACATTACAAAAATAGACCTAGTTCAAAAACTATTGTGCAAGAAATGTTACTTCACATTAATAATTCCAAGAACAGAAAGGCTGCTAGCAAAGCCCACTACGCTGCCTAAAAACAAGCCCTGCTTTTCCACTTCACAAGGTGTTCCCTGGACAAGCAGGTCACACTTCAGCTAGAACTCACAGCAACCCCTGTGGACTCAGAAGCTAAATCCATTTACACAATTGTCCTGGTTTGGCAGTTATGAGGATAAATATCACATCTGTCTGTGGTAGAACTGAAACACGACAGCCTGACAACAAACAAGTCAGTGCTGCAACTACTGTACCAGCCATTTTGAAAGCAAGTATAGTATTCTGAATGAAACAACCTCAGAGACAGAACAGTACCGGGATTGCCTTTATCTGCCATGCTGTGCTTTCCCTTGGTGTCCATCAACAAGCATACCCAGCCACAGGAACCACTTACTGCACGCTCACATGGAATTCTGCTAGGCTTAGCAAATTAAGACAGGACTAAGAGTGTGTTGTTTCTATATATAAAACCAGCCGTCTGGTGCCGAGCGCAGCTCAGTAACACGGCCTGCTCAACACCAAAAGCAAGTCCTCCTGGGTGGAGAAAGAGAAGCCTTGCTTTGGCCTTACTTGCCATGACCAAAGCACGGCACGGTGTTCTCAAGGAACAAGGGTACATGTAGAATGGCAATAACAATATGATCAATCTTTAGAAAGACTCCTCACACCCACCACTTAAACTTGGTTAAGTCTTTCATAAAGCACGTCACTCAAAGGGGTAGAAGTAAACACTGGAGTTCAGGAGAGGACTGATGTGGTGGTTTTGGCCCTGGCTAGAAGCCAAATGCCCACCAAGCCGCTCGCTCACTCCCCCCTTCAGCTGAAAAGGGGAGAAAATATGTTTTCAGGGGCTTAGGCCCCGAGCTAAGGCCAGAGGGATCACTCTCCAATTAGTGCAATGGGCAAAACAGACTCGGCACAGAATAAAGGAAAGAAAAGGGATTTATTCCAACTACGACTGATACAACCAGGGAACAGGAACGAGGTAAGAGTGAGAAGCGGCCAGGTCTTAAAGCGCCTTCCCCCACCCCTCCCCTTCTTAGCCAACTCAAACCTCATCACGATTTTACTCCCTTCTTCCCCCCAACATGGCGCGGGGAGGGGCAGGGAATGGGCAGTGAGGCTCCGGCGGTACCAGTTGCTTTCCTTCCCCAGATCTGAACACTTCTCCTTCCCCCCACCCCTCGCCTCTTCGCACCCTGAGCTTTAATCATCAATTCGCTCCCTTCTTCCCTCCCGTCGCAGCACCAGGAGGGGCAGGGAATGGGGAGGATGGGGGTGGGGGGTCAGTCCGTTCTGCCTGAGCTGTCTTCTGTCTCAGCTGGGGGGGGGCATTCCACACACACACACTCTTCCCTTACAGCGCCGTGGGGTCCCACCCATGCCAGAGTCGTATCCACGAACTTCTGCAGCATGAGTCCTCTCCATCGGGGAGTCATCTCCTCACCACAGGCCTCCCTTCCATCGGGGAGTCATCTCCTCACCACAGGCCTCTCAGCAGGACTCCCTTCCATCGGGGAGTCATCTCCTCACCACAGGCCTCTCAGCAGGACTCCCTTCCATTGGGGAGTCATCTCCTCACCACAGGCCTCTCAGCAGGACTTCCCTCCATAGGGTTCCGACATTTGGGCCCGGGCTCCCCTGGCCTGGCTCCCCGCAAAGTCACAAGTCCCCTGGCAAACCTGCTGAGGCCTGGATCAATCTCTTCACAGGGCGTAGATGTCTCTGCTCCCCATCCTCATCCATGGGCTGCGAGGGGACATCCTGCTTCACCATGGTCTTCTCCACCAGCTGCAGGGGAAACTTTCTTTCCACATCCCTTTCCCCCCTCTCCTCCTGGGCCTGGCCTTGGCTATCGCTGCAGCTGGTCACATCTTCTCACTCTGCGTTCTGGTGGCAAAGTGCCCCAGCCAGGAGGGTTTTTTTCCCCCTTGAATATGTGATTCCCAGAGGCGATGTGAATCCTTCTGTGATTGCTCAAAAGTGACTTTGGCCTTGAATTGGCTCTTGTTTACTGTTGGGAACTCACAACAAACTGTAACTGCTGCTTTGCAAAAGCCACCTAAGCAGCACAGCTACAGCAAACTGCGACAACCAAATACTTCAGGAGTTACTAGTTCTACTACACAGAGGGTTACCCACATACACACATGGTCTCCTCAGCTCCTGCTTTGCTCTGCACCAGACCCTTCCCCTCAGGTGGTCTCTGCTTCCTCCCCCTCTACCCCATCTTTTCCTTTTAAAAACAGCACATCCGAAGATATGTCCAAAAATACCTCTGTGTATTTGCTAACAGAGGAGCATGGGGTTTATCCTAGAAACAAGTCTCCCTCAGGGAGTCCACCCATCACCATCTAGCCGTACCACAGGTACTGCCACACAGCTTGCAAAAGCCTGAGGACCTTCCTGAGGCAACACCTGTACTCGCCAGGCTTCTCCACAGGACTTCCACAGCGTCCGTTCTTGGAGCATCCTCGGGTTCAATATCAAGTGAACCTCAAGTGAAAACGTCTTTGTGTACTGACTACTGACAAAGGCTGCAGGAAGGATTTTTAACGTGTCTAGTTCTCAGGGTGCCTGTTCTCAGCTTTAAGACGTCTCTCTCCAACATTAGGTAGCCTTGGTGTAACTCTTCACCTCAGGTGCTACCCAGCATGTTCTTTGAAAGAAAAGACAGTGCTCGTGTCAGCCTTGCTTTACCAGCTTGCATAACCTAACTCAGTTATCATAGAATAGTTTGTGTTGGAAAGGACCATTGTGTTCCAAACACCCTGCTATGGGCAAGGAAGGATATCTCCCACTACACCAGGTTGCTCAAAGTCCCCATCCAGCTCTTATGAATACTACTGAATCACAGAGCAGTCTGGATTGGAAGGGACCTCAAGGATCACACAGTTCCAACCCCCTGCCACAGGCAGGGACACCAACCTCCAGGCCTGGAGCTACACAAGGCTGCCCAGGGCCCCATCCAATCTGGTCTTGAACACCCCCAGGGATGAGGCAGCCACCACCTCTCTGGGCAGCCCATTCCAGCACCTCACCACTCTCGGTGTAAAGAGCTTCCCTCTAGTATCTCACCCTTCCCTCCTTCAGCTTCACTCCATCCCCCTTGTCCTGCCAGTCTCTGCCCTTTGAACAAGCTGATTCCCCTCCTGTTTCTCTGCTCCCTTCAGGGACTGGCAGGCTGCAATGAGGTCCCCCCACAGCCTTCTCTTCTCCAGGCTGAACAAACCCAGCTCCCTCACCCTCTCTTCGCAGGGGAGCTGCTCCAGCCCTCTGATCACCTTCTCCTGAAACTGTTTGGGAGCCCAAATAATGATTGTACTATCTATATTAAACACTCTTGAGAACAGCTTTGATCCTCAGTTTTACAGCTTGTTGACATCAAGAGGAAAATCCGGGTGTTGTGCTGCTCTCCCGGTACATGCAGCTGAGCCTACCTCCAAATGTAATTAAAAAAACTTAGTGAAACAGGGGCTAACACTAGGGAAGCCACTCAAACATGTAAACACTTTACAATACTGTTGAAGCACCCCTTCAATGAAAAAAAAAAAGTTAAGTCCAAACCAACTTTTTAGCCATAAAAAAGTTTCCACGTGCTCTCAGTGGGACTCTTCTTTCCCAGCCATCTATTTGGAAAATAGAGATTGTCCTTTTTATTTGAAGAACCTTTATTATTTTTTAAACTGGAAAGAGCTGACCTAGAATTCAGGACATTTAAATACATAGATAGATAGATACTCTTTACAGTTAAATACCTTAATCAGTGGGAGTTCAAAGCACAAACATTCAAGTACCAAGTCAGGACAGACCATTCAGCGTTTGTTTACACAGCAAGTAAAAAAGTATCTGCAGCTACTTACATCCAGAAGAGAAAATTAATTCCTCACAACTTACAGGCACATTTCTACCTTCTGTCACAATTATTATTCTGATCATAATAAAAAATATGTAATTAAAAAAAATCTTTAAAGCTACTAGAGGTGTTTTAAAGACAGGCAGATGAGGTGCTCAGGGATATGGTTTAGTAGAGGACAGATACGATTGGACTTATCTCAAAGGTCTCTTCCAACCTAGCAAATCTGCCATTTCTACCATGTTCCAAGCAAATTAAAGACAAAAGTGGATTTTTTTTAACATGCAATGTTACAATTCAAAACTGAAGATGACCTTTACTGCACCTTTCCACGGGTGGAACCTTCTCATCCACAAGCAGATTTAATTAAATTTAGCTCTTTAGACTGATTATAGAGTTAATAAAGCAATCTGGTAAGAGACCACTTCATTGTGTTTACAACACGGTGCTCTGTGAGACAGTGGTACAACCATTACAAGCTCGTGTTTTCAATTACCTCTTCAACCAGACTGATTTTGTATCAAGTTTAAAATAGGACCCAGAGAAGTCCAGGAGAAGATGAGATGTCTAGTACACAGATTGCATGATGGACCCTACAAGATACATCACCAGAGGAGAATTACTGTAAAGAAAACCACTGTCACTCACTTCTATATGGCAAGTGAGCCTATATGCTTTATTTAGAAGATAAAAACGTTTTCATCCCCCACACACACACACTTAAAACTTCTGTGAAGCACTGAACCCTTTGTTACATGTGTGTAAAGGGGGTTTGAGGGTAGCTAGGTGGGATTGATGCACATGGTCCTTCAAGCTGCACCAGCTTCCTGCAGAGCAGCTCTGCTTTTGATGAGCTTTCACTACGCTGCTGTAGGGAATACCCCACAGCTCCCCAACAGGCTCCCTGGTCTCTGATGGAAGAGTCAGGACGCTTCCAATACAAGCTGAAGTTCTCGACTTGAAGTGTCAACCAAAGCAACACTAAAAACTGCTTGCACAGGTCTGACTTAAGGAAAAGAGCATTGATACCCAGAGAAACTACCTCAGAAAAAGCATGGAGAAACAGCCTTTCCTTGTTAGTGTAGCTGTACGCCGTGGAGGATGGATAGCAGCTCCTCCTACCCCATGCTCTACCAGATTATCCAGCCTTTAAGCACAAATACCAAACTTGAAGCATTTACCACCTCTCTTCAGGAGAGGAGCCAAGTTCTACATTGCGTAGAGCCCGTGGCAGGTGGGGGGGGGGTTGGAACCAGATGATCTTTGAGGTCCCTTCCAACACAAAGCATTCTGTGAGTCTACAGTTCAGGTTGCAGAAAAAAAACCAAACCCACCCTCACAGGGGAAACTTCACAGAGAAAACATTTTAAAAACCTCACATTTGAAGGAATTTGAAGAGACCCATGAAAAATAAGTCAGAAAAACACAATAAAGCACAAGTCACACCATCCTCCATATCTCCTCATGACAACAGATTCATAGTTATTTTATCTACAAGATACTCTTACCTGGCCAGCTGGTGGGAGTTACCCTCTCCTGCTCGCTATCCTTCGACAACCCATTCCCTCATGGGAAGAGGAATTCCCAGAGAGAGCCAGGACATATCAAGACAACTTGCCCTGAGGGAGAGTGGCACCGAACAACCCATCAGCTCCGATTAAAGCAAAAAAACCACACCCCCAGCAATGTTTAAGAAACGATTGGACAGCTTTTGTGTGGGGGTGGGACAGGATTACTGGAGCCAAACTGGGTTCGAGCTATAATGGATTACCTGGAGAATCTGTCTCCTAACCCTTACTAACAAATTAGTTCAGCTTGAAATATACTACCAGGCTACACACACCTTCTTTAGTTGTAGGGTAAGAAAATGACCTTCACAGCTATTGACTGAGTTCTTGAAATCAAGGAATGCTGCTGGGTGTAAGATGTACAGCAGCAGCCTTTCCCTGGTCACGTCCTTTCTTTGCTTGCTCCTCTTCCCCCTAATAGGAATTACCACCTAGCAGATACAGTGACAGACTGTGAATAAAGTTATTTAATGCTCAGAAAGTGCCAATGAATAAATTACAAGGTGGGGGGCAAGCAGGTCTAGAAAATGGCAAGGTGCAAGAAGCAGTGAGAGGAAGGGTAAGTCAGCAGCGCAGCTTCAGCCCTTCAAGAAACACCTTCTACAAGAGGGAAAGACAATGAAACCCCTGTCACCTTAACATTCGCTACCAGCTCCTGAGGTGCACCAAGCAATCTCAGAAGTGTTATACAAAAGGGTCTTAAATCACTTCCATCATCCAAGGTATTAGGCTTTTTTTTTGGCACACTGTTGGTTTTATAGCAGGAAGATTGAAAGAGCGGGCTCATGAGGCCAGCAGCACCGGCAGCAGGCCTCAGAGAAGTGACTCCAGGTAACACAGAACCGTACAAGTAAAGAGCTGGTATTAACAGGCTGAGCCCACCACAACAACATACTGGGAGAAATCGCTGTGAGAGAGCAGTTCTTTACAAACCCACTGCTCACTATCTTCTAGTGCTAAATTTGTAGCCTGCTAGCCTGAAAATGTCCAAGTATTTATTCCAGCAGCGTTACAAAAGCATTTCAGCAGCACACCAAGAGTCATGGAACAACTAGGCTGGAAAAGGCCTTTAAGATCAAGTCCAACCATTCCTGTTCTGTGCTAAACCATATCCCTGAGCACCTCATCTACCCCTCTGTTAAACACACCCAGGGGCGGGGACTCAGCCCCCTCCCTGGGCAGCCTGTGCCAGGCCCTGACAACTCTTTCAGGGAAGAACTTTTCCCTCCCATCTGCTCTGACCCTGCCCTGGCACAGCTTGAGGCCATTTCCCCTTGTCCCATCTCCTGTCCCCTGGCTGAAGAGACCATCACCCACCTCTCTACACCCTCCTGGCAGGTAACTGTAGGCAGTGATAAGGTCTCCCCTCAGCCTCCTCTTCTCCAGGCTGAACACCCCCAGCTCCCTCAGCTGCTCCTCAGAGGATTTGCCCTCCAGCCCCTTCCCCAGCCTGGTTGCCCTTCTCTGGACACTCTCCAGGACCTCCATGTCCTTCTTATGGTGAGGGGCCCAGAACTGGACACAGCACTCAAGGTACAGCCTCACAATGCTCAGTACAGGGGCACAATCACCTCCCCAGACCTACTGGCCACACTGTTTCTGACACAAGCCAAGATGCTGTTGGCCTTCATAGCCACCTGGGCACACTGCTGGCTCATGTTCAGCCAGCAGTCACCCAACACCCCCAGGTCCTTCTCTGCCTGACAGCTCTCCAGCCAGTCTCCCCCAAGCCTGTAGTGCTGCTCAGGGTTGTTGTGTCCCATATGCAGGACTCTACACTTGGCATTGTTAAACCTCAGCCCATTGGTCAGAGCCCATTGGTCCAGTCTGGTCAGGGTCCCTTTGAAGACCCTCCCTACCCTCACACAGATCAACACTTCCACCCAGCTTAGTGCCATCTGTAAAGTTTCTGAGGGAACATTCAATCCCTTCCTCTCTTACTCTAGTTCACCAAACAATGATCTTTTTCCAGGGTAATTAGATAAGAACATGCAAATATTACTAAAAACACTATGCAACCCTCTATAAATAAAACACTGATATTCTCTACGTTCACCAACATTATCCCTTGTATCCAAGCATACCATTTCCCAGAGCCTGTAGATTCCTCCACAGTTCATGTCAAGGTTGGGTCACATCCCTGTTTCAGCACACTCATTTCACATGAGGGCAGATTTCAGTCTCCTATTTAACAGACAATGGAACAGCATGACCTCTGGGCACCACAGAAAAACATCCCAAAAGCCCACTTCAATTTTCAACAGATGTTGACTCAACATATTTGTCAGTGTAAAATCCTCCTGGAGCTCAGCAGCACATCCAGCCAAGCAAGGAAATCCACACCAGCAAGCACACAGGTTTCACATGGGAGAAGGGATATTCTGAAGGATGGACAACTGTGGGAAACAGGTGGTTGCAAAGCGAAGTTGTGGGGCTGCAGACCACTGAGATTTAAACCTGCTTGTTGTCTAAAAGCACGTGAAGTTCTACCTACTATTGAGACAGGGGGCTTATTAACAGGATGCTTGCAAAGGGTTAAAGATGCTCATTAAGGGGGGCTTGCTAACAGGGTGGCTTTGAAGTGCCATAGTGGTTATGTCAGAGGTGACCTGGCATAAGGTATGTCTCACTTGAACAACTCATTTCTAGTGTAGTTTGTCTTGAGTGATTAGCGTTCTTGAAATAATTTCAAGTGGATCCAGGGCTGATAAGGAGGAAGCATCCCAAGGAAGGTGGTGCCTGGGATCATAGAATCATAGAATTGTAGGGGTTGGAAGGGGCCTTGAGAGATCATCGGGTCCAACCCCCTGCCAAAGCAGCTCCCTAGGACATTTCACTCAGATAGGCATCCAGATGGGTCTGGAATCTCTCCAGAGAAGGAGACTCCACCACCTCCCTGGGCAGCCTGTCCCAGGGCTCCCTCACCCTCACTGGGGAAAAGTTCTTCCCCATGTTGGTGTGGAACTTCCTGTGCTCCAACTTGCAGCCATTGCCCCTTGTCCTGTCCCCACAGACACTGAAAAGGGGCTGGCTGATTCCCCCTGCATCCCCTGCTTAAGATAATTATAAACATTAATTAGGTCCCCCCTTAGTCTTCTCTTCTCAAGGCTGAACAGTCCCAGCTCACTCAGCCTCTCCTCATAGGGGAGATGCTCCAGGCCCTTCATCATCTTCGTAGCCCTTCTCTGGACTCTCTCCAGGAGATCCCTGTCCTTTTTATACCAAGGAGCCCAGAACTGGACACAACACTCCAGGTGGGGCCTGACCAGGGCAGAGCAGAGATACATGAGAAGGAAACATCCCAAGGATAATTGTGCCCATCTGGAACAATCGCAACTACACATGTGCCAGGAGGAGAAAACTACAGCCTGATGAAGACTTTGAGCCTTCATCACTGAGACTCCCCACCACTAGGAGACAGGTCATAGGCACAACTGGGAGAAGTTTGTGGGAATGACTTCCTGGGACTAACTTTCCAAGCAACTCAACTGGAAGAGCTCCGACTTGGCCGTCGGGAGAGAAACAAGCAGCAAATCACACATTCTCTTCTCCTGTTCATTGCCACCACAAAGGAAATACGTTATCTCCCGTTTCCACGTGCACACCAGAGTACACCAGCACAAACAGCCACTTCCAAAATAGCCCAGTCTAAAGCAGTGTATGTTTTAAAAGCCAAGAGGGAAAAAAGTCAGGCTACAAGAGTCTGATAAGAGAGCAGAGCCCAGGGAATTCTGCATGTGAAGCACACCAAGAGCCTTTCCTTGCCCTCCTGTCATCCTAGTATGTTAGCTGATAAATGTCATGCTAGTATGCTAGCTGATAAACCCTCCATAATTAGAAGACCTGAGTGGGAATGCCTGAAATCCATCTGACCTGAGGGAATGAGTTTAAAAACCTGACCCAGCTTTCAGCGTGCCCGATACTCCTGTATTCCCTTTCTGTCTACTGGAAGAGGCTGGCTAAAGCAGATGGACTCAACTAAATTTGGTATTCAAATGTGGGGTAAGAGAAAGGATATTTTGGGATGCAGGAAGTACTCAGAGGAAGGCAAAGGGAAAAAAACCCACTATACTGAGTTTAATTCAGGCACTGGCAAAAGGAAAGACATTAACAATAGTAACTAACAATATAGGTGTTAGGGGGACACTTGGACTAGATGATCTTGGAGGTCTTTTCCAACCTTAATGACTCTATGAAAGGTCACAGATAAGCAAGAGCAGACACTGAGAGGAAAGACATACCATTCCTTTCTGCCCCCACCCTATGCAGGGCTCTGCACTTGAGGTATCTGTGGGACTGCAAGTCTGCAGAGGGGCACCAGTGGGACCACTCAGGACACAGGCACCAACCCTTCACAGCTGGCAATATTAAAGCACAAGTCACTGACCAACTTTCTTTTGTGGAACTCATTTCCAGTAAGCCTTCTGTTCTGGGCAAGATAAATCTGACACTAATTACACCTAGAAACTGCAAGTAATGTTGTTATGGTAAGAAAAAACCCAGCTCTGTGAATCTACTTCTGAGGAAGGCCAGAGCAGCTGGACATACCATCAGGACTGGTTCTTTGGTAGGTGTCTGAACACAAAACAAATAGTCCCCTCTCATCCACCTAAACCTCCTGACAGCTGAAAGGAAGAGAAAAATTGTTGCTGTGAAACTTAGCTGATGTTTTTTGTGTTTCTTCACCTGCCAACAATAACAAGCCTTGCCCTACCTAATTACCAGGTATTAAAAGGAGGAGCACAGCACTGGCAATGCACCTGGCAATTTTGGTTTACCCAAGGCTCTGGTTTCTTGTGTGGTGAGATAGAAGACCAAAATAAAATCTAAATGGTTTCCTCAAAGATCACAGGACTCCAAAGCATCGAGGAACTAGGATGGCACGCTGTGTTTCTGCCAGTAGAGGGTCAGGATTAAGATGTATTCCAAAAGAAACTCTCATCTTGCACAAAAAAACCCACCAACCCCTAGCACACAGGGAGGAGAAAAGTGGTGATGAACCTGCAAGGAGCCAGAAGCAACAGGAAACAGAGAGGCTTCCCCACCAGATCCCAGACTGGAACACAGCTCAGATTTGGCACTGTCAGGGCACTTTGCCCATTCGCTCTCCCCAGCTCAACCTGTCAGTGCCACAGTAGGGTTTAAATGAAGGCACAGCCCAGGCCAAGCTGTGGGCTCACCAGCTGCAGGGGCACAGAAGGGCAAAGCAGATGTGACCCAACAAACCCACCCTCTCTTCAGATCACCCCCAGATTATTGTACTGAAAGTGCATCACCAAGCAAGCAGCTTTCCAGTTCTAGGTCAGGAGTTTTTAATGAGCAGTTGGCTCAGACACTCATTGCTGTCGGCACCAAACGGTACCTTAAGTCCCTACATTAACAAAAGTTACTTCAATCTATTCAGTAGAGCTTCCAGGTGAGAACTAGTCAAACTTTCAGACCAGAGTTTTGCCTCTACATGCAATCAACTCCCAAAACATCCATCCTTTGTTGAACCACTGAGGTTCAACAAAAGCAAGTGTAAAGTCTTGCACCTGGGAAGGAACAACTGTTTGTATCAGTACAGGCTGGGGGAAGACCTGCTGGAGAAGAGCTCAGTGGAGAAGGACCTGGGGGTCCTGGTGGGTGACAGGGTGGCCATGAGCCAGCAGTGTGCCCTGGGGGCTGAGAGAGACAATGGGATCCTGGGGGCATCAGGAGGAGTGTGGGCAGCAGGTCACAGGAGGGGATCCTCCCCCTCTACTCTGCCCTGGTCAGGCCCCACCTGGAGTGTTGTGTCCAGTGCTGGGCTCCCTGGGACAAAAAGGACAGGGAACTCCTGGAGAGAGTCCAGAGAAGGGCTACGAAGATGATTGAGGGCCTGGAGCATCTCCCCTATGAGGAAAGGCTGAGTGAGCTGGGACTGTTCAGCCTTGAGAAGAGAAGACTAAGGGGGACCTAATTAATGTTTATAATTATCTTAAGCAGGGGATGCAGGGGGAATCAGCCAGCCCCTTTTCAGTGTCTGTGGGGACAGGACAAGGGGCAATGGCTGCAAGTTGGAGCACAGGAAGTTCCACACCAACATGGGGAAGAACTTCTTCCCAGTGAGGGTGAGGGAGCCCTGGGACAGGCTGCCCAGGGACGTGGTGGAGTCTCCTTCTCTGGAGAGATTCCAGCCCCGTCTGGACGCCTGAGTGAAATGTCCTAGGGAGCTGCTCTGGCAGGGGGTTGGACCCAATGATCTCTCGGGGTCCCTTCCAACCCCTACAATTCTATGATTCTATGTGCTGAGCTAGGAGCGGTTTGGGGCCTGACCAGCATTGAGGGAGGAGAAGGTGTGAGCTCACTCTGACTGTGTTTCTGCAACTGAGGGTTGCTTGTTTTGGGATGTGGATGAATGCAAAACCAAAGGCTGGGCAGAAAGGAGTGTATCCTGAGTTAAGTGATGTGGCCACTGAGGCACACTGCTGGCTCACATCAGGGAACACTTCCCAAGCCTTGCCCTGACTTCACACCACTTCAGTTTGTTTAAGGGAGGATTTACAAACCCATCCAGACACCCAGAGGAAATGCCTTTGGTGCCAAGGTCTAACCAGCAAGTACTCCAGGTAAGGACAGCTGTCAAATGAGTCCAGCCCTCAGAGTTAGGGCGCTGTCTGCCAACAGCAAAGGTTCCCATCCCTGCTTTTCCCCGGTCTCTGAATATAGGCCTGTCTGGTTTCAGTCAGGATAGAGTTCACTTCATTTGTAGCAGCTGATGGGATGCTGTGTTTGGGAGTTACAATGAAAGCAGTGCTGAGAACACCCTGATGTTCTTAGTTGCAGTCAGACAGCCAAGGACTTTCTCAGCTTCTTCCTATTTCTCTCTTCAGGAGAAAGGAGGGGCGAAGCCAGGACAGGTGACCCAGATGGGCCAAAGAGAGTATTCCATGGCAATGACGTCCTGCCCAGGAGAACGGGGGGCTGAGGGGAGGAAGAAGAGGGGCGGTGGCGGGACGCGTGCTGCTTGGGGGGACGGTCGGGTTCCGGGACAGCTCTGGGTGGTACCTGAGTTGTGTGGGTCGGGGAGAAACTGCATTGGGGATCAAGAGTTTCATCTTCTTTTGCTCTAAAGTCCTGTTAGCATTGGGATATTTGATCTTTCTGTTCTCTTAGGAAACTCTCCTTATCCCAACCCACGGGCCTCTTAGTTTCTTGGGTTTGGAGTTATTTCCCCTTCCTTTTCCCTTCCCTTGTTTCCCCCCTTTTTCCCTCTTCCCCTGCTCTTTTCCTTTAAGGAGCAGGCAGCTGCGTGGATCTCGGCCCACAGCCGGGGGAAACCACGACAAGGCCTTCCAGACCTTCTCCATAGCCTCTAAGAAAACCAGCAGTTTTTAACAGCCTGACCAGAACTTCTACCTTTTCACAACAGAAAGTCATGCCACATGGTCATTCACACCCTGTAAGCACTTTATGGCAGCTAGATCAGCTCCTCCTTAGTAATTAAAGCCTTCTAATCCCTGCTGGTGAAGTACTGCCTTATTTAGCATTTATTTTGCCCCACCACACTTTAATGTCAACAGTCAAAGATTCCACAGCCCAGCCTTTGACAGCTGCCTTCCACTTCCTGCTACCTGCCAACCACACTGGTGGCTCTCCATCCTCAAAGCATCTAACATCAGACTACTCATAGAATCATTAAGGTTGGAAGAGACCTCCAAGATCATCTAGTCCAACTGTCCCCCTGCCACCTATATTACTCACTAACCTGTGTCCCTCAGTACCTCATCCAGCCTTTCCTTGAGCACCCCAAGGGACGGTGACTCCACCACCTCCGTGGGCAACCTGTTCCAGTGCTCAATCACTTTCAGAGGAGAAATTTCTCCTCATTTCTAACCTGAGCCTCCCCTGGTGCAACTTGCAGCCATTCCCTCTTGTTCTGTCGCTGGTTATCTGTGAGAAGAGGCTGAGCCCCAGCTCCCCACAACCTCCTTTCAGGTAGCTGTAGAGAGCAATATGGTCTCCCCTGATCCTTCTCTTCTCCAGGTTAAACAGTCCTTGTTCCCTCAGCCACTCCTCATCAGACTTGTGTTCCAGACCCCTCACCAGCTTCACTGCCCTTCTCTGAACACACTCCAGGGCCTCAATGTCTGTCTTGTAGTGAGGAGCCCAAAACTGAACACAATATTCGAGGTCCATCCTCACCAGGGCTGCACACAGGAGGATGATCACCTCCCTAGTCCTGCTGGCCACACTACTCCTGATACAAGCCAGGATGCTAGCAGCCTTCATGGCCAGCTGGGCACACAGCTGCCTCACATTGAGGCAAGTGTCAACCAACACCTCCAGATCCTTTTCCTCTGTGCAGCTCTCCAGCCACCCTGCCCCAAGCCTGTAGCATTGCCTGGGGTGGTTGTGACCAAAGTACAGGACCTGTCACTTCATGTTGAACTTCACCCCGTTCACCCCAGCAATTCAACCTCCCCAGCTCCCTCTGGAGAAGCTCAGTTTAAGAGCCTCCTGTCTCCAGCCATTAGTCTCATTCTCCTGGAAGAGGTTACACTCCTTGCAGGGCAGAGGATGAAGAAGCCTACAGCAGCTCTTCACCAGCAGCAATTTGCCTTACACCACCTTGCTTTCTAGAGGTTAAGATAAAATTGCAGGCAAAGATGCCAGGCTGGAAGCTAAGAGTCACAGTAACCTTGAGCCACAGCAATCTGCAGCATGAGGACTCATCTCAGCTACCCATGGTATGAAAAAGAGGCTCAGCAGGCACTGGCCAACACTAACTTGGTAAGACCCAAGACTGAGAGTTTCCCCATGTGGGTGGTTTTTAAATGTATTTGTGTGATAGCCTCATTTCAATGCACATGCCAGTTATTTTCCCAGCTTTAGCTGGGAAAGTTCTACAGCTTGATTGCTGCCTAATGGAGATAAGGTGAATGAAAAAGGGGAGTGTCATGGGAGTAGGTGGTTGCAGATGTCCTCCCAGAAGAAGCCCTTAAGCACTTCCTTCATCTTTAGCGTGTGATGAAGGCACAAACATCTGCTATTTGCTGTATGCAAGGCTAGCCATTCATCTCTAGTAGATCCAGGGCAGTGAGCAGGAACACCAGAAAGAGAGAAAGCTCCACAATGAAAGAGCCACATGCTTTCCCTTCTCAGAAGCATTTAAAGAAACACCAACAAAGCCCCTCAAAGCCCCTGACAGTTATCTGAAGAGAAGTTTGGCTTACTGCAGCTCCCCACCATCCCAATAGGCAACTTCCCCTCCAAGAAGTATTTCAACACAAGCAGGAGAACTGCACTCACAACCCAGAAAGCCAAATGTATTGTGGGCTGCATCCCCAGCAGTGTGACCAGCAAGTCAAAGGAGGGGATTCTGCCTCACTGCTCTGGGGAGACCCCCTGCAGTGCTGCATCCAGCTTGGAGGTCCCCAGGACAAGGATGTGGATCCCAGGAAGGATGTGGAGCTGTTGGAAAGAGCCCAGAGGAGGCTGCAGAGGTGAAAAGAGTTGGGCTTGTTCAGCCTGGAGAAGAGACCTCAGAGCACCTTCCAGTACCTGAAGAGACTACAGGAAAACTGGGCAGGGAACAGTTACAAGGGCAGGGAGTGACAGAACAAGGGGTAATCGCTTTAAACAGGAAGAGAGGAGATTTATGAGATTTAGATGAGATATTAGGAAGAAATCCTTCCCAGGGAGGGTGGGGAGGCCCTGGCACAGGGTGCCCAGAGAAGCTGTGGCTACCCCTGGATCCCTGGCAGAGTTCAAGGCCAGGTTGGATGGGGCTTTGGGCACCTTGTGCTGGTGGAGGGTGTCCCTGCCCATGGCAGTGGGTGGCACCAGGGGGCTCTGAGGTCCCTTCCCACCCAAACCAGTCTGTGGCTCTGCAAACACCTGATATTTCAGAGCCATCATTTTAAGGTTTGTCTGTGAGTGTTTATGTCCTGGCAAGCTGCTTGACTTGAGGAGGGACAAAGACCTTCTTTCACAAGCCCAAAATTTTATCTGAACTATGCTTCTTACAAGCAAAGGATGAAAAAAAAAAACCCACCCCACAAAACCCCACCTAAGCAGTGCTGAAAGCCTCATGAGCACAACTGAGCTCCAACTTTATTCAGCAACAGGCCTGGAAAAACATCCTCCTGGATGAGGTAATGATTACTATTACATCCTGCAGACAAGCTCAGCATCTGGGCTTGCACAGAAAAAGGCTGGGCTTTCCCATGTTGTCAGTTCTAACAGTAGTCTCTTCCCCTCACCGAAATAGGAATCGCAGCTCCCAAACAGCTGTTTCCCCAGACAGCCAGAGAGCAGCTGATGGGGACTTGAGCCAGGCCAAAAAAGAAACAGGCACACAGAGAGGCAGATCATGCACTAGGAGACAGGCTACAATCACCCACTTAACTAAGATGAGATGGGTTTTTAAATTTCTGGAGGGCACTAACAGGAGTGTGGCCAGCAGGTCAAAGGAGGGGATCCTACTGCTCTGCCCTGGTCAGGCCCCATCTGGAGTGTTGTGTCCAGTTCTGGGCTCCCTGGGATAAAAAGGACAGGGATCTCCTGGAGAGAGTCCAGTGGAGGGCTATGAAGGGGATTAAAGAACTGGAGCAATGGCCTCAAGTTGGAGCACAGGAAGTTCCACACCAACATGGGGAAGAACTTTTTCCCAGTGAGGGTGAGGGAGCCCTGGGACAGGCTGCCCAGGGACGTGGTGGAGTCTTCTCTGAAGATATTCAAGACCCATCTGGATGCCTCCCTGTGCAACCTGTCCTAGGGAGCTGTTTTGGCAGGGGGTTGGACCCAATGATCTCCTGAGGTCCCTTCCAACCCCTACGATTCTGTGATTTTTGTCTCTCTTCTTAAAACCCCCAAAGCTCCTTCACATATTTCCTTTGGGAAGGGTTACAAGTGATGCCAATGCCATTCATGGCACATACAGGCATAAAACACTAAGGAAAAAAAAGGATCACTCAATGAAGAAGAGCACATCTGCTGCATAAAATCATCTCAATTTTGGAACATCTCTCCACACCCTACTGAAAAGCACTGCCTACACCGAGTCCTCCTTCCTATATTTAGGTCAGCCAGGCTGAGTCAAGCCCTCTGTGAGCATCCCTTGCTTTCATAGCTTTCTATTCTGAAAGACAGAGCTACAGCCAGACATGCTTTTTCAGATCATTTGTTCTTTTGGGCTGCTACATTAACACTCATAAGGGCAGAAAGTAATGAAGTGAAAAAATACATCAGGTATAAGCAACTGGTGCTACATAAACCAGACCGTCTCTAAGGACTTCTCTTGGAATCTGGCTTCCAAAAGTCTTCATGGAGATCTTTAATATTAAATACTGCTACAAAATATTCCACACCAAGCTGAGCAGTACAGTTGACATGCCAGAAGGACAGGATGGCATCCAGAGAGATCTGGACAAGTTGGTGAAGTTGGTCCATGTGAACCTCATGAGGTTCAACAAGGACAAGTGCAAGGTTCTGCACCTGGGTCAGGGCAATCCTCATCATCAGTACAGGCTGGGAGATGAGCAACAGAGAGGACTTGGGGGTGATGGTGGATGAGAAGCTCAACATGAGCAGACAGTGCATGCTCGCAGCCCAGGAGGCTGGTTGTATCCTGGGGTGCATCAAGAGGCGTGTAGCCAGCAGGCTGAGGGAGGGGATTCTGCCCCTCTACTCTGCTCTGCTCTTGTGAGATCCCACCTGGAGTACTGCATCCAGTTCTGGAGTCCCCAACACAAGAAGGACGTGGACCTGTTGGAGCAGGTTCAGAGGAGGCCATGAAGATGACTTGGAGAACCAGAGCACCTCTCCTATGAAGCCAGGCTGAGAGAGCTGGAGTTTCTCAGCCTGGAGAAGAGAAAGCTCAGGGGAGACTTTATAGCAGCCTTCCAGTCCCTGAAGGGGCCTACAAGGAAGCTGGGGAGGGACTTTTTAGAAGGGCACGGAGTGACAGGATGAAGCAGAGTGGTTTTAAATTGGAAGGGGGTAGATTTAGACTGGATATTAGGAAGAAATTCTTCACTACAAGGGTGGTGAGGTCCTAGTACAGATTGCCCAGGGAAGTGCTGGCTGCCCCCTCCCCAGCCACACTCAAGGTCAGGTTGGATGGGGCTTTGGGCAGCCTGGTCTAGGCGAGAGGTGTCCCTGCCTCAAGTTGGAATTTGATGATCTTTAAGGTCCCTTCCAACCCTCCCCATTCTGTGATTCTATGATTAACGAGGCTCAGAGACATTACAGGGGCATTACCTAGCATATCCTTGGGGAACACGCTGCTTTCAACGCTCTGCTTTGCGTAAAAGTCCGATAAGCTTTGCCCAGCTTGTGTTCCCACATATAAATAACCATTCTGCTTGCGTTAGTGGCGACGTTAACCAAATCGCTTCCACCTATTTATGGAGGTGACCCAAGTAGTTACACAAACCAGACAACTCTTCCCCCAAGCTATCCCCTGGATTCAAGAGCCAGGCCTTTGGATTCCACACAGCATCTCTTCACCAGTCCTCCAAACTCCAATTCAGGCTTTGGATTTCACCTGCTTCTGGAGCTAGGTTTAACCACCTGTTACTCTCTGCTCCTCCACAGGATCCCTGTTTCTGCATGTCGTGGTTTCCCCCCGGCTGTGGGCCGAGATCCACGCAGCTGCCTGCTCCTTAAAGGAAAAGAGCAGGGGAAGAGGGAAAAAGGGGGAAACAAGGGAAGGGAAAAGGAAGGGGAAATAACTCCAAACCCAAGAAACTAAGAGGCCCGTGGGCTGGGATAAGGAGAGTTTACTAAGAGAACAGAAAGATCAAATATCCCAATGCTAACAGGACTTTAGAGCAAAAGAAGATGAAACTCTTGATCCCCAAGGCAGTTTCTCCCCGACCCACACAACTCAGGTACCACCCAGAGCTGTCCCAGAACCCGACCGTCCCCCCAAGCAGCACGCGTCCCGCCACCGCCCCTCTTCTTCCTCCCCTCAGCCCCCGTTCTCCTGGGCAGGACGTCATTGCCATGGAATACTCTCTTTGGCCCATCTGGGGCACCTGTCCTGGCTTCGCCCCTCCTTTCTCCTGAAGAGAGAAATAGGAAGAAGCTGAGAAAGTCCTTGACTGTCTGACTGCAACTAAGAACATCAGGGTGTTCTCAGCACTGCTTTCATTGTAACTCCCAAACACAGCATCCCATCAGCTGCTACAAATGAGGTTAACTCTATCCTGACTGAAACCAGGACACTGCATTACTGGGAACGCAAGTCAATGCCCAAAACTAAAAACCTCAGTCAAACAAATTCATGGTCCACTAGCCAACCGTGCCAGCTATTTCTAAATAACGTGTGCCTGAGTACATAGGTGACAGTTCTTGGGAAGTGACCTCAGGAGCTATGGAGCAGCCCTCGTAACATTACTGCCTTTGCTGCTAAAAATAAAGTTAGGTTGCTCGAATGACTAAGTGCGAGTTAAAGAGCTCTAGTCCCCACGTTGCTGGATGAAAGAGATTTCTACCATAGAGAAGCCACAAAGCAGGATTGGCTTTTCTGAGCAGTATTAGCACACATCTGTTGGCAAAACATTAGCAAATCAAGGCGTAAATTACTGTCCTCATTAAAAAAAAAAAAACACCCAAGAAATTTACCTTGGCCTCATTCTTCCCTGTTCAAGAAGATATAGCCCAGGAACTAATATTATCTGCCTGTAGGAGAAGTGTCTTATCTACACAGATGGCCATTCCTTGTCGGATTTGCAAAACTCCTTCTGTTGGTGTAAGACATGATGATTACTGTGGCTAGCAAAGAGTGGAGTGGAAGTTAAAGGGGGGGGGGGCGGGAAATAACATTCCCCTAGAAACAACGTCTCAAACCATCACATCAAACCCATGTAAGCGAAGTAGGTAAAGAAAAAGCAGCAGGAATC
This sequence comes from Hypotaenidia okinawae, assembly GCA_027925045.1. Classification (NCBI taxonomy): domain Eukaryota; kingdom Metazoa; phylum Chordata; class Aves; order Gruiformes; family Rallidae; genus Hypotaenidia; species Hypotaenidia okinawae. Next base: position 3,955,876 of record BSDF01000007.1, read on the forward strand.
CAGCCCCTGTAAAGCTCAGTAGCCCAGGGCTCTGCCTTCCTGAGCCACGTGTACTACACCAGCCAGGGAGGACAGACAGACAACCGCACAGTGTGGACACGCGGTTACGGCTGGCTGTGCTGGCACGCACCCCGAGGAGTATCAAAGCCCTGGATTCTGCAAACGCTGCTGGCACGTCTTCCCAGGGAGGAATTGGACAGCCCAAAAGTTTCCATTGACCTAAACACAGAGTAATCTACTGGCGCGGACACGAGGCCGAGAGCGGCGAAGCCCATCATTGATCGGCCCCGCTCCCGCCTCCGAGAGCTGACGCCTGGGAAAAAGCCCAAGCTCACTGAGCCGAGCTAGGTGGGCTCACAGCAGATCCCGAGCCTCAGCCACCTGTGCCCGCTGGAAGCTCAGAAAGCCCTGTTCTTATTTTAACCCTATCTGCATGCCTACTGCCTGCTTAATTGCCATCTAAGGCAGGAACTCAGCGGCCGGGTTTAGCGACGTGCTACTACTCTTCCCTGATGGGCAAGGGCATTTTACAGCCTTCCATCCCCGCGCTCAACAGGTCTACACAAGGCCATAAACTACTCACGGCTTACTTAGGGCGTTAAAACTTACTTCTAGAGCTTAACCTTACTACTACTGCTACTAAACCCCTGTCACTAACAACATGCTTCTCTCTCACGATTTCCTTCCGCTTGCTTCATTACTTCCTCCTAGGATCCTCCTCCACAGCCCACAGGGGCGAGGAGCGCTGTCTTCACTGCGTAAGGCTCTTTTGGTCTATTGCAAGGTAGCGAGACATCCCAGCTGGAGACTCAGAAGAGTTCATGCTTTGAGTGGCAGGAGTTTAAGAGAGTTTTTCCAAGTCTTGGTGTCCTTACAGAAGCACGCAGTAAAGCAAGGGCTGTTGATTTTTCAAGATCTTCCGACAAATTCCAGCAACCAGAAAGCGTCAAAGCGGCACAGAGGAAAAGCAGGATGGACCTAAGATGCCCACATCTCAACCTACTCCCAGAGATCCTATCTCTGGCTGGTTTGGAAGCTCTTCCAGGCTCCCACCAGAAAATTAGCAGATTCCAGAATTTAACAACAACTTGCAAGCACCCGAGGCTTCTGGATAACTAAGGAAGAGAAGAGTGAAAAACTACGTGCAAATGCTACATCTCCAAGCCTCAGCTTGGCCTGCACGCCTACGAGGAAGGCTGGAAGAGCCAAAACATCAGTAATACTTGAACCCAAACACAAAGACTCTCAGCATCTATATTAGGAGACAAAAGGCTTGCTTTACGTTTTTAAGCGCTCCCAAAACCACGCAGGGGGATTCATCTGGGATCCCTTGCGTGGAGAACAGGCAGTTAAACAGCCAAGCTATTATAAAGGCATAAAACCCAAGACACAGTAATGCAAAGAGTTAAAATAATATGGGAAAACGCCGAACTTTGAACTTGGCAGTTCACAGTTTTAGCACTCAAGGGAAAAGATAAAAGACATGCTTGTGTTGGGCTTTCTGACCGAATGGAATTGTCCTTTAAACAATCCCCCAGGAGAAAAGACGCTATTGAAGGCTTCGAACCAATTCACGATACCAGAGCAGTGCACTAGCTAAAGCAAAACGAGAGCAGGAGAGGAACGTGCAGCAGTGAAGGACAAAAGCAACCCTCTGCTACAGATTGATGTTTTCCTTGATTGAATGACAGCACAGCCAGGACACAGTTGTGCAATTAAAACCTTCATCCCAAAGCAACTCCTAGGACATTATCACGACTCAAACTCTACCAGACATCACAATGACTCTCATTTGCTACCTTACATCCAGGACATGAGACATTGTGGTCCTCCTACCTCAAAACTCCATCCCTAGGAACTTGCCCATCTTCTCATCATATCCCCATAAAAATCTGACTTCAGAAACATACTGTCCACAGAAATTAATCTACTGTATGTACTCCAAGGATGCTACAAAAGACTTTGGAAGGGAACACAAGAATAGCAGAGACACTCTGTCTCAGGGCTGCCACTAGCGGCAGTATCTTGGGGTTCACGATGTTACAGCAAACTCAATCCAACAGCCAGCTGCTACCAAAAATAAGCTGCACATTAGTATTTATCTGATCCCACTGCAACTGCAATTCAGGAAAGGAAACCAAGAGAGACTTAAATCAATTCTAGAAGAGCCACTCATCTTGTAACCTATCTGGGGGTCAGGCCAACACCAGGCACATGCATAACCCAAGCTGGGTGAAGAGGATGGCCACTTTCTGCAGTAGTCAGCTCAGCTGAGGGCAAAGAACAACCCTGTGGCTGCTTTTCCCCATCTCAGGTTGGGGTTGCCCACCTGCCCCACAGGAAGACCGTGGTAGGAAGGATGCAGAACAACCTGTGGAGAAGGTTGCGGCGAGATGGGGGTTGGTCCTTTCTCCCAAGTAACCAGCAATAGGACAACAGGAACCGGCCTCAAGCTGTGTCAGGGGAGGTTTAGATTGGATATTCGGGAAAATTTCTTCACTGAGCAGTCAGGCTGCTCAGACTGGGCTGCCCAGGGAGGTGGTGGAGCCACCATACCTGGAGGGGTTCAAAGAAACACATGGATGTGGTGCTCCAGGACACGGTTTAGCTGATGTGCCAGTACCGGACAGACAGCTGGACTCAGTGACCTTAGCCGTCTTTTCCGACTTGAAAGATTATGTGACTCTGCACCAGCATCACCAAACAGAGAAATCGGATTCACATCACCCTCCTCACCACCGAGCCAGCGGCGGGACAACGGGAACGGGGAGGCAGCAAGAAGCAGCCACCAGCCGGCCACAGCCGCTCCAGGCCAGGCGAAGCACAAGCGCCTGAGGAGCCCCCAGCCTAACCCGTCAGAGACCAGCGCGCTCCCAAGCTCGCCGGGCATCGCTGGTGCTCCCTCCTAACACCCCCTCTCGCCTCTTGGGTATCTTTTACGGACGCAGGGGAAGGAAAACCCGCGAGGGGCCTGCTTGCGCCTCCCCGGCCATTAACAAGGAGGCGGGCAATTCCTTCCCACCGGCCGAGGGACAGGGAGGGATGCCCGCCCGGGCCGGCACCCTGCGCCCACCGCTTCCCTCATGGACAAGCGCTGCAGCCCCTGAGCGCTGCCCGGCGGGCCGACTCCGGCGGATGCGGCTCTTAACGCCGCCATCCATCCATCCATCCATCCACCTGCCCTTGAATCGCCGCCGTGCCCGCTGCCCGGGGACGCGTGCGCGGCGGGGGCTGCGGGGACCGGGAGGCGGGGAGGGGGGAAGCGGGCAATGGAAGGGGGTGGGGGGGAAGTACCGCCGCTCACCTCCCGGGCGATCTGGTTGAGCGCATCGTCCTCCGCCGTCAGACGCTCCCGGTTCGGCAACCGCTTTCGCCCGGCTCCCTGCGTCCCCATTGCGGCCGCGCTTCCCCCCGCAGCCCAGCCGTTACCAGCCCTCCCACCGCCGCCGCCTCCTTCTTGTGTGCTGTCCGCCGGCGTGAGGAGCCCGGCCGCCACCGCCCCCCGCCGTGCGCATGCGCCGCCGCCCCCCGCCCTGAGGGGCCGGACGGGGCCCGGCACCGCCTCACGCCCCTCAGCAGCACCCCCCTCCCCGAAAGAGCAGGGCGACGGGATGAGGGGAGGCAGCCAATTCGGGTGCCGAGGACACTCCCGCGCCGTTAACCCGCACCGAGGAGGCGCGCGTGTTCCTCGGGGTCCCCCTCCCCGCCCTTGTACCCCAATCCTCACCGCCATCCCTTCGGCGGGAATTCAGAGCCTCACAAGCTCGGGACACCAAGCACCGCAGGCAGAGGGGCGAGGGTATGGCCGACAAACCCACCCAGCCCCTCAGAGACCAGCAGGGGCTGCGCCTTGTCCCCTAACTCCTCCATCGACTCCAGCTTGATAGGGGCTGAGTGGCAGCGCGGCGGCCAGCCCGACGGTTATCCAGCAGTTGCCACATACGATAAGCAACATCTGGGTCACCCTCAAATTCAGATCTGTGTCAAGCAGCTTAATATATCATCCCTTCCCGCAAGGACACATACCAGAGCACACAGCAACCGTATTAGGGAGAAAAACAACCCCGCACCCCAAACTGCCCAGTTTTAGCCGAGAGGCCTTTCCCCCAGGGAGCATGGGTGCCCTCCATCAGTCCGAGGCTGGTGCTCCTTCTTCAGCCACGATTTAATTTTCACTTGTTACTACTTAGATGCGTGACATCAAGGTGTCTTATTTATAGCTGGGGCCTGTGCTGAAGCAACCGCCATGGTGCGATTGCCCTCCGTAACTGGCACCACAGCCTGGACCAGGCAAGAGGTCACACAGGCGTCTTGAGATGTGGCCGGTGACTGAAGAGTGGGTGAATAGTTGAGAGCTCCTAACAAAGTCCTCCTCCTCAACCAGTCCCCTCTTCCCAGCCTGAACAGGAGTCTCCCCACCTCACAGACATTAGGAGCTGCGAGGGACCTCGAAAGATCATCTAGTCTGACTCCCTGAGGATCCCCATTTAGCACAATTTTCTCCTGTTTAATACCACTTTCAAGAGGAACCTTGAATTCTACCCTCTTCTTCACCCTGCCATCGCTCCAGCTCTGCTTTAACATCCACCACTTTCTCAGAGCAGCCAAGCACAATCCCTTTTTTGTTTTATTTCAGACAGTGTTTGGGCTGACTCGCGTTACAGTTGGTTTAGGAACCACGGCTCTTCTGATGCCTCAGCAGTGGCATTGCACTGACACCACTTCACACACTGGGGACCGGTTAGCGTCACCAGAACCAAATGATTATTTTTTTGTCAGCAGAAGCAGAGAGGCAGGCAAGATTCCTACCCCGCTTAAGTGTTAGAAGCAACTGTGTTGCATCCGGAAGTTTGGTACCAAGCTTCCTCTGACCCCACGCAAGCGGGGAGAAAAGAGAAAAACCAAAGCACCCTCCTTTGCAAGGCAGCACAGGCTCCTTAAAAGTGAGCTCATGACATTGCAATGTAGGCACAGGGTTGGCTTTATTGGATAACCCACAGGCTTCCCTTCTTCAGCTTCAACCTCCACCTCCCTGAGACCTGGCTTAGCGCTGCTGCCCTTACATGCTCCGCATAACTTGTTCCCTGAGCCCTTACCCTTGCATTTGCCCCTGCCCTTTAGCCAGAATTCCTCAAAGAGACGGACCAGTGCCTTATTTTTAGGTCTGCGTTACCCAGGGATTTCAGCCACCTGTGCAGCTGCATCACTTGTACCCATGCAAGGAATTCCCAGTTCAGTCATGCAGTAAGATTTGCATCAGCGCCACTTGCCTTACTGGCTAAAAGCCTTACAAGAGGCTTGGCCTAGGCAGGTTCATATCCAAAACCCTACTGTTGAGAAGGGTTTGTGAAAAAGAAACTTGGGAAAAAGAAAAAGAAAAAGAAAAAGAAAAGAAAAAGAAAAAGAAAAAGAAAAGAAAAAGAAAAAGAAAAAGAAAAGAAAAAGAAAAGGAATTTTTAAAATGAAGCAGAGAAAACTGGATGAGAAGGAGCTGTGTGTGGGGTGACTGCAGTCAGATTGCATATACCACGTTGAACGGGTGCTGCAGTGGAAGAAATCCTCCTTTTTTTCCTTGCATTCCAGTCGTGTGTAGTAATTTTCTTGCCTTTTTCTATAGTCACAACAAGCCACCTTGTTGTAAAAATACTATACCTGCAGAGCTTGACCAAAGCCTTTTGGCTACGCTACGAAGCGCGCTGGGAGCGGGTGAAGGATTAAATACTGAATGGTCCTTTTCTTTTCCCTTTAGCAAGCGACACGACGTTCAAGGCTTGTTTCACCCCAGAGTCAGAACTGTGATTGACGACACTCGGACGAGGCCTGCGTATCCCGTGCCAGTGTTAAAGGGCTCTATTTTAAGTGCACAGTACGTACCTCATTCTCCAATATCCTGGGTGTAAGGAGGTGGTTTCACGCCAAGCATGCCCCAGAGATACAATTTTCCCCTCTGTGCTGCTCTTAAACCAAACCATCTGTGCAAAACCTCGCTCCTGAGAATCAGAACAAGCAACTGGCTGTTAAAACCGCTGCTCAACAGACCACTTTTACAGGATAAAATGGATGTTTTTGTATGCTGCACAGCGAAATATGATGAAGTCTCTGTTAGTGGCAAGCCCCAGGATAGGGCAAGCCAGGGGCTAGCCGGTGGCGTTAAAAGAAAACACGGGTGCACCTCTCCGCTCCGCCGAGCGATCGCGGCATCTGCCAAACCAGAAGTGAAGCCCTGACAGCTTTAACATGATGTTCATTAATCTAAGGAGAGCAGAACGGTTAAATACCTTGGAAAATCTACACTCCGGGGGCCAATAATTCACATTTTGGGGCGAGCAGAGCTCCATCCGCGTTGTAACATTTTTGCACACAGAGCAGCCGTGGTATCCAGCGGGGTCTGCAGATTTATTAATGGGAAAAAATTACATCACAGACAAGTATGTGCTGGCACTGAAACGCTGCAGAAAAAAACCCCATTGGTGCAAGTAAAGGGCTTGTGCTTTACTAGACCTCCTGAGGAGCCCAAGATGATCCCCTGCAGCAAGTCAGACCTCCCAAGAAAAGCTTTCAGATGTTGTCGCTGTGTTTGAGGAGCATCGAGGCAGGGCTCAGAAGGCTGGTAGCGTCCATGCAGATTTTGCCCGGGTGACATTCATGACTGTTGCTTCATCCCTTCAAGTCAGCAGAGTCACTGTTTACATCAGTGGAGCTCTGACAGGCTGGGAACCTTGCTTTAGCTTCCTCGTGTCTAGCCTGGGGCTTGTAGTTACACAGCGACTCATCACAGCAAAGCTGTAGCTGGTAACTGCTTTCCCAGGCATTCCAGAAAAGACACCGATGAGCTTCAGTTGACCAAGGAGAATACCATAAAATATATGGTAAAAAACCCACCATAGAGTGGTGGGTTTCCAAGCTGAGTGTTAGGAAGGCTGGGGGGGAAAAAAAGAAGGAAAAAATAAATCCCACAACAGCAGCAGATTATCCTGTTCTCTTTTTACCAACAGCAACTTACTTGCTATAGCAAGGATATGGGGTTTTTTTCTGAAGAGGGCTTATTTGTTGTCTTCATCTTGCCAAAATCCCTCAAATACTTACTGGCCTCCTCGAGTCACCTTGGCATGTCACCAGAGAAGAGTTTTTCATCTCAGGTCACTGAAGGATGCCACTTTGGGGATCTCAAGGCCTCATAACTGAATCCCTTTCAAGGTTTAGGAAGAATCTTCCCTTGGAGGGAGATTTTCAAAGGTTAAGCTTGGAGTTGATTTCATTTAATATTTTCATTAGTGTCCTGACACAAGTGGGACAGCACTAATGAGATACGCTGATGACGCCGGGTTATGAAGCATCACCAGCAAAGAAGGACAGAGCCATACAAGAATGGGGAGAGGTTAAGGACCTGAGAAACAAGCAGAATGAAACCAAGAAGACAGCAAATACCATGTCAAGGAGCAAATTCATGGTCTTATCTGCTGTAAATGAGGGAAGAGGAGAAAGTTCTGGGGTCATAAACTGATCACAGGTTGGTTATGTGTGCCACCATCACAACGAAGAATTACATTTAATGCACTTCAGGGAAGGGTCTACCAATGCAAATACTTACACCATTGCACAACCACCTGCAAGCCCTTGTCTTGCCTAGCCAAAAACATCTCTTCTATAAACTAGTTTATACCACTGAAGCATATTAAGACTGCGGTAAGTGCAGTCCTGAGAGTCTGTCTGCCCTAAGAAGCACTAACCCAAACACCACTGGCTCTCCACTTAAATTTGGGCCCCAAATAGCCATTGCTACTGACGCTCCAACACCCATGGAGAGGTCATACTGGCCCCACCAATGATCCTGTTTGCAAGACTTAAGCCAGGCTTCACCCAGCCCAATGCTGCAACCCTGCAAGCTCTCTGTTACTGTGCTGAGCAGGGAATTTACCTGCAGCTTGCAATTTGTTACCCAGCTGGCCTGAAAACTGCCTGTTTCAGGCTAGAAATGGGAACTCACTCAACACAGCCTCTACGGACCTAATCTAATTAGCAGCAGCCACGCCATGGCTCAGAGTGTTTCAGCACGAAGCACAGTGAAGCCAGCTCCACGGCAGCTGTAGTTGCAGGGAGCCAAACTCATCCCAGGCTGCCGAATAGCTCTGCCGTTTGCTGTCTGTTCTTCTTCTGTCTGCCCTTCCCTGGTTTCAGTCAGGATAAACTTCATTTGTAGCAGCTGATGGGATGCTGTGTTTGGGAGTTACAATGAAAGCAGTGCTGAGAACACCCTGATGTTCTTAGTTGCAGTCAGACAGTCAAGGACTTTCTCAGCTTCTTCCTCTTTCTCTATTCAGGAGAAAGGAGGGGCGAAGCCAGGACAGGTGACCCAGATGGGCCAAAGAGAGTATTCCATGCCAATGACGTCCTGCCCAGGAGAACGGGGGGCTGAGGGGAGGAAGAAGAGGGGCGGTGGCGGGACGCGTGCTGCTTGGGGGGACGGTCGGGTTGCGGGACAGCTCTGGGTGGTACCTGAGTTGTGTGGGTCGGGGAGAAACTGCATTGGGGATCAAGAGTTTCATCTTCTTTTGCTCTAAAGTCCTGTTAGCATTGGGATATTTGATCTTTCTGTTCTCTCAGTAAACTCTCCTTATCCCAACCCACGGGCCTCTTAGTTTCTTGGGTTTGGAGTTATTTCCCCTTCCTTTTCCCTTCCCTTGTTTCCCCCTTTTTCCCTCTTCCCCTGCTCTTTTCCTTTAAGGAGCAGGCAGCTGCGTGGATCTCTGCCCACAGCCGGGGGGAAACCACGACACCCTCCTTTGGCTTCCCCTCTTCAAAAAGCTGAAAGTTTTAAGAGAGCACTGGGCTATTTTCAGAAGAAAAGCCATCATGCATCTCTTCCACCTAGCCTAAAAATACTCCTTGTTTCCTACCTCAAGCGCTATAGGGATAAAACCCATGGCAGACCACGGGGCGCAGCGGCAAGAGCTGCATATCCCCCACATTTTCTTCCCAGGGCTTGGGAGGAAAGCAGGGGAGAGATCAATACATATATTTAATTTGGGAATACAGCCTCGACATCTGTCCAAAAATAATAGCCTGAACTAGCTAAGTCCCTCGGCCAAGCGAAATTGGGATGGCTTCGGCAAAAAACAATGCATTACATCAGCTGAAGGACTGGCTCCGCATCGCTTTGGGATGAATAAATCAGAGCATTCCCCCTGCCATTGTGGCGGTGTCCTCGCCCCGCTGACGGTGCGGAGACATGAGAGCGAGGGCTCACGTGGCTTTGCTAGGAGGGAGCTCTGGCATTGCTTGCTCCTTGGCTTTTCCCCCGTGCTTTGCCTGTTCCATGCTGTGTGGGCTCATCCACTCCTGCCCCAAACGTTACAGAGTTAAGCTGAGCCACATTTTCCAGTTGAGCCCTCCAGGTTTTCTTCAACCCCAGTTGTTTTGGACCGCAGCAAAACGTAGCTACAACACATGGGCTGAAAACAACTGATTGTTTGTTGTGGACCCCGTGCTTGCACTCATTAGTCATACTGTTCCCGGAAAATGGCGTACGAACATCATTTTGGAAGAGCTTATGTGAAACCACATCACAGCTTAACTCCCCCTCCCCCCCACCCCGAGCTGGAGTGGAAGAGGGAGAAGGAGGTGCTGTTTGTTGTTCCTACCCAGATTCACCCAAAGTGCAGATCAGAGGCAAAATGCCCCTTCTCCTTGAGCCCAGCAGAGCTTATCCACGCTCTGCTTCTCACCATCTCTCATCCTTCTCAGGGCAGAGGTATTCTCCCACGTTTCTTCTCAGGAAACAGTTCCAACCAGGTAGAAGAGGACCTGTGTCTGATGCCTCACAGTTCTGCGTCACGAACCGGAGCTGGGCATCGGCTACCCCATCTCCTGTCACCTCTCCAGTCACCCACCCACGCGCGACAGCAGCAAACCGGCAGCACCAGCTAACAATTCCTGGCTTGCCTAAAAAAAGCCACGCCAGTGCTAAAGGATTTCAGCTTCCCGCTGTGATAATGACCCACGGGGCAGGAAGGCAGGTCATTATAGTTTCCTGAAATCAAGGTGTTTGCCTGAACTGGGAAGTGAAAGAAGATACTGGTAACAAAACACCAGAGGAAACAGAGGCAAAACACTCTGGATGTTACAGAGCCAGCACAGCTGATTTTAAGCCGTAACACATTTTTCTGGCATCCCCAGCATTCCCATTTTCATCTGCCCAGCACGCTCTCCTTGCCCTCAGCCTGGCTCTGCACCCCCAAAGCCAATTCCTCCCTTATTTATTTCACCCCAACCCCGCAGCACTTGACCGTGCTCTGCGGTTTTCCCCCAGGCTTTCTCCTGGGCAATAATTATTTCCTCACTGAAACCCTTCAGATCCTTCCCTGTAGGAACATGAAGGAATTAGCTCCTCTGTTCTCCATCAACAGAGAGCCAGAACAGCCAGGCAAGTGTTTGCCAAACTCTCCAGTGCTTAGTTTCCCCTCCAATTGTAGAAACAATTAAAAGATTATTTATTTACTTCCCCCCCCAACCCCCACCCCCAGACACAACAAGATGCTGCAGAAGCCTTTTGCCTAAAAATTAATAAATAAATGGACTGTGGAACACCCTGAACTGGACAGAAGGTGAAATGCTTGAACCTAGAAACCACCAACATCCACAATGTGCTGAATAGCTTGTAGGCATGAAAGCCACGTAGGTTTAGGCGCTGTTAGAAGGAAGCACCTCCCCAGGGATTGCCAGGCAACACCTTTGTTGCCCAACCTCAATTCCTACAGAAGTTTTCTGCCTCCCTGACCTTGCAGCAGCAGAAGCAAAAGGCAGGAAAGGAAACTTCTCTGTGGTGGCCTTATTTTTTTTGGAGGGGAGGCCGTTACTAAAATTTAAGTTTCTGTAACATCCTGAGCGCATTAGTGGCTCGACTCGACTAATTAGAAATTCCTAAAATAAATGTTTTTAATACATTTTCTTAATTATAAAGGAGTTGCTCTAGGTAATGGCAGATAATGGTGTGTCTTCCTCCCTCCACAGCCCCCTTCCTTTGTTCTTTTCTAGTTTGTTAGCAGCAAGTCACTCCTTTCACCTCGGGGTAATGCCAAACTGCTCTACTCCTCTTCGGGGCAGTGGCTGGCATTGAGTGAGGATGCTCGGGCTCATACTGATGAAGTAATTTCTATTCTTGTGCCTTTACACAGACCTTGCCCATAACACCCCTGTCGTGGTTTCCCCCGGCTGTGGGCCGAGATCCACGCAGCTGCCTGCTCCTTAAAGGAAAAGAGCAGGGGAAGAGGGAAAAAGGGGGAAACAAGGGAAGGGAAAAGGAAGGGGAAATAACTCCAAACCCAAGAAACTAAGAGGCCCGTGGGTTGGGATAAGGAGAGTTTACTGAGAGAACAGAAAGATCAAATATCCCAATGCTAACAGGACTTTAGAGCAAAAGAAGATGAAACTCTTGATCCCCAATGCAGTTTCTCCCCGACCCACACAACTCAGGTACCACCCAGAGCTGTCCTGGAACCCGACCGTCCCCCCAAGCAGCACGCGTCCCGCCACCGCCCCTCTTCTTCCTCCCCTCAGCCCCCGGTTCTCCTGGGCAGGACGTCATTGGCATGGAATACTCTCTTTGGCCCATCTGGGTCACCTGTCCTGGCTTCGCCCCTCCTTTCTCCTGAAGAGAGAAATAGGAAGAAGCTGAGAAAGTCCCTGACTGTCTGACTGCAACTAAGAACATCAGGGTGTTCTCAGCACTGCTTTCATTGTAACTCCCAAACACAGCATCCCATCAGCTGCTACAAATGAAGTGAACTCTATCCTGACTGAAAACAGGACAACCCCGTACGCACACGAGGCTGAAAACCAACCTACAGCCAGACAGGCATTTAGAAGAAAAGCAAGACTATGATGTGCCCACCAGCCTGCTGCAAAGGGCAGAGGGGCAAAGCCCGTCGTGAATCGGCTGCCCTATGAACGTGCTGGTGCTATGCCTCCAAAAGATGGGTGGGGACCACAGGGAAAGTAAAGTTATATTCCCTCCCACATGAGCTTTCCAAGTCTGTGCTAGACAGCATTGCTTAAACATTTCTCTTTCCAAGCACCAGCAGAAGGATTTCAGTTGCCTGCGTTACAACTGCCTCGCAAACGCGGGCAGGTGAAACCCTTCTGGGGGAAGATTACTGAGCTGGGAGCAACTTTTGGCTGTCAGTGAGCTCTTCTGTAGCCCTTCCCGTAGAGAGGTACCGCCCACAGCCATTTTTAGCCTAGTTTCCTAAGGGAACATGTGCGATCCCCTCTGGAAGTGTGCGCCCTTCCCAGACTAATAGCTTAAGCCAGCTGGCAAATTGCCACCAAGAGCTCAAGGTATCCCCACAGGCAAAAGAAGCAGCACACCAGCTCACGCTTGGCCTTGCATGTAGAAGAGAGCAGGCTTCAGTGCCTTAATCCTCTGAAGCACTGCTGAAACCTGCACCCTGATTGATAACTTATTTCAGGGAACCCGTTCCCTGCATTTCCATAGGCTTCAGGAGGCGGCTCGCCCTTTGAAGTCAGGTCCCCAAGCTAGGTCTCTGCATCCTGGCTCCTTTGTCAAGGTGGGCTGGACTTCAGGAGGAGGATCCTGGCCAAAGTCCACCGAGTGAGAGACAACACGAAGGTTGGGACAAGCAAAACGTTCAGTGCACGTCCCTCTCACAGAAGCTGCAATTTACTTATTAGACTTAACAGCAATTTACTTATTAGACTTAACAGCAAGAGTCACTCTGGGCACTAAAAGGGAACACTGACCACTTTCTGGAGCCCTTTCCATCCTGAGGGAAATCACAAGGGATTGTGGCTACCAGGTAACCAGCACGGGTAGCCATTAGCTTCTCACATCCCTCTGTGCTACCCATGGAGCGTGAATTTGAAGGTGTGTCAGCACTACCTGTCTCTACAGGGGACAGGCTATAGGAAAGCCTTTCTTGCTGCTCACGCTTGTATTCTTTTCATAATTTAATCCCACTGTACTTAAAATGTTTACTGTAGTCAGTAGTTATTTTCCCTCCCTGGCTTTTAACGCGTGCTAACGTTCAGCATCACTTATCATCTGGGAGCCATTAATATTAAGCTTGTTTAATGTTTCCAGGCCGATCTCTGGAGTGGTTTAGCCGTGTTAATAATTAATACAGGAAGACTAACATTTTAGAAGCCTGGAGCAGTTCACAGCAGGCTTGGGTTCGAGCCTCGGTGTAAACGATCTGTTCATCATTACAGCTCCACCAATCCTCCAACTATCCCTTAACTCTCCACCAGTGCAGTGGTGAGGAGCCTGATCTCTTGTTATTAAAGGGCACGGCCCTTTCTCCTCTCAAAACTGACACAGTGATTATTTTTTTAAGGCTCTGTTGCAGCAGTGACAAAACCTTGCCTGTACGACCACAAGCGGGCTGCCCTGGATGGGTCTTGAGGCTACCATGGGGCTTCAGGAGGTCAACTCTAGTTTGTCTCGTTGCATCAGTTCATGACATTACTGGAGGCAAAAAAAAAAAAAGGAAAGGAGAAGCAGCAAACTCTGGGATGCTTAGAAACAGCATTTCCATTCCACACCAGGCCTCTGTGATTAACTTCTTACCTACATTTTCTGGGAGAGCCATCGTGCAAGCAAGGGGTTACGTGTTTAACAGCACAGGTATGCCAGTTTTGAGAACACAGAACCCTAGACTGGTTTGGGTGGGAAGGGACCTCAAAGCCCCCACAGTGGCACCCATCACCCCAGAGTGTCCAAAGCCCCATCCAACCTGGCCTTGAACCCTGACAGTGATTCACTGGCAGTCTTTGCCAGTGTTTCACCACCCTCCCTGGGAAGGATTTCTGCCTCCTTTCTAATCTAAATCTCCTCTCTTTCAGCTTAAACTCATTGTCCCTTGTCCTTTCACTACACTCCCTGATAGAGAATCCCTCCCCAGCTTTGCTGTAGCCCCTTTAGATACCCAAAGGGGCTCTAGGGTCTCCTTGGAGCCTTCTCTTCTTCAGGCTGAACAAGCCAAATTCTCTCAGCCTGGAGAGGTGCTCCAGCCCTTCAAATCATCTTTGTGGCCCATAATTTGCTGTGACCTCTTGATGGAGCAGCATTTTGAATGGATTTTGCTTACCAGGGTTTCAGATGAGTCTTCTTGAAAAGCCTATTTAAGCTTTTAAAAATAGAAGAGCCCCAGCCTATTTCTGAGGCTCTGGCCACTGACGGGGGCCAGGCTGGCTTGCTGCATGAGAGGCAGCACGCCCACCTCTCTCAGAGCGAGCTGGGGGCTCACCCAGACCAGCACTCAGCCTTTCAGAGGGAGCACAGTGAGGACAGCTGCTCTGCCATGGAATGATTGGGACCCCTCTGATCTCTGAGCTCATTTATAGCAATACCACCTACTCCAAAATAGTCACAGCCCAAAGCAGCAAGGCATCTATATATATCTGTGTGTGTGTATATATACTCACACTTGATTGACTGACTCCTTTGAAGCTGGTGGTGCAGAGGGACACATCATCTGTCCTACAGCTGGTCCTGGAACCAAAATCCCTTAGGCAACGTGGCAAGAAAAGCCACATTTCCATGACCATTGCTGCTGGGCTCTGCGTGCCCATCACCAGCTGTCTAAAGCTGACCATAACCCCACCTGGGTCCAGCTAGCTGGAGCTCACACTGGATGCAGTGTTGGCTTTGGAACAGCATCTAGACAATGGGAGACACTCTAATAAACTCTGGTCAGAAGAGTTTCACAAAGCCCTTCCAGTGTAAATAATACATTTTCCTGCTCTTCCACATCCCCCAGCAGCAGGATGGGGAGAAAAAAAACCCCAACCTGAAAAGATGTTTGTGTTTTCAGGTGTTTTCTTTGGACACCAAGACACAAGGCAGATGGCAGCACTCCTGCTCTAATCCCAGCAGCTGAAGCACGCTTAGGTATCTTGTTCCTGGTTGGACTGGCCAAATTCAGGCGTGGGATCATGGTCACCTGCCCCTGTGCAGAACGGTGCAACATTGCTGTGACCTGAGCAGAAAACACGGGCCTGGAGATGCCCAAGCCAGCGGCACTTGGCAAGGCAGGGCTGCTAAGGCCACAGCTGTACCCTTGAAACACAGTATGGAAGAAGAAACCAGAGGGTTTCAGATGAAAATCAGCCCATGGGGAACAATTTCAGGGCATCCAGGGATCCCAGGAGTCCAGAACACACTGAAAGTAGGGCTAAGCAGTTAGTTTCTGAGCAGTGCAGCTCTCCCCGCACACGGGCAGCTGACAAGTGGCAATGCTGAGGTTTTAGTCTCACTTTTCAGCTCCAGTTACTGCCCTAATTACCAGACCCTGCTGCCTTTTCCACCCAGCCACCCCTCCTTAAGCAAGGAGCGATTTACAGAGATATTGATGAGCTAGTGCTCCCTCACAGCAGAGTCAGGAGGAGCTGAGTGCTATGCAGCCACTGAAAGAGAGCCCTCCAGGAGCTCCCAAACTGCTCCAGAAACATCACTGTCCTTGCACCTCCTCTTACTCAGAGAAAGGGGGAAGGGGGGCACCCTGCCCAAAGAAACACAGCAGGCAGAGCCACAAATTCAAGATCACTGGAATTATTCTCCCACGTTTCACAGAATTACATGGTTGGAAAAGACCTTTAAGATCATCAAGTCCAACCATTCCTGTCCTATGCTAAACCATATCCCTGAGCACCTCATCTACCCCTCTGTTAAACACACCCAGGGGCAGTGACTCAACCCCCTCCCTGGGCAGCCTGTGCCAGGCCCTGACAACTCTTTCAGGGAAGAGCTTTTTCCCTCACATCTGCTCTGACCCTGCCCTGGCACAGCTTGAGGCCATTTCCCCTTGTTCCATCTCCTGTCACCTGGCTGAAGAGACCATCACCCACCTCTCTACACCCTCCTGGCAGGTAACTGTAGGCAGTGATAAGGTCTCCCCTCAGCCTCCTCTTCTCCAGGCTCAACACCTCCAGCTTCTCCTCATAAGATTTGCCCTCCAGCCCCTTCCCCAGCCTGGCTGCCCTTCTCTGGACACACTCCAGGACCTCCATGTCCTTCTTATGGTGAGGAGCCCAGAACTGGACACAGCACTCGAGATGCAGCCTCACCAATGCCCAGTACAGGGGCACAATCACCTCCCCAGACCCACTGGCCACACTATCTCTGACACAAGCCAGGATGCCATTGGCCTTCATAGCCACCTGGGCACACTGCTGGCTCATGTTCAGTTAGCAGTCAACCCACATCCCCATGTCCTTCTCCACCACAGCTCTCCAGCCAGTCTCCCCCAAGCCTGTAGTGCTGCCTGGGGTCTTTATGTCCCATGTGCAGGACTCTGCATTTGTTGTTGTTAAACCTCTCCCCACTGGTCTCAGCCCATTGGTCCAGTCTGGTCAGGTCTCTGAACAGGGAGCGGCAGCAGAGCTTGTCAGGTTGTGATGGCCTGAAGAAGAAATGAGGCCGACCCATTCTGGTAGCCCTGTGGACTAGTGAAACATTACTATCTCCTTCAGAGTTAGAAAAAAAAACCCAAACCACCCAAAAAAAAAAGCCTGAGGTGGATCAGCAGGGGGATGCCTATGGAGGGGGGACTTTAGATCATGCAATGCTGGGCTGGAGTATTTGACCCACATCATCCCTGCAGCCAGACTCATCCCATAAATTCTTATGGCATAATTACATCAGGCAGACATAAAATCAAATGCAGTCCCTAACCTTGGAAAAAGAAACAGTTCCCCCTGGTTTTACCAGGCAAGTTTCTCTCAGGAAAGGAAGCTGAGCAAGGGGCATCCCTGCATCCTGCAGGTCACTCCCACCCCATTTCCATGTAGCATCAAACCTACTTTTGCAGACCACTTGCTGCTGAAGGAGCCACGATCCCCTGAGCATCCAGGATGGTGAGATGCTCAAAGCAGCAGGCAAGCAGCCTGAGATACCCTGGGAAAGCGCCTCAGCTCCCCAACGCTGCGACAGCGTGTCTCACACAGGTTCATGAGAGGACCAGCTGGCTGACCAGATGCAGTTCTGGCAGGAGACCTCAGCCCATCTCTCCTCACCCTTGCTGCCGGGTGTCTGGTTGAGCAGTTCAGAAATGGGACTCTCCCACTGCGTGTCACCGTGGAGGAGCTGTGCCATCTAGTGGGGTCTGGCCCAAGGGCCACGCTCCCTTCAGCTCCAGAAGGGAGCATTTGGGGGGGGGGTTGTGGTGGGACATTTACCCCAACCAAGCCACGGCACTTTGTGCAAGCATCTTTGCTGCACCAGCTCCTTCTATAAAAGCCCTTAACAAAGGCACCTGAGACTTCACGTCTGCTCAGGTGGGTGGGACTGGTATGAAAATAACAGAGCAGGAGGCAGGTGCCTGCTGCAGCAACGCAAACTGGAAGTGAAGCATCTCCCAGCTGCTACAAAGTGATCCTTTCACAGGGCTTCAAAGCCCTCCAGCCGAGACAGGGTGCCCCCATTTTATACTGGGAATTAGATGCTTAGTTTGGGCACATGGTGTTACCGCTGCTCATGGGTCCAAACCAGTGGGTAAATGGCAGCAGACCGCCTTTCCCAGCATTGCCTGTCACCATGGGTGAGGGTTCTTGCTGTAGCAATCCCAGTCCAAAGCAGCCCTGCCTCCAGCTCCCTGAAACACCTTTCTACTTCCCTCTGCTGCGCCAGTACAACTGTCCACAGGGACACAGCGGGACTCCCGCTGGAGAACTGATCTATCCAAAGCCCTGGGGGGTGGAAAAGAATTAAATAAGCAAGGCTTTAAGTCAGCTCATGTCACAGCACAGCCTTGTGAAACAGGAGAGGGGCGAGAACACCTAGAACTGCTTCTGGGCTGAAAAAAGTCATACCCAGTGGTTGGGTTTTCGCAGGGTTGTTAGGAATCACCTTCAGAGGATTCCCCCAATCCTGCTGTAGCCTCTGGAATGCCGACAGGAAGGGACCTGGGAAGGTAACGCTTCCCTCCCCCTGGCAAAGAGAGTTGCATGCAGGGTAACATCTGCTCTCAGGCTGGAGGTGTACGTGGCTATACACAAGCCAGTTGTTGCTGTGACAGTACGAATCCGTGCACGGACGCGTTCCCAAACAAAGTGTGGGGTGTGGGGTGGTTTTGGCTCACAGACCAAAACCTCTCATGGTGATTCAGCTTGGTGGGGGCACTGCTCCCATATGACATCTGCATGGGGCTTGGCGCCCGTGCATGGCGTGTCAGCCCAGAAATAGGAAGTCATCAGGCTGTGGCAGTCAGCAAGGCCTGACTTGGAAGTCATAAGACACGCTCTTCGTTTCAAAACTGGGATGACTCTTTGTTTGGGGGTTTTTTTAGCTTACTTTTAGGACTCCTGCTTTTCAGCCCTGCTCCCTGTAACTATGTCGTGGTTTCCCCCCGGCTGTGGGCTGAGATCCACGCAGCTGCCTGCTCCTTAAAGGAAAAGAGCAGGGGAAGAGGGAAAAAGGGGGAAACAAGGGAAGGGAAAAGGAAGGGGAAATAACTCCAAACCCAAGAAACTAAGAGGCCCGTGGGTTGGGATAAGGAGAGTTTCCTAAGAGAACAGAAAGATCAAATATCCCAATGCTAACAGGACTTTAGAGCAAAAGAAGATGAAACTCTTGATCCCCAATGCAGTTTCTCCCCGACCCACACAACTCAGGTACCACCCAGAGCTGTCCCGCAACCCGACCGTCCCCCCAAGCAGCACGCGTCCCGCCACCGCCCCTCTTCTTCCTCCCCTCAGCCCCCCGTTCTCCTGGGCAGGACGTCATTGGCATGGAATACTCTCTTTGGCCCATCTGGGTCACCTGTCCTGGCTTCGCCCCTCCTTTCTCCTGAATAGAGAAATAGGAAGAAGCTGAGAAAGTCCTTGACTGTCTGACTGCAACTAAGAACGTCAGGGTGTTCTCAGCACTGCTTTCATTGTAACTCCCAAACACAGCATCCCATCAGCTGCTACAAATGAAGTGAACTCTATCCTGGCTGAAACCAGGACAAACTAGTAGGACAAGATTTTGTGAAGTTCATGAGGTGAGTGACAGAAATACAAAACCCATCTTCATTTAGATTTTTAATTATTATTTATTTTTTAGATATCTAATTATTATTTAATCATATTAGATTTTTTAGTATTGCATCCTCCTGTTCTCACTCCAGACCTGTTATCCCAACATAGTAACATGCTGTGATTTCTTTTTCAAGGCATGAGAGCTTTAACAAGAGCAGCCTTCTCCAGGGCACCAAGCCCGGCTGGCTGTGGTAACTAGCTACTACCTTAATTAAAAGGCAATGAAAGCCCGATTCGCTCAGTTTCTGCTCACCTTGCACCCCCACCCCCCCCAGCTCATCAACTGAAGCACCTTGCAAGAGACCTGGGTGTGCTGTCTCCCACCAGCCATGCTCCTGAAAACAAATCCCTTCGGCAGTCCTGGGCCCAAGTTATCTGAGCCTGCTCCCTGGCACAAACCCAAAGTCAGGTCTAAGGTACGTCAGCAGAAACTGATGTATTATGAAACCCCCGAGAAGGCCAGATCCCTGGCACGCCATGGCTCCAGCTGGCCCTGCACCCAGCCCTCCCCGGTCCTCAGACCCCCGTGGTGAAGTGCAGGCTGCTTTTACTCCCCATGCCTCTGGTAGCTGGGCTGGCCTCAGCCCCCAAGGTGTGGGGTAACCATCCCCTACCCATTCATCCATCCATCTGTGCATCCACCCACCGCCAAACCCTGTCACGGGAAGCAGGCAGGGAAGGACAGACAGAGGGATAGAGGAGGTACGGGAGGCATGGCCACTGGCCCTGCTTGCCATGACGGCAGCCCTGTGGTCCCGCCTCACAGGTCTAAGGTTCACTAATCTCCAATTGCCTCTCACCTTTGACACAGCTTCCCAGGAGCTGCTGGGTGGTTTCACTTTTATCTGCCCCCAGCACAGAGAGCCTCCACAGCCGGACGGGGCCGTCACCCCAACACGCCACGGATCACAGCGCTGGAAGGAGAGCGAGGCTTCAGGAAGGTAAAAGCACCCTCTGCCTGGCAGCCACCACCTACCACATCTGGCGGGGAGGGGGTGGCACCTCAGAGAAGCTCCCGGGACTCATCCTCGCACCAGGATGCAGCCCCACATCCCAGCCACAAAGGGCCATCCGGCGGCTCCCTGCCCAAGGGAAAGGGATTTTTGGGAAGACTTCGGAATCCCTCTGCCCTACCCCCCATCCTCTCCAGCAGCTCAACAGCTGCTGCCAAGGTCTCAGCAGAGCGCTCGCTCTCACCCACAGCCCAGGGTGGTCTCCGTTTACTGCTGCCTTATTTCCCCAGCCCTCCCTGGCTGCGCAGTTAATGACCCTCATTCTGTCCCTGGGAGCTCTGAGGAGGGCTGATGGTGTTGAGAAATCAGCACTCTGTAAATCTAACGCTGTTTACCCACTAAGTCTTTGCAGTTGGGATTTTTTGTATCCCCTGGTAACCTCAGCTTAAGCGAGCAACCACGCTCCTAACACTAGCCCTGCGGGAGCTTCAGCAAGTAGGAGGAGGTTCCCAAAAGCAGGGGAGTGCTTAGAGATTCATTGATTGGGAAGGTAGATGCATGGCCACTATTCGGGGAGGGGAATAAAATCTAGAGCTGAAAGAACCTGAAGACATCGTGTCCCAAAAACTGCAGGGCTAGGTATGGCAGACTTACAGGGGTAGCATCAGTGGCCTGTTTTATCTCCAAGGAGCTCATCAACTGGGGGTTGAGTTCACTGACGCACCCCTGCAGAAACTCAGCAAGCGCCTTCAGTGGGTTTTGGGTCTTCTCAGGGCTTGTGGTTTAGAAAAGTTTAAACATCAGTTAGATATCATTAGACTTAAGCATCATTAACTTCCCAGGAAGTTAAGTAGAGCCTTAAATAACACTTCTCAGTAACTCCATCCCCAAAGGTATGCATGTCTTTTCTTCCTCTTTTGTTTTTTTTTTTTTTACTGTATTCCTTTGGGGAGGGCAGAAAAAGAAGTTTATCCACTGAAAATGAACATACCAAGATCTCTTCTCCCCAGGTGAAAAACACCACGGAGATACTAATTCACTGAGCAGCAAAAGCCAAACCCTTGCCATTGCATTCCAGCGCAAATACCTACCCTCTACTCTGCCACCTCCTGTTTCTAGGGTTGGGTTGTTGGGTTTTTTTAATGTCCATAAATCATGAGTTTGAAAGGATGCTCCTTAGATAAAAGTCCACTTTCCTGCTAATTATAAACAACTGAGTCACCCTCATAAACAGATTTGTCAGGTTCCTTCTCGGAAACAGGCGAGGGCAGGCGGTTCACCGCCCCGGCGAACGGATTACCTTGGCGTTGATTTATAGTCAACCGGAGGGGGTAAAGCTGGTTAAAGGGAGGTCAGAGCTGCCTCCACATCCCCACAGGAAGGAGAGAGGAGACATCGAGATGGGTTGTCTGGCTGAGAACACGATTTCCTGGGCACTGCGATGCTTAATCCACCATTAGGAAGCGAGAAATGATCTGTGGCGCGGCTGGTTTCACCTTCTAGGTAAGTGCAGGATCAGGCAAGCCTGCCCCCAGTGCCTGCTGCTAGACAGAGCTGTCACAAAACATGAGGCTGTATCCGGAGACTAAACCCACCAACAGGATTTCTGCAGTTGATTGAAGGGAGATGCTTCTCCAGGCTAATCTCTGGCTCTTTATATTGAACCTGAGCAGGTTCTGCTTTCCTTGCCCCTCGGTGTGGAACGAGGACGGGACGTGGAACGCCTTAGCTGTTCCCTGGGCTGCTCCCTAAATCACAGAGCTGTTCTTTACCAGGAGCAATCTAAAAACCCCTGAAATCCAACATCTAAGCAGTGTCAGTTCAGGTTACACCTCTGGACTCAATGATCTCTGGAGGTCCCTTCCAAACCCTAAAATTCTGTGAATCTGTGAAGGCTCCTTTTGCATCAGGGACCTTGAACCTCAGAGTTCTGAGTTCGCAGTGAGATTAAGTCAGACTGATCCTATACAAGTTTCCCAGCATGCAGGAAAGTTGCTTTCAATGTTTCTCCTGGACACACTTGGTCAGTGAGAGGTTTCCAGATGAAGAATGAGCATCCTCTGCTCCATCAGTCCGAAGGAACCTGCTTTGGCAGGGGGGTTGGACTTGATTATCTCTTGAGGTCCCTTCCACCGCTTTCAGCACGGGCTGAAAGAACAGGGATGCTGTTTGCTGTGAGGCAAACTTGGAAGGAACTTCCCAAGGTCGAGTCCGATCCCCCTGCCAAAGCAGGTTCCCTAGGACAGGTTGCACAGGTACTCTTATCCATACCCAGGGCAGCATCCTGGATTCACAGAGCTGACTGTAACCCTAAGCTGGGCCTCACCGATGGACCCTTCCCCAGGAACAGCCACAGAAGGGTGACTACAAGCCATATGAGACGTCTGGAAATCTTTTCCCATACTCCCTTAGCCAACAAGCATGAGGTTCAACTCTGTATGCTCCTTTCTCAACAGCAAAAACAAAAAAAAAAAAAGGAAAACATAAGACAGTTTCTCCTAAATCCTGTTTTCCATTGAATCAAAACCAAGTCACTTGCTTTGCTTCCTTGGTGTCCTCCTTGAGTAGGAAGGGAGATTCACCTGCTGCCTCCTGAACCAATTTCTTTTCAGTATTAAATGAGCTTTAGGCAGAACTGCCTGTCTCTGATAGGTGCTTGCTAGCCAGGAAAGCTAGCAAGGAGATGTCTATTATCACAGCTGTTCTCAGGTGAGCTTTGTTCCAGCATCGACACAGCCTTCGAGGGTCAAACAGAGAGCAGCAGAGTGAGATAATGAGGAATTGAGTTTAATATAGACAATCTTGGGAGATTTTAGCACCAGGACAGGCTGCCCAGGGGGTGTGGAGTCTCCTTCTCTGGAGATATTCCAGCCCCATCTGGACACCGACCTGTGTAACCTGTCCTAGGGACCCTGCTTTGGCAGGGGGTTGGACCTGATGATCTCTTGAGGTCCCTTCCAACCCCTGTGATTCTGTTTCATGATGCTTTTTGCTTCCCTGGAGAGTTTTATGGCGTATCACCTCTGGTAGCTAACATCAGCACCCAGAAAGGATAGCAGTACTGTTTCCAGGCCTACAAAGAGGGAAACATGTGATGAGTACCATGAGGAGCACCTTTAGGCTGTGCCACAGGATTTATTGTAACCCTGCTTAAAAGAGACCTGTAACCTGCTCATAACTAGCTGTTTCTGGAGCCCTGCTCTGCCTCACTGGGCTGTATTGCCAGGGGAGAAGATTTTACCCCTGTTTTTTAAGGGGATGAAAGCCCATCTTGTATAGAATAACCACTTGCATCTACAGCTACAGACCTGGGTTCAGCTGGCACCAAGGAACACTCTTAATGACAGCCTGCTTTGATTTTGATAACTTTGATAATGCTCCGGGAAGGGAGGAGGATTAAAGGTCTGGAGCCTGCCAGATTGCAGGGGGAAGGTGGGGGGAATGAAGGGGACAGGCAGGATGAGCAGCACAGCGGGAACAAGAGGGTTTTGTCAGACAAAGGGGGCACAGGCTACCTGCGAGTCACAGGGTAGAAGTTGTGGTAATTACACCAAACCTTCATTAGGAGCCTTGCAGGTCTCTGGCTGAGCAGGGCTTTCCTCAAAGGCTTGTGGAAGGGAGCAGCTCACACCAGCAGCGTTCACCCCAGCACAGGAGGGCTGTCTTCACAGAATCACAGAACATTAGGAGTTGGAAGGGACCTGGAAAGATCATCTAGTCCAACCCCCCTGCCAGAGCAGGATCACCCAGACTAAATCACACAGGAACACATCCAGGCAGGGTTTGAATGTCTCCAGAGAAGGAGACTCCACAGCCTCTCTGGGCAGCCTGTCCCAGGGCTCTGTCACCCTCACAGGGAAAAAGTTTCTCCTCACGTTCACATGGAACTTCCTCTGCCCCAGCTTGCACCCATTGCCCCTTGTCCTATCACTGCCATCCCTGAGAAGAGCCTGGCTCCATCCTCCTGACTCTCACCCTTTACATATTTATAAACATCAATGGAGTCACTTCCCTTCATCTGGCAGATGGCACGGTAGCCAGAGGGTCAGGAGACACAGGCAGGGACCAGCAGCCGGACATACAAATTTTGACATCCTTCACAAAGCTCCCCTGCTGTCCTTGGGATTTAGAAAATCAGGTTTCTACAGGAGGCACATCCCACCTCCACCTGCGGCAGTTACAGCTCGCTGGCAGCATGTTCCCCTCTTTGCTCTGGTGTGTGAGGTGGATATAGGCATCCAAGGCTGCCTCATGCCCTCTCCTGCCCAGTTCGACATCCTGTGACTCTTCATCTTCAAGCTCTGCATGAACTTCCCTCTCTCCTGCGTAGCTCTCCATGCGAGAGGTCAGGGTGAAGTTTTGGCTAGCTGCCACACAGCATCACTTGCCAGCCTGCACTGAGAGCTCCCACCGAAGCAGGCAGTGCCATGTACTTGAGCTCAGGGCTGGGAGAGGGGGACACATGCCACCCAGAAGGGCTTCCAGTGACCAGCCACTTCCTTAGGGCAGGACCAACACTCTGCAGCAGCTCTTTGAAGCAGCTTCAAGGCAACTGCTTATTTGGGACCATGTTCCCCCACCATCCCCGGTGACCCTGCAGCACAGCTCCACCCTGAGCAATGCAGAGTCACAGTCCATGGTGTGAGATTTCACAGGCTTGGTCTGCCCAGGGTTGTTTTTAATCCGTGGTGGAGTAGCACGTGCTGCCTGCTCTGTGTGCTGCCACCCTCTTGCTCCTGCTTTTCCACCCTTGTGAGCAGCGTGCCAGCTCAAAGCAGTGCTGCCACAAAGCCCATCAGCTCTTGAGGTCCTGGGCAGTGTCCTCAGTGAGCTGGTAGCAGCATCACCTCAACACCTTAGCGCGCCCCCCAGCCTGAGTTAAGCTCCTTCTCCTATAACTTCTACCCACAAAAGAACAGGAACATCAGCTGAAGCTCTTCACCAGGTGAAGGAGGCATGCTCAAGAGCAAGGCACACCTTTAGGTGATATCCCTCTGCCCTGAACTCCATCATGCCCTCTGTTTAAAGGGGATGCACCGAATCCTTCCTTCTTCTCTACATCCAAGGCCTTCTGCATCAAGTTTCTTCCTAAAGATCTCCACCCTCTGGTCATAGTTGACAGTGGCAGAGGGCTTGAGGTGTTAAACCTGATTTGGGATATTAGTGGGTTTATTCTAGCCTATTTTAAGGTTAGACCTCACCTGCCTCACTGCTACTGGTCAGGAGATGGTGCAAGAGGTTCAGCCGCTGGACCCAGGGTCACCAGTGGAGCTGTCTCCTTGCAGGGCACGGCACTGAAAGCAATGCCAGGCACCCCCCGGAGGGGATTCATCCCACCAACATCCACAAGGTGGTTCTTCTGGGGAGCACGTCAGTGGGGAAGTCAAGCCTGGCCTACAGATACGTGAAAAATGACTTCAAGGAGTCGCTGCCAACTGTGGGATGTGAGTGAGCGGCTTCGGTAGCTTGATGGCCCTGGACAAGAGACCCAGCCTGATGCCCTTCCTTGGGAGGGGGGATGTGGAAGAAGCACTTGGTACTCCTTGCCTAAAGCCAGACCTCCCCTTTTGCTGTCACCTCCTGATCTCTGCAGCCTATTTTTCCTCAGCAGCAGGCTGTAAGCAAAGCTGCATCCTCATCAGCTGGGCTTGGCTTTGCTCTGCTTTCTGGGGTCAGGTGGGCAGCAAAATGAGTGAAACCTGGAGTCCAAATTGTGTGTCCCGTCTGCCCTTCACGGGATTGCCTCCCGTGCCACCCTCACAGCTACTCCAGCAACCCCCAGGAGAGTCTCCCCTACCTGTGAGCTGCCCCAGCCTTGGTGTCCTGTTGGAGCAGGGACGTTTGGGCCAGGGTACCAGCAGGCAGGACAGCTCAGGAGGTAGCTGCCCAGGAACTACCCCCAGCACTGCCCAATGGTGGGCTCACAGTGGCACCTTGATGCTCCAGGCTGCCCACAGACCTCCCCATGTCTTGGACAGGCTGCAAACCCCATGCTTTGGCAAAGGGGAAGAGAAACTGCCCTGACCAGCCATGCTGAACAGCCCACACACGTTCAAGCTTTGGTAAAAGCCATCTGGAGAGCTCCAAGAGCTCTCCTCCCTCTAAAATCCTCCCTTGGGGCAACATGCCTGCTGGGATCAAGCTGCCTCCCTAGTAGGGTCGCATCAGCACCACTGCCTGCCACACTCAGCCATTACAGATACCCATTTTCCATGACACACCCACGTTCTGCCCCAAGAAGGCGCAGAGGTTGTGGTCCCACCTGGACTGCTGGTGGAAGGGAACAAGGGAGTGCAGAACTGTCCCCCTGCCTTGGTCTGGGTGGTCCATAAGCATCCACCTGCTCCCTGTGAGTAGGGACAGAGGCTCCCCTCTGGTGACAGCCCTTTCTAGAAGTTATTCCTGTTCACAGGTCTGACCCGCCAGCAAGTTGGAGGTGGCTGCCTGTCTCTGGGGCTGTTCCACAAAGCTCAGAACTATCTAACCTCAAAACTGTCGTGGCATTCACCCAGACCTGCTGCCAGGAAGGGCTCCTGGCTCACCGACAGACCCCCTGCCTCACAGCACACCACCCCATCAGTGGTGCTTAGGAGAAGCCCAACTTTGTGCCTTAAAGCACCGCTGGCAGCCCTTGGGGAAGGGTTTGACCTCACGGCAGCGGATGGGAGTTCTTGTGCCCTGGACACGCGCCCTGCCTCTTCCTTGCAGGTTCCTTCTTCACACAGACGCTCAGCCTGGAGGCAGGCACCCTCCAGCTGGAGATCTGGGACACGGCGGGCCAGGAGAAGTACCACAGCGTCTGCCACCTCTACTACCGGGGTGCCCACGCTGCTCTCCTCGTTTACGACGTCACCAATAAGGTAAGGCCGGGGACGCCGACCTCGTCCGCGTGGGAACTACGCTGTGGGGCAGAGGTGCCCAGCAGGTGATGGGGTTGGTGGCCTTTGTGGAGCAGAAGGAAGTACCTGAGAAGATAACATGGAAGTGCCAGGGACTGTCCTTGCCCACGCAGGACCACCCCAGGGGTGCTTTCTGCTGCCACGCAGAAAAGGTCCATCCCACCCAAGGGCAGTTTATCCCTAAAGGGTTTTGAGGACCAGCAGCTGGTTTCCCTGAGGAAGGGTGCAACCAAAGCCTTGCCACCACGTATCTTCTCACACCCTCTTTGATTGGTGTCATCCATCCTGCTCTGCTAAGCCTGAGGCCAAGGGATTAAACCAGGCTACTGTGTGTGGGTTTTTTTGTCTCCAACTCTCCAGGAAACACTCAACAGAGCAAAGCTATGGCTGAGGGACCTGGAGAAGGAATTCCTTCCTGATGAAATTGTCATCGCTTTGGTGGGCAACAAGACAGACCTTGCTGCTGAGAGAGAAGTCTCCACTGAGGTGAGGACCCATGGGGAGTTCCCAGGCCCCCTCATCACTCATCATCCCAGCAAGTGCTAGGATATGTCCTAGCAAAGCTGAGGATTTGGAAGGCTTTCGGACACCTCCAAAGTCCCCGTACAATTATTGACCTGCCATAACCAAAAAGCACTCACAGAGGGGGCTGGGGGAAAACCTCTGCTTGTCTCCACCTAGGAAGGGGAGGAGTTTGCAAGGACCAAAGGCCTCCTGTTCATGGAGACATCTGCAAAATCCAACCACCGGGTAAACGATATCTTTACAGCCATAGGTGAGTTGTGCGACGGTGTAGGTGAGGGCAGAGGCACCAGGCTCCAAACCCCTGCTCCCAGGCTGCAAACACCTTGTCCCCTGCAAAGCTCACCCCTTTGTTGCTCATGTTTGACACCCAGGCCTTCTTCCCAGGCTGTCCAGCCTGTGCTGTACCCAGCAGCTGCAAGGGTGACAGCCACAGCAGTCCATGGGTTCTGTGAAATGAGCCCTATCTCTTAGGGCAGAAGGATGGACAGATCCATCCCAGGATGCTCCAACATGTATTTCAGGCCCTGTCCCAAATCCACAACTTTCTTTTGATTTCATGTCCAGCCTAGGTGTAATGGTGGCCTCACTGTCCAGCAGAGACCCAACACGGTTCCTGTGGGACAGTATGGGCAACCAGTGGCTCCCTGGGGGAGGACAGGACAGGCATCACATCTCACCCCACTGGCAGGAGAAATGAGCCCTTTCTCACCTTGTGTTTCTTCCTAGCCCAAAAGCTCCTGCAGTGGGAACAAGAGAAGGCATCTGCCCCATCCCTGAGCGGGAGGTCAACAGTCAACCTGGGGGAGGACATGGGGAGGACAGGGTGCTGCCGGCTCTGAGGACCTCAGGCAGCTGGATGAGGTCTCTGAGAGGAGCAAAGGCAAAGCAGGAGGATGCACAAGCACAAGGCCAGCTCAGCCAGACCCTTCCCCACAACCCTGGAGCAAGGTCAGAGCCCATCCTGGGGGTACAGGGGCCTTTTCAACCCTCCAGCACCAGCTTTCTCTAAGAAGCAAAGCCTGGGTGTTTCTTCCAGCAGCTTTCCACTTGCAGAGAGGAGTGTGGCCTTGCTGCCTTGCCCCCAGCTGGAGACAACCGCTGCCCCAGATGCACATCAGCTCCTCTCTGTCCCTTTCTGGCTGCAAAGGGAGGGGTTATCCTTCTGGAGCAAAGCGGGTACATCCCAGTGGTCTTACACTGGGATGCAAATAAAGAGACTTTCGCCCTGATGGAGGGGGTTGGACTCAAGGATCTCTGGAGGTCCCTTCCAACCCCTACGATCCTGTGAAGGTGCTGTGTGCTTGTCTGCAAGGTTTTTCCCAACCTGGGTGGATGTCAGGGACTACAGGAAGCCTGGAGGCAGCAGGGACCAGAGCTGCTGCTCCACAGAAATGTTCAAGGTCAGGTTTGATAGGGCTCTGAGCAACCTGATCCAGCTGAAAATGCCCCCGTTCGTTGCAGGGAAGGTGCACTAGGTGATCTTTAGAGGTCCCTTCCAACCCAAACTGTTCTATGATTCACCTTGCTGGACCCATCTGAGCCCTGGATTCCTGGGGCTGCACCACAGGATGGGGGTCACAGCCCACCCTTGGGGGAAACCACTGATTTATCACCCACACAAGAGCCAGGGCTGGGGGCAGAGCAAGGCCAAAGCAAGCAATGGGTGCCACACAGCCCTGTCCCTTGCAGGGCCACCCCATCTGCATTACAGGTGCCAAGAGTCACCATAGGGCTGCCACAGCCTTCACTGACACAGCCCTTCACAGAACCCCCTCACAGTTCCAAAGAAGCTCTCTCTTGTCCAGGGAAGGATGCTCTCTCACCTCCTCCATCCCAGAACACCTGGGCTGCCTGCACAAGCACGTTGGTGGGGCCCAGCACACCTGGGGGGTATGCAGCTGGGAGGAGGGGGCACCACCCTTTCCAGGGCAGGGGTAGCAACACCAGCATGGCCACAGACAAAGAGCAGCCCAACTATCCCATCCACAGGGCAGCAAAGCTGTGGGGTTTTGGGGGATGCCTCCACAGCAATGCCAGAGCAAGGCTTGGCCATGGTTCAGCATACACCTTGGAAGTTGCTCCCCACATTGAGGAGGGGACCACAGCACCCTCTGCCTAGGCTTGCCAGGCCAGCCCCCACCCTAGGGACTCCTTTCCCCAGCACCCCACACCAGCCCAGAGCACCCACCTTCCAGGCATCCCTAGGGCTGAGCTGTCCCAGGGCAGGGCAGGAGCTCTCTCCCAGCAGGAATTAGTGGAGCTGCTGCTTTCTTCTGCCTAAATCCCCTTCCTGGGCAGCTGGGAGGCAGGGCTGCTAATTGCCACCCATCCATCCCCCATCTGCCCCCTCCCCTCCCGAGATTAAACCTTCCCTCCCTAAACAGCCCTGCACCCTCAGTCTTGGGCCAGGACCTGCAGTTGGGGATGCTGAGGGTTTGGGGGGAGGGGGGAGAGGTTATCCTCCCCCTCCCCTGTATCCTCACCTTGTATCTCCTCCTTGTATCATCCCCCCCCCCACCTCCAATACCCCTCCCCCTGCATCCCCGCCTCTGCATCCCCTCCCCTGCATCCCTTCTTGCCCCCCAAACTGGAGACTGGCGAAAATTGGTCCAGGGTGGGGGCACAGATCGTGAGGGGGTGTGGGGGGGCATGAAGCACAATGTATGGGGGTCCCTCCATGCTCCCCAAATGTTTCTGACCCAGGCCGTGGAAACAGGGTGGCTTTCTCTGATTCTGACACCACAGAAATGAAGGTGCTGGGGGCACCCATGGGTGCCAGCATGCTGTGGGGATGCACGTGGGAAAAGGCTGGCGGGGGGGTGGGGGGTGTCCTGGGCTTGCTTTATTTTTGGGGGGAGATTGGGGGTTGGGGAGTGGGAAGTGCTGCCACCCTGAACGCACTGCCAGGGCAGGCTGAAAAACCACAGTGACGCCAGCAATTTTGGGGGTCACACCCCGTCCCCTCCACCCTGTGACCCCCCTGCACTCCCCCTACCCCACCCCATCCCCACGGGGTGTCTCCAGGCAGAGAGGGGCTGAGAAGTGAAGGGCTTTTATTGTCGGCTTCAGCTCACGGGCTCCGCTCCTCCCGGGGGGGCTGGGGGTGCGGGCGGGGGGGGCACAGGCTTGTCTCCGGCCAGCCCCCCGGGATGGGTGCCCTCCCCCAGGGCTCGCCGCCGCCCGAACCGCCCCACCGGCCTGATCCCGCGCCCCGTGTACCAGGACGGATCGATGTCCGGGTCTGCAAGGCAAGAGGAGCCGTCAGGGAGGGAGTGATGGGGAGGGTGGGGAGGGGGCAAGCACCCCTGGGTGGAGGGGGGACACGCACATGATGAACCCCAGGGGAGGGGGAAGAGGGGCTGGAGTGGCTCTAACACCTTTTGCTTCTGAAAGAGCGGCCCTCCCCCTCCACCCCTCCCACCTGTGTCAGAGTCTGGGGGTGCAGAAGGGGCTGGGGCGAGGTGTGTGGGGGGGTGAAGTGGGGTGCATTGTCTGGGGGAGTCCCTTACTCCTGTTCTCCTTACTCCTGATTTCCATGGAGCGCTCGCGGAGGCGGCTGTGGGCGACGGGCAGGGTCAGGCAGGCGAGCAGCAGGCACAGGAGGCAGGCGGCCCCCAGCTTCATCCCCGCTCTCCGGACACAGCGGCTTGGCCCCGGAGCCTCCCAGCACCCACTGCTTCCCACGGGTGGCACGACCTCTGACACGGCTGTGGGGACAGGGGGTTATGGCTGGATTAAAGGCTCGAAGGGCGACACCCACCCCACCCCCCCCCCCACACCCCCCATCAGGAGGGGAAGGCTGTGATGGAGGGGATGGGGTGAACGTATCACTGCCATCCCCTTCCCAGCATCCCTGGACACCAGGCAGCCTGATCACAGCCCAGGGGTTACCTCTGGGGGAACTCTCCCCTCCAAACATGGGCTGTACAAACCTCACCTTCCTTAAAACTGGTTGTTGGCCTTAGGTCAGGCCTGGCATTGCCCTTTTTTGGCTGGGACTCCCAGTCCACCCACCGCGGTGGGACCCCACCGGCCAGGAGGTGGGGAGAAGGTCCAGCCAGGAGATGGGGAGAAGGTCCAGCACCCAAATGCGGTGCTGGAGGCGCAGATGGGCTTAGCTGCTGGATGCTGGGTGAGGGGTGGTTTGTGGCCACATCTGGCACCCTTGTCACCCACCCCTGTGCACAGCTGCCAGCGTGACAACCCGGGAACACCCTGTAACACGTCTGATGGCACCGAGGGGCCGTGCAGGGCTCGGGCTTTGCCTCTGCAGCCGCCTGCAGTGAGGTTGCAAGGAAGCCCCCCCCGGGTGAAGCAGGACACACAGGGATGCGGTGACAGCTCTATCTCCAGCGCCTTTTCCAAAGGAGGAGGTGAGGGGGACACCCATCCCTGGCTACAAAGCTTCCCTGAAGGAGCCCTGGGAGCATGTGGCCACAGGAGCTCGGGGTTGCTGTGCCCACCAAGTTTTTACGACCTCTTGGCTTCTACGCCTTTCGGGCATCCCCTCTCCCCCACCTCCCCCAGCCCTCCCCCTTCCCAGCCGGACAGACAGACAGACACACAGGCACAGCAGCGCTTGGGAAATTCTCTAGCCATAAAAGCACCACGAGAGGGGAGGGAAAAGCGGGTGTCTGTCCGTGTGTCTGTCCCTCCCGGACCCCCCGCCAAGGCTGCACTTACCTCGGCGTGGCGAGATGCTCTGGCTGCCGTCCCGCTGAGCCGAGTGGCCACCGTGTGAGCCGGAGTCCCCTCCGGTTGCCGTTTTTATGGCCGGTTTCCTGCTGATGTCAGAGGCGAGCCCCTGCGGGGACCGAGCCGGAGCATCTCCCCTCCCCGCCGTCCCCTCTCATCAAATCAGCAGAGGGATTTTCGTGACTCAGAAGGGACCGGCCTTTCATCTGCCGCCGGCCGAGGCAGAGAGCTGGGGGATAGATTCCATCCCTCGCCGCCACCCGGCCAACTTTTCCACTCCATTCACTGCACGACGCTCAACGGGGAGGCCCCCTCAAACCCAAAACCCACTTGGGAGGGGCGGTGGGTGATGCTACCCCAAACGCCGTGCCCTCACCTCAGGGTCCTGCTGCTGCCAACTGCCTCCGCAGCTGGGGTTACGCTGGGTGGGTGCCACCTCCCTCCACCTCCTGAGATGCACCCCAAATCTGCTCTAAGAAAACCCCAAAACTAAATGTGGGGAAGGGGTGTACGGGCTGGCAGGGGCAGGCTCGTCCCTGTGGCATGGGGGCTTCCACACCCCACACCCCCCCCCCCTTTTAAATGGGTTCAACCACCCCTCGGTAAAGGTTTTGGGGTGATGCTTGCTCTGCCAGGTGAGATGCTGGAGGGCCAGCTGGGAGGTTGAGGTGGTCTGAACACATGTTCCACCACTAGGCAAAACTGGATTTACTGGGACCTTGAGGGATGCCCTGAAATA
Organism: Hypotaenidia okinawae; assembly: GCA_027925045.1. Taxonomy (NCBI): domain Eukaryota; kingdom Metazoa; phylum Chordata; class Aves; order Gruiformes; family Rallidae; genus Hypotaenidia; species Hypotaenidia okinawae. The sequence goes on from BSDF01000007.1 coordinate 3,988,722, forward strand.
AACGAGGACACCTCTGTCTTGGTAGGATGGTGAAGATGCTGGCACTGGAGGGGTGTGGGTAGGGGACTGGCATCGCCCAGTCATGGATCCTCCCCTACTGTGGCCAGTGCTCATACCCCAGCACATGGGAGGTGGTGACAGCAGCAATGTGAGACTCTGTGTGTGTGTGTGACAGAGTGTGATGTCTTCAAAGGGACATCAATGACAGGAAAAGAGATAGAGAGGAGGAAAAAAACCCCAACCTGTCAGCCAAGGAAGCCCAGACCCTGGGCTCAGGAGAGCCCCTGCCCCCCCAGGATGGTTGATATTCTTTCACACAACATTAAAGCAAGCCCTTGATGGTGGGGGACTGTGTTTTTGGGTGGCTTCAGTTGCTGGGTTTGATCCTGGGTTTCCATACAAATTGGAGCAGCATGTTTCAGGGTCAGCACCCCATACCCCTCCCCTTACCCCCATGCTGCACATCCCCTTTACCCACCCAGCCTCGCTCCTGGGTACCACTGACCCACACTCATCACACTCCCAGCTCCGTGACCAGCATCTGAGGAGCTGTATCACCGTCCCCTTCTGCCGTCTCCCCCCAGTTTCCCCCCCCCCCGATTCTGCTTTACTGCCGCAGGTTTGGCTCCTGTCTGCTGTCACCTGCCTGCTGTTAAAGCAAGGGGGGACCGGCTGGTTGAGGAGGAGGAGGATGGGGAGAGAAAGGAGCCTTTGCTTGAGTGGGCTGAAAATAAACAGCCACAGCACATGGGTCCTGGACATGAAACTGGCTTTATTGCATGATTTAGTGTACACATGTATATAATCTCTACGCAGGCAGATGGGGCAGGAAACCAGCACATAATGCAGGTGACTATGGCCTGAGCGATGCTTTAGTCTGCTCTGCTGAGGACTTCTTCTTAGGGTCAAGCGTCTGTGGAAGGATTTTGGGTTATGGCTGAAACTGGGTGTGTTTAAGGGGGAAAGGCTGAGCCCTGACACCAGAAGGTAGGTGTGAACCCGTGGCATTGCCTAGATCTTGGTGGAGCTCCCTTCTGCCAACCAAGGGTCTTGCCCTCCTAGCACCGAGGCTGGTGGAGCAGCAGGAGACATGGTGCTGTGGTGCCTGGGAGGGTTTCTACAACAGCAGTGGGTTTGCACTGCTTGCCCTTCTGAACTTCAGGCCAGAAGGATTTCACTTTAAAATAAGAAACTGGGTTTGTTTCCAGCTGGAAAGCCCAGACTGGACTCACCAGACTGCTCTGGGATGACCACGGGACAAACATCTAGGCAGTTACCAGTCCCTACTGCTACGGTTCTTGCATGAGAATCCACACTACCACTCATGATTAAGGTGGGTTGAGTTTGGGATGCACAGGAATGGCCCAAAGGTCCAGTCCGAGTGGCCATCAATGGGAAACCACCGACATTGGTCTGACGTCCCAGATCCAGCGATGCTCCCTGCATGGGAGGGAGGGAGGGAGGTGGGGGCTGTGAAGGACAAGGACCAGGGGGTATCGAGCAAAATCTTTTGACATGAATCTCCTCCAAAATTTCCTGTGAGAGAAATCAGCCCCCTCCCCATCCTGATGTTCTTGATGTGGGTATGGGGCCAGGAGCCAATCCACCAGGGCCAGTAGATGTGGAGAACTAAACAATGGAGGAAAACAAGCAGTTTGGGGTTCCTGGGGGTGTTACCAACGCTGCTGTCACCTGGCAGGAGCCCAGGGCAGCCCCCAAAGGCCATCCTACAATTCCACCCCCCAGGGACAGGATACAAGCTCATCCATAAAGCACCTGTGGGCATGGGCAGGGGAGATCTTTGGAGAAACACCTATGCTCTTGCTCACTGGAATCCTTCTGAACTTGCTGGGGTAACCTCAGAGGGAGAGGGGAAATCTTGGAGAGCTGGAAAAACAAACTGACCCCTAACAAACCCTCCAGCCTTTCTTCAAACTTTCTTGTCCCTGCTTCCTGAAAGCCTTGCCTCACTCCTGTCCCTCCTAGGTGGTCAGGGATGGTGGTGAGAAGCTTCACTGGATGTCTGTGCAGCTTCATGCAGACATCTGTTGGCCAAGTGTGCTCTGGATGGAGGCCAGTGCTGCTCTTGCCCTGCTCTGATGCTCGAGGAAGTGATGCTCCAAGGGATATTGCAGGGAGGTGGGACCAGTGCTGGGGTGTGAACGCCAGCCTGGGATATCTGGGTCCCCACTCCACCCTGAGGGCATCCCCTGCTCGCGTCAGCTCCCTGCTTGGCACCATCCTGGGAGAGCACAGGGGCAGTCGATGGCAGTGCAGTGATTGTGGCAGAGGACATCAGCCTTTTGTGGAGGGCTGGGCCTTGTCACTGCTCCCAGTCCCTGTGCTGGGAAGCCACGCTGACGTCCAGCTCCTGAGGAGGAGGTCACTCCTGCTTGGCATCCTTCTGGTCCCCTTGGCTGACCTGGTACCAAAAAGCTGCCCAAAGCTGAGGTCTCATGCCCGCGTGCTTCCGTGAGAGCCCCTGGCCACGTGTCCTCACCCCTGTCCCCAGCAGCTCCCAGCAAGACTCCCGCCCATGGCCTCTGGCTTCCCTCCTGTCCAGGGTTGCAGGGAGAGATGGGAGCAGGAGAAGGGAGAGCAAGCGTGGCGGGAAAGGTGCTGGCTAGGCTGAGGTCTTGAATCGTCAGTGAAATGCGGTGGCAGGAGGGTGGCCCTCTCCTCAGGACAGGTGGGTCATCACAGGCTTCTGCAAAGCACCGGAGGGAGAAACCTCAGCTCATCACTGTGCCTGGGCCACCCCGAGTCATCCCAGGAGACAAGGCCAGCGCACTCCCTGTCCCCTCCAGCTGCCACCACACAGAGCAAGGTCCTCCCACATCCCATGGGCCACACGGGCAGCAGGAATTCAAAGATGTACGTCTTGTTTGGTCCCCCCTGCCCTGGCTCTTCTGACATCCCAGACCCCGGGGTGGGGGGTGATGCCCAGGTGTGCCTGGCCTCACCGAGCAGCCTGGTGAAACCCGTGCTGAGAGCCTGAGGCTCCACCAGCCCAAGGAGAGCATGGGGAGGGACAGACCCCTCCGTGTGAGCCCAAGGAGGTAGGTCCCATTTGGAACCCAGGCCACCCTCCTGTGCAGCTGGGTTCGTACCGCAAAGAGCCGCTCCACTCTCCTGTTCTTCCCATTGGGGTTTCTCTGGGTCAGGGAGCCGCGGTAAGCAGAGTTGCGGTCAAAGGAGTCGTCAAGACCTGTAGTGAAAGGAGAGAGATGGGCAGCAGATCCTCTTCCCTCTCATCAGAGGTTTCAACTACTCACCAAGACACTTGGGTTTTACTATCCCCCTCTTCCAAGGGCTTTGGATGCACGACTGCAATTCCTTCTCTGGAAGGGCGGTAGGAAGCCCTCTGGCAACAGGGAGGCAAAAGCTGTGGGTTCTTGTCTTTCCAGAGCACCGTGTGAGCCGGCTCATTCTGCCAGCAGCCAACTGCCAGGACCTCTGCTCTGGTAACTTCTGTGGCACAGCAAAGGCTTAGGCAGTGAGGAGCTCACATCCCTGAAGGCTTCCACCCTCTCCTGGTCTACTAAGTCACCTCCCCTCCTCTGCCGCTGACCTCCACCAGCTGCACCTTTGCAGACCCATCTTTGCAAGTGACTGACCTGTGGGCAGGGCAGTCAGGAGGTGGAGCTGCCCCATTGCCCAGACCAGGCAGAGAGGATTAGGCTCACCAACCGAGCAACGTCCGTCCCAACTGTACATCCCTCTATCTCCTTGCTTGGCTGACGCATCCACCAGGCTGCCTTTATCTGCCTGCCCTTCGCAGGAAGGAGAGTGGATGGCTCCTCCTCAGCATGAGGAGAAGGGACCTTTCCACCCACCAGCCTCAGCCTGGGAAACAGGGCTGTTGATAGCCTGGTTGCACAGGGGGAATGTGATTCCTTCTCTGCATTTAACGATCTTTTCCCCCTTTCATCTTCCATTATCTGGAAGGAGAGCCATTCTTTCTGCCTTTAAGCTTATGAGCTAAGAGAGAAATAGAAAAGCCATTTCCTAATGGGTCTTGCTGATACCGGTCAGGATGAGATGGTTCCAGTGATTGTCCCCTGCTATAGGAGCTGCCGGCACAAGTTTCAGGTCACTGCCTGCTCTGAAGCACTCCCAAGCTGCTGTTCGTCATAGCTGGGCTGTGGAGCCTCTCTTGACCCCCACCAGAGACCAGTGGCTGAGGAAAGTGGGCAACAGGGTCAAGGATACCTCCCCTCAAGGTGACCCAGAGAGGAAGAAATTGCTACTAGAACAGAACATGGGCTTAGGCACAGCTTTGAGGCCCAACAGCTGAAAGATGCCACAAGTGAAGTAACACAGATGTCTCCCTGGACTCCAGGCTGGCACAGTAGCCCTGGCTGCAGAACAAGTCGTGGTTCTTGAAGGTCTGAGACAACTCAGCCTGGCCTCTGCTGCCCCATCAACTGCCCTCAACCCTGCCAGCTGCTGCCTCCTTCCTGAGTTATCCACCACGGAAGAGATGTCCCCTACAGCTATCCCCTATGAGCACAGGGAAGGGGACCCCCAGTGCAGCACAACCTGGATGGAGAGAGACAGGACCAAGTGTCCCCCAAAGCCCAGCCCATCCACCCACAGGTTCCTGCATCCCTCGGGCAGAGCCGTGGTCCTCACCAGTGATTTCCAGGGCACTGTTGAACTTCCTCCTGAAGCCCTGCGGTCCAGGCATCGCCTGCAAGAGAGGGGAGCAGCCTGCTGCAGGGAAGGGGATGGGAGGACAGAGGTCCCCGCTGAAGACACCACTTTGTGAGTGGCTCCCTGGAGATCCAGGTTGTCCCCAGGCTGAATGCTGTGCTCATCCACACCAGGAAGGTAACACCAGGACCATCACATACTCACTTTAATGTCATCTGAAGACTCCCCTGCACTGCTGCTGGCGGGACCGGGAGAGTGAAGGCAGGCAGCCTGTGGGCAGAGGAAGGGCAGGGTTTTTTTTTGGGAGGGGTGCAGAGGGGGCAGATGACTCAGCCTGCCTTTCTTTGCCTTTTCATCTCTTTTGTTTAGCCCCCCTGATCCTACAGGGAGGAAAAGAGGCATCTTGCTGCCAGGACTGCAATGCTTCCCGATGGAGGGCACCCTGGGTACCAAATCCTCCCTTGGTGCGTGAGGGGCTTGTGTCTCTCCCCTCCCAGCCCCATCCTCAGCAGGACAGCCAACAAACCAACCCATAAATTTATTATATTGCCAGACCAGCAGAACTTGGGACTGATGGCCCCATCCCACCCCAAGGAGCACCCATGGCAGCATGGAGGGAGCTGGGCACAGCTCGGCAAGCCCGGTAGCCCTTTGCAAGCACCCAGGGATGGCACCAACCACACAGGGAAACACGTGTGTGTGTGGGGGGGGTTGGGAACCTCTCATAGCCACCATCCTCCATGCTCACCTGCCTGCTGGACTGCTTCCTTGCCTTCTCCACAGGCTTCACTGTCAGCCCTGCTGCTGACAGCGCCGCAATCCGAGATTCGATGTCCGAGATCTTTAAGGGGGAAGGGGGGGGGAAGAAAAAACCAAACAAAAACAAACAACCAACCAACAAACCCCTTACAGATGGTGACTGGAGGATCCACCACTGGCACTGTTTGCTGCCAGAGGGTCTGGGCAGTGCAGGTCTCGGCGTGAAGCCCTCACCTCGCTCTCTGCCTGCTGCACCTGAGCGGCTGCCGAGGCCACTTTGTCCTCCAGCTCCGACAGCTCCGAGTCGGTAGTGCCGCTGTGTTGAGCTCCTTCCTCAAGCTCCTTCAGGGTCTTCTCAAGCCGGTAGGTCTTCCCAGCAGTCAGGTACACCTGAAACGCAAGAAGCAGCAACAAAATTAAAATAAAAAACAAATAAAACACACTGCAGAGTTACGCTCCCTGGAGTCCTCGTCCCCTGGCATGACTGCAGCCCCAGGCACAACAGCTCCTGCTGCTATTTTATGACCATAAAAACAGCACAGAGGGTACCAGTCAGCTCTTGGTAGGGTTTTTCCTCCTCTTTCCTCCCTTCCCTACGCTTTTCCAGAGCAATTACCACCTGGGCAAAGTGGTGAAAGGCTCAACAGGAACACAGAAAGGACCAAAACTGGGTGGCCTGCTTGAGAAGCATCAGCATCTTCACGCCATGTGCTCAGAGGGGAGGCAGGCACCTGCAAACAGGCTTGGGTTGCCACATCCCATGGCGGCAGCAAGCTGGGAAGGAGAAAGGCTTGACTTCCCAAATCTGCTCTGTCTTATTTTGAGGGTGTCTGTGTTGGGTGCCTGGGAGTAGGGCCAGGATTTGGGAGTCTGGCCCTGCAAAAGGCAGCACTGCCCAAAAACTGGTGCTGACTGGGGGTACGTGGTGGCTATGGGAAGCAACGTGTTACCTTTGCTGCCTAGATGAGAAGGGTAAAAGGACACGGCTCCTCACCAGTTCTGCTGTCACTTGCCTCCTCCTGGGCCACTACAAGGATGCAAGTCCAAGCAAAGCAATGTAGGAGACCTTAATATGTCTGTACAAAACCACATCAGCTATGGGATGGGTGGTGGCCACCGTGTTGCTGACTGTTCCCAAAATCTTTCTGCTGCTAATGCAACGCCTGCTCCTCCAGCCACCTCCGCTTCTCCTGGGCTGGGTGTGATGTGGAACTGCCTGGCACATCTCACTGCCCACACTCAAGTACCCAGCATCCACCCTAATCACAGCAACACTCCCCGCAGGTCCTCCCCCTTCCCCACCCCCAAGGCTGTAACAGACTGCAAACGTTTGTGGGTGCCACCTGTGAAACCCTTCCACCCCTCAAGTCACGGGATGGGGACAGTTTGGTTCTGGGTCAAACTCTCCTGGCATCCTCTGAGGTGGGTGGCATCCCTTGGGAGCAGCGAGCCAGGCCGCTGAGGACACAGCAGGATGCACACACACACACACCCCATCCCCTACCCAAAATAAACTGCAGCACAGGCTGTAAAACCCTGCTCCCTGTTGCAGGATGCTTCTGACGGCAAAACCCCACCACCCAGATGGAGATGCGACTCTTTCCCCCATCCCTCCCGCCCCCCATCTCCGAGCTGTTGCTTTGCAGCTTGGTAAATGACCCGGTGAGCGAAAGCAATCCATTTCCCTCAGGGAATTGATCTGCAGGGGCTCTACAGCGGCTGAAACCACGGTCAGTGTTTCACACAGTCACGCAAACCTAGCAGGGGATTACGCTCTCGATGGAAATGTATCACCTGCATCAGCTCACCAGCCCCAGGCACACGTCAGCCTTAGCCAGCAGGTAGGTCACGCTATCCTCACCCTGATGAAATGGGGCTTGGGGAGGACAGGACACACCGAAGGGAGAGCGAGAAGCGGCACAAAAGCTATTGCAGCAGCTGGAGCACGGGGATGCTGAGGTCTGGCAAAGCGATGCCACAGCAAGCCAGGTGCCACACTCATCCTCTCTCCCTGGCACTCGCCCACGGGGGGCCAGGGACCAAAGTCACAAAGGCAGAGCACCAGCATGTGCTCTTGTACCACCTGCCTCATAAAACACCCCTTGCCACTCTCAGACTTCAATCCTTCCGTGGTGGCCATCCTCTTAATACTGACCTACCCGCTGTCAAGAAGTTTGGGTTGTTTTTTTTTTTTGGGGGGGGGGGGCACTGTCAAGAAGTCTTTTTTTCTGGGGAAGGAGGTGTGTGTGGGGGGATGTTTTCCTCTATATTCCCACCCCACCCCCCGATGCCCTCCCTGCTTGCAGGAAGCTCTCAGGAACCTTACATTCTCTTCAAGCTCGCGGTACGCTTCGGCCACCTCTTTCCCATCTGCCGGGCTGGGAAGCTGCCCCACGGGGCGGGCACAGCTGCCGTTGCACTGGCCCTCCTGGTGCAACGACTCGCAGGCGGCTCTCTCCGTGGCGTTTATGGCTCTCAGCACTTTGGCCGTGATTTCGCTCAAAGCCTGAGCCGACGACCTCTGCGTAACACCCGGCACATCCAGAGCGGAGCGCGGGGAGGGGAGGGGTAGGGTGGGGTGGGGTGGGGGAGGAGGAGAAAAAAAAACCAACAAAACCCCATAAGGACGTTATTTTAATGTGGCATATGAGACAGGGCAGGTCGGGGGCGAGATGGGCATCAGACCTTCGGGAGCTGGAGGAAGCCGGAGAAGAGGTTAATTAAAAGGCTTGTGCCGTTCCTGAAGGGCTCTCCATGGGAGATGGGTATGTGGCTAAAGCAGAGCTTTGATCTCAGCCCGTGCTTTCCGGGGGATGGTGGTGACAAAAGAAGTCATCTCAAAAGGCTGGGGAAAAGAGGTTGTCGAGGGACTGTGTGGATGGCTGGGAGCGGTGCCACCGGAGCTGCGGGACAGCAGCGGCACCCGGCCACCCGAAGGCCACTCAGTTACTGGGCAGTTAAAGATCTAATTGCAGCATATTGCTTTATACCTCAGCAGGCCTGAACACAGATGCAAACAACTCCTTAAGTTGGTGGTCAAAAAAAAACCCAACCAAACCAAACACCAACCCCCACAAACCCAAATCAACAAACCAACCCATAAAATGATTGCATTGCCAGACCAGCAGAACTTGGGAACTAATGTCCCCATCCCACCCCAAGGAGCACCCGTGGCAATAACGCTCCTAAGTGCTGCTCTCTGCTCGATAAAGGCACTAAGCGCACGTAAAAACAGACCCAAGAAACTCATCACCTCTCTCTCAGCTGATAATTTCCTAGAAACTAAGGAGATGGGGGGTGATATATGCGCTGGTGGCAAAGACAAACAGTTGTGTTTACACCTGCACGTGTTTCCAGGCAAGCTGTCCTGCAGAGAACCAGCCAGTGGTTTTATCAGTTTATGGTGCCTCCATGGTGCAGCGGAGTCGTTTTTCTCCCAACATTTCCCACTAGGAGCGTCTGCTTCCCTCACAGCATCCCCCAGGCTGGAAGACTTTCTCCTGATTGGAGTGGAGAACTCAACGTAAAAACAAACTCAAGAGTCGTGCAAAATCCAAGCCTGGGGCTGGTATAAGGAAAGTCACTGTGGAAAAACTCATGCTGGTGCAGCCTACATCACTGCAGGCACTCCTAACTCATGCACAAAGGCGTTCGAGTGTCTCCACGAGGTTAAAAAGATGGATTTGAGTTTCCCACCTCGGATTTGGCTCTGCTGTTGCAACCCAGCTAGGCTTCTTTGCTTAGGAGAGGTTATACAGCGCGACCCCACCTAGAGGCAATAACCGTGCCTGCATCCTCCCAGCTCCATAGCCGGGTTTTGGTGAAAGAGAGCAGTGAATCTGGAAAATCTGAGCTTCATTTTGTGAGAGGAAAGCTGCTGGTGTCAATGCCCCACTAGCATCTCCCTATAACCAAGCACAGCTTGGGCAGCGAGTCTCTGCTGCGGAGCAGTAGCTCACAGGCGAACTAAAGTACCTTGGCTCAGGGAGTTCCCACTTGTCCCCTGTGCTGCAATTAACTGGAAATGGTTTATTAAGAAGGTGCACGTCTTTCAGCTGATGGGTGGTAGGGCAGCCTAGCTGCAGAAACCGTTTAAAAACAGCTTGGAGCACAAAGGAGGCGGTCAAGGAGGCTTTGGGTAAGGATGCGGCACACCAGTTGATGTGGGGTTGGTAAGAGCGCGGCAAGTGGTACCCAACACCATGGAAGGAGCTGTCCTGGGAACAGCTGCTTGCTTTAAACCCCAAGCATGATGTAGGGGTTTAAACCCCAAGCATGATGTAGGGGTTTAAACCCCAAGCATGATGTAAAGCTGTGCAGGGACTCACAGCTGAGGCAGACCCGCTAAGTGCACCTTGTGTGCACACGCAGGTGAACGCCCCGAGCCCAGCAGCACCCGGGTTTTACCTTGCAAGGCTGAGGAACAGAAGCCTGTTAAAGAGAACCTTGATGGCTTTGAAAGGCTTCACAGCCTCGGCTGGAAGGAAAGGAGAGGAGCAGCACAGCCCCCTCCCCCGCTTTCAGGATGACCATGAGCCGGCAATGCACCTTGTGGCTAAGAAGGCCGATGACATCCTGGGGTGTTTTAGAAGGGGTGTGGTTAGTAGGTGAAGAGAGGTCCTTCTCCCCCTCTACACTGCCTTGGGGAGACCACACCTGGAATATTGGGTCCAGTTCTGGGCCCCTCAGTCCAAGAAGGACACAGAACTCCTTGAAAGAGCCCAGCACAGGGCCACCAAGATGGTTAAGGGAGTGGAACACCTTCCTTAGGAGGACAGGCTGAGGGAGCTGGGCCTCTTTAGCCTGGAGCAGAGGAGACTGAGGGGTGACCTTATTGATGTTTATAAATACATAAAGGGCAAGAGTCAGGAAGATGGAGCCAGGCTCTTCTCAGGGATGGCAGCAACAGGACAAGGGGCAGTGGGTGCAAACTGGAGCAGAGGAAGTTCCATGGGAATGTGAGGAGGAACTTTTTCCCTGTGAGGGTGACGGAGCCCTGGGACAGGCTGCCCAGAGAGTCTTGTAGGGTCTCCTTCTCTGGAGACATTCAAACCCTGCCTGGATGTGTTCCTGTGTGATTTAGCCTCGGTGATCCTGCTCTGGCAGGGGGGTTGGACTAGAAGATCTTTCGAGGTCCCTTCAAACTCCTAATGTTCTGTGATTCTGTGATTCTAACACACTTGACACGTGTGTCAGCAAAAGCACCCACGTCTGAGGCAGAAGGAAGAGGATGAACAAATAAACCATTAGAGACCCAAGAGGAGCACTGACCACTCTGTTTGGTGCTAATGGACTGTCTCTGCACAACTGGAGATGCACAAGGTTTGCCCTCACAGATGAAGCCAGGAAAGAAATTCTCCCCTGCAAGGCTGCACACAAATGAGAACCTCTCCAGTCTCATCACAGGGATACGTGGGCAGATCTTCAAAATGCACCCAGAAGGCAGGGGCATACATCAAAGCCACCACGGGTGAGAGATCCTCTGAGCTGATGGGAACAGGGCTGTAGGGATACTGTGGTCCCTCCTTCTCTCCTTGGCCCCACAGATCACCCACAGCATAGGGGACAGGAACCAGCACAGCGCTCTAAGTACAGGAGATGCTGACCTAGCAGAGTGAAAGTGGGACCAGGGGTTTTGGGAGACCCTTGCCTAGTGCAGGAGTGCTGACAGGTCTGGAGGAGACACTTTGAGCTGTAGCAGGTACCCAACAAATGCTCCCAGGTGCCTTACCACAGTGTAAGCTATGAGCCACTGAGAGCAGGAGGAACCGTGGATGGATGGAGCCCATCCATCTGTGGTTAGGTGGGAGGACATCCATGGGTATGGTGGAGGACACAGGTTACCTTTCGAGCATCTCTGGCCATGTCATCACTGGAGGAACTGATCTCTGGTTTCTTGGCTCTCTTTTCTTCACACTCTTCTTCAGAAGAGATTTCTTTGTCGCTGATGTTGCTGGCTAACTCCTCCAGCTTCCTCTTCAGCTCCTCCTCCTCGGCATCAGGATCAGGTTGGGACTCTGGGGCTGGAGACTGAAGGATCAGAAGAAGAGAGCTGTGTAAAGCCTCCTGTGGCAGACACTAGGATGTACCCAGGTCCAGACACACTCACCAGGACTGGCAGCTTGAGGTGTGCCACCACATATGGACCTTGCAAAGGGGGCTTAGAGCTCCCTCTCCAAATCCCTTTTTCACAATGGGTGGAGAGGATGCCTGGGGAGCAGCAGAGCCCAGCAAGCTGCACTCCAGCTCCACGCTGAGGAGGTACCAACCTTTGATCTAAGGAACTTCCATTCCCATTCCCCACCCTGCCCCCCCAATTAACTTGGTTTTACCTGTGACAAATTTCCCTTTTCCCTCCATTAAAAAGGTTTGCATGGGGCATTTGGGGCCAAAACCCACTGTGTTTTCACTAGGAACCAAGGTCAGAGACCACAGCAACCCAAAGACATGGCCCACTATGCTTGAGGGAAGCTGCCACACAAACTGTCTCTCCCTGAGGCAGCTTTGGGAGACTCCACAGGCAACCTTATTTGTGATGAGAATATTTTCCTGCATCTTTCCACCTGGGCCTGCTATTAGGTGAAATCCATGGTACCTGGAGAAGAATCCTATTAAAACTCCCAGGCACTGGAAGGGATCTTCAGAAGTTAACTGAACCTGCTGTCCTTTTGTGTTAAGACAGGAGTGCAATTATCTGCCTCGTACCTGGTGGGTTTTTGTCCAAGCCGTTCGTAACGACCTTGAACAATGGCATCTGCAGCAGGCAATCTTCCTCCCAGGGAACAGATTCCCAGGCTCTGCTCTCCTTTCTGCTGGAAAGCTTTGCTTAGCAGTGAACCTCAACCTGCCCTGCAGCTGTTTCGACCCGTTGCCTCTACTCTGACCTACCCTGGGCGTGGAAATAGAGCACGAGAACCTGCAAGCGCACACATCTCCTACTCCCTCAGCCAGATTTGCTGGCAGGCATGCTGGATGACTCCAAACACGGCCACCCCCATTATCAATTTAAGGGGAAACACCAAGAAGATACTGCGTTGTTTCATCTCTGCCTAGGAGACTTCTCTAATTATCACCAGCCGTGCTACCAAAGCCATCAACCCGCCAGAGAAACTCAGGGCGATGGGTTCACACGAAGGGAGGGCGAGCAGTCTAAAATTAGAAACCCAAAATCAATGTCAAGTGGTCACAGATTCTATGCTGCCGCCCAGCTTTACCTTCATTTAGCTGTTTTCTCCCAAGCTGGATGGCAAGCTGTTTTCTCCCAAGCAGCTCAGACAAGATACAAAAATCCTTCTTGACTCTGACCTCATGTCCATGATAACCAGGTTGTTTCCCCTTAGGTATTAGTTGATCCTCACATGATTTCAAATGAGCTGTTGCAGCTCTACGGATGCATCACCACCCACCTCACAATACTCCCAAAAATTCACCTCCCGTTGAGCATCAACCGGAACCCCAGAAAGGGCAAGGAGTCACAGAATCACAAGGTTGGAAAAGACCTTTAAGATCATCAAGTCCAACCATACCCATCCTATGCTAAACCATATCCCTGAGTACCTCATCTACCCTTTTTTTTTTTAAACACACCCAGGGTCAGTGACTCAACCCCTTCCCTGGGCAGCCTGTTCCAGGCCCTGACAACTCTTTCAGTAAAAAAATTTTTCCTAACATCTGATCTGACCCTGGAAGGCACCACACTGCATGGGGACCCAAATGCCGTGGGTTAAATTTTCTCCCTCCCTGCCAAACAACATTCCCTAAGGCACAGCATCACCTGGCACTAGAGAAGAACCTCCGAGGCCAAACTGGAGGGTTTAAAAAAAAAAAATCAACTAAGCTGAGATGTTTTTGTGTGCCCAGCTTCCTCCCTGTGATGCCATGTGCTTCAGAGAAGCCCCTCAGATACCAAGGGGTAGGGATTGGCAGGGCCCCCGCTCCCTCCCTGCAGAGAGAGAGGTGCCCTGGCTCTGCCCAGTTACCTCGTCAGAGCGCACCAGGATTTTTTCCTCCAAGCGATTCAGCACGCGTTCGATTGCTGACATGCGTTTGTTGAGCTCATGAATCTGGAGAAAAGCAGAGAGAGAGGGAGGGAGAAAGAGAGAGACAGGAAGAGAAAAGGGAACAGACCAGCCACCGGTGCCGGGATGGTGAGGAAACAGCGCGGACGGCAGAAGAAAGCAAGCAGCAAGTCACCACCACCACCACCACCGTGGGCTGAGTTAAAAGTCCTGGGGAAGAAAAAATGTCACTGGATACCCCGGTGAGCTCCAGGAGGTACGTGGCCTCTGCTCAAATCTGGAAAATTCAGAGCGATGCTGAGTACCCAGCACACCACAATTCCCACTGGCGCATCCGTAGCTTTGATGCAACGACCATAAATCACATCCCTGTCCAGACAAAAGCATCACACTGTAACAGAGCCGCTCGCCTGCCGCCCCGAAACCAAGTCAACCACAGCCTTCTCTTCCTGCTAACATGTTTTTCAAGCAGTGATCACCCCTCTTGCCACCACAGCGTGGGAAAGGAAGAGGGAAGAAAACGAGGATTTCCCGTGAAAAATTCCAGGCAGGAAAACTGTCCTGGTTTCAGTCAGGATAGAGTTAACTCCATTTGTAGCAGCTGATGGGATGCTGTGTTTGGGAGTTACAATGAAAGCAGTGCTGAGAACACCCTGATGTTCTTAGTTGCAGTCAGACAGTCAAGGACTTTCTCAGCTTCTTCCTATTTCTCTCTTCAGGAGAAAGGAGGGGCGAAGCCAGGACAGGTGCCCCAGATGGGCCAAAGAGAGTATTCCATGGCAATGACGTCCTGCCCAGGAGAACGGGGGGCTGAGGGGAGGAAGAAGAGGGGCGGTGGCGGGACGCGTGCTGCTTGGGGGGACGGTCGGGTTCCGGGACAGCTCTGGGTGGTACCTGAGTTGTGTGGGTCGGGGAGAAACTGCATTGGGGATCAAGAGTTTCATCTTCTTTTGCTCTAAAGTCCTGTTAGCATTGGGATATTTGATCTTTCTGTTCTCTTAGTAAACTCTCCTTATCCCAACCCACGGGCCTCTTAGTTTCTTGGGTTTGGAGTTATTTGCCCCTTCCTTTTCCCTTCCCTTGTTTCCCCCCTTTTTCCCTCTTCCCCTGCTCTTTTCCTTTAAGGAGCAGGCAGCTGCGTGGATCTCGGCCCACAGCCGGGGGAAACCACGACAAAAACTAAACCTGAAAGTTTTCCCCGACGCACTTGAAATGCCCTGACTTCTCTGTGCGTTCACCTACCAAGATGCTCCCTCACGCCTCCAACTGAAAAAAACCCAAGAGGCACGAAGAGAAGAGATAAAATCCTGAAAATCAAAGAGAAGTCGCTTTCCATGCTGAAGAGCCGAGACAAATTTTTGTGGTTAAATCACTGAAAACATAAAAGGAAGCCTGGTTGGTTTTTGGGTTGGTTTTTTTTTTTTACCTTTTAGAAAGAGCAGCTTTTCTTTCTTTGGGGAAAAAAAAAAAAAAAAAGAAGAAAAAAAGTCTTTCTCCTTTGATCCAAACAAATAAACCACAAATGATGAGGAATATTGCCCATTTTATCTAGATAAAACACGACCTCCCACATCACTCCTGTTCTGAGTGGCTGCCTCCCATTCAAAGGGGAAGAAGCAGCAAATGCAGTAAGTAAATGCACTAAACAAAGAGATGCGAGGGCCTGGCTTTGTTTTTATAACATTTCCATCCTCTCACTTAGTTTTTGTGCTTCCTAGGGTTCGATTAATTAGATCCTCACAACAGCTTGGAGAGATTGCATCTGCTTAAAGAAAGATGAATATAAAACCTGACACGCCGGAGAGCGGAGTGCTGTAATTACTGTCCCAAACTGAATACATCTTTAAGCAGCATTAAACCCACGGGCAGGAAGCAATCCAATCCATCTCTAAGTGGTTTCTCAGCGCTGTTTTAAGGCTGGACTCTTGCATCACTCCCAGCGATAATGAGAGGTCTGGGGTGGGCCATCAGCTTCAGAGGAAGAGATGGTGATGAACCGGGCAGCCGAGCACCACGGTGCCTTCATAACACAGAGGTTGGGGAAGGGCAGAGGATAGCGTGCGGTTTGCTGTCAATGGGCTACTAGGGTAGGAGCTGGAGGGTTCACTTTCAGCTCATCCTTTCCCAGCAAGGCTGGTTTTAATGCCACACTAAATGTCACCCCATTAAGGTGCATCCTCGTCAGGGGCTGGACCACCCTGCACCAGCTCTCCCCACAGCAAAGGCTGGCAAATGCTCCTCTGTATTGATGCACTCAAAGCAAAGAAACTTTAAGGAGAATGTCAGGTGGGACAAGGGGGAGGGAGGCAGGAGACTCTAGCAGAGGTGCTGCCTCCAGGCTCTCAAACCCACAAGACCTTGAACAGAAGCCTTACGTAAAGAGGAGGAAGGAAGGTGACACCAAACCTTTGGAGATCCAGGACCGCTAAGCTCCCTTGAGCTACAGCGGAACAGCTTTTAGGGAGAAACCTGGTAAATGGGTGTTAGACCTTGGGGCTCAGCCCTTGTGGCTTCTAACGACCTAAAGGCAAAGACCTGTGCAGTTACCAAGCCAGGGCTTCTTTTTAGGTCTCATCAGGTTTAAGGGCATTTTTAATAGTGTGGAGTTTTGGGGTTTTTTTTCCTTCTTTTGTTTTAAATTTTGTTCTAGCACCTTTGGCTCCTGGAGTCAGAGGGCTAGGGAACAGCCTCTGCTTTTGCTGCTGAAGAAGTTAAGTGGCTTGTGTTTGGTGCTGAAAAGTATATCCTCTCCTGAATTAAAAGCAAAGCCCATTTTCAGATGAGACACATTTTGATGAACTTATCCCTAAGGGAAGAGGGCTTTCATTCGTGGGGTCAAAGCGACCCAGGGCAAAGAACTGAGCTCTCCACCTTGTGAAACCTTCGGGTGCCAACAAGGTGTCTACCAGGAAAACAGCGCTTTGGAAGCCAGGCCAGGAGATTCAGTACAGGGTTAACCACGTCTAGCAAACAGGTTTCTGGATCCTATGCACCTCAGGCCAACATTTTGGATTGCCAAAGGGTATGAGAGGAGCAGCTCCAGGAATAGTTCACTGGCAGAAGGAGGACTGGTCTCCCAGAGAGCCCCACCACTGCTGCTGGTGCAGAGCAGGGCAACCAGAACTGGACTCAGCCATCTTTGCTGTCCCCTGGGATGTCCCATCAGGACCTGGGACATCCCAGAAACCCTGCTGATGGCTACATGACATACCCTGGGAGTGCCTGTAAGCCACCGCTTCACTGCTCAGGAGAACATATTCTGCTGCTTGCTGTCCCAAACCCCTCCAGCCTGTCTCTCCTCTCCTGCCAGCCTCAGCCCCTTCATCTCAAACCTCAGAATAAGAGGGTGGACATAAGCCTCTTCTAAACCTCTTCCAGCTCTACCAATAGACCAGAGTCAGCTGGCACCAAAACCTGGAGGCTCTTTCTCCTTTGGGCTTGTACCTGGTGTCTCCTTGGCCAACTGTGCTGGTGATGCACATGTGCATCGTTCTGAAGTTAATGGTCCAGCACACAGCCAGGTCTCTTCCAGCTGGGTGAGGAGAAGGCTGGGTGGAAGGATGGTTGCTAGCTGTAAACACATCAGCAGCGCAAAAGGGCAGGAAGGATGAAGAGCTATTTAAGCTAATGAACGATGTTGGCATAAGAGCAAATGGGGTTAAATTGGGAGTGAGAAGATGTCTTGTAACCATTAGGGTGACGAGGCTCCAGAACAGCTTTCGTACGGGTGTGATGGAGCAAGCCACAGAACATGCTGGACCACCCTGAGGTGAGAGCTTGCCCAGCTGATGGGGGAAGTCATCTGAAGCGTTGGGAGGAATTTGGCCCCATTTCCCCACTGCAAAGTGCGATGCACATTTCATGCCTAACGTACCGTAGCCTCGTTAAGGACACCCAGTCCAGGGTTCTTCCATTTACTGCTGACTAAAAAAAGAACGGCATTTACTTGTTAAATCATGCACTGAAAGAAGTAAAAGGCAAAGGAAATGTTTTCCTACAGCGGCACATGAAGAGTGGTGCCAAGGGATGGTTGTGGGTACTGATCCCCCCCACTCAAAGGTGGTGGTGGTGGGGGGTGTGCTCCAAGATGTGCAAAACCACCAGTTGTGAGCAGAGCCTGGCATCTGGCTCTCCCTGTGCATCCGTGGCCAAACACAACCCTGCATTTTGCTGCTCATGAGGCTTCTGAGGGATGCTTTACCTTTCTCACCACCCACCACTCTCAAAGGTGGCATCGGGAGCTGCAGGTCCTCACTTGACAACCAAAACACAAGCTCCCAGCCTTTTTGACACCCTTCTCTAGACCGTTCCCCCTATTATCATCCTTCAGGAGAGATACGTGACAGGTCATCCCGACCCAGTCCTACCAGGGCAGGAACACTATGCACTGTAAAGGAAAAAGAAGGATCTTCCTGCTTATTAAATATCCCTCTCCAAACGACCATCTGAAGAAAGTCTTTCTGGGGACACAGGAAACCACAGCCAACTCTCAGATTAATAAGAACAGGCTGGAAAATTAACAGCAGTGAAGGCAGGCTTGTTACTGTGACGGTGGCAAGGGCAGAGTGGAGTATCTGTGCCTGGTCTTACTCCTTCCCGTGGGTGTAAAAGTGGAAGGGCTGGGATGAGAGCCTGGGAGACAAAGCAGAGAGCTCCAGAGTACTTCTGCATCATATTAATGGTGCAGAGAAAAGCCTGTCCTCCCTCACTTTGATGAAAGAGCCATAAGTACACCTTCCCAGGTATTGGCCCTGCTCATTTCATGACCATCTTGGCAGGTCCCTCACAACACAGAGACCAGGACATGGCCTGAGCATTCATCTTGCTGGCGCCATGCAACTGCGACATGATGCCCAGATGAGCCAGCTCCTAGGTCATCCCATGGGCTCCCTGTATGGCTCTGGCAAAGTGTCTACACTCGCAGATCCTTCAGGTGCAGAGGTGAAGAGGAGCAGAGAGGGATCTTGAACCTACAGAGGCTGGTGGCCTGCTCTGCTCCCTCTTGGACCAGCACATGGGAAGCACAGGCACCAAAGTGACCTTTGTGCATCCTGGCTAGCGAGGCTACCTTCATTCACCTCCTTTGCTTCTCTTCTCTGAGCCACCCTGCACCTCGCAGATAACAAGGGCCGCTTGTGACAAGGGAGTCTTGGCCATGGACTTGGGGGTCCTCACAAGAGGCTCAACAGCTGCGTGGTACCTGATTTCCTGAGTGGCTGGTGTTCTCCTGGGAGGAGGCTCTGCTCCGGCGTTTCGTGTGATGGGGTGGGTAGGCAGGGAACTGAGCTCCCTTCGTGTCCTCATCAGAGGTGTCCATATCCGCCGAGTACCGGGACCGGGGCTGCTCGTTCCAGGGGCTGCCTTTGGGGAGAGAAGGCTTCAGCACAAAGGTGCAAGAGATTAACACCCTCAAGTTCCTTCCTGGACATAGGCCCCATCCTTAAAACAAGCAAATAATGAGGTGCATCTCCCGACCACACTTCCTATCCTTTGGCAGGAGGATGGAGCACCTCCAAAGTTAAGGAGGGCTACGCTGGGCCAGGCTGCACCTCCACCTGCTGTGGCCACACTCAGCAGGGTCCCACACAGCACTGCCAAGATAGCAGTGGGCACGAGGAGCATCATCCTTGCTCTCTCATGCCCCAAACAGCCAGGTTCCCCACCCAAACCTGATTTTTCCTTCCTAATTTTTTCAGAGCACAGGTTTGGACACCACCCTTCATGCTTTGCTCGGGTGCTGGAAGATGTTTACGTCAGGTTACAGGTACCAGTCTAGGACAGAGTATTTAAAGGAGAATTAAAAAATTCCCTTTTTAAAGGAGAATTTCATAGGAGACAAAAATGAAGAGACAAAATGGAATTAACAGGCTGGGAGAAAGCTGATGCTGTGTCCCTCCAGGAACTTCAACAGCGCGTGGTAAGGTTTCCTAATGCCCTGAAAATCAAACCAAGCACTTGGAAAATACAACCAAGCAGTTGGAGACCTCGAAGGATAGACAGATATCTACATATACACACATGTATAGATATATTTATATACACACAGATAGATAGATACATATATATATATATAATTGACAGCTGTGTGTGTACAGGCTGGTACCCAGCCCTCCTGTCTCCTTTCTCACAGCAGAAAAAACACCAGCAGTAAAAGGCAAATTCTGCACCATCATTTGCAGAGTATTTATAGACTCATGAATCCACAGACCCTGCAGCCCACCAGCGCACCCAGCCCAGCTACAAGGGTGCTACTTAGCCACCCTCCAGTTCAAGCCCCCTTTAAACCCTCCAGTCTCTGCACCCATGACACCCTTGGGCAGC
This sequence comes from Hypotaenidia okinawae, assembly GCA_027925045.1. NCBI lineage: Eukaryota > Metazoa > Chordata > Aves > Gruiformes > Rallidae > Hypotaenidia > Hypotaenidia okinawae. Next base: position 4,008,476 of record BSDF01000007.1, read on the forward strand.
CAGCTGAATTCATCCACATCTGGCCTGAAGGACAAAACATGCCCCATCCTTTCTAGCCTGGCTTCTGGTAGGGGTGTCACACCTGGTTTTCAGCCTGGACAAGACCTTGGACAGTTTAAGAAGAAGTCTTCAGGCTTTGGGAGACAAGGCCAGGCCGTTGCAACCAAATAACTTCAGCTAATTCTCTCATGAAAAGAAAAAAATAGGAAACCCTCCTTTTTGCTGACGGATGTTTTGCCTTGGCACTCCAACCTTTTAGTGGCTTTGAGGTGGTTAAAAAAATACATAAATACACCAGAAGGAAGGAGGTTTTCATATTGTTTCAACCCCTTGCAGCCACTTTTCCCCAAGGCACAAGAGGAGCCTGGCCAGGGACACCTACCGGGTTTCACATTTCTTTCCAGGCTCCTTCTCCGGGAATTGAGGGTGAGCCGAACCTCTGTGCTGAAGTGCTGCTCCGGTGGGCTCACTCCCGGCCCTTGCTCCTGCAAGACGTGGTGGAAGACCAGATCTGCCTCCGTGACCCTGGGCTCCTTCTGCGAGACATCTTCGGGCGGGTTGGGGAAATCTGGGAAGGACTGAGAGAGGCGGATTGGCGCTGAGCGCCCAGCTGCCGGCGAGGACTCCCTGCCTCTCCCATCCCTTGGCCAACGATCTCCTCGCTTTATCCTCCAACGTGTGCATCGGCTGACTTTTTATAACGCCTAATAATCCATTTTAAAGCTTTATGTATCTCGGTGACGGGCCCTCAGCACCACTGCTCGCCGCTGCCAGGGGGCACTGTGAGATCTTACAAGAGCTGGGCAGGGTCCCTTCAGCTGAGGCTGCGAGAAGCTCTCTTATTTCCCCCAGCTCCCCCCCCCCGCCAAAGTCTTTTAAAACACCATGCCCAGCTGTTTTAAAACATCTAGGCTGCCCAGGGGGGTGTGGAGTCTCCTTCTCTGGAGATATTCAAGACCCATCTGGACGCCGACCTGTGCGCCCTGTCCTAGGGAACCTGCTTTGGTAGGGGGGTTGGTCTCAATGATCTCTGGAGGTCCCTTCCAACCCCTACTACTGCCCAAGCCATAGCCACCCTCTGCCCCACAAATAACCTGCACCTGATAAATCCAACTGGGATTTATTGACAGAGATCGATCCTCCTTGGATTCAGGTTGAAATCTGCTGTGTGAGGATGAGCTTAGATAAAGAAGGAATGGATCTCCTTGTTCGACCCAAACGCACCTCTACTTGTTTGACCCAAATTCTTATCAATTGATGTGGGAAGGTGTGGTTTTTTTTTTTTTTTTTTTAAATTGTTTTTCCAAGCCTTTATTACACATCTCAGCACATCCTACTTCCACCCAGGAGTAAAGTATCACAGCATGGTTAGGAGGAAGAAGGAGCTGTTTAATGTTTTATAAGTGAAAAAAAAAAAACCTCGACAGGAAAGGCAAACCAGAGTAGCCCCAAAAGCTTGCTCTGAAGCTTCCCAGGCTGGAAGATCTTCTGCCACATCCAGGGCAGCCCCATCTGCGTTGCTCCCAGAGCTGGAAGCTGGGGACGGCTGAACCCAAGCCCTTGTTGGGACCATGGGGTACAGCTCACTGCAGTCACTGACACTAAAGCTGCCCATGGGTCCTGCTCCTGGTCAGGAGCTCTGGACAATAAGACACATATAGTGTCCTAAAAGGAAATAACCAGTGTTTGTGTAGGTTTTGTGGTCCCCGTGTTCTCCCCTCTGACTGATGGGGATCCCCACCTTGCAGGTGCCATCCCTGCAGTCACGCTGACTCATCTTCTCAATCTCAGGAGGGTAAATGTGACCCATGAAGCTACCAGCCAACTACATCTGCAGTGTCACCACAGGGATAGACCAGCCCCAAACCAGATGGGATGATGGGAGAGGAGTCAGGCTTCGTTTCATCCCTTGAGCCTTGCACCTCCAAAAGCTCACTGGAAATGAGGGTGCCCCATAGCCTTGGGACAACACAAGAAAACTGTTGTCTGCAGAGAGCCTCTTGCCTTCTTATCTCACCACTCATCCTCACATCAGTCAGATGTCCTACGCCTGACTCGGCCTGAGGCGAAGGGCTTGAAGAGATAGCAAGCAGGGCTATGGGAAGCATCATCCCTCAAAGAGGCTGAAGAAGGAGGTTGCAGAGATAGCGAGGAGGAAGAGCAGAGGAAAACAACCCCCCAAGTGCTCTCCCAGTACCTGGAAAGCATCCGGGCTGCTGGCTGCTGGAGAGAGCTGCACAGACTGGCGCCGAGACTGAGCAGAGTACTCCGAGTCCAGTTCAAAATCAAAGGGATGGACAGACAGCAGGCGCTTTGTCTTGCGCATCTTCGTCAGCCGTAGGCAGTGCAAGAAAGGAAAATCACCGTAAACCACAGCTGATCTTGAGGAAAGAGGGAGGAGAGCCAGCATCTCCTTCGCTTGCCTGAGTCTGCACAGCCCAAGGCAAGGCCCCTGCTCTTTGCAGAGAACATTTGGGCCTGACATTGGCCTGCTTGCAGGGAGCCAGGTATGCAGGGCTCCAGTGTGCTTATGTTGGAGTCCTGGAAAAGTGGGTTCCCTGATTTCCACAGCCTCTGGATCAGGACTGCGGCCAGAAGCAGGCAGTGAGAAGCTCTGTCCTGGTCTACAGAGACACCATGGGAAGGCTGAGCCAGGTTACAGCTCTGAGGGACACTTACAGGTCCCAAAGCATCTCCACATCTTCAGAGGAAGGATGCCAAAGGCTGATCTCCCCAGATATTTGGGAGGTCACCAACTGCCTTCAGGAGCAGATCGAAATGAGGTATCAAGAGTGTGAAACACAGCACGGAGCTGCAGGCTGAGATGGTGTGTGCCTGTATGTACCATACCAGCGCTCAGCACACCAGCAGGTTCCACACATGCTGCAGGGATAAATACACTTCCCATCGGGCTTCACAATCTGCATTTCAGCCTGGAGGGAAACCCAGGGGACGACTCCATTGTGAACCCAGCTGTGCTGTACTACTCTGCCTGGTGTCTCTTCTGCTTGGGGTGAAAAACCAGGTGAGTTCGTGTTATACAGACAGGACTTTCCTAGGAATTAGGGACTTCCCAAGTGCAGAGAGGGCTTTTTTCCTTGAGGAAAAGCGTTTGTGGTTTTACTGACTTGATTGTGTTTATGCAAACTGGGAGAGTGGCTCATTTCAGAGAAGGAAAAAAGAGAGAAACACCCGATTTTGAAAGCCACCACCACCACCCACCACCACCATCACCACCCGAGGCAGGCTGGCAGCATCTGAGGGCACAGAGCAAGGCAGGGGAGGACCCAGAACAAAATGCTTACTCTGCTGTAGCACTCTGCTTCAGCTCCACGAAGGACGTCGTCTCCATCGTCACTGTCGTCCCCAATGCCGCCGCTGGTGAGGAGCTGGCACTCACCTGGAAGAGAGACAACAGCACGCTGCACACAGGCAGCTCCTGCACCCTGGTCCTGGGGGAGATAAGTCCCCACCCATGGTGGTCACACCAATGCATCTGTAGGTGAGGTCATCTTATGGGGTGTAAGAGTCCAGATTAGAAATAACCCACACCCCCCGTTTTTGCCTATTACACCATGGCCAGTTGGTTGCCCTAGAAAAGGAAAAGGCACAAAGGGTGGAAAAGGGACAGGAACATCTTAAGGTGAGCCTAACACAAGGGACAGGAAGATCTCCAGGTAGCCCCAGTGCTGCAGCTGGCACGCAGCGTCCTCGGTGTGCTCTGCTCTGGGGGTTTGTGCGGTTCCCAGGCAGCACTGCAGATGCCCACTTTGAGAATTTGGTCTTCCAAAAGATCTTGTGACCTGGCCTCTCACCACTTCTCCTTCCAGCTGTGCACCGTCACAGATGTGGAAGTGACCACGGGAGAAAGAAGATGAAGGCACCTGCGCTGCAGAGAGCACCCTGAGGTCCACCCGCGTGACTCTGGTGTGGGAAAGCCCCGGAGCTCAGCCTAGCGTGGCTCTGCTTATCCTATTCCTGGTTCCCATCGGTCAGCTCCGCTATCTCTCAGTGACCTGCTCCTTCCTGGGTCCCCAGCAGCACGTTGAGAACAGTACAAGTGCCAGACTGAGTTCAAAGTCAAGGCAGAAAAATGCTTTTTCCCATATCAAATGGCAAGGTGTGGTGACTTTCCTGCAAGGACTCCTATGGAGCTGGATTGGAAGGGACCTCAAGGATCACAGAGCTCCAACCCCTGCCACAGGCAGAGCCACCAACCTCCAGGCCTGGAGCTACACAGGGTTGCCCAGGGCCCCATCCAACCTGGCCTAGAACACCCACCCAACCTGAAGCCCCAGATTCAGTGGGTTCCTTACAGATCCGGCCACTTTAAGCATATGACATCGTGTGTTGAGATGAGCAGTCAAGAGCTGTGATTTCCTTTTATTTTTACTTACTGTTAATGTCTGGCAGGCTGTAAACTCTGTCATGAAGACCTAAATGAAAAGAAGAAAAAAAATAATGGTGGGGACAAAAGAATTGCAACACATTTTCTCCAGGGACCAAGCCTTGGAGCTTTGGTTAATGGGAGTCTTCGCTCCAGACACAACCATCAGGAGGGCTCTTTAGAGGGAGCAACACAGGTCCTGGCTTTTAAACAAGTCGGGAGAGCTTCTTGCCACTGCTTCCACGGTCTGATGCACCGTGCCCGGGAGCGCAGGGGAAGGCACAGCCAACGCAAAACCCAGCGGTCATCCCACTGCACCTCCTGTGACTGGGGATACGCCCCAGGAGGAGACTCTTGCTTGCTCAAGGGTCAAGCCAATTCGCCAGCCTTGATGAAGGAATATCAACAGAATAGTCCCCTTTTCCAAAAGGCCTCAGATTCTCAATTTGAGGACGCCTAAAGCACTGCTAGCATCGTGCTTGGCCGGGTTTTCTCTTGGATTGTCCTAAATTGTCCTACCGCCTCTAAGACCGTTAACTTTATACCCAACACCACTGCCCTCCGACGCTGCTCCTGGTATTTCTGCTTGCCAGCAGCATGGCTAGAAGAACGATTGGATCAGCTGAATCAGGTCGTGCCTGTGGTATCTGTGGGGGCTTTTCTTGGGGAAGAAAATCCACACTGGTTTCCAAAGGCAGCAGAAGCAGCACTGCAGGAGCTGTATGAATGGCCACTAGCAGCTGCCCAGTAAATAATACCCCAACAACAAATAATACCCTATAAAAATAACACCCCAACAACAGCTTTAAACATATGTTTACATGCTTTCAGACCAACCCCAGGCATGCTGATCACTCATAAAGCCCTGGAGAACATGGCTATGGTGACAGGTAGCTTGCTAACTTGTCAGTGCCAGAGCATCACCAGTTTGGCCAGAAAATCCACTAGATCATGGGGAAAAACAACCCCCAGCACTGGCTTTAGGCAGCCAGCTGGATGTTTTAGACCTGCAGGTTAAACTTGGATTCATTTCACAAACTCTGCTCTGTGATGGAGACAGGCAAAAGGAAGACAAGCTAGAGCTGCAGCTCCAGCAGGCCTATAAACTGCAGGACCAGAGACTTTTAAAACCAGGCACAAGATACACTCAAACCTGTGGCAAAACCTTAACAGGGGGGAAAATAATCTAGGGAAAACATCTGCTGTGCCGCTCCCGGTGGGAACGCACCACCCTGAACCTCTGTGCGTGGTCTCAAAACCACGTGTCACTCCAGAGCGGCACTGACGCTCCTCACGCGGTGCATCCCAAACCACTCTCAGCCCCTGGACTCAGCAGGGTGGAAGAAACAGGGACAACCTCACCTAGCAAGGTGGAGTTCAGCCCCTGCCCCGGCTGCAGCCTGCCGTAGAGGGACTGGAGCACTTTGGCACTTCCGAACCTCTTGAACCGGGACCGCACGTGTTCATAGTACCACTCCAGGGAGCCGATCTTCACGATCCTGCCCAAAGAGAGAGGTGCACAGACAGGTGAGCTAGCCCAGCCATGCTCTCAGTGACCAGCCCCTTACCCAGAAACCCGCCTCTGAACATCAGCACAACCTGTTTTCTACCCGTGTCATGGTTTGCCCCCGGCTGTGGGCCGAGATCCACGCAGCTGCCTGCTCCTTAAAGTAAAAGAGCAGGGGAAGAGGGAAAAAGGGGGGAAACAAGGGAAGGGAAAAGGAAGGGGAAATAACTCCAAAACCAAGAAACTAAGAGGCCCGTGGGTTGGGATAAGGAGAGTTTCCTAAGAGAACAGAAAGATCAAATATCCCAATGCTAACAGGACTTTAGAGCAAAAGAAGATGAAACTCTTGATCCCCAATGCAGTTTCTCCCCGACCCACACAACTCAGGTACCACCCAGAGCTGTCCCGCAACCCGACCGTCCCCCCAAGCAGCACGCGTCCCGCCACCGCCCCTCTTCTTCCTCCCCTCAGCCCCCCGTTCTCCTGGGCAGGACGTCATTGCCATGGAATACACTCTTTGGCCCATCTGGGTCACCTGTCCTGGCTTCGCCCCTCCTTTCTCCTGAATAGAGAAATAGGAAGAAGCTGAGAAAGTCCTTGACTGTCTGACTGCAACTAAGAACATCAGGGTGTTCTCAGCACTGCTTTCATTGTAACTCCCAAACACAGCATCCCATCAGCTGCTACAAATGAAGTGAACTCTCTCCTGACTGAAACCAGGACAACCCAGCACAGAGGGATGCTGAGTTTGGGCGACCCTTGTTGAGGTGGGCTCGCCTTACCCTCCCCAGCAGGAGCGGTTACCTGGAGAGGCGGCAGGGATCGCAGACCCAGCCTTGCTCCTTCTTGTTGTAGCGGCTGCAGTTCTTGCAGATGTAGAAGCAGCAGTCCAGGCACTGCCGCTTGCTGTTCAGCAGGAACTTGAAGGGCTGGAGGCAGTGGACGCAGTGGGTGCTGTTGAGGTGGGACTGGTTCGTCAGGAACTCCCTCTTGCTGCTCTCCTGGTCGATTTTGCATTTCAGTTCCCTGCAGAAAACAGCCCAAAACACGTCAAAATAGGGTTTGTTTTGTGTTTGGTTGGGATGTTTTGGGGTGGGGTGTATTTGGCATTTCACTGCAGACTCTCATGTGGCAAACTCCATCAGGCCTCCATCGTTTCAGGAATGATTTTTCTAGGGAACAGCCCGAGTCCCACAGCTCGTGGAAACAGCTGCAGGGCAAATCAAATAAGTACTGTAATCACGAGTTAAATAAGCCCATGAAAGGAGCAGGCTCCAGTTCTGCTGCTGTTTAAATTAAAGGTTAGGTTTGGCTGTGCCAAAACCTATCCCCTTTGCTTCAGAGGGTATCGATCATAAATCCCAGGAACCTCAGGAGAGCAGCTTTTTTCAGAGTCTCTGGCTGCATCCCATCTCAACCCAACTTTTGAGCCTGAAGCCCAGCCATCAGTTAAAAGCTTTCTGGAATTCTTAAATAAATTTGATATGAAGAAGGATTAAAGGGGTCTTGATCCAGCCCTTCAGTGCTAAACTCAATGAGGTTTTTATTACAGGCAGAAGTGATGTACAAAGTCCTGGCTGGCTGCTCAGAGGACAGCAGGTGGAGAAGATCACAGAATGACAGAATCGTAGGGGTTGGAAGGGACCTCCAGAGATCATCAAATCTGACCTCCCTGCCAAAGCAGGGTCCCTAGGACAGGTCACACAGGTCAGTGTCCAGACGGAGCTGGAATATCTCCAGAGAAGGAGACTCCACACACCCCTGGGCAGCCTGTCCCAGGGCTCCCTCACCCTCACTGGGAAGAAGTTCTTCCACATGTTGGTGCAGAACTCCCTGTGCTCCAACTTGAGGCCATCACCCCTTGTCCTGTCCCCACAGACACTGAGAAGAGGCTGGCCATGTCCCCCTGTGTCCCACACTTCAGATATTGATAAACACTGATCAGATCCCCTCTCAGTCATCTTTTCTCCAGGCTGAACAGCCCCAGGTCACTCAGCCTTTCCTCACAGAGGGGATTCTCCAGCCTTTAAAGACCTTTGTAGCCTCCACTGGACTCTCTCCAGGAGATCCCTGTCTTTTCTATACCAGGGAGCCCAGAACTGGACACAGTACGACAGTCCCATGAAAGCTTGGCCAGCACAAGTGCTTTCCAAGAGCACCTCCTCCTGGCAATCCCTTCACTATCCAGACCTAGTGTCCATGCAAGGAGGTGTCTGTGGGGGGCTGAATCCAGCCAGGGCTGGGTAAAACGCTTGCAGAGCTGTAGAAGGAGGGCAGGGGTGGGGAGCTGCTGCACTGCCCAAAGGCTTTCTGTTTGTTCCCTGTGCCACGCACTGCCTCAAATATGTTTGCCTTTGGGGCTACGGCTAAGAGGCAATGTTTGACTTGTAGGGAAGGTCCTAGAAGGTTGTTCTCTGTCTAGGCAGGGTGAGAAAGCTGCATTTTTCCAGAGCAGAAGTCGGCTTAAGCCAAAAAACTCCAGTCATTGGGTCTGGAGGCTGCTTTTTGGAGCACAGCGTGGATCACAAAGCATCCTGGCGATGCTTCTGGTGCCCCCCAAACTGCTGGGGAGAGGGGCTGATGCCAGTGTGACCGCAGCAGGAGCCTTGCTGGTGTGGCAGCGTGGTGGTGCTGGAACATCCACGGGAGCAGTAGGGATGTGGCTGGTGGTGGGAACGAGGTGAATGTAAACCAAGCTAACCTCTGTTTGACCAAATCAGTTTGCACATGAGGGATCAGATCTAAGGGGGGTGTGTGGGGGGAGGCTTATCACCAGCTCCCTGCCAACATGCCAGGCTGGTCTTTCTTACGCTGCAGTGACACCAACTTGCGTTAAACAAGGATCTGGGAGAGGTAAAAAATCAGCATGAAGGCTGAACGGGGCACCTAGTTTTTATCTTCAGCTATTCACTGTCCTAGAAGTTGGCCAGATGACCCAGTGCAAGTGTCCAGCAGTAAATTTATGTGCATCTACTGAAAACAACCCCCCCCCAGATAGAAAATCCCTGGGGCTGGGCTCAGTGCGCCTTTCCCACCCCATGCCCAGGCTGGATCCTGTCTAGTGCTGGACTGCTTTTTCTGGTTCCCAGGGACCGGTTGGATCCCTTCACCTTCCCTTGCCCAGGAGACCTGCTGGAGGAAGGGCAAGCCTTGGTGAAACCAGTTTAAAACCCACAGGAACCACATACTTCTGGTCTCCCCTTGCTAAGCTTGCGGCAGAATAAATCAGTGGCGGTGGGATGCCAAGACTGCGGTGGGGGGGTTGGTCCTGCTGGGCTCCAGGAGAGGTGTGGGGAGCCATCCCAAACCCCAGGTGGTTGGTTCTTGGCAGGGATGTTTATGGAAGGAAGCAGGGAGAAGCTCCCACAAAGTGGGCATTATTGAATTCCTGGAGCAGAGCATTACCCTCGCATGGTTGTGCAGCTTCTGGCCAGACAAAGCCTTTGTCTGGGGTGGGTGAATAGCTTCTGCCAAGAAGAAAAAGGCAGGAGAACAGCAGAAAGGGAAGGAAAAAACCCACAAGACCCACGCTGAGAGGAGAATGTTTCTTCTAGGCTTACAGGCTGAGACAAGCCCAGCCAACAGAAAAGCAAACGGGGACGATCAGAGCCCAGAGTGACCGACTGATGGACAGGCTGCAGGGTCTCCTGTAACCTCATGTCATGTCCCAGCTTGTTACCAGCATAAAGCACTCACAAAGCTCTGTGTCCTGCACAGACTTTCCCAGGCTGATGGTCTCTGGTCCTTGCCAGGTATCACAGAAATACCCGGTGGGTGGCCTTCAGCTGAGCCTGCAGCCAAGCCTCAGACCAGCTAACAGGCTCTACCGTAAAACGAGTTGGTGGCAGCTCTCCATGGGGCAGGATGAAATGGCAAAATTATAGAGAAAAGCCTCAGCTGCTGGGACAGAGGGGATGCAGCTCCAGAAGCAGCTGGGCAGAAGCATCCCAAGACTTTCTCCTAATCACCCTTTAGCACCTCTCACATTCAATTTGGAAGCCTCCTGGGGCATCAGAGGTGACCCAGATAAACCAGTCTGGCGCCAAGGTCAAGCAGGTAAGGAATTTACCTCACCCACTTCTTTGCTACAGGACACAACGATTTGGGTCCCCACCTCCTTCCTTCAGGCAGAGCTCAGCTCCATCACAAGGGAGGCATTTTGCCCTTTCCAGGGTGATAATTTCTGTAAACACCCTTGTCTGATCTCCTGTCCTGCACTTCAGAGCTACCAGTAGAGGAAGGCTGATGATGATACTGAGTTATCTCTGCCTCACACACACAGGCTGTGTTTTCCTTGGCAAAAAAAAAAAAAACCAAACCAACCAAAACACACAACAAAACCCAAGAAAGCTCAAAAAATATGTGACTGAGAGCTTCTCGTGGCTAAAGTAGAGAGGCTCCCACACAGCTGGGTGCTGACTGCAAGCTTTGGGGGGATGTTTCCACAGCTCTCACATGCAGATGCCCAAAACAAGTATGGAAGGAGGAGGACTTGCCTCTTACCTTTCCCCTTTGAATCTGATAGAGAAATCAGTGAGCTCACTGTCCCTAGAGCATCTACATGTCATTGGCACCTGGCTCACAAAATTCAGAGCTAGGAGAGCTCTGGGGTCCTAACACTGACCTTGGAGTCATCCCACTGGGATGAGAATGAGAACTTGGCCAGCCCCTGAACAAGGATGCTGCAGCTTCTTGAAATCGAGTTAAGAAATCACTGATTTCCATGCCTGAGGTAGTTAGCAACCAATGCCCAAAGCCTCTCCCCCACCCCCTCCACCCCCCACCCCAGTTTGTCTCAAGCTCAAAATTTAATCTGATGGGACCGAACTTTTTAAGCAGCACTTTTGTCACGTTGTGCTGTTGATAAGAGCCTGGAAGGGGCATCCAGTGCTGCTCTGGTGATTTGCAATCTCTTCCCAATCTGTGCCCCTCTGAGACTTTCCCAGGGCAGCGCAGCGCCCTGTAGAACATATGTAAGGTTACTGCAACAGGTTTACTACTTCTCTCAGGTGTTTTTCCTGCATCCTTCAGGAGCCCATGGACTCCTGGGACCCACTGAATCCCTGAATCCCTGTCCCCACAGCCATGGCACGAAACACAAGGGAGCCCTTAGCTCCAAGGTGAGGTCTCTCCCCAGCGACAAGCCCCACGAAGGCATTTCTTAAGCGGGGGTGGGGGGACGGCTGTTTGTCCCCATAACCATCCTCCCCGCATCACCGCCGGGAGCAGGGCGCCAGTTCGCACCTTCGCCCGCCTGAACGCATCACCCCTCCGCTGATAACGTCACCCATTAACCACCCGGTCAGATTTTTAACAGCCAGGTGCTCTTTGTGCCTCCTTCGACGCGTTACTTTACCACCCACCCCCTTCCCCCCAAGGCAGCAGGATGCTGGGGTGAGGCGGGGGGAGGGCAGGGGGGAGAGACCCGCGGCTCCCTCGCTCCCCAGCCCCGCCGAGCAGCCGGATACTCACTCTAACCTCTCCTCCTCTTTCTTCCGCAGGTCAAAATCCCGCTGGACGACCTCCCAGACGTGCTTGGCCTCTTCATCGGTGAGCTTGGAGAGGTCCAGCTTCCTTCCCATCTCGTCCCGGCGAGGGTGGGATCCCGGTCCCGTTACTCGCTACCTTCTCCCGGTCCCCCGGGATGCTGGCGGGAGAGGATGGAGACGGAGGAGGAGGAGGAAGGGGGGTGGCGGGGGGAGAGAAGAAGAGCTCAGCCCCACCTCCGTGGCTGCTCGTATAAACGGGGAGAGCAGCGGGCAGGCCAGCCGGTTCCCGGGCGTGAGGAGGGCTGGCGCGCTGCCTATCCGCTGCCGGGACTCTCCGCCACAGCCCTGCCTTCCCCCCCGGGGGCCCTGCCTTCCCCCCACCCCGGGGTCCTGCCCAGAGCTGCGGGCAGCTCCAGACCTCGTCCGCCCGGCTGGGGTTCAAGGAGATGTTTACTTTCAGATTAAGCTGCCCGGGTTTGCACGGGGTGCGAGGAGAATCATCAAAGGAAACTTTTAAATGCTTCCCCCCCCCCAGGAAGGCAAGCCCTGCGGGGGGAGGGGGGCGGGGCAGACTGAGCATCCCGGGGAGGAGTTGTGTCTACGCACATAGGGGACCGGCTCCATCACGGGGGTCCTGCCCCACTCGTGACCCCTTGCTCCTTAGTGCCTGGCTCCTTCTGCTGTGCCTGGGCTCGTTAAACCAATCCCACCCCCCTACTCACCACCCCACCCCCACCCCCCCAAAAAAAAAAAACCAAAACAAAACCAACAACCAAAACAACAACCCAAAACCCCAGTTTTGTACAGAAAAATCAGGAGATCTAGCCCCCCCCGCCCGCCCCCACTACAGCCACATCTGAGAGTGGCCTCCCCCCTTCTCACAGCAATTTGGGAAGCTGAGCCTGGCTGGCAGCACACAGCTGAGGTAGGTCACAGTGCTCCCCTCCTTCGCAGGTAGGGAGAAAAGGCATTTAAAGAAAACCCAAAGGGATCTATATCCCAATAATCCAACTGCCCACGCTCTTCTCTCGCTCCCTCCCTGCGTGGCTGAGCAGGAATTCCCCAGATGCCAGGTATCAAAAGAAACCTCTTTCTCATCTTCATTGGAGATTGAATCTAAACATTTATTCCTTTCTTTTCCCCACCCTGACAGGTATCAAAACAGGGAGCAAGACGGCAAGACCCAAGAGGGAAAGTATTCGCCCTTCCAGCTGCTCAGCTGGTAAGGGGAATCATCCACCCCAGTAACTCACTTGAAACAAAAATTAGATTAAACTCTGTGAACAGAGCCAGAAAGGGATTTTTTATATATTTATATATATTTAGATATTTTATATATTATATATATTTATATATATTTTTATATATTATATATTTATATATTTTTATATATTATATCTATTATATATATATATAAAATTTTTTTCCTCCCTTTTCCTTAATCCAAAACTTGGATGGATTTGATGCAGGAAAGGTGATGACTACAAAGGAGCTGGGTACCAGGAAGGTGTGATCTTCCGCTGGAAGCCAGGGCTGGATTTCTAGCTCCTCTCCCAGCAGAGATGTGGGCCTGGCCAAAGCAATTAGTTTATTGGCACGAGCCCGACATCAGGCGGAGCGGCGCCTTACGTAAGCGCATTTAAGAGCCTCTGTGCACCCCACTGAATCTGAACAGCCAGGAGGCTCAATAGATATTAATTAACACCACAACGAGACCCTGTTCCAGGGCCTGTCGGTACAGTCGAGCCAGGAGCTCCGACGCTGGGGTTTAAAACGCGGCCCAGATCCAAATATTTTCTTCTCCAAAAGGAAAAGGAGGTTGTATAAAAATCGGGAAGACGCGGCCTGCCGTGTGTGAAGGTGAAAAATGGGAGTGCTCAGCCGTGCTAATTCCCCCAGAAAGTGCTGGTTTAGCCAGGAAACCACCGTGTGGGAAACATCTCAGGCCTAAGGTCCAGAGAAGTAAGTTTCAAGTGTAGCCTTGGCCTGGGAACTGCAGGCACTTAGGGAAACTCTTCTTGCCCAGCTCGGTGGTGTATGTACCAACAAAAGGCCTTTTCTTTCCTTTCCCAAAACAGTTCGTTGTGCTTTGTAGCACTTCAGAGCCAGCGACCACCAATCCTCTGCTTCAAGAGGGACAAATCAACCCCACCTGCCCACGGCTCTTTCTCCCATCAGCCGACCGTGAATAAAATGCTCCCAAATCTTACCAACTCCTGCAAAAGAGAGATAAAAACCCAAACCCAGCGCCACACACATAGATGCTCTCTCATGTTGTAGGGCCAGATGATGTTACATGAAGCTTATCAGTGCCTGTGGTGACCACACACGTGCTGGGAGGGTAGGAGAAGGGACCCAAAGGACAAGGCGAGTTATGTGTTTGCTATTAGCAGGAGGCTCAACTGGACCCCAAGTCTCCAGCTGAGGTGGGAGTCCAGGCACGTGGGTGGCAAAATGGGAGAGAGGAGTGTTAGAAGCTAAGCCTCTCTGGGGAAACCAGGTGTGGATGGAGGTCAGGCTTGATTTCTGACTTCCAGTCTTGCCAGATGATAAAATAATGTGATTTCTGAGGTATCTCCTTTAAGGGAAATGTGTCCTTCTAGATACAGGGCTGCTTTAAAAATAGCATTCACAAGAGCTGTTATCTTTGCAGTTCTTGATAATCTTTGGTAAGACAACAGTAAAGCAATATACAGGATGAGTGGCCTGGACCTCCTCCAGCTGTCCATTTTACAGTGGGGTTTTTCCCAATAGCTGGAAGTAAAGCCATCCCCTAAAAGCAGGGTTCCACAAAACCTGTGGATGAAGACACTCTTCATTTGCCTCTAAAGACAGCAAACGCCACCCCAGTGAAACCAGCTAATTTCACTCCATCCCCAATGCAATCCAGCATCATTAGGTGCAGAGGACCCTGCTTGGCCAAGCCAAGGGAAAAACACCCACAAAATTCTCTAAGTGTAACACCACCTGACTTTCCAAACAGCTGTCCCAACTGCTGCAGAGGGAAGGTGTGCCTGCACAAGGTGCTCACCACCAGATTTACAATGGTGCCTGCTCCAGATTTGCTCCTCACCCCATGGACAACTTCCAAGGGCGTTCTGGCTCCCACCAGCATAGGGTCATCCAAAGCAGCTAGCCAAGCTCCTGGAGTTTCTGAAGGCCAAGTGGCATCTGACCAGGAGCCTCCACCAGCAGCTCCAGCCTATCTCCAAGCTACAGGCGGAGAGAACAGAAGACCATTATTCCCAGGAACATGGCAAAACCCAGGCAGCAAAACATATTGCTGCTGACCCTAAAGAAGTCTCTGTCAGCAGGAAAGGCAGTATCACGGGTGCCTCTGCCTCTCCCACCACCCCCTTGCAATCATCTCCCAGTCATGAGATCTCTTGGGTCTGGGCTGGCGTTCCTTCTCCCTTCAGCATCTTGGCGGTGTTACAAAGACCTCTTATCATCTCCGTCAGGCCGGCGCAGAGCAAGCAGGGCAGGGAAGGGGCCCTTACAATGCCACTGCTATTTCTGTGCGTGACCCAGGAGGGATCCTAACGGGTCTTTGTCTCCATCTATTAATACGTCTGTTTAATTACGTCGCACCGCGACCGCATCGCGTTGGGAACGACCCCCGCCGCCTCGCTTAATGAACAGTGCCCATTCAACGTCGATGATCGCAGAGAACGATACTCTGACCCTCGCAGCAGTTAGAAAACTGCCCTCACAGAGGACTGAAAACCCAGAGGTTGCGGAGGTGCTCCAGGCCTTTAATAATCAGAGGAGGAGGGGTGGGAAGCTGTAAGGACGTTCTTCCTAACTGTGTGAGCATTATGGGCGATGGCACAGTAGGACACACGTCTTCTCCCTTCTCTTATCTACCCCAGTTCTTCCTAACATGGAGCCAGTAATGGGTTTTTGATGGGTCATGCCGCAAGCCCACCGTCAGCCAGACCTGAGAAGCGCCGCGTCTTTGCATTGCCTACCAAGAGGACGGTGCTGTGCCAAAGCCTGATCCAAGGTCACCGTGCTGCCCTGGTACCACTTCACAGCCCTGAAATTCCCACATATCAGGAGCTGTTTCTGCTTCCCTCACATGTCCTACCGGCGGTACCAAACCACTCCTATTCTGTTTCTAGCTCATCTTCAAAAGGCCACCACACCTCTTCACCGAGCAATGCCTTCATACGAGGAGAATCCCAGACACCAGCCTGACAAGAAGCCGACCGGGAGAATTGCCCCTAGAAATTAAGTTCTTTCACAGGAACAGGGTTTTCCCTGAGCGAGGCAGGTGGGCTTGGCTCTGTGGAAACGTGCCATTTGCAGGGACCAGAAAATAGAAGTCAATCAGTACATTACCTGCCTTTAAACAGAAGGTGAAACACTCAGCAAAGGCCATCACCCTCTATGGCTCATAGGAATTATCAAGGTAAACTGTAGCTGAGCAAACAAATCCCTTCCAAATCAACATGAATTCAAGGTCACTTCCAACACAGGTATCTTAATGGGTTACCTCCTACCACAGCCCAGCAGCAACGGATGAAAGCAAAGACTGTTTTGGACAACGTGGACCATGGAGACCATGCAAATCCTACTTGCTGTTTGGAAGATGTTGTTTGAGAAATACCTGCAAGGTCAGAGTCTGGGTCTGGGTAAAGTTCATCATTGATTTTAACACAGAGTTAGGACTTATGCCACAGACCAAGAGTTTGATACGCCTTAAATGCAAAGTGAGGACAGACCGGGTCAGGAGTAGTTTGATATTTCAGGAGATCACAAGATCTAGGACATCAATCTAGGATCAAGGGATCTCATAAGATAGGCCAGTCCATTCAAGGCCAGGTTGGATGAGGCTTCAAGGCCAGGTTGGATGGGGCCCTGGGCAACCTTGCGTAGATCCAGGCCTGGAGGTTGGTGGCCCTGCCTGTGGCAGGGAGGCTGGAACTCTATGATCCTTGGGGTCCCTTCCAACCCAGACCATTCTATGATTCCCACTCCCCTACAGCTGGCAATGAGAGTGCTGACCCCCTCTCTCCTTCCCTATGCTTCAGGGGGACCACCAAACCAGACCATGGATGGTTTGGTTTCTATCCCTTCCCTCTAGAAACCATGTCCTAGCTTATCTCAGAGGGCTGGCCTTTAACTCGTGCGTTCAAATACCCTGCGTTGCAACATCCTGGAGTAGCCTGAACACTCCTTAGTGGTCACCAGCAGAACACTCTGCAGCAAAGAGCTGAAGCCTGGGATAGGCCATAGCAATCTTGCCTCAAGGCAGGGGGTGGATCAGATGCACTACTCTGGGATAGTCCCATCCAGTTTGCAACAAAACCTAGTGTTTTCTACAATGTTTTGACAACAACAGAATGTAAGTTCTGCTACAGACATCAAACTCAAGAGATCCCACCAAATGTCCAAGATGGTCATTCTAGCAATTTCAAAGGAGGTGATCCTCCCCCTCTGCTCTGCCCTGGTCAGGCTCCACCTGGAATATTGTATCCAGTTCTGGGCTCCCTGGTATAAAAGGGACAGGGATCTCCTGGGGAGAGTCCAGAGGAGGCTGTGAAGATTATTAAAGGCCTGGAGCATCTCCCCGATGAGGAAAGGCTGAGTGAGCTGGGCCTGTTCAGCCTGGAGAAAAGAAGGATAAGAGGGGAGCTTATTAATGTTTATAAATATCTCAAGTGTGGGACACAGGGGGAAATGTCCAGGCTCTTCTCAGTGGTATGTGGGGACAGGACAAGGGGCAATGGCTGCAAGTTGGAGCACAGGAAGTTCCACACCAACATGGGGAAGAACTTTTTCCCAGTGAGGGTGAGGGAGCCCTGGGACAGGCTGCCCACGGAGGTGGTGGAGTCTCCTTCTCTGGAGAGATTCCAGACCTGTCTGGATGCTGATCTGTGCAATATGAGCTGGGGAGCTGCTTTGGCAGGGGGTTGGACCCGATGATCTCTGGAGGTCCCTTCCAACCCCTGTGATTCTGAGATTCAATGCATTTATTTCCACCCTCCCCTCTAAATCTTAAATAGAAATATGCCATGCCTTGGATTTTGACCTGCAATAAGAACTTGGGTTAACACCACCCCTACGGAAAGCAAGACCCTAGAAGGAGTTGGAGGATTTGCCAGTCACACTGGAAAGAGCCTGAGCACCTGCAAAGACGTGAGGAGGATCAGGGTTGCCAGGTAAGGGCACTAACCAGACATTCCTGTTCAGAAAATTAGCAGGGTCCAAAACAACACAAGCACAATTTGAGAGCCAGCCAACTGCCTGAGAGATGAAGCCACTTATGCACGTCTGGGGAGCTCGCTCCGGGCTGTCTGAAGGCACAGGCTGTCATAGCTGGGCTTGTTCCTGCTTTGCTGCAGCCCAGGGGGGTCTCTACTGCCATGAGGGGGCTGGGGGTGCTGCAGAGACGCAGACCCCGAATATCTGCCCATTGCTACTGCCTACTTGCTAAGAGATGAGGCTGGGGAAGCAGAGTAGTGAAACAGATGATAGTGGGGGGCTCAGCTTGTCTGAAGGACACCAAAGGCAAGTTTCCAGTGGCCAGCGGAGATCCACAAGTGTTGAAAAGAGGGGGAAAAACCCCCAATGCCTCAAGCCTAAAAACAGCTTAGGAAAGGTTTTATAGCTGGGAACTACTCCCATGTCAGAGGGAACCCCCAAACCAGAACCCCTCCTGTAGGTCCTGCTGACTGCCCATGCAAGCAATCACAGCTGGATTGTGCTTTTCAACCCACTCAAGACAGTGGACAGGGCAAAGGACCAGGAAGGGGCTCAACATCCTCCATGATGAAAGCCCCCAGTGCCCCAGAAAGACAGAGGACCCCGGTGCAGACCCCACAGACTAAACCACAGACACTCCACCTGTGGTTTCCTCTCTGGACATCCCTGCCTAGCTTGAGCATCCTTACCCCACTGAACAGGAGATTTGGGATGCACAGGAACCAGGGCTGCATCTCATTTGACTTCTGCTCCCCAAGGGCTGCTCTCAGGCACTGGGTCACAAACAGTCAATCTCCTTTTGCCTATGCTACTAACTTCCCTGCTAACATGGGAAGCAGCAGCCTAGCTGTGAGTCTAATCTAGGACCCAAATATTTTTTTCACCCTAAAACCTTGTAAAACATCCTTCTTGACTGCCCTCTCCCCCACCCCCACCCCCCAGGAACATCATGTCGTGGAGGGGGCAGAGATAAGCTATACCTGGCACCTGACCAGGAGGGAGATACATCTTTTTGAGACATAGAGCAGAAAATAGGTATGTTTTTGACACCCGTGCTGGAGAATGGAGGCAGAGCTCTGCTCTGCGACCTGCCAGAGGAGGCAAAGTTTTGGGGCCAGTCACTGGGGCTGAGGAGCAGCTTGGCACGCCTCTGCTGAGATGCCCTCGTGGTAAAACTCTCCTTCCCTCACCCTGGCTATTGGCCTTGGTTACATTCTTCATTCGTGGAGCCTGGAAGTTGTTCTGAGCTAATTCGTTAGGTCGCTGCTGCTCCAAGATGCCCAGCTGCAGGTGCACGCCCACACCTCAGGGATGTTCTCAGATGTGCTCTCAGCAAGTGTTGGAACACCCAATTATCTTTTCTTCTGCCACCTCCCAGTATCCTGCTCCAACGTGTAGCAGCACTTTGGCACTCTCAAACTCACCCGGGTGCATCCTGCTCAGAGATGTCGATGCCTCTACTCCAAGCAAAGGTGTTGAAGCAGGAAGGCAAGTTGTGGGCCGGAGAAAGTATGGACAAGGCCATGCAATGGGGCAGATGCAGGCATGGGAATGAAGATCCCAAGAGCTCCTCTCTTGGGCTCCATGCAGCTCCACAGATGTCCAGCTGAAACCCACACCCTCCGTAGCCACACAACTTTTTTACCACCATCTGTGCTACTTGCTCTGTCTTGGGTTTGCACTCATCAGCAGGGAGCCTGAAGAGGCTAAAGCAGCTCCCTGTGATGGTTTGCCCTCAAAGGAGACCTGCTCCATTCATGCCACCCAGCCCTGGGCACCTCCTGGCCATGCCTACCCAGGCAGCAGTCTCCATACTCTTTGGCAGCAGCCTTCTGAGTTCCCCTAGCCACTGAAATTTGTTTTGAGCTGCAGCTTGTTCCCAGCCCATCCACCTGCCCTAGGCTCCACTGTGAATCTCCAGCTTCCAGGAGACTCCCCGGTCCCTCCTGAAGCTCTCCCAGTGCTTCGTTGCCCTCTCTGTTCACGATGCACTCTGTCTTTTCTAGCTGGCAGGCATCTCACGTGGCTTTTCTCCATGCCAGACCTGACCCTGGAGGGATGGGAAGGCAGGGAGGCAGCCTTGGCACTGTGCAAGCGCTCCCAGCAAGGTCACGTAAGGAGAGCCTCGCCAGCCGCCGGTCGATCTGCTCTCTAATGAGTTTCCATGGGTCTGTCTCTGCCCTGCACTGTGAGCACCATTATTCCTGTTCTCTTTTCATCATGCTGCTGGCTCCCCTCGCCTTGCTGGGATGAGGTTGCTGCTTCCCAGGGCTTGGAGCAGGCAGGGGAGGGAAGGTAGAGTTGTTCCTCCAAATATGAAGGAAGCTGCAGAGGGGGAAGGGTGAGGAAAGCATCCCTTCTTGCAATTATCTGCTCCCCAAATCCAGAATTCCTGTGTTCTCTGCATTGCCTTGGCTTGACACCACTGCCTGGGGTGATGCAAGGAAGGTGGGGAGCTTCCCAGAGCTCAGGCATCCGCCATCCCTGGGGATGTGACAGGCCGGAGGGCTTCTCCCTGCCAATCTAACAAGCGTCTGATGAGCAGGTTCAAGCTAGGATCCAGCTCTTGCACTTACTGTCACTGTTCCTGCTTGTCTGCTGCTCCAGGCCAGGGAGCCAACATCAGCCTTCATCCTTTCTCCATCACTCACAGCCTGCAACCCCCACAGACCACCACACTGGGGCTGTGCCTGCCCCTCCCATCTCTGTAAGCCTGCAGTTGAGGTCACCAGCCTGCTGCAGCGCGGGCTTGGTGATGGAGATAGAGGGATGAGGTCCTTCATCTGAGCATCGCCCGTGAAGCTCCCAGCTAACACCTTAGCAGCAGCTCTGTGCTGTGGTCTCCTGGCTCAGGCCCTACCCTAGGAGCACCTCTACCATCCCAGCCTTTTTCTCTGCCAGATTTCAGGTGTTTCACAGAATCATAGGGGTTGGAAGGGACCTCATGAGATCATCGAGTCCAACCCCCCTGCCAAAGCAGGGTCCCTAGGACAGGTTACACAGGTCAGCATCCAGACAGGGCTGGAATATCTCCAGAGAAGGAGACTCCACACCCCCATGGGCAGCCTGTCCCAGGGCTCCCTCACCCTCACTGGGAAGAAGTTCTTCCCCATATTGGTGCAGAACCTCCTGTGCTCCAACTTGCAGCCATTGCCCCTTGTCCTGTCCCCACAGACCACTGAGAAGAGGCTGGCCATGTCCCCCTGTGTCCCACACTTCAGGTATTTATAAACATTATTGATCAGATCCCCTCTCAGTCTTCTTTTCTCAGGGCTGAACAGCCCCAAGTCTCCTACTCTGGAAAACACCAGCCACCTCTTCAAAGCCTCTGCAAGGCTCATCTCCCCATACCTAACCTCTCCCCTTCTCCAGCATTGTAATGCCTGATGACTTACAGAGGACCAAGCAGGTGATGGAAGGGAGCTGGCACGAAACACACAGCCCCCTCCACCCCAGCAAAGCTCTGTAACCCACACGAACCACCCGTGACACGCTGGCTCTGTGGGACACAGCTCAGCCACTGGAGATGCTCAGATAAGTCATCTGCTTATCAACATCCTCTCCTTACACCCGGCAATAGATGAACATAAGCTGCTTTTCTTTCCCTCCAGCAGCTGAGCGTACAAGCTGGAGGGAAAAACCAGGAGTCTGGCTGTGCCTATGTGGTTTTGGGTGGGTCATATGAGTCCTATTCCCACCCCCATCCGAGCTGCCTCACCCTGGGAATAACAGCGACAGGGGGAGCAGGCTGGTCCTGGAAAGGCATCCATGGCACGCTTTGGGAAGGCAGCCTGGGGGGGTTTTGCTTCACAAGGAGATGCAAAATCGAAGCGTCTAGCTTCTGGTGGCTTGACACAGGCAGGACTTGCTCAGGCTGGAGAGGGCAGATACAGAAACACGCTGGCTGGAGGGGTTGAAGGAGGGTCTGCAGGGCACGATGGAGCTGGCAGGCTACAGTAGAGCTAGCTCCAGGCTGGGGGAGCAGCACCAGGGTGGTGAGCAGGGGGAGAAGTGGAGCTGTCTTGCCAGGGTCCTTGGTGGGTAAGGGAAAGCTTTTTGAGTCCATCCCAGCCAGCAAACATGTTCCCCTCGACAGAAGAAAATCCACCTCCCATGCATCTGTAGCTGTGGTTCCCTCTTCTGACGGCATTCCTGTCAAAGCTCCAGCCAGAGCCAGGCTCCCATCCTTGCTGCTTTTCCCCAGCACAACACAGATTTCATCCTGGGGTGCAACGATGGCCCCAATGCAAGGGTACAGCTGCCAAAGCACGACCAGCTCCAAATCCTTGCTGGTTTTGCAAGCATCCCAACAACAGCATTGCGTCCTTCCTTGGGCACCCAGGAGAGCATTGCTTGAGCTAAGAAGGAATAACACAGACACAGACACAGACACACACACACACACGTAGGATATTTCCAGTTCTGCTGGAGGCTAAAGCTGAAGCCCCTCAACCAGCCCCAGTACTGAGAGATGCAGTCTGGGGAGCTGGAGCAGGCCGGTTATGGGATGCTCCTCTGGAGAGAGCAGTTTCCTTCTGCCACCTCGTGGAGTCCAGCAAAAAATACAGGCAGGAAACAGGAGGAAGCCAGCACATGAAAAAAGGACCTTTTATACTAAAAGGGTTTTTACTTTGCAAAGGCAGCTCTTCTTTTTTCACTGCTCCCAAGCCAAGTGCTCTGACCTGCACATGGACCCCAAAGGAAGTCTCCGTACCTGATGCACATATCAGTG
This sequence comes from Hypotaenidia okinawae, assembly GCA_027925045.1. Taxonomy (NCBI): domain Eukaryota; kingdom Metazoa; phylum Chordata; class Aves; order Gruiformes; family Rallidae; genus Hypotaenidia; species Hypotaenidia okinawae. The sequence goes on from BSDF01000007.1 coordinate 4,030,801, forward strand.
CTTCCCCCTTCTCCCTTTCCTGGTTGTCAGCCTTATCTATCTGTAAAGTATATTAACAGTCCCCATCACCCCAAATGATATACCTCAGCTCTGGGTGCTGGAGCCATCCCCCCTTACTCTGTTTTGTGTAAGGTCACAGCCCACCTCGGCCATGACCCGAAGCTGGAGGCATGCAAAGCATCAAACAAGCTCTGGGCACAATGTTCCTGCCCAAAAATCAGACACCACTGAACAGCTCTACCCACTTTCTTTCCTACCAGCCAGACTCAGGACCTCCTTTCTAGAGGATTTATTCACAATCCCCCCACCCCCAGGCAACCTCAGGGAACCACCATCTCCACCGACGTGACGCCGGGGAGCAGCTCAGCCCCTCTTCCTGAACTAGGGCCCATCCCCTGTGTTCCACCACCTCAGCCTGGGGCTGGTCATGGAGACAAAACACTGGGATTTTTGTCTATAACTGAATACACTGCACATTTCTGGGTCATAAACAAGGCTTTTACAGCTCTCTTGCCAGGTACTAAGGGAGAAGTGTCCTCCCCACCCTCCCAAAAGCTTAAACCATGGAAAAGAAACAAACACCACCTCTAAGAGTCCCTAATTTTAATTTTATTTTTTCACCTTTGGAAAGTTCTCCCAACTTCTGGGAGGGCAGCTTACAAGTGCCTTTTTCTCCTCCCTGTTACTTCTCTTGGTTGAGAAGGAAAATCCCAAGCGCTATCCCATGACCAGTGAAGTCCAGCCAGGGTTGGCCTCTTACAGGGGAAAGGGGAGGGGGGAAAACCCTCCCAAATCTCCACCTCTCTCTCTGGTATTCCTCATCCTAGTGGAATACAGGCCAATTTGGCATTGCTGTGAGGAGTTTCATGTCGTTTATGTAAAAATCACCCCTGCTCCTACATACCAAAGCAGACCTGACCCTTGTTTGCTGTATATCCAGACCCACCCTGAGCACCCTCAGTTAAGTACCTCACACCCAATCCCCATTAAAAAAAAATTCATCAGGGCTGATTTTGTCTCTCTGTTTGCAGCCACCCCCCCAGTTTGCAATACACAGGGACCCAGTTTAGTGGGAAAAGGAGCGTCTCCCCCTTCTCTTTGTCTTGTCCTTTGGACCCCAAGCCCCCGGGGACACAGATGATTTCCTACCCTACATTTCTACAATGCCTTGCCCAGCCCTGACCCCAAACAGTACCCCTCTCAGGCTCCTCCAAAGCACAGATGGAGGAAATACAGGTCGGTCTAAAGCCACGTAACACACCTCAAGCCCCCAAAACACCACGGGAGTCAGCAACCCTTGGGAGATGTCGGGCTCAGAAGTGCTCCCTGAACACCTTCTGAGCTTGCTCCCTTTGACGGTGGATTTATCCAGCTGCTGGGATGATGCCCATAGGTGCATGGAGAGCATCCCCCCACCTGGCAGATACAGAGCTACCGCATCACCTTGATGGAAACAGTCCTCCTCATGTTAAGGCCTTGGCCAGATCAGCCTTCCCAGAGGACCTAAGCACCAGCCCCCTGCAGAAGTCCCCGCCGCTTGCTCCGAGGTGCGACCCTCAGCAGGGGGTTATTTCACACCCAACGCCTTTTCACCCAGCCCGCAAACATCTAATTCGATCCAGGGACTTCACGGAGCGGAGAGCTGGCGAAAGGGGCTGACCAGATGTTTTCTTGAGGAGGCTTGCACTCCTGCATGGCACAGCAAGACGGACGCTGGCGGCGGCTTGCTCGAGAGTATACATCAGCGGAGAAGTTAGTGAGAACAGGCTGCTGTCAGTGCGCGCAGCGTACATGCTGTACTCTGTACATCACTGCACGTTCCTGCTCCACCAAAGCCTCCCCTGCTGCAGAGCAGAGGAGGAGGTCAAATTACTAAACCCGTGCTTCGGAGCCACAAAAATCCTCCGGTGTTGGCTCCGCAACGGGTGGCTCTCTGCCCCGCCACTCTCCTCCCTTGAACCAGGGGCACCAGCTGGCATTTTTGTGGCTGTTAGGTGCTGGGTTTTGGAGGGAGCGGGATGCTCTGTGAGGCTGTCATTGCACCCTGGTTCGCCGTGGCCCAATGACTAGTCCATGAGCTGCCATGTCTTCTCCTTGGGATCACGTAAATACCCTGCCAGAGCTCGCCTTCTGGTGTGCGTGCACAAACTTGGGGGTGGGGGGGATGACCAACAATTTGGAGAAGCAGATGGATAGCTTCAGCCCCAGATACTGCAGCCTGGGCTGAGCTTTTGCAGGATACTGTCTTTTCCATCATGCTTGAGCCACCAAGGTACATGACTGGCACTGGTGGCGTCTCCAGCAAAAAGCAAGTTATAAACTGTGGCTTAATGATATGTTCACCCACAGGAGGGTGCTGGCAGAGCTGATGGGCACTAGGTCACTCTTGACATCATTAGCAGCCAAAAGCCTGTTGTTACTGAAGAAGGTGCCCTCACTAAGGTGGAAGGTTAGGGGGAGCCCAGTGGAGGCTGTGCTTGGACCAGCATGAAGCGCTGGAGCAGATGGGGGTGGAAGGGTACAGAGGAATTTAAGCCCCTGTCTCAACAGCCCATCGTCAGGGTGCTCGCCTCCTCCTGGGGAGAGCTACAAGCTGCTTTCACCATCTCCATGGTTGAGATTTTGGATGTACGGTGCTAGAAAGGGCCATACACGATGGCTGAAGCCCCAGCCTGGCAGCAGCATTTCGGTCACAGTGGATAACGCTTCCCTCACAAGCTAAAAAAGGACCATGAACACCCAATACGTGGCACTGTTATCATCTGTTTGGTGAGAACTTCACCTTGAATCAGCACAGCAAGAGAGGTTTGGGGCAGGCACGTAAATCACCACCTTGAGCAAAGGTGGACCTGCAGCAAGGCTTCCTCAAAGCCAGGCATGAGGATGAGCTCTTCATCTCCAAAGCCACATCTTGGGGTTAAGGCTGGAGGATGAGGTTGTCCAGAGGACCAGGTTGCAGCTGATAGTGCCTCAAGCGTGCTGGCAGGCTTTGGCTGAGCAAGGGATGAAGATTGCTTCTTGGAGCTAGGGATAAGCACGTATAAGGCGTTTTCTTCTTGTATTTCTGGGTTTCCATCCCAGGTACAGCAGTGCATCTCTGGAACCTTGTGCTTGAGGGCAACGAACTCCCTTAGCATTTACTTTCATGTCTGACTCACATTAGGAGTGATTTTGGGACAGCTGGCAAACCACCAGTGCTTTCTTTCCTGGGAGGACTGACCAAACTCATTATTCACTGAACATCTGCCTCCTTGCCAGCACCTCTGCCTTACTCCTTGCAAAGGAAGCAGGAGCTGGGGAGGTCTATCTCCCCGTGGTGCACACCACTGCCCCCCTGCCAAAGCTGCTCCGGTGCTGACGGCAAGCAGCAACAGGAAAACGATCTTCCATGTGAGACACTGCTGGCACAACACCCCACCAAGCAGGAGAACACATGCCAACAGCCGCCAGGCTGCACACGAGCCTTCCTAATTGGAGAACAATAAGTTCAATAGATCAGGAATTGAAGCTGCTGGCACCACAGGACAAAACAGGAGCTCCAGAAGCTTGGGGGGGGGGGGGAAAGGTTGATGCAATTAACTGTGATCGGGGGAGGGGAAGTTAATGAAAGAAGTGCTGGTGGTTTTTGGGTAATGCCCGTTGGCCGCATGGCATCCTTCTCCTCACTGTTTGGAGGACCAGAGCGCCACGAGTGTTTCCTAAAGCAAGGAAAGTCACAGAGTAAAGCAAGAGCATCCAAGCAGCTCCTTGGCATGCAGTGTCTGGTCTCACAAGAGCTTATGCACACTGGGGTGTTCCATGAAGGCAAAGCTGGGCCTTTGACCTCAAGTGTCAGTTACCTTGGATAAAAGACCTTGCCCTGGAACGTGCCTACCTTGCTGCAGCAGCACTCCGCACCCAAAACTGCTGGGCTGCGGCTTTCTGAAACCTTTCCAAAGCCCTGAAATGGTCTGAAGTGGTGGCTTCCTGTGCCCAGAGAGCCTCTGCTGACCCAGCATTTGCCAGAAAGGTTTGCTGGAGAATGGGCGTTGAAGACTGAGAACGTTTGCCAGCCCACCTCATTCATCAGACTGGGAAAAGCAGAGTTTTGACTTCTCCATCTTTTCACTGAAAAAAAACCTCATTATGTGGTGGGAAGGCAGGCAGCCCACAAGTGTATCCACCTTCAATCCAGCTCCACATCACCAGGGGAATTGGCCAGCCCCTTTTCAGTGTCTGTGGGGACAGGACAAGGGGCAATGGCTGCAAGTTGGAGCACAGGAAGTTCCACACCAACATGGGGAAGAACTTTTCCCCAGTGAGGGTGAGGGAGCCCTGGGACAGGCTGCCCAGGGAGGTGGTGGAGTCTCCTTCTCCGGAGATATTCCAGACCCGTCTGGACGCTGACCTGTGCAATATGAGCTGGGGAGCTGCTTTGGCAGGGGGGTTGGACCCCATGATCTCTGGAGGTCCCTTCCAACCCCTACGATTCTGTAATCCCTACTAAAACCATCTCAGCCCGAAACTGGGACAGGATGGTGGAGATTACATGTATTTAGAAGAGGTGGGACTAGACATGCTTCAGCCATGCTCGCTTGCGGGAGGATAAAACATCCCATGTGAAAGCTGATCTGGCTTGACGCGCTTGCATCTGAACTTTGGAGAGCAGGTTGGACTCCGCCATCACCAAGGGAAAGCTCACCTTCACAGGCAAATGGTGGAGACTGCCAGTTCCCCACTGGTTTTGGAGAGAGAAATTAGGACAGAGCATCATCTGCTACAGCCTCGCCCTCTCCACACGCCTCCTTCCTAGGAACTATGAGCTAGGGAGCCTGCTTTGGGGTTGGACCCAATGATCTCTCAGGGTCCCTTCCAACCCCTATGATTCTGTGATTCTATGATTCTAAGAGTGGTGACTCGCTATCCCATAGGGAAGGGGACAGCATGCTCGGCCACGTTATTTATGGGTTACAGGGAGCCACAACAACTCCATGGGGCTCTGCTGGCACCCAGGGCTGCTCCTCCTGACTTTCCCTCCCCCAGATGCTCCATCCCGTAAAGATCAGCCTGCTCCAGCTCGCCCACAGGTGACTTGCTGCTAGGTAACGTGGGGATATTATTATTATTATTATTATTTATTTTTTTTAGGGACAGACGTGCTGCTGTTCTGCCTCAGGGAAATGACGTGATTTTCACGTGTCCCTGCTGCAGGATGGATGAATGAGGCGTTTGACGGGGGATGAATTAGGAGGGCTGGCAAGCCTGCCGGCCCCGGGTTTTATAAGGAGAGCTGAAGGCTCTTTTTCCACTCACTTCTGCCACGAGCGGTTGGAAAAGGCAGTAAACAGTGACGGTAACCATGCAAAGCCATCCCCACCTCTTCCTGCCCCGGGACAGGTTGATCTTTCCCATCCAGGGATATCCCCAACCTGGGGAATGAAGAAGGTCTGCGGAAAAGCCCCGGCACCACCAGAGCTGTAGGTGGCCGCAGGAGAAGGCGGTGGTCCAGATGGATGCCACAGAGCTTGCCCAGTAATCAGGAGATGCTTTCATAAACTTCTGAGCCTTCACAGCCAACGCTTGCTCCCCAAAACTGAGCTAAGGGACGAAGAGATTCAATCTCTCCTTTGGCTCTGCAAAGCCAGGCTGGCTTCCTCAGCAAGAACATCCAACAAACAACAAATCCACTCGCCAAAATTAGAAACTTCAGGAAAACAGCATTCTTCTCCCCAGGCAAATTACTCATTAAAGCTTTTTTAACCCAGTTGGACCCAGATTTTAGAGTGGGAGCCTATATCTGGTTGCTTGTGCAGCCTTGTTTTGGATTTTTCTACTAGTGTCAGACCTTAGTTTGGTACTGATGCTAATTCAGCTTACTGAATTTGTTTGCGTGGGAATAACCTGGCAGTGCTGAGAACTGGTATTTGCTTGGTGTGAAGTTACCTGATGTCTGAGGCTGCGCCCCTGATGCGGCTCACGAAGAAAAATACATTGCTCTGAAGATTTCCTAGACCAGCCAGAAACGCACCCAGGTGAGTTTCTAGATGGATTTGGGCAACATCCACAGATTTTTAGCTTCCAGAAGGAACTTTGGCCATTAAGAGGTGAAAATCCAGCATCTCCCAAATGCTGGCTCTACAAGGTTCTACCTCCTTGTTAGAAATTCAGCATCTCCAGGTGCCTCAGACACAAACATCTCAAGCATGGGCTGTCCCATGTGCAGATCACAGGCAAGCCCCTGAGGAATAAATCCACACCGACCGCATACACGCTGCTTCCTGGGGTTTTACTCCAAACAAACCAGCCATGAAGTGGACACGCTGTTTATATCAGCTCCCCATCAAGCAATGGGATGTTTATAAAGGAACAAAGTGAGATTACACAGCCTGGACCCCTGAGCCCACCCAGAAGGACTCCCTTGCCACCCACCTAGGGACAGCAAGGACATCTCCTCCCCACCGAGGACCAACAAGTGTGTCCCACCCTTGGGTACAATTAGCAGCAGATACGGCAGGATGCAACACCCCGTGAGGATGCTGAGTAACTAACACCACTTTTTGTTATCTCCAGGAAACAGGGTGTCACCCTGGGTGTTGCAGCAGAGCTGTGATGCCCCTGGGAGCAGCAGCCACCTCTGCCCACCACGAGCATTCCCAGGGAGGAGAGCACGCTGCTGCGGGAGCAAAGCTTTGCTGCCCGCACCCTGCCAGCTCCCACAGTCACTCAGACCCTCGGGAAGGAAAACACAAGCCCCATATTAAGGCCCAAAAGACCTGAGGGGGACTATCAGATGTGGGGTGAAGCCAAAGGGATTAAGCCCAGTGAAGAAACCAAGAAGCTGCGTGACGTGAGAGGAACACAGCCCCAACCCTGCCCAAATGCCTGCCATCACCTTGATCAAAACCATAGAAGGTTTAAGGTTGGAAAAGACACCCAACATCAAGTCCAACCATCTGTCCAACACCACCATATTAACCTAAACCATGTCCTGGAGTGCCACGTCTACATGTTTTTGAACCCCTCCAGGGATGGTGACTCCACCACCTCCCTGGGCAGCCTGGTCCCATGCCTGACCTTTCTTTCCATGAAGAAAGTTTTCCTAATAGCCAATTTACAAAACTGGATAAAGTTTACAATCCCCAGCACTAGATAAAATGTGAGGCTTTGTCCTCCCCTGAATCCACAGCTCTTCAGCAGCCTCCTGTTCATAGCTGAACCCAGCCTACTCCGCTCATCACGGCTCCAAAGACTAAAGAGCATCTGCATTTTGGGCAGATCACCTCCCAGGACAAGCATGGTGATGGATGATTAAGGATCTGGTGCCCCAGGAGGGAAGCAGCAGCCCCATCAAGGCTGGGGCGTGGCTCACTGTCCCCATGGGGTGGTGAAGACTCCAGCATTGCTGCTCCCCCAGCTTTGTTCTCCCCCTGTCCGCAAGCAAGAGATGCTCAAGGAAAACTCCCTTTACCACAAACATTCCCCCCAGGCACAACAAATATATATATTTTTATTCCTTTAATAGGAAACCTTGACAAGAACATACCACCCTCCCCTCACACCCCCCCACTGAGCACTGGGATGTATCCATAGAGTTTTACACCTCCAGCACTGTCCGTTTCCTCTTAGCATGACACATGATGGTTTCTCTTCAACGCCGGGGCACAATGACCACAGGTTTCCAATGAGCTGGCTGCAGCAAGCCCTCAGACCTTCCCCCCTCCCCGTATCACTAAACATAACGCTCATTCATGGGTATGAATAATTCCCTCTAATTCCTCTTCAGCCCGTCTGCCCTTACATCATCCCGCCCGCGTGGGCAGCGAGTATTTCTGGCTTCTCTCAGACTCCAGCTCTTTTCAAGCCACCTCACTTCGCTTCCCCAGTAACTAGTAACAGGCTTGTCCATCATCAAATGGGAAGTTTCATTGAACCGTTGAAACTCAGCCCGTTTCAGACAGCTTTTTGTGCAGCACGGGACTCCAAAGTTGCCACTGGATGTAGGGAGCAAGGCTTTGAAAGGTGGTTTGCTTGGTTCTTTTTGATCCCCTTGTGCAAGGCATCACCCAGAAGCTTCTAATGCAAGAAAACGTTAGCAACCCAAAGCAACCTCTGGTAACCTCTGTGCTGGCAAAAAATGCATCTCAGGCATGGTCCAGAAGTTATCTTTTGCCCTGAAGAAGAGCTCAGTTAGCATCTCCCCTAGAAGCCGAGCACCACAGTTCACACTAGAGTTTATTGACCCACAAGCTGCGCGTTGTGTTAGAGAGGAAAAAATATTTACATACTTGAGAGCAGCTTGTTTCTTGTCATCACAAACACTGAACGGCTCTTCCAGGAGAAGGGCTTTCTGCAGGATGTGGCTGGCCAGGGCTCTGAGGGTCTGTCTTTGAGCTATGATCTCTCCTACAGGCCACAGATTAAGAGTATATAGATATTAAGAGTATATAGATATGTAGTCTCTGATAATACACAGGGTGGAGGCTTGCTTTTATGACTGCTTCTGGGATTAGCCTCTTGCCAGGATTTATTAGCTGCATTAGCCTCAGAAATCTTAGAACAGAACAGTGATTTTAAGAAACCACTGCTTTAGCAAAAGCAAAATGTTTTCAGTAGAAGCCTCAAAGAGCATCACTGGGGAGGAAGCAACGCACTCCAGTAACACCAATGATATACTTTAATGAGTAACATTAATAAAAATAGCTCCAAATAATTCCCACTAGGTGAAGCTTTTCTCTTACATTCAATTTTAAATTATAACACGTAAGGAGGGAGGGCAGGGGGAAGGAAAGAACCCCCTTTCCAGTTAGTCTTGAACCATTTCTCCTCCCAGGGAGGGTTTTCCCTCCAGTCACGTGGGAGATGACAAAGTTTTTGGTTTCATTCTTAAGCCTTTTCCTGCTGTCACACCCAGGGTGCTGGGATGCTCGTTGCATCCCCGAGGCTTACCCAGCATCAAACCCACTCTCACGCCTTCAAGCCCTGAAGAAGAGACAGGAAGGAGATTTTTGCAGTGGCATTTGAATTTCCTTTCTGGGACTGTGGGATGTGAACAAGCAGAGTTAAGAGGTTCTTTTCTCTTACCTCAATTCCCACACAACTCACTTTCTCCTCACCCACCCTGTGAGCTCTAGAGATGTTCCTGCCCTCTCCCCTCCTCCCCATCCATTTCAAAGTCAAGAGCTGGATTGAACATGGCACAGGCACATGGGGAGACATTTGTGCAGAGGGAAACAGAAAGCACAGGGGAACAGCAGAAAGAAACAAAAAAAAAAAAACCTTCAGAAAATATTTCCTGGCCCACTTCCTAACCAGGGTGCTGGTGGTGGGAGAAGTATTTGGATGGGAGCAACGGCAAATCCTTTAGAACTAATGAAAACCATCTCTTGCAAAATGAAAAGGCGATCTGTGCCCCTGCCCTTGTTTCAGCAGAGCATCTCTGCCTTGCTTTGCAAGTAGGAGAAAGAGCTTGCTCTTTGAAATAAGAGGACCTGGGTGTCATGGTGGATGAGAAACTTCACATGAGCCAGCAGTGGCTCTTGCAGCTCGGAAGGCCAATGGGATCCTGGGCTCCATCAGCAGAGGGGTGGCAGCAGGGACAGGGAGGGGATTGTCCCTCTCTGCTCTGCCCTCAGGAGGCCCCAGCTGGAGTCCTGTGTCCAGAGCTGGGGCCCCCAATACAAGAAAGATGTGGGACTGTTGGAGAGGGCTCAGAGGAGCCACAAAGATGATCAGAGGGCTGGAGCAGCTCCCCTATGGAGAGAGGCTGGGGGAGCTGGGCTGGTTCAGCCTGGAGAAGAGAAGGCTGTGAGGGGACCTCACTGCAGCCTTCCAGTCCCTGAAGGGAGCAGAGACACAGGAGGGGAATCAGCTTGTTCAAAGGGCAGAGACTTGCAGGACAAGGGGGATGGAGTGAAGCTGAAGGAAGAAAGGTTTAGATGAAATATTAGGGGGAAGTTCTTTACAGAGAGAGTGGTGAGGGGCTGGAACAGGCTGCCTAGAGAGGGGGTGGGTGCCCCATCCCTGGGGGTGTTCAAGGCCAGGATGGATGCGGCTCTGGGGAACCTTGTGTAGATCCAGGCCTGGAGGTTGGTGGCCCTGCCTGTGGCAGAGGGGTTAGAATTCTGATCCTTGGGGCCCCTTCCAACCCAGACTGTTCTACAATAAGGGTGGGTGAGGGCCACGGCCAGACCCCTAAGCCTCCAGCCTGCTGGGCCAGAGAAAGAGCAGAGCAAACCTCTTCATTTTTCTGGGTAAATGCTAATTTCAATAAACATCAGCCTTGTCCTGTAGGAACAGGTTTTATTGGAGGGGATTTGGTGGATGTCCAAGCAGTCCCTGGAGATAAAGCCAGCAGATGGTGTTCAAGGACAGTGCCGATGCTCCTGATGTCCCCACAGGTACATGACCCAGTGCTGTAGCTTCTGTGAATCATACGGGGAGAACCCACAGAGCATTTCTTAAAGTGGGGGTAGAAACAGCCCAACACCCACACAGAGAAGAGAACAGCATAAGTTCTCTGCCTCCCACAAATTATTTAAGGGTCCCCAGCCAAGACCCTTTTTCCAGGGATAGGAGGACATCAAGGTCCCCTTTGCATTCAGTCGAGGAAGGAGCACAGAGTTCTGGGATTTGTTTTTTATCATGGGTGGAAGGAGAATTCCTGAAAACCCTTTTCCAGACTCATGGCATTAATCACGTCTAAGTTAATATATACAGGAGAGAGATCTCACTAAACTTAGTCACAGCTGTTGTTAGAAATAACCAAGAAGACGTGATTCAGTGTTTTACGAATGATCAGAGAGGGTTTGTTCAGCATCTGGGGATGGAAAGGAGTCCATCCCTGCAGATGTCACCCCTTCCCCCAGGATGTCACAGCAGCCGCAGTCAGGACCTTCCCAGGTCCCTCAGTGGTGCTATGCAGGGGGTGACTAACTCAAACAGGGAGAACTGCTAAAGGAAGGATTGGAAAAGATCAGAAGGGGAAGGGAAAAAAAAAAAAGGAATAACAACCCCACCCCAAAATGCCCTCAGCATCTTGGCTGGCTGCTCCCTTCCCCACCCCACCCCAGCTACAAAGCCCCTTGTTGGAAAGGAAAAAAAAAAACTTTCAGCTCAGTTCTTGCAGTCATAAAGGCAATCAGATGGGAATTGAAGATCTCCTGGAGTCTCCTTTTAATTAATTGGAGCACTTGGTAAAAGCCACTTCAATATTAAAACCATATTATGAGAAAATCAGCATCGCAAAAGGAGTAAAGGCTAAATATGTTCTCTTCCAACCTAAATATGTTCTCAATTGAGCTGGGATAGGCATACAGTGCAGGTTGTACACGTTTTGCCAATATCTTTATGTTATTTTCCTCTGATCCCCTGCCTCAGCTGCTTTTCACTGCTGTCCTGGAGGGAGGCTGGATCTTCCCCCATGTTTTACCACGTCATTTTTTGCCTGTCATTTAAAATGGTTCTCCTGCGTTCCCTCATCGCCACGCAGAAAACCCTGGTTTGTGAAGGCTGCCCGAGCTAACAGCAATACAGATCCCAGCCACCATCAATCTCCTGTGCCCGAAGTATAAACCATACTGGTTTCCACTGGTGGTGACGAAACGGAACCGCTAGACCCCATGTAGCAGGCGCAGCCGTTGCTGGGTGCATCACACAGGTGCCAGTCCAGGAGAGGTGATAACCTGAAAGCCCGACAAGCAGGAGAAGATGCCGGGCGGCACATTGCCCGCACGTTCGTTAGGAGGCTGGTGATAGGGAGAGATGACCACAGGCCACAAGCTGCAGCTGTCCCAGGATGCTGGGTGAGATCCCAACTGCTACCATCAATGGAATTCAGAAGGCAAGTCCTTTGATTTGGATCTCAAATGGAGGTACCAACATAGCACACCTCCATCTTACCTATTTCATCCTTCTGCAGCTGTCCCTTGCCCACCCTGACCCCCATTACAAGCTTGCCCCTGCTTTCCAGCAGTCTCCATCTCCTCCATCCCTCGTTTACCCTTTGGGAACACCCTGCCTTTGAGCTCCAGCTCACCAGATTTGTGTGTTTACGGACACACACACGACACCCTGCTTGCTTTTGGGCACAGGGCTGGAGACGTTTGTGCTGGATGCTTCTCTGAGGTCGTCGCTTGAGGAGACCGAGTGCCAGGCCAAGCGCCATTTCTAAAACGAGCTATTGCATCAGTTCAAGGGCTCAGCGCTTTCCCAAAGCATTCCAACTATTTCTTTATGTGGCAAGTCTTTCAAACGGCCCAAAACCCAGAGCAAACATCATAAATCCCCCATCTGAAGCGAGGAGAGTTTGACTATTTTGATTCCAGGGACACGATCTCAGTTCCAGCCTTGCGAGGACCCAAATAAGGGCAAGAGATAAGAATTCATCTCCCTATACCATTGCATCTCACAAGGACACAACCCAGCCCAGCCTGAAGTGTTTAACACTGTCAGGAGGCTAAATGTAGCCCCTAAACCTGCCTAATAAAAAGTTAAAGGTGGTTTTTTTATTGTTGTTTTACAGCTCGTGGGTTTGAAAATAAATAGAAAGTCACCAGCCAGGACCTTGCTGACTTGATTTGTTGCCTTTTTAACTTTCCCTTCATGCCTTTTGCTAGGCTAGGTGTATTTTTAAATGTTTATCCTTGCACTAACAGGCTAACAGACAAGTAAAAGTTATGCTGGGACATAACATCCCACCACTTCTCCCTCCCTGCCCGGGGCAAGGGAAAAAAACTGTCCTCACATGTAAATAGGAAACGGCATCAAGAAGAGGTTCTCTCTCTCCCCCTACACTGATGCTCATAACCGTGCAGGGTTTGTGGGGAGGGGATGGGGGGGGGGGGAGAGGCTGAGCTTTCTCCAGCCTTGAACATCTCCAAATAGCACTTTGCCTAAGCCCTGCGTAACTTGGTATGGTCCTTGGCACGTCCCAGCTCCTGCAGACATCCAAGTCCAGCCCTTCCTGATGGAAAAGCGGTGCTAAATCATCTGCTGCGACCCCCCACCCTCCCCCCACTTTGTATACTTCTTCTCATCGATAACAGGGAGAAGCATTTTTGGAGACGACGGGGCCAGTACGGGAAGGGGAAGCCACACAGCACGGAGGCGTCCCCTGAGGCGGGGCGGGGGGAGTTGGGGAGGGGATGGAGGACGGGATGGACGACTGCGTGTGATGAGCAGCTCTCTGACCTCAGCACCAACCATCTGGATCCCATTTGCGGCGTTGGATCGCTCAGCCCCCCGGCACTCCTGCGCCAGCCGCCTCCTCCAGCCTCGCTCAGACCCGTGGCAGCCGTCTTGCGGGGCCCAACGCACCCCCGTTTCACTCGCCCCGCCGGTGCTTGCACCCCACTGCGCGAGGTGAGCAGGGGACCAGGAAGGCTGAGCAGCGCCCGCACACCATGACACGAGGGTGAGAGGCACTTCAGAGTGGAAAACCCTGGAATAAGCAACTTCTTTTCGGGGTTCGCTCAGGGGTAAGTGTTGCTTTCCATGCGGGACCTCTTAAGCCAGGGTTCAGCAGCTGCGGTGCTGCCTCCCCTCCTCAGCAAGGCATTAGTCTTTGCAGACTTCTCAAGGAATTTTGGACAAAATCCTTGGAGGAAAGCTATTCCCAAGGTTTACATTACTCTTAGAGAAGGGGAGTGACACCGCCAGTTCGCTCACACCAGAAGCCTCCTCTGCACTGACATACTGCAGACGCGCTGGGATGTTCTTGGTCCCACCAGTGCAAGGGGATTAAATTTAATCACCAAGTATTTCTGCTGCTGCAGGACAGTATTTCCCTGTGAAATTGCTGCAGCAGCAGCTGGGTAGGATGCTTTAGAAAGCAGTGGGGTGGGTGGTCTGAGGAGGTCACAGAGTGGTTTAGGGACACTGTTTGGGTGCCTGAATGGGAACCTGCAAGGGGGTGTCTCACTGCCCCTTTCCAGCTCCTGAGGCATGCCCTCAGGGCTGGAGGCTGCTTGATAGCAGCCCTCACCCTTCCTGCTTCAGAGTTAGGATGAGCGGGTCAGAGTCATCTGTCAACCTCTCCATCCCACAAGAGTCCTGCAGCTGTGAATGCCCCTGCAGCTCCTGGGTGGCCCACCACTGCTGCAGCTCCAGGAACAGGACAGCCTTCATCCTCTCACGGTCATCCGTGGAAAGGGAAATTGGCCAAACATCAGATGCTTTTCCCCCCTAAGGGCTCTCCAGCCATCTATGGAGTCATCTCCCTTCTCCGCACTCCCCCATCCCTGCTCCCTCCTGCCTTTCCCCTCACAGCCCCAGTCGCCCCCAGTTCCCCAGGGCTTTGCATGGAGCAACGGTCTTGCCGAGGGGGCGGCTATGACTAATGGTGGAGACACCCCACCACTGTCCCTCTCAGCTCAGCAAAGCCCTTCCTTCCCAACCAGAGCCCAGGGAGAGAAAGGTTTGCAGCCAAATTGGTTTCCTGACCATGCACTGAGGCCAGAACCCGCTGGAGCGGCAGTGGCCAAATCCACTCTGTTTCCAGTGGGTGCAATGGGAAATTCTCAGCTCTTCTGGTTGCTGGGATGATTCATGTAAGCTCTCCGGGGAGGAATGCTGCGTTCCTCAAACTTCTGCCTTTACTCTCACTCACTGGTTTTAAAAGAAAAAAAAAACAATCAGTATTTATGGTTGGATAATTACTGTTCTTATCTTGTGCTGTTTCTGGGGTGCAACCACCCAGTTTGGGAGCTTTGTGGAGACCAGAGAGATGTCTCCAGCCAAAGCCTGTTGCAGGGAGCTGGGAGACTTCCTCAAGGTTGCTTAGGGACGCAGTGGCAGAGCAGGGACTACAAGGTTGCTTAGGGACGCAGTGGCAGAGCATCTCCTTGGTTCCATCCCTTAACCTCGCAGTACCAGAAACACTGAGACAGCTCCCAGAGCTCAGGGAAACAGGCTTTCCATCTCCAACCTTAGACCCTCACACCACCCTGGTGCCCGCAGGGAGGTGAACTGTGACCAGGGGTGCAATGGCATTTCTAAACTGGGATTGCAGGGCTGCACGCTTACCACTGCCGCATGGTCATTCATTCATTCCCTTGCCGTTTTCCAGCAGTCTCCCCAGTTCCCTTTCCAGTTTTCCCCAAATACCTCCACAATTTTTTACTCAAATGCATTAACCTCCTTGATTTCAGGGATGGTGAGCTAAGCCATTCCCCACAGTCTGGTTTTTTTCCTTGAATAAAGTGGTTTCTCTCCTAACTCTTGCTACGTGCCTGCCTGGGAACAGAGGGAAGGGAACATCTTATTCCTTCCATCAGTTCAAACTCTGGTAACTACAGGGTCTTGCCAGCCTTGGACTGTGTTTTCCCAGCCTGGATCTATTCAAAGTGCAGCAAAGCAGGCGAAGCTGCGCCCACATCGGGTGTGCACAGCAGTTGGGGGGTGGCATCGCATGCCTGCTCTCCACTGTGAATCACAGGCAGCCTCGCTGTTCCTCATGCCCATCACTTTTTCCACCTTTTTTTTTTTCTTTTTAAGTGGTCTGTGTTCCACATTAAGGAGCTGATTTGTTTGGGTGGAGAGGCTCTGGGAGTCTTAGGTTACTATACATAAAGAGTCATTGATCTCCGAGGGAGTTTCCCTCTTTTTTTTTTTCTTCCCCATCTTTTAGCAAATACTCCCTTTCCTCTTATTAACCACTCTATTTTAGTCTCAAGTCTTCAGATGAAGAAAACAACCAGATTTTAAGCCAACAGCATACTTAGGAGGACAGAAATAAATGTGATTCATATTAAGTGCTAGCATCCAGGTAGGAGACAAATGCAGCGTAACTCCATTGCATGCTGGATTTAAGAAGAAAAAATAAATAAAATATATCAGAGCTCAAGCAGTTCAGAACAGCAGAAAGCTTTCCCAACCTTTTCAGCTCATTTTCCTTTAGCACTCAGGTTTAACTTTGTAGGAAGAAATGCTTTTGGGAACAGCCCTCATCCCAGCAACCCTCACCTTCCCGATGCCATCGGGGACAAATGGTTGTGGCATTGAGTGAAACCAGCTCTCAAAAGAAGTGGCACAGATCAAAACGGGACAGATTCCTTTAAGGAATTCAGAATCTGTCCCAAAATGCTCATCCTAAGTCTCTAGAAGCCCCCTTAGCTTCTCTAAAGGCTGCGCAGCCTGGCAAGATAGATATTTGGTACCATATCACAGAGATGTGACCAGGTGCCTAGAGGCTTGGGAGGCTGATGTCCCTTTGAAAGGGCAACTGGACTAATCCACACTGGGATTTTGGGAGCCATCTCTCCTCCCTGCTTACTCCATGGCCCCAACTGGATGTACGTGCCACTGCCAGGACTGCAAACAGTTGTCATAGTTGGCCACTTTCAAATCTCACTGCAGCCTCGTGGCTTCGCTGCTGCCTCTCATATAGCAGAGAACAGCTATGTCAAGGGCATTTCAGGGCAAGCAGCCTGGTTGGAAAACAGGGTTATGAGGAGGCACTGAGAGATCTCCACCAAGTAAATGAGATGAAGGCAGAGGCCCCTCAGCTTTGATCCCATCATTCCCCATGGGGCAGGTTTTGAAAGGGGTCTGATGATGTGTCACAGCATCTCTTCCCCTGCACCATCTGCGGGATGATGCTCTGCCCTCCCCATGGTCCTGCCTTAGCTCCTTGCACAAAAACTGCTGGGGCCCAGGTACAAGCCCGTACCTTTCTCCCCAGACAAGATGACCCACCCCATATGCACAAGGGGATTTCAGGCTGCAATTGCTCTGCAGGCAAGTGTTCGAGATATTTTTGGGGGAAAATGTCCCTGGGGCTGAGTAGGAAAATGGGACCACATGTAACATGGGCTGGGGCAATAAGGAGTCCCAGAGGTCCTTGTCTGTGCCAACCAGCATAGCTGCATGAGGACAAGCCCCAAACCAGGCTATTAGTCTCCAGAAGACCACTCAGCTCACAGCTCTCTCAGCCTGGCTCAGTCCGGATTTATCTCCCCGCAACAGCGGCGCCCTTATGGTGAGGGAGAGCTGATGGGAACAGATTTCACAATCAAGTCGCTCATTTGGGGTTTCCCAATTATCACATCAGATCAGCTCTGCTCAGCTCCATCCTTTAGCCTTCAGGAAAGGCACCAGCAACTGCAGAACACGAGTACAGGTCAGCTCAAGCCATGCAGCCCCACTGCTGTCCTCCCCTCTGTCAGATTTAAGAGGTATTCCACCACTGATATCAGCTACTTCCCTCTACCTGCTGTCCCACCCATCCGTACTGACACAGGACACACATCTCATTCCCACTCACACCGAAGCCATAGATACTTCCCCTCCCTCTCAAACCCAGCCAGGCCAGCTGAGATACATATGCAATGCATCAAAACGATATGTAACAGCTGTAGGATTATTTTTTTCTTCCACCCCCTTGCCTTTTATGTTTTGCTTTTTTTTTTTTTAAATCTAGTCCTCTGCTTTGCCCTTCCTACAGATTTTATTTTGATTTATTTTAAAAACACACTCAGGCTGGTGAGCGCTTAGGACGTGGATTCAAGACATCTATGCAAATAAAAAAGTGTGTTAAATGTTACAGAGAAGCATGCAATAGGCAAAAGAATAGCTGCTGGGGAAAATATTTAAGGAAATCACTCCATTGCGTTAGCAGCAGAAGCGGTTGCCTTTTGAAAGCATTATTAGCAACAGATGTATTTCTTCTGATGAAACAGAGGGCACGCTGCAACATCAAGGGGTCACCACACGCTGTAAGCTCCAGACAGACATAAATCCTTTGGGTTACTGGAGACCACATGAGTTAATCTTCTAGCACACGAATTAAGAGGCAGGCTCTCCAAGTTTTTGCACTCATTCCTAGTAATTCAGGAAAGAGCTTTCCTTTCCTAGAGACGCTCAGTAGTCAGGCTTTTCTCAGCATTTTTTTTTCACCTCTCATGGCAGCAGCTATCCCAAAAGCCCCACCAGAGCTTTCACCCCCCAGGACCACAAGGAGCTTTCCATTAGAAAGAAGTCCAGGATAAAATTGCATTATCAAAACCAACAATGACCCAGGAGAATACAGTCACACGACAAACTCTAGCTATAATCAAGAATAAAAGTGAGTTAACTTAAGCTCACATCTCTGTCTTGAGCCCTCTACTTCCACAAGCTGAGGCAACCTCCAACTCCTGTGACTAAGACCAGTTTGGAACACAAAACAAGGATACATTAAGCAAAGCAAGACACTCACCAAAGTTTTGGTTCAACCCCTTTTTCCCCCAAAAAATACCCAACCCCAAAACCCCCAACAAACAAACCCACATTAAAACTAACCTGCTGTCCTTACTGCTGCTTCTCCCTGGTCATCTCCTAAAGACTAATTATCTCCTCCCTGGAAACACCCAACTCCTCTCCCTTTACTGATGAGGGTGTTGTTAAGGAGGGGATATAAGGGAAAACCCTGACCAGGACCACCTGTGCTTAAATGTTCCTCTTTCCCATAAATCATCAGTCTCTAAGAGACATCAACCACCTCTTCCTGCAAGATATTTTCTAGATAGCTCCCTTCTTTTAATAGCTGATTCCAGTCCCTGTGATTATAGGATGGTTTTGGGGAAGCATGATGCTAAAACTCCTCTCTTGTTGCTGAGCAATTCCCTCTGCTTCCATGTAACCAGAAATACAGAGGAAGCTTCCACAGAGGAAGCTGGAAAGAGACCTGGAAGCCTCCTAATGGCTGAAATGGAAGAGAAGGTGACTAGAAAAAAATCCAGCTTATTATGGCTTGAAGCATGCTTTGTATTTCCCAGATGGCCAGGGCAAATAAGCCAAAATGGAGATGGACTGCTGCTTTATTATGCTGTGATGTCCAGGTTTATCTCACAGGCTGACTTGTGGCTTTCAGTCATTTGGGTCTGCCAGTGTGGAGGTACCTAAAATACAGCTGGTTTCTCTGCCACAAGACTCCAGGGCTGAACCATGACCCTGAGGGACCTAACGGAGATGGGCTCAGCCACGGCTCCTTGTTTGAATGTGGTTGAGGTGGTCCTTCAAGGGGTTTCCAGCCAAAGCATCCCAAAAAATGTAGATGTAGATCCACCACTGGGTTTGGAAATCCCATTCAACATAAAGCCCAGTTGCCTCCTGCTGCGGGAGGGTTGCAGGAGGTGTTATGGACAGGGGAGATTCAATAGCCCTGGGGAGATTTGCTTTTTCCTTCTGCTGCATTTCCTGAATATAAACACCTCTATAAGACTCTCTGCAGCTTCTCAATGTTCAAACCAAGAAAACCCCAAATATTTGCTTTGGTTTTGTCATTTATTAGCTGGCAAGACACTGATTTTCACTCGTTTATCTTGATGCTCTGTTCACTCCCAGCTGTTGCAACTGCAGGGGCGCCAGCAGCTAATAAACAGGATCATAACATAACTTCCTGCATTTCAGAAAAGAAATGCTAGCACTTTTATGGTGTACATTCATTTAATGGGCCATTTTTCTGTAGTGTGTGTTTTGTTCCTCTTTTTTCATTCGTTGGTGGCAGCATTTTTACCTCAATGGATGCTGCAAGGCAAACCCACCTCTAAAAACAAACCTTGCAGCTCTTCCATGCTTCCAGTGGAAATGCTCCAATGGGATTGGATGGGTGGTTGTCACAAGCTCAGGACATTTTGCAAACCTCAGCCCTTTTTTGTGTCTGTGTACTCAGGGGATGAACCCCTGTTGCAGTTGTGCATAGTTGGGTGCTGAGAGAGAGACCAGGGGCTGCAGAAAATGGCTGCTGGAATGCTCCGCCGGCCTCAAAATTATAAACACCGGGCAATTCAAGGCCAAAGTCGCTCTGATAGCACCTCTGAGAATCACATATAGGAGAAAAAAGACCTGGAAGTAGGTGCATTTTGCCACCAGAGAATGGAGTGCCAACATGTAAGCCGCTGCAGACATTAAAGGCTGGGAAGGGTGGGGGAGGAGGTGCCCCAGGTGCCTGAGAGAGAGAGACCCCTGCAACCTGTGAGGAAACCCATGGAAAAGGCGGAGACCCCACCTGCAACCCGTGGAGAGGCTCCACGCTGGATGGAGCAGGTGGAGACATAGAGAAGATGCCGTGACTGACGTTGGGATGAGCCCTGCCAGCACAAGCGACCTACAGAGATGAGCCAAACAGGTTTGCTGGGGGAGGCATCATAGCCCCGTGGAGGACTGGGACTGAGAGACACTGGGATTTGTTGCTGCCTGCCAGAGCAGAGATGAAGCCCGGTGGGAAAAGATTTATGTTGGAGAAAGTTCATGCAGGACTGTCTCTCGTGGGTGAGATCCTACGGTGCAGCAGGGGGAGGGGGTGTGGAATGGATGCCCCCATCCCGGCCGAGAAGGAAACCATCTTGCAAGGGACTGACTAAAGCCCCCATCTCCTAGTCCCTGCCCCCCTGTCCTGTGCTGCGAGCAGGAGGGTGGAAGAAGGGAGTGAAATCATGACTAGGGTGAAGTCTGCTAAGAAGGGAGTGAGGGGGGAGGTAGAGGTGTTTTAAGGTCTGGAAAAGGAAAACAGCTCATGAAGAAGTAACCAAGAACCACATTTTTTTCCAGTCCCAGCCCCCCTCCCCCTTATACTGTGAGCAAGGGGGGAAGAAGGGAGCAAAATCATGGCTAAAGGGAAGTCTGCTTTAGAATGGAGGGGTGGGGGAAAGGTGTTACCCAGACCCCCATTTCCCCAGTCCCTGCCCCTCCTGGGCTGTGACCGGGAGGGAAGAAGGGAGCAAACTTCTAACTCAAGCCTGCTGAGGAGGGAGTGATGGGGGGGAAAGTGTTTTAAGACCTGGTTGCATTTGTTTTAAGATATTTCATTGCACTCCTGACTCTGGGTTTTCACTGTTTCTCTTTAGCATAGTGTAATAAATTAGATAGATTTCTCTTCTGCACTCTGTGTTGAGTCTGTTTTGCCCGCGTCCTTAATGACAGGATGATTTCTTTGTCCTTATTTTGACTCTTGAGCCTCTTAATATATATTTTCTCCCCTGTCCAACTAAGAAGGGGAGTAATAGACTGATTTTGGTGGGTGTCTGGCTTCCAGCCAGGGCTAAACCACCACAACCCCATAGTGACATCCGTGCCTAATCCGGCACCCTTGGGAAGCAGAGCCCATCTTTCCCCTCCTGGTATGTCCTTTGGGAGTACCTAGGTTTCCTGGGAAGGAGCCATAAGTCAGGGACACAGTCCTGCAGAGCGGGTTTGCTTCCACTGGAGGCACTGGGAGGTTTGGCTTGGACTGCGATAGCCAGGGGTTGGATTCATGGATGGATGGATGGATGGATGGATGCCAGCTAATGAGAATGACATTTTTTTTTTAAAGCCTTTTTATGAACTACAGTGATACCTCTGAGCTGCAGCAGCTGTCTCCATAAATCAAGGAGCTGCCAATAACAGGGACGACTTACCACATCTTAATTAATGCTGCATGCTGGTTGCTGGCTCTGAGGGCCTATTAAATGTCTCTCCACCTGGGGTTATTATTAAAAACAAGCATGGAGGGAAAGGCAGAGCCCAGATTTTGCCTAAGTCATATATGACCTTTATAGATGCCACGTGGAGCACCTGGAAGAGCATTCAATGATGCAAACCCCTTCTCCTGTGGGGTAGCAGACCCCAACCCAGCTTTGACATGGAAGGAGCCAGAGGCAATGTCAGGATTGCATCAGGTTTTGGAAAAAAAAATGTGGAGGTTGTCTCCTCCTTTCCCATAATTCCTGAGGATTGCCTCTTCAGTGGAAGAGGGATCAGCTGTTCAGATGTTTACTTCTGAATTCTCCTTGATTTCTGGCACTTGGTTCTGGTTTTGGCTGTGCCAACAATGGCCATCTGTGTAGCTACCATGGCTTTCTTAAAGAGGGGCTAGGCTTTGTCCCTACTTCTCTTTGCCTCTGTTAGGGGTTGTACCTCACTGGCCCCATGGAGCTGGCAAGGATCATGATGAGAAAACTGATTATTGGGTTTTTGGGGTTTTTTTTTTTTATGGTGACACAGTTCATGGCTTGATATATTTGATTCACTTTTGGCTTAAGTGTTGGAGCCCCTTTTGGGGAACAAAAAGTGCTAAATCACTGTATTCCCTTCTGGGAGGATATTTTCTTAGTTAAGCAAACCTTGCTGCTTTCTGCTCTGTAGGCTTGGAAATTAAGATTAAATAATAAAGTGGCCATCTCTATGACAACAGATATACAGCTTTCCTGAAGGAGACATTAGTTCAGAAGACTTGCCAGGTGGACTGCAGATAAGAAACTTCCATAAATTATATTTTTGGCGCTGGCTTGTAAAATATTATTCTTGGTGCCTTTCCAATCAGCTGGTGTGGGCTATTCCACTGCTGGAGCTGTAAGCCTCGGGGAGTCCGAGGGCTTTTTGACACACAGCTACATCATGTGGCTCACTAGGGTCTGGTGTAATTAAATTTCCATTTGTATGTTTGGGACAGCTGAAAAGGTGAGCTGAGGCAAAGGGAGGAAGTTCAGGGGAATTATTATTTTGGGATTTGTAAACAAAATAAAATATGAAAAGGCAACAGTAAGAGAGAAGGCGTTGGCCAAGGTGTATTGTGTGGTCAGCCACGGCTGAGGAGAACAGGGTTGGTTGTAGAAGCCTGGGCTGGTGTTTTTCCTCTGTATTAGGTATTACTGGGGGCAGCACAGGGAAGGATACGGCCACCTAAGTCTACAGGGGTAATTAAATTCCAATTATGTGAGTAATCATAGAATATACTGAGTTGGAAGGGACCCCTAAGGATCATCAAGTCCAACTCCTAATGACTTGTCTTCCAAAGAAATGCTTGCTACAACGCAGAATCTGGCCAAAGCCTCACCAAACCACGTGGTTTAGCTTTTTTATTTCATGCCTCAGCCGTGCTCGGCCAGCACTGCTGCTGTCTCTCACTCTGCTTCTCCTTCTCCATCAGGTCTCACGTTGGGTGCTTTGAAACAAGGACAATAAACGGAGAACTCAGATAAAAGACCAAAATGAGGAAACACCGACATTTGCCCTTTGTGGCGATGTTTTGCCTCCTGCTCTCAGGCTTTTGCTTGGTTCATGCCCAGCAGCAAGCAGGTAAGACTGGAGTGCTACACTCGCCTTCACCCCCCTACAAGCGTGCCCCTAGTTTGCACCAGGACGTTCGCACCGTTTGGTTTTTAACATGCATGTCGATGGTACGTTGTGGTTTACTTCCTGCTCCACAGTTCCCGCTTGGCTGAGGGTCCGTTTGGACCCAGACCTTGGCCAACACGCGCGGTGCCTTCCCGAGCACGTTGCCGGCCGGTCGTGGGCCTTTGAGGATGCTCTGGGGTGGGACAGAAATGCGGGATGTGCACCCAGAGTTGCCTCCAAGTGGGTTTTCTCCTGGGCCAGAACTGTTTCGCCCTCCTTGCATGTGTAGGAGGGTATCTTGCAGCAAGAAGAGTGCTGTCACTGACCTGCAGAAAGGCTGTTTGCTTTTTAAGAGGGGGTGCTGGTGTCTTTGTGACAGTAAGCTGGTGGCATGGGAGTGGGGAGCATGGGTGTTAACAGTGGGGAAAAATACGGAACACTCACACCAGCACCTAACCTGCTTAAATCGAGCAGTTCTTTCTTCCTTGATCACCGCTGCGGAGCCAGCAAAGCCCTGAGTGAGCAAAAAAAATAATTAAAATAAAGTACAGAAGACCACAGATGCTTTGAAATCAAGCAAGCCCAAATTCACCCAGGAAGCTGAAGGTGTCTTTGTCTCAGGGCAGGCATCCAAACCCATGCAGTGAGGGTCCCGGAGGGGAGAAGCATCTCGCCTCCTCCTCCTGGGAATGGTAGGTTGCATGCTGTTCCCTCCTGTCCCCCAACACCTGTGGTGTTGGGGTGCTGATGGCTGCCTGGTTTTTTCTCCAGCGCTTTCTTGTTTTGCTGCGGGCGATAAGGGGAAGCTAAGCTTCACTTTCACCATGTGAAATAGGCTGTTGGTCGTTTGGGTGAGGAGGAGGAGGAGGAGGAGGAGGAGGCATGTTTGCACTGGCCGGTAGAAAATCCTAAACCCCCATTTGTTTTTTTAAAGCTGTCAAAACCATTGCCGTGGCTGATATAATATTTCTAGTGGATTCCTCTTGGAGCATTGGGAAGGAACATTTCCAACTCGTTCGAGAGTTTCTGTATGATGTTGTAAAAGCTTTAGATGTGGGAGGAAATGATTTTCGCTTTGCCCTGGTCCAGTTCAGCGGAAACCCCCACACAGAGTTCCAGTTAAATACCTACCCCTCTACCCAAGACGTCCTGTCCCATATTGCCAACATGCCTTACGTGGGGGGAGGCACCAAGACTGGAAAAGGATTAGAGTACCTAATCGAGAACCATCTCACTAAAGCTGCTGGAAGCAGAGCCAGTGAAGGCATCCCCCAGGTTATAGTAGTGTTAACGGATGGACGATCCCAAGATGATGTGGCTCTGCCATCATCTGTCCTTAAATCGGCCCGCGTAAACATGTTTGCGGTCGGCGTGCAGGATGCAGTGGAAGGGGAGTTAAAGGAAATAGCGAGCGAACCCTTCGATACCCACCTTTTCAACCTAGAGAATTTTACTGCTCTCCACGGCATAGTTGGAGACTTAGTGGCGAGTGTCCGTTCATCCATGACTCCAGAAAAGGCTGGGGCCAAAGGACTGGTTAAAGACATAACAGGTAATGGCTGACCGCTGATGGCTTCCATCAGCATGGTATCTGCTGGCATTGCGCTGTTTAAAGCCTTTGTTAGGGGCAAGACTGAGATGGACGTTCAGAGGTTTAAAAACAAAGGTTTGAAGTGTGCGGCCCTGTGTTTGTAGCTATTGAGCGTGCTGTTGTTTGCAGACCAAGCTGGCAACCCTGCCAGAATGTAGCTCAGGAGCTCTTGAACAGGCAGCTGGCCGTTGTGGCCACCCTTCTGCATCCACGGCATGAAAATGTCCACCTAGGGAGTTCTGCAGAGTTATTAAATTGTCCCATCCTATCCACCTCTGAGGCAGGGAAACAGTGGATGAACATGCCAGCTGTGATGATGACTCTTTGAGGCCCTGACTGAAAACACTCTGGAGACCAAGGAGGTTGTCACTGGCTGCAGGGACGCCATGCAGGATGTCCCCTTGCTGCTAGTGGTGGAGATAGGCAATGTGCTGCTTCAGAAACTCATGTTCTTGGCTGAGGACTGTAAAACAGTTTGGTGGGGGATCTTCGTCACCAAGACCCCAACCCTGAGCTGGCCCTTAACCTCTCTCCTTGTCCACTTGGAGAAGGTGTGTGTTTGGAGTCCCTTTGTGATGCCACTCAAATGCCTTCTTTTACAAGCTGATGGCTTCCACCTGCTGGAATGCTGGACCCTTCCCATAACTGAAACCTCTCTCCAAACCACTTTGGCTTCAACGGATCTGCGCTGACAGCAAGCTGGGCCCTGATTTGTCTGGAAAAAAAGAAAAGAGGAGACAGTGGTCTTCTGTCCCTTCTTTGTTTATGAAATTTCAGTGTGGAAAGGGCCTTCTGAGCAGCTTTGTTGTGTTTCAAAACAGAAGTCCCAGAGATCAAACCTTTCTTTTTATTCCTGCGACTCCATCTGAAGGTCAATAGCTTGTGGGGTGACGTAAGGCAATGGCAGTGTAATGAGGCAGTGTAACATTAATCCTCCCTGTGTTGTCTTGCCTGATTAACCTTCACGCCAGCCCCACTGGGTGCTCTCCATCACTGCATGACACCGAGCAACACCAAAACACTGTGCTCAACGTGTGTTTTTTATTGTGCAAAGCTTGACAGGGGCAAACACCCAGACCATGTGAAAGCCATAGGGAAGAAGAGCAGCTGCCCCAGAAAAGATGACACAAGGTCTGCCAATCCAAAGAAAATCAGGTTGATATATGTGGAAAGCAAATGTTATACCCAGCCTGCTGACAGCACTGCAGGGCCATTGCCATGAAGGACCCCAGTGCTTCCTTGTTGAAATCCATAGGGAAATTGGCCTTTGGTGGCTGGTCGACCTCCTCTTAGGTACACTAGCGGGTAACACCATCCCATATGTCACAGGCATTTTTATAAAAGCTTGTAAAGGCAAATTCCTACTTCTTATATACCATGTATTTCCAAGTTAGTTTCTACTCAAAGTCTTTTTCCTGCAAGCAGTCCCTTCCCACCCTGTAACACAAACTTAAGCTAATCCTACTCTTGCAGTTTTGCCCCTGCGTGACTTGCATGGGCAGCATTAAACAGGGGAAAAAAGATGCTACTGGCCCTAAACACCGTATGACAGCACATAGCGTGCCAAGAATGGTACTGGTAACTGCAGGAGGGTTTAAGAAATCAGATATTCAGCTCATAACTCCATGTTGCATTAAAATGTGCAGGAATGGCACGGATGAAATGACCCCTGATATGAAACAGAAATGTCGAAAACCCAAGCCAAACCCAAAACAACCCATCCCATAGCATTTCCAATATAGGGCACCAATATAGGGTAGTGCCCAGAGCTCAGTAGCGTGAACACGTAAGTCAGCCCTAAGTTTGCCCTGATGTTTTTGTCAAATCTTAGCTCTCTGTCTCATCTGACTCTCCTTGCTTGGTTGTGTAACAAGCATGCTTTCACTTGTTCTCCAGCACCAGCTTGTTCCATAAATGTGCACTGAAGTATAAGGTTTTTTAATACGGTGATGACAAATTATCCAACGCATCCATTTCACATGTATTTTCTCTCCCACGGGAGTGACCTGTGTTGCTGTGATAACACCCATTGGTGTCAGTTCCTCAAAGAGATGTCCAGGGTGTCTAAAAGAGCAATAAGTACAACCACTCTGAGATTTTTCCTTTCATTTATACCATGAAGTACAATGCGTACATCCCAACTGAAAATGGCACAGGAAAGACAACCCTAAGTAACCCCAAATTTTGACTGGATGATGGAAAAATAAATCCTAGAGCCCATTGCAATTCTGAATCATGCTGATGTTATCCAAGACAACAATGGCCATTGAGTTGGCCCAGGGAAGCGGTGGTGCCCTGGAGAGCCTTCATTTTTGTCGTTGGAATTGCAGAGTTGAATTTCTCAGTGGCATTGTGATCTATGAAAACATTTACTAGGGAAACAACTAAACAGAGGGGAGGAAAAAAAAAAAAGAAAAAAATGATGATTGACACCTCTGGTTAATATCAAAGACTCCAGGTTTATTCCTGGCCTTGCTAAACTGTGCCAGCTTTGCTGGTGGTTTTGCTTTTGGCTTTCAAAAGCTGAGAGTTGGATGGGATTTCCAAATGTGCCTTGTCAGTCATTTGCAAATGGTCTGAACCTTGATTTCTTATCAAGATTGGAGAATAATAGCATGGAAACAATTGAGCATGCTCTGGGGTCTTCCCCCACTCCCTTATTGCATGCGTTACAGCTCTTGGTGACATTGATCGTAATATTATTTGAGAAATGGAGTAAGAGCAGACACCAGGGTATTTTGGGTCTGCTTTGGTAAGTCAGGGGAAAAAAACTGCTTCCCCTACAACAACTGTGTTCATGCCATACAAAAGGGTTTTGTTGGGTTTTGAGGTTTATTTTGGTGTGTGTATGTATCCTCAGGGGATGCTTATGATCATCTAGGTATGGTCACAACAAATAGAGTTGGATAATTGTGTCATGACTGATTTCATCACCCTGTTTTAACCTGATTCTGCATTTCTTGATTGAATATCCAGAGTCCCTATGAACAAGAATAAAACAGACCAGACCCCTCTATCAATAATCAGTGTATCGCTGCACAAAATAACTCATCTGAGATGATTTTTGCGCAGCACGGGTTGACCGTTGCCTGGGTCAGCTTGCTGGACAAATCTGCTGGTAAAAGAGTTACAGAGCAAGACTAATAATCAAATCCTTTTCGATTGTGCCTGACATGCATTTCAAAGAGTAATCCTTCATGGTGGGAGAAGCAAAAATATTCAGTCGCTGTTTAATGAGCAAAAGAGCAGAACTGCAGCAGAGAGGCTGAAGTTTTCTATGCATCCAGTAAATGGTGGCTTTTCCTTTGCTTCCAAACAAACAAATAAAAAGACTGCAATAAAGAAAATTTCCTACAAATATGACCATCTTCACCTGCTACCTGCAGAGTGAATCGCCACCAAAATCCACCTTTTTCTTTTGGCTCTCTCAAAGCGCTTGGAGAGTGCTGTCCACTGATGGGACGATGTAGAATCCAAAAGAAATACCTGTTTGCCAAGGTATGGGATGATGTAGCATCCAAAAGAAATACCTGTTACCCAAGTTTTCCCCTCAGGTGCCAGCAACGCTGACCCTCCTGCGCCCCCACCGTGTCACTGCAGCCACCAGCTCAGGTTGTGTCTGCTGGAGGTCGTCTCTTTATGGGCAGCGGATGGGGCTGGGGGCTGGTATTCAATCAGAATGCAGAACAAAGAGGCAAACGTCACCTCAGTGAACACGTGTTTTGTTTTCTCGTTTTCATGTTTCTTACTGGTTTTCCAAGAAACGTGTCAGAACACTTGTACAACTGCATGTAATCACTCATTTTAATGCTTTCACCTTTTGCGTTTCTTTTTTTAAAGCTCAAGAGTCCGCTGACCTTATTTTCCTTATTGACGGATCAAACAACATCGGAAGTGTCAATTTCCAAGCCATACGTGATTTCCTTGTAAATTTGATTGAAAGCCTCAGAGTTGGAGCTCAGCAAATACACATTGGGGTGGTGCAGTATAGTGATCAACCCAGAACCGAGTTCGCTTTGAACAGCTACTCCACAAAAGCGGATGTTCTGGATGCCGTGAAGGCACTTAGCTTCCGCGGTGGCGAGGAAGCGAACACCGGTGCGGCACTGGAGTTCGTGGTGGAGAACCTCTTCACCCAGGCGGGAGGCAGCAGGATAGAGGAAGCAGTGCCTCAGATTTTAGTGCTGATAAGTGGTGGAGAGTCTAGTGATGATATCCGAGAGGGCTTGTTAGCGGTGAAGCAAGCTAGTATATTTTCGTTTAGCATTGGGGTCCTGAATGCTGACAGTGCAGAGCTGCAGCAGATTGCTACTGATGGAAGCTTCGCATTTACTGCCCTGGATATCCGTAACCTTGATGCTCTTCGAGAATTATTACTGCCCAACATTGTTGGAGTGGCCCAAAGACTCATTTTGTTAGAGGCCCCAACCATTGTGACTGAAGGTATGTATGCCTTTCTAGACTGTTGCATTTCAATGAATGAATGAGCTTTTGCACAGTTGAAAGACTCATTTTAAAACAAATTTAAAGGTTTTTGGGTTGGGTTTTTTTTTCTTTTTTCTGCAGTGCACCTCTCTTCTCTGGTTATGGAGAAACGATGGGAGAGAGAAATAGCCTTGTGGCTAATGTGCAGAAGTTTGTTTCTCCAGTGGATTATGTTTTGAAGACTTTTGTGCCAGTAACTGGCATAGCATGGGCTTTAAGTCGTATCCAAGCAACCCAGGGGTTAATACTGCAGCATGCTTGGTTCTGGAAGCATTTATGTCAAATAAGCTTGCACTATATGTCAGTTGAAAGTGTCATTAGAAGGCAATTGGACTGGGGAAGTTAATGGGGATGTAAAATGGATCCCTGTTTCACAGAGTTGAAGTTATCAACTTACTAATATATGGTAAAATTACATACCTCATCAAAACTGTGTGCTATCCTTAGGAAAAGGATGACATTCCACCCTGAAGTCTCAGTAGAGTGTTTCAATTTTGTAGAAATCCCTACCTTGCTAACCTATATTTCCTTTAAACCCATAAGATGAAAAAGTTTACAGCTTTCCATGAGGCCAAGGGAAAAGAGAGTATTCCTACTCAGATCACTTTGTTGACCTTGAATCCCCATTGTCATTATTTCTGGACTAATGTTAGCTTGGGTGTGGTAGAACAACGAATACCTGGATTTATGGAGGAAGTAGATGATTGAGTTTTTCACCGTACAGTTTTATGACTAAGTTGAATGTACTGATAGAGAGGCCTTAAGGGAAGACGCAATACATCGTAATTCAGAGGCCACAGGGAAGGGCCAGGTTGGAGCTGCTGCATTTAATTACCAGCAAGCTTAATGCAAAAAACACTTTTGGGATTCAAGTGCCAGCCTGGAGTTCTGTACATACTGTTCAACTCACGATGTATGTTGACATACAAAACTGTGTTCCAGATGTCTTTGCTGATCTATGTCTAAATGGGATTGCTATCCTGTGGCTCAAACCAAAGGGAGGAATTTGCCTAAAAGATCTTGTCATGACCTTGCCTTGATTATTCCAGGAAGGAACATAAAGAACATCTGCTTCTCACACCCCAGAAGGACTGTATTTACCTACATAAGCTGAAGTGTGTGTGTTTTGCTAAAATGTGTGTGCCAGAACACTTGCAAGCCAATAGAAACCCTCTCTTTCTGCCCCACTCATTTTTTAATGGTTTGAATGGCAGGATTAAAAATGTCAGTACATTGGGTTTCACCTATAATTGTGTCTTTTTCACTCGAATTGTCATCTCACTTGAGGAAGGTGCTGCAGTATCATCAGCCCGTGCATTTACAGATAGATGGATATGCTGAATGAAGAAGTTGGCATTTTCAAAGGAGTTTTAGGGAATCTCCTTTGCCTCCCTTCTGTGGAAATTAAATTTGACTCATGCCCTTGATTCACATTGCTGCCTTGGAAGTCTGTAGTGTAAAGCACTGGTTCAGGACATTGCAAAGCAGCTCAAAAGGGGTGCCAAAACCATTGAGATGCCAAGTGTTCCTGTGAAATACTGAAGTCATCTTGCTTCACTTTAGCTCTCCGGCTAGTCCTCCTGGGATGGATGGGTGTTTCAAAGTACTTTCTGCCTTTCTTCTCACCTCTCCTTTAGCTACCAGGGGGAGCACGAATGATTAAATGAGACAAGATTCTTCACCAAAGTTTTCTGAGATGGCAATGAGAGGTGACCTATATAGGACTGGGTTCGATGCCAACACCCTCTGACATTCCCAGCTTTTTAGTGTCAAAGCTAATGCTTTGATCCCAGATTCTTTGAAATTCCTTAGACACTTGCCATCAGCTTCCCTGGGCTCTGAATCAGACCCTATGAGATGTGTACAGCCTTGCTTAAATTCTTTTACTTTAATTCTGTCCATTGAAATTAGCACCACAGGGTGTTTCTTCCTGTGGGTTTTGGTTTTGATTCTTGCATTCCTCCTCTCTAAGGAAACTTACTGCAGGATTTGAGAGCTACAAGAGGAATTAGTAGCGGAGGGAGCCATTCCTTCCCAGCCTCCCTCATCTCTGCAAAGCCCCTTTGATGTTTCCCACAAACTTCTATATAAAGTCAAAAGTTGCCAGGATCTCCATTTTTGGGTATCTAGCTGCTGTCATGCTAAGGAAGCACTTTGAACATCTCTCTTGGGTGATACAAAGCAGGGATTTTCAGCTCTTGTTTTCCCTTTAGAAAATTTCCTGTTTTCAGCGCTCTCTTCCTTGGAGTAACTGGTGTGGGAAAAAAAAAACCTTGGCTGGGGCGATGAATGATGGAAAACTCATGTCTCTGAGAAGGTGATAGTTTAAACAAATCCTTGTTGCTTTCTGAGTAGCTCTGTTTTGATAGTCGGGGCAGTCAGCTACAAGCCACCAGTAATTCACATGAGGCTGTGGCTCAGGAAGGGCACCACGCACCCCCACGTTCGTTCTGTGCAAGGCCTCATCATTTCGTGTCTGAGACCATCATGACAGGTTATTTTAAGCTTCAAATTTTGACAAGCAGTCCTCACTTGAACAGTTTCCAGCTCTGTGAGAGGCTTTTGCAAAGGCCAACGCTTTGCTGGTGGAGGTAGATGTCTTGGGGTCCTAGGGAAGAGTAGGCAGCCGGGTTGCCAAAGTTGTCTTCAGCTCTAAATCATTCCTTGGGGTGACTTGCTGTGAGATCGGCCTTTGGGAGCCCTGCTTTCTGTGGCCAGCTGGTGTCTGGCCAAGGAGGACTGCAGCCAAAGCTTTGTTCTTTGCTCATATCCAAAGTAAATAGCTTCCATGCAGAGGAGCCCTGATGGGCTGAGAGTCTGCCCTTTTCACCCAGGCAGGACAAGAGCATTTGCTACCACTTGCCTCAAGGGGTGTGAGATTCTGACCATGTTGGGTCTTTTCTTCCCTTGGGTTGTGCACTGGGCATAACAGCAAGCCCAGGAGGTGATGGACCCGCTGCCTTGAATACTGGTCTCATCTCAGGTGCTCTTAGATGGGTAGGCAACTGAAGAACACCCCAAAGTCCAGCATAACACAATGATCCACAATGCTCCAGCATAACCTGGAAGCAACGTGCTGTTTCGTATTTCACTTCGATGGCATGAAACCAGGGAGGTGATGACCTGGGAGGCATTCTTCGCAATATTGGCTGTGGCTCGCTGCTTCAAAGAGTCAGTGAGGACTGTCTAAAAGAGGGTGTTAAGATTATCTCCCATAATGCTCACATATAATGCTTTTATCATGATGGTATCGGTCTTGTTAACATTTGCTGTTGCCTTCTGACATTTCCTGTACTAAATATAATGGTTCTTTGGTTTCAGTGCCACACAACAGGTTTTTATTTTCTCCCCTAACTATCTTTCAAATTTAGCCAGGAACTGGGAAGCTAATTGTGTTTTTTGTGTCCTAATGTCATCGTCAATAATAAGGTTTCAGAGATTGCACCCAAGGGGACCCATTTTGTTAAAGGCATGGCAAGCAGAATATAATTCAGCTCTTCCTTGGCTTGGGCTGGCTGTGCTAAGAAAAATCATCATTTGCTTTTGTTAGCTATGGAATAAGATGTAGGATGTGAAGTCCTGAAGTCCAGGTACGTTGAGGAAGTGTCCTTGTGTCCTTGCTCTTGGGAACCTAATCCTTCTGAGACCAAGCCACTCTCTGGCATAATTCAGATGGCTCTGCTGCAGAGAGAGAGAGCAAGAGCATCACCTGCTCATTTTATCTCGTGTGCCAGCTAAGTGCCCAGATTTCTCCTGAACTTTTGCCTTTCTTGTTTTGACATGTGTATATATTTTAACATTAAGGTTTATAAACAATGCAATTCCTGCAACTCTTCATCTTTTCTGTGTTTTAGAAAGGGGAAACATTCAATCAGGTTTCTTCATTAGCCCCTCGTAGAACCTAAAAAGTAACTCTGTTTTGAAAGCAAGACCCTTTTAAAGGTGTTGAGAATAACAGTACCTCAACCAAACTAGAGGTCCTACATGCTGATGAGCTGCTGTGATAGAACTGATGCACAATGTGGGGTGAAGGCTTCCACTAACGTTGTGTTCATGTTACTTGCAGTTATTGAAGTGAACAAGAAGGATATAGTCTTCCTCATAGATGGCTCAACCGCTTTGGGGACTGGCCCCTTTAATGCCATTCGTGATTTCGTTGCCAAAATTGTCCAAAGGCTGGAGGTTGGACCCGACCTGATCCAAGTTGCCGTGGCGCAGTACGCAGACACTGTGAAGCCAGAGTTTTATTTTAACACCCACCAGAGCAGGAAGGATGTGATGGCTAATGTGAAGAGAATGAAGCTCATGGGTGGTACGGCACTCAACACTGGCTCAGCACTGGACTTTGTGAGGAACAACTTCTTCACTGCCAGTGCCGGGTGCAGGATGGAGGAAGGGGTGCTCCCCATGCTGGTGCTCATCACTGGTGGTAAGTCCATGGATGCTGTTGACCAGGCTGCAACAGAGATGAAAAGGAACCGGATAGTGATCCTTGCCATTGGGTCAAGAAACGCTGACATGGCAGAACTTCAAGAAATTGCCCATGAAAGAGATTTCGTGTTCAACCCAAATGACTTCCGCCTTCAGTTCATGCAAGGCATTCTTCCTGAAGTGCTGTCACCTATCCGGACCCTCTCCGGAGGACTTATTGTCCAAGAACCACCATCAGGTAATTAATTATCTTGTTCTAATTAAGGAGAGAATGGTTTATGTTTTTGTCAACTCTTATTCTATGATGGGTAGAGATAATGGGGGGAAAAGCATGAAGCATGTGTTTTAGCATAGCCAAATGTTACCTCTTTTGATTTGTAAAATGTGCATGAACAGATGGGTGAATTTGGGAGCATGGTGGTTGTTACAGCTTTGTCATTATTTCCTGGGTATTTTTTCCCCATTCTGTGTTTGTCACCAACATTGAAAGGTTGTGAAAGATTTGCTTTACTAGTCAGGTAGTGAAATGGTTCAGCAGAGGCTTTTTCTCTCACTTAGGGTTTGTGTAACTGGTGAACAGGGCACACTGTGAACGTTATAATCTCTTCCCCAGTTAATAAATCATGTGTAGTGGATGTTTGCTCGGGATAGCTTAGGAGTTTCTTCTGAGTGCAAAGAAAACAAGCGAGTTTGTTCATAGAGATGTTCAGAGAAAGCTAGCCTGATGCTGTTGGACTGAAACTCACCCTTCAAGAACGTATTTACAACTTTCTTATCATTTACTCAGCTTAAGCCCTAAGAGTTTTGTTGATTTTAATTTAATCTGTTTAGAAGATGATGCAGAGCCCTGTGAAGCCAGTGGATTCTTTTTACTTGGTCTTGCCATTGACATCAGTGGACTTTGGAAGCAATCCAATAGCAAGAGCAATTTGGTTTGAGGCAGTTTCTCCCCTATTTAAGGAGGTGTCCTAGCCGCGTACCAAAAAACTTTCAGCATTTCTTCCCGATAGAGGCGATTGAAGTTGAGCTAGATCATATTTGAACCTTGCATTTCTGTCCCGTGTAAACTTTAGCAAAACAGGACTCCCAGTAGGGTCAGTAGTCAAGTTCCTGTTGGCTTAAGTGGGCTTCAAACTTACGTCCATGGTTTTTTTTCTAGTTTCTCCAAGTAATTTGAAATTATAAACCGCAGCATGAAAGAAACCAAGGTTTTTTGGAAACGGTCCTTAAGAAATGAAAGCCTATGACCGATTTTCCTGAAGAACAGACATCTTAAAATCAGCTTGCCGATACTTGTCCTTAATTAAGATGAATATCACGTGCCTCACAATTTAATAAGCTTTTGTCAGAATGTGTTTCCTGCTAATATAATTTTGCATGGCTACACACCCAAACCTGACATTTTTATTTTTCAATGTAAATTAAAAATGTCCCTAAACTTCCCTGTTCTTTAAAGCTCATTTGTGCAGCTTCATGTTTTGGTTTTTTTTTTTCCTTTTTCTCTACTGTACTCACAGCTATTCACACACAGAAGCAAATAGACATGTCCTACTCCATAAAATTACTATCAGTATTAACATATGACTTGAAACTGAGCAGTCTGTTAGGTTTCAGCTAGGGATTGTCTCACCCTGGGCCTTGAATGGCACTTTTTTCCAGGGAAAAATTAAAAATGCAGAAAGCCAAGATGATCTGTAAAATCTGAGAGCAATGCATGTACTCCAAAAAGCCCCCCTTTTTCTTTTTGGTTTTAATATTTTAATATTTATATACTTTATGGATACAATAGCAAACCTACGGTGTCAAAGCAGCTAGAGAGATGGATAAATATAGCCATATATCCGTAGGTAAAAGCTTGAAACAGAAATATATTGAACAGAATCAGCAATGGACCTAAATATACCATTGAATAACTTGTTTTGAGGAAGGCATCTGAGGGATGCATTGGATGAGCCCACTCATCAATCCTCTGAGATCTTATTTGAAGTTTTGTCATTTTTGGTCTGTTATCTGGACATGACATGTTTAGAGCTAAAAGCATGCAGGGATGATCCTGTGCTGACTTTGGGGGTGATGTTGCAGATCTGTATCTTGGAACTCAGATACTAGGAGACAGGCCAGGAAGGATTTAGCCTTAAAAACAGAGCTGAGAACCAGAAGGGGGAAATTCCTTCACCCTTCAGCAGCTCACAAAATATACGTCTGGCATCAGCGCAGTTTTCTGCCTCAAATGCTGACATTGAAAAGGCCGGTGTCTCAGGTAGCTGTGGCGACCTCATCTGGACCAGCATTTCTAAGCCTATTAAGAAATGCTATTTTTAATACCCACTCGAAATACCAACCAAATTGGTTACTTGGCAGAAGTGTTTTTCTCATGCAAGTAGAAACTAAATCTGTGCCACGGGCCAGACAATGCTGGCATGAAGATAGCATGACCATGGCAGTCACTGCAAGGCAGGATATGGTTCTCTACAACTGGAGAAGCATGGGAGCATCCCCCATGGAATAGGGGATTACTTAATTCAGGGGGTGATTAGCACTGAGTGTCAAACCACACTTTGGGTGCCAAAAAACAGAAAAGCTTTGTTGGCAAGCCCCAAGTCAATGCATGGTGACTTGCCGATAAGCAGGGGGTCTGCAGGCCGCTCCACCAAAACCAATGAGGGTGGCTTTTGCCAGTTAAGGATCTGGTCCTGCACACACAAGCATGGCGTCAGCAGCCACTGAAAACATCTGCTGTGACAGAGACTGAGCCTTGTTAATCAACCCAACTTTCTAGTGCAAGTCAGAAACCTCCCGTGCCAAAAGTGGTCTTTCCCAGCAAGGTCCGTGTTATTTCTGTGCTGATCACGCTGCCTCTTGTGTCTCTCCCACTCTCACCCCTCCCTCCTAACAAGGTTAACATGCGTGTACGGCGTATGCTGTATGCACACATGAACAAAATTTTATCTATTTTTTGTTTTCTGTGATGTCTCATGTTGTTTTCTGTGCTCTACTGCAGTTCAAGTAACCAAAAGGGATATCATCTTTCTTTTGGATGGATCACTCAACGTCGGAAATGCCAACTTTCCCTTTGTGCGTGACTTTGTTGCCACCCTAGTTAACTACCTTGATGTTGGAAGTGACAAAATCCGTGTTGGCTTAGTGCAATTTAGCGACACTCCTAAAACTGAGTTCTCTCTGTACTCATACCAAACCAAATCAGACATAATTCAACGCGTGGGGCAGCTGAGGCCCAAGGGGGGTCAGTGCTGAACACTGGCTCTGCACTGAACTTTGTGCTTTCAAATCACTTCACGGAAGCTGGTGGGAGCAGAATAAATGAACAAGTGCCACAGGTCCTAGTCCTGGTGACGGCAGGGAGGTCTGCTGATCCCTTCTTGCAAGTTTCCAATGAATTAGCTCGGGCCGGAGTGCTGACTTTTGCTGTCGGAGTTAGGAATGCGGATAAGGCAGAACTTGAACAGATTGCCTTTAATCCAAGAATGGTATATTTTATGGATGATTTCAGTGCTCTGACAGCCTTACCCCAGGAGTTAAATAAGCCTATAACAACCTATGTTAGTGGAGGTGTGGAAGAGGTTCCACTCGCCCCAACAGGTAATATCTACCTTCCTTCATGTTGACTGCATTAAGTTAACCTTGTTTCTCTTGACTGTTTGTTCCAAGTGTGCACCTTCGCATCTGCTTGAGGCCCCTGGTCATCAAGATGGTTAGAGCTGTGCCTAATTTTCAGCATGTGGCTTGATGCTGGCAGCTCTTAATTTTGCTCAGGGCCCTGTCAGCGCCCTGTAAAGACAGTGAATTTTGAGTCTTTTGGCAGGTCAGGACTGAAGGAGGCTCGGAGTGGGTCTCTGCCCAGCAGTCACTCAGGGCTTCCCTTTCTGTTGTCATAATAAGGTTGCAACCTGTAAATGCATGGCCTATACTAGCACAGGACACGGGAACAAACATTTTTGGGCTTGATGGGTGGTGTAGAAAGGTTAAGGTTATGAGAAAGACCACAGAGGAGCAGAGGTTTAGCCAGATACGGGTGACCAAATCCTTCTCCCTAGCCGTTTTGTGAAAGTGCTGTTATCGGTCTGTCACAGAGGCTAGGTTTGATTCCAGTTATTCAAAGCTACCTTCCAACATTAAACCCAAAAGCTGTTGGCAAGTTCAACCCTTTTTAAACAGTTATTTTCTCACCATATTGTGGCTTCTCAGCCTTATTGTGGCTCTGTGCATGTGACAACATAAGAACAACCAGGATTATTTAGTATGGAAAGGAGACCATGGAAGAGTAATATGAACAATGTTAAGGCACACAGATATGAGATGTTTGGGTTTGCCTTGGATATTCAATGAGATTAAAAGGAAACAGGTAAAAGGTTTTTCTCCTCCCGAAGTCAAAACTCGCCTATGGATTTCTGTGCTCATTGTGATGCAACTGGGAGAGGTACTGTAAGAGAATACAGAAAATATGTTGTGTGTATGCATGTATGGACTGATGCCTGTTTGGTACCTACTGAGTGTTTAAATAGGAAAAAACCCCAATCATCCACTGGTGTTGTACCCCGTGCCTGTATTATTGGCACACTGCTAGACCATCAACATCACTGGCCAAATCTGAAGCAGCCGATTTATGATATGTATGACCGATATGATGTGATACTGTATATATACAGTCCTAGGGTAGAGGTATCCTTGCTTCCCCTTCATTCTCAGAGAAGTCAAAGGTACTTGTTTAGTCCTGTAGCCTTTGAATACTTTGGTAAATGAAAATCGCTTGCTTTTTACATGTTGAAACCCAGCTAATTTGCAGAGAAGTTTCTAGGATGACATATAAGAAGAAAAATGCCTTCATATCTTTTTTTTTTGTGAATTTATTCTAGAAAGCAAGAAAGATATTTTATTCCTGATTGATGGCTCAGCCAACCTCTTGGGTAGCTTTCCTGCCGTCCGGGACTTTGTACACAAAGTCATTTCTGACCTGAACGTGGGTCCCGATGCCACGCGAGTAGCTGTAGCTCAATTCAGTGACACCATCCAAGTTGAATTTGACTTTGCTGAACTCCCCTCTAAGCAAGACATGCTTCTCAAAGTGAAAAGGATGAAGATAAAAACCGGGAAACAACTGAACATCGGAGCTGCGCTGGATGAAGCTATAGGGAGGCTGTTTGTGAAGGAAGCTGGAAGCAGGATTGAAGAAGGGATTCCTCAGTTTTTGATCCTCCTTGCTGCTGGGAGATCAAGCGATGATGTAGAGCAACCATCAGATGCTCTGAAGCAAGCTGGAGTCGTGACCTTTGCTATCAAAGCCAAAAATGCCGATCTCACAGAGCTGGAGAGGATCGCTTATGCCCCACAATTCATTCTGAACGTTGACTCCCTCCCTCAGATTTCAGAGCTTCAGCCAAACCTTGTCAATCTGTTGAAAAGTATCCAGCTTCAGCCAACAGGTACAGAGACCCTCGGGGTTTCCAAGAGGCTGAAAAACACCATTTACATGCCTCGCGCCCCTCCCTGAATTTGGTAACTGGGGCAACTTGGTCTAGTGATGTTTAAAGCGATTATGTAGAAACTGCTGTTGTGCTTGGATTTCCTTCTGATCGGACCCTGGTACAGCAAAGCATTAAGGTCCAAACTGAATTTTAAAGATGAGTGAGGAGAAAGCCTTTTGCTCGGCTGCAAGAGCAGCAGCAGGTGCTGTTACCAGTGTGTAAAACATGGTACAAATCTGAAATAAGAGAGTCGTTGCCCCAAATATCTTGCATAAGTTGACGTGCGATGCTGGGCAAAGACTAAAAGAAGCAAATAAAAGCTTGTCTTGATTCCTCCATCCTCCCTTTTCTTGGGGAATCGTGAGGAGTAAGGAGAACTGCAGCGCATGGGTTTCACTCTCTCTCTCTGTTATTTCTTATGGGATATGAGGGCAGTCTCTACCTTTTGTACCTACGCACCAATAAATTAGATGCTCTTGACTCAGTTACCATTACAAGCTCAGTAAATGAGTATGGATTAATTGAAGAATAATATTTCTTTAAAAAAAATCATTAAAAGAATTAGAAAATCATACTGTGATATTGGAAGCTATGCGTGTCCAGCTGTGTGATTTCCTGAGGCAGCCCCGAGTTGAGAATTAACCTGTCTCCCAACAGCAGGTGGGGACAAAGAAAACTGTAATAACATCCACGTCACCTCTCCGTAAAAGTTCTGGGTAGATGGACTTAGAATCATAGACAAATGAAAAAGAAATAGGGCTGGAAGGGATCTCAGGGTGCCATCTGCTACATACCCAAGTCCCCAACAGGTTCTTCTTGTCCAGAACCAGCTGACATTTGTCTAATCTGTTCTGAAAATTCTTCAGTCAAGGAGGCTTCCCAAACTCCATAATCAATCTGCTCAATTGCTTTTATCTGTATCAGTAGATACAGATGCCTTCCTAGTCATAGGTTAAGCCTTTTATGTATCCTTCAACTCCAGAAGGATACAGATACCTGTTCTTATATATCTGTTCCAGATAAGCTCGTTCTTATGTTTTGTGTGATTACCTTTCACTTGCTTTAACCTTGTCGTGTACATCTTGTCTTGTTCTGTATATTACCATGTGTGTGCCCAGCTCAGTCAATATTTCATTATAGCTCTTGTAGGTTTTCTACCTTTTCATCCTTGTCCCTTTAACATCAGCCTTCTCCGAATAACCAGAGAAGAACAATGGGATCCCCATGTCAGCTCTTACCCCATACTTTCCTTGCAGGGCCATTGCTATAGCTGTGTTTGTGCAACTTCTGCCTTAACATAGACTAGTTCAACCAGAGCTCCTGAACTGCATCTTCCCTTTTCAAACCATTTCTGACTTTTTCTGATAATTTTGAAACCCTTTGACCACCGAGTACTCAGAATAATTGTGCTAATTGCTCACAGAGAGTTGCATCCACCTACTTTTCCTAGTTTTCTTGGCTAGAAGAGAGCCGCCACGCAAGAGTGCTCATACTTCATTTCTTCTTTATCTGCTACCCAGACACTTTGGATAGGACTCTCTTCCCCTGTTCTTAACATTTGAGGAAGTGTTTGAAACTAGGATACACCAGGCAAAGTCTGTTCCCTCTTCCTCCCTCAACACAATCTATATCAATATTCCAGTCCTATGCATTAACCCACCATGTTTCCAACAATCCTCTTAAATTATAAGCTGCCCTTGCTGCTCACTTTATATTTCTACCATTCACAAGCAGAGATTTAAGATTTTCTTCAGATGGACAGATTGTGCTCTTGCTTATCCCACTTGACCCTGCTACAAACAAGCCAATGGCACTTTGAGGAATGCCATCCATCCATCGCTGTGTTTGAAAGCCAGTGGTGTTTTCTGCTTAGGCAAACTGAAGCTTTGAAATTCTGTTAGCCAGTAGTACAATGCATCAACAGTTCTTTGATCTTTGGCATTTCATGGTCTTCTTGGTTGATTTGGGTTTGTTGGGTTTTTTTTTTTTTCAGAAAGAATGGTCACAGCATTTTTTTGTGCCTGAAGTTGGTATAAGAAAGAAACCCAACAAAAGCTCAAGCAAAAACCACCCCCACCCACCCCAAACCACCCCTTCCCCATAAACCCTCTAAATACCCCAGTGTCCAGCATTTTAGAAAAGCATTTAATCTTTTTCAGTTGGATGTCCTTTCCAGCAAATTCTCATTTTGTCTGAGAATGTGCAGGATTATTCCTAAAGTCAGTGAGGACTCAGAAAAGCGTTTCTCTCCTTCTCTTCACCAGTTCTCTGTGAGAACCCTCTCTGCGGTATGCCACTTCATTCAGAAACTCAGTTTTCTCTGGGAGCAAAAGATCCCTTATGCCCTAGACTCCTGTTTCATATTGTAAAGCCATTTGTCAGCTTCCCAGCACCTGTGGAAGCAAATGGCTTTTCCCAGCCTCAGATAGTAGATGGCACCCAGAGTCTCGTGACACCCTATTCCCTATGGGTCTATGATTCTATGGCTCGGTGGGTAAGGCATGGCACGTGTTGCACTGCGGTTTCCACCAGCTTCCACCATCTGCCTTTTCACCAGGGATTGCATACGATGGCAGAGGAACCAAATCATCCATCCTCACACCTGGCTTTCCCCTCCCCAACTTTTGTACACCTTCAGTTCAATATATGCGGAGAATAATAACCACTGCAAAAGAGAATCTCACTTATTCCCCCCCAACCCTTACTTGTCTCAAACAGTAGTTGAGAGAGGTGAGAAGAAGGATGTGGTGTTTCTAATCGATGGCTCGGACGGTGTCAGAAGAGGTTTCCCTCTACTGAAGACCTTTGTCCAAAGAGTTGTTGAAAGCCTGGATATTGGTCGTGACAAGGTTCGGGTGGCCGTCGCACAGTACAGCAACGTCATACAACCAGAGTTCTTACTCGACACCCATGAAGACAAAGCAGAACTCATCAATGCCATCCAAGAG
The DNA here is from genome assembly GCA_027925045.1 of Hypotaenidia okinawae. Classification (NCBI taxonomy): domain Eukaryota; kingdom Metazoa; phylum Chordata; class Aves; order Gruiformes; family Rallidae; genus Hypotaenidia; species Hypotaenidia okinawae. The sequence goes on from BSDF01000007.1 coordinate 4,072,791, forward strand.
CTGAAGCTTATGGGAGGATCTCCTCTGAACACTGGATCAGCCCTTGACTATCTCATCAAGAATGTGTTCACGGTGTCGAGCGGCAGCAGGATAGCGGAGGGCGTCCCGCAGTTCCTGATTTTGCTGACTGCTGACAGGTCCCAGGATGATGTGAGGAGGCCCTCAGTAGTCCTGAAGACGAGTGGCACAGTGCCCTTTGGCATCGGGATTGGAAATGCTGACCTCACAGAGCTACAGACGATTTCCTTCCTCCCGGATTTTGCTATCTCTGTGCCTGACTTCAGCCAGCTTGATACGGTGCAGCAGGTCGTCTCGAACAGAGTCATCCGGCTGACCAAGAAAGAGATAGAGTCACTTGCCCCTGATCTGGTTTTTACGTCACCCAGCCCAGGTGAGAAGATGTTTGTGTCTGCACCGAGAGCCAGCGGCAAAATATGATGTTTAGTAACATCATGGTTGCAACACAAACTGAGAAAAGCAAAGATGGTCACAGCTGAGACTCCAAGTCCATCTTGGTTTCACTGTTGATGAATTACTTTTTTCTGGATGTGCTTAAGGTCGGTCAGGGCTGTGTAATTAAGCTGAGCCACCTTTAAGCCCAGTCCATCAAGGTGGCCCATGTTGTATCCCCATGGAAGACCCATAAAGTGAATGCTACAACCTTAATCTTATTTTAAGTTGATAGATTTTAAGTCCATGTTATTCCTCCTGGAAAGAAAGTTGCGTCATTTAGATGATACAGGGACACGTTCACGGCACTGTAAATCAAGGTCTGCTTTCTGCTAAATGTAAGATCTGCTGATGTGTCTTACACTTGTCATGTTTATTCACTGGGGGAAGGGAAACTGAAAGCAGGCATCAGGAGAAGGATCAGATCTCCCATTACTGGTCTTGCTTGAAATGAAATCCAGCCTGGGATGAAGGGCACCCACCCCAGATCAGCCCCTTTGAAGCCCACCATCCTACTCTACCTGTTCCTTCCCTTCAGAGCCAGACTGCTTTCCTCCATCCTTATTTATCAGTGTGCTATTTAGTGATAATTCAGGCTCTAACCTGAATCACCACTCCAGAAAACACTTTATTTTATTAGGAAGCAAAAAGCCTTCATGGAAAGGCAGAAGCTGAGAGAATAATAGGATAGAAGTCATCCTAGAGGAAAAAGCCAAGGAAAGAGGGGTGGTACTGAGTGTAAACCAGCCCAAAGCTGCCTGACAACATGACCTGAGTAAAGACCATCACCAGGCTGTGTTCCCTTGGGTGGAGAGCCCACCAGGAATTATTGTTCCAGGTTTCTCCTGCTCCCTCTTGCTTCCTTTGCTCTGGAAGTTGCTGTTACTGCACTGCCTGGGGATGCACCTAGCAGACTGGTCCTGTCTCTGGGTTGAACCCAGAGGTCCCTGCTGGGGCTCCCCAGAGATATCACAGGCAACAAAACAATGAGCATCCTCCCCTTAGCCAAAGGCACGGGGCAGTGATGTAGACGATGAGCTTAGCTGCTCTCCATAAGCAATGCCCCATGCAATCTCTGACTGCTGCCTTCTTTCCTACAGCGGGTGTGAAGAGGGACGTTGTGTTCATGGTTGACGGTTCCCGCTATGCCTCCCAGGAGTTCTACCTTGTCCGTGATCTCATTGAGAGGATAGTCAACAACCTGGATGTGGGTTTTGACACCACCAGGATTTCAGTGGTCCAGTTCAGTGATCGTGCCCAAGTGGAGTTCCTGCTCAACGCCCACTCCACCAAGGACGAGGTGAAGAGTGCTGTGAGACGTCTGCGGCCAAAGGGAGGGCAGCAGGTGAACATAGGGGAGGCTCTTGAGTTTGTGGCCAAGAGCATCTTCACCCGGCCCTCTGGGAGCCGCATAGAGGAGGGTGTCCCTCAGTTTTTGGTCATCCTTTCATCTCGCAAGTCTGATGATGACTTTGAGCATCCAGCACTCCAAGTCAAGCAAGTTGGTGTGGCACCTATGATGATAGCAAAGAACATGGATCCTGAGGAGATGGTACAGATTTCCCTTAGTCCTGATTACGTGTTCCAAGTCTCCAGCTTCCAGGAACTGCCCACCCTCGAGCAGAAGCTGCTGACTCCTATTGAAACCCTGACTGGGGACCAAATCAGACAGCTGCTGGGAGATGTGCAACTCCCTGTAGGTAAGGCTCTGCCAATTTGCATACATACGTTATAACTTTTTTTTACCTAAATACATGACACATTTTGATTTTCCAGTGAGATACCTCCTATTCCCATTTAGCAGCTCTCTAGGAAAGACACATAAAACTGGGGCAAAATGAAGCTGGAAAAATTGACAAATCTGGAGTAGAGTGTTAATGAACGAAGCAGATAAAGCTCTGAGTAATACATGTGTTGAATATTAAGCAGGCTGACGACACACGCATGCACCCTCGTGCACAAGCCCCGTTGGAGAGGCTCCCCATAGCACCATGCCTTAAATGTGCTGTGCAGTTTTACATCACATCAGAGTAGATAGCACAGAAATCCTCCAGCAAAGCTTAAGCAAGGACTTGGCTCACAAATAATTTCCTCTATCCTTGCTTACCTGCAGATATTTCCGGTGATGAAAAGGACATAGTCTTCCTCATTGACAGCTCTGACAATGTTAGGGCCGATGGGCTTGCTCATATTAGGGATTTCATCAGCAGAATTGTTCAGCAGCTGGAAATTGGGCCAAACAAAGTGCGAATTGGTGTGGTGCAGTTCAGCAACAACGTCGTCCCTGAGTTCTACCTGAAGACCTACAAGTCCAAAAATGCTGTCCTGCAAGCCATCCGCCGCTTGAGGCTCAGAGGAGGGTCCCCTGTGAACGCTGGCAAGGCCCTGGACTACGTGGTGAAGAACTACTTCATCAAGTCTGCAGGCAGCAGGATAGAAGAGGGGGTGCCCCAGCACCTAGTCGTCATCCTTGGAGACCGGTCCCAGGATGATGTGAACAGACCTGCTACCGTGATCTCTTCAACGAGCATTAAACCTCTGGGTGTTGGAGCCAGGAACGTGGACAGGGGCCAGCTGCAGGTCATTACCAACGACCCCGAGCGCGTGCTTGTGGTACAGGACTTCACGAGACTCCCAACTTTAGAAAAGAAGGTGCAGAGTATTCTTGAGGAGCGTCCGATACCTACCCCAGAAATCCCTATATTTCCAGAACTTGGTAAGACTACTATTCATCTCATAGACTTTTCTGGACAGAGCAGGGATAGAATGTGTATAATGTGAAATGATTCAATAATAACACCTTATGATTCCCAACCATTTAATCACATTGCTTTAAAGATGACTTCAAAGCAGACCTTGTTGACCGTAGGAAAGAATAGAATTAAATTTGAAATGAGAATGACGTTAAATTTGCCTATCACTAAAACAATTAATGTTGTATGAAGTGTAACAAGCCTGTTGTATGAAACCTTTCAACCTTTCTTCATGTATGGGTGCAAAATCATGCCAAAGACTGATGAAGCTAAAAAGGTAGGAAGAAGAGACTGAACTAGTCATCTTAACTAATGCTGATGCCACAAACAATTACTAATAGCTGGTTTTGCTTTGTAATCTTTCTAGGAGGTAAAAAGCAGGCTGACATTGTGTTTTTGCTGGATGGCTCCATCAATCTGGGGAGAGATAACTTCCAAGAAGTTCTCCAGTTTGTCTACTCTGTGGTAGATGCCATCTACAGAGATGGTGACTCTATCCGGGTAGGACTGGCCCAGTACAACTCAGATGTCACCGATGAGTTTTTCCTCAAGGACCATTCCACCAAGCCCCAGATTTTAGACGCCATCAACAGAGTCATCTACAAAGGCGGCCTAACGGCAAACACCGGTGCAGCCATCAGGCACATCCAGGATAAACACTTTGTGACAGAGGCTGGCAGCCGAATTGACCAGCGGGTGCCCCAGATTGCCTTCATCGTCACGGGGGGCAGGTCTGCAGATGACGCGCCGAGTGTCTCCTTGGAACTTGCACAGAAAGGGGTCAAGATATTTGCCGTTGGTGTGAAAAACATCGACCTGGGGGAAGTCAGCAGACTGGCCAGTGAGAGTGCCACGAGTTTCAGGGTGTCCACAGCCCAGGAGCTGTCTGAGCTGAATGAGCAGGTCCTAGTTACGCTGGAAGCTGCTATGGAGGAGAGACTGTGTCCAGGAACAACTGACGTTCCAAGAGGTAAGCTTGTTCCTTTCATAATGTGCTCAGGTCATTCCCAAGGGTGGTTTTTAATGTCCAATGCATTTTGATGGTCTTGTCCTGCTGGCTCTTGTCCCTTGCCTACAGTCTGAGGTGCAGCATGGGCTCAGACCTCTTCCATGAGCATGGTGGTAGGCTGCAAGCCTTTGGTATGAGAGCTTGCCCGTTGGTGTGCTTCAGCACGTGAACCATCACCACAGAGGTGTGGTGGAAGAATTTCAGATACGACAGGCAGGCATTCAGTCACTGACCTGCTACTACTGCATTGGAGGGGCTTCATTTATTCGGCGCCTTTCAACTAAGCCTCACTACCTTCCTCTCCAGATGTGTGGGTCCATGATGCCAGCAGCTTGTTGGCAGACATACTTGTTTCGTGCCAAAAAGAAAAGTGATGGTCCTCGCTTTGCCACTCCATTTCTAACAAGCTAATTGGACTCCTTGGCCATTCAGTGCCTGGCGTGCATGAAGTGATGGAAAACAGAACTTCTCTTGCCAGTTCACCTAGAATGTCCACTTGATCTTGTGACAGCTATATGAGAAAAGGCCAGGGCGTGAGCAGTTGTATTTTAAGGCAGAGCTGCCTGAAGAAGGAATCCTATGATTTGGCTTCTTCAGAAGCCAAGCACAGGGAGCTGGGGTAAGTGAGCTGGTGTTGCTGTTAGATCCGGCTCCCTGGCACTAGTTTAACTTGCTACAGTATGGCAAATCCGACTCCTGACACAACTGACAGCGGCTCAGCCCTCTGCCTGTTGAGCAGAGGCATCTCTGGATAAACTGAAGGGAACATTTAAAAAAAAAAACCCAAACAATAAAATGCAGATGTTACCAGGTTATCTTGTTTATCAAATAGGGGCAGTTCTCAATGCAGAGAGAGTCTTCTCTGATGACTAATAGAATAGCTAGAAGACACAGTACTTGAAAAGTAACGGTTGCATTGCTCACTGGTGACTCTTCCCATTCTGCATTTCCCTTTCAGATTGTGACCTAGATATCATCCTTGGCTTTGATGTCACGGATGTTGGGCCTGGCCAAAATATCTTTAATTCCCAGAGAGGTCTGGAGTCCAGAGTTGAGTCCGTGCTGAACAGAATAACGCAGATGCAGAAGATCAGCTGTACTGGCAACCAGGCACCCAACGTTAGGGTAGCCATCATGGCCCAGGCTCGGGGTGGACCTGTGGAGGGGGTGGACTTCTCTGAGTACCAGGCTGAGCTCTTCCAGAGGTTTCAAGGCATGCGCACACGTGGGCCCTATTTTCTCACAGCGGATACGCTAAGGTCCTACCTGAACAAATTCAGATCTGCACCCTCCAGCAGCACCAAGGTAAGTCAAAGCCATAAGGCCACTGGGATGGTGTTGACCAGGAAAGCTGACTTCTAGTGTATTTTAGTTGGCAAAGCCACTGTAAATTCATTAAATAAATAAATTAAATTAATTTAATTTATTACACATGAGCACTGCTTGGCTGCAAACTATTGCTTTCCAGATTTTCCCTGTTAGTGCTTTAGGAACAAACTCCTGCATGGTATGATGTACTGAAATCTGGCATGGGAATGCAAAGCTTTGTGGCCTGGAAGAGGCACGGCAATTTCCCCATCTCCTTTCAGATGAATCGTCCCTTGGAAGAAGGCTCTTCAGGTTGCACTGTGATTGTATTCCACACCTGAAATATTCTGGGTCCTGACATAAATTTGCTTCTCCCACAGGTCATAATCCATTTTACTGATGGTGCAGATGACTCGATAGCTCAGTTGGAAGCTGCTTCATCCGCTCTGCATACAGAAGGTAACTTTTTAATTCCTCAGGGCCGTGATTATTGTCCATGTTAATGTGTGGCCCATTTTACCTCTGTTTCTCATGAATCCACCAGATTTGGTAGCAGTGAATAAGGATTTAACCATTTCTACATGCACTTGATGTTCTTCATTGCCTTCCAGTGGTATTTAGCTGCCTGCTGGCACCAAAGCGTGTGGGTAACTTGCGCTGAATGTGCTTGAAGACGCTTGTTCGCCATTAATGAGCTCCCTTTTCAATCAAAGAGGTGGATAACAACCTATCCTTACAGAGGAGGGTGCGCAGAGCACCCCACCTCCTCACAACCCCCTTCTCCTTCCTCCCCACCTCAGGCGTCAACGCTCTCATCTTCGTCGGGCTGGACCGAGTGAGCAATTTCGACAAAGTGATGCAGCTGGAGTTCGGCCGCGGGTTCACCTACAACAGACCGCTCAGAGTTAATCTGCTGGACTTGGATTTCGAGCTGGCAGAGCAGCTCGTAAGTTACTTGGCACAGGCAGCACTGTCTTGTAATGCTGGAGAAGATCCAACGGCTGGATCTCCTGCAGGGCTGAACCGTGGCTGAATTGCACCCTCTTGGCTCTGGTCCTCTCCCTCTTTACCTCGTATCAGCTCTTTTTCATGTATGCCACAGCAAATAAAATTCAGAGTCGTGGTGCTGCCTGGTCTCCGACCGCTCCTGAAGAAGCCCTATTCTAGCCAAGGCTACAGCATGTGGCATTAGGTTGAGTGAGGTGGGATAAGATGCCATCCAAAGCTGCTGTGCCAAAAAGCCCACCCACTGCCTCTATTTACACTGTTGGGGTTTTTTGTTATCTTTATGGGTGATGAGCTGTCACGCCTTGTCAGTGCTAAATCTCTTGCAGAAGCTTTGTAGGTTTCTTTCCCCAAGCTGATACACTGCCTGTATTCCAGGTATGTTTTTAACAGATGAAGGGGTTTTCCTTCTCCACAGATTTGTTTCCCACGCATGTATGTAGCCCCTCTTGAGCTTGTTAATTTGCTGTCAACCCTGGTATGGCTGGATCCTCCCAACCTCACATCTACCAGCATTGCTAGGCTCCTTTGCCAGCAGGTTTTGGATTAACCACTGATCAAATCAAAGTGCAGCTACTTGGGAGTGAACCTTGGCTTTTGGAATAAGAGCCCATCCCCACGTAATTCAGTTGCCTAGGAAAATCTTTTCAAAATGTAAATGTACAAAGCTGGCAGGAAGCATTTGCAGCCAACAACGTACTTGGCAAAGGAAGTGATTTCCCCCTCCCCCTTCTTTCTTGTGGATGATGCAAAACCAAGCTGTGATTTCTCTGAATCCGTATCTTTCCTTTTTTCCCCTTCTTTTTCCTCTTCTGTTGTTTGTTCCCAAGTTGTTCTTAGCTGGCAGGTTGCTGGTGAGCTACTTGCTGCAATGACTTTCTCATGGCCTATTCCACAATCTGGACTTGTTTCTTCAGAGATGAGATTGCTCTCTTAAGTGACAGGCACTGCTCTGGGGACTGATCTACTAAATTCCTCTGCAGCTCTTGTCCCACTCAGTTCCCATTTAAACTCTTGCCTCCAGAAAAGATAACGTGGACTGGTGCTTCCTAACCTTGCAGCCTAACCAGTCAGCCAACGTGCACCGCCTTCTCCTGCTGTCATGGTTGTTTCAAGGCCAAGAGACCCCAAAAAGCTGCTGCACCAACTTTATGCTTGGCACGGGAGCAATTGCACAGATCCAAGGGCTTGTGGGAGTTAGAGTGTCTGGACTCTGCCAGGTTTCTAACACCTTTCTGTTGCATCATCTGTGTTTTGCTGCAGGACACCATTGCAGAGAGGACATGCTGCAAGGTCCCATGCAAGTGCTCGGGGCAGAGAGGGGACAGAGGTGTGCCAGGCCCCATAGGACCAAAGGTAGGTCACTTCATCCACGAGTGAAGGGTCCCTGTGCAAGGCCAGTGTCTGCCACGGTGGTGATGGGTGGGTGATGTGCAGGCTGTGCATGTTGTACTGGGTAATGCTAATGGATAGGTCATCTCCACTTACCCTCTCATTTTAAAACTGACCCTGGACCATGCACAGTGGTTGAGAGCTACTCTTCTTCCTGTCCCTCACAGCTTCTGTGTTGTAGAAGACAACCAAGAGGGCAGGGATGAGTGACTGGAAAGGGAGTGAGGAGTATTGTGAAACAGTTTGTAGACAACAAAGGGAGATGCTTTCTCTCATTAACTTGTTTATGCAGATGACCAAGCAGCTGCTTAGGGTAAATCTAGGGAAATGATAAATATCAATTCAAAGGGAGGTCACAGAACTATGAAAGAAATGTGGAAATCCTCTCTGTTGTCTTCTAGGGTGGTCCAGGTGACCTTGGCTATGGAGGCTATCCTGGTGACGAAGGAGGACCGGTAGGTGATTGCCCCTGCTTTGCATGGTACTGCTCAAATAGTGGAGTATTTGGAGGCTTTTCCACTCAGTATTTTCTGCTAGGAATGTGGGGGTGGGTTAGACAAGAAAGCAAGCAGAACTTGGTGTCTCTCTCCACCTGATGGCCTGCTGGTGCCAGCTGCTCCTGGGAGAAGGCCAGTAAGGAGCTCCAGGCAAGTTAGAGAGACGGGATGGGGGGAATAACTCCTGTTATTTCATGTAACCCAGCCCTGTGCTGTTCCTCCAAGACAGATAGGAATGTTTGCAGCAGGATGATTATGAAGACAATAAAATCCCCAACTTCATTAAAGCTGCAGCCTATGCCAAAACTATCCATATCAGATGCAGCTGAAGGACTTGAGTTAGTCCAAGAATGGGACCAAGAAGGGGTGTTTTTCTCCATCACAGTGGCAGACAGCATGAGTCCCATGACTTCTTACTAGCACTCTTTCATCCAAACTCTTACTTCATGAATCCCACGTCACCCCCGGAATAAACAACTCCCCATGCATCAGGAGGTGAAGCCGAGGCCAAGGGGCTGGTGGTGCTCGTTGCCTTTCCAATAGCACAGGCAGGGGCCAAATGCTGCTGTCAGATATCACGTGCGATGCAACGTTTTCCTGGGCTTTAAGGTCAAGATGAGATTAGATATCCATGCAGAGCTCTGAGGGTTCATCTTGTCCTTTTGTTTTTGAAGGAAAGGTTTTATAGAGGTCTGTCACAGCTGTGAGTTTGGGAAGGATACTTCTCTCAGTGATGAAGGCTTGCAGTTGGCTTCTACATGAGGAAGGCTGTAGGCAGGAGATGGTGGGGTGGCTGGGTGCTGACCTTTCAAAACATGATGCTCTGTTTGCTTTTGTTCCAAGCCACCTCCTGCACTTGCCAATACAAGTCAGCTGAAGAGACAAGTTTAACAGGCAATCCCTGACCATTGCTTTTTCCCCTCAATACAATAGGGTGAGCGTGGACCACCAGGTGTGAATGGGACGCAGGGTTTCCAGGGATGCCCTGGGTACAGAGGAATCAAGGTATGTATAGGAGAAACCTAAATGGAGACGACTCAGACTCCAGCTGGTGGGAGTCCACAGAGGGCGACTCCAGTTCCTTTAGGATGTCACACAACAGCCACCAAGTCCACTTGGGTGGTGGTGTCCACCTGGCCAAGCACCAAGGCTTTCATCAGGCGTGGTGGCTTTAGTGTTACTGTGAAGAGCACAGCCTGTCAGCCCAGGGGTAGAAGAACCTTGAGCGAACAGTTCAGGGCAACAGTTGCACCACAAGCCAGAGAAGGTGGTGAAATACATAATATTTAGGTGAAGTATTCAACAATGTTAGGGGATGTTTCCTACTGTTTTCTCTGACCATAGAACCCTCTGCCAAGGAGCAGAGGAGTGCATGAACCAACCCTATTAGTTGCAGCTGAGATATTGAGTCTCTCTATAGAGCTGTCCAGCCTTGGACAAAGCTACCATTGTCTGGATTCATATAAAAATGGTTGCAGGGAGAAGAAGTCAGTGGAAAAGGAGTTTTGTCTAATGAGTAGACTATTTTGTTGGATCACCTGACTAAAACCCACAATGGACATTGTTCATCTTGGTATGAATGTCGAGGAGGCAGCTGAAGAAGACTGGCATAAGAGAAGTAAAGGGCTATTGAACCCCGGTGCAGAAAGCCCTCGGGTTGCCCCAGCTTTGGGTCTGCCACCAAGCCCAGTTCCCCCCTTTCCCATCACTTCCCATGGTGATCAACTGGGCAAAAGTGGAGTAAATCTCTTTTCTGATCTCTTTAGGGCTCTCGGGGATTCCCAGGAGAGAAGGTATGGAGCTATTTCCTCATGCCACAGTGGTGAGCATATGGGCACATCAGTATCCTCCTCCCTGTTCTTCTTTCCCTCGGTGAGCATTTGTCCCTTGCCTCTCTTCTGCAGGGTGAACTGGGAGAAATGGGTCTGGATGGCATTGATGGAGAAGAGGTCAGTCATTTTAATCCCTTTTCTCCTTATAACAAGATGCTTCAGTGGCAGAGCCCCCCAAATGACAAATATTCTTCTAAAATATTCTTCTTTTTTAGGGAGACAAAGGCTTGCCAGGCTCCTCTGGAGAGAAGGGATACTCGGGCAGGAGGGTAGGCTTTTGTCATGTTTACAGTGGGGCTAAATGATGGTGAAAAGGTGAATTTAAGCCAGGGGAGAGGATGGAAAGCCATCACACTCCACTCGGGGCTGGGGACCCCAGCAGAGGTGTGCGGTGACAGAGATGTTTTCAGCAGGCAAGGGCTGCTCTTGCTAACTCTTGGTCTCTTTTTGCAGGGTGATAAGGGAGTTAAAGGCCAACGAGGAGAACGAGGTGACCGTGGGCTCCGTGGAGACCCGGTAATTACTACAGCTAAGGCATCATCCTAATTTTCCACACAATTTCCACCAGTCCTGGGGTGGAAGCAAGTTATTAAATGCCTCTTTGACAGGGGCAGGTCCAACAACAGAGCAAGGACTCAGAGATGACATATGGATAGCACATGCATCATGATGCCAACACATTGTTTCATTATATTGAAATTCCCCTTCTTCAATTCCTCCGTTGAAAAGCTGTCTTAAAACACCAATAATACTTCATCTAATCCAGCCAAAACAGGGGGAAAATAACCCCAAACAAACCCAAAACAGAAAAAAAAGTTGGTTCTGAGCTACAGCGGAGCGGTTGATGATGTCTGACTTCCATGTCCCACTTACACAGATGTTTCTCTTGCTTTCAGGGAGATTCAGGAGTTGATAACACCCAGCGGGGAACCAGAGGCCAAAAGGGTGAAATTGGACCAACGGTAAAGTTTCTTTGTTGCCTTTTGTTGGTTTTTACAAGAGGGAAAACAAGATAAAAGGATGCAGACAAAAAGGTGCACGTTGCTTAAGTCAGATGGAATAATTTTCCACTGGGAAAATGTTGTTGGTTTGCAACCACAGCTTCCTCTGGGAAGATGCCAGTTTAGAATATGTTTTGTGTAAAAAAAAGTGCTTTTTTTCCTTATTACTCTTTTACAATGCCTGTACTTTGAAATTAAGCTCCTATGTTCCAACGGGGAAATGTGTAGATAACCAAATCTGAATGTGCTGATTCACCTGAAACCTTTGGGGTAGAAAAAAAAACCCCACAAAACCCTGCATGATCCATGGAGAATTTCAAAATCCACTTGTTTTTCATATCAGCTCAGGATAAGAGTGTATCTGAAAATGTCAGAAGGCATTTCCCAAACGTTCCCATCACATGTTGGCTTGTGCTAGCTCGGAAACTCAACGGGAAGTCTCTGTGAGTTGTTAGGATTTCCACTGTTGCAGAATAATGAGTAACTTGTGTGAGAGCGTGAAAGGGCCTTATTTCATTTATTTATTTATTTTTGCTAATTGAACCTCTTTTCCCAGTGCCTGCTCATCTCACTTGAGTTTGCTTTCCCCTTAGGGAGAGACAGGACCGGAGGGGCTGGAAGGACAAGATGGTGGAGTCGGGAGGAGGGTGAGTTGCCAGACCCTGCAGCTAGCAGGGGTTGAGCCTAGATTGACAAGAACTTTTCCCCTCCTGCTTTCCCATGTATTTTGTTTCACAAGTGTCAGGAGTTCACCTTAAAAAATAAAAACCCTCAAAAAAAAAAACGCAACAAAAACCCCACAAACATCCCCCCCCAAAACCCAAAACAAACAAACAAAATTAATCCTTCAAAAGGAAAATGCCTGGTGGTTTTCTGGCTTGTATAGACTTTAAAAGACTAATCCTGGATTTATTCCTGTGCAAGCTAACTCAGTGGAGGTACACCTGATTTACTCTGGTATATGCATTTGCATTTGGCTTCTGTTTTTTAAAGGCAAAACCCAAACTGGGGACATCTGGGGATGCAATCCCTGCCACTCTGCTGCTGTCCAGGACTCCAGCATGTTCCTGCATACGTGAGGGAGCACATCACCGATGTGGTGGAGGGTTGGGGGATGTTGGGGAAGGAGAAAACCTGCCATGATTTGAGGGAGCTGACCATGCAGATTTCTCTCTCCATCTCTCACCAGTAGTTTAGACTATTCAAATGCAATTTTGAACAAAGACAAGTGGCAATACATGGATCTAAAAGCAATGGAGAAGCGTGTGTTCACATACTTATGTAACAAGTCTCCACGTGCCTTTGTTTGCAGGGTATGATGGGACGAAGAGGACAGATAGGAGTTAAGGTAAGTGGCGATGGGGACGGCACTTGGGGCTCCTGGCCAAGATGGATGTGCCAAGACTCATGCAGGCTTTGCTCTTCCTATTTGCCTCCTCTGTCCCCCAAATGTCCTTCCTTCACCACAGGCTCATCTCCATGTAAGCTCCTTGCTGGACTCGTGCAAGACCAGCTGTCCATGTGCCTGGGGCTGCCTGTCCTCTGCAGCGTTCCCTGCACAGATGCTTTGTCTCCACGTGCTGCCAGAGCAGCCTAATGGAGCCAAAGCTTAAGGGAGATTGATGCCTGTTGTTTGCTGGAGGCAAACTACCCCACCAGCTCTTTGCTCATTCCCTCCTATAACCATGTTCTGCAGTTACATGACTGTTCTTCCCTGCTTTTTATGTGGCTGTAAGGCAGTTTCCCATGCCCTTGAGGTATCCTCTCCCTCCTCGTGGTATTGGTCTCATCCCCCCATGTTAACCTGGTTGTCCTGTTTCACACTTCAAGGGTGCCAAGGGCTCGCTTGGTCTGGATGGGCCAGCAGGAGAACAAGGCATGAGAGGCCCACAGGTCAGTGAGCATTTATGGGCCTGAGAAGGCAAAATATATGTTTTCTGTTGCGACGCTGTTGTGTTGTGTCATCATAACTGGTCCCTCAAAGAGTGTCAGTGGTGATCACTGTTGGAACTTGGTTATTTTTGGGTGCTCTGTGGCCTGGCTGTGCTGCCCTGGGACATCAAAGCCCGCCACTGCATTTGCACCACCCAAGGTGTGACGAGGTTGACCATCCCTTGAGTGCTGTAGTACTACTTCCCCTGGCAATCTTGTGCATCACTTGTGTGTTGCTGCCCATGCGCTTTGACAGTCTCCTTTTTCTCCCCACACAGGGTCCGCCCGGCCAGCTCGGCACGCCAGGCATAAGAGGAGAGCCAGGTGTCCCTGGACCCAGGGTAAACCCTTCTGCTGCTTCTCAGACATTGGGTCAGCTGTGCTCAGGAGGAACATCTCACTGAGCTGTTTTCCTTTCTAGGGTTCTAACTCCTTTTCATTCTCTTACATCACTCTTCCAGTGCAGTCCTCTCAATGTGTGCTAAAGATGTCTTGATCAAGAGTTACAAAAGAGAAAGAGTTAAAAGCAACCATAAATGGGTCAGGACTTTAGCATTCAGCCCATTATGGTTTGCAATCTTAATTAAAGAACATCCCTGAGTGACTGGCAGACCATCCTTCATGATGTTTCAATCTCTGAGGCCAGAGCATGACCACTTCATGCACTTGCTGGGGGCCCCAGAAAGCCTTAGAGCCTTAAAGCCAGACACATCTTGCATTTCCCCACCTTGAGCAGGACCTTTCTCCTCCTTGCTTACACCTTTCCCAGTGGGTTTCTCTGGGGGCAACATAGGTTGCTGCTGATATTTGTACTTTGTTGACGTGGTCCTTCTGCTCTTCCTGGCAGTGAATTACACTTCTGAATTTCCTAAGGTGCTTTGAGAGGCAGCAGCTCTAGTAGTTAACACATGATTTCCATGGTCACCCAATCCCCTAGTTTCTGGCATCTAGTTTTATTGACATGTTTCCAACATGCCTCTCCCTGTTTCTGTTCCAGGGTGGTGGTGGAGTACCAGGAACCCCAGGAGAGCCAGGCAGGATTGGTCCTCTGGGACAAAAGGTAGGTATGTCTTCATCATCAAGGGGCATCAGCAGCTCCAAAAGAAATGGAAAGCTTCTGGATAGGAATGAGCTAAAAACATTGCTGGAGATTAACATCGCAGAGTGAAATTAGCTTCTTGTTACCAGGATGAATGGTGTGGAGGCAAGCAAGGTCTGTTCTGCTGCTTCATTATGCTCTCATTTCATTGGAGAGAGGGAGGCAAAATGAATTGAGTAACTGAAGTTCCCAAGTAATTTTCCAGGGCAGATTCTCAGCCAATGCCCACAGGAGAAGGTGGCTGTGCTGGATCTCTCCAGGTGGCTTTATCTCTACAGCTTCACACATTTTTATGGCTCCTCCATTGTCCAGTTGCAATGGCAAAGCCCCCAGACCCTGGGATCTTTTATTTTTTGCAGTGCTTATACAAAGCAAACACCAACAGTACCATCCTTTGGGAGCTGTGTGGTCTCCCTCTCCCATGTCCCAATGCTCAGCTGTCTTGAAATTGCTGAAGGTCCCACCAAGCACTTTTGTAGCGTTGCTGGCTGTGTAGGTCCAGCCATGATTTTCTGCTGCAAGGACCAGTGCAGACTGGTACATAGAAAGAAGCTGGTGAGGATGAGGTGGGAAAGGCTTGGAGTTGCTTTGAGTTTCAGCATGTGTTTTAACAGATGCTCCTGTTTTCAGGGTGAGCCTGGAAACTCTGGGCCCAAAGGGTCAAATGGACAACAGGGCCCACGAGGAGAGACGGTAAGTGCGGCCATGCACTCATGCCTTTAGGGATGCTGGGCTGAACCCTCTCCTTTGGCAAATGGATCCACAGCCCTTAGCAGCAGAGAGTTTGGCCCCCTGTGGAGAGGGGAAATCAGCCACGTGTCTTTCTCTGGCATGACCATAGCTGGTGTCAGCAGTCCCTTTGAGCAGGTGAATTATATTAATTTGAAAAGTGTCTTGTAACATCTCAGAGATGAGTCTGGAGGGCAGTGGCTGTCCAAGGCACCGAGTGGGGAAGAGGCATCCTGTCTGGTGTTAGTTGGGCTTCTCCTGGCTCATCGTGTGAGGCGCTGGTAGACACCCTGGTCCAAGGTAACCCATAAAGAAGATGTATAGACAGACTAAGCAAGCCCTTTTGTGAGCCTGCATTCTCATTACGCTGTATGGTGAGGGGGCAACTGAGGAAAAATCTGGTTTGTGCGGAGTAAGAGAGGACAGGATTGGGTCAGACACAGCTATAAGCACACTCCTGGTGTTGGCAGACCTGGGAGTCTCCTCCTAACTGGCTTCACATTGCTTATCTCCCCCTGGGTTTTACACATTGTAGGTGTACGCTAGCAGGTTTTAATTAATTCAGATCTGTAGATTTGGCACCACCTTTTTCTGTTTTTTTCTGGCAATAATTTCATTTATAGAAGGGTTTCTCAAGGGCTTTGTGGCATCAGTGGATTCCTTCTATGGATATCGCTGGATCTGTGAGGTCTAAGCTATTCATATATGACTGCTTGTCAATAACCTTAGCTTTCCCGTTTTAGGGTGATGATGGACGAGATGGAATTGGTGGCCTAGGTCCTAAAGGCAGAAAGGTAGGTGTCCACTCAGCATGGCCATCTCCCAACATGAGTTAGCAAGGACAAGGAAGTATCCAAGGTCTCCCATGCAGATGGGCAAGTCAGAGACACTTCATGCAGGGGCAAACATCAGCCCTATGCATACCCTGATGAGAACATCAGGCAAGATTCTTCAGACCTTTCCCCTATTCTGTTGTCTTGGTTTTGACTACATAAATCAGCTTCTCCAAGGAGGAGGCATAATGGTTTTGTACCTTTTAGCCAGAAAGCTCCATGAATGTCCATGGGACATTGAAATCAATGTTCCAGCATCTCTGGAAAGCTCCCCTACAGTTGAAATTAACCTTAGAGGAGCAATCAGGCCATAAAAAAAGTAGATGCTTGCTCTTCATTAATCATATGAGGAATAAAATTGCAAAATGAATTGGTTTTTTTTTTTCCTCCATCATTTAATTCCTGAAGTTGCTGCAGATCTGCCTGCAGAATCAGGTTCACTTTCTAAAACTCTATATTGAAATAAACCCTTCTGTTGTTTCAGGGAGAACGTGGCTTCCTAGGCTACCCAGGACCCAAGGTACGGTGCCACCCATGAGCTATAAATTCATTTTTCCAAGGAATATTGCTGTTTTACCTATGGTCCAGTGCAGATTTAGAGCTACTGTTTGTGTTTTTCCTCAACAAGGGTGGACCTGGTGACCGTGGTGGTTATGGAGGCCCTGGCCCTAAAGGAAACCGAGGTCGCAGAGTAAGTTGGACCATGACATGCATGAATGGCCAGAAAGATGTGCTCTTCCCCCTAATTGTTGATCCATGCTCCTGGGAGTCTTCCTGCAGACGTTCATGGGGAGGATTTCTGTTCTCTCTCTCTCTTTTTAGGGAGATGCAGGAGAACCTGGTATACCTGGTCAGAAAGGAGAGGCTGGATACCCTGGACCACCTGTAAGTGTTCATTACATTGTTTATGGGACCCTCTGGCTTGCCCCCCCCCCCAGAGACAGTCCTGATTTCCCTCTGAGAAACACAGTGATCCCCATTAGTGTCAAGGTTTGAAAAACATGCCTGCCTCCAGCTCCTGATAATTTCCAGTTAGACAAATTTGTCTTTATTTGTTTTGGATGTGTCTCTAATTCCTAACTAGCTGTTTATCATTGACAAACATTCACCCATGCACAAACCACAACGCACCGTGGAAGGTAAAAGTCAAGAGAGAGGCTCTCACCAGGCACTAGGAGTTCCTCATGGCAATATGCCACTTGAGGCTTCTTCTAGGAAGTTCTCAGCTCTTTATCATTTATGACTCCACACAGGATATGGTCCATAACAAATCTGACTGGCACAGAGCACCCTAGAAAGGGCAAGAAGACTTGGCTTGCTTTTCACACCAATCTAGAGCATCGTAAATAGCCGTTTTGGGTTTGGCCTCAGGCAGGTCTAGTCTTTGGAGGGGAAAACATTTCCCCCTTTTGCTGGAAACAGGACTGAAAACCTTACCTTCTGCATGACCCGTGGTTAAACAGCCATTCCAAGTGGCCTCATGGCGGGCACCCTGAAAATACACATTGAACTCAATTTCCCTTTATTTTTCAAACAGGGACTTAAAGGCGATAAAGGCGAGACTAGAGATGTAAGTGTGGCATCGTTTACCTCTTAGCTTTGACATACTCCTTTGCTGGCTGTGTCACGTATCTCATCTCTCCCCCACCCCCTTACTCCCTCTCTTTTGTTTTGTTTTCTAAAGCAATGTGCACTTGTGCGGAACATCAAAGACAAATGCCGTGAGTACATCAGTGCTTTGCTAATTCCCTGTCACTACCCCTGTGACATCCATCATGTTACCCAAATGGCACTAATGGAGCTGCTTGTCTTTCCTCATCTTTTCCACAGCTTGCTGCTATGGTAAGTCACCTTCAGTTATCTAGACCCCAGTGTGAACATGTGCCAGAACTGTTTCTCTCCCCATGTATGTGGTATGAGTGGCTTACCCCAGCTGAGGACACGGTCCTTGCACCTCGACAACTATTTGGGCCACTATCTGTTCCCAACACGTGTTTCTGGCAGGTCCCAGGGAGTGTCCTGTCTTCCCAACTGAGCTGGCCTTTGCTATTGACACCTCCTCGGGCGTCGTGAGGGATGTTTTCAACAGGATGAAGCAAACCGTGCTCACAGTGGTCAACAACTTAACCATAGCTGAGAGCAACTGTCCTCGGGGTGCCCGCGTGGCTCTGGTCACCTATAATAATGAGGTCACCACAGAGATCCGTTTTGCTGATGCCAGGAAGAAATCAAGCCTCCTTCAGCAAATCCGAAACTTCCAGGCCACCCTGACCACGAAGCCACGCAGCCTGGAGACCGCCATGTCCTTTGTGGCCAGGAACACCTTCAAGCGTGCTCGAAGTGGCTTTCTTATGAGGAAGGTGGCTGTCTTCTTCAGCAATGGGGACACGAGAGCCTCCTCACAGCTCAACGACGCTGTGCTGAAGCTCTATGATGCCGGGGTCATGCCTGTCTTCCTCACCAGCAGACAGGACCCAGTTCTCACCAGAGCTTTGGAGGTTGGGGTCATTCCTCCTTTCTTTCATTTTCTGCTCGTGACCTCAGTCTGGTTGGTTGGGGAGATTAACGGTGTTAGGCCCTACAAGCAAGTGGTTGGCTTCCCACAGACCTTCGAAGTGCTTAGCACTGAGAAAACGTTGCAGGCCAAACTCAGCCAGCACGTTTGGTAGGAGAGAAATCCAAAACAATGGTACACACTGTGGAACGCTACTGAAGTTGAGTCATTTGTTTCTCAGACCATGGCTCCAGGGTGCCAAGTGTGGTGTGAAACACAAGAAAAGACAATCCTCATAGAAAGATCTGACAGAGAGACGAAGGGTGGGAAGGTGGAAGTAGGGTAGCTTTGACAGAGAGAGTGAACATTTTAAGTAGGTTTAAAGCAACAGGACATTTTAAGAGGTTTAAAGCAATTAAAAAAAAAGACTCAGACAAGCACACTGAGCGCTGCTTGACCCTCTTCTTGGAGTTTATGTCTCTAAGCTAGTCCCACTAAGCGACGTGAGGGCATTGGTCTCCTCCAAATGGGATCCACCAAAAGTGGCATGCTGAGTAGAGAAACTGTTAGAGTTGTGGACTGCCTTCCCCTCCTTTCAGCAGAAAATAACAGAAGGCAGCACTACTAACACCATGTTTTTCTGTTTGCATCTAACTAGATCAACAACACCGCAGTTGGACACGCAATTGTTCTTCCAACCAGTGCCAGTCAGCTGAATGAAACTATCCGGAGGATCTTGACTTGTTACATTTGTCTGGGTAAAGCATCCAGTTTCTACTCTAGACTGTGCCAAATTCTTCTGGTCACACAGCAGTCAGTTGTCAGTGGTGCAGAAGGGAAGCTCAGTTGGGAGTCAGCCCTTCTGCTGCTGAACACAAGGGATTCACATTCTTAGGCTGAGCAGGATATGTTGGCGTCGTGAGTTAGGGTTACTGGGCGTTCTCCACTTTGTAAAGAGAAGCTCCTTTTTTTGGCTGGTTCCCACTTTCACAGCCCAAATACCGATAGTTAAACACTCTGAAGTATGGCTGCCTGCCATTTATGACCGAGTGCTTCAGGGATCCCTTTGGGAAAAGGAGCATGTAAAAGCATTAAATGCATAACAGAATGTATTTTGGGATGAAATAGCTTTGGTACCAAGTGGTGGTCTGTGGCTTGATAGTATTTCATATGATAAAAGGTCTTTACAAAGATGAGGGAGGGTTCTTTTCAGTTCCTCCAAGTGAAACCTACTGTTTTTCTTCCCTAGATGTGTGTGACCCTGATCCCATCTGCGGCTATGGTAGTCAGAGACCCGTGTTTAGAGACAGAAGGGCAGCCCCAACAGATGTAGACACTGACATGGCCTTCATTATGGATAGCTCAGAGTCCACCACCCCTCTGCAATTCAGTGAGATGAAGAAGTACATTTCCCACCTCGTAAGCAACCTGGAAGTCAGCCCTGAGCCAAAAGTGTCTCAGCACCATGCAAGAGTGGCAGTTCTCCAGCAAGCTCCTTACGAATACGAAACCAACTCGAGCTTCCCACCAGTAAAAACTGAGTTTTCGCTCACTGATTATGGATCCAAAGAGAAGATCATTAATTACCTGCACAGCCAAATGACCCAGCTGCATGGAACAAGGGCTATAGGAAGTGCAATCGAACACACAATGGCTCATATTTTTGAAAGTGCACCAAACCCTCGGGATCTAAAAGCCATAGTTCTGATGATGACAGGAGAAGTGAATAAGCAAGAACTCGAGTACCTGAAGAGGGTTGTCATCAGTGCCAAGTGCAAAGGGTACTTCTTTGTTGTCTTGGGCATCGGCAAGAAGGTGAATGCCAAGGATATCTATAGTTTAGCTAGTGAGCCAAACGATGTGTTCTTCAAGCTGGTCGATAAACCGGGAGACCTACATGAAGAGCCCTTGTTACGTTTTGGGAGACTGCTGCCATCTTTTATCAGAAGTAAGTATAACATCCTGCAGCTAAAGTATTATGGAAGGGGCAACACATGAGGGGTTGATCTGCCAGGCGCAGTCTACCTGCCTGTTGGGTGGGTAGGCTATAGCCTGATTGCCTCTTTGGGCAGTGGGGCTCTCTGAAGTTAGTCTGTCTTTATAAGTCTTGTGCTGTTTGGTCCGTTTGTTGCTGCTCATGTGTCTGCCTAGTTGAATATGCCTGGGCTCTGTTCACTTTGGCCTCCCCAGCCCATCCCTTGCAGTCCATTGGTCTGCCAACTTTGTACTTCTGTCTGGTTTGACTTGGTCTCCCCAGGCTCACCTGTGGAATTTGACATAATCCTGCCTTGTTTATGGGTCACACCTACTATAAATCTCATAGGATTTGGTTCTCCTGGCTCATTTGTCCCTCTGCAGCCCCAGTAGCCTGCAAGCACCCCTCTCTCCCCACAGCTACCCTTACTCCGCCTCCCCCCCCGGCCCCGCAACCTCTGTGCTCCTTGAGCAGCCAGTGAATCATAAACATCACGTCTAGCAGGCATTTGGACACCTCAGGCTGAGATCTGGAGTTGCTACATGCAGATTTAAGGACCAGATGAACAGGATTTATTTCTCAGGGATAAACAATACTGCTGTGTTTGGGATGTGCTGATTGCGCCTTGAAAATTGGCATCTCATATCCGCAGGCTAGATCTCCAGATGGAGCCAGCTCCCAGAGAGCCTAAACAGACCTGGCCAGCAAGGAAAAGCAGCGGCCCATTTCTAGAAAAACTAGTTTTGTCAAAAAAAGGCCTGAAAAATCAGTCTGCTGGGCTAATAAACTACTCATTCAGGAATGTCTCTCACTAAATAGGAAGTAAACATGAGCACATCTTTCCCTGGAAATAAATGTTTAGGTTTTTTCAGTCTGCTTTTTCCATTCACCACTTACCAGGGGTCCTGGAAGCTTCTAACTCTTGGGGAAAAAAAAAATTCAAAATTAACTGTGTGGTTGAAGTGCCTTGTTATAAGAAAGCTGTTTACATGTGACAGACCCTCTGGTATCTCGTAGTTACCGCTCTCATGTTTGCAAATCAGAATAACAAATCTCCCAGCCCGGGATGCTGCGGTAACTACACCACACGTCGAGAGATACTCTGTTGCTTTTATTACAGCAAGCAAGGAGAAAAGAGGTTGTTATTTCCTTAAAAATTAAGAAGGAAGACATGTAATGTGGCATTGGTTGGTAGCCACCATCCTCAACACCGGTGTTTAACGCCAGGCTCTCTCTGTCTCTAGGCAACTTTGCGTTCTACCTGTCTCCAGAGCTAAAGAAACAGTGTGAGTGGCTCCAGAGTGATCAGCAAGCCAAGAGCCAGAGCCCTGGGCATGCCAGGCACAACGCTGTGTAAGTAGTGATTTGTCTTTGAGGGAATGAGGTTGTCTTGGGGAGGAGGGGGCATTCATTTCCCAGTCCCTGTTTAGGGGAAAAAGTACAGAAAAAGCAACTTCAGTGATAACAATCAGGATTGTCAGCATGTCACCAGCTCCTTTATCAAAACAGGTGTATCTACTAGAGAGGGGGAGGTCAGCACGCATCCGACTTTAAATTTGTGTTAAATTTCATATTTAGGTATGTATAAGGGATATGAAGGAGGTACATGCTGCTGCCATCATGGAAGTCAGGAGGGGTTTTTTACTATAAATATGAGGGTTTCCACTCAACAAGCTGGATGACCTGATAGGATTCATCACAGAATACATCCTAATGGTTTCTGAACAGAAATGAAAGCTTGTGTCACCAAGACCTGATCATTGCTGGCACAGAACTATGGTGGGTTTTAGGAGAACGAGCTCCTTGAAATCAGGCGTGCTGCGGGTCTGTCTAGCGAGTTCACTACTGTGTGTGTAAGGTTAGTGTAGAGAGGCTTGTGCCCCAAGTGATATAGGTGGTGTTCCGCAGCACTTTTCACTACTGTTGGCCTCAGGAGGCTTCTTGCCTATGTCGGCTCATCTCCACTTCCAAAATTCTGCATATTTAGGGGGAAAAAACCCCACAAACAACACTGTACCAGCTGCTCTTGTTTCATCAGATACGTGGCACCCAACGTGACCCTAAGCCGGACCGTAAGTGTGAGCACCACAATTGGCACGAGCACCAAGCCTGACGTGAGCGCCACAGCCAGCGCGAGCATCAAGCCTAGCGCGAGCACCAGCACTCGTGCTAGAACCACCACCGCCAGCACCACCGCCCAGACCAAAGCCACCGCCCAGACCAAAGCCACCGCCCAGACCAAAGCTGCCACCCAGACCACAGCCAGCACCGTGGTCCAGGTGAATGTCACCACGCAGAGCGCAGGAAACACCGCCACTCACACCAAAGCTGCCGGCCGCACCTCTGCCAATGGCACGGCCACCGCGGGAGGCGGCAGGAGGAGACAAGGCGGTAGGTGAAAGGCTCTCCCTGTGAGAGTGGTGGCTTTTCTTCCTCCCTGAGAAGGATTATCCCTGTGGGAAACGTCACTGAGAGAGCAAAGGTTGTGCTTTTAGGTGCAAGCCCGGAAACCTGCAGTGCAGGAAGCTATAAGGCGTTGCCAACTTGGATTGAGAATTTTGTGCAAAACTGGATGGGGGGTAGGACAGGGTGCCTCTAGGCAAAACACGAGCATGGTCCCTCATCTGCTGCTGGGCTCAGTAGTACAGTGACAGAGCACTTCTCCTTCTAGCATGGCCCGTCTGCTTTCGATGTTTTCCTTTACACACCCCCTTGGCTAAGTTTTTGCTATTTATGGTGATTCATACAATGGCATTGCTTGAACTCTCTGTCAGCTAATATAAACAATCAGTCCAGTTTTGGTTCATCGCTGAAATGGTGTGGAGAACTCTTTGGGAATGTGAAAGCTCTTTCATGTGAGCACAAGTTCATGCAAAGGAGTTTTCCCATGTGTTTCTGGGGGGCTGGTGGTGGTGGTGCAGGCAGCTCTTCACTAGCATAATGACTAACGAAGAACATGCGCCAAAGTACAGGGGTGCTTAACCAGCCAATGAATGCATGTCCCCATGTAAATAATAACTAAAAAAGCAATAAATTAAAGCAGTCACCTTTTACAACATTAATGCTATCATCAGAGAAGGGCAACCAGGCTGGGGAAGGGGCTGGAGGGCAAATCCTATGAGGAGCGGCTGAGGGAGCTGGGGGTGTTCAGCCTGGAGAAGAGGAGGCTGAGGGGAGACCTTATCACTGCCTACAGTTACCTGAGAGGAGGGTGCAGAGAGGTGGGTGATGGTCTCTTCAGCCAGGTGACAGGAGATGGGACAAGGGGAAATGGTACAAAGCTGCACCAGGGCAGGTTTAGATTTGATATTGGAAAAAAACTTTTGACTGAAAGAGTCGTTGGGGCCTGGAACAGGCTGCCCAGGGAGGGGGCTGAGTCACCTTCCCTGGATGTGTTTAATAAAAGGGTAAATGTGGTACTTAGGGAGATGGTTTAGCTTAGGATGGGAATGGTTGGACTTGATGATCTTAAAGGTCTTTTCCAACCTTGTGATTCTGTGGGGAACTAACATTTCTGGGCATTTCTTGCTCTACTGTCGCTTCCAAAGAGTGTTTTAATGGTCTCACCCAACGCTCTGCCATAGCAGGAAAACCTCTCCCTAATAGCTTCCTTGACCTGTCTAAGGTTATGTTTGGTCTTAAGCAGGCTTTGCTTGAAGACCCTCAGCAGTTTGGTGAAGCCCTTGCACCCTCAAGTAGGATCTGACTGGAGACGTGTACAGCTGTTGGGAAAATTGGGCTGGGAATAGCATTTTGGGATGTGTAAAAACTCATTAAAAGTAGCTTTCATTTGCTAAATTGCAGAAGATTTTTTAAAAAATAGGTAAACCACTTGGTAAATCATCTAGGCTGTGAGGGGGGAAAAAAAGTGCCTCCCTGCAATGTGTTGGGTTGGTCATTTGAGGTAGTACAACCGGTGTGCTGTGGACTGGGAAGGAGACCCTCCAGCACCGAGCTGAGGCACCTACCTTTCCTCATCAAGACCTTGCTTTAGTGTTTCTTCTGATTTTTACATTGCAGCAAAGACCCACGACATCCAGATCACGGACGTCACTGAGAGCAGTGCCAGGTTGCGCTGGGCCAGCCCCGAGCCACACAACGCCTACACTTTTGACATCACTGTCACCTTGGCTCATGACCACTCTCTGGTGCAGAAACAAAACCTGACTGGCAGTGAGCACGTCATCCGAGGACTCAGAAGTGGACAGAAGTACTTTGTTGTCATTACTGGCTACCAGAAATCCCAACCCAGAATAACCTACGCTGGGGCATTCACCACAAGTAAGTACCTCTGGGGGAAAATAAATCTATTTCTTTCATAAAATTGACACCAAAAAATGGGGAAAAAAACCCTCATGTAAGGGATGGGGAATCAGTTGATACCAACAATCCCAGCCCTGGCATTGCTCCTTTGTGTCATTGCATGTCTGGCATACTCCAGACCAACAGCAGGACCTGGTTATGGAACGTTGGGAATGTTTTTTCTTTGGCAAATTCAAGTTGACACTTCGGTGGTGTTAAGTCAACACAGATTGTGGGAGGATTAAAGCCAGTCCCAGGAGTGGGGTTTGTTGTCTTGTGTGCAGGAGGCTTTGCTCAGTGGGTCTTCATGGGGTCCATCCAGCATTGCTGTAATTAATAAGAAGAGTCAAACTGGATTAAGACAGAATAAATTCAGTCCAGCCTGATAGCAAGAAAAGCTTCTTCTCCAGTTGCCATTTCCACAGCCACTGATATACTTCACACACTATCTTATCCAAAAATAAAAACCCAACCCACAAAGAAGAGATTAAATGGAGAGTTTGTTCCTTTTGGCATCCCAGCTCTGTGTAGACAGGCCACACATAAGCCTCACCGAAACCTTTGGCATGGCCAAACCTTGCTCTGTAGGACACAGCCAAGTTTTGGTTTTAGTATAGCTTGGCATAGAGGTGACTTGGCTTGGTGGCATGGAGAATTTTGCGTTGGTCCTGGCAGTGCTGCATCTGGAGGCTTCTGGTGTTTTGGCATTTCAGTGCCCATGGGGAGCCTTTCCATTGGTTTCAGCGGGCTTGGATCAGGTCTGAAGCCTCTTACCTTTGCAAGCAGTAAATGTGCCCACAAAAATGTGGAGAAAAGACATCAATGTGTAGCTGTAACCTTTGTGTGTGCTGTGTCGGAGCTCTCAACGCTCAGGGAAGCTGCAGTTGCATCTCAAATGGGAACAAACCGGATAGGCGGCAGTGAGGCCACTGATGCCCGTAAGATATGACTGGGTAGCACTGCTCCTTTGTACCCACACCTGTACTCTCCACCAGAGAAGAGCAAATCCAACCCTTTCTGTGGTGGTAGCTCTCTCCACAGAAAGTGAGCCATGGGTTGCCCTGGAAAGGGACGTGATGCAATACAGTGTATTTGTGCAGGACGTGATGCAAGATCCAGCCCCTGGTGACAGTCCTCAACAACAGAGAGAGATGTGAGGGGGATGTGAGACCATGTTCAGTGGACTGTGATCAAGGAGAGGTCTACGGTCCTTGGACAGTCCTTGAGGGCTGTGGAGGAGCAGTTCCACCACGAACAATTTGCCTTTTTACCCTGTCCTCTCCAAGTCCAGAGGAGCAAAGCTAAACTGGCTGCTACAGAGAGACCACATCTGCTCTTCCACAGCCCTCCAGTTGCACGTTGTGGGGTGAGCAGGGGCCATCCAAAGCAGAGTCTTGTGGGGCCCTGGGGATGCTCCTTCACGGTCTCCCCCAAGGACGGACCGTGCTGCGGAGCTGCCAGCGAAGGCGAACCAGTCCCGGCTGGGTGGCTGTGGATTACTCATCCTGTCAGCTGCCTCCAATAAACATTTCTGAAACGTATGTTTCAGAGCTAGGGTAAACAGATCCAGACCTGACTCCTGTGACTTGTGTGCATCCCCCATGCTGGAGCTGGGGCCAGTGAGTTTGTTTATGGCTGTGCCGAGGGCGCTGCTGCAAACCTCCTTTCCCCTTGGCTGACCTCGCTCCTTCTTTCCCCCAGAGACCCCAGCACAGACCAAGGTGTCCTTGGCCAACATGATGCTCAACACCGAGCCGCTGGAAGGGCCTGAGAGCGGTGAGTATGAGCAGTGGGTGCTGGTCTTGGGGGTCTTTGCCAAGGTGCTCACTGAAAACCTGGCCATTTGCACCAGTCTTCCCTTTGCCTGCTCCCAAACCCAGCCTTTCTCAGGGCCCCGCTAGGACCAAAGGCTCTGCAAGGCCAAGATGATGAGCTAGATGATGGCCTTGTCCACGCAGACCTGAGACCTATATTGGGGTCTTTGCCCCATACTGGAACCAGAGCCCCCTGAAGTTGTCATGAGCTTCATGGGGAGCTCAAACCAGGTCTTGTTTCCATTGCAAGGATGAAGCCAGGACCCAAGCGCTGGCAGTTCTCCAGGGATAGGCTGTGCCTCATGGCCTTGCCAGCATGTGTAGATGCAGATGTGGATGTGGAACATCAACTGATGTTTGTTTGCACTCTTACTCCTTGTTTGGGGCAGAGAATAGGTCTTGGCCCCACACACTGCTCTCAACAAGTGCTTGACCAACAGCCAGGGCTTGCAGGGGAGTTAGTGTCAAATATTTGCACAAATTTTACTAATTAGTTGGCTCTCTCCAGTTTCACCCAGTCTGCCCATCCCCTGTTTCTCTACTACCAATGATTTATGTAATAAACAGGTAAATGAGCAACCTGTCAGCTCCCACTCTGTCGTTAATCCCCTTAACCTGTGTTAATAACCCACAATCACCATAGCTGTTAATACGTCATCTCATTGCTTTTGTTGACATCAAGCTCATTGTACCATAAGTGCCAGGCTGCAACCCTTCCTTCCAAGGACCTGGAAGGGCTCTTGGCCTTCACAAAGCAGCACAGCCCTCTTGGAGGCACCAACTATGGACCTGGCATCCAAAACTCATTTCCAAATCATCACTACCATGTTTTTCTTCAAGCATTGTGCTTGCGCTGTGGCTCATTGTCTTCCTGAGGTGATTTGAGAGCACGGGGAGGTGCTGCTGCTCGGTGCATTCAGCCAATGAGAGCTGCAAAGCTGCTGTTGGGGTCTGTCTGCTTGCCATGAACCTCATGCCTGGCTGGTGGTACCACCAAAGCTTGCTGCAGCAGAGGGGCCAAGGGCTTGTGCTGGGCAGGGGCAATCTCAATTCTGCCTTGCTGCATGTCCCATGATTCCAGACCATCTCATTTCTGCCTCGCTGCATGTTCCATCATCCCCACCCTTTCTAGGTATTCACACTCATATGGTCCCTCTCCGAGTGGCATTGACATCCATTCCAAGCCTTCAACCTGGCTTGTCCCTCCCAGGTGACACGCCACATCACGGCTTTGCTTATACCCCTTGTGTGCTGTGCCCTTTGGAAACAAGGTGTGTAGGTCTGCCCAAAGAAAATGGATGTGCTGTGCAGCTGCTCTGTGCTTCGATGCAGACCTCCCGAACCTCAGCTCCTCTTGTTGACCCACTTGCAGCAAATATCTCTGCCCGAGGATTTATGGCAGCCAGCAATTTTGGGGGGAAACATTCCCAGGGGATGAGAACTTGAAGTTTTTTCAACAGGCTAAAGACATTAAATAGGGCAGGGGACTCAGGATGGGTCATTTAGCTGAGTCTTCTTTAGTTTTCTGTGCAGCGGGAGAGCCCCTCAGAGGAAGCCCCAAATTCTGTCCTCCCTAGATAGGCAAAGCAGCTGCTAGCAGGGAAGGCATTTGGCCTAAATTACCAATTCTGGGCAGGAAAGGAACATATGTTTAAATCCTCACCAAGCCTTAACCTCTCCGAGGTGCCTTTCGAGATTAAACACACACGCTTAAGAATTCAAAGTTACCGCCAAGACAAATAGCTTTGAAAACTGATGGGGGGATCCTGTGTGCACCAGTGGGGCTCCCACCACCTCGGTCTGGAGGCTCGGGGCTGGGATGTGTGATGGAATCATGAGCTGGGAGAGGCAAGCTCCCCAGGAGACCAGGGAGGGTTTTGCATTCGGCAAGAGAAAACGCAGGACAAGGAAACACCACTATTCCTGCACCAGGCTTTTTTTTTTCTGTTTGTTTTCTCCTTTTCTTTTCAAACTCTTTGCTTTTTCAGCTTTTAACCCTTCTCAGAGTCACTTAACCTTTGCACCTTTTGACATGCAGATTGGCCAGACCCTTGCTTGCTGGACTTTGACATGGGCATGCAGTGCAAGGACTATCAGATTGTGTGGTACTTTGACTACAAAAACAAGATCTGCAGCCAGGGTTGGTATGGTGGCTGTGGTGGTAATGCCAATAGATTTGAGGCCGAAGCTGAGTGCATTAGCAAATGCATAAAAACACGTAAGTACCATGTGGGGATTAATCTATTTGTGTTATCCATCTGGCAAATAATGTTCAGATCAGAGAGAAAAACGTTGTTTAAAACCCAAACCTACATGCCTTTTTTCCTCCAGCAGCGTCGGAGAAGGCCATGCAGCAGCCACCCCTTGAGAAAAGATTGTCTTCTGGTAACAACTCTCCCCCCACTCTCCCCTCCTCACCCTTCTTCCCCAAATAATCATGGGAAATCCATTATTTCACCGTGACCATTTCCTAGCATGCATCCAAGCTTGTCCCATACGTGACCACCAGTAACAGAGACTTGGCTTTCACTCCCTCCTTGACATGACTGCGCCCTGCCAACTGCTTTGCATGATCAAACCACCTTGCATGCGTGTCACCGCACGGGGACAGTCATGGTAGAATCACAGAGTCACAGGGGTTGGAAGGGACCTCCAGAGATCATAGGGTCTGACCCTCCCCCTCCCCCCCCCCATACTAAATGCCCAGCATGTGGGATGTGGCATGGCTGCAACACCTGAGCACAAACATGGGGCCAAACGGCAAAAATCCTGCATGGGGGTTTCGTGAGGAGCGTTGTCGTGGCTAAACTGAAGCCACAAAAGAGGTTTGTGTCATCACTGAGTGACTCCCCGGTGTGCTGTTGCTGAGAACCACAAATGTGTCACGGTCTGTCACCAAAACCCTTGAAGGAAAATTACTCCAAGGGGCTTTGAGCCTCGCGTGCAGTTGTTTTCCTTTCCCACCAACAGATAAAAATCACAGTTGAGGAAGCAGCCCACAGGAAAATCTCAGTCACTTCCTCTCCTTGAGGAGTTTGCGATTAAGGGGTGGTGTTTGCAAACCTCCTCAAGGGCTGGGAGGAGAGTAGGGACTTGCAATCACCTATGTTGGTCGAACAGAAGGGCTGGCGTGGGAACCTGGCCCCAGCAAAGCCTTGCTTCCCCTCCCTGATGGTGTTTCAGGGCCCTTTGCAGAGGTTCGGGGAGAAACCTTGAAGCAGAACAAGTTCTGGTACCTCATGGCAGGGCTTTGATCAGTGTAGGTTGAGCAAAGGCAACTCAAGGACGCCTTCTGCCCATTTGATTTTCTTAGGTGTGTTAGAGGCTCCTTAACTCAGACTTGGGGAATTTTGTCCATGGCAGCAGAGGGTGGCCCTGCAGAAATGTGCAGGAGAGCGAGAAGGAGGTCCTCACCAGCCATGGAGATGCCTGGGGCAGCAGCTGCTTTGCAAAAGGAGATTGCAAGGTGCTTCTCAGCTGCAGATAGGCATCACAGACAAAGATCTTTCTGTTGTGGTTTGAGGACTTTTCAGCCAGAGGAACCAGCGCCTGGCTCATGCAGAGATACGTAGCTTCAGTCTAGAGCAGGATTTCATCCTCAGCGAGCAGGGAAACCTCCCCAGTGTGGTTTGTTTTCCAGAGGGTGCGTGTTTCTGCTAGCTCCATCCCGTCAACCAGCCCCTTCTGATCATCGTCACATGCCTTGATGATGTTTCCAGCAACTGTTGTTCAGGCTAAAGTGATATTTCACGAACTTGGCGCTGTTCTGCCCTGGGCAGATAGTCAAGAAAAGCAGCTGAGGGGCCCTGGAGGGATGCTCTCCTCTCTGCCCGCCCCAACAGGGTCCCCTGCTCTATTCACCATCTCATTCTCTTTACATTTTCTGCAAAGCCAGAGCTCAGATCCACCATGGGGGAAAGAGATGTGTGCATCTGTGTGCAGCTTGGCTTTTGAAACGCTGGGCAGTGGGTCAGGCTCTCGGTCCAGCCCATACCAGGTACCCAAGCCAGGTACAACAGTGAGCAGTGAGGTGGTCTCCCAAACCTTAGGGCTCTTCAGGTGCAAAATCTGTACCAGCCCCATCCTGAAAGTCTTTTCAATGCTGTGATGACCTTTTGTTAGAGAGGTGGTGGGTGCCCCATCCCTGGGGGTGTTCAAGGCCAGGTTGGCTGGGGCCCTGGGCAGCCTTGTGTAGCTCCAGGCCTGGAGGTTGGTGTCCCTGCCTGTGGCAGGGGGGTTGGAGCTCTGTGATCCTTGGGGTCCCTTCCAACCCAGACCATTCTAGGATTCTTTTTTTTTTTTTTTTTTTTAAATTTATTTAATTTTTTACCATGGCAATATGAAATGTAAGTGCAACTGAAAGGCCCAGGCATGTTTCCTCCAGGGAAGGAACTAAAACCCCAGCTTACACTGGTTGCCACTGGTAGAATGTGCCAGAACCAGCCACAGCTTACAACACGCTGTAGCTCCCCAGCTCTTGACCATTGATTCTCTGAAATTTTTGGATAAGCTTTTGTTTCACTTACTGTGTTTTGGGCTTGGGTTATTTGGGTTTGTGGGGTGTTTTTTTTGGGGGGTGGGGGTGTCATTTGAACTGCGATCCAGTGGTCTAGCTAGAGCAGATGCCAGGTGGTATTTGATGGTACTCTGAAACCAGAGAGTGGCATGAGCTCCCATAGTGTGTGAAGGTTAAGGCTGGCACAATGAAGGCCACGATTCAAGTGAAATTTCAGCAGCTTTCCAGAATCCAGATCTGCCTTCAAGGTGGTTGAATGTCCCTCCACATCTGCTGATCCTCAAGGTTGCTTCTGCTCTCAAAAGGGGGTGAAGGGGGTGAGGGAGGGGGAGAAAGCTGCTGAGAAAATTGTGTTATACGTCCCCTCAGCTGAATGTTTTAATTACTGGTTGGATTCCTGAAAGGGTGTGTGGGGCTTGGGGTAGAGTCATGCCTGTGTTTATATCTGCTGGCTTTCAGGGTCTTAGAAGGCAGGGAAAAAGGGAGACAGGCTTTGAAAAAAACCAAACCATAATAAAATTTGAATGTAAAACGGCAAAGAGCCTGCCAAAGGCAGGGAGAAGCTCTTGGCTGTAGGAGCCCGAAAGCAAAGCTGAGTTGGAAGGTCAATATTAATTTCATATTCCCAGGAAAAGCGGAGATTGAAAAAGAAATCTGGCTTCAGAAAGTTGCCTGTAGAGCAAGGGATGGGCAGGGTCCTCCCTCCAGCTGCGTCTCCTCTCTCAGGACATATTCCCAGAAGCATACCTGTGGTGAGGGTGCAAGGGTGGCCACACCGGTCCAGGCATCTCCCTGTTCATCCTGGGAGCATCCCGGCCTCACTGCAGTGTTCCTGGGCTCTGGGCAGCTGCTAATGTCAGCTGCAATTTGCTTTACAGTCTGCCTGCTGCCAGGGCTTTCTTATTGCTCGGGGTCCATCACCAGAATTATTTTCCAGTTAGGAATTTCAAGAATAATCTCCTGTGCCCTTCCTCCTATTAAAACCTCAGAAGGGGTTGGTGTGCCTCTGCTTTCATCAGACCATGAAGAAACGTGGTTGCAAACTCCTCTTTTTATATATTCACCCTACAGTTATGTACCCTTTCCTATTTTCACCATGCATCCCCCTGTATTTGGGACTACCAACCACGATTTAGGAGACAAGTCTTTTAAGTCCCTTGATTCCTGGCAGCTGGTTTAGAACCTAAGACAAGACAACTTCAAAACCTGGGGTTCCCCAACAAGTCACGGCTGGTGTGCTCAGTGTAACTTGATTTATCTTTGCTTTTTGAAGAAAACAAACAGAAAATAAGGAAGGTAAAAGATTATTTATTTTTCTTTTTCCTTAATTAAACAAGAGTCCTGGTTGCAAATACCCCTCTAGTAAAAGGAACCCCACGCTCTGCCCATCTTGGGTCCCCCTCACCCCCTGCAACATTTTTCACTGCTGGATGGTTTACTGGTTTGCCCAAGAACTTCTGATTTTTACTTGTGCCCGAAGCTGGACACCACCAGCTTGAAGCACAGGCTGGTATCAGAAATCTGTGAGGGATCTGCCTGGCTCAGGACTAACAGTGACAAGGTTTTACCGGACAAACTGTGTTGGCTGATGGTCCTGCTGGGCTAAGCAGAGGTGGCATGAGACGCTTCTGCATCCCTGTGTGCAGGGGATGCCTGGTTTGTGACAAGTATTAGTAGCTAATAGTGGATTTCTTTTTTAAAATTGTATTTAATTTTTAATTATTTGTTTGGCAACTTCCTTTAGATGCATCCAGGTACTTTGTTATTTTGTTCCCTGCTGCCAAATGCCATGGGGCAGTGTGTGGGAGGTCTGGGAGCATCTTCATGTAGAAGATTCCTCTTTTCTGGAAGGGAAAACAAGCGTTTTTAATGGGAAAGCGATGGTGCAAATACTTTTCCCCTTGCATTCCCTGCCAGTTCTCTTCCACTTCTGAGACCTGCCAACTCATTTCCTGCAAAATCCGGGGGATTTGTGGCCGGCTGCTGCAGCGCAGCACTGAGATGCTTCTTTTCATCTCAGCGTTGCTCCACGCATGCATGCATGTGATGGCAACGTGTCCGGGGAGCTCTGCAAGTCAGGGCTGGTGACCTCCAAATAAAGACCTCTTTGCAAACTTAGAGGTGGGATTTACTCACAGGAGACGTGCAAAGTCCACGTTCCGGTTGCCCTTTCTGGGCTTGCACGCCAGCCTGGCCCACAGGTGTTCCTCTACCACGCTGTCCTGGTTTCAGTCAGGATAGAGTTCACTTCACTTGTAGCAGCTGATGGGATGCTGTGTTTGGGAGTTACAATGAAAGCAGTGCTGAGAACACCCTGATGTTCTTAGTTTCAGTCAGACAGTCAAGGACTTTCTCAGCTTCTTCCTATTTCTCTCTTCAGGAGAAAGGAGGGGCGAAGCCAGGACAGGTGACCCAGATGGGCCAAAGAGAGTATTCCATGGCAATGACGTCCTGCCCAGGAGAACGGGGGGCTGAGGGGAGGAAGAAGAGGGGCGGTGGCGGGACGCGTGCTGCTTGGGGGGACGGTCGGGTTGCGGGACAGCTCTGGGTGGTACCTGAGTTGTGTGGGTCGGGGAGAAACTGCATTGGGGATCAAGAGTTTCATCTTCTTTTGCTCTAAAGTCCTGTTAGCATTGGGATATTTGATCTTTCTGTTCTCTTAGGAAACTCTCCTTATCCCAACCCACGGGCCTCTTAGTTTCTTGGGTTTGGAGTTATTTCCCCTTCCTTTTCCCTTCCCTTGTTTCCCCCCTTTTTCCCTCTTCCCCTGCTCTTTTCCTTTAAGGAGCAGGCAGCTGCGTGGATCTCGGCCCACAGCCGGGGGAAACCACGACACACGCAAATACGCTCAGCGAGGCTGTGCGTTCACCTAGTGCCTCTGCTGACTCTTCTTGCCCCTCTGCTTCGATCCACAGTCATGGATATCTGCTGGCTGGAAAAAGCCGAGGGGCCCTGCAGGAACTTTGTGCTGAAGTGGTACTACGACCCCAAGACCAAGAGCTGTGCCCGGTTCTGGTACAGCGGCTGCGGCGGCAACGAGAACAGATTTGACACGCAGAAAGAATGTGAAAAAGTCTGCACCCCTGGTAAGCAGCGTGCGCGGAGAGGACCCCGGCCCCGGCACTCCCCGTCGGGTGCGTGGCGGTAGTGACATCAGAGTGGTTGTGGTGCTGGCAGTTGTTAACCCCTTTGCCCTCCCTCAAAAATCCCACGCAGCTTCCCAAGGGTGAAATAAACCTCCTTTCTTCCCCTCCTCCCAGGCACCATCAACCCTGGCGCGGTGATGACGACAGAAACATAGAGCCAGCGACCTCACATACCTCTGAGACAGCCAGGAGCATCAGCCCTTGCCACCTTACCCCTATAGAAGCTAAGGGTATAGACTACCTTGCACTGTGCTATTCCATGCTTTTAACTTCCCAGCAAACCTTGAAGGAAGCGTTTTGCTGCATGACCTATCAATATGGTGCTAAACCCTTCGTGGACTGAGTGCTACTACGTGTGTCCGGGTTATATCGTATCGCTTCAACATTACCAAATATTTACCTAATTGCAGATTGTTATCGCCTTTCAACACGGCTCTAAATTACCCTTTCTTTCCGATTCCGGCAGTCTGCCTGGCTAAGGCACTGTAAAAATGAGAAAAGGGGAGGGGGGGTGGGGGTGGGGGAAGGAAAAAAAAAGATTTAAAAAAAAAAGAAAAAAAAAAAACAAACACATCATCATAATTTCACTGCCACCGTGTTACGCGCTTGCTTTCATTGTTTTCATAACTGAGCATAACTTTATGGGGGAAGCCTTGGTGGAAGAGAGTCGCTAATTCTGATTAATGAGCAGTTTGATAGGGGTTGTGGGTTTTTTTTTTTCCCATTCTTCCTTTTTTGCTTTCTTTTTGTTGTTGTCGGTGGTTTTTTGTTGGTTTCCTTCATTGTTTTATTTTATATCAGTTTTTGTTTTCTCCTTTGGCTGGGTTAGATTCCAAACTAGACCCCTCGTGCGCGGTTCTAACACACGCGGCCAACCCAACTAGCGAGGATAAAAAGGAAGCAAGGTTTCCCAACGCAAAATGCACTGCTGGGACCAAGGCCTCAGTTATAGCAAATTTGTTTTCTTTTAAATTGTGGTGTTAGGATGCCTCCAGCATCCTCATGATGTTGTTATGTTTTATGAAATGCAAAAGCAAAAGCGAGTCGGGGGGAGGGGGGAGGGCAGGGGTGGGGGGGAGCAGTGGGCGGGAGGAGGAATTTTTATTTTTATTGTGGATTCTGTGTCAGGAAATCTATACAAAGAACTTTTAAATAAAGTCTAATGGAGGTTTTGAGAAACTCCTGGGTTTCGTCTTCATTTAAGTCCGCGGTGGGCGTGGGGTGGAGTGGTTTTCCAGGGTCTGGGAAGCATTTATTTTTCACTGGGGAATCCCAGCAGCCCTTAAAGGGAGGATGGATACTCAGGGGTTCATCACGGAGGTGCTGCTGGTAATCTGGAGTTTTCCAGCTTGGAAAAAGGTGGAAACTGGGATGTCTTGGGTGAAATCTTCATCCTGGAGGAATTTAAGCTCAGCTGGATGTGGCCCTGAGCAACCCAGGGGGCTCAGCTGGCCCTGCTTTGAGCGGGGCACTGGACCAGAGGCAGCCAGAGGTCCCTTCCACCCTGCAGGAATTGGTGTCCCCATGGGCTTTTTTTTTTTTGGGTGTCTCCTTTACCATCCACAGCCCTGCTGCCTTTATCCAAGCTCATCCAAGGAAGCTAAATTGCTCTGCCTTTCCAACCCCCCCCCCGCCTCTAAAAGCCTGGAAAAGATAAACTCGGTCCCTCCAAGGCATGAGGCAGCTCTGGGCTGTCGGGCTGAGGTCTTAAATTCCCCTGAGCCTCACTTGTGGGCTGCTGCAGGTGGGGGTTTGTAACACTTCCCAGTGAGATTGGGATGGACTGTGGGGATGCTCAGAAGGAAGAAGTGAAATCTGCAGGTGGCTGAATGCCCAAACCAACGAAGGTCCACCGGGGAGAATCCATTTGCTGGCTGCTGGAGAAGCAGGTTGCGTTGGTTAAACTTTGGAAAGGAGGCCAACCTTACAATTTAGGGCTTCCCCCATGGATTGGGTTGGGACTGCCAGAAGGAGAAGGCCACCTGGTGTGCTCACCTGGCCCATGCTTTGGGCTGCCACTTTCTGAAGCAATTCAGGTGGGTCTTCAAGGACCGTAAGGCGAGACACTCTGCATATGCTGAACATGATGCCTCTAAAGGCAGCCCTCCCAACACCATTTACAAGATGAAATTACACTGGCCAGGCACCTCGTGCTCCCTGTCCATGATCCACAGGGCTCCAAGAGGCTCACCTTGGCTTGTCCAGGTGAGTGGGGCTGCAGATTCATCACAGCAAGAGGAGCACGTAGGGCTGCTCTATGCTTTGTCCCTGCAGGGATTTACATTTTTAGGTGTCCCAGCTTTTATGCCACTCTCAGCACGCGGAGCAGCCCAGATCCCCAAATTTTCCATCGGTACCAAGCCGCTTGTGCAGAGATAGGGGACAGCAGGGATGCTGCGCGGCTGGGGCAGGGCTGAGCCCTGTCAGTCACGCTTGGGAAGCCGTGCTGTTTATTTGACGCCCTCTCCAAGCACATCACAAGGGCTTCATTAAAAAAAAAAAACAGGGGATTTTAATAATTTTATTAATTGGCTCTTGCAATGGCCGCATCCAGCTGTGGCTGCTCCAGCAGACAAAGCAGCCTGCCCTGCATGTCACTGTGCCCAGGACCCCCTGTTTTTCCCTGTCCTCACAGGGCATATAAGTTGCATCTAGGTCAAAGACACCCACAAATCATCCTTTCCACCAGTCTCCCACCCTGCTGCAGCACGAGAGAGGCTTTCCCAATGCCGGTGCTGCCCCTATTTCCCAGGAAAGCTGCTTTTGATGGACCTTGCATCACTCCAGGATGCGAGGGCGCAGCCCGGGCTTTCACGGCATGCTGGGGGCGGGGGGCGGAGGATGGCCTGGAAAGGGGCCCCCCTGTCCCCTCCCATCCCCAGTGCGTTGGAGCCTCGTCTCCCGAGCCTTTTAAGGAAGCCCGTTACGCCCTGGGCCCCCGGCCAGCGGCTGCGCGGGGTTACACATGGAAGTCATCTGCAGCTGGGACCGCATCTGCCAGCGTGGCTGCGGGACCAGACCAGGAGTAAAAATAGCTCAGCCCAGCCCTGCAACGCCCTCCCCTCCCCCTGCCCTGAGCAGCTGCTCCGCTCCCGGCTGCTGATGGTTAGCCCCAAAACCCACACCCTGCTGCTCTGGGGGTGGCCTCCACCATCTCCCACCACCATTGATTAGCACCCCCATGCTGCAGATCCAGCTAGCATCCTGCCCCCCGCCCTCACCAAGCCTCCCCTTAGGAGAGGGGGCTGCTTCCCCAATGATTCATTGCAGACAGAGCAGCTCTGTCTAAACAGTTCCCATTCCCATTCCCTGAGGAAACCATTTCTTAGCGGCATCCTGAAAGAAATGTGGGTGTTGTGCTGATGAACTCAACATAGAAATGATGTATGCAAGGAGCAAAGGGGGAGGCAACCCATGGTGGGGAGGGGGCTTCCTCTAGGTGGGACTTCTTACACAGGTTCTCCTGCATGAGAAATGACCACGGTTTTGCTTCGAAAGGTACAGTGTCAGCCTTCCACGTCTGCCTGGGGGGTCACACGGCAAAGACTCAGTTGCCCAGAAAGGTTGTGGGAACCCCATCTCTGGCAGTGTTCAAGGCCAGGCTGGATGGGGCTCTGGGCAACCTGAGCTAGTGAAGGTGTCTGCTCATGGCGGGGGGTGGGGGTGGGGGTGGAACTAGATGCTCTCTGAGGTCCTTTCTAACCCAAAGTATTCTGTGAGTCTCTGATTATGTGACTTAGACCCATCATTTCCTCGTAAGCTGAGGGCACGGCGTGAAATAAAAGAGCTTCACTGAAAGTAAAGTCTCCCAATGAAGACCTGATTTGTGGGATAACGCTGCTGAGAAAGTCTCTCCATCTTCTGGCACAAGCCCTGAGCGAGCAGTGGAGGGTATGTCCCACAGTTGGGCTGATGTTCTCAAACCCTTGGATTGTGGCTGGGAAAGGACTTATGTGCCTGAAAACCTGCTTTCTGGAGGCACACCAGCCTAATCCATATCCTATTGCTCTCTACAAACTGCATCTCTCATTGCCAAACCACAAGAGCTACATCACTTCTTCTAAGGGCCAAGGCACCTTGTAAAGCAGGTCAGCATCAGTGGAGATGGTAACCTGGCATTCTCCTCCTGCTCTAGCCTTCTCGCGCTTTCTTTTGGATAGGCCTGGCCATATGGTTTAGTTTAGACTTTTAGACCAGGACATCCTCCTAAAATGAAGTGTGCATGCAAGAGGGGACTTTGTGGCTTCTTCTGGGCAACCTTGGTGTGAAATACTTTGTGAGCAGGGTTAGAATCACAGAATGTGTTGGTCTGGAATGGACCTTTAAAGGTCATCTAGTCCAACCTTCCCCCTGCAGTGAGCAGGGTTGCTGGTAGCTCTGCTGTCTGGGACAGTATTAGCATTAGGACTTGAAGACAAAGCATTAAATCCAAAGCTTGGACATTAAATCCAAGGCAGGGTCAACCCAAAATGCAGCAGCCCTCCAAAGGTTTGTCTAACCTGTTCCCAGGAACTCCAGGGATTTAAGGAGAAGTGCCCTGAAGGGTGAGAGTGGACAGTCCTTGGGACAAACTGCTACCACCAGCAACAGCTGGCCTCAAAGCTCACTTGCCATAATTGAAGTCCATCAGGTTTTGGATGAACACACAGCCCTTGGATGCAAGGGAGCCACGAGTCCGTGGGTGACAAACCACAGGGTGCAACACCAGAGCAGAGACACAATGTTTTGCGACACCGATGGTGTCCTAAAAAACAAAGAGCAGGACATGTGGTGGTGTTAAGCACCGCAGCCAGACCTTTAAAAGTAGGACAGCATCGGCATGTGATGCTTGGTGAGGTTCTGGTGCTGCTGCAGCTTTGCCTTTAATCACAGACTTCTTGGGAAACTTTTACAAGGAGAGGCAAAGTGGCTTGTACACATTTTATTAGCCAGTGTTAAATTTATTGGATCAATAAAAGGAGCCAGATTAAAAGTGTATGGATGTAGACATGTACCTGCCCGGCTCCTCTCAGCTTAAGTGGGTTGTCCAGCAAGGAAGAAGGTGTTATCTACACTGGCTGCTCCTGGAAATCAGGGCTGTATCCGAGTGCTTCAGCAAAGATGCAGATAAACCTGAAGCAGCTGAGCCTGGAGAAAGGGTGTAAAAGACATCAGCATGGGCATTTCCTCAGCTGTGGGCTTTTTGAGTGGTCCTCACCCTACCCATCGTCCCTCCTTGCTTCAGCCTCCTGTCTGTGAGATGAAAATAATACATCTCCAAATCCCAAACATCATTAAACCTCTGAGGAACAAGGGAATGATGAGCTGAGCTAAGGGCATCTGGAAGATTCCAAGATTGTTTAGGTGATATGGTGCTTTCTGCCCACATGTCACAGCCCTTGCACTGCCATAAGCCCTTTGGGGCAGGATCATAGAATCATAAAATCATAGAATCATAGAATCACAGACTGGTCTGGGTTGGGAGGGACCCCAAGGATCACAGAGTTCCAACCCCCTGCCACAGGCAGGGCCACCAACCTCCAGGCCTGGAGCTACACAAGGTTGCCCAGGGCCCCAGCCAACCTGGCCTTCAACACTTCCAGGGATGGGGCATCCCCCACCTCTCTGGGCAGCCTGTTCCAGCCCCTCACCACTCTCTCTGTAAAAAAACTTCCCCCTAATATCTAATCTGAACCTTCCTTCCTTTAGTTTTAATCCATCCCCCTTGTCCTGCCAGTGTCTGCCCTTTGAACAAGTTGATTCCCTGATGCTTGATCCCAAAGGAGCTGCATCCAGCCAGGAGCTCAAGCTGGCTGCTGCTGGCCCCTCTGCCACCGAGATGGGCATCCCGGGTGCCCTTAAATCCTGAGGTACCTCTAAACCCGTGATGAATACAGTCTCAGCCTGGGGACCACTCACAAAATGGCAGCAGGCAGCTGGCTGGATGCGCGGCCTGTCCGAAAGCGAAACCCACCCCCTCCCCATCCCCCCTAGTTAAATTAAACTGGCCGTGGTGGGGTAAACAGCCCCAGCAAAGAGCCAGGCCTGCGCTCCAGCTGCGGGATGATTTACGAGACAGCAGGAGCGGGGCTTTTCTTGGGTTAAACAGAGCAGATCCGAACCAGATGTCTAACCTTTATCTCGCTTGCTGGGGAGACAGAGGAGCAGACGGGAGGGGGAGGTAGGGGATGGGGGGGGGGGGGAGAGAGAGGAGAGAGAGAGAGAGAGAGAGAGAGAAAGACGTTTGAGTTTCCATTAGCTGCCACTCCGCTGTCTTCCAAAGTCAGCTCATAAAGAAAAACGACCGCCACCAGCCAGGAAACTTTTCCTTTGGTGAGCTGTATGTTTTGTTTCGCCCTCCGCTGCTATAGCGACGGCGCTGAAGGGAAAGCGCAGCCGGCTGCGGATGAGCTCACCCCTTTGCTCCATGAAAAAAAGCTGATATCATAAAGACACAGCCCCGGGCCGGCGATTGAAGATGCGCACGTAGGCACAGCCTGTGCGGTGGTCTCTGGGAAAGTGAGGCTGGGAAGGGGGAAGGACAGCAGGAGGTTGAGGCACCCATCTTTTGGGGTTGGTTTGGTTTTTTTTTCCCACCCAGGGAGGTAGGGAGACACTTGGGAGAGACATGGGTGCTGCCTTGCGTTCCCAGGGAAGCGGCGGCTTTCGGCCACCCGTGATGAAAAGCTTTCTGTACATCCCCATACAAGCAGTGGGGATTTCCAAACCGAGACCCTCCGAGCTCCACGCCTGGACAGGCAGGAGAATACCCAGGGAATAACATCCAGCTCTCAAACCCATTAGTCTTAGAAAAGGAGGCAGAGGGGAGAACTCATCACTCCACAACTACCAGCAAGGGTTGCAGAGATGTTGGGGTTTGTCTCTTTGTCTTGGGTGATAGGACGAGAGGGAATGGCTTAAAATTGCCCCAGGGGAGATTTAGGTCAGATATCAGGGAGAATTTCTGTACTGAAAGGGCTGTCAGGCATTGGAACAGGATGCCCAGGGAGATGGTAGAGTCATCATCCCTGGAGGTGCTTAAAAAGTGTGTGGATGTTGTGCTTAAGGAGATGATCTAGATGTCGACCAGGCAGGGTTAGGCTGTGGTTGGACTCGATGATCTTAAAGGTCTCTTCCAACCCCGGTGATTCTATGACTCTATAAAAAACACCCCTACAGCTCCCAAGCCTGGGGTGTTTGGGCACCTCAGTGGGGTGCTGGGGATCTCATCTGAGACGTGAGTGTCTCAATTTTAGGGTATCTTAGTGGGCAAAGCCGGTTAAGCCATGACTTGGGAAAAAAGAAGATTACAAAGATATAAATTATTTAAGCACACAATTCATATATATATGTATAGTTTATAAAAGGGAGCCACAAGATTGCGAGCGTGGTCAATGAACCAAAGAGGGGCTGGAAGGCCTGAAAAGGCAAGGGAAGAAGTTGCCAGGGATGAAAGCAGCAGATTGTTAGTTCTGAAATCCTTGTCCAGTTTGCCAGCGGTGATTAACCCTGCAGATGGGGAGGCTGTGTTGGAGGGTAACAAAAACCCCAAGGAAATAAAAAATGAGCATTGCATTAAGACATCAGCTGAAATATTGCAGAGGGCACAACACAGCCCTTGTTGGAAATAACCAGGCTGCTGCAGCGTTCGTGTTTCAGGCTCCCCTGCTCCAGCATCCTCGGATTTACGGATGGCAGCAGCATGTAAATCTGGGATGATGGCATTAGCACTTGCTGTCTAGCAACTAGGAGTTTAAACTGGTGCCATTTGGAAAGGAAAAGTTAAATATGCTCACTCACTGCCCACACTTTGGGTTTTCTCCTCTTCCCCCCATCCCCTCCGTGGATATCTGGCAATTTTGTGGCAAGAATGGTTTTCTAAGTAAGAGATGATCAATGGTTTAAAGAGGCTCTGTGCAGTGGGAGGATGGAATATGCTGAGCCTGACATTTCCTGTTAACCCACAGCTCTCGTGGCAGACACATTTTTGACCCAGTTCATTCTTTTAAGGCTGCTGGGAAGGAGAAATCGCTCCAGAAAAGCCAGTGGACCCAGTGCCGGGGTCTCTCCTCTGCAGCTCACCAGGTAAAACCCATGTGCACATCCAGCACTCAGGTGGGTTTGGGACGCACAGGAAGAAAAGATGCCAAAGCCAAATTTCCAGAATAATTACCTGAACACCTTCATTTCCTCAGTGCTTTCTCACCCCGTGTACCCCCTGCATTCCTCTTCCTTGGGATGCAAAAGCTGTGCATCACTCTCAGTGCCACCCCAGCAATGGATAAAGGTGGTCCTGGATTGGGTCCTTACTGAGCTTAATTCTTTTATTTAATTAAGGTTATTTCTCCCCCTGGGATGGAAACAGCCACGGAAGGAAGGCAGAGGAGCACTTACTACCTGGAGCAGCTTGGAATCATAAAATCATAGAGTCATAGAATTGTAGGGGTTGGAAGGGACCTCCAGAGATCATGGGGTCCAACCCCCTGCCAAAGCAGCTCCCTAGGACATTTCACTCAGATAGGCATCCAGACGGGGCTGGAATCTCTCCAGAGAAGGAGACTCCACCACCTCCCTGGGCAGCCTGTCCCAGGGCTCCCTCACCCTCACTGGGAAAAAGTTCTTCCCCATGTTGGTGTGGAACTTCCTGTGCTCCAACTTGCAGCCATTGCCCCTTGTCCTGTCCCCACAGACACTGACAAGGGGCTGGCTGATTCCCCCTGCATCCCCTGCTTAAGATAATTATAAACATTAATTAGGTCCCCCCTCAGTCTTCTCTTCTCAAGGCTGAACAGTCCCAGCTCACTCAGCCTTTCCTCATAGGGGAGATGCTCCAGCCCCTTCATCATCTTCGTAGCCCTTCTCTGGACTCTCTCCAGGAGATCCCTGTCCTTTTTATCCCAGGGAGCCCAGCACTGGACACAACACTCCAGGTGGGGCCTGACCAGGGCAGAGCAGAGGGGGAGGATCACCTCCCTTGACCTGCTGCCCACACTCCTCCTGATGCCCCCCAGGACCCCATTGTCTCTCTCAGCCCCCAGGACACACTGCTGGCTCATGGCCAACCTGTCATCCATCAGGACCCCCAGGTCCTTCTCCACTGAGCTCTTCTCCAGCAGGTCATCACCCAGCCTGT
The DNA here is from genome assembly GCA_027925045.1 of Hypotaenidia okinawae. Classification (NCBI taxonomy): domain Eukaryota; kingdom Metazoa; phylum Chordata; class Aves; order Gruiformes; family Rallidae; genus Hypotaenidia; species Hypotaenidia okinawae. The sequence continues at coordinate 4,115,990 of BSDF01000007.1, forward strand.
ACTGATAGAAACGGTTGCTCCTTCCCAGGTGCCAGACTCTCCACTTGCTTTTGTTGAACCTCATCTGGTCTCTCCCTGCCCAGCTCTCCAGCCTGGCCAGGTCTCTCTGGATGGCAGCGCAGTGGAAGATACTGCAAAACTACCTGACAGGTTGTAGGCATCAACCTGGGACTAAAAGCAACAGGAATCTTAAAAATAAAAGTATCTCTCTGAAAAACTCCAGAAGATGAGCCAACAAGGTCTCTGAGGATGGCCACAGCTCATTATGCAGGCATATAACACAGGCAAAGCTCAGCGTGGGCACCACAGAGTCCTTAGTAGCTGCACTGGGTGATGCCTGCCTATTGCCTGTAAGCTTAGGAGACCCGTGCTAATTCTCCTAACAAGAGGAATGAACATTCTCCTCCCAGGAGAGAATCTTCCTCGAAATGGGCCAGGTCAGAGTGTCCCCATGACACAGCCCAAAGAGCCCCTTTTCGCCCGCTTCCCAGCAGGATGGGGAAGATGGGCTGGGTTCAGCAGCCAGGAGCAAAAGCCTTGGTAGCACTAGAAATCCTATCTGCTCCTCAGAGGAGCTTGGCGACTGCTGAAGGGTTTGGTATCAAACCAGCTTCGTTCTGAGAGCGGGAGGTGAGAGAGGAAGCCAGGCATCAAGCCTGCATGCCACGGGGATGGGGTGAACCCCGGATTTAAGAGCTTGACTTGAGGTTTGCCTCCCATGTGTAGGGCTTTTGCCCCCAAAAAGCCAACCAAATCTGGTTCTGCCCCATTTTCCTGCCAGCAGCAGAGCACAGCATCGGTGCCTCGGGAAGGGGGACAGGGACAGGGGTGGTGACTCTTCTCACACTGGGATCGCAGCACTCTGTGGCTCTGGGGAACACTGACCGGCACATCTCCATTTTGCACCCCAGAAGGCGGATTTCTTTTTCCCCCAGTAAGGTGCTGATCAACAGGTTTTTTAATCCCTCTAAGGCATCCCTGATCCGTGTGACCCACACCCCTCCACCCAAAGCCCCCAGTTTGAGACCTCAGCTTTGCACCTGGATATTTGAGCATCGATCACTCAGTTAGGAAGCAGCACACTGAAAACGCTTCCACCGCTCCGCTACTGCCGCTGCAACAGGCAGCTGCTGGAACACTGCCTCCTCCTATTTTTTTCTTTTTTTCTTTTCTTTTTTTTTAATTTTATTTTTGGGAATAAAAAGGCTTTTTTGTTTGCAGTCTGGAGCCAAACTCATTGCAAAAGAGCAGGCTGTTCCCTGGTCAGCCCTGTGCATCGTCCCTACAGCTGTGTTCCATCGCGGTGCTGGTGGTCACGTAAAGATGGGCAGGAGAACATCCCCTTTGCAAATTTTCTTTAACACCAGCCCCCGTAAGCAGTGAGCTCAGCCCCCTTCCAAGGGGGCTCAAGGGTTTATCAGGCCTGTGCCGTGCTGATGTGCCCACGTCCCTGGCTCCCCTGAGCTCAAACCTTTACCCAGACGCACTTCCCTACACAGGGACAGTTCCTGAGACAGGGCTTCATCCTGACTCAGTTTGCAAAGCCTATTCTGGTGTGCTGCATGCCAAGAGGCTCTGTGTGATGAGTTTCCCAGCCTCAGCAGCGTGGGAGCACGAGGGGTGGCAGGCGCGTAGTGCCAAAAATCCACTACCTCCTTTCCACCCCGCCTTCGCTCCTTTGGCACTTCTCAGCCACGCGTGGAAATCACTTGGATGTTTGGAAGCTGGGGAAGGCATCTCCTTGCACAGCCAGGGCTGGCTCAAGACAACTCTAAGCTCCAAGCTCCAGTTGCCACCCCCTAGCCAGCCAGAGGCAGAAAAGCAGCTACAACGACTCAACGCAGCAGCAATTCTGGTTTACCATGGGTTGGCTAACACTTTTGCCGGTGCAGGTGGGAGAAGATGAGTAGAAAGGCCTTGCTTCTGCAGAAAAGGCATCTCCTAGAGCCCTGCCACCTCCTCCTCCCCGAGCACAGCTCCCTACGTGTCTGTCTGCACCAGAAATCTCAGGAATTTCCACTGCACCGCTCACAGGAAATCTCTGCATTTTTCACAGATGTGCCTATGAAGGGACACCGATTGCACAAGACAGTCTGAGGGAGAGTACAGAAAAAGAGGGGCGGGGGGGGGTGGGGGGTGGGGGGGGGATGAGTGGTGGTGGGGAAACCAACCAAAGACAAAAAAACCCTGCTTGGAAAAAGCAGTCAGAAGTTTTGAAGCACATCCAGACCGCTGCTCTGGAAATGGAGCTGAACAATCTTGTGACATCAGGATCTCTCAGGAGGATGCTGCTCTTTCCCAGCTGTAAAGCCCTGGGAACGTCGTTAGCGGCCCGTGATGGACTTTGGAAGAGCTGGAAAGATGATGCTGTGGTGCCCCAAGCAGTGTCTCGCAGCGAGTTTCCCATCGAACGCCCACACAAGAGTCTTGCAACGTGGTGCTGTGAGCGTGAAACGCACATCTCCAGTGAAACACACATCTCCATTGGTCATTACTTTGCTCTGAAGGCCCAGTCCATGGCAGCTGAAGAGCATGGGGCTGGACAGAGAAGGAGAAGGCATCTTCCGGGCCTTCTTCTGGTTATTTCTTTGCTTCAAATAGCTCCCTGGGCTTGGGGACAGGTATCCCTGGGAGCCATCAGACCTTGGTGGTCAGGAGAGGCTCTCCTCAAATGTCGGGAGCTGCCCAACTCCTCTCTGGTCTGAATCTTTTTTTGAATTTTTGGTGAGAAGAGAGAGTTTTTGTGAAGGGATGCTCGTTTGCAAAATTAAAAGGCAGCTTATAGAGGCAAGAGAGCACATTGCAAGCAGCCAGCACAGTGTGGGCACACCAGAGCTGTCTGCTTCCCCAGGGACCCCTGCCCACTGTGCTGCCAGCCCACCCTTCCCTTGCTCCAGCAGCTCCCACCACTTCCCCACGATGGTGATTTCAGGCCATCCTGTTGTCTGTCAAGAACTGGGTGGGTGGGGGGTGAGGGGGTTACATCTCACTCAATACCCTCCCGCAGGCTTCACCTTCTGGAAACGGGGTGGGCTTGAGCCAGACCCCAAGGCCCATCACCCTGGCCTCAGGGCAGCCAGCCCAGCTCTCCTCTGCGGGGTGCAGCGATGTTTTTCCCGTCTGTTTCCAGCAAAATGAATGCTTGGCTACCTGGATCTGCCCTGGCTCTGATGGCACATGGTAGCCCTGCGCTCACCGGGCTGGGTCTGGGCCCCACCAGCGGCCTGCACCAGGCTGAGCCACGGCTGAGCATCGTCTCGCTGCCTCCCACGCAGATCCGGGACCCAGCGGTGAGCCGCATTAGCTCATTGTTGGGGTGCTGCCAGCCCAAGCAAGGAGGGAAGGGAAAGAGAGGGAAGACAGCACAAGAAAAAGGAGGACTAAAAAAGGAAGGGAAAGGGAAAAAAAAAAGGCAAAATACCAAAGGAGAAATATATATGTATGTAAGAAAATAAATGAAAGCAGTAAGTAAGAAAGCAGAAAGTAAGAAAAGAGGAAAGAAGAAGGATAAAAGGAAAAAAAAAGGGAAAAAAAAAAAAAAAGGAAAAAAGGGAAAAGGGAATAAAAAGGGAAAAGGGGAAAAGAAAAAAGAAAAGGGACAAAAGAAAAGGGGAAAAAAGAAAAGGAAAGGAAAAAAAAAAAGAAAAAAAAAAGGGAAAAAGGGAAAAAAGGGAAAAAGGAAAAGGGAAGAAAAGGGAGAAGGGAAAAAACGGGAAAAGGAGGGGAAAGGGAAAGAAAGGGGGAAAAAGGGGGGAAAAAGGGGGAAGGGGGAAAAGGAACGCCCCAAGGCCAAGCCCAACAAGTCGAGGAGGTGCCTGGGGGTGGGCCAGGGGCTGGGCAAGCCACTGAGCCGAGGGACGCCCTACTCTGCCGAAACCAGCATCCCCACCAAATCTAGAAATGGGGGAAAAACTTCTATCATCTTCAAATCCTCCTGATGCCTTGCACAATGCTTTGATCCCTACGTGTATTTTGCTACATGCAGACGCAGCTAAGCCAGCCTCTCTGCCCCAGAGGGGGACGCAGGGGTGACCGAGGGGTTCATGACAGGGGGGAACAGCAGCAGCATGCACTCGCACAGCGAGGGATGCGAGTAAATAAGCTGCCGTTTGGAGAAACACGTGTTTTGAAAGACCCCGCTCTCCTCTCCGGGCTGGCTAAGACGGGAGGATGATTTATGAGGAAAGGCTGAGAAGATTGGGACTGTCCAGCCTTGAGAAGAGAAGACTAAGGGGGGACCTAATTAATGTTTATAATTATCTTAAGCAGGGGATGCAGGGGGAATCAGCCAGCCCCTTGTCAGTGTCTGTGGGGACAGGACAAGGGGCAATGGCTGCAAGTTGGAGCACAGGAAGTTCCACACCAACATGGGGAAGAACTTTTTCCCAGTGAGGGTGAGGGAGCCCTGGGACAGGCTGCCCAGGGAGGTGGTGGAGTCTCCTTCTCTGGAGAGATTCCAGCCCCGTCTGGATGCCTATCTGAGTGAAATGTCCTAGGGAGCTGCTTTGGCAGGGGGCTTGGACCCCATGATCTCTGGAGGTCCCTTCCAACCCCTACAGTTCTATGATTCTATGATTTGTGGCCACGAATCCCCACACGAGATTTGGAAGAGGTCCCTTGTTGACGTCCTGGCTGCTGTCTCTTGCTCTAAGGGCCAGACTGGCGGGAAAAAAAGGAAAAAAAAAGGAGAATTCAATCAACATTTCCAATAACTTGTGCGATCACCATCGTCTGCTCCGGCTTCGGCGCAACCGGGAACGCCGCGCATGGTGAAAGGGTCTGGGGTGGGGGGTTACAGCCTGGGATGGCTGCTCCCCTCACCTCTCTGCATCCCAGCTGGTGAAAAACACCACTACATTTTTCCAGAAAAACTGCACAAGTTCTGCAGAAACCTGCTCCAGCCACAGGTGAACCTTGATTACCGAAAGCCCACGTCTTCCCCGTTGCTCTCTTTGAGTACAACAGCTGCCTTTTGTGCCCTCATTCATCACCCACTTCCCCAGACATGGCCCGATGGAAGCAGTTATTTTGGTACCTTGGATACTGCAGTACCCCTCACTGCACCTTGCCACAGAGCACCAATAAAGGCATTTAACCATCCTCTGGGAACCGTAACAGCATCTTCGAGCCAGGGTTTTATTCATCTTGTCCCTTCAGGACCCAGGCTGGAGGACATACACAGGTTGGAGGCTGTGTGCTCACACACCTCCCCCCCAAACCACACCAACAAATTTGGTGATGCCAACATGAGAGGGACAGACATAGCTACGGCTGTCCCACCTGCACTGTGATTTTTCTGGAAGTGATTTTACATGTGAGGCAAGGTGGAAAAGGAGCCTCTCCTCCCAACAACGAGCCCAGTCCCACCAATCTCCTGAAAACCCATGTGAAAAGCAAGCGAGGTTCAAGCATGATTTGAGCTGTTCCTTATTAGCGTGAGACCCAGAGCTCAGGGTGGAGCAGGGGGTCTGCTTCTCCGTGCATCACCCAAGGGGATGCTACCCTGCCCCAAATTCTCAGTCCCACTGGGATGGGGCTTTCCATCCTTCCACAGTAGCGACTGTTCTCACTGGGATGTTCTCCCCACGCCCAGGGGTCTGTCAGGGACACCCTGATTTTGCAGCTCATCACCCAGTGCTGGAGGTGAAATTATCGGATCCATGGGCAGTTTGTCATCATGACTCAAACCCTGCATGTGGCAAAGGGGCAGGACTGGGACAAGAGACTGGTGGGGAGGTGTCTTGGAAGAGCAAAGAGGAGGAATAAGAAATGTTATGGGAGAGCATCAGCCAGCTACCAAGGAAGGGAGATGCATGACCAAGCACACGGGCCAGTTTGCAATCCATGCGGCCAACAGGGACGCGCCCAGTGAGGAGGAAACCTCCTGGAAAAGGGCTGAGGGGAAAGTCTTGTGCTGGTGCAGAAAAAAGACGTGATGACCTCATGCATCTCACCTGGCCCTAGGTTTTATGGCATCAGCACACATTCCTGAGCAAAACCACACCAACCTAAACCTCCTAACGATGAGTCCCAGGCACCACTGCCCAGGGAAGCATCACAGTCACTCCCGCACTCACCCCACGCGTGCTGGAGTTTTCTCCTGCCTTAAAATCAAGGACAAACCCAACAAGGAGCAGAGAAATAAACTCCTTTCCTCCTCTGTATTCCCAGTCCACATGTAAAACCGGCAAAATCTTCTCTGCATAGGAGCAGAGATTAATTAGATTGCAATTAAATTGAAGTGGGGGGAGGCTTAGGTTCCTTCTGAGCAGCGGCATCAGCTTTGCTACTGCGCACCCGGTCCCACCTAACTCTGCTCTGCTCCATGGATGCTTCCCTCCTCAGGACCACACGTGGCACATATATATTATATATTAAGAGAAACCCAGGACTTGTCTGGGTGCTGAGCCATGTTTGTAGAGCAGGGCCAGGCTTTTTGCCAGTGTGCTGGAAACAAGAGTGAGCGAGATGGTGAGGAGTGCATTAGCATCACTTAAGCCTTTGGTAGCGAAGGGGTGTGAGCTGGCCGTGGTGTGATGCATCAAGCTTCAAGGTCCACCAGAAGCCTAAAATAATTTGTTTCTCCATTCAGCAGCAGCAGAAGAGAAACCTCTCACACAGCCCACAGAAGAGAGGGAATCTCCTTTCCCGGACAAACCAGATGCTGTGCAATGCAATTAGCCATAATTAGCAGGCTACGGGCCAGTGGCAGGATGTCTGCACTGCAAGTCACTGTGCCAGGCATCACTTCGCTGGTGGGGCCAACTGCCCTTGCTCAGCTTCCCTCGGATGCCAAGTTGAGGGTTTTTTTGTGCTCAGATGTTCTGGGGCTGGAGAAGCTTCAAAAAATAATTATCTTAATTATTGTAGGGCTATAAATTGGTGTTGAAAAGGTGGAGAGGGAAACTCGTCCAGCTCTTACTGACACACTCCTAGACCCAGGGTAAATTATAGCTGACTTTTTAATTTTGGTCTGATTTTATCACCCTTTCTAGGAATCAGAAGGCAGAAACAAGTTCAACAGTTCAAGTTCCAGTGGGTGCAGCAGGTTTGGAGACCGAGATATTCCCCACCCCAGACACCTGGCCTTCTCCAGGGCCACAAATCTGCCAGGTTTCTGCTCCCACGCAGCCATATATGTGCAGTGATCAGGCAGTAGGAGTGCCACCTGCTGACACTGGAGCCTGTATAGCATCGCCTATACATTAATACCTTCTCTGCTGAGATCACCTTGCCTGTCTCCAAGGCAAGGCTGTACCCTCCTGGTGCCCAGTCTTAGGGAAACACTGCTGGTGATGGTGGTCCTCACCCACCCAACAAGAGAGGACGTTGGCTGCTCTGATTTTGGACCCTTTCTTTTATAGCTGGTGGCTTTGTGTGGGGTTTTTTGATGGGGAGAGGCTGGGTGACTCACCAGAGAGACTTGAGGGCTCACAAAGCAGTGCTGAAACCCCACCAGCATCTCCCCACACAGAGCTTGTTGGGCTGGGAGCAATGGAAAATATCTTATGATGCCTTCCAGTAAGGCCAGTTCGTCACTATGCAAACCCTCACCAAGGCCATACAGGGTTTTACAGATTGGTTTTAAGACCCAACTTGTTTCCACCCCAACCACGGTTTGGTCCCTGCAGGGCTCTTGGCAGCTGGAAGAGGTTTCAGTTGTCCAAGTGCTGGGAAAGGGCTGAGGAAACCTTCTTGCAGTGCCAGATAGATTCAGACCCCCTCATAAGTCATGAGCGGTACGACCCTTCCTGTCCAGCACCCCAAGGACACACAGGAGATGGAGCTTTTCCAGGGCAGCCCAAAAGTGCTTCTCTTTGAAAAGAGAAAAATACACTCTGGTTGGACCCTGAGCCATTCCAGGGGCTACCACTTATTTTCTCCAGCAGCCTCGTCCTTCCTGGCCATGACCTCCTTTCAGGAAGCCCTTTGCAAAAAAAAACCACACAGCCTTTTAACTCACAGAATCACAGACTTGGAGGGGTTGGAAGGGACCTCCAGAGATCATCAAGTCCAACCCCCCTGACAGAGCAGGGTCCCTAGGACAGGTCACACAGGTCAGCATCCAGACGGGGCTGGAATCTCTCCAGAGAAGGAGACTCCACACCCCCCTGGGCAGCCTGTCCCAGGGCTCTCACACTCTTCCCCATGTTGGTGCAGAACTTCCTGTCCTCCAACTTGAGGCCATTGCCTCTTGTCCTGTCCCCACAGACACTGAGAAGAGGCTGGCAATTTCCCCCTGTGTCCCACACTTCAGATACTGATAAACACTGATCAGATCCCCTCTCAGTCTCTTCTCTCCAGGCTGAACAGCCCCAGGTCACTCAGCCTTTCCTCCTAGGGGAGATGCTCCAGGCCTTTAATCATCTCCATAGCCTCTGCTGGACTCTCTCCAGGAGATCCCTGTCTTTTTATACCATGGAGCTCAAACTCACAGCCCACTCTGACACAGCCACGCACGGGATGCCTGTCACAGCCCTACCAACATGGCTAAGCCTCGGGAAATGGTAAAAAATGAACCAACAACCCATCCCTCCCTCTGAGCCCTTGGCTTTTGCCGTTTCCCAGAAACTCAGGGGCTGCTACTGGCTGAACCTCTAGTAATTTTCTCCAATTAGCATCTTTTTCCTTTACTTCAGTCACACTACTCCCTGCAGAAAGCTTTACCACAGCGTGCGGCTTCTCACGTTTTACAGGGGGGAGTGGGACAAGCCAAAGAGCTGCTTGCAACAGCAACCAACCGCTTGAGCTGGGCTTAAAGAAACTCAGCACTTTCTAGTAATACCTTAATGGGGTGATACCTCCAATATGAGGAAGAAAAAAACCCCTAAACTTCGATCTCTACTTTGACTTTGCCCCATCCAGTTTCCTGGGGACTTTGCCGGATGGAGAGACATAGCAGAGCCCTTCACTCATCCAAACTCCCAGCAGTGTGGGGTTGACTAATGGGCTAAAAAAGTGTAAAGATTTGTTAATCTCCTATTTTATTTTTCTTTTCTTTGTATCTTTTTTTGGGGGAGGGGGGTGGGGAGGGTGAGGAAAGTCCAGGGTGATATTTCGCAGCAAATAAAAGCCAGGCATGAGAGCCTGATTTTCCTGGCAGCCACTCGGGGTGTGAAGCTGGCAGGTAACTGCTGTGCTGGAAAAAAACCACATCCCACTTCTGAAAGTGATTCTAAGCTGAAAAAAAAAATCCCTTAATCCTCCCTCACTTAACCCTCTGGACAGAGAAGGGCAACCAGGCTGGGGAAGGGGCTAGAGAGCAAACCTTCCAAGAAGGGGCTGAGGGAGCTGGGGGTGTTCAGCCTGGAGAAGAGGAGGCTGAGGGGAGACCTTATCACTGCCTACAGTTACCTGAAAGGAGGGTGTAGAGAGGTGGTTGATGGTCTCTTCAGCCAAGTGACAGGTGACAGGACAAGGGGGAGTTGGATCAAGCTGTGCCAGGGCAGGGTCAGATCAGATATTAGGAAAAAGTTCTTCCCTGAAAGGGTTATCAGGCACTGGCTCAGGCTGCCCAGGGAGGGGGCTGAGTCCCTGCCCCTGGGTGTGTTTAACAGAGGGGTAGATGAGGTGCTCAGGGATACGGTTTAGCACAGGACAGGAACGGTTTGACTCAATCTTAAACGTCTTTTATGACTTTGTGATTCTGTATTGTCCTAAATGTCATCCCTTCCCACTTGATATCCCTGCAAAACTGAGGCAGGTGCTGCTCAGTTCTGTCTGCTGGGTGCCTACCATCAAGCTTTTACACAAACCCCTGCACAAGAGCCCAATCCTGTCCTCTGACTCCACTTTTTATCATCCCACTTTCCTGCACACCCTTCACTTGCACATCATCCACAATGAAAAGAAATTTATTTCCATGGGCAAGAGCTTGATGTTATTTTGTGAAGGGCAAATACACTAGGAGAAGAAATAAAGACCCCAGAGAGGCAGTGTTGATTGCCAAGGTGGTTGGCTGGAGCTGGAGGTTACTTCGTAGTCTGTGTCCCTCTGCCAGGATTTGGGAGCCCCAAGCCTGGGGTACACGTTCCTCTCAGGCACACAAGGAATGGGATAATATGTGTTGGTCAGCCTGGCTGATATCTGAGGACCCAGTCCATTGTTTGACATGTATTTTTGGTGTCACGGGGAGAAGGACCTGGGGGTTCTGGTGGATGAGAAACTTCACATGAGCCAGCAGTGGCTCTTGCAGCTCAGAAGGCCAATGGGATCCTGGGCTCCATCAGCAGAGGGGTGGCAGCAGGGACAGGGAGGGGATTGTCCCTCTCTGCTCTGCCCTGGGGAGGCCCCAGCTGGAGTTCTGTGTCCAGAGCTGGGGCCCCAGGACAAGAGAGATGTGGGACTGTTGGAGAGGGTTCAGAGGAGCCACAAAGATGCTCAGAGGGCTGGAGCAGCTCCCCTATGAAGAGAGGCTGAGGGAGCTGGGGTTGTTCATCCTGGAGAAGAGAAGGCTGTGGGGGGGACATCTCATTGCAGCCTTCCAGTCCCTGAAGGGAGCAGAGAAACAGGAGGGGAATCAGCTTGTTCAAAGGGCAGAGACTGGCAGGACAAGGGCGATGGAGTGAAGCTGGAGGAGGGAAGGTTTAGATGAGATACTAGGGGGAAGTTCTCTACAGAGAGTGGTGAGGGGCTGGAACAGGCTGCCCAGAGAGGTGGTGGCTGCCCTATCCCTGGGGGTGTTCAAGGCCAGGTTGGCTGGGGCCCTGGGCAACCTTGTGTAGCTCCAGGCCTGGAGGTTGGTGGCCCTGCCTGTGGCAGGGGGTTGGAGCTCGATGATCCTTGGGGTCCCTTCCAAGCCAGACCAGTCTGTGATTCTATGATTCTATTTTTATTGCTAAAAGAAGTAGCTAGTCCCCATCCTGGTACGAACCCAGTGAGGAGCCAGGGAACGGAGTTTGCAAAGGAAAAGGTTCAATTACTTAACTCATTTATTTAATATTCAGCAAGCGACCGCGGGCTGCCAAATCAAACAGAATTAAACCACCAGCACAAATGGGAGGGGAAAAGTTTGGTGAACTTTTGATTTATCTGCTGGCTGAAAGCTTCTCCCTAGAGACACCTTTCACTTACAGCTTTGAACAGTTTGTCCCAGCAAGCGCAGACAACCACAACAGCGCTCACCTTGTTGGGGTTTGGGGGTTCCCCTTTGCCTTCCTGCCAGCACCAGACTCCATAACCCGTGCTCACACCAGTGGTGGAGGATCAGGTTCTTGCACTCAGAGGCAGGTCAAAAAGAGAAGGAAAAGAGCAAAAAGCAAGATGTCTAAGTCCAGATGGAACTAAGCACCTGGTATCTCCTCCACACGACTCCGTATCTCCACTCAGACCCACGCAGGCCTGCTGAGGAGGGAGTGGTGGGGGAAAAGTGTTTGCCTGGTTTGCATTTGTTTGAAGATTGTTGGTTGCACTCCTGACTCTGGTTCTTTTTCACTGTTTCTCTTTAGTGTAGTGTAATAAATTAGATAACTTTCTCTTCAGTACTCTGTGTTGAGTCTGTTTTGCCCACGTCATTAACGAGTTTGCCTCCTGAGCCGCCCAATTATGTTATTTCTCCCCTGTCCAACTAAGAAGGGGAGTAATAGACTGATTTTGGTGGGTGTCTGGCCTTTGGCCAGGGCTTAGCCACCACAGACTGTCTCTTTGTTGTCCACCTGGGTTTGGGGTACTCAAACAAACAAAAACCTCCCCAGATCCCCTGGGACAGAAAAGAAAACCATGTATGGTGAATAACATTATACCCAAGGTCAAACCCAACCTCATTAACAGAAGCTCAAAGAAAAAAAAACAGCTCTGAGACACAGCTTTGCTGATTAACTGAAGGGGAGAGCGACCGCTATCGGTGCCTCTAGCAGGCACCACCGCTTCTGAAAAGAGCAGAGGTGCTGTATTTAAACTCTCCCCAAAAATATATATGTATATAAACAGCGTGTTGACTGAGCAGCTCTGAGATAACACCCAGCTGACCTGGGCAGCCTCAGAGAAAGAGATATTTCCCCTCCACCACTGTGGCCACGCTGGGACCATCCTCAAACAACCACTGATCTGCATCTCTCGGGCTGCAACCCTTAGGTGATGGGTCAGCTGCGGCGGGTGGATGAGGGCAGAGCTTTCCAGCCCAGCCCAGGGGAAAGGCTGCAAACACCCTTCGTGTTTGCCCTTTGCTTTTGCTTCTACTTCTGCCTGGATCTGGAAAGTGCTGGATGGTTTTCAGCCTGCCAAAGAGTAACAGCCTTTGCCTGCCTTATGCCTGAGGCTGCTCGTTTTCGTCTGCAGCCCGAGGTGCAGAAAGCTCTCCCGTTTCAGACGTGGCTCTTCAGCATTTTCTTCAGGCCCTGAACCTCTCACACGACTGTGCTGGCACCAAAGCCAGAAAAGTTTAGTCATGGCCTACATCCCTCCTGTGCCAAGGAGGACAGAAATGAAAACAACTGCATTCAAAGCTAGTCCAGGAATCCCAGCCCAGAGCTAGAGAGACAGCTACCCTAAGAACTTACCCTAGGCGAGGTGTCACCTTCTCAGTTACATAAAAGGAACCTCTGATTCCAAAAAACCCTCAAGCTTTCAGGCCAATGAGCAAGCAGAAAAAAGCCACAAGGTGAGGACTTTGACAAGAAGTTTGTGCTATCATGTTTCTCTGGTGTCAACTCTGAGAGTTGAGCTCTGCCTTGAGGAAACAAATGGTCCTCCTTCCCCAGAGCAACAGATGCTGGAGACCTTGTCTCTTGCCATTGTCCCTCAGGAAGCTGTGCTTCCATCTCTGGCTGCCAAAAAGCAGCAAAAAAAGGAAAACCAAACCAAAACAGAAAAAGATGAGTTAAACTTCAGGAAAAATCCTGATGTTACCTTAAAAGTTCAGATTTCTAAAGATACATTTTTGCCATCTTCATTCCACCTGTTCCTGCGGGTTTTAGGGGCTTCGTGCTGATGCTTAGCTGGGAATCCTTCCACAAGAAGACTGGAGACACACCATGAGGTGGGATTTGACAGGGCAGACCCCAGCTGCACAAGCAGTGTTATAAGAAACGGGCAGCTCCCCAGTCCTGGTGACTGCTACAGCTTTCACTCTTGTTTTCCCTATTTCTGAAAAGAAAAAGAAAAAGAAACTTGCTCATTAGATGCCTCCCTTGTTAAAGCAGAAATTCCTTGTTTGCCTGCTGACACCATCTGACCAGTCTCAGCTGCAATTAGTGCTCAGGGGGTGCTGGATTGATGTCTGCTGCAGAGGAAGGACAACCCAGTTCAAGCACCCCAAAACTAAACCTCACTCTTCCTCCCTCAGGTTCCATGCCCAGCTTGACTGGGTGGTCGTTGTGCTGGGACACATGGCTGCAAACATCCATCACATGAATCAGGATAATCACAGAATCATAGAATGGTCTGGGTTGGAAGGGACCACAAGGATCACAGAGTTCCAACCCCAGCTAGCAGCAACCAGACTCAGGTTAGATCTGCTCCTCTTCTGCTTGTATTGTGCTCACACATTCAGGGCAGGAGTAAACGAGGACTGTGCAAGAGAACACTGAAGCTCAACTCACTTGCTCTAGCTGAGTTGCACAGCCATGCCTGACACCCCAGCAGGAACATCTGCATGGAAACAGGACACAGCTTTGGCTGCGCTGGTGCCAGATCTGCCTGTGAAATTTAAGCTATGGAAGGAAGCTCTAGGCTGGATGCAATTTTCATTGATTCTGTAGAAAAGCTGATTTCTGAGCCTCATGGATGGAAGAGGTGGGCAATACACAGCAGGCCAGAGCAGGGCTGAGACCTGGGGTGAGAGACACATGTGAAATGCCAAGCTAGGCTAGACTGCAGGGGCGACCAGTCAAACTCCACATCACAAAAAAAAGAGATGAGTTTTGCCAAAGGGCTCCAGGAAGCCGAGATACCAGGTTCACAGATACTGTACAAGGAGATTTTTGAGAAGAAAATGCATGGGAGAGAGAAAATTCTGGTGAGATGAGGTCCTTGGCAAAAGTGTTAACGGGGGAATGAATGTAGAGAGACATTAACTACAAAGTAAGAGCTTGTAGTGTTCAAATGGCTAACTTATTGGGAACTCCTTAAGGAAGGACAAGTGATTCCAGTCCCTAGTCCTTAAATAGATAAAAATGCGCTGATACATTGGAAGCAACATCAGGACAAATGCAGTCCACAAGCTCCAGCAAGGCAGAGCCTGCATGGTGAGGCTAGTTAGAAAATGGTGAGACTAGTTGAAACTAACATCAAAAAAAAAAAGACCTGCAACATTGGGATCTCAAGCAGAGAGAGGCTAGCTGCTTCTCTGGCCTTGATGGATTGTTCCCAGGGTGGGGAGTCCCATGGTATATTCAGGGTTTTTCCACTGTCACCTACCAGTCATGGACCCTTGACTGCTCTCCCCTGTCTTTTCCTGCTAAATTCTGCAAATAAAGTCCCAGCACAGGATTTTCCAAGTTTTCATTGGAATTTGGAAATAACACATCCAAAACATTTTGTTAAGCCCTGGGGAGTATCAGAGCAACTTGAACAGTGGCAGAGGTTGGATCCCAGAGAACTGCATCTTCATGTCAAGACAGATACACTATTTGGGCTAAAATCAATTTACTGACAGGTACAGTTAAATTAAGGGGATTTTATAGGGTGCAAAGTCCCCTCTACTTATCAGAGCTCTGACAAATAGTGTTGTTCTCCTTCCTTTGAGCATCACGGGGGCTGCAGTGGTGAGGGGCATCTTGCAGTTACTACCACCCACTTGATGATCTTGCCCCCAAGAGGGAATAACATATGGGGTTATTTCCATTTTGGGAAGCAAGCTGTTATTTCACTGCTGCTGGCCAACACTGATTTATGCTTGTTTGACACAGATGAGGAAGAGAGCCCTTGCACAACACACTCCACTGTCCACAGCAGGTCTCTCCCCATCTCCTTCATACTCAGTGATGGATGTTTAGAGCAGTTACAAAAGGCAGATGCTGATTTTGGAACAATCTTCCTCATAATCAGAGAGAAGAGTGACTGGGAAGATGTAAACTACTGCTTTGAATCATCTACTAGCTGCTAAGTGGTGTGGCTTTGTTCTGAGCTGCAAACAAAGCACAGGACTCAGCATACAGAGGCGAAGTCCAATAAGGACACACAGTTCCCACCCATCCCACCAAAGGCTGAGGGATGGCAAGTAACACAATGGCAGGGTTATGTCTGGGCCACCACCAACATGGGGCCTCCAGAGGTGGCACCTCTGCAGAGAGCAAGAGGATGCACGACAGAAACGAGGCTGTCAGAAATGCCATCAGGGAAGGAAAGATTGCTGCAACACCAGGAATGGTCTGGCAGAGGATGTGGCTTCGTCACCAGGACTGTGGAAGCACTGGAAACTTTGTCTATCACTTCAGCACAGGCAGGTAGCTGTAATGAGCTGCAGAGAGCTTGTGTTCAGCCCCAGGCCTATAAGGAAGGAAGAATAAATCATGGAATCACAGAATCATAGAATGGTCTGGCTTGGAAGGGACCCCAAGGATCACAGAGCTCCAGTCCCTATCACAGGCAGGGCCACCAACCTCCAGGCCTGGAGCTACACAAGGCTGCCCAGGGCCCCAGCCAACCTGGCCTTGAACACCCCCAGGGATGAGGCAGCCACCCCCTCTCTGGGCAGCCCGTTCCAGCCCCTCACCACTCTCTCTGTAAAGAACTTCCCCCTTAATATCTAACCTAAACCTTCCCTCCTTCAGCTTCACTCCAGCCCCCTTGTCCTGCCAGTCTCTGCCCTTTGAACAAGCTGATTCCCCTCCTGTTTCTCTGCTCCCTTCAGGGACTGGAAGGCTGCAATGAGATGTCCCCCCCACAGCCTCCAGACCGAACAAGCCCAGCTCCCTCAGCCTCTCTTCATAGGGCAGCTGCTCCAGCCCTCTGAGCATCTTTGTGGCTCCTCTGAACCCTCTCCAGCAGTCCCACATCTTTCTTGTATTGGGGCCCCAGCTCTGGACACAGGACTCCGGCTGGGGCCTCCTGAGGGCAGGGCAGAGCAGAGAGGGACAATCCCCTCCCTGTCCCTGCTGCCACCCCTCTGCTGATGGAGCCCAGGATACCATTGGCCTTGCGAGCTGCAAGAGCCACTGCTGGCTCATGTGAAGTTTCTCATCCACCATGACACCCAGGTCCTTCTCAGCAGGGCTACTCTCAAGGAGCTAATAGCTTAATAAAGAGCTGTAATCATAAAGATCAGGTCTGTTTTGAGGTTGGACATACACACTTGGCCCAAAGCACTCAAGACAACAGCTCTGATTGCTCTTTGAATGCATTAGTGTGTGGAACGGAAATATCTGGCCTTCAGCTGGGACAACATACAGCACAGCTGGGGACCCTAGAGGAATGTGAGCCTTTCTGAACTTCTTTGAGCATTTCCTTCTTTTTTTTTTTTTTTTTTCTTCCCTTCCTTTTCTCTTTTTCCTAAAAAGTGTTTCTTTTCCCAGGGAGAGATATGAAGTTCACGATGTAATAGCTGTGGTGAGGCCTGCACTTGAAGTAAACAGGGGGTGTAGGGTCACAGCCATCTGAAAAATGATGGGAAAAAAGATCTCTGTAAAATTAGCCTCCCCCTAAAATTAGCCTTCTCCACCCAGAGTTGTGGAGAAGTCATTGTTAAACCCAAATTCTGCCCTCAGATACATGCAACATGAACCAAAATCTGCATGCAACATGAACCAAAATCTGCATGCCTCCTTCATATGTACCCAGATAATCTTGCCTGGCTTACACCCCTAGGTTTAATGGGGTATATTTAATTCTTGTACTTTGTTAAAGCCCACAGCAGCTGCCCAGCAGCTAAGCTAGCTACTACCCATGCAGGGAGGCAGCAGGGATGTAGGGTCACTTGATCCTGGCCTTGACAACGAGGAGACCCATAAGAGGTAAACATATTTGGACTTCTCGTGCCTCTCACAGATAGAACGAAGACTTTTTGCAGCCTAACCGAAGACTTCTAAGTTTGGAGTTTCACAAACCAGGGGAGGCTCTACCTGTGCTTCCCCCAGAGTGGGGCTAGGGGATGTTCAGTGTCCTTGGCCGCTCATTACCCATGCATCCAGCCCAGCAGTGGCTATCCTCTTTCCAACCTCACCTACTAGGATCAGGAGCGTAATAAAAGAGCCTGAGCAAGCTCCTAACGCTCTTTACTTCTCTGAGCACTGTGTTAAGCTGAGCTGAGGCTACAGTTTGGTCTTTCTGAACATTCATTTGCTAAGTGAGTGCACCAAAACTCCTTTGGAAAGAGAAATTAAGACAATACAGGATCCTGCAAAGATCCTACAAGATAAATGCCCATCTAAGCAGGCTTGAGACAGAGCAGCTAAGCAGGGTGAGTCAGCCCCTCCAAAGATAGGTGGGAGGGATGTATATTTGAGCCAGCCTGCCATTCCCTTGGGAAAGCAAACTCCACTTTGGAATTTTTTACATTTTATCCTAACAATACAGTCATTTCTAAATGACTTTTGCCCTTTTTGAAACATGTCCAACGTCTTTGGGAGCCTTCTGGAAAAAAAGAGCCTCTAATCCATGTAGGTCATGAGTCATTTGGAGGAAAGGGAAGCCCCTTGGACCTGGGGAAGTAACTGTTTCTCAGGGCTGCTCATAAATCTGCAAGAGCCATAGGCGCCTGCAGGCACAGAAGTCCAGGCAAGGGGCTGGGAACGGTGACCAGTTAGGTCCTGAGCCAAACCAGGGCAAGACTTTTTGCTCTGTGAGTCCTATAGTCATGCCTGTTAGCCTAGGGAGGAATAAGACAAGAATGTCACCAGGATGACAGCTATGTAAATTCCTAGCAAAAGGCACAGAGCCAAAGGAGAGGCAAGGAGGGAGAAAGTCCCTTGCATGTGAAGCATGTGAAGGGGAGTGTATCCCACAGAGTATTCATTGGACATTGAACAGGCTTGAGGCCAGCTCAGGTTTTCTGATATGGTCCTTTCACCCCTGGAGGATGCCACAGGCTTCTCTCCATTCAATCTCCCTTGACAGAAATTATGAGCTTGGGTAACATGGGAATAGTGGGATTTGAGGTTTCAGGGCACGCAGAAGCTTGCGCACCTTACTTTGCAGGGCTGACAGTCTTTCACGTAGACACAACACTTTGAGACAAATCCAGGCTTTTTTTCTTTTCACTAAAGTTCTCCTGTTTCTGGATAACCTTGCTGGAGGCCTGAAAAACCTGCAAGCAGTCCCTGTGAGGTCACTTCTGGACATTGGGAGCCGGCAAGAAGCAGCAGGGAGCAGCAAGCAGTACAGGAGTGCTCTGGGTTTGTGGCTACATGAAAGAGATCTTTGCCAAGAGACAGGCACACCACCGCTGGTGGAGCCTACAAGGGGTGGAGAGAGAAACCACAGGGCTGGGTGTGCCACACAAAATGAAATTTTCAGCTGCAGTGATAGAATCATGGAATCATAGAATGGTTTGGGTTGGAAGGGGCCCCAAGGATCATAGAGTTCCAACCCCCTGCCACAGGCAGGGCCACCAACCTCCAGGCCTAGAGCTACACAAGGTTGCCCAGGGCCCCATCCAACCTGGCCTTGAACACTCCCAGGGATGGGGCAGCCACCACCTCTCTGGGCAGCCTGTTCCAGCCCCTCACCACTCTCTCTGTAAAGAGCTTCCCCCTAATATCTAATCTAAACCTTCCCTCCTTCAGCTTTAGTCCATTCCCCCTCCTCCAGTCATCTTCCTTACCTGTGGTTCCCCTTTCTGGTGAAAACAAGAGTGTAACAGCATTAGCTTAACAGCTTCTCATGATGTGCTGGATTAAGTGGGAGCGTGGCAGGTCGCTGCTGTCCAGTTTGGATGGGTTTTGCTGAGTGGAGCTTTCCTCATTGCTGAAGGCAGGCGTGCATCTTGATGGCACCCATCTGAAACTAGGACAGAGATACAGAGGGACCCAACCCAGTGGGTCACGTCCTGACCCACAGGGCAGGCATCCTGAAGGCAAGCAAGCAAGCAGCTCCTCTAGGTAAGTGTGACTCCCATATAAAACGTCTGGGGTGCAAGTCTTCTGTGAGATACGGGGTATTTTGTACGCTGCCGTTATCTCAGCTGTGTGAAGGGGAGGGTGGAAAGTCAGCTAGAAGTACTGTGAAAAGAAACCATATCTCTCTGGGGTTAAAAAAAAAAACCCAACCAAAACACACCACCACAAACCAAGACAGCCCCAGCAGATTTTAGAAACAGCATTTCCTTAGATAAAGATAGCCCTGACCAGCTTCTGTGCCACTGCAAACACCTCCTCCCCAGATTAAAGACCTCTTCCCCAGATTAGAGACCTCTTCCCCAGATGAAACACCTCTGGCTCCATTCAGAAGTGATGTATGAACCTAAGAAACCACAATAAAAAGCCCTAGGGACCTTTGCTGCCTTACTTACTGCCAGACACTCACCTTGCACGGAGCCATAGGTGCCACGTAAGGTATCTCCATACCCTCTCAGGCCAAAGCAGGTGGACTTCAGGAAGAACTGGTTTCCCCCAGCTGAAATTCTTTTAAATTTGCTGAATTCCCCTCCTGCCCAGATGAGAGAGCTTGGATTACCACAAGGACTGTCCCACCTAAGTTTTTATTATGTGATACACAATGCCAACTCATCTGTCTGCCACCGACAGGTTAAAATACTGTCTAGAGGACACCAAAGGCTTAAAAAAACACTGGCTTGGGGTTTATTTCTTGTGATGGAAAGAATATTAAGGAAAAGTAATATATAGGACTTGGCCCTGGATACATCTGGGAGCCCTGCAAAAAATGGGGATAAGCGTTTTTATGCAACTCACTAGCATGAAGTAATCCTTTCTGGTTCAAAGAGTGATCTCCAAAGTTGAAACTGGTTTTGCTGTCAGGATGAATTCCTCCTGGCTTTGAATAGAAGCTGCAGAAGAGACTGAAAGGTCTATTTACTCATGTCACTTGACCTCCTGTTTCTCCTGAGGTTTATTAACAGTATCCTGCTTTGATGGATTTGCTTTGAACAGCACATCAAAAATGTGAGTGTAGGAGTTAGAACTATATTTGGGTGCAAGACCTTGCAACAAGGGAACTTGGGGATTTTTTTTTCCTAGAAAGCTCACAGAAAGCTAAAAAAAAACCTCCCAAAAATCCAAAACCATAAAGAATAGAGCTGGCTTGGCCCAAACGTTTGGTAGGTGAGACTGGAATGAAGCAGACCCCTGGCAAGCTGTGTGCTATCATGCTATCTTAACAGCCTATTTATTCTAAGCCTGGGTAACTGCAGAGTGATGAAGGGAAGGAGGCTGGAGTGTATTTCTCATGTTGTAAATAAAAACAGAAGGCAATTCCTTTCCTAAGATCTTTTATTTCAGTGTTTGGTTTACATGTACCATCTCACACTTCTGAACACAGGCAAGACATCACAAAGCTTAAGTTCAGCCCAAAATGTTCCTACCCTCCCCCGGATTTCCATGGGAATCTGGAACCTAAACTGGGAAAGCCTGAGGCAAGTTTCCTTGAATAAAGGAATAGCCTTTTAAAAGGTGATTAGAACACTCTGAAATCTGAAGACCCCAACAAATCACACTGCAGGGTAGTCTGTCTCCAACCACCATATGTGTAAATCTGTCCTAAAGCACTACTAGTGCTGTGCATCCATGGAACAATGCCTTCTGATTCCTTCCTGATTTTACAGGCTTGGGGCAGAGTGCCTGAAGAGCTGCCAGGAGGAGAAGGACCTGGGGGTGTTGGGTGACTGCTGGCTGAACATGAGCCAGCAGTGTGCCAGGGTACCCAAGAAGGCCAACTGCATCCTGGCCTGTGTCAGGAATAGTGTGGCCAGCAGGAATAGGGAAGTGATCCTTCCCCTGTACTCAGCACTGGTGAGGTCACACCTGGAGTGTTCAGTTTTGGGCCCCTCACTACAGGAAGGATGTTGAGATGCTGGAGTGTGTCCAGAGAAGGGTAACAAAACTGCTGAAAGGTCTGGAGCACAAGTCCTGTGAGAAGCAGCTGAAGGAACTGGGGCTTTTCAGTCTTTAGAAAAGGAGGCTGAGGGGAGACCTCATCCTTCTCTACAACTACCTGCAAGAGAGATGTTGGGGTTGGTCTCTTCTCTCAGGTGACAAGCCATAGGACAAGAGGAAATAGTTTCAAATTGCACCAGGGGAGATTTAGATTAGATATCAGGAAGAATTTCTTTACTGAAAGGGTTGTCAAGTACTGGAACAGGCTGCCCAGGGAGGCAGGAGGTCACCATCCCTGGAGGGATTTAAAAGGTGTGTAGATGTGCTTGAGGACATGGTCTAGAGGTGGACTGAGAAGGGTCAGGCTGTGGTTGGACTTGATCTTGAAGGTCTCTTCCAACCCAAGTGATTCTATGATTCCTCACATGGGACTGTGAGCACGTCTCCAGAGGCAGGAGCTGCAGCCTCTGCTTCAAGCCAGACTCCACTGCACCAGACTCCTACCTCAGCATAATGCAAACATTGCAACCCGTACCCTTGTGTTGCAATCTGACCGCCCAGTTCTCACCATTTCATCCAGTTTCACCCAGATAGTGCAAAAAAAAAATAAAATGTTTGCTGGCAGTGAAATCAGGCTATCCCTTGGATAAACTGGAGTAGAGGCCATATATGTGGCCATACATATGGTGCACTCCACCAGAGTAGGACCAAACCTCAATAATCTGTTTAACTACTTTAACACCCTCAAATTTGGCTTTGAAGTTTGGAACAGTCCTGGTGAGCCACTAACTCCAAGCAAATTCACTAGGATGCACATATTAACCATCGCTCTTGGAATAACCTTCAGAGAATAAGAATTCTGGATAGGATGAAGCTGTTGAGAAAGAGACTTTATGGAGGGCCGTAACTGATTGTTTTCCTGCTGAAGATACCACAAGTTCCAGGAGAGGGAAGAAAACTGCTTTCTCAAGGCCGCAGCAAAGTTTCAAAGAACAGGACAGAGGGGTTGCTCCTGAAAGAGGCTTACAAGGTCTCTCACTACAGAAGGCTGGGATCTGGAGGAACCATCGACAAGACAGAATGGGAAACACAGGTAGAACCTGCTGGGGGTCCTCTAGCAACATGGGAGTCCTGGGAGTTGACGGTTTCATCTCCTCCTGATGAAACAAGAGGAAAGCCACTGGAAAAAGAATTCCTCTCTCCATTCCCCAAATCCCTGGATTTAAAATAGGAGGATTAATAATATCTTTCTTGATTATTTTATGCAATTACACTAGGTGGAGACTCTGACTCTACCTGATCCAACCTCAGGGTCAGGTAAAGCCCCTCTGGGTGCTGCTGTAATTCAGATATGTTTAATAATCAATCTGAAAACTGTAATGTTAAATACCTGTGGGTTCTTACTGCCAGTGAAGGGAACGCATCCTTACCTCTCCAAAAACAGCCACACTCAGGCAGGCTGGGGAGCATAATTCTTGCTCTCTGGAAAGCCCCAAGCCTTTTTGCATAGGTTCCTAGAGGAAATAAGACAAATGAAACAAAAACTGCATCAAATCACTTAAAAATCCTAGATATATGGGTATAGTTTGTGTTAGTAATGCTGTTTTCTGGTTGGGTTTTTTCCCTGATAACACAAACCCTCTCCTTTTCAATGATGTAGGAAACAGTTAGTTGCATTAACAGCAAAAAAACCGAACAGACTATTACCATGCTATGAAAACAAGGTGGTATATGGCCAGAAGTCATGCTCTAATAAAATGATCTCTGTCAAAAAAGGCAAGGTAGCACATACAAATGGAAGGTTTTGTGGTGTCACAAGAAGCAGCACAGGAAACCTATGCCAGCCCTGGCAAACTAAGCTCCCTTTTGTGGCTGCAAACAAAGCGTCCTGATATCTTTATCACAAGGCCTTTTTCCCTTCCATTTCAGCCTGGTAACTTGTTCAAGAACACAGCCTGCTACTGTTTGTCCCAGAGACCTCAACGGCTTCCTTGAGACAGATGTTGGTGGCCAAATCCACGTGAGCGCAGCAGGGCACAGCTCTCCTCTGAGCACGTATGGCTGCCTTGGGGGTAGAGGGTGGTTTGTATATGAGCCCCCTGACAGCATCACAAAGCGGTCTTGCCCCATATGAGCAGTTTGTTAAGAATCATAGAATCATAGAATTGTAGGGGTTGGAAGGGACCTCCAGAGATCATGGGGTCCAAGCCCCCTGCCAAAGCAGCTCCCTAGGACATTTCACTCAGATAGGCATCCAGACTGGTCTGGAATCTCTCCAGAGAAGGAGACTCCACACTCCCTGGGCAGCCTGTCCCAGGGCTCTGTCACCCTCACTGTGAAAAAGTTTTTCCCCGTGTTGGTGTGGAACTTCCTGTGCTCCAACTTGCAGCCATTGCCCCTTGTCCTGTCCCCACAGACACTGAAAAGGGGCTGGCTGATTCCCCCTGCATCCCCTGCTTAAGATAATTATAAACATTAATTAGGTCCCCCCTTAGTCTTCTCAATTTTCTCAGCCTTTCCTCAAGGCTTCAGGGGTGTCAGATCCACGGGAACCCGTGTGCTCCTGGTAGAGCAGGAGCCTAGTTCTTCCTAACCTCTGAAACACTTCTCCAAAGCACAGCATGAGTATCTCAAAGCAGAGTCATTCCACTGGCTTTGGGTCAGACTTGCAGAAAGTGAACAGACTCCAAGGCAAACCCTTGAGCATTAGATGGAAAAATTTCCACTGGCTTCAGTGGGCTTTCATTTGGATTCTTGGGCTACAGCCCGAAGCACAGAGATCTCCAGATAAGACATGGGTTTGAGTGACAGTGTGACACCTCCGAGATCCCCCGCTGCAGGTAGAGGCAGTCCTATCCCTATCCAAGAGAGAGAAGCTGGAAGGCACCCCTGCATGGCATGCAGAGAAAGAGGTAACGTCCTCAACGACGGTTGGGTTTGCCCTTGTCATGCAAACACGCATCATCTCCCCGAGCGCTTGACAGCTTGAAACAGCTGCACAGCTTCCTAACACAAGCCCAGTGGAAGCTACTCCAACCAGAATATTTCATCAAATACTACAGCCCAGTCTGTTTCCTTGCATGTGTACATATATTACTTGTTTACCCTACACATTGTACGCTTGCAGAAGTATTTTCTATTTCCTGGCAATCCTGAAATCATTAATGACCTCAGAGCGTAACAGATGGTCCTGCCCTGCTTGTTTAAAGAAAAAAGGAAAAGAAGGAAAAGAAAGAGCAAAATTTGTAACACCTGCTTGGAGCCCTCCAGCCAGCTCTGCTAGTGAGAGCCCAGCGGTCCAGAGGGACCCAGCTGCTCCGCGTACGCACAAGCCTGGACCAGGGAGCGCTGTGGGCTGAGATACAGCCCTCGGGGGCTTCACTGCTGCATTTGTTGGGTGTTTTGGGGTTGGTTTGGGTTCTTTTTCTTGTGGTTCAGATGCACCTTGGGTAGTTTGTGATGCGCAGCACCGCTGTTCAGACTTCTGTCTGAGGAAGCTGCTGCGTTCCCCCCCCCCCCCAGTGTGGTCAATGAATTCGCATGAAGTTCGGGGCTGCTTCGCACTGGTACAACGCACGCTGCACGTTCACACTTGGCAGCATCGAGGGTGAAATCTTGTCTTCTTGACCCTGGTGCAGCCAATCTGATAGAAAACCCAAAGGGGAAGGGGAGAGGAGGTATGCTCATTCTCCATCCTTAAGAAGTTTATTGCAGGAGCAGTGACAGCCCAGGCCAGGCATGCTGGGAGATGTACACAAGCATAAGAAGGAACATCCTCTATCTTAAAGAGCTAAAGAGGAAAGTGCTATCCCATTTAATTGCTGGAGAATTGAGGCAGAGAGGGGATTAAAAGGAAAAACCTCTGGCAGAGCAATGATCTGAACTCACTGTCCTGAAAGAAACCCAGCATCCTGTCTCAGTCCTCCACTCTATCTCTCTGCCTGACCCCCAGCACAACTCTCGCACCGGATCTGTCCTGCTAGAGGGTGCCAGGAATGCTGGGGAAACTTTTTCTTGCTGGACAGGAAAGTAAAGGGTGGGGTAGGGTGAGATGAGACTGACTACGAGGGAATTGGGGATTATCATCATCATTGCAGAGCTTCAGACTTTTTTTTGGTCTCTCTCCATTTTCAGCTTTGCAGATGGAGGAGAAACTACAGCCTATCATAGCTGAAAGATTTCCCTGGCACTTTGACTGTTGCCCTGACTCTGACCCCTCTTAGAAGCCGAGTTGGCGAGAGAAAGAGGAGCCAGCAGCTGTGAGCAGCACGGCCATGCAGCTTCCTTAGCTGCAGCCCAGCAGCCATCAGAGGCCGAGGTGTGTCTCTTTCTCCGCACGACTGACAGAGGCACCTGCCCGACAAGGATGCAGTCACCCTCAGTCCTCATTTCTGGAGCAGCCAAGCTTCTTTTCAACTCATTAAAACCCTTCTTGGAGAGTCAACTCCATCTGAGAAGGCACCTAAAGAGTGGGTAGAGGAGGACAGTGCAAATAACCCCAGGAATTTCGCAGCGGAGCCAAGGTCCGCTCCCCCAGATCCAGTCCTGTGAGACAGCAATGCCTGTCAGGGCTGCTGGTTAAGATTGCCACAGCATTTGAAGGCCTCACCACAAAGCTCTCATACCTCAGGGATGTCACATGTATTCAATCATCTCCTAGTAGCCACCCCCAGTTCTCCCAACAGCTGCACACAGAAGAAAAATACCCACAGCCATGAGTCAAACAGCAACAACAGTTCAAAAATCCCGAGGTCTAATTTTCCCTGTCATTTGGGGCTTTTTCCCAAGCCTGCTGACTGCCTGGGACTCTTCCCACTAACTTAAAAGGTCAAGGATTGGGGAAATGGGACTAGGCAGGGACCGCATCCCCATTGAAAGCATCTGCCTGCAAGGTGGCCGTCTTGGGCAGGGTGGATGGGACCAGCTCCTCTGAAAAAGCTCCCTTTGGAATTACTTTCACGCTGCTCCCCTTCTGCCTCCTGCTCTCACCAGTCGGTATGTGAACGGGGTCTGTCACCAATGTACCAGGACCTGCTTGCTTGTAAAGGGTGTGGATCTGGACCCGTTTTGCTGCCAGGGCCCTGAGCCCAGCCCTCTGACTGAATGCAGCCAAGCTGGTAGGAAGGAAGGTGGTAGGAAGATGGCAGGAAGGCAGCTTGCTCGGGCACAGTCACCCTGTGGTCTCTGCTGCTGCTCAGCATGCTTCACATACCTGGTGCTCCTCACCACCAAACACAGCAGTGTTGGCTCAACCTGCTCACACCCCTTCTTTGCTCCAGGGAGCAGCCTCCTCCGGCACAGGGCTTCCCACAGGCAAGCAGCCTGTCCCAACAGCCCCTCCAACACCTAGGGCCACCTCTGTACCCATAAAACCAGCTCCTTTGTACAGGACAGAATCTTTCCTAAAAGGGAGGAGCAGAAGAGTAAAGAGGTGAAGTTCTGCTGTTGATTAACTCCACCCCTCCTGCCTGCAGGCAGCGCTGAGCTTCCATCCACTTCCCCCAGGCAGTCCCTGCTCTACCCTTACCACATGCCCTAAGGTTAAGCCCTCTTCTCCCTCTTCCCCACTTTTCAATCCACACTGCCCAACCTAGTCCTTCCACCATGGCACTGAACTCTTCTGAGAGTTTGGGTTAGAGAGAACCTCAGAGAAGACTGTTTTCACGATGCTTTGGATTTGAGGGGAGGGATGGGGGGGAGTTTGCTTTGGGTTTTGTTGTTTGGGGTTATTTTCCCCCCAAAATAGGCTTGGGTTTTTTTTTCCCCTTACACAGCCTTTCACAGCTGGTTCCAGAATGGTCCCCTCAGAAAGCTGAGTGAAGGCAGAGAAGCAAGAAAGGATAAAAGAAGCTGGACACAAGTGGAGCAGCGGGGACCTCACACGAGGAGCAGCAGGGAGGTCAGCTCTTGATTAGTGGGGAGCCTGCTTTGGGCAACGATGTTAAAGGCTGTCCTCAGGAGAGGTGATTTCAGCTCCTGGCTCTGACACGGGCCTCCTGCCTGACTTGGCCACCTCGATCTTTCCCCCTTTCTCCAATGGCAGCAATATTTCTTCTCTCTCTCTCTATATATATATATATACAATCATCTTGCAAGTTTTTTGGAGGAAGGGTAGGGTTAGGCATGTGCTTTCTGGGCATTGCTGAACCACAGCTGTGATTTCCCAGATCTGCTGGGTACTATCCTCACGTCTGCCTCGCTGGCAAGCTCTACGTGCCCTTTCAGTCCAGAGGCGATCCTGGCTCTGCTTGGGTTGTTTTTTCTCTTTAAACCAATTTGTTATTACAGACATGTTTTGGCTATTAGCACATCATTAATCAACATATCACAGATACAGCAGCTTTTTTTGCTATTTCAGGCCCCTCTCCAAGAGGCTATCCTAATTGTTGGTGACCACTTCGCTTGTATTCCTGCAGTATGCTTCCTTGCTGTGTGTTTTCAGATGGAGTTTTCTCCTGATCATTGCATGAAATGTCTTGTTTTGTCAGAAAAAGAGAAGGTGTTTTTATTCAAAAGGAATTTATCTGTATCAGGGAATGGGTTGGGGTTATTTTCAAGTCCAGGATAAGTTTCTTAGCTAGAGAGAAGGAGCTCAGCCCAGCATATGCAACGCTAACCTGAGAAGCAGCAGATTAAATTTTTGCTTTATGCACTTAATGAGACAGAGCAGAACTTTAAATGAGGTTTTTCAGACACCACAAAGGGTTGGGATTGACTAGGGTATGGAGCATTATTTCTCCTTTCTTGTCGGTTAATAGGTCAAGAGAGGTCCTTCTCCCCCTCTACTCTGCCCTGGGGAGACCACACCTGGAATATTGGGTCCAGTTCTGGGCCCCTCAGCTCAAGGAGGACATAGAACTCCTTGGAAGAGCCCAGCGCAGGGCCACCAAGATGATGAAGGGAGTGGAACACCTTCCTCATGAGGACAGGCTG
This sequence comes from Hypotaenidia okinawae, assembly GCA_027925045.1. NCBI lineage: Eukaryota > Metazoa > Chordata > Aves > Gruiformes > Rallidae > Hypotaenidia > Hypotaenidia okinawae. The sequence goes on from BSDF01000007.1 coordinate 4,143,847, forward strand.
AGGGAGCTGGGCCTCTTTAGCCTGGAGAAGAGGAGACTGAGGGGTGATCTTATTAATGTCTATAAATATGTAAAGGGTGAGAGTCAGGAGGATGGAGCCAGGCTCTTCTCAGGGATGGCCAATGGTGGGACAAGGGGCAACAGATACAACCTGGAGCAGAGGAAGTTCCATGTGAATGTGAGGAGAAACTTTTTCCCTGTGAGGGTGATGGAGCCCTGGGACAGGCTGCCCAGAGAGGCTGTGGAGTCTCCTTCTCTGGAGACATTCAAACCCTGCCTGGATGTGTTCCTGTGTGATTTAGTCTGGATGATCCTGCTCTGGCAGGGGGTTGGACTAGAAGATCTTTGGAGGTCCCTTCCAAATCCTAACGTTCTGTGATCTGGGGAGGGAAACAAACCTTCCCAGGAATATTTCTGAGATGGCTATCGCTACCATGATACAGAAAAGCTGTTCTACAGGCAAAACACTATTTAGCCTTGGTTATAACCGGGCAATCAAGGTAGTGCTGCCAAAGGGTGCACCCCCTCCACACAGCAGAGGAAGCATCCCTTCAATGGGAACAAACAGCCATCGTGCTGGGACTTGGGCAGCCAAAGGAATTAAAGCAGCTGTGAGGAGGAGTTCAGATCCGTCTCCTCATTCTCTCATCTATTGAGGCTGCTTCTCTGGTTTCATAGTGGGAGCAGCGTAAGGTGCATTAGGGAGGCCGGTTTCACAGCCAGTTTTCCTCACCTGGCTATTGCCTCTCCCCTTTATGTTACATTTCAAGCCAGATGTCTGGAGCCTTGGCCTCAGTTTCTTTATTCCAGCGGCAGGAAGGAAAGACAAGGATTTTGCTGATAAGTGTGACCTTACACCAACCAAACCCTGCATCCATCTCTTTGGAAATAGTTATCTGGCTCACCGAGTTTCAGGCAGTTACTCTCCTCATTTTTCCAGCTTTCTCCTCCACTTCAGAGTTAAATATCTCACGGTTCGTTTCAGCTGTGACCTAAAAAAGAGAAGGAATTAGTGCCATGCTTTTTGTACTCTGCTCCCTGCTCCTGAGCCAGCAGGCAAAGCGTTATGAGCTGTTGTTTCTTCCCTCCCACCTCCCTCATGCCCTGAAGCCTGCAATAGGCATTTGCCTCAGGATTTCATGCACTCAGCCCAGGAGAGGTGCTCGGTCTCTTACGCCATGTGCGTGATGCTGTCCAGGTCTGCGCACTGTGATTCCCAAGAACAGTGAAGCCAAGAACTGCATCTCAGCCGCTGATAGGCGATCAGTTCCCATCAGCTCCTCAGCCCCTGTCCCCAGAGAGCGATTTGGGCTTGAAAACGGATGTCAAAAGCCAATGGCTCAAGGCAGACAGGAAACAGAAGAATTTCTATTTAACAAAGAGAATGCTCCTGAGGCAGGCTGGAATGAGGAGGAGGAGGAAGGAATGGCCTTTACAAGACTGTACCGTGGAAAAGGAGGAATCCTTGGTGTCAACAGGGCTACCTTTTGCATCCTTAACTTACCCTTAATTTACACAGCTCCTTTTAACAGAGATGAACGCAAGTGACAGTTTTGCTGCCTTATTTCCCACTCCATGAGCATAATCCCAAGGAAATCCAGATTAGCACCTTTTCAGCAACCTATATATTTATAACTGGACCCTTGAGACACACCGCTGCTTCTGCCCTAGAAGGAAGTGACAGCTTAAGAACAGTTAATTCTATTGACTAGAAGGGAGTAAACTTATTTTCGTTTGCTGGCAATATCTAACCCTTTAAATGATATCAGATGGGCATGAGTCAACAACCCAGCCTTGAATAATGTGCCGCTCAGACTGCCTATAAATAGACTTTACTTTCCCTTGTTCATATAAAGCTAACTCCTACAAAAGCTATGTGCTGCCAAGGGGTCTGTCGGGGATGGACTGACACACGCCTGGAACAAGGGGCTATTGAAGTAGCTGTGTTCCCTCTAATCCCTTCCTGCCAGAGGGGCCACTAAAAAATACAGTAGCCACCAAGTTGTTTTAGCTCTCATTATGGCTGGGTGGTGCCGGAGTGGTGAACGGCAGCCAAATTCTTCATATCTCCTTTGTCTCAGCTGAAAAAAAAAAAAAGCTCCAAAGCAGATGATAATTAAGCCTTTAATATTTCCAATAGGTTTAAAAACACTGCTATTTTTACCACCCAGCCACGCAGAGCCAGGAACACACACCACACACACACACAGACACGGGGAGAGGCAGCTCTCCTCTGCCTGCTTAGACAGCTGGAGTTGTTACAGCGGTACGCCTGGGAGATGGAGAACTTAGAGAAAAGTTGGCTTGCATGGAGCTTCCCCTCAAGCTTCAGTGTTTTGCCAAGCCAGGTGATGCTGAGCATACTGGATTCTTTTAATCAACTGCAGAAAAAAAGCTGCATAGCCTCTCCTGGAGGGGATGCAACATTTTCTAGCTGGGGCTCAAGGAACCAGGCCTCAGGAAGTTGAGGTTCAGCCTTTCTCCAAGAACCAGGCCCAGTCAAACATGCCTAATGGTATTCTGGAGTGAATTCTGGTGGGAGTCAAGACCACAGGTTGTAGATACTAGGGCCGCTGAACTGGTGAATAATCCGCTGAACACTAAGCAACCCAGCACAAGGGGAAACGGCACTGAGCTGCACCAGGGCAGGGTCAGATCAGATGTTAGGGAAAAGTTCTTCCCTGAAAGAGTTGTGGGGGCCTGGCACAGGCTGCCCAGGGAGGGGGTTGAGTCACTGACTCTGGGTGTGTCTAAAAAAGAGTAGATCAGGTACTTAGGGATATGGTTTAGCATAGGACAGGAGCGGTTGGACTCAATGATCTTAAAGGTCTTTTCCAACCTAGTTATTCTGGAATTCTGTGACCCAATATCTGTATCTGACCCTACAGCCTGCAAACAGATTTCAGGGCCAGGGTGGCTACTGGTGATAATTTTAGCAGAAACCTGTTTCCTTTAAGACCAGCATCACGCTCTCTAGAGCAGAGGCCATTCACAAAAACCCCCCATATTTCAAGGCCAGTTTTCACTTAACTTAAGGTTATACTATATATTATTCACCTACCCAAAAAGCTCATCACCTTTTGCTCAGATTCTTCCTTTCACATCTGTTCTGTAGGATAAACACAGGCAGGAACATTGAGGTACCTTCACAAGAGCTCTCTGCCCTCATGTTTTGTGCTGAAATGACTGGGGAAAGCTTCATGTTGGCTTAGAATCTCTTGATGGGGTTGTCTCCTGTCTCTCTAAAGAGACTCAAAGACGGTGAAGGCCGAAATCTTGGCTGCATCTGTGGCATTTCACAAAACTCCCGTTGCTGCTCTAACCCCATCCCGCAGAAAACCGGAATCGCGATGACCACTGATTTCAAGAGAAGTGGAGTTCACAGGGTGCAATGCTGTCTTAAAAAAAAATCACATCTTACATCTCACAGCTGCTAAGGGGTTATGAAAATCCGGTCACCCCCTTGCAGGTCACACACAAAGAGATGAGATGTTCAAAAAACGTCCCGTGGGACCTGGGAATGATGAGGAGGAGGCTGAGCTCGTGCATTTAGGTTAGAAACTGTCCACTCCTCATCGTGTTAGAAAGCAATGAAGGTCTAGCTTGCCCCATGGTGCACAGCAAAGAACAGAAGCCCCCAGGGGATTAACAGGACCCGATGTTGCAACGGCGAGCCAGCAGAAATCAATCTTTGGGTCAAAGACTGTACGTACTGGAGCAGGGCAACCAACTCAGCTGGGAAGATGTGTTTGGTGACTGGGTCATCTCTCAGCCTGCTGAATGGGACCCAAAGGTTTCCCCACTTGGCCTGATAGAAAATAGACATATAACAACTCCCAATACACGGTAAATTTCCTTCTGTGGCAGCTCAGGCAGCACCACAGAGCATTAATTGGTAATAATTTATAGACTGTGGGATTTCAAGTGTTATGGTCACATGCCTTTATGTTTCTGCTTTTTTTCCTGCCTACAGGCTGAATTTGAAAGGCATTTAAGGTTTTCTCCATCAGTCAAAGACTTCAGAAAGTATCTGGCAGCCCTGCACAAGGGGAATGGCAGCAGAATGAAATCCAGCTCTCAGAGGGCTGAGCATATGCCATGCAATTAATTCACTCATCCACAGCGGATCTGAGCCTTCCACACAAGATGTAGACTCATTCCTGCCTGAATATGCTGGGAAATGCCAGAGCAAACAGCAGCTGCCCTAGGAAGGGAAGGCCCCGTGCTGCCGGTCCAGCACACAAGGGATTACATGAACAGCCAAGAAATCCCCAGGGAGATGTGGTTGGCACAAAAATTTCTCACTGTCGTCAGCCCTAAGAACAGAGTTGAAACAAATGAGCATGGTCTGCTTGTGTGATAGCATAATCACAGAATCACAGGGTTGGAAAAGACCTTTGAGATCATCAAGTCCAACCGTACCTGTCCTCTACTAAACCATATTCCTGAGCACCTCACCTACCCGTCTGTTAAACACATCCAGGGTCAGTGACTCAGCCCTCTCCCTGGGCAGCCTGTGCCAGTGCCCAATAACCCTTTGGGTGAAGAACTTTTTCCTAATGTCTAACCTGAACCTGCCCTGGCACAACTTGAGGCCATTCCCCCCATCCCATCGCCTGTCACTTGGGTGAAAAGACCATAGCCCACCTCTCTGCACCCTCCTGTCAGGTAACTGTAGGCAGTGATAAGGTCTCCCCTCAGCCTCCTCTTCTCCAGGCTGAACACCCCCAGCTCCCTCAGCTGCTCCTCAGAGGATTTGCCCTCCAGCCCCTTCCTCAGCGTGGTTGCCCTTCTCCAGGTCTTCTCCAGGACCTCCATGTCCTTCTTATGGTGAGGAGCCCAAACCTGAACCCAGCACTTGAGGTGCGGCCAAGTGCCTACGCAAGGAGAAAGCCGAAAGGAAGAAGCAGGAGGCAGGCCTGTATAAGGCAGACAGACAGACAGAGCAGACAGAGCTTCCGGGGCACAGAGCCTGCTGCAGAGAGTTGGAGATTTCAGACAAGGCAACTGTTTGTTTCTTTTGAGGTCATAGCAACGGGACATCACATACATGGTATGTAAGTAAATCGCGATTTTTCCAAACACACCTCTCTCCAAATAATATAATCAATTTGTCCTCTTAATGGAAGAAAAACAACCTATACAAACCTGCCAGGCCAGAGGGACAACACTATCCTCATCCAGCACATCTTCTGTTTTTCCAAAAGCATTTCCCAGCTTTAATTCCAGGGCAGTGAGTCCTCTCATCCAGAGAGCTGAGCAGCCTATTCACAAGATACATAAATCACAGATAAGGAGGTGACCTAGCCAGTTCTCAGAAACACCACAAACCCAAAGTTCGTTCGCTTTCAGCTGCTTCCTCCAGACCATCCCTGTTTCCTCTAGACCATCCTCCTGGCAGCTGCTGGCTACTGACCATGTTTCCAGCTCAGATACAAGCCGTTCTCCCACAGCAGCTTTGCAGGTAGCAACTACTTTTGCTCTGGTCTCCCTTACCTGCCACAGCCCAGCGACACCCTCTCAGCCTGGATTAAACGCCAGGAATTTTGAGAGACTCGGAAGTCTCCTCCAGTCATTGGCTGGTTTCAGTTTCAGGCACATAGCACTGGAAAGCATCCCAGGTTACTTCCCATCTTGTAGCAAGGAGCACGTTCCTTCTCTTTGAGCATCTCTTCTCCCTGCAGAGTGCCACCGAAGGTTACTTACACCGCAGTGTACCTGGATTGCAAGAAACACTCGGAACACTTCAAACCTGTGTGATGCCTCTGAAAGACAGGGAAAACACAGCCTTCTCCAACACGAGCAGCAAAGGAGGGGAAGTAATTGCTCCAAGCAAGTGTTTTGTCCTAATTAGCTCCTTCGCCAATTAGGAATTTCAGCACTGGCTCAGAAGAAACCAGAGACTAATTGTAGAAGTGACGATGAGCTGGTGCAAACGGGCACCATTTCTTTGCTATCAAAGATGCCACTCACTGAGAGTTTCACAAGGGCCTCACTCACTGTGCTTAATCCAGTGAGGACTGGATTCAGTACGTAGGGAACACAAGGAGCCACAGCTCTCCTGAAGTGGGCCGAGAGCAGAAAGCTTCCCAATGCGATGAACAAAATCACCATCAACAATGGTCACACTCCCATACATTGCTGCTTACGTTCCTCCTTTCTCCTCCAGCTTCCTTTAGCCTTGCAAACAGGAAAAAATAAATGGTATAGCTCTTGGATTCTTTCTTATTGCATCATTTCAAGTATTTTACTTCATGGGTTTCTATGGAATTCCTCACAGAGGTGTAATTCCCCTGACAGACCAGTTGTGACCCTGCTACATGGGAAAAGTGAACCAGAGTCACACTAACCAGAAGCTTAACTGAACTCTTCGGCTCAGCCTGGAGAGACACACTCTCCTAGATGCTTTTGTGACACCTGAAAAATTTAATGGGAGGGACATAGTAGTAAAAAACCCCAAACTATGGAACAACCTAGAGACAGACAGACTCAAGTAGTTTCAGGGTTGAAAACTGCTGAAAGGACAGGAGAGCATCAGGGGGAAATCTCCCATCTGCAAACCTTGAGCATCTTTCTCGGGCATCCAGTCCCGGCTGCAGCAGTCAACATGATGCTGGGCAAGATGTGCCCTTGGGCCCACCTAACACAGTTATCTCATCACAGTGGGTATCATCACATCCACAAGTAACAGCGTTGTGTCAGAGTTTAGGAAGAACAGTTAAAACCATAATTAACAGCTTTACAGGAGGCTGGGGAGAGATAAACGATAAGGAGCCAGGGTGAAACTCTTCATCCTGGGACGATGCATACTAAGTCGTGCCCCAGGTCATATTACCATCATCTGACTTGTCCTTTTACTACTTAGAAGTGATTTAAAACACTGAAAAGTTCATGGGAAATAAATCAGTTGGGACTGTACAGATGGGCCGTGCTTCGTCTTTCCAAAGACTCTGACATCTGTGAAAGCAGAGATGGAGTTTTGCTTTAAGTTAACTCTCAAGGGGTTATAAATTTTCCAGTTACAGATCATATTATTATTACAAAGATGAGGTTTTTCAACAGAAACAAAAGCTCTCTATTTCATTTTGCAAACGGTAATTAAAGGAAGGGATGCCCATCAAGTCAGGCACGAGCGGCACATCGCAAACTCAGGGACACACACACGGTTCACTCTGTTTCTTTGCTCCCTGATGCTTGAGAAAGGAAAAGGACACACCATGACGCTCTTTTAAGTTGTTGCAGTTTTGCATAGTTGGCTACTGAGAGAGAGGGCCAGGTGCTACAGAACATGGCTCTGCAGGCCTGCTTACAGCGCCTCTGAGAATCACATACAGGAGAGAAAGACTCCACCAGAACACGGAGTGCCAGGAAGGCTGCAAAGTTTGGCCCGTTAAGGGCATTGGGATGTCTATTTGCATATCAATGTAAGCAGTTGACAGACACAAAGGGCCGGGAAGGCTGGGGGAGGAGGCGCCCAGGTACCCGGGTGAGAGATGCCCCTGCAGCCCGAGCTGAAGCACAGGGAGTAGCCGGAGGAAAGGAGCCATGGAGGAGGCAGAGACCCGACCTGCCCGGTGGAGAGGCTCCACGCTGGATGGAGCCGGGGGAGACATAGAGAAGATGCCGTGACTGACGTTGGGATGAGCCCCTGCCAGCACAAGCGACCTACAGAGATGAGCCAAACAGGTTTGCTGGGGGAGGCATCATAGCCCCGTGGAGGACTGGGACTGAGAGACACTGGGATTTGTTACTGCCTGCCAGAGCAGAGATGAAGCCTGGTGGAAAGAGATTTGCCTTGGAGAAAGTTCATGCAGGACTGGCTCTTATGGGTGAGATCCTAGGGTGCAGCAGGGAGAGGGTGTGTGGAATGGATGCCCCCATCCCGGCCGAGAAGGGAACCATCTTGCAAGGGACTGACCGAAGCCCCCATCTCCTAGTCCCTGCCCCCCCATCCTGTGCTGCGAGCAGGAGAGGGGAAGAAGGGAGCAAACTCATGGCTGAAAGGGCAGTCTGCTTTAGAATGGAGGGGTGGGGGGAAGGTGTTACCCAGACCCCCATTTCCCCAGTCCCTGCCCGTCCTGGGCTGCGACCGGGAGGGAAGAAGGGAGCAAACTTCTAACTCAAGCCTGCTGAGGAGGGAGTGGGGGGGAAAGTGTTTGCCTGGTTTGCATTTGTTTCAAGATTGTTGGTTGCACTCCTGACTCTGGTTCTTTTTCACTGTTTCTCTTTAGTGTAGTGTAATAAATTAGATAACTTTCCCTTCAGCACTCTGTTGAGTCTGTTTTGCCCGCATCATTAATGAGTTTGCCTCTTGAGCCGCCCAATTAATTTATTTCTCCCCTGTCCAACTAAGAAGGGGAGTAACAGGCTGATCGTGGTGGGCCTCTGGCCTTTGGCCAGGGCTCAACCACCACAAAGTGCACGTGGAAGAGATGTCACACTCTAGCTGGTTGGTTTGACATACGTGAGGGTTGTGGATCAACCACAGAAGTAGCTGAAGGGTGCCCACAATTAATACTCGCAATTTAACAGCCCTAATGTGATGCAATCTTAACAGCACACTTCAACACCTATTCAATTCTTACCCCATCTCCCACCCAAATCCATAGGTTAGCAGAGTAAGCCTGGATGGCTACATTAAAAAGAGACATCTAAAAGGTTTTAGGTGAGGGCTTCCATACTGTATCCAGGCGTTCTCATGACTTCATAAATATGGCAAAACACTGCATCCAGCCCCATCTCTGAACACCCGGCCCTTAAAATGAAAACTTGGAGGAAGGCATCTTCTTAAAGAAAATCCTGATTGTTTTTAGAATATAATTTTCAATACAGATTTCAATATAATTCAATATAAACTTCACACAATCACAAGGTTGGAAAAGACCTTTAAGGTCATCAAGTTCCACCATTCCCATCCTAAGCTAAACCATATCCCTGAGTACCTGGTATACCCTTTTTTAAACACATCCAGGCTCAGTGACTCAACCCCCTCCCTGGGCAGCCTCTTCCAGGCCCTGACAACTCTTTCAGGGAAGAACTTTTCCCTCACATCTGATCTGACCCTGCCCTGGGGCAGCTTGAGGCCATTCCCCCTTGTCCCATCTCCTGTCCCCTGGCTGAAGAGACCATCACCCATCTCTCTGCACCCTCCTGTCAGGTCATTGTAGGAGGTGATAAGGTCTCCCCTCAGCCTCCTCTTCTCCAGGCTCAACACCCCCAGCTCTCTCAGCCGCTCCTCACAGGATTTGCCCTCCAGCCCCTTCCCCAGCCTGGTTGCCCTTCTCTGGACACGCTCCGGGACCTCAATGTCCTTCTTATGGTGAGGGGCCCAGAACTGGACACACACTTGAGGTGCGGCCTCACCACTGCTGAGCCCAGGGGCACAATCACCTCCCCAGATCTACTGGCCACACTATTTTTGATACAAGCCAGGATGCCGTTGGCCTTCTTGGCCACCTGATTTCAACCAATCAATATAAAATTGATTGTTCATGGAATATAAATGGAGACTTTTTTTTTTTTAAGTGTCAAAGCTATGGGTTCTGAATAAAAAAACCAGAACATACATTTCTCAGTAGGTAAAAAAGTATTTTTCTAACTAAATGTAGCGATAAGAAACTGTTCAGAAAAGCCAGGAACTTTTAGGAGGACTCTTTAATGGCTGAGGTTGCTTCAGGAAGCTGATTTTTCAGAGCCCATTTCTTCACAAGCACAGCAGCTTGCCACAAGCTCTCCATCCTCATTCTTGTATTCAAATGATTTTGAAAAACACCCCGCATGCTCCCCATGTCATTGTGGCCTTTACTGTTTAGGTATGAGCAGAAGGAAAAAGAGAACCCTACGCTTCTGAGCATACAAGAAGAACTGCAGCAGGCACAAACACTACAGGAGCGGGTTGAAATGAGCAGCCACATTACTACTCAACGTAGATCATTTTAAAAGGGGAAGGCAGGGTCTAGAGGTAACAAACTGAAGTAGTCTGAGATGAAAACTACCTCTGTGTGGGAAAGAGCTTGGTCGGGAACTCATCCTCTAACTCCCATCCAAAGCGTTACTCCAGTAGGATGCTCAAACTAACCTTTAAACACAAAGAGTGTCATTGGACCCCACGCTTCCTTGCTGCTCTGAGATACGTGCTCGAGCATCTTGCTAAAGGAAGTCTTCACCATCTGAACTTCTACCACCCTGCCAGCCAGCTGACTCTGCCCCAACCTTTACAGCATTCCACGTTTAACCCCTTCACTGTGCTTCAGCGTTACCTCAGCATTGAGGCTGGACAACACCTAGTGACTGCAAATCACTTGGTTTTGGTTTTCGGGCTCAGGAACCAGCCTCATTATCTGGCCTGCTCCTATTCAGCATTCCCACTACCTGTGCAAGGCCAGGGAAGAAGTGTGTTGGCTCTCCCTGCGGCGTTACTCAGAGAGTCCTTGGTGTCTGAGTCACAGCCGGTTTGGGACTATGGTCTGGGTGCGATTAGTCACTGGAATTTGGTGGGAGACTATATTTAATAGCACCCTTCACTCCAGAGGAACAGGGAGCCAGAGAACCTTTCAGGACCACAGATGCGTTAGAAACTCTTTCCACAACCGCAGAAACGTAGCCAGCAAGACAACAGCCAAATTAGCAATAAAGCATATCCGTAGGTGGGAGGGCCGTGCTGCTCTACCCTTGCTCTGTAACACAAGCAGGGTTTTAGCCCAACACCCCATTTCCCAGGCAGCAGCTACGGTGGCACTGCTGCCTTCTCACTGTGGGGACCCCTTACAAGGGACCCTCACCGCCCTTGGTGCCAGATGCACTGGTATGGGACACAGTCAGAGCAACGTTGAGGTGGAAGCAGAATACGTGCAGTTGAGCTGAAGCTCTCCCTGCTTACAGCTCTGTCTCCACAGCACAATGTAAATCAGGCACTCCTGCACCTCGGTGCTTTGGAGAAGTAAAGAGACAGGCAAAGAAAGCAAGAAGCAAAGGGTGTGCTGTCAGGGTGAAATACCCAAAGAGAAAAAAGCCTAAAAGGAAATCACAACCACGAAACTGTAGGAGGGCACAGGAGTCACACAGGTACAGGGCTCTGCTTTCTCTCCCAGCACAGCTGGATCTGAGGCATCTTTGCTTCCCTGACCACCAGCAAACACTTTTTAAGGGTCCTGTAGCGCGCTCAACTAACGCCAAACCTCCTCTTTCCTCTAGTGCTGTCACCAGCTTCCTCCAAGTCATTCCAAGCTAAACAGACGAGGATTACCCTCTGTTCACACTCCAGTTTTCCCATCTGAAAGAGGAGGATAACCGTTACAGCGTTCTGCTCCACAGGGGCCACTGAAGACGTAGGTCTTATTACTTGGAGACGCTGAGGCAGAAGACTGAGGTTGGCCCTCAGCCAAGAGGAAGATTTCGGTGGAGTTCAGGGAACTCGCTGCTTTTAGACCTAAACACGAGAAGAGGAAAGGTTGGCATCAGCAGCGACCCATAGTAAGGGCTTGATGTCACGGAAGAGCCATCTCCCAGTGATGGAAGCTTCTTCAGGGTTTCAAACAAATCTGAAACGTGTTTAGTCTGGAAGCAATTACTTTGCTTATTTGGCTGCATTTGATGTTTGGCCACGCATCGCAAACACGGTCGGCTGGCCCAGTTCCAACCAAGGAAAAGAGCTGACAACCAAAACCCCGTCACATCGGACTGAATAATATATCCACACCATAATTAAAGAATCCCACAATTTAAACTGTGGAGCCGACGTCGTATGGTGGCTAGGGTGAGCAGGATCCATGTTCTCCACTTTCAAACACTGCAGTGTTTCGGGATACATGGGAAAACAGATGTTTTTAATAGCCTGAACTCTTAAATAAGCAGCTTCTTCCAAACTAACTAGATGCAGTCAGGAGTGAGACACTGCTGCAGGAATGGGTCAAAACGTTCCATCTGTCTTTATCCCAGTGGAAAATGTTTACTCTGACCAACAGAGATATTTTCACATTAAGATTTATTTTTCCCCCAAGCAGCTAGATTATCAGTTAGAGGTAATTAGGAAAAAAAATAAAATCTGTTTCCTTTTTCATTTTGATTTATTAAATCTAAAAGTTGTCAAGTAACTGTTCTTAAGAAACACTATCTGGGGAAGAAAAACTTAACCAGGTCCTGTATTCACCATCAATACTTCTTCCTCTTTGCTCATCTGACCAGACCAGTGACAACTGCCATTCCTCCAGGTTTGATACTGGGACCAGCACTATTTAACATCTTTGTTGGCAACACGGCCAGTGGGACTGAATGAGGGTGGGGACACCCTGGCACAGGGTGTTCGGAGAAGCTGGGGCTGCCCCATGATCCGTGGCGGTTCAAGGACAGGTTGGAGGGAGTTTTGGGCACCCTGGGCTGGTGAGGGGTGTCCCTGCCCATGGTGCTGGGTTGGCATTGAGGTCCCTTCCCACCCAAAACATTCCATGATTCTGTGACTACAACAGGATATCCCTACGGATATGTTTATCGCTCAAACTTTAATGGCACAGTTGCTGTCTACTGTGCCTCCAACTTTCTGCCATCCTTCCCAACAAAGTCCATGGATGCTGCATAGCTCTGCACCCACTGTGGTGTCACCTGAGGTGGCAGAACCACAACAGACATAAGGGGAACCCCACAGACCTCCTGTGTACTAACTTTAATCTGCCTGAGCGAGCAGCTGCATGCACCCACTACCACAGAGAGCTTTTCTTTGCATGCAAACTGGAAGAAACAGTGGACAGGCTGAACCTGAGGGTAAGAAAAAGAAATCCACTAGCCAAATGCACCATTTTCTCTGTGGCTGTACATCAAGGCTTGCTTTCTTTTCCAGCCTGTTGCAGGCAGGTGGCCCGCAGCTGACTGTATGCCAGAGTCAGACATGAAACCACGTGCTGCATCAGTCATCCTAACAGCTGGGAGAGGTTCAAGCAAATACAAGGCTACCAGTAAGGGTATGCAAAAGCAAAGCTGGAAGCAAAACTGGAGAGTATCAACCACTGAAGAGAGTGCAGAGGACTGTTTGGAGCAAGGATCTCAGGAAGCACAGTATTACAGGCAGGACCACAAGCATTTGACACAGGAAAGCTTTCAAAATAAATGTGGCACGGCCTTAGCCCAGAAACTATAAAGCACAGCTGCCCTTAACATCTTGCACTGCTAAGAGGGAAAGGAAAGACATCTGTTGAAGTATTGGTCCCTCTCGTCACCCAGAGGATGCAAGTCGAGCTGATGATTCTCCCCTCCTGCCCAGCACAGAAGGCAGTGACTCCTCTGTGTTAAACCAAGAGTCATCTTAAGAGCAACCAACCAGGAAACCATTTCCAAACAAGAAGTTAGCTGCTCACCTGTCTCTGTCCACATCTTCTACCACATCAGACCACTGAGGCACCCACCCCCTGCTCTCTGTGCCAGTCAAAAGCCCTGCCAGGTGAAGATGACTACATACTGCTTGCTCCAATGTCTTCCTTGTGATCCTCTTTTTCATTGGAGGGGGTTCAAACACATGTACCAGGCAACAGGCTATGAAAGGGGCAGGAAGGTGGCTTGGTGCTTTCTCATTCTAATGTACAAACTTCATATAAAGTCCCTTTGCTGGAGCAGGAGCTGGGACTGAGCCCTCCCTTCAGACCAGGTTTGAGGTGCAGTGCTGAGCTCTCCCTGCCTCCTGCACACAGCGAGCATTGGGCTGGAAGAGCTGGAGCTGCTCTGCAGCCCGTCTGGATAGAGGGAAGGGTTTCAACAGCAAAAGCAAAAGGCCTGCCTCCACCTCTGAATAAGTTAATTACCACCTAATAACAGGAGGATGCTGCCTTCTCTAATGTAGGCTTGGTGGAGGACCTCAACCGCAAGGTAAATCCTGTGCTCTGGGCCTGCCTTAGTGGGCCCAGCAAAGGACAAAGGACAGAGCCAGGTTGTCAAGGTCTGGGATTTATTCTGCCACGGCAGCATCCAAATCCTTCAACGCTGGCCTCATTTCCTAGCAGCAGCCATGCTGGGCACATGCCACGCCAGATGGAAGAATTCTAACGGTACAACATGGAAAGTATTGCAATCAGCCCATGCCTCTGACGTGAGGCAGCTGCTGAACAGGAGGACTTGAGGAAGATCTCAGTTTTGGACTCAGTCGCTCAAGACTGCTCTCTAAACGTTGCAAGCTGCTCGCTGGTGAGCCCGGTGCTCCTATGAATGCCAGCCCAGCCACACACGGGAGGCACGTCTTCCAGGAATTTGTAGGAGCTGCCCAGCTTAGGTGACACAGGACAACGGATGCTCCAAAGCAGCAAGGGGACCAAGCATTCAGTTAGGCACCATGGGGGCACTTACCAGGTTAGAGGTGGCAGGAGGGGATCGGTGGCACTAACAGCAAGAGCAAATCCTATTTATCCCCATTCACAGGTTCCCACTGAGCCACCTGGTCCCACACACAAGACAGGTCCTTCAGCAGCTCAGCTCCTTGGTTCCCTTAGACCTGAGGGTTCTCTCTGGAGCCAAGTGTGTCCGGATTGCATAGGCAGACAGCAAGCTGCACTTGGCCCTCAAGGACAATCTGCATTGGATGCAAGACAGACAGACAGACGTCAGCAAGGCCTCTGTCTCCCAGACCTCAAGAAAGATGCAGTGGCATCACGTGAAATCCCTTCAAATGCATCCCCTTGATTTCCCTTGCAGGGACAGCAAGGAGGGAGGAACTGGCTGGGTCCCTGCTCCCAGCTGCATGCTCCTAATCCAGCTGATTTTTTTTCCATCCTGATTCCCGAAAACATTTGCTGTGGAATAAGCCAAGCCTTGCACTGCTTCCAGCTCCAAAGATGCTGCTTCTTCATCATCCATTTTTTATCAGCTGTCTGAGCTCATGACCAGAGTCAGACCAGCAGCAATACCAGACAGCTGCAGGACCCTGACCCCTTGTGCTGCCTGAGCAAGCTAGATCCCTTGATGCCTCCCCCATACTTTGGCCTTGCCCTCCTTCTTTTCCACACTGATCAGCTCCTGCCTTTCTCTTTTGGGTACCTCTTCCAGACCTGAGGCATCTGCCAAACCGCTCTGAGTTTCCCAGAAAAGCCCTGGCATCCCTGGAAAGCCCCAGTCAGCCTCCAGCTTGGAAATATGCTTCCTTTGCCCTGCCTGTAGCACACCAGCAAAGGGAACACCACCTCCCCATTCCTAACTCAGGCTATGAGCAAGAGGCTGAGCAAATGTAGAGGCAGACAGACCCTCGGGAGATGCGGCCTCTCTTCTCCACATTGTCACAAGGCACAAGGGCTTACAGAGAAGGCAGAGCCTTTCTCAGGGGTTCTCTTTCCTCCTCTCTTCTGCTGGCATTTGTCACCTGTTTAACCATCTTTGAGCCAGGACCTGACTCTCATGGGAGACAAGATCTTCAGCGGTTTAGGAGAGCCGTCCTCCCAGCTCTTTCCACAGCAAAGATGGCACAGAAGAGAGAACACATGCGCCTCGGGCACTGAAATATCCAGCCCAGCAGATGAAGGGCTCTCTCTGGCACACAGACAAGGTGCTCCCAACCTGCTGTTACATTCACTAGGAAAGAGCACCCATTAGTTTGGATAAGGAACTGGAGCTGCTGGGAAGGGCACCCACCACTGCTCCGCAGAAAGCGGTGACCTCCATGCAGCAAAACAAAGCAAGCAACCACTCTTTTCACCTTCTCTGCTAGGTGCTCAGCATGGCAAGGCCTTAACATCTAGTGAGGCAAGCAGAGACAACATGACAGGCAAACTCTTGCCTACATGACCTGAAAATCAGGAGAACAGACCAGTTCTGTCTCCCAGCTATTCACCTGTATTTGCTAAATGAAACCTGAAGTGTCAAGTTGTATTTCCCAGCCCTATGAGCATCTTCCCCAGCTAACCAAAACCAAGTAACAACAGTATAAATTATTTTTCTCCACTCCTGAATTCCCACCCCACCACTCCTCATTAGGCTTGGTGCTAATTAAAGCAGGCTACAAAGTTCATTGCATCTGTGCAAAAAGGCAGGGGTGGACGGGCACGTTACATGAGATGTTGCAACACCTTCAGGTCCCAAAGAACTGACCCATAATATCACAGATTCACAGAATCATAGGGGTTGGAAGGGACCTCCAGAGATTGAGTCCAACCCCCCTGCCAAAGCAGGGTCCCTAGGACAGGGCGCACAGGTCAACATCCAGGCAGGGCTGGGATAGCTCCAGAGAAGGAGACTCCACACCCCCCTGGGCAGCCTGGCCCAGGGCTCCCTCACTCTCACTGGGAAGAAGTTCTTTTGCATACTGGTGCTGACCAGTATGGAGGAACTGCACAGAAGCTTACTAAAAAGAAAAATATAAGAGGAGCTTTCAAAAAAAAAAAAAAGAATCTCATTTTGAGGGGGAGGAGGGTATTTTATCCAAAGGTCTCCCATTAATTACCTTCTTAATAACAGGTTTTATTTGCTTGTCAATGTTCCATTTCAGTCAGTCATTTGATGGCATCCTTGGCAGCAGCAGCCTGTAATTCTTCATAGCGTGTGTGTGTCTGCTGCTGGAGGAAGCCCTAATTGAAGCAAGGCTCGTGCTTGAGGCGCTAGCATTTAGTTCAGTGCACACAAAGGAAAGGAGGGCATCAACTGTTAAAGCAACAGTATTCCTCTTAGCATGGTGGCTCACCCAGTCACAGCAATGCCCCGAAAGATTCAAGCCACCCATTTTCCAAAGTACTTTAATCTTCCTGGAACCAGCCTGGAAAATGTAAGGCACCCACTTGAGTATCAGATTCAAACTCTAACCCTAAGACCTTTCTATCCATTCAGCTCTGCATCCTTACCCACTCTTCCTTAAGCAATAAACCAGCTGTAAATTCATATGGGGAAGTAAATATTGCAGTACTGCATTTTAGAGGCAGATAAACAGAGCAACACAGATGATTTCACAGGGATTACACCAGAAAAAGCATTTCTGGGTAACACAGCCAAGGGTCCTTGCATCACATCACAGTTAGGACAGAAAAGCGTGCCTTTCTACCTGGATCACCTCAACCTCAGTGCAATGCACTGGAACTGGTTAACTACACTTTATACACTAGTCACTTTGGTGTCTGGACTCTCTCTCTCTCCGGCCTTGCAAAGCCACAATGGAAACTTCATGGTACAAACAAGGCTGGAAGCTGTAGAACTTTGGACCAGCTCCTGAAGTCCCTCCTGTTCTCTTGGCATGGCTATCTAGGAGGCTTCTGGAGAACAGCATCAGGACCCTGATTAATTTACTTGGGGAAAAAATTTGAGTAGGAGGCTTGGCAAGTTAGTTTTCACTCTCCCTATAATTCATGAGGAAGCCAGACAAGGAATGTCTCCATCAGCACACAAAGAGGCCAGGCTTAGTGGCATCTTTAATGGTGACATATTTCTTTATGAACTGCCAGCTAGTTACTGGAACAGCCTCAGTACAGAACAAGAATGACTTCCAGTGTAGTCCAGGGACATGGCAAGGGTTATTGCTTGGCACCATCCCTACACATTTGACTTCAGTCTGTGATGCCTAATGCAAATTAGACTTGGTCTGAACTGCAAAAGTGCCTGTAAAAGTATGGGGGATGGTGCTGTCCTGGTGAAAGCCAAAGCCTAGTCATGTTCCATCTGATGGTCATGGAAAGCCAGGGCATCCAAGGTAACTTCAGGAAGAGATGCACACGCGCAGCTGCCTGCAGCAGCAGTGTGCTGGATAGGCTAACTTAAGAGCTAATTCGGTCCCTGCAGAGCAGTCTTTTCAGTTACAGTGATAGATATACCACAGCCTGGCTTTCCTGATTAACAGCTTGAGAGCTGAGCATGGTACCCTCTCCCTGCCTGACATTCCTGAAGCATCTCCTCCCCACTCGCCTCACTGACGATTCAGACCAGCACTGGCACCACAGGGAGGACCTGAAGGCAGACTGGCACCTCCCACACCCAGAATCCTCTGCAAGCCCCTACACTGGTTTTCTGAAACCAAAAGGAGACTTGATACACACAAAGAACCCATCACTGCTTCAGGAAGCCTCCCAGCCACAATTGCTGAGGACCTGGAGAGAACCTGGGAGAAGTGTTGTTACACACCTGCTTTATTTTTATGCACCCTCCAGGCCCTTACCCCTGATCCGTGCCAAGAATGAGACATCAGGTCAAGCAGATCCCTGATCTGACCCAGCAGAGCCTTTCTTATGCTCTTACAATGTAGAAGAGCTTCTGCTTTCTCCTGTTGTTGGTTCACACTAGGTTTGCTTTGCCATTTTTGAGTCCCATGGAGTTGACACACAACCTCTGCAAGTTAATACTTTAATCTAGCCTTGCCCAAGCTGTAATCTGCAGACCTTCCAATGATATCCCACCACTGGTAACCAGAAAGGAGTACATCCCCAGCTCACTGAGAAGCCAAGGGTCACCAAATATCCCTGGCTGCACAGAGCACTCCTTCTCTGGCAGCTAGGACAGGCACAGGCTCTTCTGTGGCAAAAGAAGCAATTCAATGGGAGATTTTTTACAGTCATCATCTTAACTAAGTGACCTGACAGGGTCACACAGGGCCCTGCTTCTACCTCTTGCCCCACGGTGATCTGAGGGAAAATGAGAAGATGTCAGGCTGGTTGGTTTAAAACCTTTAAGAGCAATAGTGTTTTGTGCCCAGCACCACCTTTCAGAGCCCTCTGCCTGCATGTGTAGAGCATTACACTACTTTCAACTGCAAGTCCAACCAAAACTCCAGCATGCTTCTATTCAGTGTTTTACCTAATGTCGTGGTTTCCCCCCGGCTGTGGGCCGAGATCCACGCAGCTGCCTGCTCCTTAAAGGGAAAGAGCAGGGGAAGAGGGAAAAAGGGGGAAACAAGGGAAGGGAAAAGGAAGGGGAAATAACTCCAAACCCAAGAAACTAAGAGGCCCCTGGGTTGGGATAAGGAGAGTTTACTAAGAGAACAGAAAGATCAAATATCCCAATGCTAACAGGACTTTAGAGCAAAAGAAGATGAAACTCTTGATCCCCAATGCAGTTTCTCCCCGACCCACACAACTCAGGTACCACCCAGAGCTGTCCCGCAACCCGACCGTCCCCCCAAGCAGCACGCGTCCCGCCACCGCCCCTCTTCTTCCTCCCCTCAGCCCCCCGTTCTCCTGGGCAGGACGGCATTGCCATGGAATACTCTCTTTGGCCCATCTGGGTCACCTGTCCTGGCTTCGCCCCTCCTTTCTCATGGATAGAGAAATAGGAAGAAGCTGAGAAAGTCCTTGACTGTCTGACTGCAACTAAGAACATCAGGGTGTTCTCAGCACTGCTTTCATTGTAACTCCCAAACACAGCATCCCATCAGCTGCTACAAATGAAGTTAACTCTATCCTGGCTGAAACCAGGACACCTAAATCAGAGGATAAGCTCAGAAGATCAGAGAAAAAGACTAAAGGAACTGGTTAATACGGTGCCTACTCGGTGTTGCCTTCATGATGTCAGCCAAAAACTGCTGTTAAATGAAGCCAAGAGGGATGCACGTCAGCTGAAGAGCGCGTGCTCGCTGGGAAGCAGAACGCTTACCTTGCCCATAACCCTGTGTGGTTGTCCTGTTTGTACAAGATCATAATTCTTTCCCGTGCACATAGCAACCTCTTAAGAGCCACAGCCCATGATGTCACCCAGGAGGCACAGTGCCAGACGTCACCCCTGTGGCTGTGCTTTTAACACGCAGAAGCCCCCAACAAAGAACTCGACGGAATAAAAGCGTCACGCCTCGACCCTGCGGGTGAAACCCTGGGTGCACAGCTGACAACGTTCTCATCACCTGAGCAAGCCAGGGTTTCACAGGGAGATGATGACATCACGCTTGCCTAGCGATCTAACACCATCAGCCAGAGTCTCTCTCTGATCTCTCCACACAGAAAGCAATCGGTCCAGAGGGAAGGCACAGCAGAAACCTACTCTAGATGCTCCAAACTGCCCCAGTCAGGAACTTTTCCCCACGCTGGCCTGCAGTACTTTGGGTACCTGATGATGACTGATGAGAAAGTTTGATCAAGTTCTGATACCTGGGAGTATTCAAAGCATAACAGCAATTTCCTGTGATGTTTATAGCCAAGACTTAAAAAAACCCCCAACCTGACGAACACAAAGTATTGAGCCTTCAGCATGCTGGGCTCTTCAGTCTTGAGTATATAGTATCATGCAGTGGATCAGAATGACTGAGCTTTAAATGTTCCCCAATGGAAATATACCTCAACATACCTTCTCCCTTCATTGAAAATGTTCTCTGAATAGCAGTTGGTTTGAACACGGGGAAGCGAGACTTTTTTAGGGGTGTAAGTTATTTAGGAATATTTCACTCAAGTGTTGGAGCAAATAGAGACCTCGTTAAAAATGAAAATCCTCACAGGAGTTATTCCAGATGAGTTTTAAGACCCAAATTTCTCAAGAAATTCTCTCGCTGTAACATTTTTCAAGGGAAAAGTTCCAAATATAGAGCCTGAAATGGCTTCAATTTAAAACAATGTTTCTTTCTTCTACAGATATTTTTTTCCAAGCTCAGCTGTTGAAGTTGAATTACCAGAATTTTTTCAAATCCTCACCAGGTCCAGTAACATACTTTTCTTCTTTTTATTGTAGGTGTGATTTCTACCCCTTGGATTCCAAACGGAAAAAAGAATTACAGCTCATCTCTTTTTTTTTCAGTCCTATTAAAAACCTCTTCCCCACCCAGACACACTGAGAAAAAGCCAACCCTAACTAGTCTGTACTAGGTGTGTTGGTATCTCTGCCTCCCTGATAAAAAAACTGAGTGCCTCCTGCTTTCTAACTCAGGTCCCAAAGCTGCAGGACTTCGCAGGGGAGCACTGGAGCAAGTTCATCTTCAGTTCAGAGATTTAAGGCAATGGCTATGGAATGGCTGCTTTGGTTTTACAGCATTTCCAGCATGTTCCCCATTGGCCTTCTGGAGTTCTTTGCTCCCAGGAAGCCTCCAGCAATGGTTGCAAGACAGACTCAAAGCTTTTCCTGCAATAATAATAAGTAATAGCATTACAACCCACACCCAGCGTTAAGTACTCGCTGTATGTTCCAGGCTGCTGCCAAGGCCACGACTCTGTTTTTCCTGCATCTTTAGTTCTTGGGCAAAGTTACATTTCTAATTTGGACATAATGTTCAGCTCGATCTCTCACAGTTTATGGACTTCCAACACAGAGACAATTCTCATTACCACTGGAAGGAGTGAATCTCCCCTCGTTCCTTGCAAGAAGAAAAACCTCAATGTCAAGGCAGATGGTCTACTCCAGCCTTCTTTTCATAGAAGACAAGGAAAACAAAGTACCTTGAGAACTGACTTGCAGCAATGACAACCAAGTCTCTGCAGATGTGAGGTTTATTTCTGACTCTGCCACACATTCGTAACATGAATTTCTGCAGATTTTTAAAGACCTGACTCTGGTTGAACCAGCTCTTTAAAGCCCAAGTAGCCCGTGACATTAAACAAAGCTGGGAGTAAACCAAACTACTTGTTGAGAAACAGAGAGTTTTAAGATGTGGCTCTGCCTATCACAGTCCTCAACAAAATAAGTATCTTGAATCTGTTTTCTAATAACAAATTTGTTTCCAAAACAAAGGTTCCTAATGTTTAATGCCAGACAACATTGTCAATGGTTTACCATTGAGTCAGGAGAAGCTGCCACTCATCATGGCCAAGCTAACCGCAAGCGTTGAGTTCCACTCCCAGTCTGTTCAAGCTCTTCACAGCATTAGTGAAGAGACAGGCAGCATTGTAAGGCAGTTCAGATGTTGATAGAGCTGAGTCAACCCCTTTCTGTAACCTGAACACCCTGGAGACTATTAGGCATGACCATAAAGAAAATAAGCAACATCTTGGGGGCCAAGGCCAACTTCTTATCCATCAATCACTGGAGGGTCACGCTAACCAGCAAGTTCACAGTGATAGGCTCACTGCTGTGCTTTATTATAAAGACCAGAATGCAAGCAGAAGCGCAAAGATATTTCTGTGCCATAAGACTCAGCCAAAGCAGCTAAAATTTCCATGGAAAGCTTTAGCTTGAGGGAGGGGAGCAGGGTGGAGGTAACAGTATCAGTCACTTATTTGGTGACAAACTCTTGCCTGGCATTGCCTCTGCAAAGTATGAGCCAACTGCAGTCACTCCTACCAGCCTTCAACATCATCAACCAACTGAAGGGGCCCTATTCATGTTTGAGCAACACTTCAGCTAGCAGATTTCAACCTGGGAATCCCACTGAGGACAAGATGTACCTAGTGGGACTTGGCCAGTTAACACGCCTTCATCACGCTGAGTATCCACATACCAACTCTAAGTATAGGACAAATACCCTTCCATCACATCTAGGAAGATTAACATGCAAGCAGACCATCCTTAAGTGACAGATACAGGAAAAGAAAAAGACCATGGTCACACTGCTTCTACCACCACAATATATGGCAGAAATGGTTATTAATACCTGTACCTTCACTAGTGTTGCAACAATTGGGTTGCTTGCTTCCACCAGTTCACACCAGCAAGAAAAACCCCACCTTTTTCTCTCCAGGCTCTGTAAATGTTCTAAGATCAAGAGCTTCAAGTGTTGCCTGACACTTACAGCCAGATCCTTCAAATGCCCTGTACAAGTAACACCATCATTACCTGACTTTTATCTGCACTGTGAGCCCATAAATAGTTAAGGAGAGCAGAGGATATCTGACTTGATGCTCACCATTTCCTGAGACTGAGCTTCCAGCTCGTGAAGTGTCACGGATTCAGACCAGTGCCATGTTCTGACACTAACCCTGTGCCAGAACATGCTTCACATCTGGCCCAGCAGAAGGGTTCGGATCCACCCTCAGGCTCGGTGCTTTCTGACTGCGGGTCTCCACATGCTGCCTTTACGCTGCATCTTGTACTGCTGCCTCAAATCTCAGTGGTACAGACATCACCCACCTCACCCCCTTCACTTCCCAAGGGGACACAGAAGAAGTTACCTGACCTGCTTGCTGCACGCTATACAGTTTCACTTCTGACAGTCAACTCTGTGCAGACCCGGGAAGCGCTTTCCTCTCAGGCCTCTCCTATTTTTAAGAAACCTGGATTTTAACCACAGCACAAACAACAGAATCTGTGACACTGAGTACAATTTTTTTAGCATCTAAGAGTTCAGATGAATGACCGAATGGGTCCTGTCTGGCATCAACACACATGAATCTTAAAATCAAGCCACCTAGAGCATCTTGTGCCAGTCAGCACATGCTTCAAGGTGCTTTAAAGAGGCCAATCTGCAACAAATCCTCATCACTACACAGCTAAAGACCCAAAGGAAACATTCTCTGTGGCTTACTCACAAATATATATCCAATGAAGGACTAGCACAGCTCCACTGTAAGTTAGCAGAGCTGAGAAAGTTTCTCAAGGCAACCACTTAAAAAATTGATACTGCTTCTTATCAAGCTGGAGGATATTCCTACAGCCAAATGGATGGCTAACTCAGTCCTCTTCCTGCTGTCACCCCTGTGGCGGCGATGGAACAGAAGAGAACAGAAGTCACTAAGGTAACGCAGACGTGTGAAGCAGGCACACACAAATTTATTGCTTCAAGTCAGCCATCTGTCTTTTCTGAGAAGGCCCAGAGTCTCCCATCTCCTTCATGCATAACAGCCTACAGCACAGATGAGGCAGATTTTGGAGTAAAGGTGGTATCTGGTGTGTGAGTAAGGGTATAAGTATTTTGGCTGGGAATTTAGTGGGTATTGCGAGTGCGTGGGAGTTGTGATTCATGAAAAGCTGCCCTTCCCCAGCAGATCCCCACCTTGCAAGGAGCAAACAGTTGGCGCTCAGGAGCAGTAACTCAGTGGCAAGGCATTTGGCAGAAGCATTTCTGGAGCATGCGCCAAAGTTTGAGCTGCGTGTCAGCCAGAGCGTCTCCTCAGAGCAACTCTGATGGAGCATCACCAGGAACAAAACAACATTTCCTGAAACTACTGCAGAGGAAGATAGAAAATTCATCCAACTCTTGATCCAAGAGGGCCTAAAATGCAGAAGGATGATGCTTTCTTTTCAGTTCCAAATAAAATCACCAGTATAGATGGTCCTGACGAACAAGTTCAGCAGTAGCTGGGCCTGAAACCATTAGAAAACTAGAGTGCAAACCAAGCTGCTGCAGCACAAGACTCATTCCTCCCTGACATCACGGGCTACTGTGGCTGTACATGCTCTCAGCATAAGGCTGGAAAGCTCACAGCAGGATCATCCTGTCCGCCTGCACTTCAACCCACGTACTTTCCTCTTGTGCAGGCAGCTTGAGGGTGTACAAATCCATACTTTAATCAGACCCTGAGTAATATTCAGCATCGCTGAGTGCTTAGAATTGGCACAGGGAACAATAAGCCAGCGCCATTTCACACAATCCACAGCTCTGCTTTTGTGGTGCCTAATGCTTCATTGAAAGTGCTGCTCGGCTCGGGCAGCCATCTTATTTTGCAAGGAAAGAAGCTGCTCAGCCATTACAGTTCAGGAAGGCCTTGGGAACAGGGACTAACAAGCCCCAAGAGATTTAGAAACAAGAAGGTGTAGAAAAAGGAATTCTAATTTTTCAGTCTCTGAAGCTCTAACTTACTGTTTCTAAATCACGAGTGAACAGCAACACTTAAGACCCTGCCCGATCAGAAAAGCATCAAAGGCGATGCCAGAGCAAAAGCATCAGGAGTCAGTTTGAATTGTTCCTCAGGGGAAACTCCAAGATTAGGAGGAAAAAAAACCTGCTCCTTATTAACTGAAGGAATTTATCCCACTAAACATCAGTAACTGTAGGTCAGGAAGCAGTGAAGCCAAACAGTTTGAACTGGAAACAATCCATGCTCTGTAAGAAAAGGAGTGGCCAGCAGGGACAGGGAGGGGATTGTCCCTCTCTGCTCTGGCCTCAGGAGGCCCCAGCTGGAGTCCTGTGTCCAGAGCTGGAGCCCCCAATACAAGAAAGATGTGGGACTGTTGGAGAGGGGTCAGAGGAGCCATGAAGATGATCAGAGGGCTGGAGCAGCTCCCCTACAAAGAGAGGCTAAGCGAACTGGGTCTGTTCAGCCTAGAGAAGAGAAGGCTACAAGGGGACTTCATTGCAGCCTTCCAGTCCCTGAAGGGAGCAGACATACTGGAAGGGAATCAGCTTGTTCAAAGGGCAGACACTGGCAGGACAAGGGGGCTGGAGTGAAGCTAAAGGAGGGAAGGGTTAGATTAGATATTAGGGGAAGTTCTTGCAGTGAGGTGCTGTAACGGGCTGCCCAGAGAGGTGGTGGCTGCCCCATCCCTGGGGGTGTTCAAGGCCAGGCAGTATGGGACCCTGGGCAACCTTGTGTAGCTCCAGGCCTGGAGGTTGGTGGCCCTGCCTGTGGCAGGGGTTTGGAACTCTGTGATCCTTGGGGTCCCTTCCAAGCCAGACCATTCTATGATTGTGTGACTCCGTGATTTATTCTTCCTTCCTTATAGGCCTGAGGCTGAACACAAGCTCTCTGCAGCTCATTACAGCTACCTGCCTGTAATGACCACTCTATGATTACATTCTATGATTCTAATGTAAAGATGTCATTGCTGTTTTGGCAAGGCTGATTTTTTTTTTCCAGGCAATGTCTCCCATGCTGTGTATGCTTGGGGGAATTCTGCTGTCCAAGTGGGATGCGTGAGCAAGATTACAGTTATTTGGTGACTGTTGGATTCCTCTCCAAAGTCCCGCTTGGGCCATGAAATTCAATTCTATCTCAAGCTGCTCCACTGGGGAAAAAAAAACCCTTCCTTTGACTGGACTTGACTCACTCTCAGCAGTGTGTGTTCCATGTACTCTGGGGACACATCGTTGCCTTTCAGGTCAGCGTTCTGGATAATATACTGAAGTTTATCAGTGTGTGTGAATTTCTGGAGGCAGGCTGCTTTCCTGCTCACAGTGGGAGCAGAGCTGAGCCATGAACTTTCTTTATAGCTCTTTGTTGTTAGCAGAGCGCTCTGTGGCCTTTGGCATTCCCCAATTCTGCTTCTCTATCTTGAAACAGAAGGTAAGGCTGATACCTACCATTTGTGGGAAGGGGGAGGATTACTTGGGAAAAAAAAAAAAAGATGTCAAGTGATCCATCTGTTGAGTATTAATGGTTTGCTAATTGTTTTGAGCGCTTTGGGATTGTTCAATGGAAGACCTTACACAAATGGCACTTAATTAGCGTTATTACCAGAGAAGTACTAGCACAAAACAGCAGTTATCTGGGAATCCATGAAATAGGTCTGGAGCCAACATCTGCTATCGTTTAAAGCATGGGCCTCTTGGAGACACAGCAGAGGAGTTGCTTTGGGTTTGCTGAGTTGCAGCAGTCCTTGGGCCAAGCAGTTTGTATCCCGAATCTATTCCCTTACACCTTACCCAGTGGCAAGCACCCTGCCCTGGTGTGATTGTCAGAGGGACACTATGACGCTCTTGTCACAGGTCTGCTTTAAGCATTGCTGTTCCCTTCCTTGCAGAGCATAACAGAGCAGTGCACTGAGGTTTTCCACTCGTGACCTCAGATGTCCTCGCAAACATGGGCAGGACTGTACTGGAGAGCACAGAGCAAGGTTTGCCAAGGCAGGCAGCAAAGCTTTTTATTTCTAGCAGCCCTTAACAGCTCCTTCAAACCCCTGGGTTTCAGCATGTGAAAAGATCTGTTAGTGTGTAGTGGTTGGCTCTAGGTGTACAGTCTGTTGCGAGTGTGGAGGAGGAGGAAGCTCTACTCCTTGTAGCACCAATCTACTGTGAGCTGTCTACCCAGTGGCTTCAGAAGAGAGGATGAAGCCTTCAACCTCTGATGCCAGTGACTGTGGCAGTCTTATTAGGCCCATTTCCTAGCAATTTCCCTGATGCTATGATGAATTCACTGGCAGGCTTGCTTTCTTCTGGCCCTTTCTGTGGGCTAAGAACAGGAGAGAAAACAGGGCAGCGCAAAGGGATTTTTTCATAATGGTTCTATTTATGTTCATACTGGGGACCAACAAACCATCCACTAGCTCATGACTGAGCAAATGTGTTGGTCATGAGCAGCAGGTAGTGTAAATAATTGGAGAAGCTTTGTGTGGTGACTAAC
Organism: Hypotaenidia okinawae; assembly: GCA_027925045.1. NCBI lineage: Eukaryota > Metazoa > Chordata > Aves > Gruiformes > Rallidae > Hypotaenidia > Hypotaenidia okinawae. Next base: position 4,170,917 of record BSDF01000007.1, read on the forward strand.
TGAAATAAATTCTTCCCATAACAGCTAAAACAGATCACTTTGGTTTTAGTTGGATGCACTCTCAAAATGACCAAACATATAATTCAGGAAAAGATGTTGCTGCTCTTTTTAACTTACTAGTTAAATAGAAGCCTGGGGTGTTAGAGCTTTTATTTATGGGTTTTTCTATTGTGTAGGACCAGGAGCTGTAGAAAGAAGCACTGGTCAGAATATCAAATGTGTGAACAGCCCTTCTAGGACATATAAGATTTAACTTGAAGTTACTTTTATATGAGATTGAGGAGGGGGTTGCATCTCAGGTCTCATGGGGAACTCCTAATCACAAGAAGAGGAGAAGGGATGGCTCTACTTCCATTCCCTCTCTGGTCTCCCAACCAGCCCCGGAGTCCCTAGGGTGCTTCATTTTGACCTATCTGTAGTATTTTTTTCCCCCACAATGGCATTTTAACTCTATTGTATGCAGAAATACTTTCTTCTTCAGCAAAATCTTTTGTTAGCAGTTGGGAGGAAAGAAGAGGGCAGACACTCAAATCCGTAGATTCTTTTCCTACAAGATTTTTCTTCTGGCTTTAGCAGCTTAATTATAAACAGAGGCAAAAAACAGAAGCAAAATATAATTGAAGAACTACGTCTCCTGCTAGAACTTCCCTGCTCTTATGACACTTTTGTTTCTTTTTCCACCCTGCAGGGCTGTAGATGAACATTCCCTCCAGCATCTGCCCACCCATGAATCCACCAAGGCTCAGCGCACTTGAGTTAGTAATACTTTGGCAAAGAGCAGTGCCAGTCACAGGAGTGCCCTGTGCTCAGGACACATCTGTAATTGCTCTTGTACTCACTTTGCCAGAATCCAAGGAAGGGAAGATTGCTGCAGTGGTTCTTCATGGCTCAGGGAAGAGTGGTACCATTCGCTTTCCTCTGAGACCTGTTCAGCTGCCCTTCGCTCTGTATGACAGAGCCCTGTGGGAGTGAAGTATGCCCAAGATTAATCGGTTCCCAGATGTCACAGGTTTGCATAGTTGGCTACTGAGAGAGAGGGCCAGGTCTGGTAGAAAATGGCTGCTAGAGTCTTCTGCAGGCCTGCTTATAGCGCCTCTGAGAATCACATATAGGAGAGAAAGACTCCAACCAGAACACAGAGTGCCAAGAAGGCTGCAAAGTTTGGCCCGTTCAGGGCATTGGGATGTCTATTTGCATATCAATGTAAGCAGTTGACAGACACAAAGGGCCGGGAAGGCTGGGGGAGGAGGCGCCCAGGTACCCGGGCCAGAGATGCCCCTGCAGCCCGAGCTGAAGCACGGGGAGTAGCCAGAGGAAAGGAGCCATGGAGGAGGCAGAGACCCGACCTGCCCGGTGGAGAGGCTCCACGCTGGATGGAGCCGGTGGAGACACAGAGAAGATGCCGTGACTGACGTTGGGATGAGCCCCTGCCAGCACAAGCGACCTACAGAGATGAGCCAAACAGGTTTGCGGGGGGAGGTATCATAGCCCCGTGGAGGACTGGGCCTGAGAGACACTGGGATTGATTGCTGCCTGCCAGAGCAGAGATGAAACCCGGTGGGAAGAGATTTGCCTTGGAGAAAGTTCATGCAGGACTGGCTCTTATGGGTGGGATCCTAGGGTGCAGCAGGGGGAGGGTGTGTGGAATGGATGCCCCCATCCCGGCCGAGAAGGAAACCATCTTGCAAGGGACTGACTAAAGCCCCCATCTCCTAGTCCCTGCCCCCCTGTCCTGTGCTGCGAGCAGGAGAGGGGAAGAAGGGAGCAAAATCATGGCTGAACGGGAAGTCTGCTTTAGAATGGAGGGGTGGGGGGAAGGTGTTCCCCAGACCCCCATTTCCCCAGTCCCTGCCCCTCCTGGGCTGCGACCGGGAGGGAAGAAGGGAGCAAACTTCTAACTCAAGCCTGCTGAGGAGGGAGTGGGGGGGGGAAAGTGTTTGCCTGGTTTGCATTTGTTTGAAGATTGTTGGTTGCACTCCTGACTCTGGTTCCTTTTCACTGTTTCTCTTTAGTGTAATAAATTAGATAACTTTCCCTTCAGCACTCTGTGTTGAGTCTGTTTTGCCCACGTCATTAACGAGTTTGCCTCTTGAGCCGCCCAATTATGTTATTTCTCCCCTGTCCAACTAAGAAGGGGAGAAACAGACTGATTTTGGTGGGTGTCTGGCCTTTGGGCCAGGCCTCAACCACCACACCAGGTAAGTGACAGGGAGCTGTAACTTCCACAGATAAATCTGGCTTTGACTGTGAGTCTGTGGCTTTGCTGCTTGTGTGTAGGAGTGCACAGTAGGGGCAATGTTAATTTGGGCAAGAAAGGTTGGTCCTTTTGCAAGTGGGAGAATGGGACTTACTGTTTGTGCATGGTTGTGAACTCTCATTTTTCAGAAATCTTGTTTGCATCTAATGCATATTTCCTCCCAAAGGCAAGCAGGAGAACATTGCACTTAAGACTTGTCTGTGTTTGACTGGGCTTTGAGAACTCAGTTTCAAATTGTGCAAAGTCCTGACTATCATAGAATGGTCTGGGTTGGAATGGACCCCAAGGATCACAGAGTTCCCCCCGCCTGCCACAGGCAGGGACACCAACCTCCAGGCCTGGAGCTACACAAGGTTGCCCAGGGCCCCAGCCAACCTGGCCTTGAACACCCCCAGGGATGGGGCAGCCACCACCAGAGCGGGTGGAACTAGATGATCTCTGAGGTCCCTTCTAACCCAAAGCGTTCTGTGAGTCTGAGTTACTTGTACTATGCTGCTTCTACCAAAGGCAGTTTGAGCTGTCACACAATTCAGGTGCTACCACGTTTGTTCATATTTGAGGCAGAGGCATTTGCACAAATCTCAGATAGAGATAATTGCAATAATTAGATTTATTGGTTTTGCAAGTGCATCTTCTGCTGGGCAGAGCATGTCTGAATACTCACATCCTCTCCTAAGCTTCCTTGCCTCTCATTATTTGGTACTACATCTCCTGCTAATATCTTACACTCTTGCTCTAGGAAACGGGAATTAGAAGTGGGAACCACAGCTACTAGAAGTGCTTCCTTCTCTAGTTTCTACCAAGCATACCTTGGACAACCAATCAGCAACACAACCAGCTGACAGCACAACCAAGCAGACCCATTGCCAAGCTCTTCTCAGCTGCATTAAAGTAACAGCAAATCAGTAACACAGATTGGATTTAGCAAGTCACAGGACTAGTGCTTGGCCCCACCTGGGAGTGAGGGAGGGAGCCCATCCAAGGTGACGCCCCATTCTTTTCAGCTGAAATAAATTTAATATCTACCAAGGGGAGCCAGGTTTCATAACCTGTGACAGAGAAAGCATCCACTGGACAGGGAGTGAGAGAGTGCAATTGAGAGGCTAGACTGGGGCCCCTTTTTTTTTCATCATGCAGAAATGTAACAGCTTTTTACTTCTTTTTATGACTCAGTGTTCCCAATAGAAAGAGCAACGGTCATGGGTTTGGCACTGAGCACCACTCAATTTCCTACCAGCCTCATCCTGCAATGAATACAACACAGCCATTTCTTTAACCTCTTTTAAGGGAGGGTTTGTGCCAGCAGCAGTCTCTGGGAACTGAGACAGAGATGTGTCAGAAGAAGACTGCTCTCTACTCACAGTCCATGCAGCATAAAGCACCACTAAGAAGAAACAAATGAGCCCAAGAGACAGTCAGGAGAAATGAGAAAGGTCTCCTCCTTGGCATGAGTCAACACTGCTCCAAAAGAGTCAAAAGACCTTTCTTTTTGTTCTGCACTAGGTAAAAATTGTCCACCAGAACCTATTCCAGCTCTTCTCCCACTGATTCATTTCCCAGTATGCTACTGGGCCACAGACACAAGGATGCCACCGGTAATCAAACTCAGCACACAGGCTTCTCAACCTGAACACAAGCAGGACATAGCTTTAAACAGCAGGATGCCTTTCAGGCATCTTAGTGTGTTGCAAGCATGCCAAAGGATTCCTGAGCTGCTGAACTCTGAGGAGTTGCTATTTGGTCCACAACATGCACCTGGGAGGGTTGCAAAACTGTAAAGAGACTCATCACCTAGTTAAAAAAATAAAGGAGCCAGCTCTAAACCAAGTCTCAAAGTTAACACAAGCCTTTGTTGAGCTGACAACCTTGCCAAGAGATTCCTGAGTCTTACCTTCTTTGAGAGTCTGATCTCCTTTCTCAGGATCTTTTGGCTGCGTCCATCTCACTGGCCATCTCAGGTGCACCCTTCCACAGGGTCCAGAGCAATTAGGCATGCAAAAATGTGCCAGGTCACATTAAACAAAGCAGGGAGGGGGGAACATGGGGTAATTGCTCTAAAATACTAGATTGCTCAACATCTCCTCCTGCCTCTTCTTTCCCCCAGTCACATACTGAAGCTGTCAGCGTACCACTGCGTGTCACAGTTCATTCTCAAAGCCCTGATCTCTTTGCTTTGGTCTGCAGCCACCACTTTTTGATGACTTTTCATTAATTTGGGCTACCCAAGTCACTTGCCAGGCCAAAATACTAGAGCTCTAATGCTTTAAATGTGACAAGGACTCATTTCCCCAGTTACCCCCCTACTGATTTTGTTACTATAGATCTGACAACACTAACACATGCATCACAGCACAACTGCTGCAGCAGCAAGGGCTGCTATCAGCTCCACCAAACACAGAAGGCAAAGAGCTAAGAAAGCCATTAGGCTTCAAACACAAACACACATGTTGAAGGATGTCAGAGCAGCACATCAAGTTCTGTTGCAAAGGCTGTGGGGACAAGAAGCTAAGAGCTGTCTACAGTCTGCCAACTACATCATGACATACAAGGAGAGGCCTCCAATAACTCCTGAACAGGAAGATTTGTAGTCAAGAGAGGGGTGTTTTTTTGATGTTTCATGTCTCCCCTCCCACTGCTGGACTACTGCCCAAGGCTATTCCTGAGCAAAACATCATTTGCCACTGGGTTGGATGCAATACAGCAGAGAAGAAGGCGATCTTGTGGTGTGCTGTTAAATTGACAGGACTCCAGATATGTCAAGTACTTCTGGAGTTTGGGCTTCCCCAGTTAATATCCCTGCTGCCTCTATGAGGGAACCTTGCTCATTTAGTAGAGCTTAAACATGCCCATATCTGGTTTGCCTTCCCCCTTTGTCTCTGCTGTTTTCTGTGGTTTAGGCAGTCGCAGTGTCGGTGGCTTCCAAGCAGAGCCTGCAGTGTTCCTCACCACAGTTCTCCTGCCACCTGGCCAGGTGTATTCCCTAGTTGTTGTGCTAACCTTGAGGTGGGATCTTTCTTCCCTTTGAAGTCAGTGGGAGATGTCCCATGACCTTCCGTGGGAAAGGGACTCATCTTTCCTCTCACATGCTTTCAGAGTTGCCCCTGTCTGCTTGGGCCTCAATATAAATGGTGAGGCCAACTCCCTCTTCCTGTTCTCTTCCCAAAATAAGTGGGCACAATAAGCCAGATTTATTACACACACCATAGTTTAAGGAACCATTGGAACATTAAGTGCAGATGCTAGTATGTCTTCCTTAATTCCTGTCTAGGACAAACGGGATTTGGCTTATATCCATGCATGTATCAGGACACTGTCCCTTACATTTGCCTTGACTCTGTTGAGTTTTGTCTCTGAGCTAAGTTTTCATGACTTTTTTGTTTATAATACCCTAGGTTGCTACAAAAGAGCCTGGAGAAGATCCATCTTTCTAGCAGGACACATCTTACACAAGTCTGGGAACCCAACCACAGGAAAAGTGACAAGGCTTCAGAGTGACTCATTGTCAGTATTTGCAAAGACACTGGGAGAAACTGGGGAACAAAGACTAATCACTTCAATGCACTTTCCCCCTCTTTGTAGATTCCCATCTGCTCTGCCTCATTGAAGACCTCAAGCCCCTCTTCTTTGGCAGGGGGTTGGACCCAATCTCTTGAGGTCCATTCCAACCCCTACAATTCTGTGATTCTATGATAAACACATTTTTCTGCTTGTAGACAGGCTGCACAGCTAGGACCAGTGTCACTGCCACTCCTTTACCAGGGTGTCATTGCTGTGAAAACAAAGCAGCCTCAAGTCACTCAGAGATGGAGATGCCCACCCACCTGCTACAGGCATTGCAACCAAGGTACCTCAGTGCCATCCAGGACAAGCACTAGGGCACACTTGGCATCACAGCTTATGAACAGACCTTCCTCTTTGAGGTCTTCCTTTTAAACATAACCCCTTGCTAGATGCAGCGTGCTCCCACCCTCATTGTCTTTCTGGGTTGTAAAAACAGGCACAGCAACCCATGGAACCACTGAAAAGCAGGACAGAGCCAGATGCAGGAGTCATCTACCCAGAGCACACTGCCTGGACATCTACATACCCTCCAGCTACCTCCCAGTGAATCCACAGCCCTCCTGCAGTACAAGCTGTCTGGTAGTTTTGTGTGCATTACCGCTTCAGGGGATACAGTTAAAGCTTATAGGTGAAAACTGGAAAAGACAGGAGATGTTTTGCAGTGCTGATGGATACAAAGAAGCAGGGACAGATTCAGATTCACACACTATCAGCTGGTCTTAGAGAGCCTCTCTGGGGATGCTGCTCCCCAGATGTCCTACAGCACTTCCTAAGGCTTTCATAGAATCACAGAATTGTAGGGGTTGGAAGGGACCTCCAGAGATCATGGGGTCCAACCCCCCTGCCAAAGCAGCTCCCTAGGACATTTCACTCAGATAGGCATCCAGACGGGGCTGGAATCTCTCCAGAGAAGGAGACTCCACCACCTCCCTGGGCAGCCTGTCCCAGGGCTCCCTCACCCTCACTGGGAAAAAGTTCTTCCCCATGTTGGTGTGGAATTTCCTGTGCTCCAACTTACAGCCATTGCCCCTTGTCCTGTCCCCACAGACACTGAGAAGGGGCTGGCTGATTCTCCCTGCATCCCCTGCTTAAGATAATTATAAACATTAATTAGGTCCCCCCTTAGTCTTCTCTTCTCAAGGCTGAACAGTCCCAGCTCACTCAGCCTTTTCCTCATAGGGGAGATGCTCCAGGCCCTTCATCATCTTCATAGCCCTTCTCTGGACTCTCTCCAGGAGATCCCTGTCCTTTTTATCCCAGGGAGCCCAGCACTGGACACAACACTCCAGGTGGGGCCTGACCAGGGCAGAGTAGAGGGGGAGGATCCCCTCCTTTGACCTGCTGGCCACACTCCTCCTGATGCACCCAGAGAGACCTGATGTCTCTCTCAGTCCCCAGTACACACTGCTGGTTCATGGCCAACCTGTCATCCACCAGGACCCCCAGGTCCTTCTCCACTGAGCTCTTCTCCAGCAGGTCATCCCCCAGCCTGTACTGATAACCCAGCTGTACTGATATCCCAGCTTCTTCAGGTAGATCAGCTACAGCAGTGACCGCCCCGCAGACTGGTACTCTGAGAACCAACATGGAAGGTAGATACATAAACATAAACTGGAATTTCTAAATGGCTTTTTCTTGAGACCACCAGCAGAACATTTTCTGCAGATGCTGCAGTGATGCTCTAGTGAAGAATCAGTTAAAAGCTCTTCATATACCAATGAAGGCCTGAAAATTGGATAAGTACAAGTTACAGTAAGAATTTTCTGAAAGGGAAAATACTTTTCAGCTTGACCAGAGTCCCACATCCTTCCTAGCTTGTCAGCTCTGGAGCAGTGCCTTAGAGTGGGATCATTCAACTCATCCAGAAATGTTTTTCCTTAAAGAAAACAGTGAAGTAGCTTATAAAGAAAAGCTTATTTAAAAAAAAAATAAAAATAAGAGCATTGTGGTAACAACTTACATCCTTCTTTGGAAAAAAAATAACCCAAAAGGGAAGTTTCTTCGTTTGCCAGTGGATTAAACCAAGGATTGAGAATCTATCATCTGTCACTTCTAATGCCAACAGTGAAACTTGAAGTTTCAGGGTCAAAATCACTGGTCAGGTTTGCAGCAACTGGGAGAAGCAGCTGGTTTACTTGTAGCAGCAAAACCTGCATGGCCCTTGTTTTGAAGGGCTAATTAGCCCTTTCTACCAAAATCTTCCAAAAATCTTCCTCAAAATCAACTTGCACTGAAGTCAGAAGACTTGTAACTGGCTACAGTGGGAGCTGGATGAAACCCTAAGAGATCAACTGAACGGGAAATGGTTTTTATAGAGAGACCTCTTGCCCCCAAGGCGAGACAGTCCTAGGGAGCTACAGGAACACATTGTTCTGTTTCAGCCTTCTGCTGAGGCCAAAAGATTTAAACCAAACATGGATCTAAGACAACAAAGGAAAGGGCTTCCATTCCTCCCCCAGACATTAGCTCAGTTGACATTTTTGCTATCACTGCAGAGTACTTTCAGCTTCAGCTAGTACAGAAGAAATGAAAGCCTGTGTTTTCTGCAGCATGCCTGGGAATGAAATCCCTGAAGCTTCTGCACAAATCAGTTATTCACAAAAAGGGTTTCAAACCTCTCAAACATCTACTCCACACTTGCATTACATTATGGGTTTGTCTTCACTTCAGAAGAAGTGAGAGATTTCTAAGTTTTAAGTAGAAAAAATAGAGGGCCTCCATCACCACAGTGACAATAAAGTCTCCAAATGACTATTAAAGGTTCTCAAAGTGGAAGTAAAAGCCAGGTGAGCATGCAGGGCTGAGAATATACATCTCAAGACAAGCAAGTATCCAACATAGTGACTCTGAACAAGGCAAGCACATGTGACTGCTCTCCAAAGAAGTCTGGAAGGATCATGTATTAACAACTCCACTGACCTGAATCTCAAAACATATCATATTATTACAGGACCCTGCCTCCCTGTGGGAATCTCAGCCAGGGACACTTCCCTGTGCCAACATAGGAGAAAAATCCCTACACAGAACTAGCAGCTCTCAACACAACCAAGCTACATCTCATTTCTACAAGTTAGCTGCCTTCTCAGAACCACACTGGAATCACTGATGTGCTCTTCAGCCTTTTTCTACTCAGCACTTCTCAAGGTCAGATCTCCCTCTGTTTCCTCAAGCTGGGTGTGGGGTTTTTTAATACCAACATCTCTTCTTGCAGTGGGCTGCAGGACAGAGGGGGCTCAGATCTGTCTGCCACTAAGACTTCTCACAGGAAGAATAAATCAGGTCCTTGTGGCAACCTCACTATCATCCAACTGAGGGTTCAGAGCTGACTTCTTGTCTAGACAAGTATCTGGGTACCTTTTCTCTGCTGAGCCTAACTATTCTGAAAAGGGCTCCTTGAGGGAACAGGCAGGATTTTGAACAAGCCAGCAGATTGAATTCACTCCCTACCTGTCTATGGCTATACAGACTCTTGTCATGTTTTTCCTTTTCAGGTTCACCAACCCCTAGCATGACTTTTCTCCTTTAGCAGCATCCAGATGGAAACAATGAAGTTTCTCCTTATTATGCTAATCTTGTTATCTTGGCTCTTACACATTAAGCTGCTCCAGAAGAAGTCTTGTCAGCTCACAACTCCCACCCATGCCTTTTCTGCACATCCTTTCCACCCTGTCTGCAGATCCAGGATCTAGGAAGATAAGAAAAAAAGGTCTGACTCTGGTGCTTATATGCCCATGATCACCCAGCAAGGAAAGAGGGGCCAAAAAGGGAGAACAATACTCCCTGACAGCCTGTCTAACCATACTTAGCAAAAGAGATTTTGGCTGCTGATAGCAATCCTCAGAGTCCACACACACACAACACAAAGTCACTGCTTGCATTACAAAGCCACCACAGAACCTTCTCCTAGGACCTGCTGGTACATTAAGCAGCAGTGAGCACTGGCCTTGATGGTAAAAAATGGAGACTTGGCTATAAAACTGAGTGCAGTGATCAAAAAACCCAGCTTTGATTGTTAGCAGGAAGGAGGAAACGAGGAGCCTGCATCCTCACTTCCACAAGCACATGGGTAAAAGTGTCTGCTGAGACTACTCCAAGGAACAACCAGTATAAGCCAGTACTTGATGAAACCAAGTTTAGAGCGTGATCAGGTTATCACCCAAAGATACTTTTCTTGATATTAGAGCAATACTCATTCATAGAGGTGATACCACTGCACTTGCCAGCCATCAACTCCAGTCAGTTTCCAATTATGCAAAACACCTACAGTCAGATCTCAGAAGGTAAGAAAGGGGTTCTGCTGTACCCTGAGGAAGTATAAACAGCTTGAGATCCAAAACACCCCCACAAACCAGAGCCTCTCCCTTCTCCTGGCGTACACCCCCGCTGCTGTGACAAGCTGGAATCAGAATTCACTAGCCTTGGTGACTGTGAAGCTGGCATTCTTTATTGCAGGGCTGAGCAGTGCAGGGGATCACTCCTCCTAATGCATGGGCAGTTACACCAACTGTTGCACAAGACATATATAGGTCTTCTTGTGGAAAATGCTGAATTGTTGCTTTTGCAGATTGAAATTTTGTATTGTATATTTTGTATTGTGTATTTTGTATTGTGTATTTTGTATTGTATATTTTGTATTGTGTATTTTGTATTGTGTATTTTGTATTGTGTATTTTGTATTGTGTATTTTTCTGACTTGGGAATTAAGGCTGCCTTATCAGAAATACTTTGGAGGGAATTTAGTACATCAAATAAGATGGGATATTGTTAATATAGTTTTTGCTGTTAGTTGTGTTAAAAGAATTATTGCAAAATCTCTCTCAAACAAGGGTTCAATTCAAATACACAGCTCTGCTAAAAGAGAAAGATGATCCTGGAAGGAGTTAAAAAGTGACTGAGGTCATGGGTTGGAACCTAAGGAAATGGGGCTCAGCAAACAGGCCAACTGATACTGGGCACAAAATTAGGTTGTCTATAGTTGTGGTGGTGATGGGATAGAAGGTCCTTTTCTCCTGAGTGTGAGAGATGGTGTTGTATGCTCTCAGGGGGAGGTGACAGAGTAAAGGGTGAGCAACTTGGGCAACAGCACTCTTTCTGTTGGGACCCTGAAGATGTGGGATCTGCAACCTCACTAAGTTTGGTCTACTTAGTAGGTTCATAAGTAAGTTGGCTTTTAAAACAAAACAAACAACAAAGCTGTGACTCTTGTGGGGTTACCTGAGATCAAGGCAAACAGGCAAAGCTGTGGGGTCTTGATACCATCTCTCTGGGACAATGCCTGTAACTTTGGCCACACTGAGGCTGCCAGATTTCCAAATTAACCCTGTATGGAGCTTTAACTTCCTCCAACCCTAGGCCTCTGCCCCACTACTCAATTGCCAGGACATCTGCATGTTCAAAGGGCACAGACAAGAGGGATGTGCAACAGTTTGGTGTTGTATAAGATAACTTTGTATTTTAAATAAGTAAACCCAGGACTGATAAGGAGGAAGCATCCCAAGGATGACTGTGCATACCTGGAACAATCACAGCTAGCATGTGCCAGGGAAAGGAGGGGAAAAGTTCAACCTGAGGAAGACTTGGAGCCTTCCTCACTGAGACCCCCTGACGACCACCACCACCAGCAGACAGTGCGCAGGCGCAACTGGGAGGAGTTTATGGGAACGACTTCTTGGGGCTCATTTGAATACGAAGCGGGACAGGTCATGAATATGGACAGGTACAGGAGAGAACCTCATGATTTGGGACAGAATAGTGTATAGAAGTGCCACAAACTCCAACCAGAGGTGTGCCTGCTTTGTGAGGTCACCCGCTCTTGCAAGAACGTGTAGTAAATTCCTGCTTCACTAACGTGTCTACCTCCAGTCCTTATTTTAGGACCCTTTTGCATTTCTAACATTCTTAATATATGCAAATACATAGTTTTTCTAAGGAATGGGTAATTTTCCCACTATGAGAGCTCATCACCCACCTACCCCACCCCAATAATCTCCTGGCAGGCTTCAAAGACATTTTAGGGCATTTCCTTCATTTGCCCCTCTTCATTACAGGTCCTGTTGGTGAGCTTTTGTCTTGCTAGCAAAGCCATGGAGATTGTTCTGCAGACTTGGGGCACCCTCCCTCCCAATTCTTTCTCCCTCTTCCCTTTCATCACTCCCTTCTCAGAGAGAAGCTGTTCCTACTGAGGTATCACAGACACTGTGGTCTTTCAGGCAGAAGTTTGCACGTCCTTTTATGTAGTTTGTTGCTGACCAGCTGGTACCTACCACGTTCCCATTATCTGCACCACATCCAGCAGCACTGGCTGTGTCACAGGACATCTCAGAACACAGCTACAGCTCTATCACTAAAAGCAGCTCTCAGGCTTCACTGCCTAAGACAACAAGCCATATTTGATCTTTAGCCTGCTTCCAGCCATTAGATCTGGTTGTTCCCTCAGCTACTAGGCCAAGGCAAACAAACAGTCCCTGAGCTCACTCTCAGGTAACCCCACAAGAGTCACAGCTTTGTTGTTTGTTTGTTTTAAAAGCCAACTTACTTATGAACCTACTAAGTAGACCAAACTTAGTGAGGTTGCAGATCCCACATCTTCAGGGTCCCAACAGAAAGAGTGCTGTTGCCCAAGTTGCTCACCCTTTACTCTGTCACCTCCCCCTGAGAGCATACAACACCATCTCTCACACTCAGGAGAAAAGGACCTTCTATCCCATCACCACCACCTGCAGTTCCATAACTACAGGCAACCTAACCTTCATCCCACCTCTCTCTCCTTAGCTCACCCCTCAGCTCTTTCTCCTTTGAAAAGGAAGCGGGTGGTAATAAATACACTCTCAAGCCATGGTTTGCATCACTCTACCACACCATGCTGTACAAGCAGCCTTGCCTCATCATAGCTTAAAAATAACCCATCCCCACCCTGAAATGTCTGCATACATACTCAAGGAAACACTGTTTGCTTAAAGGTAATGTTGATTCAGGAGAAAGCATCAATTTCCCCTTGAAAGAGCAGCAGGCTGGCTGATGTTATTTACAGCTCTTAGCTGGCAGGTCCACAACCTCCCACAAATGAAGGAGGGAGGGGACCCCCTATAAGGGGTAGCACGCTGCAGAAAGAGAGGAGAGCACAGTTAAGGTATCTAACTAGAGGTCTGTTGGCTTCACCCACACAGTCAGGCTCTCCAAGGCCACCTGGGAGCAATCCATCAAGGCAGGTGGTTAACCACTCCACAGTTAGCCCTTGTGTGAGGAGGAAATAGCATGTTCTCACCAAAAAACTGAGTGAGGGTGAAAGCCTCAAGTGGGTAGGTACTCACAAAGCTATTGGTAAAACCACCTGGCACTTCACTGGGGCCTGGGGATTTATTTGCAGACCATACAGGCTCACAAGCTAAGAGAAGAGTGAGGAATTGTTAAAATTTAATGGTTTCTTCTAAATTTCCCCACAGGCACCAACCCAACAGGGCAATATGAAAGGATACCATTCAGGGAAACCCTACCAAGCTTTATTTCACAGCCAAGAAGAACTTGAGCTTTTCCAGCAAGCACTGAAGATCACCTGTCTCTTGGGTTCACAGGTTGAAAAGCCTTGGCTGAATGCTGGCACTCAGGTCAGGAAGATGATCAGAACTACCCAGTTTTGCATTATTTTAACCCCCAAATGAGGCAAAACTTGTCAGGGTTTGGTTTTCAAACTTGGTTGTTTTTTTTTTTCCAATCACAAATTCTATCAAAGAAGAAGAGCTCAAGGGCTGTAAGTTTAGTGTTACAAAGGCATGCCACACTGAAATAAGCATATTGCAAAACCATTTCACTTCTCTCTCTGGTACAAAGGTTTCTGAGGAGCCAATAAAGCACAGCTCTCCCCTCTTCTTCCCTGGCTGAGAATCAATACTGCTAACAGGAAAATAAAAGCCATAGATGATCTTTCTGCACTCCATAACCCAAACTGCCTTCAGCTGAATCAAAATCTCAAGCCTGGGTCTCTCACCTTCCAGAGATCAGCAAAGCACATGTCCCTTCCCAGGGGAGGCTTCCTGCAAACTGTTCCAAATGCTCCCAGTAACAAGCTGTCTCTGCTGCCACAGCTCCCCCTCCCCACTGTTTGGCCAATCTCAGTCTCTCCAACACCAAGCTGGAGCCAAGGTGCTGGTGAGAAGATACTACAGCAATGATATGCAATGTCTTAAGGTAGGCAACCATCACTGACTAAACTTTGGGGGAAATTAAGCCACCCAGTAACCACAAGACAAATGCATGTCTCCTCCTCTGTGTAGCAGGGATGTCTCTGAACTGAAATACTGATAAAAAATACCCACCAATGGCTTATCTGAGTTAAGAACCCTCCAGGGTTTATTCAAACCAGAGTCCTGAAAGATTTGCTAACTTCTAGTACTGCTGGTGGTCTCAGCAGCTTCCCTGGCACACACCTAAAAACCCCATCAAACCCTTCCTGGTTGAATGAGAAACAAGTTTCCCCTCACAGCCCTGAAAGAGCAGAGTCCCCCTCCTCATTTAATCCCACTGCAGGCAACTTCAGAGCATCAACTTGTTGATCTACCCAGCATTCAGGCCATTCCTACTGCAGAGTCCAAGCTTCCCTTCACAGAATCATAAGGTTGGAAAAGACCTTTGAGACCATCAAGTCCAACCATTCCTGTCCTGTGCTAAGCCATATCCCTGAGCACCTCATCTACCCCTCTGTTAAACACACCCAGGGGCAGTGACTCAACCCCCTCCCTGGGCAGCCTGTTCCAGGCCCTCACAACTCTGTCAGGGAAGAACTTTTCCCTCACATCTGCTCTGACCCTGCCCTGGCACAGCTTGAGGCCATTTCCCCTTGTCCCATCTCCTGTCCCCTGGCTGAAGAGACCATCACCCACCTCTCTGCACCCTCCTGTCAGGTCATTGTAGGCAGTGATAAGGTCTCCCCTCAGCCTCCTCTTCTCCAGGCTAAACAACTCCAGCCTCTCCTCATAGGATTTGCCCTCCAGCCCCTTCCCCAGCCTGGTTGCCCTTCTCTGGACACACTCCAGGACCTCAACGTCCTTCTTATGGTGAGGAGCCCAGAACTGAACCCAGCACTCAAGGTACAGCCTCACAATGCTCAGTACAGGGGCACAATCACCTCCCCAGACCCACTGGCCACACTATCTCTGACACAAGCCAGGATGCCATTGGCCTTCCTGGCCACCTGGGCACACTGCTGGCTCATGTTCAGCCAGCAGTCACCCAACACCCCCAGGCCCTTCTCTGCCTGACAGCTCTCCAGCCAGTCTCCCCCCAGCCTGTAGTGCTGCTCAGGGTTGTTGTGTCCCATGTGCAGGACTCTGCACTTGGCATTGTTTAACATTGTCTTTGTAAATTATAAAAATCAAAGTTCTTCTCTTCCCTGTTCCCAAAGGCATGCTCACCTCCAGCACCCAAAGAAGTCTCATCACAATCAATTTAACAGCTCAGTTGTGCCCCATTAAATCCTTAAACCAGCTGAGACCTGGACAGGCAGTCAAAAAGCCTGAAAGAATTAGTCTAGATAGCCTCCCCCAGCTGATCAGCATTTAAGGAGCCTGTCCCATGGAAATCAACTATTGCAAAATCAAGTAACAACTGGACATGCAACACATGGTTTCCATGAGTCACTGAGCAGCAGGGGAAAAGGTCAAAATATTTTTGGCATTTCAGACAATTCTTCCCACTCCCACGTGCCCTCTCACTTGTGTTAATTGGAGCCTAAGCAGCCCAGGAGTCAAACTACATTGTGGTAGACACCAGGTGCTGCACACACATTCTAAGATGTCCCATTCCCAGGAAAGGTGTGGTTAAAAAAAACAAAAGGGGGTGGGGGTGTGTGTATGTGGAGGGAGCAAGAGGAAGGAGGAACTGGCAACCCCCAAAACAGCCCAAAAGCTTGTGTGTTAAAAGGTTCAAGTATTTCCTGTGGTCACAAAGAGCTTTCCCCAATGCTCAGCCTTAAGAGACAATCCAAACCTTTGGATGGTGTCTGAGAAATTCCCTTTGACCTAAGTTTTCCTCTCCAAATACCTAAAGTAGCATTAAAAAAGGTCCTCACACTGACTGTCCATGAAGTTACAATCTGCAGGAATGAAGCTGGGCTGGAAATTTAAACCAAGACCTGCAGCACAGATCAAAACTGTTAATAGAAGGAAGGTCTTCACACATAGTTAGACATTTTTCTTCTAATCAAACCAGCTAGTGTTTTAATGTGAGGACAGCAATTGCTCTTCAGGACCTCATGGGAGCACTTGCTAATCCTGAGCTTTACTCACCAGATGGGAAAGGGCCATGAACCTGTGAGGGGTTCATGGGAGGCAAAGTGCTGAGCTAAGGCATGCCACGTACATGAGGGAGCGCTCAGTGTCCTTTAGGTCTGAGTTCTAAAGTTCTTCATTCCCTGACTGCCCAGCCACAGAGCAAGATGGTGCTTTTCACCTAAAATTTAGAAAATAACTTGCATTCTGCTTAGAAAACAAAGGGAGTTCTCAGATCTGGCAGAATATAAGTGCACACACTTCTCTACATACAAGATCCTCGTGGAGATTAGAAATTCACACCTCAGCTTCCCATACCAGTTCTTCTAACAGTTTTACTGAAAACCTCACAGGCTCTTGCCCATGTCACCCTGGTAAAATGTCCTCCAAGCATTCTTTGACAATAAAAGATGAGAAAATAAACATGCCTCCTGTGAGAAAGGGACTCCAAGTTAGGAACACACGAAGGACCACGCTGGGTCAGAACACAGATCAAGGTAGCCCAACTAGCATGGTGGCAACCAGAGATGCTATGTAGGCCTGGCTCTTCTCAAGAATCCTTTTCCTCAAGGCTCCTCCAGCATGCACTGGGAAAAGGATGTTAGAAGGCTGCACCTTCACATCTTCTTCATGTTCTGTTTACAGTCCAGTTACCTGTGACATTCTCCACCTAGATGTCAACTGCTCTACCCCTTTCACCAGCTTACAGGTACCTTTCTGCCTCTTCTCTAACTGCTCTCATCCATGAGAGGTGGAAGGCTGAACTACAATACTGAAGGGAATTTTTGTGCAAGTTACCCAAAGTTTTATACAACAAGAAGCTTACTCCCCTCTTGTTCTCTCTGACAATGCTTAGCACTGCTGGCTTTTCTCACTCTCTGCTAATGCTTTTGGGGAAGACTCTTCCAACCTCCTTCCAGAGCTGCAGAGTGCCACTTTCAAATTCAGCATCATGTAAACCCTCCTGGATGCACTGCTCCACCTTTACCAACAGTGCACTGAAGCATCTCACCTGTTGCCACTCTGTCCCCACAGTCAGTTTTGGGAGATTCTTCCAGTTTTCCTTGCTATCAAGTGGTGCAATGATGACCTCAGAGAGCTTCTTGCCATCTAACTGGGAGATTGCTGCACACATCCTCTTCTGGGATGTTGATACAAATATTCGATGCATTGACCCCCTCCCCACACCATTTCCTCCTCAGGTCCCAAAGTGGATTCCTATCTCCTGCCAGAGTAGCTAGTAAGCTCATTGTTTTCTACCCTTTAACCACCTTTCAGGCCCTTAAAGGAATCTTCCTGTGATCCTACAGCAGTATTATTTCCTTGCTGTTTGGTATGAGACATCCCATCTATCACAGTCACTAGATCCCCTTTTATCCACCTGCCTGAAAACACACTGACAAGAGTTCCAGTCAGAGGCAAGATTTGCTTCCTACAGAAGCCATGGTGACTCTTCCCAGACCATTCTATCTGGGTGGTCATTGGTTCATCCTATTTAGCAGTGTCCTGGTTTCAGTCAGGATAGAGTTAACTTCATTTGTAGCAGCTGATGGGATGCTGTGTTTGGGAGTTACAATGAAAGCAGTGCTGAGAACACCCTGATGTTCTTAGTTGCAGTCAGACAGTCAAGGACTTTCTCAGCTTCTTCCTGTTTCTCTCTTCAGGAGAAAGGAGGGGCGAAGCCAGGACAGGTGACCCAGATGGGCCAAAGAGTGTATTCCATGGCAATGACGTCCTGCCCAGGAGAACGGGGGGCTGAGGGGAGGAAGAAGAGGGGCGGTGGCGGGACGCGTGCTGCTTGGGGGGACGGTCGGGTTGCGGGACAGCTCTGGGTGGTACCTGAGTTGTGTGGGTCGGGGAGAAACTGCATTGGGGATCAAGAGTTTCATCTTCTTTTGCTCTAAAGTCCTGTTAGCATTGGGATATTTGATCTTTCTGTTCTCTCAGTAAACTCTCCTTATCCCAACCCACGGGCCTCTTAGTTTCTTGGGTTTGGAGTTATTTCCCCTTCCTTTTCCCTTCCCTTGTTTCCCCCTTTTTCCCTCTTCCCCTGCTCTTTTCCTTTAAGGAGCAGGCAGCTGCGTGGATCTCGGCCCACAGCCGGGGGGAAACCACGACAAGCAGTCACAGTGATCCCTAGCAAGATGCCCAACAGTCTGTAGCTGCCATGCTCTCTCTACAGAGCTTTACTGGAAAGGGTTACACCAACAACTCACCAGGCTTCCAGTGCAGTAGCTGTTTATGACAGGAAGAGACACACCATTTGCCTGCAGTTTTCCAGTCTAATGTCAGGGCTCCTTCAGGACTCTGATAAATACTGCTGTCTTGACAGCCTTCTGGTACCTTACTTGCATATAGAGTCTGATGTTTCCTGTATACTTACAGAATCACAGGATGGTTTGGGTGGGAAGGGACCTCAAAGCCCCCCCTAATATCTAATATAAACCTTCCCTCCTTCAGCTTCACTCCATCCCCCTTGTCCTGCCAGTCTCTGCCCTTTGAACAAGCTGATTCCCCTCCTGTTCCTCTGCTCCCTTCAGGGACTGGAAGGCTGCAATGAGGTCCCCCCACAGCCTTCTCTTCTCCAGGCTGACCCAGCCCAGCTCTCTCAGCCTTTCCTCGTAGGGCAGCTGTTCCAGCCCTCTGATCATCTCTGTGGCTCCTCTGACCCCTCTCCAACAGTCCCACATCTTTCTTGCATTGGGTGCCCCAGCTCTGGACACAGGACTCCAGCTGGGGCCTCCTGAGGGCAGAGCAGAGAGGGACAATCCCCTCCCTGTCCCTGCTGCCACCCCTCTGCTGATGGAGCCCAGGATCCCATCGCCCTTCTGAGCTGAAAGAGCAAGTCAAAGTATTCCAGACTATTACATCAATATTTAGGTACTTGGAGGCACCTCAGTACAATAACCACCTACTCTGTTTCCACTGCTTTTTGCTGAAAAATATTCTGAATTATAATGGAAAAGTTAAACCTCAAAGCTGAGGTTTATTTCAGTGGCCTGCAGGAAGCTGGCCAATCATTTACTGGGTTGCTAAAGAATCCCAATAGATGACATAGAAGTGTGTTGGAATGGATTTCTGATGTCAGCTGTGACCTGACAAGGAAAACTTCACTGTGGACCTTCCACAGTCCTAGTCTTCACAGAGCTAAGCCTACTCTGAGTATACTCTTGCAGGCCCTTTCTTTTTAATTCTTATATTTTAGTTAAAAAAAAAAGATACTTTCAGGCACCTTACAAAGGCTTTGGGACCACAGCTCTCAATGCAGGAAGTCAGGCTCCAGGCAGTAGATGCTTTGAATTGCTTGTGGCTCTAGAACTGGAAGGTCCAAGCCAGCCAAGCCAAGCCAGCCCTTCCTAGAAGTAAGAAAACCCCAATGTGCTGTTTGGATGGTGGCCCAGCCAACTCCAGCTGGCAGAACAAACCACCCACCCAAAAATCCCCCCCCCCAGGTTTCCCCTGCTGTCTTACACAGGGTTTTACTGCCCACACACTAGGCTGCTGGAGCACAGACTTAACAGCAATGCTGTTAGCTCTCTTCCTCTGCAGCACTCCTTTTGGAAGCCCTGCAAGATATTTATGGTGAGAGAAAAGAATCACAGAATTGTAGGGGTTGGAAGGGACCTCCAGAGCTCATCGGGTCCAACCCCCTGCCAAAGCAGCTCCCTAGGACATTTCACTCAGATAGGTGTCCAGACGGGTCTGGAATCTCTCCAGAGAAGGAGACTCCACCACCTCCCTGGGCAGCCTGTCCCAGGGCTCCCTCACCCTCACTGGGAAAAAGTTCTTCCCCATGTTGGTGTGGAACTTCCTGTGCTCCAACTTGCAGCCATTGCCCCTTGTCCTGTCCCCACAGACACTGAGAAGGGGCTGGCTGATTCCCCCTGCATCCCCTGCTTAAGATAATTATAAACATTAATTAGGTCCCCCCTTAGTCTTCTCTTCTCCAGGCTGAACAGTCCCAATCTTCTCAGCCTCTCCTCATAGGGGAGATGCTCCAGGCCCTCAATCATCTTCATAGCCCTTCTCTGGACTCTCTCCAGGAGATCCCTGTCCTTTTTATCCCAGGGAGCCCAGCACTGGACACAATCCTCCAGGTGGGGCCTGACCAGGGCAGAGCAGAGGGGAAGGATCACCTCCTGTGACCTGCTGGCCACACTCCTCCTGATGCCCCCAGGATCCCATTGTCTCTCTCAGCCCCAGGGCACACTGCTGGCTCATGGCCAGCCTGTCATCCACCAGGACCCCCAGGTCCTTCTCCACTGAGCTCTTCTCCAGCAGGTCATCCCCCAGCCTGTACTGATACAAACAGTTGTTCCTTCCCAGGTGCAAGACTCTCCACTTGCTTTTGTTGAACCTCATCTGGTTTCTCCCTGCCCAGCTCTCCAGCCTGTCCAGGTCTCTCTGGATGGCAGCGCAGTGTTCCTGTGTGTCAGCCACTCCTCCCAGCTTTGTGTCATCAGCACTTGCTGAGGGTGGATGCTGTTCCCTCATCAGGGTTGTCAATGAAGATGTTAAACAGGACTGGACCCAACCCTGAGCCCTGGGGAACACCGCTACATGGCCTGATGTTTCCTACTGAGCAGAGGTTTTTGTTTCTATTTTACAAAAGTTGGACTTGATGATCTTAAAGCTCTTTTCCAACCTTTAAGGTCTTTTTCCAACCTTTAAGGTTCTGATCCCCTTTGAGACCACATCATTTCAGCACAAGATAAGCCAGAATAGGGGAAGGGGGGGGGAAAAAAAGCCCTGACTTCTCTACAAAAAACATCTGGGTTTGGCTTTTGTAATACTGTGTGTCACAAAGCTGCCCACACTTCTCCTCAGTACCAAAGTACACTTAGCTGGAAACCTTACTCTAAGTTAGAGCAAGAGCTACAAGAAACTTGCTACTGGGTGGAAATTTCCCATGTCTAGGGAACTAGGAACCCAGCTGATAAGCCTGCTGCAGGATAAAAAGCAATTGCTAGTTTTAATAGCATGCTGGAAAAGTAAAAGAAGTTTTCCTTTCACAGCTCAGTGCTTACTCATTAAAGGTCTCAGGAAGGTCATCAAGAACATCCCACAAAGCCACTGATGTTAGCTGTACCAACAGCAGTACATTTAAGACCTACTCCAGTGTCACTTCAAATTAGCATCATTAGAGCAGCTTGTCCCATTTGCCTTTCCCAGGCATGAAGCCCAGCACTCCATTTGGCTCTGATACCCCTACCTCTCTGATATCTAAGACCTCTAGGTCTTTTAGCAAGTCTTTACACCCAGCCTGCTCCTCACCTGCCTCTTAAAAAACCTAAAGAACCAAGACAGAGGAATCTGGCAGCATTTTCATTAGCAAAAACCAGAGAAATGAAGTACAGAGGAGAGGATTTGAGAAAGCAGGTTTGGCTTTGTAGGCAGCTTCAACCCTGCTGAAGAACCAACAAAAAGCACATGGAGGGATCTACTTTATACACAACTGATTTTACCCAAAACTAAACAAAGCAGTAAGAGGGGAAAGGACTGGCAAGGAGAAAATAGTCCCATTTTCATAGTAGAGGAGGCAAACCATGAATTCCTGCAGTACCTGTTATGTTCACCATTTACAGAGTTGCAAAGATTAGAAAGCTTCCCAAGAAGTCAACAGCAAGCCTGGTAAGAGCAGAAGTATCTTCCAACCCTGAAATGTCACCTGCTTGTTATGCACAACATTCAACATCTCCCTTGTCTCTCCTACCATCTTATCATTAACCCCAGGAAAGAGTTTATCTTTGAAAGTTCTTCTTTGTAGTAACTATCCAGGGGGGAAAACCCTAAATCAAGATGTGCAATGATGCACACCAACCTAGTTATCACTACTGATGAGAGACACTCACAGCATTGTCCTTTACTACACTGAGAAGTAGTGGTCAAAAGATGTTAGACCAGAGCCAGGATCAGGAAGAAATGGCAAATATTCAGCTGGTAAGAGCCATATTATGTTGGCTACCCAGCTAGTGAGAGTGGCAACAAGCAGCCCCATCTGAAAAAGGCGACTTGGGAACCACCATAAAGGGGTAAAGAGGATGAAAACAATCAAATAGTGAGGATTCCAGCCCTCCCCCCTCCAAAAAAAAGCAAGCATGGCTGAGAGCACAGTGCTCAAGCTGTGATTTAACACCATACCCAAAGCTGAAAGGCAGCTTACATTTCAGAGCAGGGCAGAGATGGCAAAGTTACAATCTTGCTACTGGACAGAAGAGCCAAAAAAAAAAAAGAGATAAAAATCACTATATCTGACAGATTTGATCTCAGATTTGAGATACACAGGTTACCAGTGTCCACATTGCTCCTCTCCTCTTACCATTTGGGATGTGCAAGGGGTTAGTGATCCTCTAATCCCACCTGCTTTTCATTGCAGGGCTGTCCTTGTGCCCTACAAACAGCTGCACACACACACACACACACAGAGCAAGGGAAATCTGCATTTAGCTTTTCCAGCACTTTCTGCCTTTGAATATTTTCAAAGGCATTTGATTGAAGAGTACTGGTGGCTTTTTTTTAATAGAAAGCCTGTTCAGAACCCCTGTTGAGGCATAATATATCCTACTGATCTTTAACTAGCTGGGCCCTAATGAGAGAATTCATTAAAAGAATTAGTCAAAGCAGAAGTGTACTCTAAGGAAAATGTAAACAACAAAAAAACCACCAAGTACACAAGGTCAGTGTAAACATGTTCTTTAATATCACTGAAGATCAATTTAGAAATCCAAGCCTTAGGTGGGTTTCAAATAAATAATCACTTGGAGTAACTGTTTACATACAAAGGGAGCTCTCAAAGCAGCAGTGCACAATTCCTCCCTGCTTACACATCCCCAAGAAGAGAATGGACAGTAGGTAGTGCACACTGGAAAAATAAAACCACCAATCCCAACATACTCCACACATGGCACCTTCCATGGAACCACTGAACCTGGGGGAGAAGCCAACAGAGGCATGCACTGCCCTTTAAAGCCCCACTGTTTGCCCACAGCCTTTTTACCAACCTAATACAAATGAGAAGCCTGGGAGCAGAAGTCATCTTCCCACATGGACAATCCTTTCTCAGCTCAGAGATGAATGCTCTGATCTAGAGAATGCATTCCTCAAGCTGACATGGCAGCATGACCCAGCATCCCCATCCCAATTGCTCTCTGCTCAGGGATGCCTACTCTAATTTTGATATTGCTCTCCAGTAACTGCAGAGGCAATCCAAACCAGGTAAGAGGAGTTGTTTCTTGTACACCCTGGCCTAGGACACTGAAAAGAACCAAGACCTGGCAGGCCTCAAGAGTGGGTATAGCAAAAACCCTACATCACTCAAAACTTTCCAGAAGTCAAAGTTCTTCCTCAGAAGTGGAAAATTTGCCTTTTTTTTTTTTTAAAACAACTCCAATTTCTCTGCTGTAAAAACATGCCAGCTGTGAAGTTTCCCCCTGTCAAAACAAGAAGATTTAACAACACAAAAAAAACCCCAACAATAAGAAAAAAAGATGAATTATAAATACTCCACAAATACACTTGCAGAATAATTGTGAATCATTTCCTTATTTAAATTGCCTTTTCAAAGCCTTTTCTCTCTGCAGATACAGGTAGGGCAGTCTTCCACTCTTTGTACAACATGGAGTTGAGCTGTGAAAGCCACTGCAGTACTCCCCACATCAACCTACCAGCACAAAATTCCTCAAGTGGATTTTTTTCTTCTTCCCAATTTCTACCATACCTGAAAAGTTCAGCCTCTCTGCTATGTGTCAATGAAAAAAACCAACCTTGCAATGTAATACTGCTGTGTACCTGCTGAGTAAATGTTAGAGGAGTTAAGGGATTGCATCCATTGCTATCTTGGCTTTGGCAAAACAGGGACTTGGACTACCAGACATTGTGTATTTCACATGTTTGAGTAGGGGATGCTGCAACATTTAAGAGAGATGAAAGAAAAGAGAATTCCTCAGATTTCTAGAGCTGTCAGTACAAGGGATTCCCAAGTTGTTCCAAATACAGGAGGAGGATAATCAGTTTTCAAGGAAAGCCACATAGTCAGTCAATCTGGCCAACTGCTGTTCATTTGGAATTGGTGGAACTGGAGCAGGTTCTACAAAGATAAAACAAAGGCATCATCAGTGAGATGAAGGAAACAAATCCATCTGCAGTACCAACCAGCACAAGAGTAAGGAATAAAAAAAATGAAGGCACCAAGCATTTATAATATAGAAATAATCAGTCTTATGGGGCCCTATTTTAATAGTCTCTCCAAGCTATGCAGCTTCAGCTGGCATTACTTTGCTGTTACCTGCAATATCTTCTCCCAGCAAAGTTCCAGTTGTCAGTAGCTTCCAACTGAATGATGAAGACTGACACTACTACTTCCACTTGACCAAGAAAAAGCACCTAGAGCTCTGGAGCTGCTCCTTTCCTTACACTGAAGATAGGAAATAAATCTACTGGGTTATGTGACTAACAAAACCCAGCCAAGTACTGTGTGGGTGCATGCCAGCTAACCTGAGGTTCAAGTTTAGCAACAGGTTGGAAGACAAGTGACTAAGGGGGAGGGGGGAGAGAAGAATTAAAAATTAGCAATAAAATATTGCATTTACTCTCCCTAACAGACTAGCATTCTGGCCACAGTTAAACTGCAAATACACAGCAAGGGAGGCTAACAACCAAAACAAGGTTCTCCAAAAACAAGCCCCTCCCAGCTCTTGAAATTGGCTTAAGATTAAACCTGTTAAATTTAAGACACTTTTGGCAACTGTGTTGGACACAGCAAGCCCCCACTTCAGATCTGCTGTCACTCTCTTGAGACTAAAAAGAGTGTCTCACCAACCAGCAGGACACAACATGTTACACCTCAAGGTAGAGTTGAGCTCTGAGGAACACCAAAGAAGATTGCTTTCTTCTCCAGGGAAGGCTTCAGAAGCCCCACACCACAAAAAAAGCAACCCAACTGACTGGAGCAGAGTCTGACTGGAGGCCTGTGACCAGCGGTGTTCCCCAGGGCTCAGGGTTGGGTCCAGTCCTGTTTAACATCTTCATTGAGACCTTGATGAGGGAACAGCATCCACCCTCAGCAAGTGCTGCTGATACAAAGCTGGGAGGAGTGGCTGACACGCAGGAACACTGCACTGCCATCCAGAGAGACCTGGACAGGCTGGAGAGCTGGGCAGGGAGAGACCAGATGAGGTTCAACAAAAGCAAGTGGAGAGTCTTGCACCTGGGAAGGAACAACCGTTTCTATCAGTACAGGCTGGGGGTGACCTGCTGGAGAAGAGCTCAGTGGAGAAGGACCTGGGGGTCCTGGTGGATGACAGGTTGGCCATGAGCCAGCAGTGTGCCCTGGGGTTGAGAGAGACAATGGGATGCTGGGGGGCATCAGGAGGAGTGTGGGCAGCAGGTCACAGGAGGGGATCCTCCCCTCTGCTCTGCCCTGGTCAGGCCCCACCTGGAGGATTGTGTCCAGTTCTGGGCTCCCTGGGATAAAAAGGACAGGGATCTCCTGGAGAGAGTCCAGAGAAGGGCTACGAAGATGATGAAGGGCCTGGAGCATCTCCCCTATGAGGAAAGGCTGAGAAAATTGGGACTGTTCAGCCTTGAGAAGAGAAGACTAAGGGGGGACCTAATTAATGTTTATAATTATCTTAAGCAGGGGATGCAGGGGGAATCAGCCAGCCCCTTTTCAGTGTCTGTGGGGACAGGACAAGGGGCAATGGCTGCAAGTTGGAGCACAGGAAGTTCCACACCAACATGGGGAAGAACTTTTCCCCAGTGAGGGTGAGGGAGCCCTGGGACAGGCTGCCCAGGGAGGTGGTGGAGTCTCCTTCCCTGGAGAGATTCCAGCCCCGTCTGGACGCCTGAGTGAAATGTCCTAGGGAGCTGCTTTGGCAGGGGGTTGGACCCCATGATCTCTGGAGGTCCCTTCCAACCCCTACAGTTCTATGATTCTATGACAGCTGCCTGGTCAAGAAGCTGCCCCTAAGGCAGAAGTTTCTACCCAAATCTGTTGTTTTACAGGGGCTGTCTGCTCCTGCTTTGGAATCTGCTCCTTCCTTGCTCTCCTTAAAGTGGGAGTGAAAGGCAGCAGAGGGACAAACACACTTAGACAGCAGCTGACTGGGGTGGGTTTTTTGAAGGGTGGGAGAAGGGGGAATGGCAACACTGACTACTCTAGGATCCAATTATTTTGTGGTGCTGGTGAAGTTATGTTTCTATTAATCACACATGGTTAGATATATAGAAAACCAGAAAGTACCTGATGAAGGAATAAATCTGTTAAAGGAAGCTTCCAGCACACCTAAAGAAAAACACAACAGAAGTTACTCCAGCAGACCAATCTGAACCACTTCTATACATCAAGCCAAAGGTGGATTAAAAGGTAATTGAGATTAAGCCTGTTCATTTGTTTTACTCCCTAGCTGAAAAGCAAAATAACAAAGGCTAGACACACAGCTTCAAAATAGATGACAGGCACAGAACCACCAGGTTGGAAAAGACCTTTGAGATCTTCAAGTCCAACCATACCTGTCCTCTATTAAACCATATCCCTGAGCACCTCATCTACCCCTCTGTTAAACACACCCAGGGGTGGGGACTCAACCCCCTCCCTGGGCAGCCTGTGCCAGTGCCCAATAACCCTTTCAGGGAAGAACTTTCTCCTAACATCTGATCTGACCCTGCCCTGGCACAGCTTGAGGCCATTCCCCCTTGTCCTGTCACCTGGTTGAAGAGACCATCACCCACCTCTCTACACCCTCCTGGCAGGTAACTGTAGGAGGTGATAAGGTCTCCCCTCAGCCTCCTCTTCTCCAGGCTAAAGACCCCCAGCTCCCTCAGCTGCTCCTCATAGGATTTGCCCTCCAGCCCCTTCCCCAGCCTGGTTGCCCTTCTCTGGACATGCTCCAGGACCTCCATGTCCTTCTTATGGTGAGGAGCCCAGAACTGAACCCAGCACTCAAGGTGCAGCCTCACCAGTGCTGAGAACATGGGCACCTCCCCAGACCCACTGGCCACACTATCTCTGACACAAGCCAGGATGCCATTGGCCTTCCTGGCCTCCTGGGCACACTGCTGGCTCATGTTCAGCCAGCAGTCACCCAACACCCCCAGGTCCTTCTAAGGCAGGCAACTCTTTAGCCACCCTCTCCCAAGCCTGTAGAGCTGCACAGAGTTCTTATGTCCCAAGAGCAGGGCTCTACACTTGGCCTTGTTGAACCTCATCCCATTAACAAGAACCTCCAGCCTCTTTCTTTTGCTTCTAACTTCAGTTCTTGTGCTTGCTTCTGGAAAAGAACCACATGGGACTAACTCTGGGCTTTAAAGCACTGCATATTTTGCAACCAGTTTGTGAAAAAAACAAACCCCCAAAACCCAACTGATCACATGCAAAAGCTCAGGACTCCTGTTGGGTTATATACCCCAAGGGATAAATTTCAACACCTTGCCTGGCACATGGTTATGATAATGTTCTGGGCTCTCAACACCTAAAAACTGTGGCTATAAAAACAGTGTATTTATTTTTTTTTAGCCTAATAGATGTTGCCCTTTTACCTATGCTGCAATTTGGCTCCTTCTTCCAGACCTGCACCATGCAGTTTAACACTCATTTCATCTCTGCCTTCAAATCTTCACACTTATTTGCACCTCAGCCATCCACAGATACTGCTTTAGAACCAAAAAAAAAAAACAACCAACAAACCCCCCAAGCCCAAGTGTTTTTGCAGGCTGAGCTCTGCAGGAAACAGATATTCTGGTGTCATCATGACAGCAACAACAAAAAAAAAGAATCCAGTAAATTTTAAAAAGGAAATGAGCTCCTAGGAACAAAGATCCATGAGATCTTGTGCCTCAAGAAACTCTTAGGAAAAAAAAAACCCCTCAAGTTTCAAAATGGTATATTTTTTACTCATCTTTATTAGATTAAGACATGTCATTTCAGGTCATCCAACTTATGTTCCACTGAGTCAGAGCCAGCAGCAGAGGAGGAGCAGGAGAAATCAGAGCATATCCTGTCTGCTTTTGTTTAAACAAGTTAATATGAGGATGGAGTTTAATCCAAACTACTTGTAGCCCTTACCCCAAACTTTAATTCCTACATGTTATAAACATTCCATGTCTTACAGCAGCAGAAGCCCCCATTAAAACAGAGATATCTAAAACAATACTGGGCAAGTTGTTAATGAAAAACTAGCACCTCATTACTAGACACTGTTAAACTCATTGTGTAATTAAGTAACAGCTCCACCTACCTGGCTTTTTAGGCATTACCATCCGAGTTGAAAAGTCTGCTTGCCAGCCCTGTTCTAAAACACCTGGAAAGGCATTTTTTACACACATCAGACCAAATGTATCTTACATCATTGCTAGGAACACCAAAAATAATGCTGCACATGAACTAAAACAACATCCCTGCACACATGCCACAACTCTCAGATGTATTTCTTGCAAGCACTCTGCCATTTAGTTCAGCAAAAGCTCATGAAAGTAGCAGAAGCACACAAAAAACTAGGCTAACCTACTATCTTTAGTCTTCCCTCATTGTGGAGTTGCTCTAACACTTCCCCAGATAAAAGGGGAGGATAACTACTTCCCACTGGAATTCCCTCCCCCTCCATCCACATCACTTCACAATCATCTCAGAATGTGTAAACAGGTTTCTTTACCATCTCTTGCAGCTCACAACTCAATCACCTGTAGAAAAAACCTGCCCAGTAAAGAAATGCTAAGTACCTTTCACAGCTTCTTCCACAGGAAGCCCAACAAAGGCTGCAAAGTCATCTGCAACTATTGAGGTGTATGCCTGAGAAACCAGTCCAAAGGCTCGTCTCCTAGTTGCATCTAAGAAGAGAGAAAACATTAAGCAGGCAGCAGACTGAGCTCCACAAATAGGAAACATGAGGAAATGTTTCTAAGCCTAACAACATTTGGAAGATCACTACCATCCTTAAAAACTAGCCCTGGAGAAGTTCCCCCTCCCCACAATTCACTGGAGCACCACAGTGAGCAGCCAGAGGCAACAGCTTGCTCTGTGTCAGGACAAATGTGGTCTCTGAGGGGGGGGGTTTAGCTTCTCAATGCAATACATGGCATCACAGTACCACAACCAGTATGTAAACCAGTTTAGGAAACTTTGCTTCCTATGGTTCTCTCCACTTGCAATAAGCTTGTGTGTCAAATATAGTTCAGAATCAGGGGGAAAAGGGGGAAAAAAAAAGCAAGCATTCCACTCTTCATGGCTTTACCCATGGCTGCTTTGATCCCAGATCAGGCATTTCTCAAGCTGCAGAGAATTGGTTGTTGGACTATAGCTGGGAAGGTTTTTTAGCAGTCTGTACTGCCCTCTAGGTTGTTCCTAGACTCTGCATGTTCCCCTCCCACAGTCTTCTTAACACAACAGCTGCCCAAAGCCCCCCCTTTGAAAAGAAGCTTTTTCTCAAGTGTCACAAGTTTCTGCAACAGCAAGCCAAGGTACCCCAGGTTAATGGTTTAAAAGGCTGACAGAACTGGGTAACTAACAGCCTGCTTTGCCAGCACAGAACAAAACACATGGTGTAGGAGTATTCTGTCAGGTTGGAATTTCAACTGCTCCCCCCAAAAAAAAGACATTGCAGTTTGCTGTGACAAGCCTGGTAAGGAAATTTCCTTTGAAGTAAAGCTCCCCCCCCAAAAAAAAAAGTCCAGGAATCTTCCCTGCCCACTCCTGATTTCTCTAAGTAAGAACCAGCCATTTGGCTGCTTGTCTGTGTTTGAGCACACCCAAGTCATTTAAGGCAGGGTGTAACTACCTACAGTGGTTCAGCCTGTACCTCTGAGTGCTTCCATGATGGGCTGGACAGTCTCAGACCACTGGTGGGCACTGATTGTTGTATAGATGCCTGGAAAGTCTCTCTGCCAGATTCTCTGTCCTACTGACCAAACTGCACCAAGTTCAGCATTGGCCTGTTGAGACAAAAAACCAACCCCAGAGTTAATCCAGAAAGGTGTATTCTCCCCAGTGGTTAAACCCAAACCGATTTCCCCTCCTCCCACTGCCAGAGGATATCACCATACCTGTGAAACAAACAGACAAGCAGCAGGAAAGCTTGTTTCAGCAGCTATACTGCTGCTCCAAGCTCCCCAAATCCATCATCCTCTGCCAAAAAACTTTGTAACCCAGGCAAGCAAAGTCTGGTTATACCAACACAGCCTCAGCAATCCTGGAGGACAGGATGAGCTCAGGCTACTCTGAGTTGTGGAGCTACAGGCACAGCTTAGTTTCTACTTCAGAGAAACACTTGCCTCCTTCACTAGAGGCTTCATAAAGCACAGAGGCTCTGTGCCCAGTGAAGGCAATTTTCAACATGGAATATCATCTCACAATCTTGACAATACACCATAATTGTATGAAAACCTTCCACACAAGGTTTTCTACTACAAAGTCAACAGATTCACTGCATTTTGTTGCACCAGATTATTTGGGAAGGAAAAAAAAAAAATAAAGAGGTATCAGAGGAGCAACTAGGAGATCATACAGCCCAACATGCCATCTGCTGGGCAGGCACTTCATAGCACAGAAAGAAGCCCAGACAATCCTTGGAAGAGGAAGAGGAGGAGGAGGAGGAGGGAGGGGGAAAATCATCACTTAGGCAAAACTGGTTTAGTGTCAAAATGGCATTTTATGAAGTACTTACAGATTTGAGAGCAGGAGGGATTCTTTTCCAGAGATACCTTGCATTGTTCCTTAAAAAGAAATGGTTGAGAAAGATTTCTCAGTCACCAAGTGGTTGCTACTTGCATTCACCCAGATGCTGGGATAAAGAAGTCTTGGTGCTTTAAAACATTCCTTCTGGATGTACTGAAGTAGAAAACAAAGCCACTCTCAAACAGACAACAAACAGCTCATTAAGTGCCTCATTTAACACCAGTTTAGAGATAGTTTTTTCATTTAACTCCCCAAAGGCAGCACTTCAGAGAGGTTATGCCTCCAGCTTTGTGTCTGATGAGCACACATACAAGCAGTTAGCTTTGCAGAGCATCAGCAGTTGGTGACATCAAAAGGTCTCCAAAACCTTGGCTCATGTGCTTCTAGCCACAAAAAAACCCACACCCCCCACCCCCCATTTCTGAGCATACACCCCCAGGATATGTGTATGTATTGATAAGCTATATGCAGGCACTGCTGCATTAGTATATTATGGACATTATAAAGATTTTAAAAGGAAATAAGCACCATTTAAAGCTATTTATTTCACTTAACAGTACCAAAAGACTTGGCCCATGTGCCCACAACCTCAGTTTGCACACCAAAAGATGTAGGCTGGTTGGTGCATGTTCTTTCCAAACCACCTACAGCCTGGCAAGGTCAGTACTGAAGTGTTTTAGTCACTGATCTTTAGAGTCACTGATCTTTAGAGCCCAGAAGTCAAACTGAAATGGTTACAGGCTCCTCAGGAAGTTTGAAAATGCAAAAGAGAGAAAAAGACTCACTGCTTTTCATCCAAGGCCAATTCAAAAGAATTTGGAGTTCTTAGAACCAAGGTTTTCTGCCTCCAACCTTATACTCAGTTATCAGCATCCATGGATTTTGCCCTGAAAGAGTGCCTACAACTTTCTGGGGTGAGAATTGGCTGTGGGACCGAGCCCAGAGGGTGCTGATCAGTGGAGCAGAGTCTGACTGGAGGCCTGTGACCAGCGGTGTTCCCCAGGGATCAGGGTTGGGTCCAGTCCTGTTTAACATCTTCATTGACAACCCTGATGAGGGAACAGCATCCACCCTCAGCAAGTGCTGATGATACAAAGCTGGGAGGAGTGGCTGACACACAGGAACACTGCACTGCCATCCAGAGAGACCTGGACAGGCTGGAGAGCTGGGCAGGGAGAGACCAGATGAGGTTCAACAAAAGCAAGTGTAAAGTCTTGCACCTGGGAAGGAACAACCGTTTGTATCAGTACAGGCTGGGGGATGACCTGCTGGAGAAGAGCTCAGTGGAGAAGGACCTGGGGGTCCTGGTGGATGACAGGTTGGCCATGAGCCAGCAGTGTGCCCTGGGGGCTGAGAGAGACAATGGGATCCTGGGGGGCATCAGGAGGAGTGTGGACAGCAGGTCCCAGGAGGTGATCCTCCCCCTCTGCTCTGCCCTGGTCAGGCCCCACCTGGAGTGTTGTGTCCAGTGCTGGGCTCCCTGGGATAAAAAGGACAGGGATCTCCTGGAGAGAGTCCAGAGAAGGGCTATGAAGATGATGAAGGGCCTGGAGCATCTCCCCTATGAGGAAAGGCTGAGTGAGCTGGGACTGTTCAGCCTTGAGAAGAGAAGACTAAGGGGGGACCTAATTAATGTTTATAATTATCTTAAGCAGGGGATGCAGGGGGAATCAGCCAGCCCCTTCTCAGTGTCTGTGGGGACAGGACAAGGGGCAATGGCTGCAAGTTGGAGCACAGGGAGTTCCACACCAACCTGGGGAAGAACTTTTTCCCAGTGAGGGTGAGGGAGCCCTGGGACAGGCTGCCCAGGGAGGTGGTGGAGTCTCCTTCTCTGGAGAGATTCCAGCCCCGTCTGGATGCCTATCTGAGTGAAATGTCCTAGGGAGCTGCTTTGGCAGGGGGTTGGACCCCATGATCTCTGGAGGTCCCTTCCAACCCCTACAGTTCTATGATTCTACAAGGCCAAAAAGCCACCCAAATCTTCAAATGCCTGCAGGGATGCTGACTTTGGCTTGAGACTTGAACATGGCAGTCTCATTTACTGTGTCTGAAGAAATGCTCAGCACTTATTCAATAAATCTTTGAACCCAGTGAATGGAGTTTGCAGAGGAACACCAGAATAATCTACCAGACCAAACTCAAAAGGCTCACTGTTTCACACAGATTTAGCTCATTGAAGCCAACAGCATCCCTCCTTTTTCCACAAAAGTTTGGAGTTGCCCTGCTGTAATGAGACACAAGGAGGAGCATGCAGTGGTCCTCAAAACAAACACAGCCTTGAAAAGCTAGAAATCAAACCACTGAGTTGTCCCAACACTTTCCAAAGGAGGCTGTTTCACTATTTAAGGCACTTTCTCCCTAAAGCAAATCTGTTTCCTTACAGTTCAGAAAGGATGGGCAAGAGCACAAGAGAACAATCCTCCTGGCAGAGCAAGGGGTGAGACTTCATTTTGTTAATTTTAATAGAATCATAGAATGCTTTGGGTTGGAAGGGATCTCAAAAAACATCTAGTTCCACCCTCCCTGCACCTGCATGGGCAGGGACACCCTCACTAGCCCAGGTTGCCCAAAGCCCCATCCAACCTGGCCTTGAACCCTGCCAAGGATCCAGGGGCTTCCACACCCTCTCTGTGCACTTTGTGCCAGGGCCTCACCACCCTCAGAGTAAAGAATTTCTTCCTAACATCTCACCTAACCCTGCCCTCTTCCAGCTTGAAGCCACTGCCCCTTGTCCCATCCCTGCACTCCCTGGTGAACAGCCCCTCTCCTGCTTTCCTGTAGGACCTCTTGAAGCATTGCTCCACTGCAATTAGGTCACCCCAGAGCTGAACAAGGGGTTTGTCCAGGCTGAACAAGCCCAACTCTCTCAGCCTGTCTCCATAGGAGAGGTGCTCCAGCCCCTTGATCATCTTCATGGCCTCTTCTGGATTTACTCTAACAGCTCCACATCTTTCCTGTGCTGAGAACCTCAGAGTTGGATGGGTGAGGTCTCAGGAGAGCAGAGTAGAGGGGCAGAATCACCCCCCCATTAAAACCAACTGAGCAAAACCACACCACAGAACTGCCCACATGGATTTTTTTATTAGTCACACCCCCAGTTGCTCCTCTTCTGCTACCACCACAGCTCCAGTAGCTGAAGTTAAAGATGAATCCAAGCCACTTACATGTCATTATGCAACAGGTACAAAGCTAGAAGCTGCCCATAAACAAGGGGTGTTGCAATTCCTCCAGGAGCCTGGAAAAAAAAAAACAAACACAAGTACAAATCATTTGGTGACATATTTTAAGAACAAAGAACCTTAGAAGATACTCCAGGAGGCCAAGTTTAAGGAAATCTGAACATTCCAAGATGGTTAATGGGTTTTTTTCCACACCACAGAAGAAGTCAGGGCAAGTTGTCACACTCAGAGTGTTGTAGTAATGCTGTTGTACCTCCTGGTGAAGGGTTGACTTGCACACACCAGGCATTTTACAAAGAGAACTTGGTGTTGCTGCATGTATCAAGGAAGGACACATCCTTCTAATGCCCTAGCTACTGCTCCTGGAAGAAGTCCCCCACCATGTGAAGCCCCCCCCACCACCACCACGTGAAGCCCCCCCACCACCACCACGTGAAGCCCCCCCCCCACCACCACCACCACGTGAAGCCCCCCACCACCACCACGTGAAACCCCACCACCCCCACCACCACGTGAAACCCCCCTACCACCACCACCACCACGTGAAGCCCCCCCACCACCACCACCACCACGTGAAGCCCCCCCCACCACCACCACGTGAAGCCCCCCCCACCACCACCACGTGAAGCCCCCCCCCACCACCACCACGTGAAGCCCCCCCCCACCACCACGTGAAGCCCCCCCACCACCACCACCACGTGAAGCCCCCCCCACCACCACCACCACCACGTGAAGCCCCACCACCACCACCACGTGAAGCCCCCCCCCCACCACGTGAAGCCCCCCCCCACCACGTGAAGCCCCCCCCCCCACCACGTGAAGCCCCCCCCCCACCACGTGAAGCCCCCCCCCCCACCACCACGTGAAGCCCCCCCCCCCCCCACCACCACGTGAAGCCCCCCCACCACCACCACCACGTGAAGACCCCCCCCACCACCACCACGTGAAGACCCCCCCCACCACCACCACGTGAAGACCCCCCCACCACCACCACGTGAAGACCCCCCCCCCACCACCACGTGAAGACCCCCCCCCCCACCACCACGTGAAGATCCCCCCCCCACCACCACGTGAAGATCCCCCCCCACCACCACCACCACGTGAAGCCCCCCCCACCACGTGAAGCCCCCTCCCCCCACCACCACCACGTGAAGCCCCCTCCCCCCACCACCACCACGTGAAGCCCCCCTCCCCCCACCACCACCACGTGAAGCCCCCCCTCCCCCCACCACCACGTGAAGCCCCCCCCTCCCCCCACCACCACGTGAAGCCCCCCTCCCCACCACCACCACGTGAAGCCCCCCCCCACCACCACCACGTGAAGCCCCCCCCCACCACCACCACGTGAAGCCCCCCCACCACCACCACCACGTGAAGCCCCCCACCACCACCACCACGTGAAGCCCCCCACCACCACCACCACGTGAAGCCCCCCACCACCACCACCACGTGAAGCCACCACCACCACTACCACCACCACGTGAAGCCACCACCCCCACCACCACCACCACGTGAAGCCACCCCCCCCACCACCACCACCACGTGAAGCCACCCCCCCCCCCCACCACGTGAAGCCACCCCCCCCCCCCACCACGTGAAGCCACCACCACCACTACCACCACCACGTGAAGCCCCCCACTACCACCACCACGTGAAGTCCCCCACTACCACCACCACGTGAAGCCCTTTGCAAAGATGGCAAAGCATCTGGGCACAGTGTTTTGAGCCTGCCAACAGCCACAGCAGAAACCTTGAATGGAGAGCAACCCAGGGAGGACCCAGCACAGCCCACCACCACACATGGCAGGACATGAGAAACTCCCTGGAGTGGCTGCAGATGCAAAGCCCAAAGCCTGGTGGGCTCCAGCCTTGCCACAGCTCTCCCACCACTCCACCAAGGTCAAAGAGGCAGCCAGAGCCATCACAAGTCAGGTTCTGATAGAATGCTCAAACCAAGGCTCAAACAAAACATCACTCTGGAGCTTGCTAAGCCTGAGGGGGAACAAGAAGGTGCTGTATGGCCATGCTCCTCTGAAGTACAGGAACACACCTGTGAAGCTAAACCCTGCAGTGTTCCTAGCTGGAAGGGCCAGCCAGGCACAACCCTCCCACATGGTACCATTGTGCTTCCCTGTGCTCACAGGCCCATCACCTGAGGCAGCAAGGAGCTTGTGTTTTCAGCATAGCAACCTCCTTCCAAGCCCAAACTCCTCTTCTATGGGCTTCAGGGCATACCAAAAAGGCTGCAGCACCATGCAGAGAACAGGAGAGGGCACAGGAGCATCAAGTGAACCCTGGTGATGCACACCCAGAAGTAGAGTCCCCTTTCATTGAAGGATTATCATTTCCACTGTAAAACTCCCCAAACCACAGTTCTGCTGCAGCAAGTGATCACAGAATCATAGACTGGTCTCAGGTAGAAGGGACCCCAAGGATCACAGAGTTCCAACCCCCTGCCACAGGCAAGGACACCAACCTCCAGGCCTGGAGCTACACAAGGTTGCCCAGGGCCCCAGCCAACCTGGCCTTGAACACCCCCAGGGATAGGGCAGCCACCACCTCTCTGGGCAGCCTGTTCCAGCCCCTCACCACTCTCTCTGTAAAGAACTTCCCCCTAAGATCTCATCTAACCCTTCCCTCCTTCAGCTTCAATCTGTTTGCCAGGCTCTGCCCTTGAACAAGCTCATTCCCCTCCTGTGTCTCTGCTCCCTTCAGGGACTGGAAGGCTGCAGTGAGGTCCCCTCACAGCCTTCTCTTCTCCAGGCTGAACCAGCCCAGCTCCCCCAGCCTCTCTCCATAGGGGAGCTGCTCCAGCCCTCTAATCATCTTTGTGGCTCCTCTGACCCCTCTCCAACAGCCCCACATCTTTCTTGTCCTGGGGCCCCAGCTCTGGACACAGGACTCCAGCTGGGGCCTCCTGAGGGCAGAGCAGAGAGGGACAATCCCCTCCCTGTCCCTGCTGCCACCCCTCTGCTGATGGAGCCCAGGGTACCACTGGCCATCCCACACTCCAACAGCTCTCTCTCCCTTCAATCACTAGGATAGCAAGATCTAAAAATGAGAATCAGCAGAGATTCTGATCATCAAAGAGAAAAATCCAGTTCTCCCTTCTTTCAGAGGGCTCCTGGGAGATGCACAGGCTTCACATTTTAAAAAAAGGACTAAAAACTGTGCATTGAGGGTCTGCAGCTGTCCCTCAGGAGGAGGTTTGGGCATTACCATGGTGCCACTTGGCTTTACCAGCACTGGCAGCATGGTTTAACTGGAAAACTCACCAAGCAACTGAGCTTCAAACAGGACAGAGGAAGCTGCCAGGGTGAGAGCTCCTGGTACAAGGCCTGGTGCCCTGCTCCCCTTCTCAACACCTTCTGCTTCTCTGTCACACAGGACATGGTACCAGGGGCACTTCCCCCTCACCAACCCCGCCCCCCTTCCAGAAAGATCCCGCCGCTAAAACACACAGCCCAGCAAGGTCCAGGAGAGCTTTATAAACAGCAAATTGAAACCCCCGAAGACCCAACCAAGCTCCCAACCACGTACAGGGGGCCGAAAAACCACGGTCACCCTCCCTCGCAGTCCCCGGTCAGCCACCCACTCCCCCAACCCACCCACCCCGCTCCCTGCAAGGCGACAGGCCCACCCGGGGAGGTGGCGGGGGGGGGGGGGACGGCCCGGGGGACCGCGCGGCTGGGCCCACCCGGGGGAGGCGGCCCCCCCCACCCCCGGCCCCGGGGGACCGCGCGGCAGGGACCACCCGGGGGGGGACGGCCCCTCCGGCCCCGGGGACCGCGCGGGGCCTCGGGGCGGGGGGCACCCCGAGGGCCCTGAGGCAGAACCTCCTCACCGCTACCCCCCGCCGCAGCAAGCGCACCCCACCCCTCCCGCGCCGCGGTACCTCCAGCTCCTGGGTCTCGCACTGCTCCAGGAGCTTCTTGAAGCTGAAGGAGTTCTCTGCCATCACGGCCACGGGCATCTTCCCCTCACGGCTCCTTCCTCCTCCCCCCGCCGCCGCCGCCGCCACCAGCCAGACGCGCGTCCCCTCCGGAGGCGGCCGCGCTTTGACGTCACTTCCGTCCCGAGCAGCGCGCGCGCGCGCTTCCGGCCTAGACACCCATTCCCCACGCCGCTCTAGCCTCGCCGCTTGTATGCTCTGGATGACCGAATGAGGGGGCGGGACCAGCGGGGCTGGGGGCGTCTTTTGAAAGAGACAGTACCTGACACTCACCACCTCCCCCCACCCCCTCCCCATTACCTGTGTGAGTTATGGTCCGTGACGTGGGCAGCACAGCACTGGCCCCCGCACCCACAGCCTGTGGAACGCCGTGCCCACCAGCCCACCGGCCGGCATGTTGCTCTCCCACTGGTGGGACCACCCCCCCTCCCCGTGGCCCATCTGTGGCTGCGGCCTTGTGGGTCCTGTCCCAGAGAGGTACAAGCCAAAGGGGAACGCATCCCCACACACACCCCCCACACACCCCCACGTCGTGGTTTCCCCCCGGCTGTGGGCCGAGATCCACGCAGCTGCCTGCTCCTTAAAGGAAAAGAGCAGGGGAAGAGGGAAAAAGGGGGAAACAAGGGAAGGGAAAAGGAAGGGGAAATAACTCCAAACCCAAGAAACTAAGAGGCCCGTGGGTTGGGATAAGGAGAGTTTCCTAAGAGAACAGAAAGATCAAATATCCCAATGCTAACAGGACTTTAGAGCAAAAGAAGATGAAACTCTTGATCCCCAATGCAGTTTCTCCCCGACCCACACAACTCAGGTACCACCCAGAGCTGTCCCGCAACCCGACCGTCCCCCCAAGCAGCACGCGTCCCGCCACCGCCCCTCTTCTTCCTCCCCTCAGCCCCCGTTCTCCTGGGCAGGACGTCATTGCCATGGAATACTCTCTTTGGCCCATCTGGGTCACCTGTCCTGGCTTCGCCCCTCCTTTCTCCTGAAGAGAGAAATAGGAAGAAGCTGAGAAAGTCCTTGACTGTCTGACTGCAACTAAGAACATCAGGGTGTTCTCAGCACTGCTTTCATTGTAACTCCCAAACACAGCATCCCATCAGCTGCTACAAATGAAGTGAACTCTATCCTGACTGAAAACAGGACACCCCCGCACTCCAGCCCTGCCCACCTTTCCCTGGCATCAGGCTCCCGAGCCCCAGCTGATGACTTCATAGGTTGGGTTTTGTTGTTATTTACTCACTGATGCCTGAGGGATGTGCTCTGGACACAGCCTGAAGCATCTCCCCTATGAGGAAAGGCTGAGTTAGCTGGGACTGTTCAGCCTTGAGAAGAAGATGGGTGTGTAATGGCAGGATTGGCACCAGACCTTTGCTATGACTGCAGCCACAGGCAGAAACCATCCAGTTTTTAGGAGGCAGTTAACCCAGAGGCCTCGTTTCCTGCAAACCTTTGCTTCCCAACACAACAAATCTACTTTCCGCCATCATCGGTGCCCCCACAGCCCTTGGGGAAAGGCTGACCCTCAGTGCTCCCCCACTGCTTTCCACCCTCAGCACTGCTCCAAACACCCCCCCCAAACCCATTTGTTCTTCGTGTTTGACTGCGGAACCCCCACCCCTCTCTTTACAAGAGAGTCTCCGCCTGTCCCAGCTGTACTCAAGCACTGCAGCACCTCAATCCAAAATGAAGGCGCCCTAGGTCCAGGCCGGTCCCAGGTGGAGTCAGAGGTGTTCCCTATGCCTTTGGGTTGAGAAAAGGAAAGAAGAGGGATGCTCGGCCTCTTGATGCTTCGGCATAAAGGAAGGCTGCCATCAATCCTGACCCCTGTGCCAAGGAGACTCTGTGCTTAGGGAGAGGCCTTGCCTATGGAAAAACAAAACTAACGTGCACTTGTGTGGGCTTTGGGATTTGCCTGGTGGAGAGCATCTTGGTGGAGGGCTCCAGGCGATGGCACTGCTGCTCCGCCAGCTCAGGCGCCGCTTTTCCCAGCAAGTGCCATCGCATCCCGCTCCCATCCTCACCGGCCGCATCGATCCTGACTGCTCTTTGTTGCCCTCCAGCTCCACGCCGGTGTCACTTTGACAGTCAGACATCTGAGAGGAACCTTGTCCTCACCTTTGGCTCCCATTCCCAATTATCTCATTGTCCTGGTTTCAGTCAGGATAGAGTTCACTTCATTTGTAGCAGCTGATGGGATGCTGTGTTTGGGAGTTACAATGAAAGCAGTGCTGAGAACACCCTGATGTTCTTAGTTGCAGTCAGACAGTCAAGGACTTTCTCAGCTTCTTCCTATTTCTCTCTTCAGGAGAAAGGAGGGGCGAAGCCAGGACAGGTGACCCAGATGGGCCAAAGAGTGTATTCCATGGCAATGACGTCCTGCCCAGGAGAACGGGGGGCTGAGGGGAGGAAGAAGAGGGGCGGTGGCGGGACGCGTGCTGCTTGGGGGGACGGTCGGGTTGCGGGACAGCTCTGGGTGGTACCTGAGTTGTGTGGGTCGGGGAGAAACTGCCTTGGGGATCAAGAGTTTCATCTTCTTTTGCTCTAAAGTCCTGTTAGCATTGGGATATTTGATCTTTCTGTTCTCTTAGGAAACTCTCCTTATCCCAACCCACGGGCCTCTTAGTTTCTTGGGTTTGGAGTTATTTGCCCTTCCTTTTCCCTTCCCTTGTTTCCCCCTTTTTCCCTCTTCCCCTGCTCTTTTCCTTTAAGGAGCAGGCAGCTGCGTGGATCTCGGCCCACAGCCGGGGGAAACCACGACACTCATGCTTTTTGGGAGGCGGGGAGGGGAGCCGAGCAGGTGGCAGCCTGTGATGCTGCAGGTGGGAGACCTTCCCTTAGTACTGGCAGGGTCTGGGTCAGAGCATCCTTCCCGGCCCACAGCCAGATTGGCACCGAGGAGTGTGTTGGCTTGGGAAGGCTTCATCTCGTGGTGGGGCATCGAGGCGTTGCAGTCCTCCATCCCGATGCGATCCTCCATCCCAATGTCGTGTGGGAAAGGCGGAAGCCGGTCCCCAGCCTTACTTGGCTTGAGCAGAACCTCAGCCTCTGAGCACTCCTCTGTGAGGCAATCCTTTCATTTTTGGGTGGAAAACCTAGTAAAAATGGAGCAGACAGCAGAGGTTTCCGCGAGAGGGCACTAGCTGCAAGGGAAACTGCCTAAAAAACTCCAAGGATATGTCCCCAGACATCCCACTGTCCCTTTCACGGGAGAAACTTTCCACTTCGGGACAGTAAGGCTTTTTTAATATCTATTTTTATTACCAATATTTCTTACACTGTTAGGATAACAAAGGAAGCCTTGCTTTCCAGTTGGGTCAGCTGGTACTTCCAGAGCCACCAGCACCTCTCAGGAAGCAACACCACTGCACAGGGACGGCTGGGAAAAGCTGTTTCTTCTTTAATTACTTGTTCTTTCCTCCATCCATCTCTGCTCACCTTTCCTTAACCTCCCTGGGGATGTCTCCCCATGAGCCCCAAGCGCTGAGCTCGCTCCGCTCCATGCACGCTCGGGCTTGGCCGTACACTTCTGTCAGTGAAGGGGGGATGCACTTCCCTGTGGGGGCACCTACCAAGCTGAAATATCCCTCTGCTGATGGAAACTTCACAGAATCACAAGGTTGGAAAAGACCTTTGAGATCATCAAGTCCAACCGTACCTGTCCTATGCTAAACCATATCCCTGAGCACCTCATCTACCCCTCTGTTAAACACATCCAGGGGATGGTGACTCAACCCCCTCCCTGAGCAGCCTGTGCCAGGCCCTGACAACTCTTTCAGGGAAGAACTTTTCTCTAACATCTGATCTGACCCTGACCCAGTGCAGCTTAAAGCCGTGTCCCCTTGTTCTGTCACCTGTGGTTTTGGTGAAGAGACCATCACCCACCTCTCTACACCCTCCTGGCAGGTAACTGTAGGCAGTGATAAGGTCTCCCCTCAGCCTCCTCTTCTCCAGGCTAAAGACCCCCAGCTCCCTCAGCTGCTCCTCATAGGATTTGCCCTCCAGCCCCTTCCCCAGCCTGGTTGCCCTCCTCTGGACATGCTCCAGGACCTCGATGTCCTTATGGTGAGGAGCCCAGAACTGAACCCAGCACTCAAGGTGCAGCCTCACCAATGCCCAGTACAGGGGCACTTACTCTGTGCCACCAATTTTAATGTCCCACCTTGAATTACCACAGCCCGTGGTTGCACAAGCTGGGGATGCTCCCAGAGCAGCTTTGGGGGGATGTGGGGGGTGGTCAGACCCCTTCCTTGCCCTGCAAGCAAAGAGGAAGTCAAGTGTCATGGCTGGGAGGCCAACCCATTGAGCGAGATGCTCCTGCCTGCCTGCCCTGAGCAGAGAGCCCTTTCCACACGGTTTTGCTCGGCCCCAAGGCAGAGACTGGTTGCAGAGGGATTTTACTGGTGTCTCTGATGGGGAACATCCAAATTCTTGCTTTGGGAAGACCTGGAGGTGGCTAATAGTGGGGCATGGCCCTGGAGTCCACAGCCAGAGCAGGGCAATGTGTGAGAGCCATACCTGGAGGGGTGTCACCAGCTGCTGCTCCATCCATCCTGCCTGCAGACCCATGTGTCTGGATTTGCAAAGCCCAGCAGGCTCCAGGGCCAGACAGTAGATGTAAAAACACTACACCAGTGCCCCAACATCACTGCATTTCCTGAAAATTGATGAATTCAGCCCAAATCTGCCCTTTTTGCATGCACGTGCTGCATCCTCCCTCCCCCTTCTTCTCCTTCTCCAAAGTTTCTTAAGGCTACAGTAACATTTTTTGGGGAGGAATCATGCCAAAAGGGAACACACTGCCTCTTTTGGGGTTTTTTGTGTGTGTGCACTTCATGCTTTTGGCATTGCCAAAATAAAATACAGCAGACCTGTCAGATTTCCAGGATTATTATAAATCTGGGAGCCTTGGATGATGCTCCTGGGGTTGTCCAGAGATGGTGCAGGATGACCTTGGCCCCTGTACTGAGGCATCATCCAGCACCTCCAGCTAATGACCCAAAACCATCACAGTGTCATTTATTATATTCAGGGGCTTCCCTTCAATTCAGGAACTGAAAAGACAAGGCCAGACCTGGAAAACAGCTGTGTAAGTTGGAAAATCTCTCCTGTTGGCAAAGCCAACCCCGTTAAATTAACGGGAAAACTTGACTTGAAAGGATCCTGACTTTTCTTTGGCCTGCAGGCTTGAAAAGCACTTTAGGACATGGCTGCTGGCTCTTGCAAGAGGGGAAAGTAAAGTTTAATGTGATTTTTTTTTTTTATTATTCAGCTCCTGGTGGCAATGACATGAAAATCTCATCGACTTGGTTGCACTTCCCATGAATTTTCATGGAGCGACAGAGACGGATTCTGGTTGTGCCATCCCAGACAGTCCCAACCAAGTCATTTCTAAGTCATTTGTAAAGCAATGTGTTTAAAAAAAGGGTAGATGAGGTGCTCAGGGATTATGGTTTAGCATAGAATCATATCATAGAATCATAGAATGGTCTGGCTTGGAAGGGACCTCAAGGATCACAGAGTTCCAACCCTCCTGCCACAGGCAGGGCTACCAACCTCCAGGCCTGGAGCTCCACAAGGTTGACCAGGGCCCCATCCAACCTGGCCTTCAACACCCCCAGGGACGGGGCATCCACCACCCCTGTGGGCAATAGGATGGGAATGGTTGGACTTGATGATCCTCAAGGTCTTTACCAACTGTGTGATTCTGTGATTCAACACTGAGGCATTGCCAAAAAATATCAGCACAACTGTTGCAAGGGCACTTTCTTTTCCCCCACTGTTTCCATGTGCTGCCTGTGATCCCCAGGTACCCTCTGAAAAAGATGCTTCCAAGAGCTTTCCCTTTCTTGCTTGCTTCAAAAGCTTCACAGGAGGGGAACAATAGGAACGTGATGGGGGGAAAACCAAGATGTAATGTGGTGATATGGAACAACAAGAAAGTTAATTTAACGTGGAAGTTAAAGAAAGAGGCAGTAAAGGGTCAAGCCAAACATCTCCACACCCTTCCCCATCCCCTCACGACCCTGATTGATATTAGTGCTGCCTGACCAGAGCAGAGG
This sequence comes from Hypotaenidia okinawae, assembly GCA_027925045.1. Lineage (NCBI taxonomy): Eukaryota > Metazoa > Chordata > Aves > Gruiformes > Rallidae > Hypotaenidia > Hypotaenidia okinawae. The sequence goes on from BSDF01000007.1 coordinate 4,214,852, forward strand.
AGGGATCTAAATACATTATTTCCTTCCATGACATCAAAGCTCCCTTTACATGCAGCCAGCAAAGGGGACAAACACCTCAGGTTTTTTAGGAGGCGCACCCAGCTGAAAGGAAATGGGGAGGGGTGGGTGGGGGGTGGGAAATGATCCTTTCCCTCTCCCAAACAAAGGTTTTATTCCAGCATTTTGATTGAGGCCTTGGTTTCAACTCTGACCAACAAGGAGCTCTTGGGGGGAAATACTTTGGGGGTTTGGGGCCTCTCTCCTCGCTTCTTTTATCAACTCCAACCCGAGGTTTTGGTTAGATGGGGGTTTCCTCCAGCATGGTGACATCATCAAAGGAAAATCCCTAACCCAGGCATCCTGAACACCTCCTCCCACCTCCTCTTGTTTTCCCCAAGAAGGAGCAAGCTTCTGCCAGCAGCTCTGGAGGCAAAGATTGCCCTTTCTTAACCTGCCAAGGGGAAAAGAGACCCTGTGTGTATTTAACCTACACGTTGTTTTTATGACTTTCTAGGCATGTCTGTGCATTTTCCTGTTTTGCCTTTGTTCTACAGGATCCTCAGCCAAGTTTCTGTCTCCTCCCTGGCTCCTGGGCCAGCAGTTCTTGGTCTCCACGTATTTTAATCCTCTATGGTGTGGACCTTTGGTATCTTGGAGTGCTGCAACAGCCTCTCCCATCTCGTTGATCCTTTGCTTGGAACTCCCTGAAATCCCCCTGATTTGGAGAGGTGAAGGATGGGGGAGAAAAGGGGAATCCCTGGCCCAGCACATCACTATCCAGCATCAAGTATCCAGCACATCACATGGAGCAGGAATAATCTTGAGTCAAGCCCAGGGTGTTTAAGGGGATGGAGTGGAGGGTTCCTGGTCCGGAGCAGGCTGAGGATCCTCTCCAGCTGATGCCCTTATCATCAGGATGGGATTCTCAAGGCATCCCAGGGCTGCTGCTCACACTCTAAGCCTGGGGGCTTTCTCAGCACCTCCCTCAGCCTCCCAGCTCATTCTGGGGGCTAGCCAGGAGCACACCTCTGCCCCAAGCTGCCCCACAGTATCATCTACCTGAGAAGTGGGGGGACACACAGGGAGATGGTCCTGCAGAACTGTCATGGTTTCCCCCCGGCTGTGGGCCGAGATCCACGCAGCTGCCTGCTCCTTAAAGGAAAAGAGCAGGGGAAGAGGGAAAAAGGGGGAAACAAGGGAAGGGAAAAGGAAGGGGAAATAACTCCAAAACCAAGAAACTAAGAGGCCCGTGGGTTGGGATAAGGAGAGTTTCCTAAGAGAACAGAAAGATCAAATATCCCAATGCTAACAGGACTTTAGAGCAAAAGAAGATGAAACTCTTGATCCCCAATGCAGTTTCTCCCCGACCCACACAACTCAGGTACCACCCAGAGCTGTCCCGCAACCCGACCGTCCCCCCAAGCAGCACGCGTCCCGCCACCGCCCCTCTTCTTCCTCCCCTCAGCCCCCGTTCTCCTGGGCAGGACGGCATTGCCATGGAATACACTCTTTGGCCCATCTGGGTCACCTGTCCTGGCTTCGCCCCTCCTTTCTCCTGGATAGAGAAATAGGAAGAAGCTGAGAAAGTCCTTGACTGTCTGACTGCAACTAAGAACATCAGGGTGTTCTCAGCACTGCTTTCATTGTAACTCCCAAACACAGCATCCCATCAGCTGCTACAAATGAAGTGAACTCTATCCTGGCTGAAACCAGGACAAGAACCCTGTGTGTGTGTCCCACACCCAGCTTCAGCATCTCCCATCTTACCAGGAGCGTGATGCGTCGCCGCGTCTCCCGGGGGGCGCTTTTAAATCCGTTAATCTCCTGTAATCGCACACGTGTTAAAAAACACCTGTTCCCCCCCTTCCCCCCGCCTCCTTCCCCCAAAAAGCCACCACCACACTGGGCAAGGCTTCGGGTGAGTGTAATAAAAGATGCAATTAGAAAGGCGGGCTTTGATCTCCAGGAGGTAAGGAGTTCAGGCAGCTGTGCCGAAACCTCTCCCGCAGTCGCTCTCCTACTTGGGTAACATCCTAACAAAGAAGATCTTGTGTCCCTGACGCCCTTGTTACGGCCCTTCTTCCCAGCCCCAGGCCACCTGTCCTGCCCCACCGCCAAAGCCCGCTGCCTTTGGGGGTCCCCTTCCCCGTGGCCGCTAGCGGAGGGGCGCGAATCGGATTTCACGCCCCCCCCTTCCCCGACGCTTGCCGAGAGCTGCCGGGCTTTGCTCTCAATTACTCAAAGTCCCCGCTGCAATGGGCTCTTTGTTCCCTCAGCCCTGCCTGCCAACAGCTGGCTTCTCCATCCAGCTGTGCCGGGATGCGGGCGAGGGAGCGGGGAGGCAGCAGGGCTGTGGGACCCCCTGTGAACAACCCTGGGGACACTGAGGGAGGGATGCAAAGGGAGAAGAGCCCCCCCAGCTCCACCTGACCCGTATCCAGTGCAAGGATGCTGTTGGCTGAAGAGATTGAGAGTTGAAGCTGCTTCGGAAGAGGAAGCGTGTTGCTGGTTTGCTCTTCCATTTCCGAGGATCAGATCAAATCTGCCTCCTATTAGCAGGATCAAAAAGCCAGGGAATGGTCCCATGGTGCCCAGAGGCTGCAGACATTATTAGAAGAACCCCCAGGGAAGGAAGGAGCGAGAGTGAGATGCTAACACCTCGCTGCACCCAGCAGTTTGCTGCCTGTTTTCAATGGGAGCTTTGCCCTCTAAGCCTATCCAAGGCTGTACAGTTATATCACAGTCCCCGGGGCTCTCAGCCCCCTCCCCAGGCTGTCATCGTGTCATCACAGGGTCCTGAGGCCAACCTTACCTTCCAGCTGGGCCACCATGGGGCCCATGCATCACACCAAAGACTTATTCCCTATTTACTATACCATCTCCGCATCCGAGGGCGCTCTGTCCTGGACCGTGAGCAGTTGCTCTTTCAGATCCTGCAGGGAGCAAGCAGAGCCAAAAATTAAAGCCATATTTAGCAGCAGAACTGGGATGCTGGTGGCTGAGCTTCTCTTCTGTGAGTTGAGAGCCCGAGAGGGGTACAGTGGGACAAGATTTTTCATCCAAAGAGAATTCCACCGTCACTGGTAAGGCAGAATTTAGAGCTGGCAAGTTTCACCTTGGCAGGAGCATGAAAGCCAAGCTCCCAGGTCCTTTCCATCCCTGATTTCCATGGGTCTTTGTTGGCAGGATGGCAAGGGGAAGTTCCCCTGAAAAGAAGGACAAGGGAGGTGCTAGGGAAACAAACCCACTTTCTGGTCTTTTGCCACAGGATTCCCATAAATACTGGAATAAGGTAGGTGGGGAAAGGAGGAGGGATGGATAGAAAGGAAGAGGTGGAAAAAAGAACAACTTGGGAAGAGCAATCAGGCGTGCCACAGAGAATAAACATCTCATGGGGCAAGCAGGCACCTACAATGACCTGACAGGAGGGTGCAGAGGGGTGGGTGATGGTCTCTTCAGCCAGGTGACAGGAGATGGGACAAGGGGCAATGGCACAAAGCTGTTCCAGGGCAGGGTCAGATCAGATGTCAGGAACAAAGTTCTTCCCTGAAAGAGTTGTCAGGGCCTGGAACAGGCTGCTCAGGGAGGGGGTTGAGTCCTGGCCCCTGGGTGTGTTTAACAGAGGGGTAGATGAGGTGCTCAGAGATATGGTTTAGCACAGGACAGGTACAGTTGGACTTGATGATCTTAGAGGTCTTTTCCAACCTAGTGATTCTGTGACTCAGGCATTTGGTCCAAGCCCCTGTGAAGGAGAAGGTTGCTTTCCACTGCTCAGTGGTTTCCCATGCTGGGAGGAGAGGATGCTCCCTAAAGTTTGTTCAGGCAGCGTTTTCCCAGGTAAAAAATCCAAACCCCATTCTCTCATTTTAATCTTTGCTTTTGATGGAGAAATCTGGCAGAAAAGGAGTGTGAGAAGGAAAGACAGAGGTACCTTCCACTCATGGGAAAAAAATAACACATTTCTTACCGTGATCCAACATGATTTTCACTGGGCACCTGGAGCAGAAGGGTGGGATCTGCTCCCCACGCATCCCATCTGCCTGCCTGTGCCCAGGGCAACGCTCCCTGCTGGCTGCAGGAGGAGAGCAAAAGCTTTTCATTAGAGAAGTTTGGGATTTATAACAAGCTTCATACATTTTTATAAATATTTTACAACTCAAGGAGGGTGAACACGCTCCAGGAGAGGTTTTGTTTAGCTGAAGAGCAAGTCTCCCATCAACCACGCAGGATCTTTGCCCGGTACGAGGGATGAGGATGGGAATCAAGAATCTCCCCTGAGCTCCCCTGCTCTTTGGGGCTGTGTTTTGTGTGCTGAGCTGGGAATTTTCCCCCACTCTCTGCAATAACCTCTGCAATACCTCAGGCAAGAGCAAATCAGCTTCCCCTGGAAGCGATTTCTGGGGACACGCCTTTATCCGTGGTGCAATGGGGTTTTATTCTTTATTATTTTCCCCAGGAAGCCCAGGCCAGGCAGTTGGTCCTGGGTGAAATCATAATTTTGTGTAAAACAACGTTTTCTCTGGGGAGAAAACAAAAGAAACATGATCTGGGCAGGGGACATGCACCAGGACCAAAGCCACTGTAGCAGGGCTGGAGATGCTGCTCTACAAGTCGCTGCTATGGAAACATCCCTTGACGTAGGAGCATCTTGGGTTCTGGTGATGCAGGATTATCCCCCCCCCCCTCCCCCCCCATCCTCCTGGTATTTTCTTCAAGATTTTGTGTCACTGTAATTGTGGACGTGCCAAGAAAATAATGGGGGACACCTGGACCACGCCAGGCATCTCCAGACCTTCCCCTCATTCTGTGCTGGTGTGCCCGCGAGCACCAGCCTCTGAGCAACTTACCCACGACCCAAAATGACAGTGTCACTGCCAAGGTGGCCAAACAGAGGGCTCCTCCCAGCTACCATCACCTCCCTTTGAGGGGAAACTGAGGCACGGCCACTGGCTCAGCTTGTTGTGAAGTTGGGACTTAGCTTTTCATAATAACTTCTAATCTGCTTAATGGGCAGATGTGGCTACAGCATTTGGGGGAATACCAATCCCCAGTCCTGCTCTCTGCTGGAAACATCAGAAATGGGACAGCACTGCAGGAGAAAGGGCCTTTAGCACAGGCTGGGCTATCAAATTTAAAAGGAACATCATCATCATCAGTGAATGATGGTTGAAGCAGTATCACTCAGCACTGAACTAATTTCCCAGGGAAAAAACAAGGCATGAACACTCCACAAATGAGGAACAGGAAGAGGGTATGGCAATAACAGCAGCAGGGATACAAATGTTTGAACGACTTTCCTCAGATGATTTCTAGATCAAAGGCTGGAGCAAGAGGCTGATAAACAAGATCCCCGAACTCAGCTTTCCTCTCTGCCTCTGAGCTGGCACGTAACGTCACATGAGCCCTGCAGAACAGCCTGAGCTCCAGAAAAACCTCAGCATCAAAATCCCTCTGCCCTTGGGAAAAAAACCAGCTAACGCCTTCCAAGCCTCTGCCTTGTTGCAGGAGATGTCCCCAGGTCATCAGCAGGGACAGCTGAGGAAGGAAACCCTCTCTCCACCCACCAAACATTGCAAGCTGAATTACCTTTCCTTGCCAAAATTTCTGCTGAGGGGTTGCATGGGGTTTGGGGTGGGGTGGGGTGGTTTTTTTGGCCTGTCAAAGCTTCCAGAGAGTGATGCCAGGGGAAAAATAGCTGCTCAGAATGAAACAGAAAGCTGCTGTTCCCCATCCTTTGCATCACCTTAGCAAATGGCTCCTAAATCCCTGCACTCCCAGCTTGCAACGTCACTCTCAGCGGGTCTGGGTCTGGCCACGCTGCCATGGGTTATCCTGGCAATGACATACCCATCACACCTTAGTTCTGCCAGTTAAAGAAGCCACCACCATGCAAGGCGTGAATGCTCCCAGGATGGGGATTCCCTTCTGCACCTCCCACCCTACCCTCCTCCCTCTTCCCACCTTTTCCTTCCTATAGTTACTGGCACCTAAACGCCCTGAAGGGGGAATTCCTTCATCAGAAAGGTTTCCAAACCTGGGCTGAAACCCTGCTAAGGGGCACGTCCATCCTTTACAGAAGACTGGGGGAGCACGGTGGGGAGGACCTGCTCCCACCACCGCTCAGGATGGGACCCTCCAGGAGCTCTTCTCAGGGGAGGGATATTTTTGGAACACACCCAGCACCTCCCTGTTTCACTTCATTATTTAACTTGAGCTATTTATTCCCCAAGAAGCCTGTGCTGTTATTAGCCATTTATTTACACGATGCAGCATGCCTCACATGCATGAGCTGCTGGGGAGCAGAGGAGGAGGCTATTTATTTTAAAGTCCTGTCTGATTTACACCAACCATGGGGCAGGAGCCCAAAAAAAGGCTGCCAAGCACAGCAGAACCAGCACATAGGCTCTGACATCATGGTTATTATAAGGCCTTGTACATCCCTCTTCCATAAACCTACACTCTGGATGCCTGAGGGGGATGCAGTCTGGAAGCAAAGCTGACTAGATGGGTTTTGGGGTTTTTTTTTTAAACATACATCCCATGGGTGGGAGCTAGCTGGCATGTACAGAGTTGGTGATGCTGCACCACCTGTCCCCATCACACCCCATCCCACAGGGAGAAGAGATGTGGGCATGTCTGAGTGATGGACATCCCTCAGGAGGGATCTGCTCGTAGGAACGTGGGAAAACATTGGCATGGGGATGGGAAATAAGGGTCAGTCCCACATTTGGGTTTGTTTATCAGGTTGCCTTGCCGTGCCTCAGTTTCCCCATCTATGAAGGGGATGGTCCTGCTTTGCACAGAGCTCCAGTAGACAAAGGACACGATGCAAACACTCACCAAATACTCAGCAGCACCATCAGCTCCAGCAAAAACTTGCCACTGTTTCATCCCAATTCACAAATGCCCAGCTTTTGGCTTTCATGAGGCCAAACCCTCAGATATCAGCATTGTTCCACAGGATGCTTCTTCCCTCTGCAGCACCCCAAAGCGCTCTCAGGGATCCCCCAAACCCCAAACATCTGGGCACAGCAGCAAGTAACAAGAAACAACAGTCAGCTTATTGTTCAGCAGCCTTTTAATAACCCCCCCCCCCCAATGACTTTTAAATAAACTGGATGGAAAATAATCATGGAAATTTTTGTTGCCCTAGAACCCATTATTCCTGCACATCAAGCTCAATGCTGCTAAGCTCAACAAGAACCCCAAAGTTAATGAAATTCCTGCCTGGACAAACTTTTCATCATGCTGTTTAGTAAAATGTGTTGTGCATCATCAAAAAAAAAAAAAGAAAGAAAAAAAGAAAAAGCCACATCACTCAAGCTGTTAAAACATCTTCCATGGAAAGGAAGGCAAAGGAGAGGGAGGAATCTGTATGTTAAATTACATGTAACCAGCAAGATGTATTGAGTAAATATCTCTTTATTAGGTTACTGGAGGTTGTGAGTTTAAAGCATGGGGGTGAATTCATCAACTGCTGTGCTGGCAATTGAAGCCTCCTGTTTCAATGGGAGGCTGAAAAGTTTTTAACTGGTTTTCATACTCAATATCCATCCATCCATCCATCCATCCATCCACCCCCTGCCACGCCTGGGAAGACTCTGGTGCCAGAGCAATTTTCTATTTAAAAATAAAAAAAAAACCCAAACCCAAAACATTTCATTGACAGTTGAATGAATAAATAACAGAATCACAGAATCATAGGGGTTGGAAGAGACCTCCAGAGATCATTGAGTCCAACTTCCTTGCCAAAGCAGGTTCCTTAGGACAGGTTGCACAGGTCAGTGTCCACACAGGGGTTGAATCTCTCCAGAGAAGGAGACTCCACACCCGCCTGGGCAGCCTGGCCCAGGGCTCCCTCACCCTCACTAGGAAGAAGTTCTTCCCCAGATTGGTGCAGAACTCCCTGTGCTCCAACTTGAGGCCATCACCCCTTGTCCTGTCCCCACAGACACTGAGAAGAGGCTGGCCATGTCCCCCTGTGTCCCACACTTCAGATATTGATAAACACTGATCAGATCCCCTCTCAGTCTCTTTTCTCCAGGCTGAACAGCCCCAGCTCACTCAGCCTTTCCTCCTAGGGGAGATGCTCCAGGCCTTTAATCACCTCTGTAGCCTCCACTGGGCTCTCTCCAGGAGATCCCTGTCTTTTTTATACCAGGTTATTTATAAATAACCAAATCACTTCAAAGCCCCCCCCCCCAAAAGGAGCTTTTTTTGGGGTTTCTGGAAGAACATGTTTTTCAATGACAGCCTCTGCCTTGCTTCTCAAATTCCTAATAATCATTCCCACCAAAGGCCTGTTTTGCATGAGAGGAGCTTTGCAGAGAAAGAACCTTCCTGCCGGCCCCGATTAAGTCCTGGCTCTGTCCTGATGAAGCACATTCCTAGAGCTGGGATTTTCAAAACCCTTGTACCTGTGCCAGCTTCCCTCTGGATGGCTGGAAAATACCCTCCAAGGGCTGGGGAGCCCTGATTGCTTTGGGGAGCCCTCATAGGTGATATATATTGCTGGTAGACACCTCATCCTGTGCTTTCCCAGGTGTTTTTAGAGTTTTTCAAGAATTTGGCCGGAATTTGTTTTCAAGGTCCCTTGCACACAGTGCCTGTGAGTAATCTACCCGCTGGCTGGATAACTTTGGGGTGTCATTTATCATTTCCCCTACCCCTCTTCTTTTATTTACAGAGCTGATTACAGATGTGCATCCAGAGCCAAGCTGACTTCCCTTGAAGGCAACGAGGGGGTGACGCCACTTCACACCCGCAGAGGAGGGGAGGGAGATGACATAACCCCCAACTCGTTTCCAGGAGGATTCCTTGACTCAAGGAGATTTCTCCTGCAGGGAAAGGGCATGGCAGGAGGTGGACAACATCCAGCATCTCCTGGCTTCCACCTAACCCTTAATGAAGCACAGGGGATTTACACCCGTGCCCATAAGCTTTTTAGAATAGAGGAGTGCCCATGCAAGCTTGGATCCCAGATCTGAAGAGATGGGAAGGCATTTGCTGCATGGGTAAGATTGAGGTGAAGATGTCCAGGAGCCTGGAGATGGTGCAAGAACCCATCATTTTCCCCAACATTGTTTTCATCAGGGTCCTGGCAAGCTTGAGGACACTTGGGATAAGCAATGGGAGGCTATTTTGTGTGGGATGAGGTAAAGAGATTTTTAGATTTCAGGCTGGGATGGAGACACCCCCAAAATCTGGCTGTCACCCACACCTCTCCTTTCCCTGAAAAAAGGGAAAAAAAAAACCCCAAAACCAAAACATTTCCTCTGGAGAACATGAGTCTGCTGGGGAGCAGCAAAGGCACGGGAAGTATTTTGGACTGCAAGTTTAAAGGAGGTTTCCTGGAAGAAATCCCTGTTTCTCTTTCTGCTCCGCTGCCACAAGCCTGGAGGGCTCCCTGCATTGTCTCTCCTGCACTAAACATCATTGGAGTTGTCACTTCCAAGGCCAGGCTTTGGAAGATCTTAGCACTGCACACTCATGGACCTGGCTCCATCCCACCTGCAGGTTCTTTGGGTCTCCAGGTGCCCCAGCAAAGCCCTGTTACTCTTCACACACATCCTAAAAATATGAGCTGTTGAGCCCAGGCAGGTGGAAAAACACCAGCATGAAGGTATCTTTAACACCTGCAGTGGCTTCAGCCTGGAGGATGGATAGAGGGATGAAGACCTTGTGCCATTCCAGGGTGGAGGGGAGGATAGAGTGTGCCTGAGATCTCAGCATGGCCATCTCCCAGCACGTCCCACTCCCTGCACAGGCGTCTCTCCAACACATCATAATTTTTGCCATGGTCTTAAGCCACCAGCAGGTCTTTTCTACAGCTTCCCCACGACCTCTGAAACTACCTGAGGTCAATGCTGAGCTGTCCTCTTCAGAGGATAAACTTAAAAGACAGAGGAAGGTGTCTCAGATGATGAGAGATCATAATCTCCCAGATGATGTCTGTCCAAAAAAAAAAAAAAAAAAAAAAAAGAGAAAGGAAAAAAACTGGGGAGATGAGGCTCCTCCAGCACTTCTGGGGAGACTGCTCTCATGGGTGGTGGCAATCACAGAAGACCAGGGACTGCTCCAAAGGGACCAGCAACAGAAATCTGAGGGGCAGCTCACTCAGGCCATGCTCCCCACACACCAAAACCCTGTTTGCCTCAAACAAACCCTCCGTGGTCCTTGTTTTTGCAGGGAACCAGCAGTGCCTCAGTTGCTTCCTCCATGGGGCTGGCAAGGTTGCCCATTCCTCCATGTTTTCCAGCAAGGTTAAGGGTTTATTAAACCCTTGGGAGCTCAGCCTGCAGATGGGTGCTAGGTTAGGCTTAGTCCAAGCCTGAGGACTGATTTGGACACAGGTGAGAAATCCCCAGGAGGGAAGGGGAGAAGATGGCTATGTGTTTATGTACCAATGGAAAAGCATCGTTGTTGTGGTTGCTGCTGCCTCTCCCAGTGCTGCAAGTCCCAGTCCCCTCCAGACAGTGTCAGACCACAAGCATCACAGGAATGCCTCGCCTTGCACTGATCATGAGATGCTGAGATGCTTTGGCCCTGACATCAGCCTCTGGTGTAAAGGCAGAGGGGGGGGGGGGGGTGTCAAGCTCCCTTGCGTCCTGTCAACCCAAGTGAAACAAATAATCACCTTGTTTTCCAGTTCTGCAGGCAAGGGGATGGTCTGCAAAGGCGTAGGGGCTGACACTGATGCTTCTGCCCCCAGGAAAGCTGCCAAGAGCTCTGCTGAAGAGAATGTTTGCCTCTTCTCCAATTGAGAAAACAAGGGATTTAGACTCTGTTCAACAGGGGTGAGGAGCCCTCACCTCACACCTAGATCCAACAGCTTTTCAGCACTCATGAGGAGAAAAAAAGGGTAGTTCTACGGTGAGAGCTTAGTGGGACTGACCCAGCAGCTCCTTTTGGGATGGATGTATGGGCCCACCTCACGTGCTGTGCATCCTCCTGCTTGTGTCAGCTCTCCATGCAAACCTGGGCACTCACACGGTGCTTGAGTCCCGGTGGGATGTGCCCTCTGGGATGCAACATCCTGGGCAGCTCTTCTTTGCTTCCTGCTGCCCCAATGGACAGTGGTTCCCCTCCTGGGTACCGCCCATGAGTCCACCTCAAACACTGACCACATGCAGGTGTAACACCTCACAGAGCAAACAGCAGAGTGCAAAACTGCAAGAGTAGTTGCAAAAACCTTCCATGACCACATGCAGCTCAAAAAAACCAACCCAAAAACCCCAAAAATCCAACCCCCCAGCATATAGCTGGAAGCAGAGAAAGGTTTCAGGTGCCTCCCAGGGTTTCTCCAAGTCCCCAAGTGCTGCCTCGATGAACCAACCCCCCATCCCTGGGTTTCTGTTCCCTGCTTCTCCTGCCATTCCCCCACTCACCCAGGGCCATGCCTGTCCCAGGAAAGCAAACAGAGCCCCTTTTTGTGTGCCTGGTTCTCCCTGACCACGCAGAGCTCACTTTCACCCCCAGCCATCAGACATGCTGCAGCAGAGGAGCTGACTCAGTAGGACTTTGCAAGCCATTACCTCATGGTGGGGGACAGGGGTGTTGTTTTTGCCTTCTTCCCTTTGAAAAGCAGAGAGGGCACGTGGCATTTAATGAAACAGATGGCTGGCTCCGTGCTCAGACCACTCCATCCCCACCACTTCCCCCCTGCACATGGATGTGCAGCAGTGCTGGGGGTTCATGACCTTGCAGATGGTCTGGGTAGATGGAGGGATGGAGGGATGGATGGATGAGGTACTCCCTGCCTTGCACCTAGTGGCCAAGCATCCAGTACTCCAGAGAGGGGGAAAGAGGGCTTCATCTCATGAGGACTTAGAGGTGAAGCAACCAGCCACCACGCTGCAGCTTTATTTTCCCTGAATGGAAGAGTCTCACTCTGGATGTTTCACATATGCACTGAAAGTCATCAGTGTCCAAACCCTGGAAGAGCCTCCAGAGAGTGCAGAGGGCAGTAGAGGTGCTAATGGAGGTCAGAGCATCAGGATCATGGATGGGACCTGTCTGGTTTTCTCCTCCATTCTCCCTTTGCTGTTGAGCTTGTTCTCCCTGAGGAAACACTTCCAACTGCAGCCAGGCAAATATCCATCCTCAGACCAGATGTCCAGGGCTTCCCAGCTTTGCCAAGCAGCTCTCCATGCTGGCAGGTGTGCTAAGACACAAACACTGGCCCAACACTTTCCCTGTGAACCCTCCAAGCAGAACCCAAAGTTCCCCGGACAGCATGTTCCCTGAGTCAGGGTCATCCCTGGTTTGTCCCATTCTGGCCCAGAAGGGGAAGCAGCTGAGCAGGCTTGTTTCCAGACCAGTGCAGCTGGGGAAAGTTTACTTTGCTAAGCTGCTACTGTCCCAAGGTTATTAAAGGCACACTTGGTGCATTAGCCCCTCTTGAAGCCGTGCAGGTGAAATGCAGGATGGGCCAAGCACTTCAGCAAAGCCAGGAGGAAACACCTTTGGGTTTTGGTTAAGGGGCCTTCAAACAGACACTCTGTCCCTTCCCCCTGATGGATGCTGCATCTCAGACTCACCACACCACGTCTTGGCTGCCAGCATGTATCCCAGCACCCCAAGCAGCCCATTACCCCATGTCCCCATTCTCCACACCAGGAAATTCATGGCAGCAGCCTCCCTGGGTGGGATTTCAGCCTCTGGCACCAGCAGATTAAAAACATGCATCGGGCTTTCATGAATGCAACTGGATCCCAGCAGGCTCTGGCACAACAGGAAACAGCATCCCATCCCATCCCCTCCCTCTCCCTTCCTGTGATTCACAGTAGGACCAAGCAAAACTTGTTCCACCCAGTGAACCCCCTTTGCTGGTTGGGGCATCCCTCAGGATGTCCTTCATCCCTCAGGATGTCCCTCATCCCCAGGGGTAGCTGAGACCTTGCAGGACCATTGAGCTCCCAGTACCACTGAGGAGATGCATTTGTTTGCTCAGGGTTTCTTTACCTGCCACAGGCAGCATGAAGCTCCAGGTGCCCAGGCCACCAGCACGTGGCTTTGTGGCTGCTGACACAAGCCATCTAGGTCATTTTTTAATGTGTTTTTAACTGCAGTGTTAGGACAGGCTGGACTGGCTCACCCTCAGCCCATCCTTTCCCAAAAATTTACCTTTTTGAACGAAGATTTCATCAGTGGTGTGTATTTCTGAACCCTGTGCATCAAGCTGATGTTGCCTTCATCCAGGGGAAGCCTTGGTTCCCTCCTCAAGCGTGCCTTTATCAAACCCTTGGGTACCTTATTAACTGCAATAAAATTAACAACAAAGGGCAGGGATCAGCCCAGCAGCTGGCCAGATGTCTCCTAGGATAACCCCTGTATTACTTTTGGTTTAATCATTTGGTTGTCATTTACCTGGACTTGTGCAAGGCCTCTGACACAGTCCTCCACCACATCCTTATCTCTACATTGGAGAGATGTGGGTTTGATGGGTGGACCATCCAGTGGATAAGAAACTGGTTGACTGAACGTAGACAAAGGGTCAATGGGTCTCTGTCCAGGTGGAGGCCGGTGACAAGCAGGGTCCCCCAGGGGTCTGTCTTGGGACTGGGGCTCTTTAACATCTTGATCATAGAATCACAGAATTGTAGGGGTTGGAAGGGACCTCCAGAGATCATCAGGTCCAACCCCCTGCCAAAGCAGCTCCCTAGGACATTTCACTCAGATAGGCATCCAGATGGGGCTGGAATCTCTCCAGAGAAGGAGACTCCACCACCTCCCTGGGCAGCCTGTCCCAGGGCTCCCTCACCCTCACTGGGGAAAAGTTCTTCCCCATGTTGGTGCAGAACTTCCTGTGCTCCAACTTGCAGCCATTGCCCCTTGTCCTGTCCCCACAGACACTGAAAAGGGGCTGGCTGATTCCCCCTGCATCCCCTGCTTAAGATAATTATAAACATTAATTAGGTCCCCCCTTAGTCTTCTCTTCTCAAGGCTGAACAGTCCCAGCTCACTCAGCCTCTCCTCATAGGGGAGATGCTCCAGGCCCTTCATCATCTTCGTAGCCCTTCTCTGGACTCTCTCCAGGAGATCCCTGTCCTTTTTATCCCAGGGAGCCCAGCACTGGACACAACACTCCAGGTGGGGCCTGACCAGGGCAGAGCAGAGGGGGAGGATCACCTCCTGGGACCTGCTGTCCACACTCCTCCTGATGCCCCCAGGATCCCATTGTCTCTCTCAGCCCCCAGGGCACACTGCTGGCTCATGGCCAACCTGTCATCCACAAATGACATCCATCAATGACATGGATGATGGGATTGAGTGCACCCTCAGCAAGTTTGCAGATGACACCAAGCTGAGTGGTGTGGTTGACACCACAGAAGGAAAGGAAGCCATCCAGAGGGATCTTGACAGGCTGGAAAGTTGGGCCCGGGTGAACCTAATGAGGTGTAACACTGCCAAGTGTCAGGTGTTGCACTTGGGCCAGAGGAATCCCAGACATAGATACAGGCTGGGAGAAGAGCTCCTGGAGAGCAGCCCTGCTGAGAAGGACTTGGGGATTCTGGTAGATGAGAAACTTCCCCTGAGCCAGCAGTGGCTCTTGCAGCTCAGAAGGCCAATGGGATCCTGGGCTCCATCAGCAGCGGGGTGGCAGCAGGGACAGGGAGGGGATTGTCCCTCTCTGCTCTGCCCTCAGGAGGCCCCAGCTGGAGTCCTGAGTCCAGAGCTGGGGCCCCAATAAAAGAAAGATGTGGGACTGTTGGAGAGGGGTCAGAGGAGCCACAAAGATGATCAGAGGGCTGGAGCAGCTCCCCTACAAAGAGAGGCTGGGGGAGCTGGGCCTGGGTCAGCCTGGAGAAGAGAAGGCTGTGGGGGGACCTCATTGCAGCCTTCCAGTCCCTGAAGGGAGCAGAGACACAGGAGGGGACTGAGCATGTTCAAAGGGCAGAGACTGGCAGGACAAGGGGGATGGAGTGAAGCTGAAGGAGGGAAGGTTCAGATTAGGTAATCGGCCTATTTACTGAGCACCTCCTATCACCCACCCTGCGGTAACACAGGTGGTGAGTACAACCCCTTATCTCCATGCAGCACCTGCTTTTAATCCTTATTTCTCCTGCATTCTACCACCCTCCACCACCCTGCAGCTTTCCCATCAGCTAAGAGCTGGAGAAAAACCATCCAAGCAGGTTTAAAACACCACAGCTTGCATCTAGAACAAGGCCAGACACAGCAGAAGATGCTCAGATGATGGATACCTTTGAACTTGTATGACTTGTATCAAAAATAGTGTGGCCAGGAGGTCTGGGGAGGGGATTGTGCCCCTGTACTGGGCATTGGTGAGGCTGCACCTTGAGTGCTGTGTCCAGTTCTGGGCCCCTCACCATAAGAAGGACATTGAGGTCCCGGAGCGTATCCAGAGAAGGGCAACCAGGCTGGGGAAGGGGCTGGAGGGCAAATCCTGTGAGGAGCGGCTGAGGGAGCTGGGGGTGTTTAGCCTGGAGAAGAGGAGGCTGAGGGGAGACCTTATCACCTCCTACAGTTACCTGACAGGAGGGTGTAGAGAGGTGGGTGATGGTCTCTTCAGCCCAATGACAGGAGATGGGACAAGGGGAAATGGCCTCAAGCTGCCCCAGGGCAGGGTCAGATCAGATGGGAGGGAAAAGTTCTTCCCTGACAGAGTTGTGAGGGCCTGGAACAGGCTGCCCAGGGAGGGGGCTGAGTCCCCACCCCTGGGTGTGTTTAACAGAGGGGTAGATGAGGTTTGTCCCTCATTTTAAACAGTGAGCTTAAGGAAAGCCCCCTCCAGTAAATCTTCACTGCCAGAATGCAATGGGACATCACTGCCCTTACCAACACAATAATTAGGATGACTTCTTTTGGTACAACATCAGAAATAATAAGTTTTTTTCTGGTTTAGTACATAATATTCCTGGGTTTTTTAACACTAGGTTCCTTTAAAAAAAAAAAAAAGGACAAACTAAAGCACTGGGGATGGATGGGAGACAGAGTCTGTCTCAAGCCTTCAATCCAGCTGCAGCAACTGGTATATCATCCCAGTCCCATCCCTGCTGCAGGGAATAAAAGAGATTGTGGAGCTGGCCAGGGCCCAGCTCCAAACCTTAACTCTGGAAACAACTCGAGTAACTCCTGCAAATGAAATTCAGGGAAGAAGGCTGCCTCTGAGTCAGTCCTGGCAGAGTAGTATCAACCTCCAAATAGGACTTTTCCCCCTGTGTTTTCCTTCTGGCATCCTTCTAACATGGCAGCAATTAAGAGCCTTGAAAAAAAAAATGGATGGAAACAATTTGGAAGAGGTCTCTATTAGATTTGCTCTCATTAGCACTGCAGGCTATTTTTTCAGCTGCTAATTGACAGCTGCCTTACATATGCAGTGTCAAAAAGAAAAGCCCCCAGGCACTATACCAAGGTAATTTTAACTGGGGCTGTCTCAGCAGGCACACAAAGGAGCATGAGAAGGGAGATCATCACACAAGCCCATCACTGCCAAGATGCTGAGCAGCTCTGATTTCAGGGACCTTGTGCCCTAGCAAAGCAGTGAGATGGGGTGTACGTGGGGACTTGGGACATGCCAGGTCCTCCCACCACCCACTTGTGGGACCATGCTTGGGAACATCACTTGTGTCCACAGCAACAGGGGATAGCCCTCAGCACCCAAAGGGTTTCGGAGTCTGCGTATCCAACAGCTGCCGTAAAAGCACACAACATGGTTTCAGGCATTTGTCTGGCTGTCCTGGGGCTGTTGGGGCAAGTTTTATCGCAGTGATGTCCTTGTTTCAGTCAGGATAGAGTTCACTTCATTTGTAGCAGCTGATGGGATGCTGTGTTTGGGAGTTACAATGAAAGCAGTGCTGAGAACACCCTGATGTTCTTAGTTGCAGTCGGACAGTCAAGGACTTTCTCAGCTTCTTCCTATTTCTCTCTTCAGGAGAAAGGAGGGGCGAAGCCAGGACAGGTGACCCAGATGGGCCAAAGAGAGTATTCCATGGCAATGACGTCCTGCCCAGGAGAACGGGGGCTGAGGGGAGGAAGAAGAGGGGCGGTGGCGGGACGCGTGCTGCTTGGGGGGACGGTCGGGTTGTGGGACAGCTCTGGGTGGTCCCTGAGTTGTGTGGGTCGGGGAGAAACTGCATTGGGGATCAAGAGTTTCATCTTCTTTTGCTCTAAAGTCCTGTTAGCATTGGGATATTTGATCTTTCTGTTCTCTCAGTAAACTCTCCTTATCCCAACCCACGGGCCTCTTAGTTTCTTGGGTTTGGAGTTATTTCCCCTTCCTTTTCCCTTCCCTTGTTTCCCCCTTTTTCCCTCTTCCCCTGCTCTTTTCCTTTAAGGAGCAGGCAGCTGTGTGGATCTCGGCCCACAGCCGGGGGAAACCACGACAGGTGAGAAGGGCTGCAGCCACTCTCTGGACTTGCTCTGTCTTGGGGAAACCACAGGTGCCTTCCAAAGCCAAAAGGTTCCACCCACAAAGCCCCAGGGCCAATTTCTGCATCCAGGCAAATCCTCTGACCTCCTCCGACCTTGCAGCAGCAGTGCCCCACCTGTCCCCACCCCAAAACCTGCCCTCACCCAGCAGCAAGGGCACAGTGCTTTGCTACATGCATGCCCACCCATCAGCATCACACAGTAAGGTAGGGAGCAACTCTGAAGCAGACCCAGGTTTGGGATGGGTTTTTTTTTGTTCTCTTGGAAAGAGCAGTGAAATCCCTGTGCTGAAAGCCAAGCAGAGACATAGTTTCAGGAAGAGAGGGGTGGAAGAAGGCCCATGTTACTGAGCACTGCCACCATTTCTCAGCAAGATGAAGTGGGAGAGAATAAGGATTAGCCCTTTCTGTTCCAAGAAAAACACAGGACTACACTGAGTAGTAGGGTTTGCCAGAAGTTTTTGTGAAGGGATGCTTACTTTGCACTGGAAATCCACATAGCTGGGAGAGCCAGCAGTGCTGGACCTGAAAGGAGGACAGAGACACTTGGATGGATATCTGGGCAGGAGGAATCCCAGACATAGATACAGGCTGGGAGAAGAGCTCCTTGAGAGCAGCCCTGCTGAGAAGGACTTGGGGGTTCTGGTAGATGAGAAACTTCCCCTGAGCCAGCAGTGGCTCTTGCAGCTCAGAAGGCCAATGGGATCCTGGGCTCCATCAGCAGCGGGGTGGCAGCAGGGACAGGGAGGGGATTGTCCCTCTCTGCTCTGCCCTCAGGAGGCCCCAGCTGGAGTCCTGTGTCCAGAGCTGGGGCACCCAATACAAGAAAGATGTGGAACTGTTGGAGAGGGGTCAGAGGAGCCACAAAGATGCTCAGAGGGCTGGAGCAGCTACCCTACAAAGAGAGGCTGAGGGAGCTGGGCTGGTTCAGCCTGGAGAAGAGAAGGCTGTGGGGGGACATCTCATTGCAGCCTTCCAGTCCCTGAAGGGAGCAGAGACACAGGAGGGGAATCAGCTTGTTCAAGGGCAGAGACTGGCAGGACAAGGGGGATGGATTAAAACTAAAGGAAGGAAGGTTTAGATTAGATATTAGGGGGAAGTCTTTCCCAGAGAGAGTGGTGAGGGGCTGGAACAGGCTGCCCAGAGAGGGGGTGAATGCCCCATCCCTGGGGGTGTTCAAGGCCAGGATGGCTGGGGCCCTGGGCAACCTTGTGTAGCTCCAGGCCTGGAGGTTGGTGTCCCTGCCTGTGGCAGGGGGTTGGAGCTCGATGATCCTTGGGGTCCCTTCCAACCCATGCCAGTCTGTCATTCTGTGATATCTGGACTTGGGGATGCCACACAGTGAGCAAGTGGGTGGCAACACAAGATGTTTGCTTGGTGGATTTACACAGCAACAGCCTTGTAAGTGACAGGAAAGCCAGGAAATGAGAAAGTGGCTGTATGCCAAGATGGGCATTTCACTTTTTTGTTGTTTAAGCCAATCATTCATGAACTGCTGGTTTATCCTTTAGCAAGCACTCCCCTGGCACCCAACCCTGACTCCCCGAGAGAAAGCATCGATCGCAAGGCTTTTACAGAAAGGACTAAGGATAACCCCAAATTTCAGTGTGGGAGCCCACACTGAGCCTCCCCCAGACATAAGAAGCTCCTGAATGGCTGAACTTGGACTTCCTTGGAGCATTGATAGCTCAGCCATGGGACATCTCCCACCAGGATGCTGCCACATCTGGCTGGCATCTCCTCAGCTGGAAACTTTGCTTTGGCTTTCCTTCTAGCTGAACTGCAAAGGTCAACAGTCATAGGACCAGGGAAGGGAAAGCCACCAGCTGGGAATGGTGGAGACAGGTCAGGTTTGCCTGCCTTTTCTTGGGAAAGAGATGAAATCAGTTTGCTGAAATACCCCATCTCAGTGCTAAACAGCTGCTTCCAACTGCGCCTTTGATCTCTGGGAAATTGCAGGTCTGCCTGTAGCTGCTGGCTCCACTAAGACACCACCAGCATCACAGCATCTCCCATTTCCCCTTTGAGCTTTCTAGGTAACCCCCAAAAGGGGGGAACTCTGTCCCCAGGCTATGAGGTGACCCCCAGGCACCAAAGCCACAGCACCATTGCTTGTCCTGGTCCTCTACAGACAAGGGATGACTAAAGGCAGCTGAAAACATGGAGAAGCAGAGGGACAGAGACAGTGAGCTGGAGACCACCACACACCTAAGTCATTGCTCCATCCCCAGCCAACACATCCTGGGCAAACTCCCTCCCAGATAAGGAATGATTTCAGGTGCTAGAAGAAGTTTATTTTCATTTCCCCACCAGAAACTACCGTGCCACCAAGAGAAAAAAAAAAATCAGGTTGCATCTTGGCATCTATAGACAGGAATTTTTCATTCACTTGGAGTGATGTAGGTTTAGTTTTCGGGCTCTGAACATGCAACTTTTGGCCTGTCAGCATTGATAACTCCAGCCCATTCTGGTGGGTGGGAAGAGCCCATCAGCCCAGTGCAGGGAGCTGCTCCTGTGATTTACAGAGAGCCTGCTGAGCGTAGATCTCCTGTCACCTCAAGTAAGGAATATTTGTTACTGTTGCTCCATGCTGTAGATTTGTCTTCATGTGACATAATTAACAGCATCACCCCACGTGGGCAAGGTGATTTACAGGCATGGAAGTAGCTGCAGTAAGGTCATGGCTGGGGAAGTCACAGGAAGGCAGCACAGGGGCAGGAGAGCTGGGTAGGTGTCCATGTGCTGCCCCATGCTGGGCCCAAACTGCCACCATTTAGGGCCACGTCCTGCAGCTCAGCAAGCAAAGGGCTCATGTCCATGCTGGGCCCAAACTGCCACCATTTAGGGCCACGTCCTGCAGCTCAGCAAGCAAAGGGCTCATGTCCATGCTGGGCCCAAACTGCCACCATTTAGGGCCACGTCCTGCAGCTCAGCAAGCAAAGGGCTCATGTCCATGCTGGGCCCAAACTGCCACCATTTAGGGCCACGTCCTGCAGCTCAGCAAGCAAAGGGCTCATGTCCATGCTGGGCCCAAACTGCCACCATTTAGGGCCACGTCCTGCAGCTCAGCAAGCAAAGGGCTCATAAGACACAGACACAGCCTCTGCCACCTCAACCATGCTATTTTAGGGTAGTTATCAGATGGAGAGACTACTGCATCACAGCAATCATTCCTTGGGCATAAGGCAACAACAAAGGTTTTCTCCAAACCAAGGGCAGGGAGTTATCTGACACATAAATAACCACCCTGTCTGTCAATGGCTCTGTTTCTATTAAAGAGAAATATGTAAGAGATCAAATTCTGCAGCTAACTTAGCTAATGGTTGGCTGCATCACTGACATCTCTACATTGGCTCGCCCCTAAATAGCCAAGCTTCAGAGCTGGCTGGGAGTTCTCCACTGAAATAGCTCTTTGGGGCAAGACAACATGATTTCTGCAAACTTTGGGTTTTCTGCAGGAAACTGGTTTGGAGAATCCATTTTCCCTTAGGAGCAAACACCACCACCCCCCCAACAAGCCAAACTATTTCATTACAGTTCAGTTTCCTTGGGATGAAGGCCCCACCGACTGAGAAGCTGGACCAAAATGCTGAGTCTCAAACATTTGGCATTAATCAAAATCCACAAACTTTTTTTTGCTGTGATGCTACTCATGAGCTGCTGGTCTGGCTGGGTTCATCTCCCAGGGTAATTCCCATCATCCTGTTCACCTGGGGTCCTTGTGGATTAGGACAGACATAGTCTACACTGGTAATCTGAGGTATAGGGGACATTCAGTCAAATTTGCAAGCCCTTGTCTACTACTGCCTGGGCATTCAGAGGAGCTGGTTGAACCTGAGGTTCCCAATTTTCTATTTGGGAAACAATACAGAATGACAAGACATGATGCAAAGAGCCACAAATCATGGGACTGAGACTGCTCTATGGTACTTAACTAGACCCACAACCTTGAGAAGGCTAAATCAGTTGATGGCAATGCCATAGGAATCATACACTGGTCCCACATGCTGCCAAACAGGATACTACTGGTATTTAAAGAGCATCCCAGAACAAGAAAAGGAGCCATAAGATGCTGTTTTTCAAATGCAAGTAGCCTCATTCAACATACAGCAGAGCATGGAAGTTCATCTCTACGCTGTGTGCTTCTCTATATAGATTAGTTCAGTGGATCCTGGATGTGAGCTCTTGATCATTTGGATGTTCTGGTGTAACATCCCACAGGAACACTTTATCCTGGTACACAAATACCTATTTATCATAGAGATGACCTCAGCTTGGAAGAGTTTAAAATAAATTGCTATTCATATCTTGGAATAAGCATTATCCTGTGGGACTCCATTCGTATGGTTGATCTGGGTTAGCTACCAGCATAACAAAGAAAAGAGCTCTACTTTTGGAGGGGGAAACACATTACACCTATTCATAGCCCAGGAAGCATCCCTGAGCACCCAGCACTGATATAGGGCAACACACCTATTCTAATAGACTCTTGTTTCCCTACCATCCTTGGTGAAACCAAGTGCAGGCCAGCACCTGACCTGTCAGTCATTCAATCCCAATGCTCTAAAACACACAACAAAGATTTCTCCCTTCTAGCTTCTATCCTTAAAGCAAGAGGCAGAAGGCCTGCCTGTTCATTAGCAGTGTTTACTGAAGGAATGATTGGGGAGAAGCTTGAAGCAAGAGCAGCTTTTCCCCTGCATGCCAGAAGAAGCCCCACTAGCTGCTAGCCAACAGCACAGGCTGCCTGCTTAGTACCAACTAGGAGTAAGCAGCATATAGACTAAATAGCCACTAGCCACCAACCACGCCCAGGAGACCTGCCACCATCAGATGGTCTAAAAACTCTACTGGTGGAAAAATCATCTTCATCTGGTCAAACCCCAGCTCAGACCAGAATCATGCAGAGTGGGGTGGGTTTTTTTTTAATAAAGCAGATAGGAGAAAATCCAGTAGAATCTCACTGCTCTGAGCTCACTCTACCCACCTGCTTAAGGAAAGCCTCGATCCATCCACAGCTGCCTGCTTGCTTCTGCAGCCAATCTGCCTGCCTCCCCACCCAGGCTTTCATAGGCAGCTGCCTGCCTGGCTCTGCCCAGCAATGCCTTCATGCAGAGCACCTGAGTGAGGTGTGGCCACCTCTTCTTTTACTGAGTCAGATAGCCACCCAAGAGCCTTGCTTATCCCAGAGTTTCTACACCTATTGTCACCTCTCTGGGGCTTTTATGGCTTGTTTGCCACTCACAACTGTATTTTGGTGCTTTTAATACTGTGTTCCACTCCATGAAATGAAGTCCTTTAATGGTCAGCTGGAGAGATGAAGGAAGGGTGTCCCATCACACTCAGGGGCCTTGGTCACACTGGTGTTGCTGACCTGCTCGATTTGTTGCACCTACTGCCACTGCAAAATGCACACACTGTAAGAGTGGTATTTCTTCCTTTAATACATAATAATTCAACAGCCATGAGGCTGCCCAAGTGCTCTGGAAAGCTGAACTTCCCCTTTTGGCTCTCTATCCAGTTTCCACCTTTTTCCCTCAATGCCTGTCCTCCCAGATAGCTCTCTTGACCTGTGGTCTTTGCACTGGCCACGCTCACTTCTGCAGACATGCTGTGAGCTGGTACATGTTGGGTTAGAGTGACCAAACACACAGTCACAACAGGGCTTGTAACATGCTAGTCCGCTTTGCCACCCCAGCTGCTCATTTCCCACACAGCAGATCCCAAGCAGCTGCTCAAAAAGCATTTAGAGAAATCCCCCAGAGTCATCTCCCACCCATCTCTCCTATGAGTCAAGCAGCAGCTCACCACCACCACCTTGCAAACTTGCATCATCCAGCAACTGGCAGAGAAAAACCAGACCTGGATCTCCTGACTGTGACAGCTCAGGAAGGGTTTTGGAGCTCCTGGTTTCTTGAGCATGATGGTGCTTTCCTCATTATCCCTCTGAAACCTTAGGGGCCATGCCTGCAGAGGCTAATACACAAGACTTCTCAGGCAGGGGAGTTTGACAGGATGACTTCATTGGGCTTTTTGTAATTCCCAAACCACGCAGCTTTGCAGGATATGTCATGGCATTTGCAACAACGTGTGATGACTGGGTGTAGCCTGGAGATTTTACCAGCACGTGCTTGGCACAGCTATCATTCATCAGTGCTGCCAGCTTGCGAGTAGGTCTTGGTAGCCTTGGCTCCTGTATTTGCAGAAACCATCTATTATCAACTTGCTGCAGCTGCACGCTGAGCTCTGCTTGTACAGTTTCCTCTCTAACTGGGAAATCTGGGGGAGAAGGAGAATTAAAAGCTAACCCCCCATTTCCATGCATTTTCAATCTTCCATACAGAAAAAGCAGGATTTCCCAAGACAGACATTTCTTACCAGGAAAGTGAGGGTTTTACCATGGAAATTTCCATGAGAAAATCCCTGGTTTTCTGTGCATTACTGGAAAAGCTGTTGTGTAAGAGGATGATGCATTTTTATCCGGTTCAAGTAGGTCAACAGGCAGCAAGAGGAGGACCCTGACTCCACTGTTGGGTGACCTTGGCAAATGTCTACCACGCTGTGTTCCCATCTGTGAGACGGGGATAAGAAAGTGTCATACAAGAGCTCACTGGGTTATTAATAGAGGGCTCTGACTGGGATTTTGAAACAGCCCAAGGGGTTGAGAAGCCCATTTATTCTTTACAATTCAAAGCAGGCAAGTGACTCAGATTTCCTTGACACTTTTGAACATTAAAGTTAGGGAAAAGTGCTCTCCAAAGCATTTGTCTTGAGGAAAGCAGGCATATAAATATGTGACTTTCTTTTTCCAAATACAAATGAGGGCAAATTACCAATGAAGCTGAAATGTTTGGTTTGGTTTGACTTTTACGCTGAAAAACAGCAGATAGAAATCTGAGCATCAACTGCTTTGCATGCTACAGTTGTGGTAGGAAAAGCAGTGGTCAAAAGGAAACACTTTGACTATATGGGATGGAAATGTTTCCATAATTTCCTCTTGAAACCCTAGGTGAAATTGATACACTCCCCCCAAATGTTTGGATTTCATTAAATTGCCATTTCTGGCCAGATCCAATAGTAGCAGCAGCGTGGGTTTGGTTTGAACATCAACTAGACACAGAGGAGTTTCTCCAGCGTTGCTATAAATTCCTTCCTAGGTTGACTGGTAAACCACTGGCTGGAAAGGGGATAACAAAGATGCCATGGGAAGGTCGTAGCAAGATCTTGTATAGGATCAGGACCAGAGCAGGATAGGAGCCTGGGACAAGGACCAGGGGTAAACCACCGGATGGCACCTCATGCAAGGGGCCACGCTCTGGGGTGGAATAACCCAGTGCAGATTTATAATGTGTGTGTTTCTAATCTGGGTCAGCTAAAATCCAGGGGGAGCAGGGGACATTGAATGTGTAGTGGCTAAGCAATGTTAAAAGGGAGGGTGCAGTTTGGGGAAGGGCCAGAAAGCAAAGCAAAAGGACCGTCAACATTTCTTGGTACTTTATCTGTATCCTGGAAATATTCAAGTCCATGCAGTGGCAGGGGAATGGGCTGTGTAATCTTCCTTCCCAGCTCCGTTTTTAATGGTGAAATGGACACATCTTGTTTTCATTCTGACTCCTACAAAATCTGATCGGGCTCTGCGACTTCATTAAAAAGACATTTAGAAACAAACAAACGAAAGGCTCCACCAAAATCTTTCTAAGCTGATTTTTTTCTCCTCCTGGAAAGGTTTCATTTTGACAAAGGGCTGTTTGCCACAGGGAGAGGGGAAAGAGAAAAAAAAAAAGTAAAATTAATTCCCTTGGAAAGTGTTCAACCACTCCTTGTTTTCCCCAGCTCTGTTTTTACTCCCATCAGCAACACAGACCTGGGACGCCAGGATTATTGTCCTTAATCGAAGTCCCCAAGACTACGTGGAATTCAAGGTAAACATTTCCTTCCATCAGAATGGGCAGCTGTGATAATTGGTTCTCACCCAAGATGATTATTCTTCTGCCTGTGACTGGGCTGATGGAAACCCTAAAAAAAGAAAAAAAAGACAAGAGAGGAGACCAAGAGCTCCATTTGTCAGTGTTAGAGAAGCCAAACCGGGATGGATTGCTTTCACTTGGATGCAATGTAATTAACAGGAATTTGTGAAAGAGAGACACACAGAGAAACTCCCAACAACTTAAAAGGGAGGAAGGGATGGCTCATAAATGATTCCCTCTTCATTTTTTTTTTTCTTGGCAGCCCAGCCAATCTCCCTAAACCCAAGGTTGTAAAAGGACTCCACGCCGAGCAGAAAACAATAACAAGCAGGTGTTATGGAAAGTGACCTGAGCAAAGAGATTTGATATTCCCATCATCTTGCTGCATCCTTCATCTGCTTAAGATTTCATCTTAAATCTGCTTGCAATGAGCAGATGCAGCCTTAACCTCAAGCCCAACAAGCACCGCACTCAGCTGCCACAGTTTTGCAGAAGAACTTGTGTCTTGGTGTCTGGACCATGCCACTGGGCACCATACCATCAACCTCTACCCACCATGGCTTGGCCAAGGTGCCCATCACACCTGGGACATCCATCCAGCAGTCCGTGCTCTTGGCAAGAGAAGCTCTGCATCTGACTGCACCAAAATCAGTAACTTATATCCAAAAAAGGAAGGATGGGTCAAACATGAGTTCCCTGCTCACATAAACACTTCGAAGACTACATGGATTACCATTATTACACTTAATAGGGGTTGTATCAGCACCAAAACTCACAAATAATATTTTCCTGCCCCTGTCTCAGTGTAAAATGAGTTTTAAAATGATGGGGTTTCTCCTCCGAGGGAGGAGCTGACCGCAGGTAGAGGTTGGTTATGAATACGCAAAATGCAACGCTAATCTTAGGCTTAGCTTGACTAAACTCAAGATTCTGAGGTGCCCGACACTCAGGTTTGATTTTTACTCTTCAACCCCGAATCACTGTGACATATGATTCAGTACCAGAAAGAAAAGTGAGGAGGATATCCTGTCCCTGCTGAGCTGTGCAAAACTGAGTTAGAGTCGCTCATCGCGCTGCACGGAAATCCTCGTAACTGTCCTGGTTTCAGTCAGGATAGGGCTCACTTCATTTGTAGCAGCTGATGGGATGCTGTGTTTGGGAGTTACAATGGAAGCAGTGCTGAGAACACCCTGATGTTCTTAGTTGCAGTCAGACAGTCAAGGACTTTCTCAGCTTCTTCCTATTTCTCTCTTCAGGAGAAAGGAGGGGCGAAGCCAGGACAGGCGACCCAGATGGGCCAAAGAGTGTATTCCATGGCAATGACGTCCTGCCCAGGAGAATGGGGGGCTGAGGGGAGGAAGAAGAGGGGCGGTGGCGGGACGCGTGCTGCTTGGGGGGACGGTTGGGTTGCGGGACAGCTCTGGGTGGTACCTGAGTTGTGTGGGTCGGGGAGAAACTGCATTGGGGATCAAGAGTTTCATCTTCTTTTGCTCTAAAGTCCTGTTAGCATTGGGATATTTGATCTTTCTGTTCTCTTAGGAAACTCTCCTTATCCCAACCCACGGGCCTCTTAGTTTCTTGGTTTTGGAGTTATTTGCCCCTTCCTTTTCCCTTCCCTTGTTTCCCCCTTTTTCCCTCTTCCCCTGCTCTTTTCCTTTAAGGAGCAGGCAGCTGCGTGGATCTCGGCCCACAGCCGGGGGAAACCATGACAGTAATCTAATTCAGTTTCTTCTTATTCTCCAGTTTCCGAGTTTTTAAGTAAAAAACACCAAAAATGGAACGGCAATTGGAGCCCAGAAAAAGGAAGGCCAGCCAAAATTAGCAAGTTTGGCTTGGACTCACGCTGCTACTCTCCTTCCCAACTGTTTCTCCTGTAAAAAAAAAAAACAAACCCCACAAAGTAACGCGCCGTGACTTGAAAACACGCTCTGTGGATGAGGGCCCGGTGGTAGCGATGTTTGTGCGGCCTAGGGGGTGAGATTTGCAGCAGAAGCTGGAGCAGAGCAGCCCAGCAGGCTGATTTCAAGTGTCTCCAGTCCCAGAGGTTGAGGAGTTTTGCTTCCAGGTCTTCCCCTCCCCTGTGCTCGAGGCAATAACATAAAATCCCTGTTTTTGTTATTTTTATTCAGAGGATTTAGAAAAGGTCTTCATCCCACACTGTTAGGATGCTCTTGCCTGCCCCTGAGCTCCTGGGAAAGGAGGACAAAACTCCTGGATTGAATGAGAAGTCCTTAGTTGGAGGCACTGGCACAGCTATTTAAAATGGGAGTTATGTAACAAACAGGTGGAATTTGCCTGGTGGAAAAAGAATAGGAGCAGATGGGACGAAAGGGCTTGAATAACTTTTAGAGCTAAGAAGGCTGACAGCATCCTGGGGTGTGTTAGAAGGGGGGTGGTTAATAGGTCAAGAGAGGACCTTCTCACCCTCTCCTCTGCCCTGGGGCAAGCCCACCCTGGAATATTGGGCTCAGTTCTGGGCCCCTCGGTTCAAGAAGGACAAAGAGCCCAGCACAGGGCCACCAAGTTGATGGAGGGAGTGGAACTCTTTCCTTATGAGGACAGGCTGAGGGAGCTGGGCCTCTTTAGCTTGGAGAAGAGGAGACTGGGGGGTGACCTCATTAATGTTTATAAATATGTAAAGGGTGAGTGTCAGGAGGATGGAACCAGGCTCTTCTCAGGGATGGCAGCAACAGGACAAGGGGCAACGGGTGCAAGCTGGAGCAGAGGAAGTTCCATGTGAACGTGAAGAGAAACATTTTCACTGTGAGTGCTCCAGGTGAGAGAGCACTGGGACAGGCTGCCCAGACAGGTTGTGCAGTCTCCTCCTCTGGAGACATTCAAACCTGCCTGGATGTGTTCCTGTGTGATCTGGTCTGGATGATCCTGCTCTGGCAGGAGGTTAGACTAGATGATCTTTTGAGGTCCCTTCCAACTCCTAATGTCCAGTGATTCTGTGTGACTGCATTGTTCCAGGACTGGGTTTGTCAGAAGATCCCAGGACTGGCTCAAGCAGTCAGCAACAGCCTAGCTATCAGCATCACTGGGAACGGAGTCAAGCCAAGGCTGAATGCTTCACTTCTCATTTTTCTGCCTTCCATTCTCTTCCTATTCAGCCCTGTGATCCTCTTTTGAGTTCAGTTTCTGCTTATTGCTGGGAGAAACCCAGCGGCTTGGTCTGCATTTGCTTTGACTCGTTGCATCGATTTTAGTTTCCGTGTAGGCAGGAAATCACGGTGAAGCAGAGCTGAACGCAGGTGCTTGGGTATTCCCCATCACAGCTGTACCAGCTCCTGGCCCCAGCACTGCTCAGAACCCCTCCCACACCAGGTGCTTTTGCAGGAAACAGCCCTAATCCTGCCCATGTTTATTTGACAAGTAGGCCTAGATCACAGAATCACAAGGTTGGAAAAGACCTCTAAGATCATCAAGTCCAACCGTTCCTGTCCTAAGCTGTCCTGGTTTCAGTCAGGATAGAGTTCACTTCATTTGTAGCAGCTGATGGGATGCTGTGTTTGGGAGTTACAATGAAAGCAGTGCTGAGAACACCCTGATGTTCTTAGTTGCAGTCAGACAGTCAAGGACTTTCTCAGCTTCTTCCTATTTCTCTCTTCAGGAGAAAGGAGGGGCGAAGCCAGGACAGGTGACCCAGATGGGCCAAAGAGAGTATTCCATGGCAATGACGTCCTGCCCAGGAGAACGGGGGGCTGAGGGGAGGAAGAAGAGGGGCGGTGGCGGGACGCGTGCTGCTTGGGGGGACGGTCGGGTTGCGGGACAGCTCTGGGTGGTACCTGAGTTGTGTGGGTCGGGGAGAAACTGCATTGGGGATCAAGAGTTTCATCTTCTTTTGCTCTAAAGTCCTGTTAGCATTGGGATATTTGATCTTTCTGTTCTCTTAGTAAACTCTCCTTATCCCAACCCACGGGCCTCTTAGTTTCTTGGGTTTGGAGTTATTTGCCCCTTCCTTTTCCCTTCCCTTGTTTCCCCCTTTTTCCCTCTTCCCCTGCTCTTTTACTTTAAGGAGCAGGCAGCTGCGTGGATCTCGGCCCACAGCCGGGGGGAAACCACGACATAAGCTAAACCATATCCCTGAGCACCTCATCTAGCCCTCTGTTAAACACACCCAGGGGTGGGGACTCAGCCCCCTCCCTGGGCAGCCTGTTCCAGGCCCTCACAACTCTTTCAGGGAAGAACTTTTCCCTCACATCTGATCTGACCCTGCCCTGGCACAGCTTGAGGCCATTGCTCCTTGTCCCATCTCCTGTCACCTGGCTGAAGAGACCATCGCCCACCTCTCTGCACCCTCCTGTCTGGTAATTGTAGCTGGTGTCTCCCCTCAGCCTCCTCTTCTCCAGGCTGAACACCCCCAGCTCCCTCAGCCACTCCTCATAGGATTTGCCCTCCAGCCCCTTCCCCAGCCTGGTTGCCCTTCTCTGGATACGCTCCAGGACCTCCATGTCCTTCTTATGGTGAGGAGCCCAGAACTGGACCCAGCACTTGAGATGCAGCCTCACCAATGCTGAGCACAGGGGCACAATCCCCTCCCTAGACTTGGCACTGATGACACTGAAGTCACGCTTAAGCATGTGCTTAAGTGTGCTTGAGTTAAAACAGCAACAGAAGATGCTCTTCAGGTCTTGTCATTCCTGGGAGTTTATATACTGACAAAGGTTAAATGGATGGAAAATTACACATCTGACCACTGTGCCTAGAACAAAACAACAAGAGTCCTCACAAAACAGAGCAGGAAACTATTTGGACAGGAACAGCCGTGCCACTTGCGGTCAGCTTGCCTAAAGCACGTGGATATAATGAATTCATTTTTCTTTTTCCTTGTAAAAAGCAACTGATGTTCTGACTTTGCTTTTACCTGAAACGGGTAAGTATCGTGTACAGGTCTGAAGTAATAAGATGGGTTTCACTATGACTGATCGTTAAAAAAAGAAAGAGCAATGGAAAATATTCAAATAAACTAAGAGGCTACAGCGAACCTTCAGACAAAGTCAAAATGAATCTGTCAGGAATGTTCTCTTTGGCTCCAAGAACTCGCAGAAATGAGGAAGTTGGGAGTCTGGAACAAAAGTTGAGTTATTAGCCCTAGGTAAGTGGTTAATGAGTGCTAAATACACATGTCAGGGAAAGATACACAAACGTGAAGTGGCACTTGTCAGAGATTACGTATAGCAGGAATAGCCATAAATGAAATCTATCCAGTTGCCCTTTGAGACAGATTAGAGACATAAAACCCCAGCAAACCGGAGTTGTGGTCCTGTCCCTTTTTCTACTCCTGCCTCCTTTCCCTCCAGACAAGCCCTGCCCCACATCAACCCGGGGCTGAGACCCACTTCTGATGGCTTCTCTGCTCCCCTTCTGTGTTTTAAGAGGCACGAGGGATGGATGGGTTGGAAACACACCCCATTCTCATGTCGAGTATCCCAGCTGTTGTGACAGCAGCTCCTTTGAACTGTAATTTATCTCCAGAGGAGGGTGGGGGAACGCCTCAGTCGCAGTGTTTAAACCAGAACTGCCAACCAGCCTTCCCTTTCAGCTCGCTTTGCCAGTTAGACTAAACAGGTTAGGGCTCAGCTGAAAGACACCGCCTGTGCCAGATGATCTATCATCATCTACAGAGCCCAAGGAGTACAGGTCCTCCCCCTCCCAGCACAAGCACAGCTCCCTTTTGAAGCCCCGTGTAGGGTAAGGGGTGTAAAAACCTCGGGCGTTGTTTATTTTGGATGTCATGTAACGGTAATAAATAAGGCCAAGAAGCAGCACGTGTTAGCACTGAGTCAGCTTTGGACGCCAGCAAAATAGATGATCTCAGAGCTGGAAGGGACCTCGTGGGGGTGGCTCTGCTGGTTTCGCTCGGGTGGGATGTCACGGCAGCCTCCCAGCACCCTGCCCATCAAAGCCGTGGCTACAACCTCCCAGGGCATAAAACCCACACTCACAAGAGCCTGGCAGGTAATGGGATCAACCACAGGTCAGAGGGTGTTGGATTTTGGGACAATGACTTCTGCCTGTTGCTGTCTTAACATCTTGTCATGGTTTCCCCCCGGCTGTGGGCCGAGATCCACACAGCTGCCTGCTCCTTAAAGTAAAAGAGCAGGGGAAGAGGGAAAAAGGGGGAAACAAGGGAAGGGAAAAGGAAGGGGAAATAACTCCAAACCCAAGAAACTAAGAGGCCCGTGGGTTGGGATAAGGAGAGTTTACTAAGAGAACAGAAAGATCAAATATCCCAATGCTAACAGGACTTTAGAGCAAAAGAAGATGAAACTCTTGATCCCCAATGCAGTTTCTCCCCGACCCACACAACTCAGGTACCACCCAGAGCTGTCCCGCAACCCCACCGTCCCCCCAAGCAGCACGCGTCCCGCCACCGCCCCTCTTCTTCCTCCCCTCAGCCCCCCGTTCTCCTGGGCAGGATGTCATTGCCATGGAATACTCTCTTTGGCCCATCTGGGTCACCTGTCCTGGCTTCGCCCCTCCTTTCTCCTGAATAGAGAAATAGGAAGAAGCTGAGAAAGTCCTTGACTGTCTGACTGCAACTAAGAACATCAGGGTGTTCTCAGCACTGCTTTCATTGTAACTCCCAAACACAGCATCCCATCAGCTGCTACAAATGAAGTGAACTCTATCCTGACTGAAACCAGGACACATCTTTTCTGCATTTGATTTTTCAACATCCCCTCATGGACAGACATGCTGGAAGACGCTTTGGCTGTGAGCAATTCCCAAGCTAGATGGGATGGCCTCACCGTGCAGGGAAGGGCTTTTCCCTTTGCCTTCAGGCCCTTGAGACGTTCATGAGGATGAGAGACTATTTGTACTACCAACCCCTTTTAAACAGAAAGAGGCTTTCCTTAAAAAGGGGGAGAGAAAAAAATGATTTACAGGCAGAAAATTAGGACAGTGAAAATTTTCTAGCAGCAATTAATTTGGTGGAATGTACCTGCCCACTTTAACTTCCAGCTCAGGTTCATGCTGAAACACTCTACCTCGAATTGCCTAAGATGACCAGGGCTAGAAAATGCAGATTATTAACTGAAGACAGACAACTGGGAAACAGATCCATCTGAAAGGGGGGTTTCCAAATCAGTTTTGAAACTGATTTTTGAGCTCTTTCAAAATTTGTGCAAACTCAGGGGGGAAGAATTGCAAAGCTCCCCCTGAACTATTTCCAAATTACAAAATCAAGCCTTCAAATTGAGAGGGACGAGGAGAGGCTCCCACTGAGCACCTCCTGCCTGCCTGCACGAGTCCGCTTGCCGACTCATCACAAAAATATTGTCTTAGTCAACTTTAGTGCCAGAGAAATGCTTCTTCCCCAAAGCAAAAAGCTACTGCTTCTGGGAAAGGGTATGGAAAAGCTTCCCCTCTGCATGAGAGGTTTAGGAAAGAGAGTGGGACACCAAGGATACTTTGGCACTAAACGTCCCAGCTCTGATAAAAGGAGCAAGGAGTCAAGGCACAGGGATTTGACTTTCTCCTGCTTTATTTAAAGGGCAGCCATGCCTGGGAGCAGCCCAGGGAGGTTTCTTTTCTTAACCTCCCTCTCTTTTTGGAAAAATGTGTGTATGGAGTAGTGTTACTCACCCTGGGTAACTTAACACAGAAGAGACAGACTGGAAAGAGGAGAAGAGCGCATCTGGCAAAGGGAACCACAAACCAGCCACCCCTCCTCCCTGCCTGCCCATCCTGCACAGCACTCCTCCCGCTTTTCTTCCCAAATCCCTGTTTACAAACCCAGGCCAGGATGTCACACCCAATGTATTATGTTTACATGAAGGAAAGGGGGAGGAAAGGGACCTGTCAGCACACTGTCATCACACCGGGTGTCAATCCCCTCACCATCTACGCCATGGCATGTCACCTTGCCCCCGACCACAGGCCGTGCATGCTGTGCCCATCGTGCACGGGGCCAGAGCTGGGAGTACAGGGAGCCTGGGTTGTGATGGGCATCCCACAGCAGCGATGGAGACCCCAGCAGCGTTGCTTTCCCACAGCATGGCTCCACATCACACAGTGCCAGGTACAGGGCAAGAAATACAATCAAAACCCACCTCACGCTCCTGACATGTTCTCTCTGTTTCCCCCATATTAGATGGGATTTTGACATTATTATAGTTCTCTACTAGAGTCTTTAGCAAAGAAAACAGATGTGCTCAGAGCTTGAAAACACGAGCTGAGAGCCTGAACTTTTAGTTTATGGAAGGGATTTTACCAATTAAAATAGCCTGTGTTTTCCTGCTCTCCCCTCCAGCCTGAGGGCCCTCAGTGTCGGGCAAACCACGTCTGTGAGCTCAGCGCAGGGGGCAGGCATCCATCCTAATAGTGAAGTAAAGGGTGAACAAAAAGAAATATTATCCCAGTTTGGAGCTGGGGGAGAGATTAGCAGTGAGCATTGATGTGTGAGTAAGCTCCTTGCCACGCCTGTAAGTGCCTGAGGTCCCTGCTCCCCTTCTCAGAGGTTGCACGGGTAAAGAGATGGGTAAATCAGAGCCATTGACTTGAGCTGATGGGGGCTACGCAGGGTTCAGGCGCTGGAGGAGCCTGTCTTAAGCCAGCTGCTGACAAATGGCACCCCTGCCTGCTTCTCTGCCTCTTCCCCAGAGCTTGGGTTGCTTGGGAACCACACTCTCCTAAGGGACGACTGCAGCAGAGACAGAGAGAGAGGCAGGGGATGCTCCCACCCACTTGGCCAGCAAAAGTGACTGAACAGTTTCGTGCTCACCCTGGCTCACGCTTGCTAGCAGAGGAAACAAGAGTTTGCATTGTGTACATCACAGGCTTTTTGGTGACTAAAGGAGGGGTTGTCTGAATCAAAGCATCATGGCTCTGCTGCAGTCACATTGCTTCATTGTATGGTCCGTGAGGTCTGCTGACAGGAGGCCAGCTCTTCTGAGGTTCCCTGTGGTCAGTCCAATTTAACTTCTCATTCTCCATCCCTGTGCCACCCGGCCTGAGAAACCAGTCCTCAGAGCTTCCCTGTGGTCACCAGTGCCACCAACTAGCTTCCCCGTATCTCTCTAGGCTCACATCTCTCTCAGCCTTGCCACATCCCACATTCAGTCTTGGGAGCACTCACCCAAACATGCACCCAGCCATCATGTCCTCTAAAAAACATTCTGTAATCAGTAATGACCAGCTCAGCACTGAACCACTGATGGTAACTGATGGTAACCAGCCCTGGAGACTCTGGTAAACACTGAAACACTGAACCACTACTGGTAACCAGCCCTGGAGACTCTCCTTGCCTTGCCAATGATGTGGGGGCAGCAAGAAGAGCGAGGCATGCATGGGAACGGGCAGAGGTAAGGGAAAAAAGCACGCAGACTTTTCATCTTTGGAGAGGCTGAATTTTCTCCTTAGCCATAACACGGCCCCTGAGCACTTTTGCTGGAGATGGCCATCACAAACAACATGCTCTGTTTTCTCAACCAGGATCCAAGCAAGAGTCAAAATCCTCTCTGATAGCAGGATGGGTTTTCCCCTCCTGTTTTCAGGAAAGAAAAAAGCAATGGAGCCCAAGGGCAGACCACGACAAACTGGGTCTCCTCCATCTCCCTTCCAAACCCTCCAGAGATATTATTTCACCCTCATCATGATATAGAAATAATATTTATCTCAGCTGCAGCCAATATACAGCATGTAGTGCGGTGCGTGTGTGTGCCTGTCACACATCTGGATGCCTGGGATGACGGAAATGAGTTCAAACACAGCCCTGTAACATGAGTCAAGCAGGAACCGCTGGCCATCACCCAAGGTAAATGCCCAAGACCATCCATACACAGAGCACAAGCAGTGGTCAGCCACCCATTGAACTGCGCTCACGCCATGCTTGCCAAAGCAAACTGGCTGCTTTGACCCCGGCTGAGATTCCCAGCGCAACCCTCCTCAAGCAAATCAAGGAGAATCTTGAATCAAGCCCGTGAAAGCTCTGAGAAACCATGCTCCGTGGCGAACACCGGGGCAGCTGGAGCCCAGTTTGTAACCCCTTGTTCCTGAAGGCACTCATAATTTTCTATAGCAGATTGGAAAAGAATAAAAATCCATAAGATGAGAAATGTTCCACAACTCTGAGAACACCTTTTTTTTTTTTCTCCCCAGGAAATGAGAGGTACTCGTTGGGTTGGGGGAAGAAATTATGAATCATAAGCTATTGGTGCTAGTCAGTATTGCTCTCATCAGAAAGTTTTCTCTTGGGAAATTCGGTTCTGTGGAGCTACCTTGCTTTTTGAGAGCAGCGTATCAGTACCACTTGATTTTATCAGAGCTTAGAGGCTTGATTTTATCAGAGTGTTTTGTCTTTTTTCATTTACGTCTTAAATCAGCATACATAATTCAAATTAACATTAAAAAATTGGGGGGGTTTATCACTGTGAAAAAAAAAAACCAGAATCACTTTGTGGGAAGATTGGGTAGTTTCCACTTTGACATGGAAAGGAAACAAATTTTTCTTCAAATTCCTTTTCAAATTATGAAAATTTTCAGAGAAGACATCTGGTTCCCACATGTATCGGACTTTTACCACGATGAAGCTTTCAGTATGGAGTCTCTTCACATCACACAAGATTAATTCAAACGGGCTTGGATGGGAAGGATCCACAAAGGCTGAGAGGTAGATGGGAGTAAAAGCAAAGAGACAACCAATGGAGTATAGTGTTGGCAGAGCTGGTGGATTCCACTGGGAGGTCAGTTTTAGGTCTGATATTTTTTTACATCTTTATTAATGACATGAAAATGCAACACAATATGCCAGTAAAACAAGGGGGTGGGAAAGAAAAGATGGGAAAAAACCAAAGCAGCTAATGAAGCCAATAGCAAAAAATAGAATTTCCATGAGGTTACTGGTTAAACGACACCTGAAACAGCACGTTCCTTTCTGGGCACCCTGCGCTATAATTTGGAGGGAGTTCATAGAAGAGTGATGGAGATGGCGGAGATGGAGGTGTTGAACTTGGCTCAAGGAAAGGTTGGAGAGAGTAACAGGCTAC
Source organism: Hypotaenidia okinawae (assembly GCA_027925045.1). Taxonomy (NCBI): domain Eukaryota; kingdom Metazoa; phylum Chordata; class Aves; order Gruiformes; family Rallidae; genus Hypotaenidia; species Hypotaenidia okinawae. Next base: position 4,251,206 of record BSDF01000007.1, read on the forward strand.
AAGTGCTTAAAGAAAATAAACACCCAGGGAGAAAGCCTGACCTTGTTGAAACTGGTGTCAAGATTTTCATTGACTGCAGCGGAGCCCGGATTTCATGCTGAGGAGGAAGAGGACCTGCACAGTGGCGGAGAAGGCTACATGCAGGAACCATGGGATGAAAACAGAGCGGTTCAGTAACAAGGAGAAACAAGGCAAGAGATTTCAGTTTTGTTTAAAGGCAGCAAAATCTAGAGTGCCAGCTAACTGATGCAGAAAGAGCCAAGCGCAGTTTTGTAACCCTCTAATTAAAACAAGGTTAAATAAAACCAGCGTTACATATTCAGCTCTGACGAGAGGGGAAAATTGGATGCTAACGAAAGCGACACTACACCCCCTGCAGCCAAACTCCCGACTGGAGCAGGAGACAGCATCTCCCCAGTTCAAGCACAGATGGTTTTATATGGGAAATGTAAATAAGACGTTTCCATCTGGCTAATAAAATGCGCATCTAAGCTCGAGCTGACTACATGCCCCCAGATGTAAACATTTAAAAATACGTTTTTCTTCTAATGCTTTAAGGTTTTCATCCAGAGAGCCCAAGGAGGAAGACTTCCCATTGACAACAGAAGTGTTAAACAGAGCCACACAATGTCCTGTCTACCTGTCCTATAACTTATGAATTCATATTAAACCTCACCACTATCTATGCAGAAATACCACCAGGCTCTCCTGCCAGAACGCACAGTACATTGCTTAATATCTGATGAAATCTAGAGGCTATAGGAGAAGAAGTGTACAGCATATGTAAAAAAATAAGACATAGGGCAAGCTATTTTCAGGAACCGGTAACTTTACTGCAGAAGTCCTCCTTGGAGATGGAATCTATTTACTCATTTGACTTGAAATCGTCAGCCAGTTGTTTGTTATAAAGGGAAACACATTCTTAGGGAAGTGGGAATGCAGCCGCTTGCTTTCAGAAGTCTTTTTGCTTCCCAAACTCACATACTGTTAAAACAAAACTCAAATGGCCTAACTAACCCTAACATGAAAGAAAAATGGTTTAGTCCAGGTTGCACAGAAGGCTTTGAGTGACTTAAGGGAAAGATTTTTGTCTTTCTCCTTTTCTTGCAAAGAAACTAAGGGATTTCCAGTTTGGCTTGGCCACCTACTCCAGCAGTGCACTACATCCACCTCTCCGAGGAATGCTAGCTTCAGCTCTGCCAGCACCTCCTACAGTTCTCCCCATCAAGTGAGGTTTTCACTCATAATTAACATTAGGATAAGTGAACAATAGGAAACCCTTTAAATCCAGGGAAATGGGCATAACCCAACACCCCCTCAAGTCAGTGGACAGAGTCCAAACGATTGCAGGGGGCTAGACTAAGGCTCAGGCAACCAAACAGAAATGAGAAGATGCAGTCCCAAGCCCCCGCTCCTATCACACCCCCGTTCTATAGTTGTTTGGGTCTGATGCCAATTTTTATCTTTATAGAGGATCTGAGGTAGCAGGAGAACTGCCAGAACCCAGAAGATAGCATCGCCCGGAGTCTCTGTAGAGCAGGCAGAGGAGGAAACACACTTCAGCAGCAATATTAAGAACCTGCCAGTTTCACATGAGATAAAGAAGCAGAGTTACACTCCTGTACGTGTGTTTTGGAAGTAGCTTTAGCACTACACATATCAGCATCATCTGTTACAAAAAATCTTCCCAGCTTACTCAAGTTTTGTAGGACTGGGGTTTTTAACCATCTTCCCAACCACCGTGAGCTGCAAAGAGGTCAAACAACAGCTTGTCTCCTCTGCGTGTCTCTTCGACACTCCCTGAAGACCAAACAACAGTAATTTGGCTGTCCAGATAGAGGAAGCAAAAAGAAGGTAAGATATTTCTCCTGAGGAGGATTTTAACATGGTGTGATTCAAATCCAGACCTTCTGATTCACCAACAAAGCCACTACGATCTGCTTGCCCCCCTGGATGGGTACGGTTTATTATTGTGAGGCTATGTTACCATGATGGGACAAAAATCAGATGCCACCAAAGACTCCAGCAGAAAAGCACAAGGAATCAATGCTGCATATTTATCATATTTTTAAAAATATCCTACAGTTGTATTTCCTTTTTAAATAAACAACTTTAAGAACAGCCCCTTGGCCTCGTTCTACTGCTTCTAGCTATAAGACTTTTATGTGTTCAAGAGGCACTAGTGAAGGTCTCAGGCTTCTTGATCTTTTGACATTTAAAGCTCCAACCCATTCTATGATTGTTAGAAGTGGTCAAAGGTTGGACCTGGTCTCTCCAGGCAGACCTTGGAGAGCTCCCATACAGCCTTGGTCCTCTGGTAGCGGAGCAAGCATTTTAATCTCTCGTTTCAAGAACATTCTCCATTTAGACATCATAACTTCAAGAGGAGATCTCTAATCCAACAATGCTGCTGCACCCAGTGGGGAGCAGAATTTGTTGAGAAAAGTGGGAAAGCATCCAATAATGCAAGGGCTGACTTGGAGCATGGCTAGCATCCAGCTGAAGTCCATCGAACATCAAGACTAGCATTTCTGGCCAGACCTTGAAGAACCACTACAATGTCCCCAGCCCTCCTTGCACCAGCTGAAACTTCAGTCTTGAAGAGAAGACTAAGGGGGGACCTAATTAATGTTTATAATTATCTTAAGCAGGGGATGCAGGGGGAATCAGCCAGCCCCTTTTCAGTGTCTGTGGGGACAGGACAAGGGGCAATGGCTGCAAGCTGGAGCACAGGAAGTTCTGCACCAAGATGTGGAAGAACTTTTTCCCAGTGAGGGTGAGGGAGCCCTGGGACAGGCTGCCCAGGGAGGTGGTGGAGTCTCCTTCTCTGGAGAGATTCCAGACCCGTCTGGATGCCGACCTGTGCAATATGAACTGGGGAGCTGCTTTGGCAGGGGGTTGGACCCGATGATCTCTGGAGGTCCCTTCCAACCCCTACCATTCTATGATTCTGTGATTACTGAGGGCTTGCTGCTTTTGATCCCTTGGGATGTTTAAATCACAAGGGGAAAAACCCAAACCACCCAAATCCTTACTCTTGCTTTGCTGATAAAGCAGATGAGGTCTTTTTTTTTCAAGGCCAAACTGGTCTTTGAGTGGTCGTAGATTTACAGAAAGTTTTTATCTTTTCCTTTAATTTTTACAGTTGTTACTTTTTTTCTTTTTTTCTTTTTTTTTTTTTTTCTTTAAAGGAACCTGAAAATGTTTGCTGACATGAACCACGCATGCTTTGTGCCTTTTCAAGTACCAGGAATGTTCCATTGCAGGCAGTCTGTGAAATGTTTTCCTTTTTCCTGCACGCTCTTTAAGGTTATGTCAAACTTCCTCATTAGAAGTAAGAGGTAATTTCTTATCAGCTGCCTGGCACGGTGTAATGTTTGCACTGCCTAGCAAGAGGGACATTTAAGTCCTCAGAACTGCAAGAGTGGAGAGGAAGGACTGGGGCCAAGGGGCTGACTGTCTTCCTGCCTTGCTCACAGCCAAAGACACACGCACGCGAGCTTCTCCAGCCTTCTCCAGAAGACAGACTTTGGGTTTGGTTTAAATAACTTGGCCACACAGGATCCGTGGCTGGAGCGGGTACCCATTAAGGCTGCTCTTTCTCAAGCAATACAAAGGAATCAGCATCCTTTGTATTTGGGGGGAGGGAAATCAGCATCCTTTGTAACGGGGGAGGGAAATACATCCCTCTCTATTTAGCAGTTCCCAAGCTCATTTTCCTTTTCAACCCCATGTGTGTCCCCAGACTGTTTCACCAGCCTTTCATCCCCACCAAGCTGGCTTGAGACAGATGTGCCTGGCTGAGTGCGCTTCCAGTGGACTGGTTCAGTGTTTACCTTCTCAAGAGATACTTGCCCCCACCAGAGCCACAGATCTTCGTGGTCCTCCACAAGTCCATCCTCCAGAGCTGGGTTGTTTGGTTTAACAGGGAGGTGGTGGAGGATGTGACCTGAAGTGTCCTCTGGCTTAGTTTTCCATTCAGCAAAGGATCTCCAGGCTCCATCTGGCAGGGTGCAAGCAGAAAGTCATGGAGCAACTCAGCCAATGCTGGAGCACGTACAAAAAGAGAGCCTGGAGCTCCATGCAGAAGAAGAGAGGCACAGAAAACACAAATGAAAGCAGTAAAACCAGGAGGGTAAGGGAAGGAGCCCTTGGTAAAGGCTACAGACACCTGTGCCCAGAAGCAGAGGACATAGACAACCACCTCCAGCTGGGGAGGAAAGGGAGGGTTTATGGAGCATTTCCCCATGAAGGGGGCCAAAGAGAGACCTGCTTTTTTGTCCGGGTGGCCAGTCATGGCATGCCTGGTCCCCCAGTTTGCTCACAGGGAGTGATGACAGTCTTCAGTGCTACAGGTTGAGGTTTAAATGGCACCTAATGGGGCTGCAGGTCAGGACTATGGGGCCTTCTGCTAAATTTATAGGACTAAAATCTCAGGTGCAGACAAGCTGGAGCAGGAATGTGAATCTGAAAAAGCAATTAGGAAGGGAAACAAGATGCTCTCTCCTAAATTTGGGGGCAGTGTGAGGATCATTACCTCCCCTCTGCCATGAAAGCAATGCCTACTAACAGAGGTGCTTGCCAGCTCCTCTCCCTGCTCTGCCTTGGGGCTGGGTGTAGAAAAGAAGAAGTTTTGCTGCATTTTTAGTGTGTCCCAGCACATTGTGCAGAGCCCTGCCTAAAGGTTCATGCTGGGAAGCACCAGTGGGTTGGGCAGGTTGGGGCGAGCAGCCCACAGGGTGCCTGGGGCATGTTGGGAAGAACTTGGGGATGCTGGTTGCTCAAGCACCCGCCATCACCAGAACTTGGGGATGCTGGTCGCTCAAGCACCCACCATCACCAGAACTTGGGGATGCTGGTCACTCAAGCACCCACCATCACCCAGCCACAGGGGTGCAAGAGCCAAAGCTGTAGGTAACATGGACAATGGCTGAAGCCTGTTCCTGGAAACGCAGCGCAACACAAGGATCCTCAGTAGCAGCGCGCCAGGTCCGCATGGTGACTGCACACCACCTCAATTTCCTGGAGGAGTTCAATCCAGCCCCCAGGTGTTATTTTAGCACAGTGTCTTGTGTATAAATATTTATCAAATGCTTGCTTTGAATAGCCCTGTTAAAAAAAATTAATAAATTAAGTAACCCTCCAAACCCCACTACTGCTTATGGCGTCTTTAGCAAAATATTTTCTTAACCTTCCCTATCTTCAGCCCTGGGGCTTCCACTTGCTGAGCAAAACTCTTTCCTGCCTGTACCCCAGCCTCCCTGTTCTCCTCTGTCAGGGCAGCAGACTGCTTCCTTGGTGGTAAATGAAGTTACGTAGGACTGCAGGAATGTCAGGATGCGGGGAGGGGGTGGTGGAAAGGAGGTGGAGGGAAGAAAAGAAACTTTTCAAATTCGCAGTCCTATCGCCAGCACTTGGTTTTCATTCCACAGGGGTTGAGAGAGCCAAGCTGCAGCCCCGAAGGCAGCAGAGAAAGAATCCAAAAGACTCGGGCTCAAAGATGAAGGTCCCATCTCTTGCTCTGTAGTTGCAGAGTGCCACAGCAAGGAGAGACCTCTTGGGAAGGAAGGCGAAAATAGGATTACTTATGTGATGCCCGGAGGTGGAAAAAGCTTCCCTTGGGGACCAGAGAAAGCTCTCTTCCCTTTTTTCCTGGCTGGTGACCATCCCTGGCCTGGAACTGTGGTTCTTCTCAAGCTGACCACCCTCCCAGTTCATCCAGGGCATCAGGGCTATAGCCTGTGCCCAGTGAGACTCAACACCTAAAACTGAATCAGCCCATTTTTTGAAGTCAACACACTACTTGGGATAATATAACTCATTCTGCATCTGTAGATTTGCCCCCTTTTGCTCCTAAAATCATCTTGGTTAGCAAATCCCAAGATAGAGCTGTCAGTCTGCCCCCGGCCATCTCTGCTGCTGCACATGAATGGGGACAGACTCATTTTGAAGTGTTCCTGGGGTAAGGGTGACCTACTTTCATGGCTGCTGTACAGTTCATTACAAATTCCTAATGATCTCATTGTTCCATTAAATGAAGGTTGCCACCTGTCCCGAAGACTTTAGATCAAGCTGGGATTAACATATCTGCTGACCCATTTCTCCCTTTTGTAGGACACCCCATGATCTATAAACAAGGTGGGTTTTTTTTCAGGGTTGAACCTCAGCAGTGATGCGGTGAGGGGTCTGATTAGCAAGGGATGCTGAGCAGCGGGGCTTCTGCTGGTGCTTGGCACCGCTGAAAATCCTGCCCAGATGATTTGGGCATCAGGTTCCACCTGCCTAGATACCACCAGAAAAAGGAAAAAAAAAGAAAAGGTCAAATGCTATGAATAATTTACTATGGAAAAAAAAAAAAAAAAAAGGAAAACAAAAAAAGAGTGACTTGCTGAGATTGCATTTAAAGCAAATGAAATTCTACCAATTTGAGACAGAGTCTGTAAGGAACTCTACTAAGGACCTGGAAGCTGCCTGAGGTTTTGCTCAGGGCAGTCATCCCTATTCATAGAATCACAGAATGGTCTGGTTTGGAAGGGACCCCAGGGACCACAGAGCTCCAACTCCCCTGTCACAGGCAGGGCCACCAACCTCCAGGCCTGGAGCTACACAAGGTTGCCCAGGGCTCCATCCAACCTGGCCTTGAACATCCCCAGGGATGGGGCAGCCACCACCTCTCTGGGCAGCCCATTCCAGCACCTCACCACTCTCTCTGTAAAGAACTTCCCTCTAATATCTCATCTAAACCTTCCTTCCTTCAGCTTCACTCCATCCCCCTTGTCCTGCCAGTCTCTGCCCTTTGAATAAGCTGATTCCCCTCCTGTTTCTCTGCTCCCTTCAGGGACTGGAAGGCTGCAATGAGGTCCCCCCACAGCCTTCTCTTCTCCAGGCTGAACCAGCCCAGCTCCCCCAGCCTCTCTTTGTAGGGGAGCTGCTCCAGCCCTCTGATCATCTTTGTGGCTCCTCTGAACCCTCTCCAACAGTCCCACATCTTTCTTGTACTGGGGGCCCCAGCTCTGGACACAGGACTCCAGCTGGGGCCTCCTGAGGGCAGAGTAGAGAGGGACAATCCCCTCCCTGTCCCTGCTGCCACCCCTCTGCTGATGGAGCCCAGGGTACCACCGGCCTTGCGAGCTGCGAGAGCAATTGCAATGTCACGGTAATAAAGAAGCCTGGGTTAGCACCCAGCAGTCATTCCAGCTTGTGGATCCTCGCAGGGATGCTCATCTGTCAGGCTGTCCCAGGTGCAGGCATCCTCCCCCTCACCACCCCATTCCCTCCTTGCCCCCCAACAAGGACACAGCCCAAGAGGGCTGGAGCTGGCAGGTCGGAAGCACAAGCCGTGAAGCACAGGGAATAAAACAGATAAAGAGAGAGGAATAAATTCCCATGGACAGGCTCGGCGAGCGTGTTGCAGCCAAATGACCTCAAGTGCTCTGCTTTCTCCTCTCGCTCCAGGAAGGCAGAAGTACAGCTGCATTTTTCATAAATAGGAACACCCTAGCTTGATGTTTTTTAAAGCTGTCTAGACAGTAGAGCAAGACCTTATTTCAAGTCACATAATCACTTCCCCATTTTTCTTTGCAGCAGAGGACGTTTTCCAAGATTAGATAGAAGCTGGTTATTAACCTTGGGTGTGCCTCCCTGCTTTAGGCTCTCCTTGTCCGAGCTGGAGGTGCCTTTCTGTCTGATCACGTCTCCCCTTTACCCATGCCTTTCCCCCTTGACAGCAAACCTTCTTCTTTCCCTAGCTGGCTGGAGCAAGGTAAAATTACACACAGATTGCTGGGAGCTAGGAGCGCAGAGGGCGCTGGGGGAAAATGCCAGCTGCCTTGAGAGGATATTAGTTGGTACTTCCCAACGCAGCCCTGATGCCTCCACCTGAAAGCAACATTAGAAAAGGCAAAATGAAAAATATAAATTAATAAAAACAAAAATAATTTTTAAGAAATTAAAAAAAAAAAAAACAACCAAAAAAACTTTGTGCACACCTGCCCCAGGATGGTGGAAGGAGGCAGCCAAAGCTGCTAAACGTGAGAGGTGGCAGAAAAAAAGCAGCACCAGGGAAGGATGCTCTTAGCAGAGACACCATCCCTCTGGCACACCTTGCTTCATGCAACCTGTGCCTTCCATGGCTACCTGTCCCCAGGTGTTTTTCCATCCATTTCTCAATCAGATTTACAGATTCACAGAATCAGAGGGGTTGGAAGGGACCTCAAGAGATCATCGAGTCCGACCCCCCTGCCAAAGCAGGGTCCCTAGGACAGGTCACACAGGTCAGTGTCCAGACAGGGCTGGAGTATCTCCAGAGAAGGAGACTCCATACCCCCTGGGCAGCCTGTCCCAGGGCTCTGTCACCCTCACAGTGAAGAAGTTCTTCTGCATATTGGTGCAGAACTTCCTGTGGTCCAAACCTTTTGTTTTTCCATCCTCATTCCCACTGGGTAAGAGAAGGCAAATAAAACACCTGTGTGCCACTTGACTGCAGCACATGGCGTGACCCAGCAGCAACGGCTCGCCCCCTTTGTCCCAGAGACAGGGAGCTGCAGTGGAGAGGTTGCATCAGGCACCTTTGCTGCAGAGGATGCTGCTCTCCAGCCAAGGGTGAGGCTTTCTGAGCGTGAATGACACGATAGGGGCGTGCAATTAGCATCCTGTACCTGACACGGACCATTTCTTACCGCGGTGACCTGCGGCGGTCTGTGCTCAGGTTATCCGGGGGAAGCAGAGTCCAGCTCAGCTCGTTACATTGAATTAAGTCAGCAGAAACTGAAGACAAGCAGACCATCACAAATGAGATTATTTCAGAGGGGCTGGATAAGAGGTTTGCTGCCCTGATGGGGATGCAATGGCTGGTAGAATAAAGACTTAACGGTTTTGGGAGTGTTTACAGCCAAGGGAAAGGGCACGTTGCTTGCACGGCATTACAAAGGCGATGCTGACCCTCTCCCTGAGCACTGCATACGTAGGGTCACCCATCAGAGGTAAAACATGTGGAGTGAGAGAGGACAACTGCCCTCCTCTCCACCTTCCCACCCCGGGATTGCCACGTCTCCCTGAGGCTGTTAAAGCAATTAGCCACGCACTGCAGCCAGCCCAGGCAGGGATCTCGCTCTCTGCATGCTTAGCATTTTGGTTTAGAGGATTCAGAACCTGACTTTGGGAATCTATTCAGCTCCAGAGCATCCAGAGCTCTGAGTGAAATGTCCTAGGGAGCCTGCTTTGGCAGGGGGTTGGACCCGATGATCTCTCGAGGTCCCTTCCAACCCCTACAATTCTATGATCCAGTATTTCTATGGCCCCTAAAGTAGAGCAGTTAAAATCATCCAGGGGAGCTGCCTTTCCCTTAAACAAATCCTTGACTGATGAGCAGAAAGCAGAGTACATGAGCTGCTGGATATTAATGCCTTGCTTTGCAAATTTACGTATCAAGTGCTTTAATGGATTGTTTTCAGTATCATTGTCCCGACCATGAATAAACTTAAAAGTAATGGATTTGTAATTAATTAAAGCTTAATTACAATAGTTTGTCACTTTATTATTTGCAATTATTACCATAAAGGTAATAAAAATTGCAGGATGTCACAACTGAATACGGAATCCCTAATCAGAAGCAATCAACTCATGGCGTAACCTTGAACAAGGGTGATTTTATTAATGCACTGACTCCAAAGCCCGAGATAACTGCCTTGCAGGTGGCAGCTGTGGCATCCTCAGCCCTTGGGCGGTCGTGCTGGGATTCTCTTACCCCTGCCTTCGGGCAGCCCTGGCCATTCCTCCTCTTTGAATCCCATTTTTCCACAAGCTAGGCAGTCAATCACAGACCAAAGAAGCTTTTGCCCACCTCCTGTGTGTTCCCCTTGTACACACTGATTTACCAAAGCACTTACCCACCATAATTCTTATTAGCTATAATTCCTGCCAGGTCCTTTGGGTGAGGGTTTCATTTCTATCAAGTTTAAAACTCTGAATTAAATCCTAATTTCTGCACCATGTTCTTCTAATACTTATTTTTAATCAATATTTTTTTAGTATCGTGAAAGGCCGTCCTGAAACCAGAGGAGTATTACTCCTCTGACTTGGCCATCCCTGCAGCAAAGTTCCTTTGCTCTCAAGTACAAAGGATAAAAGGAGAAGGGTTAAATTATATCTGTGTTTGCTGCTGCTGCTGTCCCTGTGACTATTTCCAGGACTCACAATACCCACGTTCACATGCGGGTAATTCTTCCCACTGGAGGGAACAAGATATGGATCTCCTCATCCCTGCATCTTAAGAGGCTCCAATCATACCCATGACTCCCTGGCATATTTCCTTTGGCTTGGCCCGATATCTTAAAAAAACATGCTTAAGAGCAGTTTTCCACTGGCCAGTCTCAAGACATCTCCAAAAGGCATGAGAACTGCACCCAGAGCAGCAATTAGGCTGTAATTAAGCAGAGGCTTTCCCAGTGAATGCCCCCAAGGGGTTACGTTCATGATATGGGAGGGGGTCCTCAGATTGGCTTGTCCCATCCTGCTAAATTTATCCCTTCTCACTATCCTTTGCCAGTCTTTTCCACAGCCCAAGCCATCAGTTCTTTGAAGTCCACCAATCGGTTGGGAAGGAGTAATTCCATTTTTAGCTCCATTTCCTAGGGAAAGCATCCGTGTGCTCGCCCGCCCTTCCCTTCATCATTACTGAATGTATCGGCCAACTTCACGCACAGCCTAGCAGAAGGAGAGAGGTCTCCGTGCCAGCTCTGTGCCAACGAGTCTCATGAAAAACAGGTGAGAGAAACCCACCCAGAGCCCCCAGATCGGTGGGTGGCTTTCACCAGGCCTGAGCAACCCAACGCAGGCACGGAGCCCAGGCAGGCCTCACGCCCTCCCAGCCATCGTTTTTCAAAGGCAGAACCTTTCTGTTGCTTCTGGTTGGGAACTCAGCCACCACTTCATAAATCAACACCCCTGCTATCGCGTTTGCTCTGCCAGCAGACGGTTTCATGTGAAACAATACAGTCCTGGAGGCGTCAGCTTCCTTGAGTTATCTTACAGAAGGCTAACATCAGAGACTGAATTTATCTGCTGGGACAGGGGTATTGTCAAGCTCCTTGCCACCAACTGAAATTCCCTTGCACAAGGCCTTGAGAGGTCTAAACAGCCTCTATTTTTAAGCTGTGATACAGCACTGTTTTCAGAAAGCTTGAGATCTCCTCTATCTTAGCCCCTACACTTTAGAGAGCTTTGCAGATACGTTCAGCTTCAGGCACACAATTTTTGGTTGCCTTAGCGTGAGCTGAGACTCAGATGTGTACATAAAACCTGTGGGATCAGGGGCTGAAGTCAGGTGAAGGGTAGAAAACAAACTCACCGCAGTCCTGGGGTATTGGCGTTTCTCCTAAACGCGCTTGCAAAACCACTCAGCAAATGAACGTTACTTGTCCTGCAGCAATCCCACCCTGTTCAAAAGAGAAGGGGGGAGTGGAATTAAAAAGTCTTAGGTAGAGGCTGCCAATTTATCCTTTGACACCCCACCCCAAATAAAATTCAAGCGATCTCATCCCACCTTGATCAGCAGAGAGAGAGTAAGAAAACAGAAAGGAAATTACTTCATCTTAAGTGCTTATTAACTGATGTTAAGCAATAAATAAATAAAAAGCAGGCTCCATCAGACAGCAAAAATCCACACAACGAGCCCATGAATACCAGAACGAGCTGGGTACGGCTGGAGCTGTCACGGTGGCTGTCAAAGGCACCTTACTGCAAACCTTTAAACCAATTTAAGTTGGGATTTCGAGACAATTACGCCCTGAACAAACATTTACATGAAAAAGGCTGTGGGCCTCTCTCTGCTTTTGTTGCTTTTCCAGCCCAAGGCTGGAGGGAGTATTTTGGGCAGCTGCTGGGGTTGCAGAAACAGATAAAACTTGACAAATTAACACAGCGCCCACCAAACAAAGAAAGGGACCTTTGAACTTGGGGTTGCAAGGACAGCGAACCGAAGAGCGATGCTCTGGCTTTTAGATTTGCCCCCACCATCGCATCTGGTCCCAGTGGGGAGAAGAGCAGGAGGACTTGAGGGGCCAGGAGCAGGGATGGATTTGAGTGTTATCCTCACCCGGAGGCAGAAAGCAGAATGAGCCTCAAAAAACTAAACGCATCCCTTCGGATTCAGGGATTATCGAGATGATTCAGAAACTCCCACTCCAGCGACGCCCAAACTCCAGCAGTTTCAGAGTTGCTTCAGGCGCCGTTTCCACAAAGCAATTCTGCTGTATAAAAACCAAGTGAAATTATTGCCACGAGCCGAGGCATACACAAGAACAAGGAGCCACTTTGGGGTGAGTTCAGGCACGAACTGCTGACTGAAACTTGGTCAAACTTGGTTTGACCTACTGACCGAATGAACCGGTGACTCTCAAAGCAGACAAGGTTGAGGGCAAGCACCCCTCCGGCTCTTCTTTTCTCTCCCAGATCCTTCCTACAAGCTGCCCTCAATTTTTGAAAGCCTTCCTTGGTGAAGGTGAACCCTGCCTATCTCCTGCTTTGCCCAGCAGCCCCACTGACGTCAGCTGTTATTAAGGTGGGAGGGAAACCTCTTCCTCCCCCGTTTTTCCAGGGCTTTCTGTGTTTGTAATATATTAGTTAATCCATTGCTCAAGCCATAACCTGGGTTTTTGTTGTGCAACAAACAGGAACTGGGGTGGCTTGACAGCTCTACACATCTGACCACCAGCGCTTCCACAAGCCAACGTCTCTGTGGTTAAGTGCATAGCGCCATCTCAGGGCATCCAGGAAAATGGAAACCGTTCTTCTTCCTGACATAAACTCTCTCTTTCAGACTTTCTTCTTTATATGGAAATACTCATCAAGTTCCTTAAAATATGAACAAACAGGAAATTCTTTATGTGCCACCAAAATAGAGTCAAAATCCTCACTAGATTGACACAAAGGTAAACAAAACATGAACTATGTAAAAAAAAAAAAAAAAACCAAAAACCCACCCAAAAACTGCAGATCTCACCAAATAACTCATTTTTTAAAATAAAACAGATTAATCTCTTCTTATTTTTCCCCTTCATTGTTCCAATAAAAGAATTGCCAATCTTTTTGGCAGTTCTCATTTACAAGAAAGGGACTCTCATGACAATCTCTTCTCTTTTTTAAACAAAAAAAGGCAAGTTTCTCACCTTTCTGCAGCATCTTTGGTTCATCACCTATGCCATTCATTTTCCAGACAGTGGAAGCCAAAAAGAGAAGCCATAAGCACATAACCCCTAACCCCATCCTGGGGCTTCCTGAGCAGGGAAGGTGGGATTGGGAGGGATTGCACAATGGCTCGTGTGCAGATGGAGGAGCAGGACCAGCCACAGAGCTGGGAGAGGTCTGGGGAGCATCTAGCTCTAATGTCCCATTACATCTCTCAGCGCTAGACACTTCTGAGGCATGGTGGTCACGCTGTGAGGTCTGGACAGGTCCGTGCAACGAGGACTCTGCTGAGGGTTAGTAAATACAGAGCAACTGTCAGAGCCAGAGCAGCTGGTTTTGTGGGATAATGCCTTAAAAGCAACATCACCCCTTCATGGTCACCCCCACAAGTCCTACCAACCTTGGCAGGAGTAGCGTAGACAGGGGCTGGGTGTTTCTGAGAGCCGTGGCATCACCATAACCCCACAAAGACTCTCTTCCCTCCTCCTTTCAGATTAGTCTCCTCTGCCAAAACTACACGAGGATTTCACTTTCTTTTGGCAGGGAAATTGGAGGACCTCTGCAGATCCCCTCATGCTGTGCTGGGAGAGGGGAGCGATGACTGATTGATCCAGATTTTTTCCCATCAAGCGCACCAGAGGAGGCACCAAAAGTATCCGTGTTCTGGAAGAAGGTTAATTACAGAAGCTCAGCTTGCACACAGTGGTCCCACCAGTCAGCGCAGGATAAGCAGCCTTGGGAGTATAAATTATTACAGATGATAAAGCAGAATTTCCCATTAAACAGCCTTGTACACATGTTCCTAAGATTGACTCCAGAGATGCCTGTCATCGGATGTCAAATAAGCAGCAACAAAAAATAGAGAATTAATTTCTCGCCCTTTTTTCTCACAAGCAAATGACACTTTCTCCCTTGTTTAAATTAACCAAACTATTTCAGATCCTGAGAAGACATGGCTACACAAGGGCCTGGGAATCCAAACTGGTGCCCGATCACCTCTGCTCAATCACAGCGGGCGGCGAGAGCTCCACCACTCCATCATATCTGCTGAAATGGGGTCTGGCTTTAGCCTGAGAAGTACAGATAAATTACAGGCGCCAATTGCTACAGTTTTTGTTGTGACTATCTCTTCTGCAAGCGGTGTATAAACAGGAAACCACGGCCACATGGCAGGGAACCAACTCAATACTGGCGAGTACCGATAGAAATCAGGTCATATTGGCATCCTTTGTTTACACACTGCATTGTTAACGCTGTTTATCCTTAGCGTCTTGGCTGCATATTTGGAAAATCTCCCACTTTTCCACCCACCTACCACTCTCCTGTCCCCCAAAACCCTGATACTGCAACCTCCTCACCAGCTCCTTCAGACCCAGACCTAAGATGGAACACATGCTTTTGAGATACAAACTGACTTCCTCCACTCTTCCTGTAAGTTTTCCCTCTGATACCTAGGAGACTGCTATTAGCTCCTGACCACAAGCAGGAATTTCTCTCCTACAGAGAAGCCAAATCTATTTTCAGCAGCTGACCTGCTGACATGCAGGTCCACAGCGCAAATCCGCAGCCTAACTGTGCATCACACAGCAAAGATCAGCTGTTTATCTCTACCTGGTAGTTTATTCCAAGCCTGGATTAATCGTACTGGAATGAGGAGTTTACATGCCTTATAAATTTCTTCACCTTTATTAACATCTGCACTACTGTTCTGTGTTTTTGCATCCACAGCTCATCTGTTTCCAAACAGTTTCCTCCCTGCTCCAGATACACCAGAAAAAAACAAGGTAGCGTTCCCACCATCAGCTCTGGAGACACCAGAAATAGATGACATGAGCAGACCCATGAATTCCTACATTCATGTTTGAGGGGTTGCTTTCCTCAGCTGAGCCCACAGCAGGTCACAGGCTTCTACCGGCGGTTCCTCCTTTCACATCACTTAGGCCTCAGAGGAGGAAGACTATTACAAAAGCCAACACTTTTGAGCTGACAGGACAAAAAGTTTTGAGTTTATAATCTTGTTATTCCACCCCCGTTTTCACCAGCTAAGGAGCTGCTTCTCCACCCCCACATTTCTGCTTGTCTCACGTTAAACTCTCAGTCTCTGCAATCTAATCCAATTCCCTTTTAAGCTCTGCCTCCATCAGGGGAGGTTTTTGTTTAACCACGCGGCATGAGGAGTTTAACCTTTACAGTGGGTTAGCTGTAAGCTGAATTCCTCCCTGCAAAGCATCCCATCTCCTCTGCTTTTACCACCAGTCAACCAGGCTCAACCTGGGAGATCAGCCCAGCCAGACCCTCTGCAGATGGGCAACACATTGGTACCCAAAGCCATCAAGTACAGGAGGAGGACCTACACCCAGTTGTTTGGCTCAGATTGGGGTCACAGAGCCCAGCCCTAAAGCTGCTGGGACTAAGCAGCTCAATGCCTCAGGGGATGGCAGGGTGAAGAAGAGGATGAAGGCTGGGAGGAATTTTTCCAGCCAGCAACCTACTAAAACTAGTGACCCGGGGCAGTAGGGAAATGCAGAGAAAGGCTTTGTTCAGGGGAATTAGTTCCTGCCTCCGGCTCTCTTTCCGCATGTATAACACCAGGACATCAGCTGGCTGCTGCACTGTGCCATGAATACCTTGCAGGCCTTCCTGGTGGGCTTTTAAACATGAAGAACCAGCAAGGTTTGGAAAGAGAGCACTAAGACCTTCAGCATTTAAAAAGATACAGGCGGTCTCATGCCTGAGGACCTAACAAGATGGGGAATACCCTACAGGTCCCTGCCAGCTCTAGGGTCCACCTCCCAGCGCTCCGTCTCCTGTGGCAAGAGGAGATTCTGGGTTGGGTGGTTCATGAGCCCAGCTGAACCTCCGCCTCAGATGCCTCCAGCAGCCTCAGCTCCTGCCTGCAGCCATCAAGGAAACAATATTCCCTCTGCTGGCTTTTTCTGCTCCCATTTTGCAGACCTCTAGCATCCCCTCCAGCCTGAGCAGCCCCAGCTTTTCCTGTCCTTCCTGGAAGGGCTCCACCTCCTCCATGCTTCCAGCTGCCCTTTGCTATACCTGCTCTACCTCCACTGCCTTCCTCAAGATAAAAAAACTCCTAAATAACCTTTATTACATCTGAGACGATGCAGTTTATGGCAAAGTCTTTCCAGTTCTCCTGGACAACCACACACAGTTAAAAACCTTGCAGCTGGTCAGAGCAGCCAGATGTTATCACCGCAAACTTCCTCAGCCCCACATTCCTTTGGTAAGGAACTCTGGCTTGAGTTGCAGCTGTAAGAGGGTCTGCTAAAGATGGAGGGTGGTTTTGGGCTCCTTCAAGGCCATGCTGGCAAGAGTAGCTCTGCAGATGCTCAGATATTCCAAGCTGCATCCCAGCGGAACCAGTGCGAACTGGGATGCTGGGCTCAACAAGTCTGTATTCAGCCACTACCCAGAGCATCCTGAAAGGCTGAGAAGGACCATGCCACTGTGAGGGGCAGGGCTTCATCCTGTCCTCAGCTTGCCTGTGGGATCTGAAAGGAATTTTTTCCTATTTCTCTGCCAGGCAGGAAAAAAACCCAAACACTTTGTTGTTGTTTATACTGGATGGGTTTAAAGTTTTCAATATTTGTTATATTTAGATGCCTTTCAGACCCAGATTCAGGGAAACATTATGCATGATCCTTGCTCTGTTTACCCTTCGCTTCATTCCCTTGCTTTTATTCTTCCTATTACTATTCCCCTTCCAACTTAGGCCACATTTCCCCGAGGACCGTGGCATGACCCCAGATTTCCCAGGGAAACCAGCACCTCTCAGCAGCACCAAGCAGTTTGGCAGCTCCAACCAGACCACCTCGGAACCACCTAAAGCAAAGCACATCCTCTCAGCAGAAGTTTTATTGCCAGCGATCTGCCAGGCACATCACCCTCTCCTGAATCACAGCCTAAATGACCCCCTGAAGTGGATAGTTCAACCCAAGATAAAGGCATCTATCCACTTGGGCATGATGCTCCGTCTAGGATCCCCCAGCCTGCCCTGGTTCCCCCCAAAAAGGGGCTCCCAAAGCCCACAGTGTTGCAGGACCGGGACCAACGTGGAGCACAACCCTGGCTCCTCCAGGGACTGAGAATTTCTGTTGCTCTTTCCCTTCTGATTTTCTTGAGGAGGAAAGGATGCTCACCAATCCTGCAGCGAAAGCGCTTGCAAGCAAAGCCCAGGCAGCAATATATTCTCATAAAACCTTCCCAAAGATGAGCATATGAATGATCATTTTATAGACAGGGTGGACAGTAGGGAAGTTTACACCTAGTGCCTATTTTCCAGTAAATCATTCCTTTCAATCCAGCTGAAAAAGCTTCATTTTCCTTTTTTAACTCACTCTCCACTGCGGTTTTCCAGAGCAGACGTGTGTTTTGGTGTGCTCTTCCTTCACCCCTCCCTTGCAGGCAAGGCAGGACAGAGTGTGTGATACCCGATCTCTCTGCTGTGCCCCGGCTAATGGAAAAAAGCTGCTCGCTTGGAGCTGCTCTGATTAATTCCATAATAATCTCTCTGATGGGGAGACTTTGACCTCCCCGCACAGGGTCCATTAAAACTGAACCTGGTAGATGGGTAGGGACAGGTATTATTCTCCCGATAGCCACGACTACGCACAGCAATGTGCTGTTTCTGCACCTCTTCCTCAGCCTAACTCCAAAGGCAGCCATGGGAACAGAAGCTTAGTTATTCATTTTTCAAGGTCTGGTCCAGAACCCAGCGTTTGCTTTAGCTCACAGATGCTGGCTGAGCTTCCGTGTGTGTTCGATTTGAAGAGCTCAGACTATCCGCCCGCTTAAAGCTGAGCTTGTGCAGAGCTGGGCGGAGAAGCAGGATGCAAAAAAGCACTCGGAGTTCCAGCTAGGCCTGACCTATCCCTTCTGGCCATGGGAAACCCAGGAAACAGATGTTTGGGGCTGGGATTTTTTCCTCCCAAAAATCTCTCTGATGTTTAATTCCCAGTTTACAGATTCGCTATTGGCGCGTACAGCACGAGGGAGAGCACGCCATCGGGTTTGCAGGGAGGTGAAGAAGGCACCTCAAAACTTCCCTCCTCTTTAAAAAGATGGCTTAAGAGCAGGTTTTGGATTTGTAAGTGAATGCATTTGAAAAACTGCCCCTTGCTATGATCTCCTTGGAAGTTTTTGCTGCCGGACGCATTTAAAGCGGCACCGTTACAGTCTGAATAGCTGAGCGGTGAGTGTTTACATCTTTCATTAGCCCAAATGATGTCACTGGGAAAAATAACCAGATGAGCTTCCAAGCACAAAAGTCCTTCTGCAGGTCTTATGTCTGACCAGTCGCCCGAAGATCACAGGATTATTTGGCTGGTGCGGTGGGGTTTTCCCCCCGCCCCTTCAAGCTTTCCACTGCTGGCAGTGATTGATATCAGACAAGGTTTTTCCTAGCAGGCGGTCATCACATTTGAAGGAGTCTCTGCTATGGCAAATGCAGCAAATTTTAAGCCCTCCCCACTTGCTCCATCCCCTGATTTCTTTCCTTGTGAAGGAGCCCACCTCGAAGCTGGCATAGAAATAGAAAGGTGCACGGCTGGTTTTACTGCATAACCCAGAGGGGAAAACTGGCTGCCTGAACTAAGAGCCACGGAACAAAGCCAGAGTGTTCAGACAGAAGAAAAACGATGTGCAGGAAATCTCTTAGGTGACCAAATATTTACTGCGCCAATGAAAAAAGTCCCCACTCAAAAAATACTTGAAGTTATCAGTCTTTTCCCCCAGTTTGTAAAGTCCTGGCTGGGTTTTTAAAGGTTCTTTTTCTGTTTTTTGTTTGTCTGGTTTTTAAGTATCAATAAAGCAATTGCCAGAAGTAACTCGGGGTCAGATAGAGCCTTGCCGCACCTTTCCATCAGGGCTGGAGGGAGCATGGAGCGGCTGCACAGAGGAGCGTTGGCAGGGTGGTGGGGTGCCTGCTCATCCTGGCCCCCACCACGCAGGGGGTTTCTTTCTACCATGTGAATTGATGAGGGTTGTTTTCCCAAGCATTAGAACAAGCCTGGGGTTGTAACACCCCTCCAGGAGAACACTGTTCAGGGTATGGAGTGACCAGCATCCACCTCTCCATGGTTCTTGGCTCCATTTAAAGGTCCCATGTGGATACAGATGTGCTTTAACCTCTGCAGCAAAGGCACTGAGTACCTGGCTTTTCAGGTAGCCCAGGATCACCCCTGCCATCGCTCAGGCTCCTCACGGCCCCGCCGGCACACAGCCCTACACCGACGCAGCAGCTGGGACGTGCATCCTTGAGGCACCTTTCCTCTTGTTTGGGGGTGGGAGAGGGCACGGGTGTTTTTCAGACCACGAATTCCTCACAGGCTGGACAGACTGTCCACAATTAAAACCTTTTTGCAGAGCACGAAAACCATTTTCTGCCAAACCCTGGGGCCCACAGATGCCAGCCCTACTCAGTGGGGCAGCGGAGCTGTGATGTTTCCTGTCCTCCCCTGGCTGGGGGTTGCTTTTTTTTTTGATGGCTTAACTCCAGAGACGACTGGAGTGACAGCCTTTATGTGCCATATTACACACATGGAGCTGAGCTGCCAGGGATCGAGCGAGCCAGGGGGACCCCGGAGCTAAACCCAAGTGTCCACGCGAACGACAGCGCTGCAGCAGCCGGATAAATTGCTGCCTGGCAGCCGCCTGCCTGCGTGCCCAGTGCCCCCCACGAAAGCTTTTGTCAGTCTGACACGCAGCAGGGAGGGGGACACACGTGAGCACAGGCAGCTGCCGCCACCCGCTGCCGCTCCGCCAAGGCCTGGAAACTACCTAAGTGTGTTTGGGCCCAGACAGCCAAAGGCGTGAAAAACAGGGGCTGTTTTTCTTTGCTGGCTGTTCCTGTCGGACAGCTGGTCAATGCTAACTCCTTCCCCTGACTCCACCCCCATGGGCTGGTGGCTGCCACAGGGGTACCTGGTCCCTGCCTGCTCCAGGATGCCCAAGAAGCGTTTCCTCCAGGATAGAGTACTGACTCTTCATCAGCCTTCACGATCCCAAAGCCATGGCACCTTGGGTCCTACAAAAGTGCCCAGACACCCATGACCTGGCTTCACCCCCACCCTGGACCAGACAAGCAGAGGGGTCCGGCTCAGCCAACTAAAATTCCTGGACCCAAAAAAGCAACTGCATCCCCCCAGGGCTGAAGCAGCTATGCCAGGAATGTTCCGGTGGGTTGCCAGCCAAAAACATGAACTCCTCCAGCGACACAGTCCTGGATAGTTTGAATTGGGTTCTTTACTTCTTCCATCACCATTTATTTTTTCTCCTTTTGATGCCTTGGCTTTGCTCCTTAGTAGTCCAAGCATGCACATCCCTTCTTTTTGGTTCCTATATGCCCGTGAGGGACTGGTATTTCCAGTGATCAAAGTGAGAATAAAACACAGTTCAAGAGCTTGCGTTGCTCAGCCCTCCTTTGCTCCTTGGCATGACTATAGGTATGGGACCTTACAGCCAAAGCCTCAGGAGCTTGGGAAAACATGGGATTTAGGCACCTAACTGAAATAGGAGGTGACAACAAAGCCAAATCCTTGGCCCTGAGAATCTGAGCTCAAAGCTGGGACCCTGAGTGCCATCCAGAGCAACTTCCCAGGGGGAATTCACATCAGCCCCATCACGACACCACATACAACTATGCCTTTGCTGTACGTCTCACCCAGCAGCGAGAGAGGAGACCGACTTAAGCTGATGTACAGATATGAGGATTAGCACCCTGATCACCCTCCACCCCAGACACAAATCAGCCCTGCCGGAGAGCAGCGCATTCCTGCTGCCTTCACTCCAACATAAAATCCTCCCCTAAGAGTTTCCATCCTCCAAAACCGCCACGTTTCAAAGCGATTCCTCCTGCCAGTGCCTCAGTTTGTAGAGTATGGAGTCTTGATGCCATTTAACAACCCCCTCCCCTTTTTCTTGACAATAATCTTAAGCCCCACTGCCACCCGCTGCCCAGCAGATGTGATTTGTCATCTTTTTCTCCTCTTCCTCCCCTTACCATTGCCACTACCAATCCCTCAAAGAGACTGAGTACAAATAATTCAGCCTCTACCACTTGGAGTGGATTTAATCAAAGGATTCATTGGGTTTCTACGGTGTGGGACACCTCATTAACCACTTCATACCTTAAAAAGTGGTTTTTACCCATTTCAGCAGCATCGCCGTGCACTTAACGCTGGTACCTGGCATTTGGCACCGGGGTTCCCCCTCCCAGGACAAGTTTTACTTTGGCAGGGAACAAAACAACAACAAGATTATTAAAATGATTTTTTTAAAAGGCAAAAAAAGAAAAAGCATTGCTGGGCTGAAAGGGCTTGGAGACCGGCAGGAGCGTATTCATCAGAAAGGAGATTAGAGCCTAATGAAATTTGTCTTTGTGCATGTGTCTGTTTCTCTCTCTCCTTTTTTTTTTTTTGGGGGGGGGCTGTCTTTGTAAAAAGGCAGGCTTATTAAAATTCAGGGAGAACCTCACACAAAAGACATTTCTTAGGGTCCAAAGGCACGCTTATTAATGCGGAGGTTTGCGATTCAAATCGTACAGAGCGTGCCAGTTTCAGGAGATTTTGGGTATTGTTTGGGGAGAAGAAAGCAAGCCTCACTGATCACTTTCTTTCCTCAGTTTAAATCACAGCAGCTGAAACAAGCAGGTGCTGCGATTCAGAGCCTGCAGAAAAGGGCAGGAGACAGGGTGGGGAGGGAAAAACCTCAACTCACTGGAAAAACTCATCTAACACTATGGGTTTTCACTGTTTCAGCTCCTTAAATTGCAGCGTGGCAGTGTTGTGCTCACACTCCTTGTTTCCTCCCTGAGGATGACAAGAAAGCACCAGGGAAGCATCACACGGGGACACAACCAGGAGGCAAAGCCTGCTTTTTACAGCAAGAGGTTGGCACCAACAAGCCAGGGATTTTAATCAAAGCCTTTTCCCATGTGGAAACCATCCCTGAGAACACCAAACTGCTGGCGTAGAGGAAATCAAGGGGATGTGGCTGAGATACTGGTGCAGAGCACAGCTCCTGATTCCATCCGTTCATTTCAAGGCGCATCAGGGTCAACAGCCTGCTGGGGCAAGCGCTCATGAATGCCAGTGGGCAGCACCTATAAGGATGGTTTACCTTAACAGAGTCTTAATGCTGGGAAAATATGGCACTACACACACAAGAGCTTTTGCTGAGGTCAGAGAGACAACGGCAACCCAGGCACGTTAGCATGGGCTCGGGGAAAAGGAGGGGTACAGATTTGCCCCTGTCCTAAGAAGGACCTTGGTACACCTGCAAGAAAATTTGCCTAGTCATTCACTCTTGGAAAAGCAAACTCAGGGGTGGGTTGTGTAGGGGTTGGGATTCCACCAAGTCCCCGCTCGCAAGGGGGGAAGACTTGAAAATCTCCACAGGCACTTTTAGCTCTTCCCATGACTTTCAACCCAAAGGGAAAGGTTCACATCTACCTTCTGGTTAGGAAATGTGCCCAAGGCTCCCGCTAACGAGTGTTCCTCCAGCATGATTTGTTTGCAGAGCCCTTGGGAGTGTTTACTCAAGAAGAGGAACAGTAGGAGTTTCCATTAACTAGCTTTTGACATTTTGACAAGAGAGTTGGGTCCACCCAGCTGGTTTTTTTTTCTTCCACGCTGCTTGCACGTTTCCACCTGCTACGCTATGAAAACCATGAGAAACATCTCATGTGTTTTCTTAGGAGATTTTTTTCCCTTCTGAGAAATCATGGGAACCCATCCCAAGCTGCCTCAGCTGAGAGAAGAGCATATGGAGGGTAAGCATCGAGGAGGACACAAATGAAGGGCAGATCAGCGAGCCCTGGGAACCAAAACACATCCCAGAGAGGCATGACTTCAAACTCCCTTGGTACTAATTTTTCTCTTTATAGTTGATCTAAGCTTACTACAACAAAAAACAGCACCGATGCCACAGATGATCTACCATGAGCTACCCCCCATTACTGAGTAATTCACATGAATTATGATGCTATCAAGTATCTGATGGCTGCGCATCACACAACAAGTAATGACAATAAAAGACCACATAAGCATGTCACTGGACATCACCCAACTTGTTCTGCAAAGCACCAGGGACAGGCACAGAATACACTCAGCAATGCCACCACATTAAGATAGAACTAAATTGTGGGTTATATTCACTTACACCTCCAGCCAAACTTCTGCCAGCATCTCCTTCACTTCTTGAAGGTGCAGGAATCAAGCAGACCATAACAAACACCTTCATTTTCTAACAAAACCCCAAAAAAACCCTGTCTTCAACCCCCATCGTTGCCAACCAATGGGTGAGGGAAGCAGAAAGCTGAGGCTGGGCTAAAATTGCTTAATAAGTTTGATTGTTTTCACCTTTGCTCAGAGGATATTTTAATGGAAATCAGATGCCCTGAGTCTGGGGGTAGGAGCTCAGCTCAAAGCAGCAAGAGCTTCTCCCCCTGAGGCTGGCGAGGGCTCAAGACCTCACAAAAGCTTTTATTGTTGTACTCTTCATATTGCAGCCTTGCTCAAGTGCCCCCCTTGAGCTGAGGCCCCCCAACTTGTACAAGGACATAGAAAGACACGTTCCCTGAGAGCCTGCATATAGGAAGCACATCGATAAATCAAAATTTATACAATAAGAGCATTAACAAAATGCCTGGGATAATTCATCTGTCATCATGCCAGATGCAGTAAAGGAGGGACCTCTTGGTTAGACCCATGGCCAGCAGTGAAAAAGATAGGCAAAGGAGCTCCAACGCTGAGAAGCATCTTTGACTTGCTTTCACACAGGTAAAAAGGAGGATCAGCTACCTGGCAAAAGCCATGTAACTTCTTGGGAGGCTGTTTCCCACCCCAAAGCGTGGAGAGCTTGGGGCATATGCCAAAGGATCAATGAAAAAAAAAAGAGGTTTTACAAATGGTGCATGATTTGCATAGGGCTTATCTGCTTTTTGAAGGTCATCTCTTCTAGGTTTTGTTCAGCACAACAGGTGGGAGGGGCTTTGTAAGAGTTAGTAGGATAGCAGAGGGCTCTGGACAGAAACGTGAGGACCACCAATACTGTGGCTGGTCCAAGTAATTCAGGCCCTGCTAAGTCCCTCTCCCACCAGGAAGGGCTACAGATGATAATGGTGAATGTCAGCCAATTTAAAATGGAGATAGATAGATAGATAGATAGACAGATAGATAGATATGGAAGAGGATGATGGAGATATTCCATATATATACGTACACACAGACCCATGCAACTCATTGCCACATTATAACTGATTTTAAGATTTTATCCATATTCAAAAAAAGGATGGATATTGATGGTAGGAGCTTAGTGGAATTTCTCCACGCTTCAAGGAGCACATCCAGCTCCCTCCACCCAGAGGCAGGAAGAAATGCTGTTTGTTAATCGCTGCCATAGGGATTATTTCCACCTTCTTCCTGAAGCTGCCAGCTGGTGGCTGTGGAAAGCCCAACTAGGTGGACCAGGACCACTTGACAGCCCTGACCAGACACACTTTTGGGTTGTTTTCAGGCTCCAAGCCCATCCCCAGCTCTGACTGCCCGCGTTAGCCAGCCCCGCAGCCCACCAGATGGTGCTCTCGGTATTAGTTAATATCGAGTTCATCTGCGCCTTTCCCTTCTGCTGAGAAACTCCAGCGCAGGTGGGGCGTGGAGACACACCACCAAGCACAAGGGATTTATGCACCTTCCTAGAGCACCACCCAGACTGTGTAGCTTCATCCCAGGCATAATGTGGTCCAAAACCGTGATTGTCAAGCATCTGGAGGTGATGGTAGGTTTGAGGTGCTAGCATGCACCTTCAAGCTCAAATGCAACGCGTGGGCTGTACCATGGTGCAGAGCCAAAACCATCAGAGATGGGAGAAGCACAGGTGATGGGGAACATTAGCATGTCCCAACACTCAGGACATCGTTCCACATGCCAGTGGACCGGGGTGAGCTCACTGGAAAGCCTCTGGCATGTCCTTTCTTGAAGGCCTCCTCAATGGGGCCAGTTTCTTGAGCTTTTCTGGAGTGATACCCCACAGCCAAGAGAGCTGTCTGGGATGTTGTGGACTTTGGTATTTCTGCTTGCTAGAGATATGAAAAAGCTTTCTATTTGAGGGCAAGTTGTAATAGCAGGGAGAGGTTGCACGAAGCCACTGAGGGATCTCCATCACCTAAAGTGATCAGCTTGCAACGACATCCACCAGCTGTGAGTTCTGATGAACTCTGAGGCCCCTTTCAACTTGTGTTTCTCCCTGATTTTCTACAAGAGCAATGTCTGCAGTTCCCCTGCCCTTTACAGACTGCAACGCTCACGATTACATCACGTCCGGAGTATCAGGTCGATGCCGTAGGGTTGATCCTGAGGCCGTTTCTTTGGCCCAGCAGGACAGACTGTTTCCCTTCTGTGTTTCCAGCTTAACGAGGCTTTCTTTAATTTCTCTTTAATATAACTTGGGGCAAAGGGGGAACATTTAATGCGCAGTTAAATAAAAACCAGAAAGCATACCATACTGGCTGACTTCCTAAACACTAAGTACATTTTCTACAGCCATCCATGGGGCATCAGCAATGAAATAAAGCCTCAAGCACAGAAGCAAACTGGCCACTAACTCTGTGGTTTTTTTGGGGTTTTCACCAGTAACGTATTTTTATCGCTGAGAAGCGATAAAAAGAAGGAAAGGGAGAGCATTAAAAGTTGCCTGCGTGGGTACGCGGGAGCGCTCTGACCGTTTAACGCCTGTAATGAGCTCTGCTGCCTCTGAGCAGAGCACAGGTAATAACAGATCATAAAGCGGGTTTACCACCCGAATTGCCAGTCTCTGAAGGTTACTAAAACCCCGTTCAAACGAGCGCGCTCAGAGCTGCCCTGGCCGTTCTGAAATCACCCCTTTCTTAATGGTTTAGTGGAAACCTCTGTTGGTCCCCTCAGTGTAATGGGTGAAAACCAGGAGTACCACAAATGGAGCCAACCTGGTCTTGTCCAGGAGAAGAGTCTGGCCAACAACACTTCAGTTTGTCTGATGATGCTTTTTTGTTTCCTTCACCCAGAGCTGCCCCAACAGCTCGTGGACTCGTTTTATGAAAACTGCTTATCCAGCATCTCCACATTGGATAGTGTTAATCCAAGACTGGGATGTGTCCTTCATGGATCATGCCTGGTAAACCCCGCAGGGCTCAGGGCCCCTTCCCTGGTGGCAAGAGCCACCTCTATGTCCCAAGGGCTGAACCTCCCCCTGGCAAAGGGAGCGAACCCCTTGGAGCAGGCTGCACAGAGGCTTTGGGGATAAACAGCCCCCCCACTTCCCTCTTTCCCCCTGCAGGAAGCTGCACAGAAGAGCCGTGGGTTGGTTATCTATAGTGGAAAAAGTTTCTTTTAGGAGATGCAGTGGTGCTGGAAACGTCTCTGACAGCCTTTATCACACAAACCCTCTGGTTACACTCCCTTCCCAGACCAAAAGGCTGTGAGAAGGGATAAGCAACACTTTGTAAAAGAGAAAAAACCTCCAACACACGTGCTGCTGTGGTTTCAGTGCCATGATTTGCTGCTCTTCCAAGGGACATGGAGAGCATTCACTTCCCAGCTGACCTTCCCTTGTCCCACTGAGCCAACATCCCTAGCACAAACATCTCCTTCGAACCTCCACCAAGACTAGAAAGTCCTTTTCCTGCTAAGCCTGGATGAGAATTTCTCCTCTGTGACCCAGCCACTGAGAGAGAAGGATTTGGCGGGTGTCCTGGCACGGGCATGGATGTTGCAGACTGCTTTGGGGTATCTCTGCTCCCTCACAGAGGGGCAGGACACATCGTCACCCAAGGAAAAGCAGCATCACTGCGGCAAAGTCAGTGCATGGGTATTTTGCTTTGAAATTTGGCCCCCAAGAATGGAGCAGCAAAATGTTGGGGATGCAGTGGCTTAGTTGTGAGGTGCATGAAGCTCTTTGAAGACTTATTAATAATGTTAGAAACCAAAATAGACCCACGTGGAGCAATCCATCTTTGGTCTTGCATTAGAAGACAGGCAGGAGAGCTACATGGTCTTATGACAGGCAGTATCTGGCCTGAGGGAAAGTGTGAAACTAGTCAAGAACGAGATGTTAAAAGCACCGAGAGGTCAGTGAGATTAAAGGCTTGACTTGGACTTGCCCTGAAGGGTGATTCCCAGGGCCTTGGACACCCTCTGCAGCATCCTGTAGTGCCCTCGATGCAGGGCAGGGTCTGTGCAAGAACCATTTCACCTTCCAGAGAACCAAACTCCATCTTGTGCACGTGACTTTTCAGTTGCAGCCACAAAGAAAAATAGGAGGGGGAGGGAAAAAAGGGGGGAAAAAAATGGAGCTGGATTTCAATTGTTCATTTAGTGCTTTGATTTCTCCCCATTTTCCTTGCCTTTGTCTGTGTGGGAATGTGCATTTGTGGGAACACAGAATATGTTTTAATGTTTTCTGCAGTTGTTTAGCGGGTCCCCTTCTGAAGCCTTATGGACCACCATGGGCTGAGAAACTGGGATGGAAGATCCAGAGAGACAGCCTCGTGCAAATCCAGTGTCATCCCTTTGAAGTCCTTGGGGCTTCCACGGCAGCCAGAAGTAATTAGTGAGAGAAAAGGATTGAGAGAGCCGTGCTGGCTCGCCGTCAGCACTTCCCGCTGACTTTGAATAAAGCAGAACTGAGCCAATACCGAGCACTGTTGGAATTATGACACCAAACATCCAACCTATTTTCAAGCATGCCATGGGGCTGAGATGGCTCTCTGCAGCGGGGCTCACGCCGTTGACCTCACAACACTTTAGTACCAAAAACTGCTTAGCCAAAATCCAGCATGCTGTGGATGAACTAGGCTGACTGCCACTTCCACACCACCATCCCCTTCAAGCCAGGGTGGCCGTAGGTTCTGATGCCCTTAGGAGATCAAATTCAAGGAAGAGCAGCACAAACAAAAGTTACTGAGTGACTTTACACAGTTCCCAGACTTTGCAGAGAAAGTCAGCGCTGGAAAATCAAAACGCTCCTTCTTTCCTGGTTAAATGTCTCAGTACGTCGAGTGGTCCCTCTGCCATGGGGTGCTTGGCCTCAGCAGCCAGGACCGCTCCTCTTTCTCACTTCATGTGACAGCTCCTGACACATGATTTGCTGGTTCTGCTTGCCATTTTCTCTGCTTCTTTATAAAGCCAAGTGGGTAAAATTGAAAACACTTGCCTGCTGCTCACCACACCAACTCTCCTGTGCCTTACCCATAAATGGATGCTCCCCACAGTTGGAGATATCACCTTCCCAAAGATCCTTCACATGCCTGGGAAAAATCTCTCCTCCACCACTGAACTAAAATCAGGTCTGCAGGATGCCTGGAGGAGATTACTTTGGGGTTTTTATAGAAGAAAAGCAGGGAAGGAATTTTAAATTTTCAGCCTGGAAAGTAGAAAATACTCTTCTTGCTTCTTCCCCTCTCTAGGCATGACATGGAGAAGCACATTCCTCTACACAAGGTTGCCCAGGGCCCCAGCCAACCTGGCCTTGAACACTTCCAGGGACGGGGCATCCACCACCTCTCTGGGCAGCTTGTTCCAGCACCTCACTACTCTCTCTGTAAAAAAACTTCCCCCTCATATCTAATTTAAACCTTCCTTTCTTTAGTTTTAATCCATTCCCCCTTGTCCTGCCAGTGTCTGCCCTTTAAAAAAGTTGAATCCCCTCCTGTCTTTCTTCTCTCTTGCTTCTTCCACCCCTTTCTCCCCCTCATCATCACTTAGCTAGGTTACTATTTTCCATGGCAAAGACTATGGGGGCATCACTGAGGTTAGAAGGGATCTCAGGATGTCTTTAGTTCAATCTCTTGCTCCAAGTAGGGTCAGCCTCAAAACTGGAGCCCAAGCTTTGCATGGGGTTATCAATTCTGCATTACGAAGAGGAGCAGAGATGTGACAGCAAGCCATGCTTGGGGCAAACTGCTAAAATCCCCAGAGCAGTTTTCCAACAGTAAATTCCGATTCATCCAAAATAAATCGACAGGTGGAGAACTTTTGATTTTGAAGGAGTTACACAGGAAAACCCCAGAAACATTTATGTTTGAAACCAAGAGCTTCATTTTTACTTTTTCCTGTTGGCTACTCAAGCCTTTTCTGACGTTCTGACCCCTCATGTCACTTTACCTGGTGTTTAGACTGAAGATAAATGGTCCGTTACGGTAAGGTCGCTCCCGTGTTTCTGAAGCTACATCTCAGGAGATCTTCCTCCTTAGTGAAGAGACCTTGGACTTTTCTTCCTGATCTAGAAAGCAAGCAAGGAGAAGAACATCAGAAATTTTTTCATCCCATGCAATAGGAATTTGACTTTCCAGACAGCTTTCATTGCTGTCAAGAAGGGTGGATGTCTGAGGCAGCTCATGAAAGCTTTGAAAGTTCATACAAAGGGCCTAAGCTGGCAACACGTCCCCTCAATCCTCGCATCGACTGCCAATATCCTGTGGATGGGATTTTTTCAGGGTCCCCTCAAAGAACTGAATATATAGCTCCCAAGACGCCTGAGGTCTCTGGCTCTTGCTAGGCTCCTTTTGAAGAGTCCTAGCCCCTTCTTTGTTGTTGTTGTTGTTTTGGGTATTTTTTTGTACCATTCTGCTTTAGATAACCATCGTGGGCCTCTCGCTCACGAGCAGCATTGTTCAGTGTGTCACCTCCCACCAAGAGGAGCGAAGAAGGGGAGGAAAAAAAGCCACATGAAGATATTAAAACAAGGAACTGGAATGTCTACAAACTGCTCGGAGAGTTTATTCTTCATTCACATATCCCTATTTACTATAAAAATGGCTATTTATGACATTGTAAGCAATCACTCTTGGTTTCTGCTTAGCCTCAGATGGATGCTTGGCCCATATGTCTCGTGCTGTACTGAAGTAGGATGGGAAAAAAAAAGTAAGAGAGAGGGTGTAGAAATGAACAGACCTTTTTGGATGGCCACATCTGGTCCCCATGTGTAAGCCCAGCCTCTTGGAAAGCCTGCTGACAGAGAAAAACCCCATGCTGTGGTTCTGGACAAGCTTCTTTTATAGATATATCATATATATATGCATACCTACCAATTTTATATATGTGTGTAAATATATATGCACACAGATATTGAACAAGAAAGAGCTTTCAATAATTTTTTTCCCCTATCACGCTGTTAGGTGGTGAGAGGTTGGGGAGCAGAGAGGAATTCTGAATTCCCCCAGCTTGGCAGGGAAGGACCTGGGACAGAATGCAGGAGGACTGATGTGAGGCATTGGATTAGGTTGATGTGAACTTTCTAACCTAACGCAGGTTCTGGGGATGGGCAAGACATAAACCCTTTACCATCTCTGCTCACCTAGAAAGGAGATACCTGAAGATGACTACTTCATCCTGAAAACCACCACCATTATTTATGCACCACCTCCTTCAACTCGAGATCTCCAATTCACCAATAGTTTTCCCCATATTTGCTTTTCAGCCACCTCAGTCTCATCAGCTGGGGAAATCCACGCTACCAGCCACAAGCCCGTTTCTTTAAGGCCACTTTAACACACTTTTCTTCAGACCAGAAGCTTCTCCTTTCCCCATCTCCATGGTAGCATTGGTGTCTTCTTTCCTTAGCACCCCAGGACCCCAGCCTTGACTGTGACAGAACAAATAATGCTGCTGGGATGTTATGGCTGATCAGCAGGACATCTTTAACCCATTATTAATTTGGACAAGAAACAAAATAAGCAGGAACAAAACCAACTTGTCTCCTCGCTCCAAACATCCACCTCCCAAGGAACCCAAGCCCAATAGGGTATTAAGGAGAGAGCAAGCCACGGACGCACGAGCACTGCCGGTGCTTTGCTGAACCAGGGCCAAGAGAGCCTCCTTCTACTAATCTGGTCAAAGGAGAGATCACCACTGGTTCTGAAATGCACTTCGATGGGATAAACCAGAGCGTGGAACGGGCATGTAAAGAGTATTTCCCCTTGGCAACACCGTGTGTTTGTTCACCTCAAGGCCAAAAGGCATTCACATGTTTCTGTAAATTGGAATTTTTGTGGCAGTCCAGGGAGGGGAGCAGGATAAAGCATTTCTTTCTCTTTCTGTTTTCACGTTGGAGATGAGAGTCTGATGTCCCTGCATCTTTCCGAACCCTTGTCCTCAAGAGACCTTCTGCATGGCCCCATCCAGTGACCCATGCAGCAGAGAGAATTAATCTGCCCTGCCATGCAAACACACACAGCAAAACCCAGTAAGCCGGCCCAGAGTCAGCAATTACATTTGGAAGAGCACTTCAAGCACTAAGCCAAGTGATCTCAAGTGATGGAGCAGCCCCCAGGGCAGATGACTCAGGAGCTATTTACACTCACGCTACCAAAAAATATTTCTTCTCATTCCCCAGTTTTCCACATGCCATGGCTTGGAGGGGGCTCATGGCCCTCCCCCGTGCCACAAATCCTCAACCCCAGACTCCCATTTCCCCAACAGAACATACTGGGTGCCTACTACCCTGGGAGATTATATTTTTTTGGTGGGACAGGGATTTCATAGCCCAGCTGCTGCCCCTTTGCAAAGGCAGGGATCTCACCCTTCTCCTGTTTTCCAAACCCAAAGTGGGATGGGTGGAAACGTGCGCCAGCTCTTTGAGATCCCAGAGACAAAATGATGCACATGGAGACTCTCACCTGGGAAAGAGGATGGGCAGAGAGTAGAAGGGGGGCTGGCAGATGGAAAATAGGGGGAAATAAATACAAGTATTGAATTGGTGGAAAACTCTACAAAGCACCTCCTAGTTCCTTCCACAGCCAATGATGACAAGACTTTGTTCCCCACCCATCCCACATTAGCTGGGATTTTTATTCATCACAGGCTGCCCTTGAATTGCACTGCAATGTCTTGGGGTGGGATCCCTGGAAGACCAGGTCTGAGCGGGCTCGTGTGCGATGCACCCAACAACTTGCCCCAACGCAGTGATGCTTGCCTTATGTTCTCATGTGCCGAAGGGCCGGCCAGCCTGCCTGCAAGGCATTTTCTTCATCCCTGACAGCTCTTTCACACTTCTGAGCTAGTCTGCTATGGAAACTGGGTCAGGGATTCACGTCGGCAAGGATGCAGGCTTATCCGTCATCTATTGTTTTGGGAGAAAAAGTGCAGAGTGCTGCACATGGGACATAACAGCCCCATGCAGCACTACAGGCTTGGGGGGACTGGCTGGAGAGCTGTCAGGCAGAGAAGGACCTGGGGGTGTTGGGTGACTGCTGGCTGAACATGAGCCAGCAGTGTGCCCAGGAAGGCCAATGACATCCTGGCTTGTATCAAAAATAGTGTGGCCAGGAGGTCTGGGGAGGTGATTGTGCCCCTGTTCTCAGCACTGGTGAGGCTGCACCTTGAGTGCTGTGTCCAGTTCTGGGCTCCTCAGCATAAGAAGGACATGGAGGTCCTGGAGCGTGTCTAGAGAAGGGCAACCAGGCTGGGGAAGAGGCTGGAGGGCAAATCCTCTGAGGAGCGGCTGAGGGAGCTGGGGCTGTTCAGCCTGGAGAAGAGGAGGCTGAGGGGAGACCTTATCACTGCCTACAGTTACCTGACAGGAGGGTGCAGAGAGGTGGGTGATGGTCTCTTCAGCCAGGTGACAGGAGATGGGACAAGGGGCAATGGCCTCAAGCTGTGCCAGGGCAGGGTCAGAGCAGATGTTAGGAAAGAATTCTTCACTGACAGAGTTGTCAGGGCCTGGAACAGGCTGCCCAGGGAGGGGGCTGAGTCACCATTCCTGGATGTGTTTAAAAAAAGGGTAGAAGAGGTGCTCAGGGATATGGTTTATCACAGGACAGGAACGGTTGGACTTGATGATCTTAAAGGTCTTTTCCAACCTGGTGATTCTGTGATTCTGAGAACCCAGTTCACAGTACCTCTTTGTGCCATATTGGAGCAAAACAGCCCGGGACTGATAACTGGCCTGCTCTTCTCTGCTGGGAAAAAACAGATTGTCACATCTTCCTGTGAAAAGCTGCCACATTGAGGCCCCGATTTAAAGCAGAAAATGTTTTTTCCCCTGATTTTTTTAAAGGACCCAGTGATGGTCTTTCAGTAAGACAATGATAAACACCGTCAAAGCCTCAACTATTTGCATTAGAAGCTGCCATTTGCTGTAGAAACAAATAAAACTATCCCAGAACATTCTCAGAGCCTATATGTTCCTCCTAGCAAACCCCAGGATGGTTTTTAAGATTTTCTTGAGGTTTTACAACTCAAATCATTCTAGTCTGAAATATTGTATTTCTGCAACATCGACTGATATCAAACAGGCTGTTTAAAGAAGCCTGCTCACACTCATTAAATGAGCACATGTATTAATTGCAGCTGCCTTTTTCCAGGGACAAGAAGATGGATTCACAAGGACATTAAATCCAACATTTCCTGAGTGTTTGCTCTTTCTTTGTACTACAGAACACCAAGTAAATAACTGCATAGGGTTTTTTTTTCAGTCAAGTTATCCAAGCATTACATTTTCTTTTCTTTAGATCAAGCCATAACTCTTGCAGTGGGGCGTGGGGGAATTTCTGTGGCTAAAAATGAAATGAGAACCAGGGTTTGAATAATAAATGGACCTTATATCCTTTGGATGGATGCTGTGGACCCTCTGGTTGGGAGTGGAGGGCTTCTTCTTCCAGAGTTTGTAAGAGGTGGGTTCTGTTCATATGCAAATTTCTTTGCATTTGCATGTGTTCTTTGAAAAAAAAATCCACTTTTCTCTAGCAGTAAATTTGACTTGGATGAAAGAAGAAGCAATTGGATTATGCAGAACATACATAGGAGTTGAAAAGATGTCAGATCCCCCTTCCCTTGACTCTATGCTATGCACAAATCTGGAAATCAGCGACTTGCAAGATAGAGATTCCTGGGGATCATCCAAAACAAAAGTCATTTTCACATTATAAGCTCACTGAAACTAGAGTTGCAAATCCAACCCTCTTAAAAACCGAGCCATGGTTTGGATGGGACACATGGATTCTGGATCAGTTGACTCCCATTTGATGTGGGAACCCAAATCAGACTAGTTTCATTGTACCATTTCAGATGCGGCTTGAAAAACTCATGCAAGTGACAGAATGGCTTCAAGTCTTGGTTCAAGCCAAGAAGCATGAGTACCACTAGCAAAGGCTGTCAGCATCAAGTCTAGGACCATTTTTCAATGAAGTTAAGAGCCTTTCTGAAACCTAATTCCCAACCAAATTCCCAACCATGGCAGCTCTCCATAGCAATCTTGGAAACATGGTTTTGGAGTCAAGTATTTCTTTCATTAGTCACTGCCGTTAATGTTCCTGTCTACTTTGCAAATAGCAAAACATTTCTCGTTTGCAAACTGAGCAGATTTTAATTACTACCATAACTTTGCCTGTTAGAGCCAACCATAGTCATCAGATAATGAGGGTGATTGCTCTGAGTAACATACCCCCAAATACACAAGCCTGGGCATCATCTCAAAAAACAAACCTGAAACACTATTTAGAGCATTAATGCAAAGGAAAATTTACTTTGGATTCTCCTTTCCAGTTCTGGGGATCAAGTAGTTGGTTTCAGAGGCCAACTTTATGGGGTTCAACAAGGCCAAGGGCTGGGTCCTGCACTTTGGTCACAATAACCCCAGGCAACGCTACAGGCTTGGAGCAGAGTGGCTGGAGAGCTCCCTGGAGGAGAAGGACCTGGGGGTGCCAGTGGATGGCTGGCTGAACATGAGCCAGCAGTGTGCCTGGGTGGCCAAGAAGGCCAAGGGCATCCTGGCCTGTGTCAGGAATACTGTGACCAACAGGAGTACAGAAGTGATAGTTCCATTATACTCAGCTCTGGTGAGGCTGCACCTCAAGTGGCGTGTCCTGTTTCTGGGCCCTCCCTACCAGAAGGCCATTGAGATGCTGGAGCATGTCCAAGAGAAGGACAGCAAAGCTGGTGAAGGGGCTGGAGCAACAAGTCCTGTGAGGAGCAGTTCAGGGAACTGGGGGTGTTTAGCCTTAAGAAAAGGAGGCTGGGAGGAGACCTTATCGCTCTCCACAACTACCTGCAAGGAGGGTGTAGAGAGGTGGGGGTCAGTCTCTTCTCTCAGGTAACAAGCCAACAGATGAGAAGAAATTGTTTCAAGTTGCACCAGGGGAGATTTAGGTCAGATATCAGGAAGAATTTCTTTACTGAAAGGGCTGTCAGGCACTGGAACAGGCTGCCCAGGGAGGTGGTGGAGTCACCAACCCTGGAGGTATTTAAAAGGTGTGTAGATGAAGTGCTTAAGGACATGATCTAGAGGTGGGCGAGGCAGGGTTAGGCTGTGGTTGGACTCAATGATCTTAAAGGTCTCTTACAACCTAAGCGACTCTATATCCTTAGGGGCTGCCTACATATAACCCCTATACCTCTCTTTCCTCCATCCCTAGCCCCTCTATCTGTGCAAGGAGGGCTTTTGCCAAATAATACTTTTAGCTGTATCTGCAGGACAAGGCACGCAAAGATACGGGCCATTCAAATAAAGATTGGAAATCATTTCCTTACAGGCAGGAGTTATCCCCATTTGTCTTCCTTTCCTTTTGATTATACAGCTCAGATTGGGGATAGTCAGGAAATTACATCGTCTTCAGAAGAATAACCAAAAAAATAATTATAAAAATAAGAAGAAAATTGAGGAATATCAAGGAAAAGCAACTTTTTTCTCATTTCCTGCCAAAACCAATCCCCACAACTTTTTTTGATGTTTCAAAGGCTCGGTTACATTTCTTTCTTCTTTTTCTGTTTTGGAAAGCTTTACCATAACAAATACCACTTTGCACATGGTCCTTCTTTTTAAACAAAACATGGGTCACTCTAAGAACATGGATACATTTCCTTCCAACTTAGTATTTCAGATTGAAGATGGAGCCACCAAAAGCCAACATCTACCCCATGACTTGGAGTAGGACAGCGTTGAGAGGACTAAACTCAGCTCTTTGTGCTTATGACCAGAGGGAAGAATTATTTGGCTTTTATAAGAAACTTTTTATCCCTGAAACTTTTTGGTGAACTGACCTAGAGAAAAGCACTTTTATCACTGCTCTGTGTGACCTATGATTTTTCTAGCTTGAAAAGTGAGCTGAGCATCCCCTGAGCAAAGGCAAGGCAATACAGTATGAAAAGAAAAGAGAATCCACCGTGAAGCACGTGCCTAAACACATAGTTCTGGTCAGTCAGCCAGCACAGACAAACCAACCTGGTGTTTTACCTCTGCTCCTGGCAAAACTCGGTGGGGAAGAGGGAGAGAGGAGAAGTGTCTGACTGGTGGAAATAAAACACAGCTGAATTATTTGCTTCCAGTATTAGATTAGCCACATGATGGGAACAACGGGACCAGGTGCTTAAAATACTTGCATCAAAATGATTTGCACCCAGCTTTTGTAAGAAGATGTTATATGACAGAACTGGGGCTGTTCAGCCTTGAGAAAAGAGACTGAGAGGGGATCTGATCAATGGTTATCAGTATCTGAAGTGTGGGACACAGGGGGACATGGCCAGCCTCTTCTCAGTGTCTGTGGGGACAGGACAAGGGGCAAGGGCTGCAAGTTGGAGCACAGGGAGTTCCACACCAATCTGGGGAAGAACTTCTTCCCACTGAGGGTGAGGGAGCCCTGGGACAGGCTGCCCAGGGGGTGTGGAGTCTCCTTCTCTGGAGAGATTCCAGCCCCGTCTGGATGCCGACCTGTGTGACCTGTCCTAGGGACCCTGCTTTGGCAGGGGGTTGGACCTGATGATCTCATGAGGTCCCTTCCAACCCCTACGATTCTGTGATAGGCTATACACCACACTCAGTTTAACTCCAACCAGAATGGTCTCAGCGCTTTACTCCTATGTGTCACTTTTCTTTCATAACCCATCAGCTGCGTGCTCCTGCAAACAAGCTCCCCACCCCACCCAGGGAAAGCGAAACGAGGGCAGCGAGCTGTCAGCACCGAGCTGTCAGCACCGAGCTGGCAGAGGAATAAATCTCCTTTACGGAGATAATCAGATCAGTCCCATGGGACAATACCCAGCCAAGGGCGGCACACGCGAGGCTGGCTGCGCACCGGGGGAGCCAGCAGCAGCAGGGACTGGAAACACAGCACGGCTCGTGCACAGCACCCATTCATGTTTTGGCAGGGGAGCAGAGCTCGGGATAATTCCCTGATGGGACTAAGCACAGCTTTTGCCTCCAGACATTTACCCAGGCAGAAAGCATTTGCTTACATCCCTGTTTGCTTCCAGCCTTAGATACACGCACTGTCACGCCACAGATTAATTCCTGATGCACGGCTGGCAAAGGGGAGGCTTTTACCCCCTCCCTCCAAAAAAAACATTAAACCCCCTCTTATGGAGGCTGGACACACCACCAGCAACAAAACCTGTGAAAGTGTATCTGAAATTTCTGGTGACTTGATGACTTTTCCATGAATTTCTCTGGCACAATCTGTGCCTCCCTTTAGGGAAAGGTACTGCTTTCATTGCAGGCTGCTGTGGGGGGTGCAGAGCGGGCTCAGCCTGCTCCTGGCTGGCCAGAAGAACAGGAGAGAACAGCTCCCCAACTTTCTGATCAACTTTCCTGGCTTAAGATTTTGCAGCTGTCCTACACTTGAAAAACACACACCCAAAACCTTTGGCGTTGCTGCTGGAAGGGAATGCGGTCTGAGCATCCTGGACCCATGGAAGAGGGATGCCTCATCTCACAGCTTATCTAAAACCCATGGGTAATCCCATGTGCTGTGGCTTTGACTAATGTTTTTTGGTGTTTTCCTGTAAAAGTAACACTCTTGGCTATGTGTTTATCGTTGCCTTAGGAGAGACAGGCTTTGCTGGGTGTCCAGGATTGATGGGGGATGCAGTTGGCTGGAGGAGACTGGCTCACAGCTAAGGTGTCTTCCCCAGCAGGTTCCTCTCTGCAAAGTATTCCTGGTCATTGGGGTTCCG
This sequence comes from Hypotaenidia okinawae, assembly GCA_027925045.1. Taxonomy (NCBI): domain Eukaryota; kingdom Metazoa; phylum Chordata; class Aves; order Gruiformes; family Rallidae; genus Hypotaenidia; species Hypotaenidia okinawae. Next base: position 4,289,326 of record BSDF01000007.1, read on the forward strand.
GTGGGATGTGTGGTCATCACTTGTGTCTGGGGAAATGAGTGACTACAAGATCCTTCCTTGCCAGGCCAGCGAATGCCAGCCATACTGAGGAAGAGATGCTGCACCCCACTGACCAAACAGCCCCTCCCCTGAGAAGCTCTTGGTTGATTAGGGGAATCAACTGGTTCAAAGGGCAGACAACGGCAGGACAAGGGGGATGGAGTGAAGCTAAAGGAAGGAAGGTTTAGATTAGATATTATGGGGAAGTTTTTTACAGAGAGAGTTGTGAGGGGCTGGAATGGGCTGCCCAGAGAGGGGGTGGGTGCCCCATCCCTGGGGGTGTTCAAGGCCAGGTTGGATGGGGCCCTGGCCAACCTTGTGTAGCTCCAGGCCTGGAGGTTGGTGGCCCTGCCTGTGGCAGGGGGGTTGAAACTCTGTGATCCTTGGGGTCCCTTCCAACCCAGACCATCCTATAATTCTATGATTCATATTAAATATCCCTCCCCAGGGAACACTCATTGCACATGTATCTTATAGCAACAAGCAGAAAAGTTGTTGGCATGCAAGTGCCTAAGACAGGCTGGAGAAAGCTGACATACTTACAAAACATCCTTTCCCCCTCCTCCCTTCCCTACTTCAAGCATTTGATTTAATATTATATATTAATATAAATATTATGCAATATTCCACCCCTCCCTTCAAGTAGCATCAAGCGTCCTGTAAAATATATGAGCTGGTAGATAGCATTGATTTCTTGACCTTCTCTGCACCACTCACTATTTCATAAACTCTGCCAAGGCACCTCTTACTCTGCTCCTCACTAAATTAAACATCTCTAATCTGTTTAACCCCTTCCCTCCTCCCGCTGAGAACTTTCCAAGCTCCTCATTGTCTACTTCTTCCCTTTGCTGGTCACGCACATCAACACCCACAGCACCAACGCACTTGGCAGCCTCAATGTAAGTCCTAGGCTGGGGTGGAGGGGGTGTCATGGACTTCGCAAGAAGGATGGGTCTTGTCAACCCCTCAGGCCCCAACAGCTGCTCTGTCAAAAGCATTCACCCAAGCAGCATCCCTGTAGCTGAGGGAAAATAACATTTTCCTCTTCCACACCGATTTTCACTGGTTTTCCACTAAGAAAACAAATCCTTTGTAATGAATAAAAAGAAACCAAAGGCAAAAGGATGTTGCTTTTCTCACAAATCCCCCTTCCCACTTTTCGGGTGGGAAGAGGGAAAAATCATACGGGAGGTGGATGGAAAATAAGGGGAAAGTGCTACTTAGAATAATACTTTTTCCACATGAAAAACCAAAGAACAAAAGCCCGACTTAATCACAAAGAGCTGAATTGCCATGCCTCTCCTGGGGTCACCTCATCCCTCTAAGCCTCTCACCCTGCAGTGACCCAGACATTTGCACGCCTGCTCACGCTGCAGCCTTTGGGCTTTCCTACATACCTTTGGGTGGTACGATGCTTTAAACCAAAAAGGCAGAGGTCACACATGGAGGAAGGGGAGGAAAGAGCGAATTGGATCCTTCTGAAGATAAATACTGCCTTGTGGAAACTCAGATGGCTGTAAGCCTTTCACAGCTCGTTCCTCCAGAGCAAATGAGCTGGTGGTCTCCATCCAACAATGGGCAAACATCCAACCTGCAGACCTGCTGTCCCAAGACGATGGCAGCTGCTCAATGTCCTAGCAGCACCTGTTGGATAGGGAGAGCACCTGGAGATGGGACACATGCACAAGTTCTCATGAGCCATTAGGGAGGGGAGAGGAGGTCAGTGTTACTTCGGCGATCCACAGTAGCCCACAGCATGGTGAAGATGGTCACGTGGATGCAAAGCAAAACAGCTGGTTTTCTTTAAAGGATAACAGGAATAACCAAGAGAAGTGCACGCAGAAGAAATTAAGGACCAAATCTAAAACCAGACAGGATCTAATCAGTCCAGGTTCAATTCTGATGTCACATCCAGTTGGCCTTCATCCTACGATGGGGCATGCAACTCAATCAAGTTGACCCTCCAGCACATCAGTGGGGTGGACTGCCCCACTTCAGACAAGGCAACACCCCCAAGATCACCCCACCAGCAGACGTGCCTGTGTTACCTATGTCTCTGGGCACAAACTGTGATAGCTGCTGCCTCCATCCATGAGGCACCACCAAACAACCGGAGTGACTTTTCCAACCTGTCACCAATCTGTTCCTCGGTGTATGAGGATTTCCATAACTTCTCACCCATCTGGAGATTTTATTTTTCCCCTCTTTTTCAATTACATGTTTCATTAACCCTCTGCACCTCCTGATTTGACAATGACTAGCTGAGGTTTCCAGACTGAAGAAATGAAGAAGGAAGCAACCCAACGATCTGTTACCATTTACAGCTGCCACGGGATGATGCAAAACTTAATCAGTTGTTTGTGATATGCTTTCAGTAGCAGGGGAAAAAAAGGTGGGAAAACATCAATCCCTCACTGAAGATAATTTCCACCCCATCTCCCCCTCAATTCTCTTGTAAAGAAATGCCTGGGGAAATGGAAGTCCTTGAAGTGTGTCCCACTGATGATGACTAAGTTCTCTGCTAGAGATGGCTCCTAAACCCCCAGCAATGTTGTTGCTGCTGAGCCATCACATCAGTCACACGCAGCCCCACTGCAGGCCAAAGACTCACCCGGGAGGGCCAGAAGATCCCCCTCTGACTTTGCCCAGCAGGTAAGCACTAGCTGCAGTGAGCTCTCAGCAAGACATGGTGTTATTTGTATCAGAGACCATGGTCTGAATTCAACCCCTTCAGTCCTCCCCTCAGTTTGCCTTAAGTTCAGAAGTTGTCTTTGATCAGGTCGTGACAGATGGCACTTGGATGAGCTTTCTGAGGACAAAGACATCAGGACCATTTCTGACAAGACCAGTCCAGTGAGGGATTTGTTGACCTGATGCAATCTTGCTGGGACCAGAACAACAGATGGATACCGACCTCTGAACAAGACAGCCCCTCTGCTGAACCGTACGAGAAATGGCTTCAGCTCACCAGCAGCCATCACCTCTGTCCCAACAGCATTAGAGGAATTCAACTAGTCCCACACTTGGGCATTCCTCCCTGATAATACCTCTCCACTCCCCAACTCAACAGCCCACGTTAATTGTGTACGACGTCTTAAAGACCACCCAGCTTGAGCTGCAAAGCATTCAGCGATGGATAAAAATAACAATTGCATTGAGTGAGGCTACACTCCTTGCCAAAAAGATTAGCAGTGGGAAAATTCCTCCTTTAGGGAGCTTTGCAGCCAAGGACCGGCCCATAGGGTTCATGACCGACAGCATGCCCCACGTACGGTTAACAGCTATAGGGAAAACGTGGGAAGCATTATGAGTCTGGTGACTTCCTCTAAATCTTGCTTTTGTCCTCAACTCCTAAAAGGGAGAGCGTGGTCAGGTCAGTGATCCCAGCAGGATGGTAGGCAACTTGCACGGAGGTTCATTCATCAAAGACTTTATAGGGGAAGCTGGTGACGGTATGGGAAGGCTGTACCAACTGAAGCATCATCTTTCTCCCCAGCCCACTTTTTTGTTGAAAACAAGACAGTCCAAATAGAGGGCATGACAGAAGTAGGAAGAATCACCCCATTCATTTGCCAGTTTTCCACCGAGCATCTCCAGGGACGGGTCCATCAGTAGGCACCCCAATGTGCCAGTGAAGAGTGCACTGTATAACAAAGAGCCGTAAAAAGGCAGGAGCCAAGCTATGGGTTAAAGAGAAAAATATTCCCTGAGGGTGGAAGATGAACACACACACACAAACACACCTCCCTCAAGTATTTTTATCTTTTCAGAAATGCAAGGAAAGGGAAAAATGGTCAAAACTTTTGTTAGATACAAGTGAATTAACCCACCACTGTGCTGAGAGAGGTAACCTTTCCAGGCACTACAGCAGTGCACCACAATCTTATCCAGGCTCTGAGAATGTGAATTAGGGACCTGGCACCACTGTGCTAGCTTCAAATATTTGGAAATCCATTAAAAATCCTCCTCTTCCTTGGAAATCTCAAAGTCAAGGACTGTTGAGTCCAGCCTGTTTAGAGAAGGTGTCCGAAGGATTTGGTTGTTCTGATGTTTGTAACTTTAAGGATCATGTCAGAAGAAGGATTTGGGGTAGACACCAAGAAGCTTGTCCTCTTCACAGCCATTAAGGTTTGTGGGGCTTAAAGGATACATCCATTCTCCAACATTTGCTCTCAAACTAATTTAGGAAGGTCTATTCATATGGTCTTACAGCTGGTTTTGCTGGAAAGAACACTCCACCATGATGCAGAGAATTGTATTTGTCTGACTGCCTTTCATCCTTTAAATTAATCCAAAAGTTACCTAGCTAATTTGGATATTTCAGAATGCAGCATGAACATCACCTTTATGTTACATTTAAAAAAAAAAAAAAACCAACCAAAACCCAAACACATCACATCAGAAGCACATCAGGGTCTGGCAGGTCAATTAGTTTAAGATGCAGAAGCAAGAAGAACTATGCAAGGATTTTTGTTTGCTTTTGATAGGATGAGGGGGAATGGCCTCAAGCTGCACCAGGACAGGTTCAGATCAGACATTAGGAAAAAGTTCTTCACCCAAAGGGTTATTGGGCACTGGCACAGGCTGCCCAGGGAGGGGGTTGAGTCACCAACCCTGGGTGTGTTTAACAGAGGGGTAGATGAGGTGCTCAGGGATATGGTTTAGTAGTCAACAGGTACAGTTGGACTTGATGATCTCAAAGGTCTTTTCCAAACTGGTGATTCTCTGATTCTGTGATAACAAGTGTTCTCTTCCCCCATCTCCAGCCAGGTTCTACCCATTGCTAAAAAGCAGCACACTGTGTGAAGGAACAGTAAATCACTGGGTCAGAAAAGCAGGCAACAGTAATACTTAATCATTAAAACCATTTCTTTGAATCTCAGAAGATTAGGAATTTGCCAGAAATTCTCCCAATCATGTTAAGAATTGCATAGGATGATCACGGTGTCTAGATAACCACAACAAAGAGAGGCCTCTAAACACCTTCCAAATCAATTAACAAGTCCATCCACCCCTTTCCCCTCAAAGCCTTTATCTAAGAGTCCCAGGGCCTGGCTTTTCCTGCTTCTGATTGATTTTATTTAATCACAGAGCTTGTTAGCCTCCTGAATAAATTGTTAACCACGCTGATTTAATGGGGCTGGTGCTTGACCTCCTTTGGATACCACGCATGGGATTCAGTGAGGGTGCCACCCAGCCAGATGTTTCCAGTGCCTTTTGACAAGAAATGTGTCTTCTCTTTTATTGCACACCCTGGCAAGAGAGCCCATGTGGAATGTAAACTCTGCGTGCAGAGATATATATTTTCTCTCACTGTTTATAAACACATGGAGCTCAGTTCTTACCCGACCAGGGTTATATGAGCCCAGAATTTATCAACGTTGAAGAACATACTCCTGATTTATACTGAAGTGAGCGAGCAAATTGTTTGCAGGAGAAAAAAAAAAATATAAAATATATTATGGAAGGAACTGCCACTTTGCATATAGGTTTGAACACACATACAACACAATATTTAGACTATTTGCAATAAACAAACTTGTCTCAATACCCACAGGAGCAAACCTCAGATCCAGAGGGGAAGCCAGGGAAAAAAAGTACCCTCCTCTTCCCCAGCAGGAAGCGAGGCTGCTCAGATGTGAAAAATGCCCTTGGCAACGCCTCCATCTGGCATCTGCTTTGACTTCTCCAAGCCAGCCCTCAATTCTTCTTTGCTAAAAGAACGGGGCCATGGCGTCACGAACCATACGCCCACAGACTTACAGAGGTGTTCCTGGCTTCTCACCAGCTTGTTCTTGCTCATCTGTAGCTCCAAGCTTCCTTTCCTTGCTGCTCCTCCTGCCTTGGTGTGCTCCATTCCATGTTTGCTGCCCCACAGGTTCCCCAGGCTGGTCCTGAGAGCCACCAAAGGCCGATAGCTAGGCTAGGTCTACCTTCTCCCACCCAACTGTTGGGCCAGCCTTCAATACTTGCAAAACCACCCTGAGATTCTACTGGAAGGCATGCAGTTTCTGTTCATGGGCTAAAAAGCACAAAAACCCAGAATCCATTAATGTGATTGTTGGCAAGCATATGGATGAGGTAACGAGGATGATTAGCATCAGGTGTCCTTAGAAGACACTGGAGAAGCCACTGACTTTTGGAGGTCAAAAAAGATCACGATGCTTGCAAGCTCTGATAATGATGCATTTTCTGGCCCCAGTACTGCTGTTATTGTTGAAACAACACGAACGTACTGGTAATGGAACAACTCGTGCTATATATAAATATGTTTACACCCACACATGTTTATAGATGCACACACACAGACACACACACATATAGGAAGGGATAGACAAATATCTGTCCTTCACAAGCAAACAGTTTTAGGGAACTGCAGGACACAAGCAAGGATTTTGTTTAGACAACAGTTTCCCCTCTTCCTCCCCCCAAGAGGAGATCTCTAACATCTGCCACCCATCATCCTCCAGCCAAGCCCAAGCGGTCGAGAGCACAAACCAGGCGCCGCACAGAAGAGTCATGCTTTGGTAGGGTTGTCACTTGATTTTGGGTGGGTGAGCAGCACCAACTTCTACCTGCCGGGGCTGTGGAGGTCCATCAGGACACTGCTCCTCTGCCATGTTGATTTGAAGGATCAGGGGTGCCTCTCACAACCAAAAGAAGCCAGAGGGAGGTTTAATCATCAACATTGGATCTTTTTCCTCTCTGGCCTCAGGCTCCATTTCATGACTGTATCTGGATATAGCTGAGATGCTTCACTCTTTTTATCCCTTTTTTTTAAAAATATCCTTATGGAGGGAATCTAGGATCGTCAAGCTTAATAAAGCTCAGCATGCTTAGAGAAGCAGAGGAGGGCAGAAAAAGGGTAAACAAACATACATATAGAAATACAGATAAAATCCCAGAAGGCAGAGGGAGGAAAAGCCGTATCACAGCGAAGGAGCCCAGTTAGCACAGGACAGGGCTGCACACATGGCCAGGAGCAGGGGAAGGCTGAAACATGCAGCTCCCAAGAGAAAGTACAACCACATGTCAGGACAGGAACTCTGCGGGAGAAGGTGGGGAAAAAAAACCCACCCCACTGCTTTAATGGTGGGACTGAGTCAAATTGGTTTGTGAAAGAACATGGAGAGGGGCTCTGTGGCCCAGGGACCTGTCTTGAGCTCTGACTCAGGCCCAGAGAAGCCCTGAAGCCAAATTCACACTGGAGCACCCACCACCTCTGCACTCAAGGGATGTCTCCTGGAGCAGCATGAATGCAAGGCCCCCCACATCCCTTGTGCCAGGGCCCCTGGTCCATTCATTCATCATTTGCCAGGCAGCATGCAAAAAGCACCCAATGGGCAGCACCCAGCAGAGCTTTTTGACGTTTACAGGATCCTAACACTGGAAGAGTTGGGTGGCTCCTTGTAAACTGACTGCTCAAGGCTACTGATAGCAAGGGGATGCAGTACTGAAGGGGTTCAGCGTAGGGGGGATGTAGGCAGAAGCACCACCTCAGCTAAGCCTTTCTCCCTGGAGATAGGTACAGGTGACTTGCCCAGGGCAGCAACAGTCTGAACATATCTGATGGCTTCTGGTGACACACAACCAACAGGAAGAATGGATGGCCACCAGCCAGAGGGAGAGGGCCACCACCAGAAGCAAAGATTACATTAGCAAAGGTGACTACACGTTGCGCCCTGTGAAACAAAGAGCTATCACAGCTCAACTTCAAGCCCAACTGCTCCTTTGGGAGATTCAGTGGCAGGAAAAGACTGATAACAAACATCTTCCTCTGCTCTGGGATATTCCTTTAGGCAGGTGGTGCCAAGCCACATGGAAGCACACCCTTCCTTCACATCAAGCCATGGGGGCAGCCTCCAGCGCAGCCACTCAGAAATCCCAATCCAAACCATACACGCTTAGCAAATTCCTATCATAAATGTCTGGCAGCTTAGCTTACACTGGGCTTTGGGAGAATGAGAGCTTATTCCCAAGAATAAAAACCAAATGAGACCTCCTTCTTCCTTCCGTTACCCCTCTGAGGGGGTTGGGCTTTCTCCTGTGCCAGGCTGTCTGGAAGCACATGATGGGACAAAGATGTGAAGTTATAAAAAAAAAAAAACCAAACCAAAAAACCCAAACCAAAAAACCCCAAACAAACCCCCAAAGAAGCCCCCAACAACACTATCTGCACTGATAATATCCCTTTGCAACTGAATCTCTTGGTTCTGGCCCAAGACCTATCTTTCTTTTAGCCCGAGAGAAGCATCGTGCTGAAGTTGTGCTGGGTGGTCTATGAAAAGCCCAGACCAGAAGATGACCTAAACAAACACAGTAAGCTGCTGTCACAGCCATATCTGCCTTTTAAGACCTGTTATTCTTTAGCACATTCTTACAGCTCTTTCTTTGCCCAGAAAGGACAGATAAATTATCCCACGGTACATTAGGATGCGCCATGAGTCCCTGACATCAAATATAGGCATCAGGGACAGGGCAGACGCTGCAGTCCGTGGGTTATTTTGCAGGATGTTTGCTCTCACAAGCTAGCCAGACTCATGTAGAACTATCAGGGTGTAGCTTGCTGCAGCAAGCTGTGCTCAGGGACACTGCCAAAGCACCCCCAGAGAGGTGGCGAGAGCGAACTTGCTGTGAAAGCCAGCTAGAAAGCTTCTGCAGGAGAAGTTTTCCGACTTAAAAAGCATAAAATCAAAATCCATCCCTGGATAATATCCCTTTTGTTTAAGGGGGAAAGCAGGCCTGAAAAAGCAAAGGGCTTTTTTTTTTCTGCTGGAAAATGTGAATAGCCGAGCCCTGGGAGATTGCTGAACTCACTTTCCACAGCCATCAGGAGGAAGGTGAAGCTGAAATACTCCATCCAGGAAAGACCCTCGGGAAAACAAAACCTATTTGTTCCCTGCCAATTCTCCTCCTCTTTATTAGCCAGAAGGGACCTTCTTCATGCAATCCTCCATGTAGGCACCAGGATCCTTTATTTTTTTTCTCTACTCTGCTCCACCTGTCACCAGTTTACACAGCCAGGCACAAAACCCTTTCCCTGCCGGCATGTTCAGCCCCAATTCTGTGCCAAGCAAAGACCCCTTTCCTCCAGGTCCCACAGAGATTGTGAATGAGACCACCCTTCCCCGTTTAATCAGCACAACTCTCCTCATTCAAACCCTCTGACCACGCCGCAGCAATAGCGGAGAGGGGTAAAAGAGCCAGAACAACACAATTAGCTCCTCCAAGCTCAAGAAAAGCCCTTGCAGGGGGTGGGTCAGGAGCTGCAGAGCATTAAGACACCCAGCCACTGGAGACATGCCCACGTTTTGAGCACTAGACGCAAGGTTTTAGGATATTTTCCCCGCAGGATGAAACAAACAGTGCCACACAAATAAACAGCAGCTACAAATAAACCCATCGATAAAATAAATCTCTTCCCAGACCAGCTCAAGGTGGAGCTGGAGATGATCCTCTCCCAGTCAAAGCATGGGGCATGGGAGAAGACGCTGACTCTTGGACAAAGTCAAGCATCACATGGATGCTGTTAAGATAAATCTCTTGCCTGTGAGGCTAAACATGTCTCCCCTGAGGATGGACCTCTTGTCCCCCAGCCCCTCCCAAAGACCGGGTGCCAATAGGAAGAAGAAAAGCAAGGAGGAGGATCAGGGACTGCTGCAAACACAAAAGGATTTGTCCCCATGCACTAGAGGTCCTACCTTGGCTCCACTCCCTTTTGAAGCCAGCAGGAACTTACCAGCAAGGCAAGTAGAGCCAGGATGAATTAAAAAAGAAATAAGAATGGAAAACTTCCATGTTTTTGTAAAGGCAGTACATCATTAGGTTGTCTCCAGCTACCTCCCAAACCTGAGAGCCTGGAAAGAACAGGGGAGAGGAAGAAGCCAGCCACACACAAGTTGATATGAAACCTGGACTCAGCCACTGTATTTCTGTGCATCGTAGGGTGTAACACATCACTACAAAGACAGGAAACCAACCAGCAAGGATGATACTGGAAACCATGAAAACAGACATATTTTTCCATGTTTTGCCTTGAAAGTGGTGGGAGGACTTCCCACTCCAGGATGGCAAAGAACAGCCAGCTGCTGACAAAGCCACCGTCCAGTGAACGCGAGGATTAATAAAGAAAACAAAATATAACCTGCTCAAGAATCAAGTTCTGGGTTGGGCAGCCTAAGAGTTTGATAAAGCAGGCTAGAAGAGACAGTCCATACAGACCCATTCATAAAAGAAGGGGCTCCCTGGAACCATTTGGCCTCAAGATCCATATTCCACCTTAAAACTCTACCCATGGGAGGAAGAAAGCCAAAACCAGAATGCTCTCTGCATTTTTTGAGGTTGATCCTCAGAAACAGAACATAAAAACCCTAAAAACACCCCCTTCTTGAAACATCCCCAGGTACCTACTCATGTGTTACAGAGTGCTGATACCTAGTGATCATGATGGAGACAGTCTTGCTTCTGGACCAGGGAGGGAACAAGGAATCCAACAGCTGCTTCTCCAGGTTCTGGCACCCACGTGCATGACAGCTAAGCATTAAATAAGTCTTCCCAGGTGTCATGTAGACAAGATGCTCCTGTGTAGTTCTTCCCACAAACAAAAGTTGCTACGCTGTTTTCAAAGCATCAGCTATGACATTTGGGGGGAGCAGAACAGGAGAGAGGCAAATGAAAAGGAATTGAGATACAATGAAATGATATCAAAAATAAAGCCCCAAAAGCACAAGAAAAACATTCTCCAAGCAGGCTGTACAACCCCCCCCCACCCCCTTCCTGGCTCCTGCTGGTTTCACCAGGTGCACACATTTATCACAAATGGGGGCTGGTGAAGGACAGGTCCACACCTCCCTTTTCCTGCTTTGATTTGTAAATCCTCCCCTTTCCTTTCTCCAGGCAGAACAAATCCCACATTTCCAGTCTCTAACTGCCTGCTTTCCACTACTCTACCTCCACTGTGCTCCACCATGCTCTTCCTCAGATGCAGAGGAAAGAAGCACCGTCAGTGCTCAAGACCCAGGAGCTGTATTTATTGGCAGAGCTGCATTTACCAGCAAAAGGCACTCCAGGCTTGTTCTCATCACCCTCCTCTGGGAGGCTGAAGGTCCTGAAGCACCTGGCCCAAACACCCAGGGCCATTGCCTACTAACAAGCATCTCTTGACCAGCCCCCCAACCTAGATCTTAGGTACCGCAAGGACCCAACCCAGAAAAGCCTCTTTTCTGGTGGGTTTTGGGTCTGTACAGATTCCTCTCATTTCTAACAGATCCTCAGATCCCAACACAGCAATATCCCTGGTCTCCATGCCACGCTCAGGCTAACCTTGCATATGTTGTGGAGCCTTCCTATATGCAGTTGATCAGACTCACCACAGGCTGGGCCATAAAGAAGATGACCTCCACCATGTCAGGGCTTTCTGTGTGGCTCCTGAGGCATGGATGTTTGCTTTCCATAGCTAATTATTAACTCCAGTGGGGAAAAAGTGAGGTATAACTCACCTGAGACAGCAGGAGACATGAAGAGCAAGCAGCAAGCTCATCTGATGTTCTCAGTAGCCCCATATGAATGTAAAGAGCCATAAAATCATCATCAGCCTCCTCCTCCCTTGCTATCCCCCCATTGCCGGACTCGCTCTGCCTCAACACCTGTCCTATGGCTTCTCCTGCATCAGCTCCACCCTGTTGGTACGATAAAGTCGCACCTTGCTCAGCCCCACCACCCCCTTTGAAGGGGCAGCCCCATGCAGGCCATGCCAGGCAGAACTGCAGGCAAAGAACCTTCCCTTGGGGTAGCAACTAGGGGAAACTGAGGCACAGGAGGTGACATGACTGTTTCAGCTCATCCAGCTGGCACAGAATCCATCTCCCCAGAGCTATGGTCCAACCTGAGCTCCGCAAGAGTTGTCACCTGAAGCTACCCAGAGTGAACATCCCACGAGCGGACTGCGCCCCGATCAAGCCGTGATGACTCCTCTTTGGCAGTTCTTCCTGCAGGGAGGACTGCTTGGATTTTGCAATTTCTACAAAGCTCAGAGAGGCTCCAAACTTCTATGCCAGATTTAAGGGAAAAGAGAGGTATTTTAAAGGTTAGGAGGGAGACAAAAGAGTAACACTGAGAGAGCTCTTTATCAGCATTTGACGTAGGGATGTGTCAGAATGATTTGGCTTCCCAGCAGCAAAGTGCCTGTTGACTCAACATGAGCCAGCAGTGGCTCTTGCAGCTCGGAAGGACAATGGTATCCTGGGCTCCATCACAAGAGGGGTGGCCAGCAGGGACAGGGAGGGGATTGTCCCTCTCTGCTCTGCCCTCAGGAGGCCCCAGCTGGAGTCCTGTGTCCAGAGCTGGGGGCCCCAATACAAGAAAGATGTGGGACTGTTGGAGAGGGCTCAGAGGAGCCACAAAGATGATCAGAGGGCTGGAGCACCTACCCTACAAAGAAAGGCTGAGAGAGCTGGGCTTGTTCAGCCTGGAGAAGAGAAGGCTGTGGGGGGACCTCATTGCAGCCTTCCAGTGCCTGAAGGGAGCAGAGACACAGGAGGGGAATCAGCTTATTCAAAGGGCAGAGACTGGCAGGAGAAGGGGGATGGAGTGAAGCTAAAGGAAGGAAGGTTTAGATTTGATATTAGGGGGAAGTTCTTTGCAGAGAGAGTGGTGAGGGGCTGGAATGGGCTGCCCAGAGAGGGGGTGGATGCCCCATCCCTGGGGGTGTTCAAGGCCAGGTTGGCTGGGGCCCTGGGCAACCTTGTGTAGCTCCAGGCCTGGAGGTTGGTGGCCCTGCCTGTGTCAGGGGGTTGGAGCTCTGTGATCCTTGGGGTCCCTTCCAACCCAGACCATTCTATGATTCTATGAAAGGGAACCACATGTTTGGCTAGTACTGGGACATACTTTCAGAGGGAAAAAGTCTTCTCCTTTAGATACCCACACCAGAGCCTTATTCCATCCATTTTTGAGAAGAAGGCAGAGAGTTTTGTAAGCATGGGTTGTCACCTGGACCAGGCTGGAAGATACCACTGCAGCCCAAACATCAGCCACTTCCTGCTTCCTCATGCAGGGAATCATCTGTTCTGCATCCTTAGGGATTAAAATTTTCATTCCCTGGGTGACACCTCTTGCCTGGCTCCTGGTTGGTGGGGTTCAGTTTGCACCACAGCACGCTCCCTTCCCTAACTGAGGGTCCGAAGGTCCATGCACACATGTCAACCCCTGAATCACATCCCCCTTAGGACATGGGGAGTTAATAGAGGGTGTTTTCCAGGGCATCCCTGCAAAGGGGACTGGAGGGTCCCTGTGTGATCTGGGCAGCAGCAGGCACGGCTCAATGCAGAGAGGTTTAATGTAGGCAATCTGCATTTCATCTGGGAGAAAGGTGAAAAGCTAAACATCTCCCCCTCGGGAGACAGCTACAGAGCCCTGGAATTCCTGTTTATGAAACCGCAATCAGGGCAAGCGCAAATTAGGTAGAGTCAGTCAAGAGTAGGAAATTGCCATCAGAATGATTATTTTTTTTTCCCCCCCCTCTAAAAAATGCAAAACAAAAAAATAAAAATAAAAGAGCCAAAGCAATTTAAACCCGCTCTGGCTGCTGAGCTTTCACAAAAGCTTTCCAAGATGGCATTTCTATGTTGCATGTCACCACGGAAGACACCCGAGACGTAGCGAATCCCCCCCCCGTTAATTTGAATTATGCCACGAACCAGATGTGCTCCTCGGTGCGTGGAGAACCCTTTTTTACACCCCCCCCCTTCAACGTCAAAACGACACGGCTGCCACGTCCCGTCGGCTCTCGTTACCCCACCGCGTCATCTGACGGGGCATAACAAGTCATGACACCCTCGTGTATCACCGGGAGCAGCAGTAGCAACTCTACTCAAGTCGGGAAGAGTAGCTGCAGCACCGTTGTGTTGTAGGGGCACTTCTGATGAGAAGCTGGGGCTACTGTCTTGAAGGTGTTTGGGGAAGGAGAGATTCCCCCTTTCCGCACCAATTAAGACAGCGGGCGTGCAGGAATGAAGGTGGAATTAATCGGCGAGTCGTATGGAATTTCACCCTCTGGGCTCCGCTCCCAACTTGTGGGAAACGGCACAGATTTAATCAGAAGCTTTTGGAAAGCAGAAAGAAATCATTAGAAACACCCAGCCTGGCCTCCTGCCTTAAAGCAGGTTGGGTCATTCCCTCCCCCCCCAAAATTCCTGCCTCATGTTCGATAACCCAGGGCTGAGGAGGAATCTGCCATTGCATGATGGATATATCCCTGAGATAAAGATGGGGAAAAAAATTGGACCAGATCCTTTGGCTCTCTATTCCAACAGTTAAATCACTCTCATCTTAAAATGTGCTAATCTAACACCCACTCTATGACTTCAGCTTTACCTGGTTGGGTCTTCTCCTGCGCAGTTGAGGACATCTATACAGCCAGAGCTTGGTGATGTGCAGGTAGCTAATCCAGGCAGGAGATTTGCGGGGCCATGAGCGCAGGGGACATTTTCCAAGTGCTCCACTGAGCTAAAAGCAGCACTGTTCCCTCCTACAACGTCCTCCTCCAGGATCTTTCTACCTCCGAGCACTGGCTCAAGGGTCTCAACACACCTCACTGCCATCAACCATACTTCTCTGCTATCTTTCTCCTGGATGTCCTTAGAGCACAGGTAATGAACATTTTGTGCTTGGTTGTTTTGCCTTGTCTGTGCAGCATGTTTCGAACCTTCTCTGTGCCTCCAGATACCCTCACACCAACTGTAACATCAAATTTCTCCTTCCCACTCTTGCCACGCTGCATATAGATAACCATGACCATGGAGAAACATGCCCTTTGGCATGACCAAAGGGTGATTTATCCAATCCTCCTGCACTGTAGAGCCCCTGCATGAGCCTGTATCTCTCCATTTCTGCTATTGCCTTGACTTCAACTAACCCCAAAGTATAATAAAGGTACGTTTGCACACCCATACTTGCAGGGCACCAACGAACAGGGCCACGTCTGATTCTCCCTTTAGGGAAGTTACTGTAAGAAGAGCTCAGTACTGAGCTGTAAGGTAAATTTTCCAGATGCAAGGCATTCTCTGCATCACATTTTGGGGAGGGAGGAAGGGGAGGGAAGTCCAATTTTACAGCACTTCTGGTAAAGGAATGCAGAGAATGTGTCATAAACACTTCCCCCATCAAATAGGTGGTAAATTGAGCCATGAATGTTTGAAACACTGTGTTTCAGAGAACTCGTGGGGATGGGTTGGAGTTAGGAGGCTCTTTCAGCCAAATTGGGCATTCTTTCCATCCCTCAATTTCTTTTTGTTATATCTGAGATGAGGAAGTTTTTTCTCTGCCTGACATGCTATGCTGCTCAGTTACTCATAGGAAGGCTACCAGAATTGGTGAGCGAGATGAAAACCATGCCTATAACTAGACACAAACATATGTGTGTATGAATATAGATAATATATATTACATATCTTTATATATATATATATAAAATATATATATATATATATAAATACATATATATATAAAAAGATATGTTTTATATATATTATATATATATATGGTCACTGGCTTCTCCAGCAAATCAGAGCCCAAATGCTGCCCAGGGGCTGCACTGGAGACCCCCTTCCTGCCTGTCAGATAGAAGACGGGTGCTTTCTCACCTTCAGAAGATCTTTATCCAGGAACAGGCAAACAAACCAACCACCCCAGCAACCTTTCTTCCCCTAGTGAAAATATTTTAACCATCCCAGATGAAAGAGCCAAGCCTGACAAGGCATTACATGTGCTTTTCATGAATATTTTTTTGCAGGAGGCGGTTTCTGGACCGACTCAAGGAATGCACTTAGCACGCTGTTTCCCCTATATAAAAACACTGAATTAGCATTTCTCCCTGCGATTCTCAGCATGATATTGCTACGCACAGAACAATACAGGATAAGTAAAAACCCATTAAAAGGCTCTCATAAAATTGCACAGTGCTTGGCTTTCTTTTGCTAATCCCCTTGACTTCATCGGTCGTTCCGGCTGCTGATAGGAATGGGGGTCTCCCCCACAGCGCTCTGACGCTTATCGAGAATCTCTGCTTTCCAAGATGCAAGTGGAATTGGTGGCCATCAGCCAGCTGAAAACAACAATCCCAAAAAGTATCTGGAGATAGGTTCCTTGCTCCGTTTGAGTCGTTATCGGGCAAGAGGAAGACAGGACATTCCTTTGGCCCTGGGCAAGCAGACCAAACAAGAGCAAGGCAGCGTTAACAAGGGGAACCATAAGCATTTTTTTGCCTTTATGAGAGGCTGAAGAACGTCAGCTGGGAGACGACCATCAGGGGCCGTCCTATTATTCCTTAAGAGCATTCTAATTCACAACCGGTTCTGTTCCTCCTTAATACCTGATGTCTAATTTATGGGACAATGTTTCTTTAAGACTGGCATTAAACCACAGAAGTAACAGTCTAGGGTTAAGAAGGTTAGGCATTATGTCCAGATTAGAATTACCAGATGACCTGAAGCGGGGGTTATATTAATAAAATGCCTTAATTAAAAAATACAGGTCTGAACCAGTTTAAGCTCCAAACCTCCGGTTATATTCACTAATTAGAAGGCTTGGACAGATGCCTCAGAGTGATGGATGAGCTGTATCTGCCTCATGGCATCATGTGAAGAGATGGAACCCCATTCCCCAAGCAAAACTGCACCAGTTTTCTTCAGTTCAACTCACCTCTCTTTTTTTTCCTTTTTTTTTTTAATTTAATCTTTTCCCAGAAAAATTAACAGGCCCCAGGAGTTCAGGAACCAGAAATCAGCAGGGCACTAACTCCTCTTGGTTGAACTTCAACTCATGCGCTGAAGCCACGCCAGCTGTTTTCTCAAGAAAAGCAGAGAGATCCTGTAGTTTACCACACTATGAACCCGAAAGCTCTTATATAGGAGTCAAGAGATGTATTTTGCTTCCTTTACCCAAGTGTTTCATACCCTGGAGGATGCCCTATGCCTCTGCAGGATGTTCTCACGGTCACCAGCCTTGCTCTGACAGCAAAAGGAAAGGTTGGCTACGAGAGAGACCACAAGCAACTACATCTAAAGGGCATGGAATTGAGCAACCAAGAGGCAGGTGTTGAAGTTCAGTCCCATTGAACATCATCTGGTTTTCACCAGACAGCAGGAGAAGACACAATGCTGACCACCTCCACCCCATTAATAGATGTGCATACAGATGCCCTGCCTGGTTCAGATGCAGTAAGGAGCTTGTAGCCAAGGATGTAGGTTTTATCATCACCTCCTTGGGGCCACCACACACATCCAAGACCCACACCAGATTTGCCAAAGGCAGCTTTTGGCCCTATGTAACCCTACACTCCAAACACAGAAGATTTCACTGTGTGGTTGCAGGTGAAACCAAACCTCTCCTCCCCAGCACCATCATAATTCCTTGTTGGAGGAGAGCAAACCCTCCCCACAAACCTCACCAGTGCAGTCCTGCTTGAAATGCTCACCTGCCTTTTGGACAAAACAGCTTTTTCACTCAAAACCTTTGAATTTATGAGAAAAAAAAATTTCATTTGTAAGAAAGAATTGGAGAAGGCCATGTGAAATGTCAGGAGACAGGACGAGGAGCTAAGCAAATCTGCTCTGGGAGGTGAGACACCTACAACACTGGCAAGAAGAGACAAATCAGGTGGTCACCAGGGTCTGTCCTAAGAGCTGTGGGTTCTCCCTTTCACATTAAAAAATCAGATGCCAAGTTCTTTGAATAGCTCACATGGTTCATTTGTTTATCTGCTGCCCTGAGTAGAGATATTGGCATAGAGCTTGTAATTCCTTCGAGAAAACAATTTGATAGGAAAAGTCACAAATAGGAGGAGGCCTTCCAATTTGGGGGCGTGAGGAGGGGGAAAAGCATTTCCTCACAGAAAAAGGTTAATTATTCAGTTATTTCAGCTTGCAAGCAAATTTAGCAAGTGTTCAGTAGATATTTCAGATTAAATGGGAAAGGGATCTGTCACAGCAACGACTGATTTGCTTGGTATTAGTTCTGCTGTGCTCTGTCAGTGTGTTTCTTCATTAAAGGATGCTATTACTGTCCTCCTGATTCATTTACATAATGAAAACAGATGAGCTGCCTGGTGAGACAACCTCATTGTCCTGGTTTCAGTCAGGATAGAGTTAACTTCATTTGTGGCAGCTGATGGGATGCTGTGTTTGGGAGTTACAATGAAAGCAGTGCTGAGAACACCCTGATGTTCTTAGTTGCAGTCAGACAGTCAAGGACTTTCTCAGCTTCTTCCTATTTCTCTCTTCAGGAGAAAGGAGGGGCGAAGCCAGGACAGGTGACCCAGATGGGCCAAAGAGAGTATTCCATGGCAATGACGTCCTGCCCAGGAGAACAGGGGGCTGAGGGGAGGAAGAAGAGGGGCGGTGGCGGGACGCGTGCTGCTTGGGGGGACGGTTGGGTTCCGGGACAGCTCTGGGTGGTCCGGCCTGAGTTGTGTGGGTCGGGGAGAAACTGCATTGGGGATCAAGAGTTTCATCTTCTTTTGCTCTAAAGTCCTGTTAGCATTGGGATATTTGATCTTTCTGTTCTCTTAGGAAACTCTCCTTATCCCAACCCACGGGCCTCTTAGTTTCTTGGGTTTGGAGTTATTTCCCCTTCCTTTTCCCTTCCCTTGTTTCCCCCTTTTTCCCTCTTCCCCTGCTCTTTTCCTTTAAGGAGCAGGCAGCTGCGTGGATCTCGGCCCACAGCTGGGGTGAAACCACGACACTCATCCCTTCTCATGTTGGAGGAGGAGAAGACGAGATGGTCTCCATCCCACCACCCTGTCATTCCACCCAGCGCCCACCTCCAGTGACAAAAGCATGACTCTGCTTGGCACAGCATCGCGAGACGCCAGGCACCCGACCCTAAATTCATCCTGCTCACCATTTCCACCATCCCTCGCTCAACACCACACGAGGAATAACTCAGCAAGTATCTCCCTCATTCACCAGCGGTGGCAGAAACCACCCGGAGCCCCTACAGTGAGATTAACGGCCAAGCACCACACAATGTACAGGGCAAAGAACATCTCCATCGGTAGCAATTTGTACGGCCCCCTCGCACCGCGCGGCTCTAATCGCCGGTCTCCGGTTTGACAGACGCTACAGTTCTTTGTAACCCCCATTCCTTTTGTAATCCCCACGGGCTCCAGCCTATGCCTGGGGAGCTCTACATGCGAGTGCTCATGCATGACGGAGGGAGAATGAGGTTTGGTGAGAGCCGCTGACAGCTGAATGCGTTAGGAGGTCATTGACTCAACGGCATCTTCCAGCCTATGTGATTGTAATGCTCCAGCATCCCAAAAATGCCGCAGAGGAAAGGAATAAAGAGGCGGCATCTCCTTGTCAAGAGCATCATCTGGGTTTTCGGTCCTTCCCTGACATGCTGAAGCATGCACAGAGGATCAGAGTAAGTTTGCCTCCATCCCAGATTTATTACTGGAGAAGACGTCTCCTAAGAAGCCTGTGGGCTTTCTGGTTCTCATCTCCCCCTCCCTGCAGCTGCCGTATTGCTCGGTGCCCCAAAGGGCATAAATCAGTGGTAAAAGTCGGGAGATGAAAGCGAAAATAGTCCGTCAGAGAAGTTATTGACACTGGAGGGCAAATCCTGCCCTGACAGGCACCCTGCAAACCCCCACCCCCAACCCTGGCCTCTTCATTAGGAGGGAGACAGAAGGGGTGTATGTCAAGGTGAAAGTCAAACCTTGGGACTCAGGTTGCAGTGATGGCAGGTCCAAATGATGTGGGCGCCTGCGGGTCAGAGGGGAAGATGCTTCAGCCTCATCTGCTTCCCACTGGCCAAGATCTGGGTTTAGCATCTACCCCCTATTCAGTGACCCCCAAATCCCATTCCCATCTCAGAGATTCATGGAATTTATGGTACAGCTGAGCTCGAGCAGGGCAGCAGCGCTTGGAGCAGGCTGGCAAGAATGAACCATGCTGAGAAATACTAAACGCCTCATCTGAGACTTCATAAGGCTGGCAGAAAGGGGGAGAAAAGCTGAGAACAGAGCCCAGAGCATGTTAATTCAAATCTCTGCTTTAGTACTTGTATCTTAAAATCTTCTACTTCTGACTTGCGGGTGAGAAGCCTTATCTTTCTACACTGCCTCTTTAAAAGCTGTGAACTGAAAAGGAACAACCCACAAGCATTCATATTTAAAACTCTGGGACTGTAAACACCACTCCCTGAGCTAAGGGTGGGAAGACCAGGAGAGCTGACACCCAGGGCTTCATGGCTCAGCTTTAGCACTCTGCAAATAAAAAACAAAACTCAAAAAAAAAAAAAAAAACCCAAGCAAAAGTAATTGGAAAAAACCCTGAACCCCCAAAGGGAGTTTCGAAGAGCTTCACTAAAGCATTTACTCTCAGATTGCCACCCAAGGGAGGAGCAAGACCACTATCTCCAGACACCTGCACCAGAGTACTGGATTTTCCCCAACCAGAAGACCTCCAACTTTTCCCCTCTCTTATATCTTGCTTCTTTTCACATCACACCTCGGCTTTCCTGGGACGCTTCTCCTCTGGAAGAGCAGACAGGAGGAATGCAGCACACCAGGTTTGTTTGGATAAAGTGAGAAGGAAGGGGGATTACCCGTAGCTTTCTAATGGAAAGCTGGCACCACTGTTAGCTCTTCGATTGGTACAAGGTTCTGTAAACAAAAATTGGACATAGGAGGGGAAGCCTCCAAATTCTCCAAACAGAGTGAATTACCGATATTCCAGGAGGAGCCATTAGGCAGGATGCCAAGCCACAGCTAATGTTTTCCAAAAATAACTAAGTCAAAAGTCCTTAAACATCAGGAATTCCTAGCACAGACACTGCAGCTCACGTGTTCTCCCATAACCAGCTAGGAGCGAGCCTAGGAAAGCTTTAAGTGATGGTGGGACTCATGCCATGGACTGTGGTGGTCCTGGGACTCAGCCCCAAGGAGCTGTCTACGTGGCCTGTGTCAGAGCTAAACCTTTTGCCTAATGCCCTCTTGCAGATGTTTTCCTGCTGGCGTAAAGCAAAAATGGGAGAAGGAAGGGTCAAAAGGAGCTAAAAAGGCTGAGTTCAGCTCGCTGACGTATCCCCTGACCCTCTGAGGCAGATCTTTAGCACGCCGGTGGGGAAACCAAGCCAAGAGGGTTAAATGCTCACCCACCACGGAGGCTGCCAACTGCTCTTCCCAAACTTCAACTGCTACTGAAATAGTAGTTTAAGGGTCGCGGGGATAGTCCCTCAGCCCCTCTGCTACCCTGCAGCAATTGCAGTTGGTGAATACTCTTTTTTTCCAGAGATCTCTCTCTCCAGTGGCGCTGGCTGCTCTGTGTAGCAGGGGATTTTGGGGGGAACAAACACACACCGACTATAAAGCTACTTTTAAAGCCCTCCAGGAACAGGCACAAGAGCCAGATAGCGCTTCCTATCCCTTAACCCCTTTTGGGGTCCTGAGGCAGCTGTGCAGCAGGACAGTCACTGCTCGGAGGGTGGGAGAGCTGCTGAGATGAGAAACATGAGTGGACACTACAGTTGTTCTTCCAGATGTACCTGGCATCAGTCAGGACGAGCACTGCAGAGATTTTCCTCCTCTGCTTGCAGACGGTCTGTTCCTGCTGGTGTGGTGTGATTCAGTGGGAGAATTGAGGGAGAATTCCTAAGGAATGCATGTTTTCCATCGCACAGATATGAAACGGGAACCCTTGTTTCCTGCCAAGTCCAGCTTTGCTTAGGCCACTGCCTGGCAGAGATGAAACTCGGGACGCGAAGAGGCTGAAGGCTTTTGCTTAGAGACATGGAGCTGTCTGTGATGTAGAAACACTCTCAAGGGTCGGTGCTTTCCCCAAAACAACCTCATGAGGAGAGATAAGACACCGTACTGAGGGTTTAGCACAATTCCTATATAAACTGTCTACATTTCCCAAAGCGATGATCCATAATCTTATTAGCTCAGTTCCTTTAGCCATGCAGAGTATCCCCTATCTGACTGGCAAAAGAGTTTCAGAAATGCAGCTTGTGTTCTCCTTAAAGCACGGGTAATATTTCTTTCAGCCTTCTCCTGTTTCAACAAGACATTAGTATGTACAACGTGTGCTCTTGAAACTAGTTTGGCTTAATCCTCCTCTTTGTTTGCCTTTCAGGTTTTAAATTAGTATGGCATCAGCCTGCTGAGGAAAATGCAAGGCTGGCTCACTGAGTAAGTTACAACAGCCACAAACTCCAGTTACGTGCGGCAGCGCTTCCAGATGCACGTCCTTTAACTGAGCAAGGTCACAGAGAAGAGCACTGGGGTGGCTTTCCATCACAGGGTGTTAGGGATAAAGGCAACCCTACCCAGAATCATGATTATTTCCTAACTAAGCATCTACAAAAAGTCACTGCAGTGTTTCCCAAAGTTCAAAGTGAAGCAGTCCCAAGGTCTCATTATCGGTAACTTCAACGTACTGTTTAAAAAAAACCAGCTATAGTTACAACTTAGCTTGACATAAGCACTTACCAAGAAACACTCTTAAAATTATAACTATTTCCAACCCAGGGCAGGGGTAAAAAAAAACCCAACCCAAAACTCTGAAGTTTTCAACTTACTTGAATTCAAGTTGTTCTCCTTTTCATATGTAGAAAAAGCTGTTGATTGACACAGGGTTTCAAACGCTTGGCAAAGGGTCTCTTCTGAGGCAAAGCACAAAGAAAAAAAATCTGCTTTTAAAAGTCCGTTTTTAATGGATAAAAAACAGTGCTGTAACAGAGATGTAACCACACACAACCAGCAAAGTGAGTTCTGAAGGATATAAGACATCAAGGCAGAGCCTGGAAGAAACAGGGAGCTGAAGTTTATCTGGGAAATAAGGATATCTGTTAAACAGGCACCTGGCTTATCTCTGTTTACCTCTTTCTTTTCTAGGGAGAGACACCCAATCTCTGTATTCCTCCAGTTTTCCTCTCTACAGGTCACTGCCATGCCGTGGGACCGCAGTAGAGCCGCCCTAAGCTCAGCTTAGAGCACCGGAACCTATGAATTACCTGTGTAATAAGCCAATCACTCTGCCGGGATGTTCAGCCTGGAGTAAAGTTGTATTAGTAAAATCAGGAGTTAGAAGAGAGTATTGGCACCTGGCAGGTGCAGCAGAGTTTGCTAGCCCATCCTCACTTGTTCACAGACGGAACACCTCCAGAGAATCCCATAACATGCACTGGTTTAGGGGTTTACTGCTTGCTTGCTTGCCTCTTTAGCAAAGTTTGCAACCTCCCAGATCTAGCAGCCAGGAAAAGAAGTGACACCCAAAGTAGAATTACTCATTAAAGTTGGGCTGGTGTGCCAAAAGAAATGTAAATATGCCCTGGAAACTACCAGAGTTTGCTCCTCAGGGCTTCTGGGTTGGTGTGCAGGCTGCAGGAGCCTTCTAGCCCCTCTGCGTGACCCACAGTGAGCCCTGGGTTTGGGGAGGGTAAGCTAAAGCAGGCAGAGACCCAAGCGCTGACCCGGCTTCCTGGCCCTGTTGATGGAGGTAGTGCTCCATCACTGTTTTTTTCCTGCCAAAAGATGATGGGGTGGGAAGAAACGAGCCTTCCCATGCCCTTGGACAAAACCTAGGACAGGCTCTCAGGGATCATGTCAAGCAATGGGATAGTTTTCTCTCTGGAGTTGCTTGTTGCTAAACAAAGGAGAGGCAAAGTGATGAAAGGGCTTAAAAATAACCTTAAAGACTGCCCACTTAGCCAGGGTCCATACTGGCTGTGAGGACTGGGGCTTTTTAATCCTCCTTTACCAGGTGACACACCCTAGAGAAGAACAGTTTCCTTTTTCTTTTCCTTTCCTATCCTTTTCTTTCCTTGCCTTTTCCCCTGGCACCACATGGGCTTCGGTGAAATCACGGCGATATCCAGCAGCGGTGGAAAAGAGGCAAAGTCCCACATGAAACTCTCCTCCCCACTTTCATGCTGAGTGGGTGTCCCCACCCTCCCCAATTTTATTCAGCATCCCTCCCAAAAAGGGTAGACACGAGCACCGCAGGCTTGCTGGAAAGGCAGAGGGTTGCTGCACGACTACAAGGTCCTTCAAGCATTGTTCCCTTCCCTATGGTTGTCGGAGCTGGTAGACAGACCCAGGCAAACAGATTAAAAAATACTCTCAATTCAGGTGTAAACCAGCACAAAAACTACACCAGGTAAATGAGGGGGCACAACTAAAACCAGAGCAACCTCTGCAATGGCACATCTTCAGCTACAGCAGCGCTATCCTGTGTGCTTCAATACAGAGGATTTCCAGTAAAAAAAAAACAAAGTACCATGACCTACAAAAATAAATTACTCTGGTGTAAGCTCAATGGAAGAGTTATCCCAGACTTCGTTACCAGTTTCATTGAAACCACCACCACTTGTAACCCCACAAGTCCTGGGGCTGGGCAGAGCTGGTGGCAGAGGCCCAGGCAGAAAAAGCCAGGATTGATCTCATGGACCAGGCACCAGATGGTTTTACATCCCTCTCAGATCAGCTTTCTGGAGAAGTTTTTGCTGGGTGGGAAGAAGAAAATTATTGAGAGCTGTGAGATGACAGGTATTGTAAGAGGTGCAGATCGATAGCCCGCGATCTTTTTTGTGTTTCACACTATTTCTTCAGCTTTTTGGAGCAGTTCAGCTGGGTAGCTCCTCCATTAGCCCCACATGGAAGTTATTTCCCTTTAACACAACTAGAAAAGAAGTCAGAAGCCACTCTTGACACCAGATGTCTGTTGGACACGAAGGGCCAGGCTACACAGAGCTGGCGGAGGGGAAAACTGTGCGTGATATTAAACAGGTTTCTGGGTTTCAGACATCATCTGCTGTGCTTTTGAAAGGCAAGCAACATTTCTGAGTATCCCAGCAGGGTTTCGCGGGAGCTGCATCCTCAGCTGACGTAAATCAGGGCTCTGCTGAAGTCAGTGGCATTGCACCCGTTTTCTCCAGCCACAGGATCTGGCTCACCGAAATTTCCAGCTCAGCTTTCTGTGATCCTGACAGCACTCTACTTCTTCCAAGACAATTCAAGTCTTGGCACGAGTGCCCCTCTGCTCAAGTGAAAGCATTCCCAATGTTGCGATTTTCCATCTATAATTACCAAGAGATTAAATTCCGTCGTTGCGAACAACCGCGATTGCTCCCTTAAGGCTCCTCCGTGCACTACTGTGTGTGATTTCAGAGAGGGGGAGAGAGAGGAGCTGGGAAAAGGAGAGGACAAAAGAGGCTGAAAAGGAAAATCTAAACAAAGCCTTCATTTGTTTTTTGGAACTGGGTTGCAGTAAAACACAGCGGATTGTCCAAACTCAGTATATCCCTTGGCTCAAGACCAACCGGCCCAGTGGAAGGGAGGTGGCATCAAAACCATGTTCTCCATCAAGACAGACAGCTGCTCTCCATTCAGCTTTCTGCATGCCACAAGCTTTATTTGGTGGCTGTGGAGCCAGATGCTCAGCCTGCACAAAGCAGTACCTTCCCTCTTACTCGAGGATTCATCCTGCCACCTTTTTAGAGGTGGATCAGATGCTTCTGCTTAAATAGCACTGTGGGGAAGGTCACAAGCAAGTTGCTTCTCCACCCTTTTGCCCTTCACTGCCAAGGAGTGCGGTGGAAAGCACACAGGCTGAGCTTCCTTCCTGCAGTCCTGCCTTAGATCATAGAATCATAGAATCGTAGGGGTTGGAAGGGACCTCCAGAGCTCATCGGGTCCAACCCCCTGCCAAAGCAGCTCCCCAGCTCATATTGCACAGGTCGGCATCCAGACGGGTCTGGAATCTCTCCAGAGAAGGAGACTCCACCACCTCCCTGGGCAGCCTGTCCCAGGGCTCCCTCACCCTCACTGGGGAAAAGTTCTTCCCCAGATTGGTGAGGAACTTCCTGTGCTCCAACTTGCAGCCATTGCCCCTTGTCCTGTCCCCACAAACACTGAAAAGGGGCTGGCTGATTCCCCTGCATCCCCTGCTTAAGATAATTATAAACATTAATTAGGTCCCCCCTTAGTCTTCTCTTCTCAAGGCTGAACAGTCCCAGCTCACTCAGCCTCTCCTCATAGGGGAGATGCTCCAGGCCCTTCATCATCTTCGTAGCCCTTCTCTGGACTCTCTCCAGGAGATCCCTGTCCTTTTTATCCCAGGGAGCCCAGAACTGGACACAATCCTCCAGGTGGGGCCTGACCAGGGCAGAGCAGAGGGGAAGGATCACCTCCTTTGACCTGCTGGCCACACTCCTCCGGATGCCCCCCAGGATCCCATTGTCTCTCTCAGCCCCCAGGACACACTGCTGGCTCATGTCATCAACCAGGACCCCCAGGTCCTTCTCCACAAAGCTCTTCTCCAGCCTCCACTGGATGCCCCTGCTCCCAGCTTCAAGGTAAATCAAGGCCACTTACCAATGTTTTAATTATTTTTTCATTATTTTTTGCTAGCAGCACTGCACTCTGGAGTGTGAATTTCAGCCAGAGGTAATAATGAACTCACCAGATAACGCCCCTGGGGAGAGAGCAAGGAAATTCAGGGCCAGGATACAGAAGCTCGCTAACGAAGGGTTTTGCAGCAGGGGATGGTTTGGATTCAAGCAGACTGACACATGGAGCCTTTTACATCTCATACATTGATTTCCCAACCCCCCACCCCGTGCTTTCTACAGGCAATTCTTGCCAAAATTTTCCCAACTCCACTCGTCAAAGTGTTTAATCAGCGTTCAGCCTCTTTACAGGGCTGTCTCTGAGGGAACAGATTCAGTGATAGCAAGTGGTAATTTTGGCTGCTTAATCTGGGTTGATTCATTTTAAACAGCCTGCTTAACAATAGATACCATGTGGCCACGACCAAAGAAGTTTCATGGTCTTTACTGAGATTTAAAGTAGGTGTGAAATGCTTTAAAAATGCATCATTACTGCAGGAGCCATAAAAGCTTCCTAGCTCTAATGAGTAAAAGGATTGGCCCAAGTTACAGAGAGAAGCCATAATCCCTCTGGAAGGTCGCTCGCTGTCGCTGGATTCCTGAATTTTTCCTGGAAAGCCGCAGAAGATAGAGTCCAAAAGCTCCAGATCCTGGAGTCAGGTGATCACACACATTGTCCATCCTCTTTTGAACTCCTGCACCACCTAGGAAGGAGAAGGTTAGACCTTCCTCTCAGCCTTAGAGCATGACCTCTGTAGGGCAGTTCAAGTACAGGAATTAACAATCTCTTGAAGACACTTCCAAATCAAATACTTAAAGGGGTCTTGCCAGAAAGTGGGAGAGGGGCTGTTCACCAGGGAGTGCAGGGATAGGATGAGGGACAGTGGCTTCAAGCTGGAAGAGGGCAGGGTTAAGTTAGATGTTAGGAAGAAATTCTTTACTCTGAGGGTGGTGAGGTGGGCACAGGGTGCCCAAGGTGGGTTGAATCTTGCCCATCCCTGGCAGTGTTCAAGGCCAAGTTGAATGGGGCTTTGGGCAACCTGGTCTAATGAGGGTGTCCCTGCCCATGGCAGGGGGGGTGGAGCTAGATGATCTTTGAGGTCACTTCCAACCCCAACCATTCTCTAAGTCTATGATCCATGCCACCCAAAGCACGTCCTCCTCCCAGCCCCCCTGTCAACACTCAGAGGAGCAAAGCGTTACGCACCCGATTCTAGCTTTGACTCTGTACATGTTCTTCTCCTATTGCCTTGGACTTTTTTTTTTTTGTTTGGTTTTTTGGGGTTTTTTTTTTTACATTTGGAAACAAGCAACAAGCGTGGCATGTCTTATCTCACGTTATGCAGTATGACAGATGTGTTTCTGCAACACATTTTGCAATTCAGGATCGCGGTCCCGAGGAGAAGTTTGCGCGATGAGATAGCAAATGAAACCATTTCACATTCCTAAATCAATGCGTGTGTGGAGGGTTTAAAAACTTTTTTTTTTTTTTTTAAAGTGATCTTTAAGAGTAAAGTGGGCGATTATGTGAGCAACTGAAGGTCTGAGACCAGAGCTGGCTCAGGTGTGGAGTTTCCAAGCCACAGTAAGGCCAAGATTTTTGGGGAAAAAAAATGTTATCTTTAGTCCAGCTAAAAAAAACCCCAAAGAGCTCTGTTATTTCTAGACCTGAAGTCACGCCATAGGGGTTTTTTCTGAGACAGCAAAACACTGTTTCTTTTCTAAACAACATAGGATTGTCCCCCCAACATCCTTGGCCACTGCTGACCTAAACTGGCTTGAGACAGAGCTATGAAACGGATGATGCATGTCCTCCCAAATGACCAACGCAGATTTTGGGTTGTTCATGGGAGTTCAGGGAAGGTCATCTGGTCTGAAGACCAGCTGTTTCTCCAAGCCGCTGAGCTCAGCTTGGCTGGGAGATACCTGACTCAGGACATCATGTCCTAGGGCACTGCTTGTGTAATTCAGAGCTGGACCTTCCCAAGGAAGCTGTGCAACACAGCTGCCCAAAAGCCCAGGACCCTAAGGAACATTAGGAACATCAATCCTCCTGTTTCTCCTTCGCAGAAGCAGCACTCTTAAAAGCTTTGAGGATTACCTTCATGACACCTACAAGGACAAAGCCTGGATGTTTACCAGAGCATTTCCAGCTTTTTATGACAGCACCATTTAGGTCTGAACTTCACGACTGGCTTTGAGGTTAGCAGCGAACACCAAACCTCCGTGAACTTGAAATCCCTCAAGCCCATCCAGCTAAGACCTACACATAAAACCGGCCCTGCTCCAAAGGCACAAACTGTAACTGGGTCAGTCCCTCTCCACCCAGGGGTTTGTTTTGGTACAGCCTCACTGGTGTGCTTACGTGCACGTGTTTTCCCTCGTTCCTTAGAAAACACGGGCATGTTTGTCAAAGAGAGGGAAAAGAGGACAAAGGAAAGGAAGAAACCCATCTCCAAGAAATCACTGATTAAAATTGCTCCCAAGTTCCCCTCTCTTCCACAAACAAAACAGCTTGCGAAAAGTCCAACTCGGGGTGGATAAAATATCAGCCACGTGCCTGACTTACAGCGCTGGGACTGAGGTTTGGGCACCGCTTCAAGACTTTCCCTTAGGAGTCTATCCAAACCCTCTTTGCTTCTGATGTGGAACAGTTTGGAAGTGGTTTTAGGCTGCCGGCTGGGATAACACAAGGGCTATTGTAAACACACATGCAGCCGATCAGCACCAAACCCACACAAATACGGTCCGTAGGCACATAAATAACTTGCACATATTACTCTTAAAAAAGCAAATAAATAAATTGAAACGTGGGATTAAAGAAAATTATTCAATCCTTGAGCAGGTCTGAGAAAAAAAACAAAACCCTGGTGTTCATTTATGGAAAGAGTTATGCTTCACCTGATTTTAATAAATGAAATGCACTTAAACGCAGGTCGCTTGATTTAAAGAGCTATGGATAAGATACAGCCACCACCAGCTATCATCCAAGCTTGTGCTGCAAAGACCCTAATTTCCCTGGATCTTGTTTCAGAAATACTGCTGCAAGCCAAGAAGGTTTAGAAATGTGAGAGAGCTCAACCAGAGCACGGAGACCCACACAGACTCGGAAATAACCTGCCTGAGATACATAACCCAGCCTGGGGCTCCAATACTGCGTGACTGCTGTTTGCCTGACCTCTGCTTTGGGTGCAAAAGGAGAGAATTGCTCTTCCAGAATCATGGCACTCTGGGATGCTTTGGGTTTTCTTCACTGCAGTGGAGAAAAGTGGAGTCCAAGAAGAAATTAAACTCACCTGAGAGACATGTCCCAGCTGGCTTGAATGTAAAATGATCTTTTGGTCCTGTCCCTGCTTTCAAGGCAGGCTGATGGGTGCCTAAAAATGGATGTCTTCAGAGGTGGCCTCAAGGGAATACATTGGCACCGTTCAAGAACAGTCATGTTAGGAGATGAAGCATCTCTTCTGAGCACCTTCTCCTTGTCACATCAAGGCTGCTATCTGCCATAACAACTGCTTCTTTCCCTACAAGGAACAGATTGTCTCCTTATCTGGCCCCAAAAGGACTGAATATCTCCAGGCAGTTCTGCCCACCATGCCAAGCCTGGGCTGGGATCTAAAGAAAACAAACCAGTCTGTTGAGCCTGTAGATGTTGAGTTTTTACATCTTGCCACTGGATGGATTTTGAGCAGAACCTTTCCACGCATTGGTGGGGAAAGTCATCCTCAGAGGAGTAGAAACAAGATAGTGGAAAGACTTCTCTGCAGTAATAAACCCTTCTCAAAATTAATGGAGCTGCATACAACCCCGTTGTGGCTGCACCATCTGCAAACAATATTTCCCTGAGTAGGAAGCAGTTAGAAACTGAAGTAACATTCTCCACAGAGAGGCCCAAGTTCTTTGCTCTTCCACCACCACCAGCACTACTTTGCCCAACCTCATACTTGAAGTGGTACCTAAAATAAATACAAGGAGTTATTCAGCCCTTACATGGGTGTTTGGCATCTGCTGTAACCTTAGAGCTTATGGGTTGGATCCCATTTAACAAACCCAGAGGAGAAGGAGGATTGATTAGAGCCCTCTGAATGAGAGAACTTGTGACTCCTGGCCCAAGCTAATCTGGTTTTGCAGGAAATAGCAGCATGTTGACACTGTTGTCTGAGAACAACTTTGTTGTAGGCTGTTGAAGTCTGTGATTATACTTCCTCCACTGCAGAAGCCCCTGGGCAAAGCAATGTCAAGAACATTCCCATCAGGAGGCTGGTCTGGTCTGATACATTTCCTAAAGCAGAAGACTAGAGCCAAGGTCCCACCAGTCAAAACCCACCAACAACCATTTTATCAAGGTAGACTAAGAACATCCAAGACAACATGCAGAAGAGGATGTAAAACAATTAAAATGCCTAATAAAGCTCACTGAGGGAAGTTGAGAGCGTGACATTTACACGAGTTCATCACACAGGGTGCTTGGTTTAATGTAATCAAGATAGCAACCAAAGTCTGATCCTCCACAGTAGAATCCTCCCTCAGATCTTTGTCTTTGATCTTGCCTAAGCTGCCAAGACTGTAGGTTGAGAAAACAAAAACCTGAAAATCACCCTTTGATTGGTGACCGGTCAGGGTAACGTGTAGAGGCTGAGAACACTGCAGGGTTACAGGAGGCTTCTACCTACACCAGTACAGGTTCTCACCTAGGCCAGTGAGAAATTGCATGAAATGGGAGGAATCTACTCATCCAGCTCTGCCACAGAGAGAATTGGGAATGGGAATTTACACACCCCTCCCTGCTTTGACCTGCCCTGACAACCTCATTGGACAATCTCAAGCACTACTTTTATCTGGGATAAATTTACAGGTTACACATGAGGCAACCAGGATCTTGCTTTTAGCTCCCCAGATCCACCATTACACAGTAAAGCCTCTAATCTGAACCAGGAACAAGTTCAAATTTGAGCCTCTTTTCAACTTAAGCTCCTGTCCTGAGCTAAGGTGGTGGGTTCAGCCTTGGTTCATCTTTGGCCAGTTGCCAGTAGGTCTCCAGGACAGTTTGGCTTGAGTTTTTTCATGTTGTGACTTACGGCATCACTGAGAAGTCAACTCCTGTGAGATGCCAGGGTGTCCACCTGAGTCTCACTTCGAGCAACGATTTGCTAAACTATTTGCAGCGTGAACTTTCCAAGGAGAACCTGTGTTGGGCAGAACACAGGATCCAAGGACCTTCAGGGCAGCACGACAGCTATGCTAGAAAGTAGAAAGCAAGCCAAGGACTGGCAAAGGAACACACAGGCTGGACCTGGAAGAAGCAGCAGGAGGCAGCGATCTCCACAGGATCCGTATTCATTTGGGCTTATGAATATTAAGGAGACTCTCCAGACTCCAGTAACTTTTTTCCCCTCAAGTGAGAAACATTAGGAGCACATGGTCTGCAAAGTTATACTCATCAACCACAGAAAGATAAGGATCATTGATTCAGCTCCAGGTTCAGGACAGATGAATGTTGGACAAGCATCCTTCACCAAGCCAAGGTTTAGAGGAGGTGGGAGGCAGGGGATGGGCATTCACGCACATGCTTTGAAGGGTTGATTAGCAAATCAGCCTAAGAATATTCTCAAGGCTGGAATAAATTAAGACATACATTTGCTTGAGATGCCTGGAATGCTCTGTAATTTTATGACCTCCAAAGCGCTAAGAAAAGCAAGATGCTGCCAAGATTGCACTGCTATTCACGTGTTAAAGGTCAAAGAGGTCAGCTTTGTAGGTTATGAACATCTGTAGCAGTTGCAATCGAAATGCATGCAATGCCTGATGCTCTCCCTACAGTTAGGTACCAAGCAAGAACTATGGCAGTGATGTAACACACAACTTAGAGCAGCCATCGGTACCAGCTCAGCACATGCACCTGCAGCTGGTGCTATAGTTGCAGCACACAAATATGACCTTGCTATATGCACAGCTCATTAAGCTTCATTTAGCCTTGGATGAGAGGAGATCACAGAATCACAGAATTGTCGGGGTTGGAAGGGACCTCCAGAGATCGTCGGGTCCAACCCCAGACCCTCCACACCCCCCTGGGCAGCCTGTCCCAGGGCTCCCTCACCCTCACCGTGAAAAAGTTCTTCTGCATGTTGGTGCAGAACTTCCTGTGCTCCAACTTGGGGCCATCGCCCCATGTCCTGTCCCCACAGACACTGAGAAGAGGCTGGCCATTTCCCTCTGTGTCCCACACTTGAGATATTTATAAATATTAATAAGATTCCCTCTTAGCCTTCTTTTCTCAAGGCTGAACAGCCCCAGGTCACTCAGCCTTTCCTCATAGGGGAGATGCTCCAGGCCTTTAATCATCCTTGTAGCCCTTCTTTGGACTCTCTCCAGGAGATCCCTGTCCTTTTCATACCAGGGAGCCCAGAACTGGACACAATACTCCAGGTGGGGCCTGACCAGGGCAGAGCAGAGGGGGAAAACGAAGCCTCAATGTTGTACAGAGGACTATCACTTCCTGACCAGTTGCAGTTGGTGGGTGTACCCCTTTAGAGCTGGGCAAGGTGGCAGGTAACTGCTGAGCTGCTTTATTCTCTAGCAGCACCGGCTAATGTTTCAGATGAAACCACCACCCAAGTAGTGGCTTCAGCATTCTCCCTGCAAGACGCCGTGATTCATCCCAGATCCTCTCTAGAGGCAGCCTCACAAAATGAGGGTCTGAAGTCCAAAACTGGAATGTCCCTCACCTCCTAGCCAATGCTGTGTCTTCTTCACCTGGTTGATCTTGGAGTCTTTAGGGTGGCTTAAGGTTCTACCTCTGCATTTGTCTCAACAGCTGGGAGCCTGCCTATTGACAGGATGACTGGGACAGAGAAACTGCAGTCTGAAGGTACCTATCTCAGTTTGAAGGCTTAGCTTCCCCAGGTTTTCTCAGCTCATGGGACAAGACCTCCTTGTAAATCCAGCAGTGGCTCTATCCATTGGCCATGGAGCTTCAAGACTTGATGAGCCCTGGCTCTCCACCTTGTATTAAAATGCTTTCCCAAGGGAACAGGCAACATGGACCGCTTGCCTTTCGTTCACCAGTCTGAAAGATCCCCACCACAACTCCACCTCAAACTCTGCAGGAAAAGGTACAAGACTGCTGAGCAAGGAAAGCAAGCAGCACCTCCACCTCCCACCACCTGCAGCACTTGCCTCTCCCTGGGCACTACAAGGGGGCTGCCCACTGGGTCATGATTCCCCTTTGGAGACCCCAGCACCATCCACGTCTCCTTACAAAGAGTGTCCAGCATCAAGTCACACAGATTTCTGGCCAACGCAAACCAAACCCTGAAATACTTCTGAACTCTTGAAAGACCCTCAGATACTCTGATGACAAGGCCAAAAATACTTAGGTTATTAGCTGCTAATAACCATGGAGATATGCCAGTGCTGGGAACAGCTCATGCTGTCATCACAGGCGGGGAAGAAAGGCTGGCTGAACGTTCCAACACCTTCATGTAGACGTTTCTGAAGAGCCTAGGCTGATGAGCTCAACACAGGGGGTTTAGCTATGAGGTTCTCATGTAGCTCCTGCTAATTTCTCCTGCGGCTCTTGAAATCCTGGCCCATATACAAATCCAGCCGGATCTATCCAGCGTACTCTCTTCTATGTGACAGCCGATGCCTTACTCTGAGGTGGGAAGGAGTGTGTCTCTGGTATGCTGAGACTATGGATTTTCTGATCGTATCTTGTGAAAATCTTTCTGACTGGGGTTCTGGCCTCCTGCTTCCTGGGGTACGTGTCTCACTTCACACTGACTTGCGGTGAAAAATATGCACCGGCAGCTTGAAGACTTGTGCTTTCCACCCTGCCACCAAGCCAGATGTGTTTCCCCATGCCAGGTCTTTCTTTAATTATTTTTTTCCTCCTTCTTCTCCCCAAGCTGGAGTTTTAAGCTGAATTCCTACTGGTAGAGTCCCCTCCCTTTTGTGTTGTGCAAGGACCTGGCAGTGGGGTCAGGACATGGAATCCGCAGAGGGCCTGAGGTCTTGTGATCCAAAGCACCGGGAAGGGGGTTGGAAATGGGCAGGGGGAATTTCTGCGCTCTTCAGAAGCAGCGGCGCCTGATGGGGCAGCACATCTGCTTTTGTCTAAACTGAAGTCCATGCAGACTCACCCCTTGGAACTACAACGTTAATTAGACCTGACCGGGAATTTCCCAACTTTGATTTACAGTGATTTTTGCACAGTGAAATTTCCAGCTGAAAGCGCCT
This sequence comes from Hypotaenidia okinawae, assembly GCA_027925045.1. Taxonomy (NCBI): domain Eukaryota; kingdom Metazoa; phylum Chordata; class Aves; order Gruiformes; family Rallidae; genus Hypotaenidia; species Hypotaenidia okinawae. Next base: position 4,323,991 of record BSDF01000007.1, read on the forward strand.
GGTTTGGCAAAATCACATCTCTACTGGGGGGCAAAAAAGCCCCACAGGACTGTTGCAGTTTTGCATAGTTGGCTCCTGAGAGAGGGCCGGGTCTGACAGAAAATGGCTGCTGGAATCCTCTGCAGGCCTCTTACAGCGCCTCTGAGAGTCACACAGAGGAGACAAAGACTCCACCAGAACACAGAGTGCCAGGAAGGCTCCAAAGTTTGGCCCGTTAAGGGCATTGGGATGTCTATTTGCATATCAATGTAAGCAGTTGACAGACACAACAGGCCGGGAAGGCTGGGGGAGGAGGCGCCCAGGTACCCGGGCGAGAGATGCCCCTGCAGCCCAAGCTGAAGCACGGGGAGTAGCCAGAGGAAAGGAGCCATGGAGGAGGCAGAGACCCGACCTGCCCGGTGGAGAGGCTCCACGCTGGATGGAGCCGGGGGAGACATAGAGAAGATGCCGTGACTGACGTTGGGATGAGCCCCTGCCAGCACAAGCGACCTACAGAGATGAGCCAAACAGGTTTGCTGGAGGAGGCATCATAGCCCCGTGGAGGACTGGGCCTGAGAGACACTGGGATTGATTGCTGCCTGCCAGAGCAGAGATGAAGCCTGGTGGGAAGAGATTTGCCTTGGAGAAAGTTCGTGGAGGACTGGCTCTTATGGGTGAGATCCTAGGGTGCAGCAGGGGGAGGGGGTGTGGAATGGATGCCCCCATCCCGGCCAAGAAGGGAACCATCTTGCAAGGGACTGACTAAAGCCCCCATCTCCTAGTCCCTGCCCCCCTGTCCTGTGCTGCGAGCAGGAGAGGGGAAGAAGGGAGCAAACTCATGGCTGAAAGGGCAGTCTGCTTTAGAATGGAGGGGTGGGGGGAAGGTGTTACCCAGACCCCCATTTCCCCAGTCCCTGCCCCTCCTGGGCTGTGACCGGGAGGGAAGAAGGGAGCAAACTTCTAACTCAAGCCTGCTGAGGAGGGAGTGGTGGTGGGAAAGTGTTTGCCTGGTTTGCATTTGTTTTAAGATTGTTGGTTGCACTCCTGACTCTGGTTCCTTTTCACTGTTTCTCTTTAGTGTAATAAATTAGATAACTTTCCCTTCAGCACTCTGTGTTGAGTCTGTTTTGCCGGTGTCATTAACGAGTTTGCCTCTTGAGCTGCCCAATTATGTTATTTCTCCCCTGTCCAACTAAGAAGGGGAGAAACAGACTGATTTTGGTGGGTGTCTGGCCTTTGGCCAGGGCTCAACCACCACAAGGACCTTTTAGCACACACCCAACCTGACTTGGCCATGGTATCCCGTAAGTGACATGCCCAGGGTCACACCTGCAGGCAGTGGCAGAGCAAGGAAGCCAGAGGGCTGCTTTTCTATTCTTCTGATCCATGGATATTGTTAAAGGATCCATAGTCCCAGCTGGGAGCAACCTCAGCCAGGGCTTGGTTTCACTGAAGCAGGGTTAGTGTAGTTAGTGTCCTCACAGTCAGTGCTTCCACCAGCAGAAACAGAGGGGAGGAGGGGGAAGAAATGGAGCTGAGATCATGTAAAATGATCATTATGGGAAAAGGAGACTGAAGCCGCATCCATTTCTGCCCCCCTGCCTGTGACTTTTCAGCTGTCTGGGGCTAACTAGGTTGCTGCTGGGAATACCAGGAACCTGACTGTCATCTCTACTGTTCTTTGTCAAGACGAGGCAGGTCTGAAATTAATTAGAAACACATTTATTTTAATTTTTTTTTCCATCATAAGAGCTATTTAAGTTCCTCCTCTCTGCCCTGACTTCTGACGATGGGTGAGGTGGTTGCCACCTCATCTGGCATTTCATTGTGGTTACAGCTTCCTACGGGTGGGAAGGAGCTTCTTTAGGTGACACCTTGTCAATGGCCTTAAGAGAACCAAAAGGTTAGGGAGCCTTGAAGGGCTGCTGCGACTGATGAGCTCTTCTAGCTCAAATGCACCATGCCATCTCTCCTTCTCTGGAGAGATTCAAGACCTGTCTGGACGCCAACCTGTGTGACCTGTCCTAGGGAGCTGCTTTGGCAGGGGGTTGGACCCAATGATTTCTGGAGGTCCCTTCCAACCCCTATGATTCTGTGATTCATCTCCTCTCCATTTCTGGGAGAACTACAGCTGAGCACAAAAAGCACTCACAACACTTGTCTCCATTCCAGTCATCGTCCTAAAACTCATGGACATCTGGAAAAGGAAAAAAAAAAAAAAGAAAAAAACACAAAAAAACCACCCCACACCCAAGAAACATACTGCACTGAATAAGATGCCTTTGACCTGAGTCACTGAATGGGACAAAGAGGAAAAACACAATCATTTGGAGACAAGGTGCAAGGCGTTCCGCCAAGGAATTGCACAATCAACAAAAACTGAAAAGAAACCCAAAAAAAACCCCAAAAATCACACCCACCAGGGAAGCTGCCTGCTCAAGGAACCCCACAAATCAGAGCCGCCCGTGATACCTCTCAACATCCCTGAATCCTGCAGAGCCAAGACATACAGGCATGCTGGGACCACTCCTGGAAGACATTTCAAGGCTTAGTGGGGAATATAAATCATGTCTTAGCACGCTTGGACTTACACACCTCCAAAACAGCTCACAGTGTTACAACACAGCGCTCTCCCATTAGCTTTCCAGTGGGATACATGAGTATTGGAGGCTTGGAAATACTGTGCATCCCTTAATTGCCTTAAGGGTCTTCAAAAGGTAGCCACCAGCCCAGATTGGAAGATGAAAGTTCAGCTTGCTGTGGCTGTAACCCACCAGCCCAGGCCATGCTTAGCAATCACTGACAGTCACACCAAATACAGCTGTGGGCAACTTTCTACCTAAAAAAAAAGCCAAAAAAACCCTGCTGCAGTTGGTTTGGGTTGGGTTGGGTTTTTTTTTTCCACATCAGTCTTAAAAAAATGTATTTCTTCAGGGCAAATGAAAGTGGATCATAGAATCATGGACTGGTCTGGGTTGGAGGCGACCCCAAGGATCATACAGCCTCCCTGCCACAGGCAGGGCCACCAACCTGCAGGCATGATCCAGGTTGCCCAGGGCCCCATCCAACCTGGCTGTGAACACCGCCAGAGACGAGGCAGCCACCACCTCTCTGGGCAGCCCATTCCAGCACCTCACCACTCTCTCTCTGTAAAGAACTTCCCCCTAAGATCAAAAACATCTTTACCTTTTTTTCCAAAGAGAAAAGCCATCAACAGGGTCAACTGAAATTGTGGGATTTTTTTGGTTGTTACCTACACTTCATCTACTTTCTTTCATCTGCATCCCTTTGGCAGAGCTGCCTGCTCCTCAAGCACATATCCTCACCATCTACATATCACCACAGTCTCCAGCTCAGCAGACTTTGGATCCTCAATACGAATAAAGATTTGTCAGATGTTATTCTGCCTTTTATAGATGTTGTTCTCCTCCCTGGCAGGGGGACACGACTCGATTCTTTCCTCTGAATCTGGCAGAACAAATCCTACCACCCACAGATGTGTATGGAGGGACACCAAGTTCTCCTTCCATGGAAGGCTCTAAGCACATAAGACTGTGTAATCGAGTTTGCATAGAGATTTGGGGGGAAGGAAGCAGGGGAATCAAACATACAAATCCACATGACAGGGTTTTAATCTGCTTCCATGTTGCTATTAAGAAAAGAAAAGAAACAATTCTTTATGCAAATGACAAAGTGTTAACGGTGTTTATGATATTGGGTGCTTTTACCAAAGCTGCAGCTCATGGGGGTTAAGCAGACACCACAAGTGACCGTGTGTGCTTGCTCCCAAGACTTGTGTCTGTGGAAAAAAAAAATCAGTGTTTCAACAGCCCCAGACATGGGAATCATGTGAGTATCGCTGAGCTGGCCTTGGAATCAGAGCAACCTTCTGGATGGGGTCTCTGATGCCTATTCCAGGACTATTTTCTCCAATCCTCTTTAAATCTGTGTTTCTGAGAGTTAAAAGCACTCAGGTTTTAGCCAAGCACTTGTTTTAGTTAAGACATGAAGGGAACATTCATCATTCAAACAAAGGAGCCAAGTCTCTCCTCCCTGCTCTTGTTTTTGCCTTTTGCTTCCAGAGAAGAGCATCCCCTCCCCGTGCTAATTAATAGGCAAAGTTCACCTTAAGGTAGAGTTTTAGAGAAAAATTAATTACAGATCCTACAATTATGGTACAATTAACCAATGGAGGTGCTCACATTATCTGCCAGCAGACACTGCCATCATCCCCACTCCTGGGCTTTACCAAGCTAGACAGGAGCTTGCAGTGTGCTGAGGAATTACTTTGAAGGCTGGAGTGTAGGAGCACGGGAAGGGCCACCAAAGACCTCCACATAATGATGACCTGTAGCTGGGGGACATCAATGGGTGAGAAGAGAAATAATACAAGGTCAGATGCATCATAAAGTACTTGCTGAAGTTTAAGAGAATGAAGACTAAGATCATCGAAAGATAAGCTACTTCATGGTCAACACCATGTCCAGCATCTGCTGAGGATGCTCTGCAGCTGTAAGTCTGATCCCTGTAAGAGGAATGGGAAGAAGATGCAAGCTCACAGCAGGGAAAAAGCTCTCCTTAGACAAAGCATACTGAAAATGCCAGTATGCAAACAGTGTGTGGCACGTTCTCAGCTCAAATTTCAGACCCAGAGACACGGAGCAGCTTAATCACAAAATCACAGACTGATTTGAGTTGGCAGGGACCTCTGGAGATCATCCAGTCCAACCCCCTGACAGAGCAGGGTCCCCTCGAGCAGGCCGTGCAGGACAGTGTCCAGGATCACAGGGTTTGAATGTCTCCAGAGATGGAGACTCCCCAGCCTCTCTGGGCAGCCTGGCCCAGTTCTCTGCCACCCTCCCAGTAATGAGTTCCTCCTTGAAGTTAGGTGGAACTTCCTCTGCTCCATTTTGTGCCCATGGCCTCCTGTCCTGTCCCTGGGCACCACTGAACACAGACTGACCCATCCTCCTGACCCCACCCCTCAAGGATTTATCAGCACTGATAAGATTCCCCTTCAGTCTTCTCCAGACTAAAAAGTCCTGAGTCCCTCAGCCTGTCTTCATCAGAGAGATGTCCTACTCCACTCAGCATCTCCGTAGCCCTTTGTTGTACCGTCTCCAGTAGCTTCCTGTCCTCTCTGATCCAGGGAGCCCTGCACCAAACACAATATTCCTGATGAGGCCTCCCCAGGGCAGGAGCAGAGGGGCGGGAGAACCTCCCTCAACCTACTGGCCACACTTTTCTTGATACCCCCCAGGATGCTGTTGGCTTTCTTGGCCACGAGGCCACGTTGCTGGCTCATGGAACCAAGACCACTTACATACATACATCTCCAACCTCTAAGTGCTTACATACACGCTTTGGTATTTGCTGAGTTGGTGCCTCACTCTCCCCATTCCATAAATCCTCCTTCCCTTCCAGGCTCAAGCGATGGAGAACACTCTCTGAGCACATGAAACACTCACTAAAGTCCAAGGAGAACTTCCACTAGAGAGGAAGCACTGAAAGTCAAGGTCTGGAGAATACACAGTTACAACTTCAGGCACACACATAACTCCAAAAGCAGTTTAAAGTCAACCCCTCACCTGGACAGGTTTGTACAAACGCTGCTCTTTGTAACCTGGTACCAATTCTCCTCTGTGCCCAAGGTGCTCTGAGCAGTTGAGAGGACACCTCCCAGCTTCAAGAGGAACCATTCATTAAGGATGAACTGCTCCGCTGTAGAAAGTGCTGCATTTCTCAACGTATGCAAGGCTTTGCCAGCCAGTTCTATAAATCAACTTGTTGGGAAAATTACTACCACCACCAAAAAGAGGGCAATTAATTGTCGTGTCAGCAACACACCAATGCAAACAGCGATTCTTCACACCATAAACTCTCAATCTGTCTTTACAGCCCTTATTAGAGACACTGTCTCCCTGTGGATAAACCCTTTAAAATTGTCTTTCAAAAGCCCTATGGCATAAAAAATAAAGGAAGAAGGAAGAGTTCCTGAGGGACTGTCACAGGGAAACAAAGCAAGAAAAGAAGAGGAAACGACAAGTTGTGGACCACCGTTGGTGGGCACTTGAATGGGAGCCCTGTGCTTGACACCGCCGCGGCTTTGAACAAAACCGAAGCCAAACAGCTATTTGTCAAGGGGTACAAACGCACACAAGTGGTGAGAACCTGGCCCTGCTGTAAAAACGTGTCAGGGACTTTTCTGTAGGGCTGTGCCCAACCCCCTGATGGATCGTTGTACTGGGAGGACAGCATTGTGAGCAGCAATAATAAGACATCTGGTCTGTTCTCCTCCTGAAAGCGTCTTTTGGCTGGGCTGACAGCCCGTGAGCAGCTCCTCATGCAACGCACAGACGCAGCGTCTCACTGCTGCCCATCCACAGCACCGTGTCCATCCTACCCCCACATCTCAGCTCCACCAGCCCAGCTCTGTGACATATAGCTGGTGTGACCTTCATGTCTCTCTATCTATCTAGGCGGCTACGAAAGCATAGACACTGCATCATCAACCACAGCCTCCATTACCCTGCCACATCCCCTCCTCATAGGTCTTCCCCGTTCCTCTTGCATGGCCACACAACAATGTGCTGGAGGAAGACCCACCATCCATTCACTGACTTGCCCCAGCAAAGGGGATAACCTCTGAATAAGGGTTCCTCAGACACGATGCTCAAGGCCACCACCTCCAAGTTGACACACACACCCCACAAAACTTATGCAGCCCAAACCCTTTCTGTTAAATCCACCTCAGGGGCACAGCACTGCAGTGCACAGCATCGCCTCCCCAACCAGAGAGGGAAGGATGTGAGGACTCCAGTACCTGAAGGGGCCTACAAGGAAGCTGGGGAGGGACTTCTTAGAAGGACATATAGTGATAGGACAAGTGGGAATGGTTTTAAATTGGAAGGGAATAGATTTAGATTGGATACTAGGAAAAATTTCTTCACGACGAGGGTGGTCAGGCACTGAAACAGGTTGCCTAAGGAGGTGGTAGCTGCCCTCTCCCCAGAGGTGTTCAAGGCCAGGTTGGATGGGGCCTTGAGCAGCCTGGTCTGGTAAGGGTGTCCGCCCCATGGCAGGGGGGTTGGAACTTGGTGATCTTTGACATCCCTTCCAACCCAAAGCATTCTGTGATTTTATGATGACTTTAGCAAGACTCCAGCTCAAGCAGACTCCCCATCCACGGGTAAAGCAGCAGCTCCTGGGAAGCCATCCCAGGAAGATCCAAGGTGACCAAGCTTACCGGCACAACCCCAGGGAAGTGGGCATAAATTATAGACCCTAATTTATACAAAATATACAAATTTCTATAAAGAGTTTCAATTCTGATCATGTTTTACCAAAAAAAAATCCAAACCCTGGAAAAGAGGGACTGACTGCGCATCAGCAAACCTCTCTTATGACACCCCACAAGTGATGGGGGGAGCGAGGAGCTGCCTGGGGGCTCGAGGCATAAAGAAATTAAGGGCAATAGGAGCACAGAAAGGACCAGGAGGAAGTAAAAACCAGGATGTCCCTGTGCTTCAGATATTTCAAAACAGAGGCCCTGCTTTCCAAATAACGCCTCGCTGGGGGAAGAGGCGGGAGGGAAGAGAGGGTAAGCTGGCCTTCATTTCATTTTCACTTTTCCACTAATCTACTGAAGTGCTGATCTCCACCAAAACCACGTAAAAAGAGAACATTCCCCCCCCAAAACACTCGGCATTTGTTTAAATTTCTAAAGCCGTGGGTGAGAAACCCCCCAGGAGTCTGCCACTGAAGGAGCCATCGGCAGCATTTCCCAGCACAGCATCTAAAGGCTCCCTGGTACAGCGAGGGGAGGGGCACCAACACCCCACAAGCTGAATGCCAACTAGGAAAAGAGTTGCAGAGATGACACAGAGACCAATTTCTTCTGCTCCAGGTTTTGGCATGGGCCATGCCAGCGCTGGGAAGAGAGATAAGGAGCCGCGGGCCGCTGGGTGTGCGGTGAGATGATAAATGGGGTGTTTGGTCACCCACCCCCTACATTCCCAGCACTGACCACCAACACCTCCACAGCTGCCAGCTCGTCCGGAGAGTGCGAGGCTGCCTGTCTTTTCATCCTTTTGTAAGAGGCTGAGCAGCTCAGGCAGCCATGGGCAGGACGTGGGTTTAATATTAAGGGAAGAGGGACATCACCCATTGCAGCACCTTTCCAGCTCTGCCACAGCCACGCCAGTCCCCAGCTCAGTACCCAGGGTCAGGCAGATGGCTTTGTTTAAATAGCTCCCGGGGTCTGGAAACGTCTCCAAATTCCCCCTGGCACGGCGGGCAGTTGGCACAGATAGCGCTGCGCTCCCCAAGATGCTGCATGCACAGAAAACCCTTTGCCTGCAGCTGCAAGGGGCTGGGAGGGGAGGGACGGGACCCCGGGCGCGGGGACAATCCCCACACTGGCAGCTGCAGCTGATGGCAGGGATGATGGAGGGAAGCAGGTGCCCCCTTCCCAATGGCTGGGCGGGAAACGCTGGCACCCAGAGCCAGCAGTGCCTTTGCAGAGATGTGATGGGCTGGCTGGGCGCCCGTTGCTGATGCCTGATGCCCTGACAAAGGAGCCACATGTGCCAGCAGCTGAGAGCTCAGTGCACCTCACCAGGCTCCTTCTGCCTCTAAGAGACATCAACATGCACTGGTGATGGAGCTGGACAGTTCACCAGCACCCCAAATCTGCTCCCTGGGTCCCCTGCCAGTATGTGATCCTCCCATGTGCCCTTCACTCTCTGAAGGACTCTCCCAGTCTGCCTGCAATGGGACAAGGACATGCAGACCTCCCCTGACTCCAGCCATCCCCAGCTTACCTCCTACAACTTCAGCATTCCCATCATCAGCCACGGAAGCCTGCTGTCCCAGGGTCATCCCAGCCTGTAAGAGCACGTAGTTTGGGTAACACAGCCACCAGACCCCAATTAGGAGGCAATTAGAGCATGGTAGCTCGTCAACGTGCTGCTTCTGTCCTGGAAACATTGAGGTCCGGGGGTTTTGCAGTGCAGAGGAATCCTTTGGCATTCAGTTGGATGTGTCCAAGCTAGCCTACGGAGCAAACACACTGTGGTCTTTCAGTGCATCCAGAACGGCTTGTCATTTTCTCCTGGGAAGTCCCAAAGAGGACAGTAACGAGTCCCAGTACACCCTGCTACAGGTTTCCAATATAAAGACAAGGGGGCTGAGGCACTTCTGGTGAACAGCTACCAAGGGGAGACATGCCACTGCCTTTCTGCAGAGAGGAGACCACTAAGGAAACATCTCACTGCCAACCTTTCAGCACCAGCCACCTCCAGCACGGAGCTGCGTGTCGAAAAAGGGGACATCAGAGACCCCCCTTCCCCAGGGAGCAGAGGCAGAAAGCTAAGGGGGATGCTAGAGCAGGATCCTATCTTCTGGTTGGGGACCCCCCTCAAGCTTTGGATGGTATTTAAGTCATTACTACAGCTTTTACAGAACACTGCACGGGGGCCAGAGAACAGGCTCACACACCGATGGCCTGCACTGCTCGATTCCTAATGCTCTCCAGGACAGGTCAGATCACAAACCCACCTTCTTTAAAAGAATACACACAGCTGATTAACCCATGTTTCTGCCTTCTGTGACTCCCACACCACACTCAGATTTCCCTGGGCATGTTGTTCCCGTTGTTACAAGGACCAGATTGTGCCCTCAATGGTTCCATTATACTCAGCTCTGGTGAGGCCACACCTCGAGTGCTGTGTCCAGTTTTGGGCCCCTCACTACAGGAAGGATGTTGAGATGCTGGAGCGAGTCCAGAGAAGGGTGACAAAGCTGGTGAAGGGTCTGGAGCACAAGTCCTATAAGGAGCAGCTTTTTAGCCTTAAGAAAAGGAGGCTGAGGGGAGACCTTATCGCTCCCTACAACTCTACAAGGCAGCTGCAGAGATGTCAGGTCAGTCTCTTCTTTTGGCTGAGAAGCAACAGGACAAGAGGGAATGGCTTGAAATTGCCCCAGGGGAGATTTAGGTCAGAGATCAGGAAGAATTTCTGTATTGAAAGGGCTGTCAGGCACTGGAACAGGCTGCCCAGGGAGGTGGCGGAGTCACCATCCCTGGAGGTATTTAAAAGGCGTGTAGATGAAGTCCTTAAGGACATGGTTTAGAAGTGGACTAGTCAGGGTTAGGCTGTGGTTGGACTCGATGATCTAAAGGGTCTTTTCCAACCCAGGTGATTCTGTGATTCTCTCTGTCCTTCTCACCATCACCCTGTGCTTCTGGTCTCCTATTTTGATCTTTGCCAGGTGCCAACAGGGGCCTATAACAACTCTTTTTTTTTTTTCTCATTAAATTTATCTTATTCTCCCCCACAAAGCTCCCTGCAGCCACTGCACAGCCGTCTCACCGGGCTGGGCTGAGCAACCTCCAATTTCCTTGACCCATGGCCCTTGAAACCAGATGGCAAGCCAAAGTTCTCTCTGACAGGCAAAGGAATCAGAACTGACATGATTGGAAAAAACAAGCTCAATTCCTCTTGGCAGGATATTCATTTAGAAATCTCTGGTGTCGTCGCCCCAATTCACAACGAATTTGGATCCGAGCTCTCCCAGTGCCAGACGACACAGAGCTTTGACAGAGAAGGTAATTGGAGGAAATGGCTTTGTAATCTAGCTATTGTGCTGGCAAGATCCAGCTCTCTGAAAGAACAAGGTTAGTTTCCTGGCACGGCTGATTCATCAGCCTTTATTTGTCCCCGGTGCCTCTTGCCTTTGCTCTGCCTCGCAAGGATAGCACGGACCCTTCAAAGCAGCACGGGAGGTCTGCTGGGCATTCAGGCTTTCCCCCAGCCTGGTCCGTGGGGGTATCATGGGCAACAAGCCCTGTGAGGTCAACCCCTCCAAGAGTTCAAGGAGCAGGGGGAAGAGCACGCTGGAGCAGGTCTCATGGTTCACTCACCCTTGGGCAGCATGCAGACCAAGGAGATGGAGCCAAGCTCCACTGGCCATGTGGGGATGTGCCACACCAGCGGCAGGGACGAGGATGGGGGACGTTTAGGAGGAGTGATCCCACCTAGAGAGCCCCAGGGCCTCTGTCCGCTCCACATAAATAGCCAGGAGGGTGGGCAAACCTGAACTGGAGAGGCAGCTGGACCAAAGCTTGTAATCACATCCTTAGTCGCATCCCAACACGGTACATACTCCAGGGAAAAAAAGTACCTTCCATGAGGTTACTTGCCAGGTCCTAAACTCTGGATCATCCTTTCTCATCCATCTTCTGAAAAGGAAACTGTAGATACAGGCTGTGCTACTGGGGGTGGGGCAGAGAAAAGACCCATTGAAGGCCAGAAGAGTCTGCTCTAATCCCACCAGGACAGAGGGGTTCCAAAACATGGTCTGTGCTGAGCTGAGCTGAGCAGCAGTCACCTAGAAACGTTCACATAGGCAGGTCCCAGCTGGCCACAGAGAGAGCGTTCCCGCTGCTCTACCAATAACAGCCGCTTTACTGACCTGTGTGTCTGTGTCCCTCCACTAACTGCTTTGTTTTCCCAACTGTCCTTGCCTGGACTGGGTGGTGAGCTGCTCTGGATGGATGTCAGATCCCTTCCTGACCTTCACCATCGAGCTCTGAGCGCTTGGCGGCTGGGGCAGCATGAAACCCTACACCTGCTCACTCCGCCGACCTCACCAATACCCTGAAGTTCCCTTGGGGAGCCCTGTTGCAATCAACGTGCTCCTGCCCTTCAGAACACTCCTCTCCATTTCCATAAACAACCCTGAGGACTGAGCATAGCAGCAGCCTGAGGTACCCTGGTACCTGAGTGGATCTTTGAGCTCCATGGTGTGATTGCCTAACAGAGCTAGCGCTGGCACACACAAAGCCAGTGATTCTGTGGAGGAGGAGTAGGGGAAGAGCTCAATTATGTTTCTTCATCTCCTAGCCTAAACAATAAGTGATACAGAATTTCACAGAATCACCTGGGTTGGAAGAGACCTTTAAGATCATCAAGTCCAACCACAGCCTAACCCTGACTAGTCCACTTCTAAACCATGTCCTTAAGGACTTCATCTACACATCTTTTAAGTACTCCCAGGGATAGTGACCGCCACCTCCCTGGGGAGCCTGCTCCAGTGCCTGACCACCCTTTCTGTACAGAAATTCTTTCTGATCTCTGACCTAAATCCCCCCAGGGGCAATTTCAAGCCATTCCCTCTCATCCTATCACTTGTCATCCAAGAGAAGAGACCAACCTCATCCCTGCAACCACCTTACAGGTAGCTGTAGAGTGCGATAAGGTCTCCCCTCAGCCTCCTTTCCTCAAGACTAAAAAGCCTCAGCTCCCTCAGCCACTCCTCACAGGACTTGTGCTCCAGACCCTTCACCAGCTTTGTTGCCCTTCTCTGGACTCGCTCCAGCATCTCAACATCCTTCCTGTAGTGAGGGACCCAAAACTGGACACAGCACTCGAGGTGCAGCCTCACCAGAGCTGAGTATAATGCAACTACCACTTCTGTACTCCTGTTGGTCACAGTATTCCTGACACAGGCCAGGATGCCCTTGGCCTTCTTGGCCACTCAGGCACACTGCTGGCTCATGTTCAGCAGGCTGTCCACTGGCACCCCCAGGTCCTTCTCCTCCAGGGAGCTCTCCAGCCACTCTGCCCTGAGCCTCTAGCATTGTGTGGGGTTATGGTGAGCTAAGTGCAGGACCCAGCCCTTGGCCTTGTTGAACCCCATAAAGTTGGCCTCTGCCCATCGATCCAGCCTGTCCAAAACAGACTATGAGGATAGTAAACAGCTACCAATGACACTGGGATGCCTGGGAGAGCTCTTACCTACTGGCACGGCAGATCTCATCTGGAATTCATTTCCTCCCGGTTGCTGTTGATGCTGTGAAACTGTAGAGGTAGCTGGGGAAGGGCATATTCCAATGAAACCTGACAATATCAAAGAGGCCACTCTCCACTGCCTGTGGCACCTCTGGAAATGACAGACCTGAAGCCACAGACTGGCATTTCAGAAGAAGAAATGCTGCTTTCAGCAGCACTGGCACCACCTAAAAACCCAGTGTCACTGAAGAGCTTAAGTGTGATGAATCCTGGGGTGGGGGTCTCAATCTCTCAGAGAAAAGACTGCACAGAAGAACAGTGTATTTGCCCAGTGGGTTTTATTCTGCACCCCATTTTGGTGGGGAAAAACCTCCCTAGTGCAGGGCATTGCCTGCATCTTGTTTAGTTACAGTCAGGAGCTCAAACTGCTGGAGAAAACCTGCTTTAGCTCATTTTGAGCTCTGAAGAAATCCCATCACTGATGGGAAAAACATAGACTTCATCTACCTACTCCCCTTAAAATCTGCCTTGTGATGATGCATACACAGGTATGTTCAACTTCACTTATCCTGAACATGGGTCCTTAAAGGGTCAGAAAAGCAGGAGATATGTCATCTACATCTTTTTGGGGGTGGAAGATCCAGGAGACCAAGGGGGAATGGATTAAAACTAAAGGAAGGAATGTTTAGATGAGATATTCGGGGGAAGTTCTTTCCAGAGAGAGTAGTGAGGTGCTGGAACAGGCTGCCCAGAGAGGGGGTGGATGCCCCATCCCTGGGGGTGTTCAAGGCCAGGTGGGATGGACAACCTTGTGTAGCTCCAGGCCTGGAGGTTGGTGGCCCTGCCTGTGGCAGGGGGTTGGAGCTCTGTGACCCTTGGGATCCCTTCCAACCCAGACCATTCTAGGATTCTATGACAGCAGATGTCTCACAAAGCCCCACACTGCTCTCCATCGTGCCTTTCTCCAGGTTTCTGCTCAGAACTACTCTAGGGAGGGACCACACGTACTCAGGCTCAAAGAAGGGAGGGGGAGGGAAAGCAGCACACGAAGATCATTGAAGTCTCAGGGCAAGTAAATTACTGTTAATTGTGAGATATTTGATTGCAAGAAGCACCAGATGGCTGGCCATCTGGTTTTTATTATGAAATTAAACAAGATAACCCAAACAGGATTTCCTCAGCATTCTTCTCTGACTGGCTCCAAAATACATCTTTAGCACCTATGCTACAGACACAGCACAATCAGAAGCTCTTCCTGCCTTTCCCTCATGCACCCGGGCTAAACACTTGGCCAAGTAACCCCCTTGTGCATAAAAATTTACAGGGGATGGATTAATTAAGAGATGAGAGAACTGGGAGAGGTGAGGCTCAAACAGAAGCAAAGTAGCCCCAGCAGAAGACCTTCCTTTTTACGCTGCTGCGCCATCAATCTCAGATCCAAAGAGTACAAAGAGAAGGGCAGGAGAGGATGTTGCCAGGAGCAACAGGTTGCCAGAGGCAACCACAGCTGGGGTACCAACATCTCCTGCCTGCATCAGTAGCCAGTGGATGCTGTGGTGAAAAGGGATAGACTAGGAAAAGATTGAGAGATCAGATCAGAGCCCTGGCCTCTGTCTGTCTCAAGAATCACTAGGCTGGAAAAGACCTTTGAGATCATTGAGTCCAACTGTACCTGTCCCCTACTAAACCATATCCCTAAGCACCCCCATCTACCCCTCTGTTAAACACACCCAGGGGCAGTGACTCAGCCCCCTCCCTGGGCAGCCTGTTCCAGGCCCCGACAACTCTTTCAGGGAAGAGCTTTTTCCTCACATCTGATCTGACCCTGCCCTGGGGCAGCTTGAGGCCATTCGCCCCTGTCACCTGTCACTTGGGTGAAGAGACCAACATCCATCTCTCTACAACCTTCTTTCAGGTAATTGTAGGCAGTGATAAAGTCCCAAAAATAGCAAGACCCACCATGCCATCCCTCTTCCTCTTCCTCTCCATCCCTAAGGCAGGAAAAGCCAAACCTCTCCACTCGCCCTCCCCAGGAAGCACTGCAGGCAGCTCAGCACACAAACACATCCCACTGCCACAGCCAAATGCAGGACAAAGAGAGGGGACAACATCTTCCTGGCTGCGAGGGCGTGCACACATCCAGTTTGAGCCGTTGGCTTTGGGTGCTACGTACACAGAGCTCACACAGAGAACGCCTTGAAAGACTGCAGCGCAGGGCCACCAAGGTGATGAAGGGAGTGGAACACCTTCCTAATGAGGACAGGCTGAGAGAGCTGGGCCTCTTTAGCCTGGAGCAGAGGAGACTGAGGGGTGACCTTATTGATGTTTATAAATATGTAAAGGTTGAGAGTCAGGAGGATGGAGCCAGGCTCTTCTCAGGGATGGCAGCAACAGGACAAGGGGCAACGGGTGCAAGCTGGAGCAGAGGAAGTTCCATGTGAACATAAGGAGAAACTTTTTCCCTGTGAGGGTGACAGAGCCCTGGGACAGGCTGCCCAGAGAGGCTGTGGAGTCTCCTTCTCTGGAGACATTCAAACCTGCCTGGATGCATTCCTGTGTGACCTAGTCTGGGTGATTCCACCCTGGCAGGGGGTTGGACTAGGTGATCTTTTGAGGACCCTTCCAACTCCCTACAGTCTGTGTTTTCTATGATTCACAGACTCATGTGCCCACAGAAAAAGTCCCTCACTATGGTGCCTCCACAAGCTTAGGCATTTTCTTTGCCTTTCCACAAACTTCAGGAATTTCCTCCTTGTGCCCCCATCCTCTGCATCACCAATACACCTCAATTTCACTTTCTATAATTAGGGATAACAATGTCTTTTAACAGTGTCGTGGTTTCCCCCCGGCTGTGGGCAGAGATCCACGCAGCTGCCTGCTCCTTAAAGGAAAAGAGCAGGGGAAGAGGGAAAAAGGGGGAAACAAGGGAAGGGAAAAGGAAGGGGAAATAACTCCAAACCCAAGAAACTAAGAGGCCCGTGGGTTGGGATAAGGAGAGTTTCCTAAGAGAACAGAAAGATCAAATATCCCAATGCTAACAGGACTTTAGAGCAAAAGAAGATGAAACTCTTGATCCCCAAGGCAGTTTCTCCCCGACCCACACAACTCAGGTACCACCCAGAGCTGTCCCGCAACCCGACCGTCCCCCCAAGCAGCACGCGTCCCGCCACCGCCCCTCTTCTTCCTCCCCTCAGCCCCCGTTCTCCTGGGCAGGACGTCATTGCCATGGAATACTCTCTTTGGCCCATCTGGGTCACCTGTCCTGGCTTCGCCCCTCCTTTCTCCTGAAGAGAGAAATAGGAAGAAGCTGAGAAAGTCCTTGACTGTCTGACTGCAACTAAGAACATCAGGGTGTTCTCAGCACTGCTTTCATTTTAACTCCACCTCCAATTTGCCTAGCAAGTTGGACTTGCAGGACCCACTAATGTCGTGAATTTTCAGTCCTCAGCTCCCAAACCTGCTCTGGGAGTCAGCTGCCACCCAGTTACCCCAACACACACGTTATGGCATCACATCGTACCCCAAAGCTGAAGTTAGGCTGCACCCCTGTCCCTCCCTCAAGCTTTTCTCCCACAGATCCCACACAGTCTCCTTTGTTCAAAGCAAATCAGTTGAGAATTAAACATAAAGGGTGTTCCAGGGGAGATGTCCCCTTGTGTCATCCCCCAGCGTAAATCCCTGGGTCATAGAATCACAGAATCATAGGGGTTGGAAGGGACCTCCAGAGATAATCAGGTCCAACCCCCCTGCCAAAGCAGCTCCCTAGGACAGGTCACTCAGATAGGCGTCCAGATGGGGCTGGAATCTCTCCAGAGAAGGAGACTCCACCACCTCCCTGGGCAGCCTGGCCCAGGGCTCCCTCACCCTCACTGGGGAAAAGTTCTTCTGCATATTGATGCAGAACTTCCTGTGCTCCAACTCGCAGCCATTGCCCCTTGTCCTGTCCCCACAGACACTGAAAAGGGGCTGGCTGATTCCCCCTGCATCCCCTGCTTAAGATAATTATAAACATTAATTAGGTCCCCCCTTAGTCTTCTCTTCTCAAGGCTGGACAGTCCCAGCTCACTCAGCCTTTCCTCATAGGGGAGATGCTCCAGGCCCTTTATCATCTTCATAGCCCTTCTCTGGACTCTCTCCAGGAGATCCCTGTCCTTTTTATCCCAGGGAGCCCAGAACTGGACACAACACTCCAGGTGGGGCCTGACCAGGGCAGAGCAGAGGGGGAGGATCACCTCCTTTGACCTGCTGGCCACACTCCTCCTGATGCACCCCAGGATCCCATTGTCTCTCTCAGCCCCCAGGGCACACTGCTGGTTCATGGCCACCCTGTCACCCACCAGGACCCCCAGGTCCTTCTCCACAGAGCTCTTCTCCAGCAGGTCATCCCCCAGCCTGTACTGATAGAAATGGTTGTTTCTTCCCAGGTGCAAGACTTCACACTTGCTTTTGTTGAACCTCATGGTCATGGTGCATCCAGAAAGTATCAATAACAACCCCCCTCACACCCTCCTATCTTATCAGGTACAAACACACAACCCATTGGCAGAGTTGAATTGCCCATCAGCCAACAGGCTCTGGCTCAGTACACAGGGTCATTTTTTTCTTGTTTAGCTTGGAATAACTTCACTTTCAGGGCTGCCCTGTAGAGAAAAAGACCACAGTTGCCTTTTTTCCAGTAGCAGCCAGCTATTTTGCTGCACCCTGGGCTGTCTGCACCCCCATGGGAGGCTTGGGAGGGATGCTCCTTGAAGGATGAGTCTTCTCCAAATGCAGAGAGAGAGAGAAGCTCAGTTGGTTTTTATTGCCTGGCTGCTCACCTGCAATCCAGAGACGAGCTTATCATAGAATCAGAGAAGACTCCAGATTGGAAGGGACCCCAAGGATCACAGAGTTCCAACCCCCTGCCACAGGCAGGGCCACCAACTTCCAGGCCTGGAGCTACACAAGGTTGTCCATTCCACCTGGCCTTGAACACCGTCAGGGATGGGGCAGCCACCACCTCTCTGGGCAGCCCGTTCCAGCCCTTCACCACTCTCTCTGTAAAGAACTTCCCCCTAATATCTAATCTAATCTTATCACTGGGTAAGCTGGTTTGCAGTGGGAGTCAGCTCTGGCTGTGTACAACAGGTCTGGGAACACAGTCTGACTCCTGCCCTGCTCACCCCTGACCTCACGTTTGAGCAGTTCACAGGGTCCTTTTGCACACAAAGACATGGGTGCTGCAGGATCTCTGTGGTTTGGGGTGGAGTCTCCAACAAAGAGCAGTTGGACTCCCCCCTCTCCAATACACAGGCAAAGGAAGCCAAAAGGCAGAACTGAGAGCGCTCATCTCTCTGCTTGTGAACGCTGGGTGGCCTGGCTCCACAACAAAGTGGGCACAGAGAGAGGAACTACCTTCTCTTCCCCAAACTGCAATCCCAGGCTGGAGGTGGCCCAGCAATCTGAGCTGCCCATCACCTACTGTGCTTAGATTGCTCCTCTCCCAAAAGCCACGCCGGTTGTTGCTCCTTGCCAGCAGCGCAGGCTGCCTCCTGGACCACAGCGAGTCCTGAACGAAGCCCCCTCCATCCTTCTAGCAGGGAAACTCGGCATCCCAAGGACGATGGACCGCTCCAGGCACAGCCCAGGGGGATTAGCACAGCCAGGTTTTTATGTGAGCTGGAAGCCACTCAGCTTCTTCCATTTTGCAATACGGTCTGTCTATAGAGTCTCAGATTGGATAAAAAGAACTGCAAACTGATCTCATTGCCAGGCAGCTCACTGCTGCTTCTCATCCTACTGGAAGCCACCAACCAGAGACCAAGCTCCCCCATGACAAGTGTCCTGGTTTCAGTCAGGATAGAGTTCACTTCATTTGTAGCAGCTGATGGGATGCTGTGTTTGGGAGTTACAATGAAAGCAGTGCTGAGAACACCCTGATGTTCTTAGTTGCAGTCAGACAGTCAAGGACTTTCTCAGCTTCTTCCTATTTCTCTCTTCAGGAGAAAGGAGGGGCGAAGCCAGGACAGGTGACCCAGATGGGCCAAAGAGAGTATTCCATGGCAATGACGTCCTGCCCAGGAGAACGGGGGGCTGAGGGGAGGAAGAAGAGGGGCGGTGGCGGGACGCGTGCTGCTTGGGGGGACGGTCGGGTTGCGGGACAGCTCTGGGTGGTACCTGAGTTGTGTGGGTTGGGGAGAAACTGCCTTGGGGATCAAGAGTTTCATCTTCTTTTGCTCTAAAGTCCTGTTAGCATTGGGATATTTGATCTTTCTGTTCTCTTAGTAAACTCTCCTTATCCCACCCCACGGGCCTCTTAGTTTCTTGGGTTTGGAGTTATTTCCCCTTCCTTTTCCCTTCCCTTGTTTCCCCCTTTTTCCCTCTTCCCCTGCTCTTTTCCTTTAAGGAGCAGGCAGCTGCGTGGATCTCGGCCCACAGCCGGGGGGAAACCACGACAACAAGCCATCCATCTCTTTCAGGCCAAACCTTTGGGTTTGCACAAATACAATCAGGAGGACAGCTTTGCCACCCGTTCCTGTGGGCAGAGGAAGACATTGGTAAGATAACACATGGTCCATCCACAGACAGATTCAGGGAGTTAACTGGAAAGCTCTAATACATCTTTTTCCCTCTGCCTTTGCCACAAGAGAGAAACAAGTTTGCCCCAACGTGGACTAAACAATTTGGTTTTCCCCACAGTCTTATTCTCAAGAAATTGCCTCTTCACAGAATCACAGATTTGTAGGGGTTGGAAGGGACCTCAAGAGATCATCAGGTCCCAACCTCTTCCCTCTGAGCTGGTATTTCCCCAGCAGAATTCCACCCAAGGCAGATGCCTCAGGTGGGAAACTCCAGCCTCAACAGGCAAAAGGTAACATGCAACTGAGAAGGACGTCCCATCACGAGGAGGAGCAGGGAATTCCTGTGGAAGCACATACTTACAAAACATAGCTTGGAAAGCTGGGTTTCAACTAAAGGGAACAGATGCTCTGAGAAAAGCCCTCTGCGAAACATTTCTTTGGCCAAGGCTGAAAGGAAACCCACTTTAGCTGGAGAATCTGTTTCTAAAGGCAATCCCTAGGAAAGGAGGTATAAAACTGAATTCCAAGCATTTCCACTGCTTCCTTGCTTTCCAGCAGAGCATCCGCTGGGGATGGGTTTTCCCTGACAATCCTGCCTCCACAGCCAGCTGGGGAGATGCCCCAGGAGGCAGAAGCACACGAAAAGAATAAAATAACATTTTAAAAAAGCAGTAAAAAGAAAAATTACAGCCTTTTAAAATGTGATTTATCCACGTTGAGTACTTCTCTCTCTCTCCAGATGCTTCCAAATGTCTGGCACTAAAGAAAAACCTATAGGGTTACCCCATGATATATTACTAACCTGTATTATACTCGCTCTGAAACAGTTTGAGGGGTGGGGAGAGGATTGCAGTGTAAAACAAGAGACTTCAAATAGCTATGGCATTGCCTTGGAGGAGCTGTGTAAGGAGCTGGGTCAGTCTGTGGATTGGGAAGGGGCTGGATGCGACCCTGGCTCTCATGAGCTGCATGTGGAACATGCTTCCAGGGATGCTGTCCTCTTGCGGGATGAGGGATGCTGCCCCAGGGATGCTTCCTCTCCCAGGATGAGGGATGCTGCCTCTCCCAGGATGAGGGGTGCTGCCCCAGGGATGCTGCCTCTCCCAGGATGAGGGATGCTGCCCCAGGGATGCTTCCTCTCCCAGGATGAGGGATGCTGCCTCTCCCAGGATGAGGGATGCTGCCTCTCCCAGGATGAGGGATGCTGCCCCAGGGATGCTTCCTCTCCCAGGATGAGGGATGCTGCCCCAGGGATGCTTCCTCTCCCAGGATGGGGGATGCTGCCTCTCCCAGAATGGGGGATGCTGCCCCAGGGATGCTTCCTCTCCCAGGATGAGGGATGCTGCCCCAGGGATGCTTCCTCTCCCAGGATGAGGGACGCTGCTCCAGGGATGCTTCCTCTCCCAGGATGAGGGATGCTGCCCCAGGGATGCTTCCTCTCCCAGGATGAGGGATGCTGCCCCAGGGATGCTTCCTCTCCCAGGATGAGGGATGCTGCCGGGCATGTTTTATATCCTCATACCTTTGCAAGCAACTGAATGAGAGAGCATGGATGGGAAGCCCCTGCCCAATCACGGCTCATCTACCCAAGGGGGTTTTGGACAGGGGCTGGACTCTACCAGGTCACAGATTGCTGCCAATAACAGGCCCATAACTCCTGCAATGTCTCACCGAGTTTGATAGCACAGGGACCACAGTGCATGTGTCTTCCATCAGCTGGCTGCACACAATGCACAGATACCACTGGAAAAACAAGCACTGATAGAGCTGGGGAGAAGCAGATACACCTTTAGCCTGAAGAATGGCTTGTCTTTTTTTTTTTCCCCCTCTCTCAAATCTACAAGCTAATCTAACAAGAGATACTGCCTCCTCACCTCGCTTCTGGGAGCACTGCAGGCAGCAAGAGCATCAGTGAGGAAGCTGGTTTGAAATACACACCGCTCTTGTCTCTGCAATGGTATGGCTACAGTATGGCTTTCAGACAGCAGCATCATTTGGGCATGTTCATGACAGGGGCCAGAGCAGTGACCCTTGGCAGGGAAGGGTCTGGGGTAGTAAGGTCACTCTACTCTGCCCTCAGGAGGCTCCAGCTGGAGTCCTGTGTCCAGAGCTGGGGCCCCCAATACAAGAAAGATGTGGGACTGCTGGAAAGGGTTCAGAGGAGCCAAGGAGATGATCAGAGGGACAGAGCACCTCCCTTATGAAGAGAGGCTGAGGGAGCTGGGCTTGCTCAGCCTGGAGAAGAGAAGGCTGTGGGGGGACACCTCATTGCAGCTTTCCAGTCCCTGAAGGGAGCAGAGGAACAGGAGGGGAATCAGCTTGTTAAAGGGCAGAGACTGGCAGGACAAGGGGAATGGATTAAAACTAAAGGAAGGAAGGTTTAGATTAGATATTAGGGGGAAGTTTTTCACAGAGAGAGTGGTGAGGGGCTGGAACAGGCTGCTCAGAGAGGTGGTAGATGCCCCATCCCTGGAAGTGTTCAAGGCCAGGTTGGATGGGGCCCTGGGCAACCTTGTGTAGCTCCAGGCCTGGAGGTTGGTGGCCTTGCCTGTGGCAGGGAGGTTGGAGCTCTATGATCCTTGGGGTCCCTTCCCAACCCAGACCAGCCTGGGATTCTAAGGGAACACACAAGTGGAGGCCTTGCCCCTCGCTACCAGCCCTGCTCTTAGGATTTCAGGCACCAGCTTGTTTGGAGCCGAGCCTGCAGCACCACAGATAGGGCAGGGCCCTGCTCCCAGGTGCAAGGCAGAGATAAGGCCCCTGGGGACCCAAGGACTCCCTGCAGGAAGGTACTATTTGTGTGACACAAATCTGAGGACCTGCAGCTCCCTCCAAGGTCCCTTTTCCGTCACCATGCGAGTCGAAGCAGGTTTAGCTCCTAAGCAACCTGGGTTCCATCCAGCGCCTTGTAAAGTGGAGCTGGTTGGTCACTCAGCCAAGGAAAGGAGGGGGACCTGTGAGATCTGAGTAGTATTTCTGGGGCTGTACGTTGCCATGTTCTCCATCCCCAGGACCAGGTCGATATTAGTATTAATATAAAGGGCAGCATGTATATAGAGCACAACTAGCGTAAACCAGCCAGCTGCAGAGGGCTGGCAGGCTCTTTTATCCATGACCATACAATTCTTAACAGTCATGAACTGGTTTGGGTGGGAAGGGATCTCAAAGCCCCCTCAATGCCACCCTTGCCATGGGCAGGGACACCCCCCACCAGCCCAGGGTGCCCAAAGCCCCATCCAACCTGGCCTTGAACCCTGCCAGGGATCCAGGGGCAGGCCCAGCTTCTCCAGGCACCCTGTGCCAAAGCCTCACCACCCTCCCTGAGATGGATTTCTACCTCCCAGCTCCTCTCCAGCTGCCCTCCTGCAGCTGAAGGCCATTCCCCAAGGCCTGGCCCTCCCTGCCCTCAGCACCAGCTTTCCTAGAACCCCTCAAGAGACTGGAAGAGGCTCAGAGATCTCCCTGCAGCCTTCTCCAGGCTGAACCAGTGCAAGTCTCTCATAGCAGAGATGCTCCAGCCCTCAGACCTTCTCCTCAGGGCTGCTCTCCACCCATACCCCACCCAGCCTGTCACTTTGCTTGAGGATTGCCCCAACCCATGTGTAGGACCTTGCACTTGGCCTTGTTGAACTTCATGCAGTTCATGTGGTCCTACCTCTCCAGGTCCCTCTGGACAACATCCCTTCTCTCCCACCACACAGCTTGGTGGTGTCAGCAAACTTGCTGATCCCACTCTCCAGGTCTCTGACAAAGATATTAAACAGTGCCTGTCCCAGTACTGACCCCTGAGGAACACCACTCATCTCTGGTCTCTACCTAGACATCAAGCCATTGACTACAACTCTTTAGGGTGACCACCTTAAACCTTACACAATCCTGACCAAAGAAAAGGACCCTTCAAAGCCAGCCAATGCCAAATGATCACCCAAACTCAACTCAATCCCAGGCATTTGCTTCCTGTCATACTCTGCATGTTGGCATTCATCTTTGGGGCTATGCCATCTCCAAAAAGCATCTTTGCCTGTGTAGACTTGCCTTACGTGCAACGCAGATGGCTCAGATAGGAAACAGCCTCCTCTCTCCCAAAACACCCCCTAGATCCATCACACGCTGAAGGCAACAAGCTGCTGGTCTCGCAGAGCACAGGGGAATCAAGAGGCCTCACACAAAGAAATCCAGGCAGAGAGGTGCCTGGGACTTTCTCACCAACAGAGGATAAAAGAGGTTGCCATCAGGAGCAACGGCAAGTTGCAGGGAGGAGGCTCTGTGTACAGAAGTACTTACCCACCCCACACAAGTAAAGCCCAACCTGGACCAGACTTCCAGCCTCGTGAAGGAGCATGGCCCACCGATGGCTGACGGACACTGGTGACTTATACCCAGAGAAGCTCTTAAACCTTAGACAAACAGCACCCAGGGTTCAATCCAGCTTGAAGAATGGGTTTTCAGCTTCACAAGAGCAAACCCGGCCTGAGGAAAAGCGTGAGACTTCTGCAGGCCTGCAGTCCCAGAGGAGCTGCAGAGCCCAACCTGTGTTGGGGTCTGGGTTTTGTTCTTTATTAATAGTTTTCACGGGCCTTTGCACTTTTGGATTCCAGCCTGAATGGAAGCAGCAAGTGCTGGAAGCCTCACAAAGCTTTCCAAGTGTGAACCCCCTCCTCCCTGGAGAAGCTTTAACACACTTGGGTTAGAATCATAGAATCATAGAATTGTAGGGGTTGGAAGGGACCTCCAGAGATCATGGGGTCCAACCCCCTGCCAAAGCAGCTCCCTAGGACATTTCACTCAGATAGGCGTCCAGACGGGGCTGGAATCTCTCCAGAGAAGGAGACTCCACCACCTCCCTGGGCAGCCTGTCCCAGGGCTCCCTCACCCTCACTGGGGAAAAGTTCTTCCCCATGTTGGTGCGGAACTTCCTATGCTCCAACTTGCAGCCATTGCCCCTTGTCCTGTCCCCACAGACACTGAAAAGGGGCTGGCTGATTCCCCTGCATCCCCTGCTTAAGATAATTGTAAACGTTAATTAGGTCCCCCCTAAGTCTTCTCTTCTCAAGGCTGAACAGTCCCAGCTCACTCAGCCTCTCCTCATAGGGGAGATGCTCCAGGCCCTTAATCATCTTCATAGCCCTTCTCTGGACTCTCTCCAGGAGATCCCTGCCCTTTTTATACCAGGGAGCCCAGAACTGGACACAACACTCCAGGTGGGGCCTGACCAGGGCAGAGTAGAGGGGGAAGCATACAGGCTTGCAAGGGCTGAGCCAAGCAGTCACCCCTCAGACACGTGGGCTATTCACCTGCTTCCAACCCGAAATACAGGCTCTCACCCTGAAGCATCTTTTGCTTTGGGACCAAGAGATGCAAAGGAGTAACAGGGCCAACAGGCAGAGCTGAGATGGTGCCCAAAGAACAGCTCATGACAGCAAGGCCACCAGGGCTGCTGATGCTTTTCTTGCTAAACACTCACTTTTTCATCCTTTCCCAGGGATCTCCAAGGCTCCCTCATCCTTTAACTAGACCCAACAAACAACCCCCAGCGTTCGCCTCCACAGAAGGCCAACAAGGTTCAGAAAGGCCTGAGTGATGCCAAAACCTAACGTGCAGAGCAAAGCTCCTCTCAGCCAAGAGAGCTGGAGCGTGCACGGGGAAGAGCCTCCCCCTTTGCTAGTTCATTCTCCAGACTTACAATGAGGGCTATTCTCTCCTGGAAGGAGGAATACAAAACACTCCAGCTTTTTATTGATCTGCTGCAATGGGAAGGTATAGATTCTCCTCCACCAGCCAACTTCCCTTTAAAGCAGCCACCTCGAGCCCATGATGAACCGGTCGAGCTGAACCAAGTGGAAGGAGCAGCCGGGGGGCTGCTGGGAGCTCACAGAATCAGTGTTTCTGACTGACTGCCCCCCTTGCTCCTTCAAACTCCTCAACCAAAAAACATGGCATTCACCAGGCCAGACAGGACGGGAAATGAGAAGAAAAACCTTCTCTCCATCATCACTCTCTTTATAAAACCGCCACCCCCACCTCCCACCCACCAAAGCTTGAAATTGAAGCCAGCCACCTGAACAAGTTGGCTGAGTTCGAGGTAAGAGCCCCTGGGCTGCGTCTGCAAGGGCTCAGCATCCTCCACACAGCACAGAATTTCCATACCTGTCATTCCACATTGGTTTTAGAGTGAAAAGAGGGAAAAAAGAGCACCAGGAGGGAACCTGGCTGTACTGCAGAGGGCTCAGGGGATGCTTCATCAAGTCATGTCCTGCATTCAGGTGGTGTGGTCTCAGATATGTGACAGGAGGAAGCAAAAAATGCTCGTGATGCCCTCCAGAGGAAGTTCCTATGGCTGTCATAGATAATCCTGAGCTGAGCAAACCCACTTTGCCCCAGCCATTACCCAGGCCAGCGAGTGGCAGAAGGTTGTGATGGGGTGCCTGGAAGAAAGGAGATGCCCACTCGCTGGTGGGGAGACCCAGAAGCAGACTGTTTCCCCCACACATCTTCTGCTCTCTGGAGAACAGCATCCCACAGACCTAAAACACACAGCCTGCTGCAGAGCCTGTCTGGGGACAGCCCAGGGGATGCCTTAATCCCGGTCTGGGACTGCTCCTTATCTTGAAGCCCACCTTACCCATCCTATCTTCAGCAGGGTTGGGACGTGAGCTCCACAGGACAGGCGCTGTCTCCTACAGTGTTTGCACAGCCTGGCTCCATGGTTTCACTCTGTCAGGACTCCCACAACCCAAACCCTAAATAACAAGGATACAGGAGCATGGTGTGCCCATCAGGGTAGGGCCCACGGCGTGTCCCCCATCTATAAGGAGCTGATGGGAACAGATCTGGGCGAGCTGGTGGCGATGACAGCAGACAGACCCACCGGTGACGCAAGGCGACCGTGACTTTGGCTTATTGTGCAGCTCAATTCCCTGCTGCAGAAGACAGAGACGTGTCTGTAGGTGGCCCAGAAGCTCTGAGGACTTAAAAAGGAGGGGGAAAAACAAAAAAAAAAAACAAGGGGGGGGGGGAAGAGGAAAAAAAGGAAGAAAGGAAAGACTGAAGGCAGTGTCTGTCATCCTGTCGCAGAACTGTTGGTTTTTGTGGGTAGTGGGGGCTTGTTTCCCAAA
Organism: Hypotaenidia okinawae; assembly: GCA_027925045.1. Taxonomy (NCBI): domain Eukaryota; kingdom Metazoa; phylum Chordata; class Aves; order Gruiformes; family Rallidae; genus Hypotaenidia; species Hypotaenidia okinawae. The sequence continues at coordinate 4,350,436 of BSDF01000007.1, forward strand.
GATTTACATTTTTGTGCATGTGTCACTTGCTTTTGAAGCATTTTGAGACGTCAGAGCTTAGAAATTCAAACCCCCTTGTCAGTCCTGTCAATCCATCCGGACAAAACAGAGCCAGCCACTTGGATGGGGTTGGAAAAAATAAAGAAATAAATATAGAAAAATAATCCCCAGAAACAACAAAACCACACTTTTTCTATCAAGCTGTGACTCAGTCACCCTACTCAATGCTGGGGCAAGACAGTGTCTAGAGAAAGCAAGAAAAGAAAGATCTGAGGTTTTATACCCGTCGGTGGAACTAAATTGATTAAGGTCATTTCCTAGGTAGGTTTGAAACCTTCTGCAACAATTTTTTTTTTTTTTTTTGAAAAGAGAAAGAAAAGGGCACCCCTCCCCCCCCCAAAAAAAAGGGGGGAAAAGGGGGGAAAGTCACTACTGCAAAAAAACATTAAATCTGCTTGGGTAACTCAGAATATATGTTGGCAAGGCAACATATCTCAGCTTGAACAGTCAACCTGCTATTTCAGAGGCTCCCCAAACATATGAAAGAGAGTTGGGTTGTGATAGAGCACGCTGAATTTACTTCTTTTCAGCCTTTCACAGCAAAGCATTTGATGCCTGTCCTTTCACTCCTGCGATTGATAGGGGGACCTTACTTAAAAGCTCCCTGACCTTTGCTGTTGTCGGTTTTGTTCCATTAAAATGCAATTTAACTCTTTTTCTTTTAGTCTGGAAATAAGCACTGTACAGGCAGTAAACATGAGAGGGGTTTGGGGGTTCCCCCCGCTAACCTAGAGGTGAGAGGTAACAACCATCCATCATCAGAGCTGGCTTAAAACCAGATGATGTCAAGAAGCATTATGACGTGCAGCTGCCCAGAGCCTCTGCTGAAGGAGACCTGTTGAGCTGCGCTGATGCCATGCTTCACATGGAAGCTGAGCCCACTGGTGTCAGCAGAGGGTCCTTTTACTTTCCCCTGAGGATATATATACCCTCTCAAAAGATAAATAACCCAGAGGGCCTTATTCTGATGCTCTCACTCCAGTGATGAAGAACATCCTACTCAGTACTTTAGCTGGAGGATTGAGTGGTCACCCCAGGATCACTGGGATGGGGGTGGTACCCCAATGGGAAGAAGTGGTGCCTCTTCAGTACCACGAAATTACAACGTTTCCAGGTTAGACACCTTTAGTTAAAGCCTTCCACATATTCCACATGATCCCAGAAAACCAAATAGATCAAAATCCATAGGAAAAAAAGCATTTTCAAACAGCAGCTACCGAAAGGAAGGGAGGCTGTCGGGGTTTTTTTCTCATGACAGCGGGCGTTGGAAGAGCCAGCCACACACTTTAGGGTTACAGCCGGATTATCTGTCACCCAGGATCTTTGTGAGCCTGGGTTGGAATGACATTAGAACCCTGTAACACAGGGACCTCAACAAAAATAAGCTTGCATTGTCGTTGTCTGTTCTATCGCCATTGTTACGCCTTAGCGTTACGGCTGGACAAGGGTATTACATTGCATTAGTGATGCAGATGCACGTATCTGCACTTAACACACATACATTTGCACAGGATTATTGCTAGAATTCCTGATCCTACTTATAAAAAGCCCTATAAATCCTGGCTAGCTCCCTTTAAGTCAGCAGCATTACCCCGCTGCAAATCCGGGGTGTAAATCAGAGCGAGCTCTGGCTCAGATCCCCTTCAGCCCCACTTCATAACAAAGCAGGGAGGCTAAAAGCAAACCCTGGGCTCTGTATGCAACAGTTACACACCCCCCCCCCCCCAAAATAAAACATCCTGCACAGCCCCATCTCACTTCTCAAAGCCCCAGTGCAACTCTTCTCATCAAGAAGCTCTCTAAGCCAGATTAGGAGCCGGGCTTTGGCAGCGCCACCACCGCCACGTGTTTAAATATCACTCACAGCTGAGTTATTTCTTGCTTCTCAGGGAACTTTAAATGGCTTTTATGCTCAGTGAACTCATCAAAGGGGAGTATCTGAAGTCAGCAGCATCGAACCTGTCAATTACCCAGAGGAGAAGCAGGCCAGTTAGGCGTTCCATACAATACACTACCAAGCTGGTTGCCAGAGGAGCCGATTTAAAGTCACTGTGCTACACCTCAACGTCGCTTATGGCTCATGAAAGGAAATCTGTGTTTGAGTAACAATAAAGCAGGACGGTGCTTTCCATACTAAAAGGGGAGGAAAAAAATACTAATAATCCTTTCTCAAGGAGCAGATAGGTTTTTTATTTGCCCAGTGCCTGCCTCCAAGGCACGTGGAGTCTGACAAGCGCTGGGATGCTTTCAGCCATGAAGTCCAAGAGTTAAGCAGGAGGACTTGCTCCAGCAAGGATTACATTTGGTTTGTGCTCCTTATTCCACTGAGGTCTTTACATAGTGAATGTGACCTCTTTGCAAAGGCAAGATCTGAAGAACACAAGAGATCCCTCAGCTGCCGGCCCAAAGCCACAGCAGGAAGAAGCAGGGAGCCTCAGTAACCTCCTTGGCCCCAGGGTCAGGCCATTTGGCCGAACAAGGTGTAAGGCAGTGTCACATCGACCCGAGGACACGTGTTTTCTGTTACCCAGGGATAAATTCCCTCCTATCAGACTCTGGGGGTGGGGTGGGGGTGTCAAACCCAAATTTTGGTCTCAGTGCAAATACAAGCTGGGGCAGCGCAGCACACAGCCACAAAGAGAAGCCTCCCAGAACATACAGTAATGGGGTTTTCCCTATTACACCTCTGCCAAAGTTGGATTTTGTGGGATGCTCTGCACAAATACAAGACCTAATGAAAAATATGCAGCAACAACAGACAAACTCTATACCTCTGCCCCTCGGTAATATCTTTCCCATCATCTGTCTGCTACCACCCTTCTCCCAGAGTCACAGCCACTCACATCTGCACACGTACTGCTGATGGCCAGAGAGGACTTCACGCACCCTTCCCGAACCCCAGCGCTGCTGGCAAAGGAGGATGCTGCCTGCCAGCTCCACCTGCCCTTCCAAAAGCAGTAAGAGGTGAGGTGGGTGCTCAGCTCCAGGTTTTCCCATCCAAGGAACTAGAAAGGACCCATGTGTGGGATGCTGCAGCTCTAGACAGCGAGGGTCGCGGCCCAGACTTTACCTGCTCTTTCAGACCAACCTTGCTTTTGGAAAGAAGGCATCCTCCCACCACGATTCAGCTCCCCAAGGAAAAAGCTCAGAGACTTCATCAGTCTGGTCTTACAGGATCTCCCCGACACTCAGCACCAACCAGGATCTCCAGAGCTGATGCCACGCTGCAGGTACCAAACTGCAGAGGGGAAAAAAACCCAACGTAGTTGTGAGCTTCTGCGAAGTCAGCCCTCCAAACCTGCTATGGAATGGCATGGAAACATCGTCCTGACAGAGACAGGACCTGAACTGAAACAGCTCTGCTGCTGTACACAGAGAAACAGCCTGCAGGCACAGCCCAGCCCCTCTCTGCAACCAGCTCCTCCATCTGGGGTGGACTTACTGCGAGTACTATGAGGGGACAGGAGACTCCGTGAGGTTGACATGCGTCTGCTTCTACAGGATCATCTTAGAGGCAGCTGTAACGTGACACAGAGAAAGAAAACAGAGTCATCACACAGCTGCTTGGCTCTCAGAGGGAGGACGGCGTGCTTTGAAGGGGAATCTCTGGGCAGGCTGCACAGTGAAGCAGTTACCGCGGCGCTGGGGAGCTGCGGAACACCAACAGGTCAGCAACAGCTGCAAGACATCCATGCAACATTCATTACCTTGTCCTGAGAAAGGGACCACCACTGGATGACTTTAGGATCTACACGCCACACATCCCCACAGCAGCTGAGGCCTGCCCCATGCTTTGGCCAGACGGCACTGCAAATTTAACATGAGCTGTAAGGAAGAGCTAAAAAAGGGATTTGATGCTGTCAGGACTGCTAACCCCCAAAGTCCAGCACAGAGGACTGAACCTGGATTAATCAAAGTATCCGCTCCATCTGCCTACTTCCACGTTTTCCTTCCACACGTTTTCTCCCAAGCTACAGACAGAGCCTTTCATCACTCCCAACAGCTCTCTCCCCTTATAAATCCATCAGCATTTACCCTCCCAAACAGCACAGCCGGGCTCCTCCCACCCCTTCCCCTCCCAGCCCTGTCTCACATTCCTCCATTCAATAGTTTCTGCCCACTGACAACAAACACCAGGAAAATGCCGACTGACCTGTCTGCTCCCACACCAAACCAAGCAGAGAAGGTGACTTCAGGATTTCTTCTTTTGGGCTTTACCCCCAACCCCAGCCCTGCTCCCCAGGGAGGAGGAGGATGGCAAGTCAAACCACTGGTAGGCATGATTACTATTATTTTTTTTCTCCCCAGTTCTTTATTTTACAAAAATAACTTACAAATAGAGACAACTCTCAGAAGCAGGATCATCCACTCTGTGCATAAGGGTATACAGCTTTGGGAAGCACGGGCATAGGAGTTACCAACTCTCACAATACTGATAACTTTAACGTGACAGGAACTATATTACAGGACATACATTTCATGCTCCAGACCTGTAGGTACGACCACCGCTCAAAGCTACAGTCGATAAAGTGTGCCAGCTGGGGAGGATGCACTTAAAGAGATCATTTTCCATATTTGCTAATTATCAGCATCCTCTTACCTCCGATAGTTTAAACCAAACGGCAATCTAACGCTCAAGGCTACAGCACTCTGGATACACTCATCAGCAATATACTTCAAATACACAATAAAAATATATATCACTTTCAAATACAATTGCATAAGGTACAACAAGAGCCAGAAAATAAAGTCTTGAGCTTTTAAGTACAACACGCTATATATATAAAACATATACAAGGAGATGAGAAGGAATCTACCCGCGGAAGGAACAGCTTATCCTGGAAACGCACGTTATCTATGGTACACAATGGCTTTGTCTGCTAGAACAAGTCCTTTCTGTTTGCATAGCATTGGTGAAAAGTCCAGACTGGGCTAGGAGGAGATCAAACAACACGCCACCAAAAAAAACGTCAGTACCTCTTCCACGGTTTTTGCCCTTGATCCCACCTCTTCAAAGCTACTTTGCTTTTGTAGGCTGGAATTTGTGACCCCCGTTCATAACAAGCACACAGGGAAAGGAGGGGATTAAAAAAAAAAACCAAAAACCTAAACAACAAAGCAACAACAAGAACACACCCCCCTAAGTCAAACAGTCAAGGAGGTCTCTTGGGGGGTTGGACCTGATGATCTCTCGAGGTCCCTTCCAACCCCTACAATTCGATGATTTATGGGGTTGCAGTCATTTGGCATTCTGTTCCAGAGCAGAGTACTCTGCTTCTGATACTCTGGAAGCGTCGATAAGTTTAGTGAGCCCAGTTTTGGCAGAGTACTTGAAAATAAAGGCTTTCATGAGCTCATATCTGTAGTTGCGGTTAATGAAGCTGTAGAGGATGGGGTTGACACAGCAATGGACTAGAGAGAAACACTGAGTGATGTGAAGAGTGGCGTACAAGAAGTTCTCCATCTGACAACTGAAGGGTATGAAGTGAAGGCTATAGAAGATGTCAAGCAGGACAGCTACGTGGTAGGGTAGCCAGCAGACCAGAAACACCACCACGTAGGAGAAAATGATCTTCCCGTTGCTCTTCCTCTCTTGGTCACTAGAGGCAGAGATGCTCTTTGCCAGGAGGAAATAAAAGAGCGCGATGATGGGGAAAGGGATAAGGAAGCCCAGCACGACGGAGATGAGCTCCATGCCGATCAACCACTCTTTGAAGCTCTCCTCTGGATAGACAGGCCGGCAGTAGGTTTCGTTGTTGGAAGAGACAGTCTTGAGGTAATAGGTGTCGGGGAGCGACGCGCAGAAGGCCAGGAGCCACACCAAGACGCAGATGCAGCGACGGATTATCTTCTTCTTGCGATTGCTGGAATTGGTGAAATAAGCAACCGAGAGGTAGCGGTCCACACTCATGCAGGCCAGGAAGAAGATGCTGCCGTACAAGTTGATGGAAAAGATAAGGTGAGTTATCTTGCACGTGATTTCTCCCATGTACCACTGGTTATGCTGGACAAGGGAGATGACCCACACCGGCAGGGTGATGACGACGCAGAGATCGGCGATAGCCAAGTTAAAGATGTAGAGGTGGGTTTCGTAGCCGGTCATTTTGGCTTGGAGGTTGACCCACACCACAACCGAGTTCGCCACCAGCCCTATGACAAAGATGAAAATGTAGAAGAAGGACAGGGTGTATAGCAGGGCACTCTTGTTGAGCGTGCCAGGGCATGTTGTGGCATCAACCGTGATGCAGTCACCGTTGTTGCACGTCCAGTTGATCTCTGTCAAGTTGGCTGTTTCCAGAAAATCAAGGATGGAAGCCAAATCAAGCGCGCTCATGTTTGCTCAGTTCAGAGCACCAGTGGACCTACAGGCAAAACAGGACCAAAAGAAACAATTTCAGTTAAGGGAGACATTTCTCCTGCCATCTCCATACCATCAGGACGCGCTGCTTTAGTGACGTCCTACTCTTGTAAAGCACTTCCCATCAGAGAGATCCATGGAGCAAACCCACCAAAACAGACGTGCAATAAAGCTCATCTGGCCAACAAAAGAGGAACAGCGCTAGTATTTTTGTGTGATTTCCCACCCCCCTCCCCTTCCCCTTCTCCTTGCAGCTCATGTCTGACATCATCAGGTTGGCTATCGTCCCCGGGTGTGAAATCTGCAAAGTACACCATGGCCAACTAAATGTCAGGCGACTAAAGCTGTCTTCTCCAGCATAAATGATGATACTATCGCTTTCAGCAGGGGAATCTTTAAGCCATTTTATCTGCACTCCCTCAAGCGTTAGTAGAATCGATCTGGCTGATACGCGGTACCGTAAAACATTTACCACAAGCTCTGGTCAGCATCTTGTCAAGCCCAGCTCCAGCTGCATTAAGCAGAAACGAGGAACTAAGGGGGCTTTGTACCCTGGTCCAATTTTAAATTTAAATCCCACTCAGCCCTCCCCCTTTCTCCTGAATTCTATTTTACAGAGCATCCCCTGCGTTTAACGATTATCACGTAGCTTTGAGAAAAGGAAAAAGAAAAGGAAAAAGGAGACAGAGCTTGACCACTGAGTAGATCTGCTGGGCTTAAGTTTTCTTTCTAGGAGAGCGCTTTGATTTACAAAACACTCCTCTGTCCCAGCTGGCTCCACAACAACTGCCTCCTCCCCACCCTTTCGCTTTTCTACATCTACTTTTCTTGCCTCTTCAGCACCTTCTTCCATCGCAGGCGGCAGACAAAGCCAGGGGCTCCTCATTAACTTCCTCACCAGCAGACCCACGCAGCTTACACAAAATCCAAAGCCAGGCTGCTAATTACTGTTGTGCTTTTGGGGCAGCATAAAACCGCTGCCTCCCCCGCTGGGACCCTCCTACCCCACAGGGCCAAACAGTACCACCCACAGCAGCAGCCGGTGACTACCACACATCAGCCAAGCAAGTTTTGGAGCCCTGTGTCTGTGGGCTCTGGCTCAAGGCATGTCAAAAGAAAGAAAAGGTGGGTTTCCCCACCTTGTTCACCCATGGCTTCACTTGAGCTGCAGCACTGGGTCAGCAAGCCCACCCGTAGTCCCTACTGCAGACACTTCTAGCATCCTGAACAGTGGCCATCTTGTTCTTCCCCATGATCCCAGACCCAGCAGCAAGAGATACCCCCTGATGCCACCCCCACCACGGGGAGAGCAACCTGGGAGAGGAAACAACTCCCATGGCCACCTGTATCTCAGAACATCCTCCACCCCACCGTACAGCTTCTTGGTGGGGATTACAGGAGCATGGAGGGGGCAGCAAGCAGGGAAGAGCTCAGACACTCCCATGCTGAACCACTTCTCACCCCAACTCCCCAGAAAAGGGATGTCAGCTGATAGGCACTTCTCGCTCCTCCATCCAAGTAATTGTATCTTCCCAAACCTCCCACCTTCCCCACCTGCCAGGGATACAAGCTACGGAAGAGAAGGGAGATAAGGGGGAGAGATTACTGGGGGGAATTAGGCACTATTGTCCCAGCAGAGGGGAAGCTGGTGGCACTAACAATGAGGGGGGCCGTGCACACATCCAGGAGAGATCAGATCTCTCCACAAACAGAGCCCAAATCAGCCCCACGAGGAGATCTAACCTATCGCTTCAACCCACGCGGCCCCCTCCAGGCTTTCATCCTGCTGCCTGCTGAAAGACAGAGCTGAGACTCAAACCAAACAAAGTGTGGATTCGGCTAAAGCACCAGCTAAGGAGGGGGCTGGGACAGAGACAGCTTTCTGGCCTGGGATAGATGATCCCTTGTCCCCAGCTCAGGAGAGCAGAGAACGATGTAAGCCGCAAGTACACAGGGTAGAAGGGCTGATCCTGCCCGCAGCAGAGACTCAGGCTACCCTCAAGCTGCCCAGTTGGTGCAGGCAGCACCTGGGCAGGTGCATCCCTGCTGCCTGCACCAACTGGGCAGCTTGAGGGTAGCCTGAGTCTCTTCCCAGAATGCTCCCTTCAACCCAGGGCAGAAGGATCTCCTGCTAGACCTCATCCAGAGTTCCACCACTGCCACTGTGTCCCCAGCTGAAAGTTTTGAAGGCCTCTCAAGCCTGGGGAGAGGCAGCACCATTCCCAAATCCACGTATCTCAAAACTAAAGCAAACTCCCTAAAAGCCACAAAATTCCCAGCCTCATGGCACAGGCCACCTTCTCCAGCTGATATCAGTGGGCAGCAAGGCAAGCAGAGCACAGGGAACACCAGGCTACCCCATTACACCCCAAATAAGTAGTGTGGATGTGGCCAGACATCTCCTGGAAAGGCACACAGTCCAACAAGGGGAGGGGGCTCATTCCACATCTCAAGATCACAGTAATCCAAGCCGACCTTCAGGGCAGGGCTGTGACCACCCACCACCAAGCCTCCAGCACATCCCCTAACAGAAGAGAAATTCAGACCTGGCCCCCTTGGTGTCAGCTGGGGACACCCCAGTGTAGGCGAGCAGTTAGGAGATGGCACCACCATCCCACCTGCTCACTCACAACCACCCTGGGGACTTTACCAAGAGCAAACGATGCTAAAACCAAATCTCAAGCCTGCCCCTGCTCCAAGAGCGGGTCCTGCTCCATGCACGTGCATCCATCTGTCCGGGGCCGCCCGCATGCCTCTGCGCTCTTGCATCCCAGCGCGGCCATAAAAATCTGAACCCGATACGGCCTCCCAGGCTCAAAGCCCGGCCCAGGAGGGCGGCTACATTCAGAGATTACAGTTTTACAAAGCCTGGCTCTCTATAGTCTGGGATTAGCCGCTGTAACCCGAGATCCGCTTCCCACCCAGATTAGCTGGAAGGTGTGTGTGTGGGGGGAACCCAACCACACTAACTCAATAAAGCCACTCTCTGCTCCTGAAAAAAAAAATACCTTTAGCGCTCTCTGCAGACAGCACAACACCCTAAAAACTCCTGAAGGCAGCTGGAACTGCGCTTTGCATCCACCACACTGCAAAACTCTGGCGGGCCATTGCCCAGCAGGCATGTGTGAGGGGTGGTCCTTGCTAGGTCCTAGGAGTTATGGCAGGAAAGAGACGGGTTGCACCCCAAATGCCTGCTCCAGACACCCAAGGCAGCCTTGCAGGACTACACCCTCCCCGCCCCACCTCTCACCCGGGACCCGATGCGGGCTGCAAAGCAAGCAAGCAAACAAGCATGAGCATTCCCAGGGCAGCCTAAGCACTGCACAGCAACACTGAAGCCCCCCCAGATGCTTCTAGGAACTTTTCTCCACCCCCTCTTCTCCCACAGCATCTCGGGGGTGCAGGCAAACTGGACTTTGCCTTTCCCAAGTGGAAGAATATGCTGAGAAAAGCCAGGACGGCTGTGCAGGTTGTCACCTTCACCCTTCCCCTGTGCCGTGGGTTGCTCGGGTTTTCCAGCACAGGGAGGTGGGCAGCGCAGCCCCTTCTAAACACCCACATGAACTCAGAAAGGCTTTAACAAAACTGAGCCCGGCACATTTGAACTCTAGGAGAGTTCTGAGGTGAACACTTATAAACGATAATCAGAGAAACAAGTGCCCCGCACGGCTCTGGATCCCACACAGACAGGAGAACAGAGCACCCAAGGAGCCGGCTCACCGTTGGGATGCTGCAGCGGCCCTACGCAGGTGGCTCTGAAGCCCTGGACCCTCCCAGCACAGCCAGGAGGGATGCCAGCCCACTACCCCGCCCCCAGGAAAGCCTAGCGGGGTGCACCAAGGGAGGGTTCCCCCTACCCTCACCCCAAACGTGATCCCGAGAGGGGCTGAGACACAGGGGAGGAACCCGGCAGGGAGCTCTGCCCAAGGCAGCGGCAGCCACGCTGTTCACACTCCCCTCAGCTGTCACCCCGCACAGGCAGGGAACGCGGGGGATACAGACACCCGCGGGGCGTACCCACCCACTCCCCGCAGCCCCTCCACACCCGGCCCAGCCGCAGCTCCGGGGACCCCCCGGCCCTTACCTCCCGCAGCACGGGCGCCGGCGGAGCGACTGAGCGTTGCCGCCCGCCGCCGCCTCCCTTATACCCGCGGCGGGGAACCGCCTCTCGGGGGCGGCACCGGCCCCGCCGCCCGCCCCGGCCCGGCCCCGGTAGGGCGGGGAACGGCGGGGGGAGCGGGGGGGCCGGGACGTCCCACGCCGCACCCCAGGAGGGGAAAGGGTAGGGCAGTGGCTCTTTTGGGGGCTCCCCGAGGGAGTAAAGAGGAGAGAGGGGTCGAGGGGGGAGGTAGGGGCTCTGGTACCCGCTGGCAGGAGTGGGGGAGCGGGGCCTAACACCAGGACGGGAGAGAGCGGGGCAAGGAGGGTTTAAAAAATTAAGAAAAAAAAAAGATTATAAAAAGATTTTAGGGGGATTCTAAAAAGGGAGGGGGTGGGGGGAGGAAGAGACATGAAAATGGGGAAGAAAAAAAGACCAAAATACTTGGAAAAGGGGGGAAAAAAGAGGGGCTTGAGAAGGGGGGGAAGGTTTAAAAGGAAGGAAAAAAATTAAAGAAAATATATTTTTAAAATAAAAAATATTTTAAAGAGGAAAAATTAATTTTAAAGGAAAATTATTTAAAAGAAGGAATATTTTTTAAAAGGTAAAAAAAAAAAAAAAGTAGGTGTATAGTTCTCTGCTTTCTTTTCTGGCCTACCCACTATACCATACTGAGAAGATAAGGCAAGGGGAGGCAGCAGATTCTCCCTCCACCCAGGCAATGAAAATTAACAGCAAGGAAAAGCGATGGGAAGCCAGCAACTCACTGACCAAAACAGAAAATCCACTCCTTTGCACTCCTCAGCACAGGACAGGCAGGTAATGAAAAGAGCCAGTGGAGAGGAAGGTCTGTATTCTGCCCCAGCCTGTCTGTCTGTCCTGGGAAGATGTGAGGATTAGATGATAATCTACCTGCCAACACCACCGGCCACACAATACATCCCTCTCAGGTACCAACGATGGCAGTGATGTCTCCAAGGGATGAGAGGCTCCAAACCCACCAGATATCCCAGAGCAGGGTGTTTGGCTGCACCCCTACCCAAACTCAGGTGCTGGAGCACACCCTGACACATACAGTTTTGAAAGCCCAAATCACCTGGTTGTTCCATCCTGGAGAAAACAGGTTATCCAATGCATGTTCACCAGCACTTCTGGGAAGATACAAGGCATTTTACCCTGAGACATTTGACACCCCAAAAAGCATGTATGTTGTGTCCCAAAGATGCTTAATCCTATTTCCACAGGCAATTAAAAGTTTGCATTACTACTTGCTGGCAAACAGCAAACATAAAAGGGAACGTGTTTTCCCATGAAAGTGCCTAGCCCAAGTTCTCAAGCTTAAAGCAAGTCAAGGGATGTGGCAAAACACAGTGTTTCATCCTGTGGCAGACAGGACCCCCTTAAAAAGAGAGAGCATATGGGTTAAAAGGGCTCAGCTGCCAGCAGAGCACTCTTAATTCTGAATAAAACAACAATTTTGAAGCAGTACAAGCAAATTGCTGTGTTAACTCTGCCCCATGTGTGCCCACAACGCCTTAGCTTTGCCCTCACGAAGGAGCCAAGTGAAACACATTAAATTTACACCCCTGCAAGCGGAGGCACAAGCAGCACCAGTGTTTCTGCCAGCACAGAGAGGATTAAGCTGTAGATATTGCACGTCCTGCAGCTCCGAGTGTGTGCCGGAGCTTGCCTGGTGCTCACCCCATGCTACCTCCCAGCTCAGCCCTGTGTAGTCCCAAAGACTCCCAACACCTCCCAAGTGATGCCACGCTGGGGTGAAACGCAGTGGAGAAAGGTCCAACCGGTTGGGTGTTTGGTGATAGAATCACAGACTGGTCTGGGTTGGAAGGGACCCCAAGGATCACACAGTTCCAATCCCCCTGCCACAGGCAGGGCCACCAACCTCCAGGCCTGGATCTACACAAGGCTGCCCAGGGCCCCATCCAACCTGGCTTTGGTATCCCTCCAGTTCCAAGTGTCACCCCGTAGCAAGACAAGAGGCCAGTGGACCGGCCAACCTGGACCATCACATCTACCACCATGCTCCCAACGCTGCTGGGGGCTAAGATGCCAGGGAAGGAGGGGAACAGAGGGACGAGTCGCTCCCCACCGCATGGATGGAGAGGATGAGGTGTAAGCTACCTTGTCTCCCCCTCCCTGACTCCCTCTCCTCTCCCTGGATGGGGTCCTCCAAACTTTACAGCTGTCGGGGAGCAAAGCATTCCAGCATCCGCTTAAATTCTGAGTGCTCGCCCGTGTGCGTGGACGTTGGCAGAACTGAAGCGCAATGAGTTCAGACCACGACAGGATTAGGTTTAAAAATAAGCATGTACTGAGGCACTTGGCTAAATCAGGCTCTGAAATTCCACCAAAAAAAAAAAAAAAAAAAATAAATTAAAAAAAAAAGGCACTCTAGCAGAACTCCAGAGTCACTTAGCCAAAAAAGCAAACGGAGTGGTTTTTCCTTACTTGGTGTGCCAGAAAATAACACCAAGCAGTACAATCTCTTCCACAGCTCTCCAGAAATACCAGCCAGCATCTGCAACCACAAAGCTGCTGGCTCTTCAGGCAACCTCCCCTTCTCCCGCATTTGCCGAGAGAGGAGCCCTCCTTGCCCTTTCCAGGTTCCTCCCTCCAGCTATCTTCTTCTAGCGAGGCACGTTCCTCACGCAGGAGAGACGGAGCCCTTTCCCTTTCCCTTATGAAAGCCAGATTTTGCTCGGCGCCCAGGGATGAAATGCTTGGGCAGTAAGCAAAACAACACGGCCTTGAAAAAAAACAAACCGACCCACACCCCACACAACATGGAAACCACCTCCTGAAAACACGGCAAAGAAGAGCTGGGGAGAAGCTGGGCACCCCAGATAAGATCAGCAGAAGGTAGAGATGGTACCTGCTTGCCGTGATTACTTGGTATCTTCTGCCAGTCCAAGGAGGTGTCCCAAGAGATGCGATCTCAGACCAGAAACTCCCTGTAGGCGCAGCTATCCGGGACCAGAAGACCCATCGCTCATTGAAAATGAGTTGTCTCCAGCTGTTTGGGAAAGGGGGAACGCAAAGCTTGGCAGCTCTACACCCAGCTATGGAGGAGTCTGGTACTGCACACCTTCACAGGGCACCAAACTTGCCTCACTGAGTTTTTCTTGGGGTCCTTCCAGGAGGAGTCTCTGCTCTCCCCAGCCTGTGGGCAGGACCACAGGGGGCCCTGCGTGAGGCCAAGGCTCCGCTGTGCTGAGTGCTGCAGATAAACACACACAAGGGCGAGCTCTGACCCACGCAGATAGGTACAGCAGCCAGGGCAGGCACAGGGTGTTGGGCAACACGCAGCCCTGAAAGCCAGGTTGTTATTAACTGTTACCCAATTGTTTTGCATTTATGTCACTTTACTGCCTGAACTACAGCAATTTGTATTTCTTTTTTCCACCAAAATAACAAGTTTTGACTAATATGATGGAGAGAGCAAAAGCAGGAATTCCTCACAGTCCCTGCAGCCTCTCCCTCCTGGCACTGGGAACGTGGGCTGAAAGCATCCTCACTTTCTCCTCAGGCTTCCCTATCCAACTGGGAGGCAGATGGAAGTTAACACCCAGCCCAGCCTGTCCAAGTCAAAAGAGAAATTAAAGAGGGGGAAAAAAGAAATACATTGCAAGTTGGCAGCTTTAAGTGCTAGAAAGATTTGGGGGGGGGGGTGGGAGAAGGTTAGGGAAGCAAGCCAGTAAGGCGAAGCGCACACATTGGGTGGAGGCACGTTCTGATAGCACTCAAACAGGGACAAAGGGAAACAGTTCTTCATTGCACAAGAGAGGATCCGCACTCAGCAAGAGCGAGGCAGGAGCAGCATCACCAACTGGGTGTCCAAAAGCAGCAGCTTCACGTGCAGGCGGAGAACAACGCGCCGGCCAGGACTGCAAAACACCCACATGAAGATGATAAAGCCAGGGAGAGCCCAGAGGAAATCAGGCTGCGATCCGTGAAGGTAAAAAAAGAGCTTCCTGCAGTCCTGGGAGCCAGCGCCAGCGGGCTGCTGGAGGAAAATGCAGCGTTCATTTCCTCCCTCTTCCAAGACAGCTAGTTCTCTGTCCTCTCCCGGTCACGTTCCTCACCGCATCAGTCGGATGATGGATGGAGGAACGAGCTACCAGACTAACAAAAGGAATAAATAGATGACTACATGAGGAGTCACCTCGGAGATCGCAAGCAGAAAGGAAACGAGAGGCAAATTTCCAGCAGGCAGCGGACTGTGGTACTGCCCTCCTTCACTTCCCCTACCAACAGAAAACAATCGAGTCCTTTAATGCCAAACCATGCCCAAAGCGGCGTCAGCACCTCCCAGCAGCAGTCAGAAAAGCCACAGAGCTGCTCTCCTGTCCAACTCTGTCCTGTCTAGTTTGGAAGAGACACAAGATGAGGAAACCAAGGGGAAGAGAGGAGGGAAGAGCTCCTTTCCCCCGCTGCTACCCCACAAAATGGCACTGTGAGCGCTTGCGGCAGCGCAGGGAAAGGCCCTTGTAGGCAGTCCTGAGGAGATCAGTGTCCTCCTCCCTGAAAGATGGTGAGAGCTGGAGTGCCCCAAACAGAAGGATCTGCCATAGCCCAGGAGAGTTACAAATGCAGTGGGCACGGCAGCAGTGCTGCTGGGATGCCCAGCCCACCCAGGGATGCTGTGCTGAGGCTTGCAGGCACCGGGTGTTACCCTATTTCATGGCTAAGGAAACCGCGGCAGAAATAAATCAACCTCTTTCAAACTGAGGAGCAAGGGCAGAGATGTGAAGGATGTGCCAGGGCAACCACAGCCCATCCCAAGGCAAGGCTCCAGCTTCCCTATGCCTAGCCAAAACTACCAAACCAGGCAGTAGCCGTGCAGGACACCTTTCTCCTCCATGCCACCCACCGGTTAGCTTAAAGGCTCCTGAGATTTTTCTTCTCTTTCTTTTTCAGGGGCTGGTTTCCATCTATGCTGTAGCTCCAAAGCTCTACTTCCAACTTCCCTACCACAACAATAAGAGTCAGATTTCAGAGGAGGATTGTAGAGCACAAAAGCCAAGCTTCCTTGGGGTGTCACAAGCCTCCAGCATCTCCAGTAAGAAGCACGACATACCGAAAGGCTTTGGAAAACCTGCCAGTAGAGATCCCTGTGTTCCTGGGCAGGCTCTCCAACCCGGGGACGCTGCCGTGAGCGTTTACCTCCTGACAAGTGATTATGAACAGCGCTGATTCAGAGAGACACTGCAAAGCATGCAGCGCTTCACATGGGCCTCGATCAACTGGGCCACCCAGGATTTTAACCATTCTTTCTCTTTTCTCTGTTCTCCCCCCAAAGATGCAGCAGGAGAAAGTTGAATGCTTCTGGTCCAGCCACCCAGCATGGCTCTTTCCATCAATCCCAGCAGGACCTGCAGCCATTGCTCCCAGTGAGCTTCCCAAAAGCCAAGCACCAGTAGGGCACGCATCCCTGCGGGAATTGCTGAGTAAAGGGATGGCAGAGGAACCTAATTTACCATTTCCAAGGCGATGAGAGCTTTTAGGAGAAATCAGTTGGTGGTTTAATTAGGAGTATTACCCGTGTAGCTAATAATTGTCGAAGATCATAGAATCATAGAATTGTAGGGGTTGGAAGGGACCTCCAGAGATCATGGGGTCCAACCCCCTGCCAAAGCAGCTCCCTAGGACATTTCACTCAGATAGGCGTCCAGATGGGGCTGGAATCTCTCCAGAGATGGAGACTCCACCACCTCCCTGGGCAGCCTGTCCCAGGGCTCCCTCACCCTCACTGGGGAAAAGTTCTTCCCCATGTTGGTGTGGAACTTCCTGTGCTCCAACTTGCAGCCATTGCCCCTTGTCCTGTCCCCACAGACACTGAAAAGGGGCTGGCTGATTCCCCTGCATCCCCTGCTTAAGATAATTATAAACATTAATTAGGTCCCCCCTTAGTCTTCTCTTCTCAAGGCTGAAGAGTCCCAGCTCACTCAGCCTTTCCTCATAGGGGAGATGCTCCAGGCCCTTCATCATCTTCATAGCCCTTCTCTGGACTCTCTCCAGGAGATCCCTGTCCTTTTTATCCCAGGGAGCCCAGAACTGGACACAATACTCCAGGTGGGGCCTGACCAGGGCAGAGTAGAGGGGGAGGATCACCTCCTGTGACCTGCTGGCCACACTCCTCCTGATGCCCCCCAGGATCCCATTGTCTCTCTCAGCCCCCAGGACACACTGCTGGCTCATGGCCAACCTGTCATCCACCAGGACCCCCAGGTCCTTCTCCACTGAGCTCTTCTCCAGCAGGTCATCCCCCAGCCTATACTGATAGAAACGGCTCTCTCCTCCACAGCTCCTTTCCATCTTACCCTTCCACTAAATAAAGACGTTACCACGGATGTTATTTGCAGCTTCAGAATCTACTGGCAGAGGTGTTATTGCCCTTTCTTTGAGAGCGTGCCAGAGCATGACCACCAGGAAGATTAAAATAGGACCCCAAGCCAGAAATCCTGCCTGGAGCAGCTAAGCAGCCAGCAGAGAGGATTTTCCAGAGGCCATGGATTTTTACATCAACACTGTTTCTAAACTTCTCCTCTGCACAAGGCGCTGTCTCAAATCAGCAAGGTGACATTAACAGGTCGGGGGTAAGCTCTGACAGAAGCCATGCTATGGAAAAGCAGGCTCTGGCTTTGCATCAGCAGCAAGGGTTACACAACTGGCATGCTGGGGACAGAGAGGGAAGAGAGGAGTTGGAATTGGGATGCCGGAATCCCTTCTTGCTTCCACTGGAAAGAATCCTGCTAGGTGTAAAATAACTGAACACTACACACCGGTGAGAAAGAGAAAAATTCATTAAATCATAAATCTTTTGGAAAGGGGATCTACTGGGGAGATTATATGAGCATTTCATGGACATATTAATTCAACGGTGGCATATCAGATTGTTCTCCATGGGGGAAAGAGCCATATTGTTTTAAAGTAGGATATTTGGAGCAGTCCTTTAGGAAGGAAAGCAAATATAATCTTGGCAAGGAAAACCGACTGCCTGAGCACTGAGTCAGGGATGTTAAAAGCAGGGCTTCAAGTCCCAGCTGCCGAAAGTCAGCACAGCCTGACTGGAGTTGTTGGAGCTAAGCCCACACATGGGAGCTGGGAATGAAGGTCATTCCCATTTAGCTGCAACTCCTGGAAAATGGGAAGTAAATGAACAGGAAGAGTGATTAATTTATTTTTTTTTTTTACTGGGCTCACTGTGAACCATCACCATCTACTAGCTGACTAGCAAACACCGACAGCAGGTGAAAGGACAAAGACATTACAGCTAGGTTCCCTGCAAGTTTGGTTATTGTTAGTTGGGAAGTATCTGGCCCTCTTCTCCTGGACTGCTTCTGGCTGAGCACTAGAAATTGCCGAGCTCTCCTGGCTCTCAGTCCAGCCAGATGCTCAGGATTTGGGTAGAACCAAACCAGCTGCAAAGCGCAGGCTTGCCAAAGCCCTGCTTCAGCTGGTGCCTGCTAGAAGGTCCCCGGTCTCTGTTCTCCAAGAGGCTTCAGTCCTGCTGTGGCACATGCCCAGAAGTGCTGGCAGCAGATGGACACCTGTCTCCCACCTATACTGCAATTAGACTGCAGCAAATAAACACTCCCATCCCCTGAGGGACCACATCTGACAGGCATTTTAGGAGCATCCTGCACACAGCCAACCACAGCGTATGGACGAGGTTTTCTTGCATCAAGTAGATGGGACCAGTCTCGCAGACCCCTTTCACAGCCACGGTCATACTCCACTTCAGGCTCCTCACCTCTCTTCTGACACCACAAATCTTGTATTCCTTTCAAATGGGAGCTTCCCCTCCCCATCTTTAGAGTGGTGGTTAGCACAGCCCCACAGGAGATGCGGGTTTATATCTCCTCCAGCCTAGCTCCAGGCATGAAGGACACTGGCACAGGACTCCTGCCCACTGTGCACATTCTCCAGACACTCAGCCCACGCTCAAGTCCCCAACAAGCCCTTGCTATCTCCTGGATCACATTTTCCTCAGGATCACAGACTTGAGCTGAGACCAAACTCACACACCACCACACCCCCACCCATCATCCCAAGCAGTGTTCTTCTGCTGTATAGCTGCTCTGGTAAAAGCTACAGGAAGATCTGCAGCATGTGCACGAGTAACCATACCTAACCACCTCCTTCCTCTGTGACAACTCATCAACACAGCTGATCCCAGAGGAATGAGGTGAGGTGCTTACTTTACCAAGAGGGTCCCCATGGAAATGGTTGCAGCGCTGAGCCTGTCAGGGTTTGAGAGGCATCTGGATGACACTCATGGCTTCACAGTTTTGATTAAGGAAGCTCTGAGGGGCAGAGCAAGTTGGACTCAATGATGCCTATGGGTCCCTTCCACCATGAGATATTCTATGACCCTAGCACACAGAACAGCAGCGACTGTTGAGCAGCCCTTGCACCATCAACACCCTGCTCTTGCCAGTGTGATCGTGTCACGCTCAGGCAAAGCTAAACTCAACTCAACCCACCAGGAAAGAAGGGATTTGCTCCTCAGCTGAATTGCATGGGACACTGCACGAGACCAAGAGCACACATATACACACACCCATGGGGACCTCAACTCTTACTCTTCTCCTTCCTTGTGCCAACCCAGCTCTCTTCACCAAAAACTTCCCCATCCATCCCAGCAAGCTGGGAAATTGGAAGCATCACCACTCTTGCAGCACGCCCAGGACTGTTCTGGGGTAATTAAAGGACTAGATAAAATAAAAAGGGCTGATGCAACATCAACCGTGAACAGTGAAAACAACAGTCAGCGCGCACAACCCCCGAGACTCTCTCAACACAACACTAAGGCGGTCGCAGGGTATGTAAGTGTGTGCCAGAAGTGCACTCAGCTACCCACCAGAGATGGACAACCCCTACACGGCTGCGTTCTCCTCCACACCTGGGCCAGGCTCCCAGTTTATCCTAGTCAAACACTTGGCTGATGCTGGTTTCTGGAGAGACCCTTGCTGTTTCAGTCCCCCTCTACTCTGCCCTGGTCAGGCCCCACCTGGAGTCTTGTGTCCAGTTCTGGGCTCCCTGGGATAAAAAGGACAGGGAACTCCTGGAGAGAGTCCAGAGAAGGACTACGAAGATGATGAAGGGCCTGGAGCATCTCCCCTATGAGGAGAGGCTGAGAAGATTGGGACTGTTCAGCCTTGAGAAGAGAAGACTAAGGGAGGACCTAATTAATGTTTATAATTATCTTAAGCAGGGGATGCAGGGGGAATCAGCCAGCCCCTTCTCAGTGTCTGTGGGGACAGGACAAGGGGCAATGGCTGCAAGTTGGAGCACAGGGAGTTCCACACCAACATGGGGAAGAACTTCTTCCCAGAGAGGGTGAGGGAGCCCTGGGCCAGGCTGCCCAGGGAGGTGGTGGAGTCTCCTTCTCTGGAGAGATTCCAGACCCATCTGGACGCCTATCTGAGTGAAATGTCCTAGGGAGCTGCTTTGGCAGGGGGTTGGACCCCATGATCTCTGGAGGTCCCTTCCAACCCCTACAATTCTATGATTCTATGATATTGGCTTTAGACACAAGGCACATTGGCAGCAGCTCACGGGCCGGTGCCATAGGAAGCCAGAGAGGTCTTAAGACTGCTCAAATTATCCCACACGAGCACAAGGAGGAGGCAGCCTGTGCTTTAGCTTCTGTTCAGGGCCCCTGGAAAGTTAATCCTATCCAATTACACTACCCTTTTTTTTTCTTTTTTTTTTTTCCAGAGAAGAAATAAACAGTCTTTTGTACTAACCATAAGGCTGCCCTTCTTTTGTAGGAAGATTGATCATCCAGGATAAATTTATGAGTTGATTCCATTTTTGTCCCGAGTCTTCAAAGCAGTGTTTTTAACTTCATGATGCAGCATCAGTTGGTTCTGCCTCTGTGCCAGGCAGTCCCCACAACTCATCCTGATTTTCCTTCAGAAATGAAACCAAACCAAAGAGCACAAGATTGTCTCATCAGTCACTTAAAGCCTGCACATCAAATCCCAGGCACATGTGAGCACATACATCAGGAGGTGGGGCTGTCTCTCCCTTCAAACCACAAACACCAGGAATGCAGTCAGTGACACTTGTCCCATGAAGAGAAGAGGGCTGGTGGATGACAATCTGCTGCGAGTTGCCCCAGGAGAGAACCCAGCTCTGAAATAAGAGGGATGGTTTGGTTGCCCTTCCCCACACCAACAGGGACTCCGTTGTACTGAGCTGAAACCTTGAACTCATTACAATGTCACTCTGTCTTGGGATGCGATATCCTGTGGGGGAATCTTCTGGGAATGTATTTTGGTTCAGTCTTGGGTCAAGGAGAGTTGACTTGACCTGAAAATAAATCCAGGCAATCTCAAGCTGAAGAGCTATTGACTACTGTTTGCGATACAATAAAGCGAGGAGATCAAACTCAGCTGAAGCCCAGGGTTAACATAAATCCAGGGAGAAAGGAGAACAAGAAAATTCATTCACCACTGTGACAAAGGGGACATTTTTTGCAGGGGCAGAATTGAGAGCAGGGACTGAAATTCCCTTCCCCAGCAGCACTTTTTTAGCATCCATATGGGTAGGAACACGCGCTTGGGTCGCTGCGCTGGTATCTTCAGCGGGCTGGCAGGAAAGATAGGAGGCACGTTTGACTACTACTGTGTGTGAACAAGGTTTTGTGGGCTTTGCTGGTTTGTTAAGGTCACTAGATGGAGTTCCTCTGCTCCCACACAGGGCAGCTTTTGTGCAAGGTATTTTATATGGATCCCCAAGGAAAGATCTCAGCGACGGGCTCTGAGCGCTATTGTGTGCACGTGCGCCTAATAACTCTCAGCAACCTCTGCTTTACGGTCCAGGAGAAAAAGCTGGTTGTGTTCTCTGCAGCTCCAAGATTAAATCCTTCTCCTGGCTCATGCTAAGGGAAGTTGTATCATTAACTTGATGTAAGTTAGCTTTTCTCCTCTTCCAGGAGCTTTTTTTTTGTTGTTGTTGTTTGTTTAAAATTTGCATATTTGTTGAATAAAGCTGTTTTTCAACCTGCTGACACATCCCAGGTCTATACTGGGGGAGCCTGAGAGATGCTCCATGCCCAGGCTGCAATTCATCCTCAGAAAAAAGCAGGAATCTCCCTGACTCTCCTCTGCCCGACCTCAGCCCCAGAAGCAGCAGCTTGACTCAGCAGCCCTTTGCCCAGACCTCGAACACGTACCCCAGCTCACTAAATTTTCCACCTTCTCAACAAGGATGGAGCTACTGGTGGTCCAGCAAACACTAAGGCCCATTCTCTATCCACCCAACAGTCAAACCACAATAATTTTGTAATTTTACCAAAAGTTACCACTTTAATAGCACAAAGTTGGCCTAACAGGGATCCAACACATACAACTCCAGAATCATAGAATCACAGAATTGTAGGGGTTGGAAGGGACCTCCAGAGATCATCGGGCCCAACCCCCCTGCCAAAGCAGCTCCCTAGGACATTTCACTCAGATAGGCATCCAGACGGGTCTGGAATCTCTCCAGAGAAGGAGACTCCACCACCTCCCTGGGCAGCCTGTCCCAGAGCTCCCTCACCCTCACTGGGAAAAAGTTCTTCCCCATGTTGGTGTGGAACTTCCTGTGCTCCAACTTGCAGCCATTGCCTCTTGTCCTGTCCCCACAGACACTGAAAAGGGGCTGGCTGATTCCCCTGCATCCCCTGCTTAAGATAATTATAAACATTAATTAGGTCCCCCCTTAGTCTTCTCTTCTCAAGGCTGGACAGTCCCAGCTCACTCAGCCTTTCCTCATAGGGGAGAGTTGCAGATAGAGTTGCAGATAGTAACAAGATTGAGTGGTCCTTAAACATCATCATGTATTGTTCCTGATGAGCGTCCTCAGAGCTATCCCCAGCTCAAGCTTGCACACGTTTCCAACCCAGAACAGCTGGTTCATCTCAGGATAAATATTACACATCACTTAGCCCTTCTGCTGGCATTCGTCATCGATCATAGAATCACAGACTGCTCTGGGTTGGAAGAGACCCCAAGAATCACACAGTTCTAACCCCCCTGCCACAGGCAGGGCCACCAACCTCCAGGCCTGGAGCTACACAAGGTTGTCCAGGGCCTCATCCAACCTGGCCTTGAACACCCCCAGGGATGGGGCAGCCACCACCTCTCTGGGCAGCCTGTTCCAGCACCTCTCTGTAAAGAGCTTCCCCCATATATCTCATCTAAACCTTCCCTCCTTTGGCTTCAGCCCATTCGCCCTTGTCCTGCCAGTCTCTGCCCTTTGAACAAGCTGATTCCCCTCCTGTTCCTCTGCTCCCTTCAAGGATGGGAAGGCTGCAATGAGGTCCCCCCGCAGCCTTCTCTTCTCCAGGCTGAACAAGCCCAGCTCCCTCAGCCTCTCCTTGTAGGGGAGATGCTCCAGCCCTCTGATCATCTTCATGGCCTCCTCTGAACCTCCTGCAACAGTCCCACATCTTTCTTGTATTGGGGGCCCCAGATCAGGTCAAATCCCTCTAGTTTTTCCAGTCCCTTTCCATTGTCCCCTTCTCTCAAACACACAAAAGGACCACTTTCTTCCACACTTCACCAGGGAAAACGCAGAACGGCTCAGAGATGTTCCTGTGCCCAGGAACCCTGGCAAGATGGACAGGGCAGGAGCTTCACCAAGGACACAGCAACCCAGGGAAGCCAAAACTCTCAGTGCAGACAAATCTGCTTAGGGTAGGTCCTTAACCACAGACATTGGCTTCATCACCTGTAAGACACGAGCACCACATTCCCCAGCTGAGTGCAACTGTTTCTGAACACAGCCCAGGGAAAGCTGTCTATTTATTTTCTTTATTTCCCTAAAACCCATTTTATTAACCAACTTGCACTCTAATGTGGATGAGCCCTTTGTTTATAGGAGACTCTTCCCATCTCCCACTGTGATTGCACGATTCCTGGGTCAGGCTGTATGATGTTTGATCTAAGAATGTATAAACTCCACTAAACAAAGCAGTGATAGAAAGCTGAATAACAAGTTGAAGCTCCAACCTCTCCAGGAAAAGAGGGGAAAGGAAAAAAAAGAGAGGTGGGTTTGACAAAGTAACACCCTGAGAGTGCCTGGGAATCTTTCAGAAGTGTTTTAAGAGGAACTCAATGTTCAGATTCAGCATCTCACATCTGCAGCCGTTGAGGGGCATGGATCTGTCTCCCTTACATTGGAGCAGTCTCCAATTTAAGGCTGCTCCATTTCAACTCCACCTCTCCTGACTGGTGCAGTTAAGCCTGAGGAAGAGGAAGGAGGAAACAGAACACAAGGAAGGGAAATCATGAAGGAGAAGGGGGTGGAAAACCCCCAAAGCTGTCTATTTATTTTCTTTATTTCCCTAAAACCCATTTTATTAACCAACTTGCACTCTAATGTGGATGAGCCCTTTGTTTATAGGAGACTCTTCCCATCTCCCACTGTGATTGCACGATTCCTGGGTCAGGCTGTATGATGTTTGATCTAAGAATGTATAAACTCCACTAAACAAAGCAGTGATAGAAAGCTGAATAACAAGTCGAAGCTCCAACCTCTCCAGGAAAAGAGGGGAAAGGAAAAAAAAGAGAGGTGGGTTTGACAAAGTAACACCCTGAGAGCGCCTGGGAACCTTTCAGAAGTGTTTTAAGAGGAACTCAATGTTCAGATTCAGCATCTCACATCTGCAGCCGTTGAGAGAGTCAGGAGCTTCACCCCTGAGTCAAGAGGAATCCTGGCAGATTGGGATTTCTTCTACCGCCGTGCGAAAAGCAACACTTTGGGTTGCAGTGAGCAGCACCACAGCCCCGCTCACACTTCAGCTCCAAGAAACAAGTCACACATGAATATTCACATTTAACAGTAGGCTTTCTGGTACAGCCCTTCCAGGCACACACATCTCCTCCAGATCAGGAAATGAGAGGAGAGGGGCATGGATCTGTCTCCCTGCAGTGGTTTTACTGGATGTCCAACCACAGGTCATCTCAGGGAGCTCTGGGACCATCTCTTCTGCTAAGGACAGGTCTATGGTTTATACACATGTATTTTTTGCCAGACACATCTTTCCTTCACAAAAGACATCCATCACCACAGCAGGTCTACTTCTCAACCCCTGTTCTCCCCAAGACACGACACATCTGAAGGACAAATCTAACCTCTTAACATCCAGTCCCATCTAAACCAGCAAAAACCTGAGGAAAACCAATCCTGGAGACTTTCCACACATCAGCAGAGGTCACAGTGAGGAGGGGACCTGCAAGGTCTTTTATGATCTATTGCCTGCCCAGCAGTCAAAGTTATCCGAGCCCTTTCTAGCACCAATGAAACTGATCCAGAGAGGGGGAGAATAACTGGCTTTAACACTGTAAGTTTGATGGAGAGGGAGTTAAGAGGTTCTGAGTGAGCAGTCTCCAATTTAAGGCTGCTCCATTCCAACTCCACCTCTCCTGACTTGGTGCAGTTAAGCCTGAGGCAGAGGAAGGAGGAAACGGAACACAAGGAAGGGAAATCATGAAGGAGAAGGGGGTGGAAAACCCCCAGTAC
Organism: Hypotaenidia okinawae; assembly: GCA_027925045.1. NCBI lineage: Eukaryota > Metazoa > Chordata > Aves > Gruiformes > Rallidae > Hypotaenidia > Hypotaenidia okinawae. The sequence goes on from BSDF01000007.1 coordinate 4,375,491, forward strand.
TACCTCACAGATAGTCCCATTTCAAAGCACATGAAGAAACCCATAGTAAAGCAATAAAAGCCAAGCATGAAAACATAAAAAGTTATGAGCTCAGTTAGGAGCCTTCCCAGCACATGCTGACATGCTACCAACCAGACTTGGACCAGAGACTCTGCCTGGAGCTTTAAAAAGGCAAGTAAAATATCATCCCTTGGTGTTAGTGCAACCCCAACCAGTCTGAAGTCATCCACAAAAGCTGATGGGTGGTGGTATGTACAATTTACTAGACAGCTGAAGAAGCCACTTTGCTCTACCCTTCACAGGTAGATGGTCCATCCTCTCCTCCTCCTGCAGGACCTTTCATTTCCAAGGTCTGCTCCATCAACGTGCAGCTGCACTAAGTTCATCAGGCAGAAAAGACAGAGAATTGTTTTCCAAGTGTGACATCACTGGCACATATCAAGGAGAAAAAGCAGATTCCCTGAGGCTCCTTTCCACTCTTCTCAACAGCCAAAAAGTTGTTCTCCACCAGAAGGAGCTGGTTTCAAGTCTATCAGCATAAATCGTTGGGAGCCCTAGCCATCCTCAAGGAAGCCAGGAGAGTGGGAAGCAGAGAACCACAACCCAAGGTTAAAATACTTACTTAAAACTGGACACTGGGAAGGTGAACAAATAAACACATGTGAAAGGAGAGGGTAGCTATTTAAGGGATGGAAAAAAAGTCTATAGACACAGGGTCATGGGATAAATTTAGTATGTCCCATCTGAAACAATTTGCAAATCGATGAGGCACTCAAAATCAAACACACACCTAAGCTGTTTATGAATTCCTACTTAGGGCATTAGAGAAAAGTCAGTTGAAAAAACAAGTTGCAGATGGCTCTGGAAAAGCACTCTGGAAGAGCCTCACATATAATTTTATAAGGACTAATCTGGTACTAAAATTCTCACCAGCCATTGTTTTCCTTGGCTGTCTCCAAACAAACAAAAAACCCCAACAACGCCTTGCATTGCCTAATGGGAAGTTAAGGCTAGCCCTGGAAAATTCCCCAGCCCACCAAAAAAGCTGGTGGGGAGCTTTCCAACAGGCAGGCTTTGGATTAACAGAAAACCAGAAAAACCCAACCACCAACCCACCCCCAAAAATCTCACACACACCCCCCAACAAAACAAAACCCAAACAACCATGGAGGTTTTGATGTTGAGGTTCATGGAAATATTTCAGTTTTCCAGGAGAAAAACAAACAAACAAACAAAAAAAGAATTAAAAATTTAAAAATGAAGGAGTGATATCTTAATTTTCAGGCAAGGTTAAGTCATGGTTTGGTCTAGATCAACTGCTACTCCCCACCCGTTGTGGGTAAAGCTTTCTGCTGGAGCTCCGTTAACATGATCCATCCAAGTCTCTCCCAGGAGAGACATTGCTTCCTTGGCATCCCTCCTGTATCCTGGAGGATTCTCTGGCAGGCCGGCCAGAGAACAGAGACAGCTGCTCCAAGCAGATTACTCTCTCCTTGTGCTGGCCCATGGTGTTTCTCTCACACAGACAGGAGGAGTTAATCACATTCTTGACACGAAGAAGAAGAAGAAACACAGTTGGTTTCCAAGCCAGGCTGTGATGATGCAGAGTCAAGGTGCTGAAGGTACGAAGATGATGAAGGGCCTGGAGCATCTCCCCTATGAGGAAAGGCTGAGTGAGCTGGGACTCTTCAGCCTTGAGAAGACTAAGGGGGGACCCAATTAATGTTTATAATTATCTTAAGCAGGGGATGCAGGGGGAATCAGCCAGCCCCTTCTCAGTGTCTGTGGGGACAGGACAAGGGGCAATGGCTGCAAGTTGGAGCACAGGAAGTTCCACACCAACATGGGGAAGAACTTTTCCCAGTGAGGGTGAGGGAGCCCTGGGACAGGCTGCCCAGGGAGGTGGTGGAGTCTCCTTCTCTGGAGAGATTCCAGCCCCGTCTGGACGCCTATCTGAGTGAAATGTCCTAGGGAGCTGGCTTTGGCAGGGGGGTTGGACCCCATGATCTCTGGAGGTCCCTTCCAACCCCTGCAGTTCTATGAAATCAGCACACACCCACAACTGGCTCCAGAAGCAAGGGCGGGTTCACTGATGAATTACTACACCGAGCCAGGAGACAGAGCTGCAAGCAGCAGGATTGCTACCAGGCCAGCTGTGATTTCTGCCGCTCTGCCTAAATCCTCTAGATCCCTGAACAAGCTATTAATGGCTAGATGGATGAAAGCAAGGTCAAAAGGCACTTCCAAACGGTCTGCAAGATCTTCACCAAGCAGTTAATCGCTGAAGGCAAGAGGCCCAGACATCAAGGATGACTGGTCTTGCCAAACAGACGTTACACACGTTTTTGGGGCCTTCCTGGTTTTTTTTTCCAAGGTGAGCATTTTGTGTTATTCTTCAGGATCTGGACATGAGGTATTTATTAGCATAGACAGGTGTTTGGTTAGCAGGGACAGCCAGCCACGGTGGGTCAAACATCTGGAGCCCGTGACCAGTCGCTTCAGAACAACTTCTTGTGCGAGCCAGGCCACGCTGGGAGGTCACAAGGAAAACAAGAGCAAGATTTCACTCCCTGGGACTCATAGTTGGTCTCACAACCCCAGCTGGTACGTTTGCACAGAGGAAAAGGCACTGCATTGGTGCTGGAGGTATCAGTAATGCTTCATGATTGCCCAGGGTTTCAGGGCAGGTCAACGTGCCATGAGCAATTCCTTTGCTACAGAGATCAATGTTCTGCCCTGACAGGTATTTACTTTATACTGTGAGTGATACAACTGCTACCAGTTCTGCATGAGTTAATGTAAGGCATGGGGGGGATGTGCTGATATCTCAGCTCCTGGAGATTTGTTTTAAGGACCAGCACTCCCTGCCTTACCTAAAAGAATTTGCTGGCATTCAAAACCACCTGGAAGAGCTAGAAAATAGCTAGAAATCCCAGCATTAGTCCAGAAATCAAGATGATTTCTCTTTGTTTACTTACTGCCCAGCAATCTCTTGGCCTCCACGTTGAAGAAAAACGTGCCCCTGTAAGATTTCCACCAGCACTTCCATCCCCCTAACAAATCCACAGAGATCAACCCAGAACTTTAACAGGACAACGCAACCAGATGAAGTGGCCATGAGAGCTTTCCAGGTCGTTATGGTTACAAGCATCGTTAACACAGATAAGGAGCACTGAGAAAAGCCAAGTGGCCTTTTAGAGAAAGAACCAAAGACAAAACAGCACATCTGATGCCTTCATTCAAAGCTTCAGATGGTGGGTAACTTGGGGAGCTGCTACACTGGCCTGCTGAGCTTCAAGACTGTTGCAGAGCAAAGCCCCCATCATTTCAGAAGCCAACAGAGCACCCTTCCAGCAAATTTCATGTTGGGCTTCTCTTAAATAGCAGAAGAAAAAGCCATTTATTTACTCTCAAAAATTATCTAGAGTGACACAAGCCTCCCTTCACCAGCAAGGGGCAAGTGCAACTTTTCATCCCTCTCATACATTGGGTCATTAAGGTTGTCTCAGAGTTACACCTGAAATATCACATTTGGGTCACTTCCTTGTGACAGCCTTTAGGACTTGATGCTGCCCAGCTCAACACAAAACAGCCCACCAAATACTTAACCAGAAAAAGAATTCCCTCCCTAGCAGGCTTCAAGGCCAGGCTGGATGGGGCTTTGGACAACGTGGGCTAGTGAAAAGTGTCACTGCCCATGGCATGGGATGGGGCTAGAAGAACTTTGAGATACCTTCCAATCCAAACCATTCCACAATTCTATAAAACAACATTATCAAGAGTCAAAACATGCTGAAGATGATACAAGTTGTTGTTGTCTGAGCCACCCAAGGTTAGAACACGTTCTTACCACAGAATGGTATCTCATCCACAAAGAATGACACTTTGAGATAAGGAATTGCTCACCAAGCCTTGCGGGGAAGACACTGACCTGCTCCTTGCTTCTGTGACTGAGAATCCCACCAACAGCAGTTGTACTTGGCAGACACAGTCCTCTCCACAAAGCCCCCTGCATCTCAGAGGAGCAGCAGGGCCATTAAACCTTTCACCTGTAGCTCATCACCAGGGCACAGAGGAGCACAAATTGGGGGATGTGAGCACTGATGCTAATAGGTCTTAACAGTTTGGCTTGCACCTGGCTAGGTGTTCATCAGGTCAGGAGGGCAGCTAACTTCAGAGCATGAGCCACAACACAGCAAGGAGAGATTCCAGTGGGAGCCCCAGGAAGAAGATCCAGGAAGCAAAACTGCCACCTGTATAACTTCATCAGGAGCTTCAGTAACACACACAATCATAGAATCATATCCTGAGTTGGAAGGCACCTCAGAAGTTCCAGAAAATTGTAGACTTACCATTTTTATCTTCCTTTTCTTCCCTCAGATGATGCAGAGGTTTCTGTGCAAGCCTGGGACACGTCAGTGCCATCTGTACTGCCCCTCATGCCTGGAATCTTTACAAATGTTTTACTGCACAGCTGAAAAACAGGAGAAGAAATAAATTACAAATCCCCTTCAGTGACCATGCGCTCCTGTGAGGCACTACAGATACTCACAGGAATGATTTACAACTGCATTCTAAAATCCCTTGTCCTTTAAAGTGATGCTGCAGAAAAATATAAATCAAAACCACAGAGAGCTTACAAAACAGCTGTTACTTGGGGTTTATGAGGGGGCTGTGATGTCCAAGTTAAACGTGGGGGTCGCACGCCTACAAACCAGCTCCATCCTCCTCTTCTGTGGGATCAAATCAAATGCAAAAATAGCTTCAAAAAGGGTTCAGAAGATGTAGGCACACCCCAAGAACCTGAGAAATTGTGCTTGCTCTTACAGACACAAAGCCATCTGAACTACTGAGGAGCAGGAAAGCTTTAACACATGGAGAGTTACTGGCTTATGGTGACACGGAGCTATTGGCAGCTGCCCAACTCATTATGCCCAGGCATCCTTTGAAGGCCAGTGCTTTGTGAAAGGGAAATCAATACCCCATGCTGTCCTGGTTTCAGTCAGGATAGAGTTAACTTCATTTGTAGCAGCTGATGGGATGCTGTGTTTGGGAGTTACAATGAAAGCAGTGCTGAGAACACCCTGATGTTCTTAGTTGCAGTCAGACAGTCAAGGACTTTCTCAGCTTCTTCCTATTTCTCTCTTCAGGAGAAAGGAGGGGCGAAGCCAGGACAGGTGACCCAGATGGGCCAAAGAGTGTATTCCATGGCAATGACGTCCTGCCCAGGAGAACGGGGGGCTGAGAGGAGGAAGAAGAGGGGCGGTGGCGGGACGTGTGCTGCTTGGGGGGACGGTCGGGTTGCGGGACAGCTCTGGGTGGTACCTGAGTTGTGTGGGTCGGGGAGAAACTGCCTTGGGGATCAAGAGTTTCATCTTCTTTTGCTCTAAAGTCCTGTTAGCATTGGGATATTTGATCTTTCTGTTCTCTTAGGAAACTCTCCTTATCCCAACCCACGGGCCTCTTAGTTTCTTGGGTTTGGAGTTATTTCCCCTTCCTTTTCCCTTCCCTTGTTTCCCCCCTTTTTCCCTCTTCCCCTGCTCTTTTACTCTAAGGAGCAGGCAGCTGCGTGGATCTCGGCCCACAGCCGGGGGAAACCACGACACATGCACAGCTACAAGCTGAGCCAGGGGCTCCTGACATTCTATCACCAATAAAACAGAACGAAGGGACGTGTCGGCAGCCCCGGGCGCAGCCAGCCTGCCCTCGGCGTGGGGGAACACACAGGTAAGGAAGCACAGCACCAGTCAATGCCGCGATCCTGAGCGAAGGAGGGGAGCTCCCAACACAGCACCTCCAGCTTACCTCTGCAGGGCTGGGGAGCATCAGGGAGCCTGGATTGGCACGTGCTGCTGGATTGGTATTTGCAGTAAAGTGCAGCTGATGACATCAGCCCAGTGTCAGAGCGATGACTCTCACGGGCAATGCCTTCACTCAAAACCAACAATAGCTTAATACAAGAGCATTCCTTCACCAGGAAAATACCATGACGAGTCACAGAGGAAATTCACCTTAAAGGAACCAGTTTCATATTGATCAACCCAAGGAATCTCTGTCAGGGACGGGTGAGAGATAAGCTCTAACCGCATCCGATGGGATCACTGTTGTTCAAACCCTTGAATGGCTTTGTTGCCCTGTAAGACACTACACCGACCCGCTGGGCTCAAACCGCTCCATTCCAGAGGCTGGCTCCAGCCCCTCTTCCTCACTAAGAAATGATCACAGGAGACTTCATGCAATTAAGCCTCAAAAAATGGGAATGTCAGTCCTCCTGGGGAACTAAGCCTGCCTCATGAAAGCTACTTCAGCCTTTGCTTTCATTGCACAAGGCTGTTATGGTTTTTTTTACCCCAAGAATCTCTATCAAAGCAAGGCACTAGGCAAGCCACAGTGAGCTGCTGCAGTTTTTACCTCTTTGAGGCTTGTCAAGGTGACAAGACTCTGCCCTGGTCAGGCCCCATCTGGAGTGTTGTGTCCAGTTCTGGGTTCCCTGGTATAAAAAAAGACAGGGATCTCCTGGAGAGAGTCCAAAGAAGGGCTACAAAGGTGATTAAAGGACTGGAGCATTCTCCCTACAAGGAAAGGCTGAGTGAGCTGGGGCTGTTCAGCCTGGAGAAAAGAGACTGAGAGGGGATCTGATCAGTGTTTATCAGTATCTGAAGTGTGGGACACAGGGGGAAATGGTCAGCCTCTTCTCAGTGTCTGTGGGGACAGGACAAGGGGCAATGGCTGCAAGTTGGAGCACAGGAAGTTCTGCAGCAACATGGGGAAGAACTTCTTCCCGGTGAGGGTGCCCTGGGACAGGCTGCCCATGGGGGTGTGGAGTCTCCTTCTCTGAAGATATTCCAGCCCTTGTCTGGACGCCGACCTGTGTGACCTGTCCTAGGGACCCTGCTTTGGGTTGGACCTGATGACCTCTGGAGGTCCCTTCCAACCCCTATGATTCTGTGGGGAAAAAAAAAACCCACCAAAACCCCTCTGAGGTGACAAGGCAGAGAGATACCCAGTATAAAGTTACAGACCTCCTTGCAAACCTGGTCTCTCTCATCAACAGGATTCTGGTTAGAAATCAGCAAGGGGAGCATAATGAGCTGCACAAAGCCAGCTGTCTCACACCTCCCCATCTCTTCACTCTTCTCTCAACCACTCCCAGTATCCCCCTGCCTTTTTATGACCTGGCTGAACGCTGCCCAGCCCAGGATGCTGTACACCTTTCAGTCACTGTTTCTATTTCCCCTCTTAGCTGGCCCAGTGAAGGATATTTCTTTCTTTTAAGGGGATGTTTCTCTGAGCAGCTCCAGTGCCTTGTGGGATTCAAGGTACACGCTGCAAACTGCTGATCCTGCACGCAAGAAATAACAGGGGGAGGATGTGTAGGGATAATATTTGTACTGAATGTATGTTTTCCAAGAGTGTACTTAAAAACCAGCTGTGTAAGCAGAGCAAATGAGGAGAAGTATCTCCAGTAAAGCCCAGCTCTGCAGCATGTGGGCTGGAGATCAGCTCAAGAACAAGGTGGATGGTCGATGAGGGATATTTAAGCTTCTGGATTGCAGGCTCATTTTTCCTGGTCCTTCCATCCCTTATGTGTGCTATCTCTCAGTTTGCAGAACAAACACAGGGTATCCCTGAAATAAAACCTACAATGACATGATGGCTTTAAAAAAAAGCAACAGAAATAAACAAAAATCCCTACAATCTACTTAACCCAGGCTGCTGGCTAGTTCAGCCAGCTTGGACAGGTACTACTGCCCCAGTGAGATGTGTACCATGTGAATTAAGATGAAGCATCCCTTTAAACAGCCACATCCTATCCAGCCAGTGTTGAAATCCCAAAGGGTGACAAGATTAGGGAGAGAGGATGCCAGTTCTCACTTCATCACTTCCTTTAGCATCTTCCCCTGAAGAGCCTAAGGCTTATTACACAGGCAAGACCTATCTTGCATTTGATCCAGTCATGAAAACCAAGAGGCAGAGTAGCATCAAGGCTTTTTTAAAAGAATCAGCCTGGTAAAGCTTTCCAAAGTCACAGCTGGCACAGCCACTGGGTAGATCCAAACCATCCCTAAAGAAATCACCCTTGAAGGCAAACAGTTCCATCTAGGGAAAAGCAAAGTTCTTTTTTGGATGGAGGGACTCCCACAGCATGTCTTTCACAGGCAATTCATACCTCTGCGACAGCCATTCACTTGGAGCACCCACCACTCCTCCAAATACCCAGGCATCCCAGAAATTATGGTCCAATCCCTCCTTTTTCTCTTAAAAAAGGAAATACACCATTTATCCTGAGCTGAAACCAAATAACAGCTTAATATCTATCAGCCAGAATGGCTTCAGGGTTTCACTACAGAGGTTTTATCCAAAAACACTTCCTAAACACCTTCAGTCAGCAGAATAGGGCTGGTGTTTTAAACTTCTTATTGTGCTTTAAATTTTTATTGCCTCTCTGAAATGGAGACACGGTGAAGAAAAAGAGCTAGCCTTAAATCCACTTCTTCTCTAGCTCTGCAGTCAAGGGCAACTCCAGAAAGAGCTCAAAAATTTACAGCTAAAAACTGTATTTAGCTTTATTGCAGGGGGGCAAAGCTCTTAATTGCTGGACATTATTTTTGACTCCAAAGGATATCTGCAGCATTTCCCTTTCCTTTTTAGTACTCACAGGGCACACCAACAATAGAGGTTAGTGACATTTGTCAAGTCTCCATCATTTCTTTCAACATGCAGAAACTGCCAGAAAACAAGAATAAAGTGAGAAATCAATGCCTGGTGGAAGTACAATTATGTCACAACTCTGCCTGAGCTTCTAGAGCTTCACTACACAGTTTTTATTTGATATAATCCATTATTCAGTATACTGGAGGTAAGTTAGAGAAGTAGCTTTGCTTATGCTAATGCTTGTCACTTTGGGGTGGGTTTTGCCCAGCTGAGAACGTGGAGAGAAGTGATATTGGATGTGGTTTGTTCAGGCAGGGATGTGTCTCATTACTGCCGGATGGGAAGATGTCTTCAGGAAGGCTTCCTCACAGGACAGCTCCTCCAGACCATCATCACCCATAGCATCTGGGTGCAAGGCCCTGCAGAGTCTAACAGGGACGGTTCTTAGCTGAGAAAGCATGGGATAGAGGAGTGGACAGTGAGGTGGGGTGAGAATTGACCGAGCCCAGAGGGTCGTGATTCGTGGAGCAGAGTCTGACTGGAGGCCTGTGACCAGCGGTGTTCCCCAGGGCTCGGTGTTGGGTCCAGTCCTGTTTAACATCTTCATTGACAACCCTGATAAGGGAACAGCATCCACCCTCAGCAAGTGCTGATGATACAAAGCTGGGAGGAGTGGCTGACACACAGGAACACTGCACTGCCATCCAGAGAGACCTGGACAGGCTGGAGAGCTGGGCAGGGAGAGACCAGATGAGGTTCAACAAAAGCAAGTGCACTTCCCAAGTCTTGCACTTGGGAAGGAACAACCATTTCTATCAGTACAGGCTGGGGGATGACCTGCTGGAGAAGAGCTCAGTGGAGAAGGACCTGGGGGTCCTGGTGGATGACAGGCTGGCCATGAGCCAGCAGTGTGCCCTGGGGGCTGAGAGAGACAATGGGATCCTGGGGTGCATCAGGAGGAGTGTGGGCAGCAGGTCACAGGAGGTGATCCTCCCCTCTGCTCTGCCCTGGTCAGGCCCCACCTGGAGTGTTGTGTCCAGTTCTGGGCTCCCTAGGATAAAAAGGACAGGGAACTCCTGGAGAGAGTCCAGAGAAGGGCTATGAAGATGATAAAGGGCCTGGAGCATCTCCCCTATGAGGAGAGGCTGAGAAGATTGGGACTGTTCAGCCTTGAGAAGATAAGACTAAGGGGGGACCTAATTAATGTTTATAATTATCTTAAGCAGGGGATGCAGGGGGAATCAGCCAGCCCCTTTTCAGTGTCTGTGGGGACAGGACAAGGGGCAATGGCTGCAAGTTGGAGCACAGGAAGTTCCACACCAACATGGGGAAGAACTTTTCCCCAGTGAGGGTGAGGGAGCCCTGGGACAGGCTGCCCAGGGAGGTGGTGGAGTCTCCTTCTCTGGAGAGATTCCAAACCCGTCTGGATGCCTATCTGAGTGAAATGTCCTAGGGAGCTGCTTTGGCAGGGGGGTTGGACCCCATGATCTCTGGAGGTCCCTTCCAACCCCTACGATTCTGTGATTCTAGTTAATAATACCAGCACTAGATACCACAAAAGGGTACAGCAGAGCCACATCTGCTTGTGCAAGTAGAGAGCAAGTGCTTTCTGCTCTTCCAAAAATGGTGTGTCCACCCTAACACAGCATAAAGGGCTGGGAAAGAAAAAAGGATGGATTTTCACAGTTCTCATCTTGAGGTTCTTAGGAACTAATCACCTCTGGACAGGAGGGAGACCTTACAGTACTCAATTGACATCAGACAAATCAAAGGCACACCCTTAAGGCTTCACCTGATTTCCAAAGGGGGCAATGATCTGCTAACGATCCTTGCTTCGAAGCACAGTCACTCAGAGCTGGACACCAGCAAGCACAACAGTGGTGCCACCTCTCCTTTAACCTTCACTACCCAGGGGCTGCTAATAAACTGGAGACCAGGGAGAGCAGCGCTCATACCCCATCCTGCAAAATGCTGTCTGCTCTGGTTCTGGTCCTGATCCAGCAATGGCACATCTCAAACAGCTTCCTCATGCCACTGCTGCTGGGTAAAGCGATGGCCACTCTGCTTAATGTATTGAAGGATGACGATGGTGGTGGTGACACCGAGTGCCTCAATTGCTACATCTCCAAGAGGGTCCAGCCATCTGTCCTCAGCTGACTGGAGCTGACACGCAGAAATCTGTCATAAAGATAAGAAATTGCTCAAGTGCCCTATTGCAAACCAAGTTTTTTGGAGGCTTCCTGCATTGCTTCATAAAGCAATACGTTTCCAGAAAGAAAAAAACAAAGGAGCAAAGTCAAAACCAAGGGTTTGTTTGCTTTAGAGCAAAGGAACCAAGTCCCAGAAGTGAAACCTTACCTCGTGCCTCAAACAGGCTAGATTCCTGTCTTCACCTTGCTCCTAGACTTTCCTCCACCAAGGCTGGCCTCTGGAGGGTTAGCCTCCAGCCACATGAAAGGCTTTTCACACCCCTCCACGGCACCAGCCTTAAATACAGCCTAAAGGTCAGGCGGATGTTTAGATCCCTTCCTGCTAGATCCCAGCTCAGCCTGCCAAGCTTTAGGTCTCCAGCACGGAGCATAAATGTATCGTGAAGAGATCTGGAGACAGAGGCACTTAGGGGGTTGAGAAATGGAGATTTAACTGAATTTGAAACTCCACATCAGACTGCTGCTGTAAATACTAGGCAAGTAATGGAGGAAACATGGGTTTATTGTTTTTCCCCATGAAAATAAACACACAAGATGTTTAAAAGCTACAACCCATAGCTTTCCAGGCATTATTTCTAATAAATTCTACATCTACCCATTTTCAGGCATGAAAATGCATTAGCTTTGGTGGGGGAGGATGGGGAGCTAAGCAGCTTTTATCTCCAGCCCTGTAGAAATGATGCTGAGTTCAGACTGCCCAAAGTGAAATGCACTGGGGAAGCTCCTATAGCTTGGCACTGTGTAGGTCCTTCACCCCTACCCACTGTATAACTACTGGGGCATGTAGATGAACCAGACAGACCAAGGCTAAGAAAGTGGTGGAAATGTGTTTTTAAAAAGAAAGAAAAGAAAAAAGGAAAGCAAAGCTTCCTGCCTGGGTTCCCAGGTGATAGAAACCACCGGCACCAGGAGGTTGCTGGTGGATACAGCCCACACCAAAACAAGTGGTCTGGTTTCTGTAATCCACAGCACGACTGAATGGGCTAAACCCTGAAAACTCACCACTGAACCTGCCTTGGGGAAGCATTTGTAAGGGAAGCCAGCTCTTCTTTCCTGGCAAGGGACACCTGCTTATCACCAGCACTTCTGCACCAGGCAAGGACGGCGCGTGATGCCACGTGGTGCCCACAGACAAAGAGCAGGCAGCTCTTGTTTCTCTGACAGCAAGAAATAATACAAATCCCTACGGATTGCACCCATCCACAAGCATTTTAACCTCATTTCACTCTCTGCTGCAAGTTACCCTTACACATTTCACCTCTGGAGCCTTCCCCACCATCTACAACAGCATTTTTCAAGGGTTCCCACCTCCATGACCTTTCATGCCCTAGATCCCCAACCTGTATATATGAACATCACCTCTAAAAGAGTCCTGGGTCACATCTCCCTGACCTATCAGCACCAGACAAAAATCCCTCAGGCTAACACGTCCTTGCTGATTCAAGCACACCTAACAAAAACAGGCTACAGGAAGGCAGCAGGCTGGGGGAAAAGATGAGGATGGAACACTGAGCAACTGTATCAAGTGATGTTTGAGGGTTCCTCCTGTCAAAATAGCACCCCTGTAGCAGAGGTAGAATCCAGCATGCCCAGTCCTAAAGCATTTGGGGATGTTTTCTTGGGAACAGGCTCCTCTGAGGTATTGGCAGCCAGTGGCTACATGCCCCATAGCTTGGCACATGGGGAACCTAGAATCCTTTGAAGGCTCAGTCCAGCAAAACCAAAGCTTTCAGAAGATGCTTTATAAAATTACTGTGGAATTCTGAGAAAGGAGTTTGGACAGGAATTCATTAATTTTGTTTCATATTAAAAAACCTGAAAAGTTCTTGTAGAAGTAATGAAAATTCTTGGGGGGAGGATGGGACAGCATCACAAACCAAAGCCAAAACTATTTCCAAAACAAGTCTAATTTCCCCATTGCTAGTGCTAACCCAAAGACCAGGAGAGATTCCAGCACTAGTACAAACAACTCTTACCAACCTCAAAAACAGCTGAAAGTGAGAAAAATAATCTCCACAGCCTTCTTTTGTGCTTATGGATCTCAGGACACAGGGCAGAGGTGACAAGAACACCAACAACCTCTCCTAAGGTTGGGTAAACTGAGGTATCAAATGGTTTCTGTGATTTACTCAAGCAGAACTATAATCCAAATTTAAGATTTGCATGTGAAATACCCATTCCCCAAATTAATCTTAAGAGTTGAGTACATTGCTTGGGGTGGGACAGGTCATTTAGTATAGGTATCTTTATATTGTTTAGCTCAAGGGGGTATAAACCTATTTCCAACACTTGTTATGCCCATTTCATTAATCTATTTTTAATACTGTGTAGTTTAGGATTTGTTCATTCTGAATGCTCTTGATAGCTGTCCTGGTTTCAGCCAGGATAGAGTTAATTTCATTTGTAGCAGCTGATGGGATGCTGTGTTTGGGAGTTACAATGAAAGCAGTGCTGAGAACACCCTGATGTTCTTAGTTGCAGTCAGACAGTCAAGGACTTTCTTAGCTTCTTCTATTTCTCTATTCTTGAGAAAGGAGGGGCGAAGCCAGGACAGGTGACCCAGATGGGCCAAAGAGTGTATTCCATGGCAATGACGTCCTGCCTAGATAAAACGGGGGACTGTTGGGAGGAAGAAGTGGGGCGGTCTCGGGACGCGTGCTGCTTGGGGGGACGGTCGGGTTGCGGGACAGCTCTGGGTGGTACGGCCTGAGTTGTGTGGGTCGGGGAGAAACTGCATTGTGTATCAATAGTTTCATATTCTTTTGCTCTAAAGTCCTGTTAGCATTGTTATATTTTTATCTTTCTGTTATTTTAGTAAACTCTCCTTATCCCAACCCACGGGCCTCTTAGTTTCTTGGTTTTGGAGTTATTTGCCCCTTCCTTTTCCCTTCCCTTGTTTCCCTTTCCCTTTTTCCCTCTTCCCCTGCTCTTTTCCTTTAAGGAGCAGGCAGCTGTGTGGATCTCGGCCCACAGCCGGGGGAAACCACGACAGTCTTTTTGGCGCCCAACGTGGGGCAAGTGGGTTGCACTAATTACTCAATGGGCTCGAATAGGAAACCCTAATCGCCCAGGAATCGTGGAAGTGATCACAGACTGGCCAGAAAGCAAAGATTTTGGGATGTCACCAGAGGATGAGGAGGTGACACGCGCTGAAGAAGCCCCACCTTACAACAAACTGCCAGAGAATGAGAAGCAATATGCCCTGTTCACCGATGGCTCCTGTCGCATTGTGGGAAGGCACCGAAGATGGAAAGCTGCTGTATGGAGTCCTACAAGACAAGTAGCAGAAGCCACTGAAGGAAAAGGTGAATCAAGCCAATTTGCTGAGGTAAAAGCCATCCAGTTAGCTTTGGACATTGCTGAGAGAGAAAAGTGGCCAATGCTCTACCTTTATACTGATTCATGGATGGTAGCTAATGCCCTGTGGGGTTGGTTGCAACAGTGGAAAAAGAACAACTGGCAGCGTAGAGGCAAACCCATATGGGCTGCTGACTTATGGCAAGACATTGCTGCCCGATTAGAGAAGCTTGTTGTAAAGGTACGTCATGTTGATGCCCATGTACCTAAGAGTCGAGCCATGGAGGAACATCAAAACAACCATCAGGTAGATAAGGCTGCTAGGATTGAAGTGGCACAGGTAGATCTAGACTGGCAACATAAAGGTGAATTATTCCTAGCTCGATGGGCTCATGATTCCTCAGGTCATCAAGGGAGAGATGCAACATATAGATGGGCTCGAGATCGAGGGGTGGACTTAACCATGGATGCTATTGCACAAGTTATCCATGAGTGTGAGACGTGTGCCGCAATTAAGCAAGCGAAGCGGTTGAAGCCGCTTTGGTATGGAGGACGGTGGATGAAATATAAATATGGGGAGGCCTGGCAGGTCGATTACATCACCCTCCCACAAACCCGCCATGGCAAACGCTACGTGCTTACCATGGTGGAGGCAACCACCGGCTGGCTAGAAACATACCCTGTATCCCATGCTACTGCCCGGAATACAATCCTGGGCCTTGAAAGGCAAGTCCTATGGCGACACGGCACCCCAGAAAGAATCGAGTCAGACAATGGGACTCATTTCCGAAATGCTCTCATAGACAACTGGGCCAAAGAGCATGGCATTGAATGGGTGTACCACATTCCTTATCATGCACCAGCCTCTGGGAAAATTGAACGATATAATGGACTCCTAAAGACTACCCTAAAAGCAATGGGTGGTGGAACATTCAAACACTGGGATACACATTTGGCCAAAGCCACGTGGTTAGTTAACTCTAGGGGTTCTACCAATCGGGCTGGCCCTGCCCAGTCAAAATTTCCACGTACTGTAGAAGGAGACAGAGTCCCAGTGGTGCATATGAAGAGTATATTAGGGAAGACGGTTTGGGTCATCCCTGCTTCAGGTAAAGGTAAACCTATGTCGGGAATTGTTTTTGCTCAAGGACCTGGTTGTACTTGGTGGGTAATGCAGAAGGACGGAGAAGTTCGATGTGTACCTCAAAGGGATTTGATATTAGGTGAAAATAGCCAATGTAATTAGTAAAGTAGAAATTGTATTATAATAAGTGCTAAATAACCCATTACTGTATATTCATTATTACTATAATTGCTGTATGTTGTTGTGTGTTGTACCAATGGAGTTACAGCTGGAACCATACACGACAATGAAGGAAGACTGCCACGATGATGGGACCAAGACCTGCCATCACAAGAACTTTTTCCTCTTCCCCTTTGAAAATGAACACTTTTGATTCACAGACTATGACCATGGACCATGTCAGATGCATCGGTCGAGCGCCCGAGATACAGCATGCAACGATCCAATGGCGAGACCATAAGAGACTGTTACAACGAATGGAGCCTGAAAATCACGGACTAGATCATTTACTCAACAAAACTCAGATGAATGGTCTATAGACTAAGGGAATAATACATATATGTGTGTCTGAAACATTGGTTGTACCCAAAAGAAATGATTGGACCTGGTCGTGACGTAAATGGTATGGAATAAGGGGTGGAATGTCCTGGTTTCAGCCAGGATAGAGTTCACTTCATTTGTAGCAGCTGATGGGATGCTGTGTTTGGGAGTTACAATGAAAACAGTGCTGATAACACCCTGATGTTCTTAGTTGCAGTCAGACAGTCAAGGACTTTCTTAGCTTCTTCTATTTCTCTATTCTTGAGAAAGGAGGGGCGAAGCCAGGACAGGTGACCCAGATGGGCCAAAGAGAGTATTCCATGGCAATGACGTCCTGCCTAGATAAAACGGGGGGCTGTTGGGAGGAAGAAGAGGGGCGGTGGCGGGACGCGTGCTGCTTGGGGGGACGGTCGGGTTGCGGGACAGCTCTGGGTGGTACCTGAGTTGTGTGGTTCGGTGAGAAACTGCATTGTGTATCAATAGTTTCATATTCTTTTGCTCTAAAGTCCTGTTAGCATTGTTATATTTTTATCTTTCTGTTATTTTAGTAAACTATCCTTATCCCAACCCACGGGCCTCTTAGTTTCTTGGTTTTGGAGTTATTTGCCCCTTCCTTTTCCCTTCCCTTGTTTCCCTTTCCCTTTTTCCCTCTTCCCCTGCTCTTTTACTTTAAGAAGCAGGCAGCTGCGTGGATCTCAGCCCACAGCCGGGGTGAAACCACGACAATAGCCCACGTCCACCAAGCACCCCTTCAGAAGAACATGAGCTGCAGGAGTGAAAACCACAACTAGAAGAGAAAACAAATCAGCCTTTGGCTCTCAGGAGGTTAATTAACTGAGAAACAAGGAGTCACCGCTTCCCAGGACAGACCATCTGCTCCCCACCACACAAACTAGAAGGGTCTGATGTTCCTAGCTCTCCAGATCTCACCACACTGCCATACTGTGGCCTTGGACGTAATATGGAAAGAAATAAAACAACTACCTTTAAAATAGCTCTGCAGATGATAACCCTGGGAGAAGACAGTCAAGAAACACTGAAGGTCAGATTTATATCCACAAATGTAACAAAACGAGCAGTTAGGGATGAAATTTCCTCCTTAACAGACTGGTCCAAATTCAACCCCACTCCAAACCACCCAGCAGATGAACCTGGCCCAGCCACGGCTCAGATCTCCTGTCATAATGAAAGCTTGTCCAAGGTTTGAACCCAGCAACAATTAACCTTGACAGAGGGAGAAAAGCTTCAAGTTTCAAAGAACAGAGTTTACTGAGCTTTTGTGTGCTTTCACGAGGTCTTGATTATTATTTTAATGCAGTTGTTTGTGGTTTAATTTCCTTTTTTTTTCCCCTTTTCCTCTTTAATGGTCACACTGCAAAGATAAAAGTCTGTGCAGTTGTAGCAGGAGCCAATGGATGGCCAAAGTCCAACCTACCTCCACCCTGTTGCACTTATCAGATATGCTTGCAGAGGAGGGGGAGTCATACAAATAGATGCTGTAGATAATTTAGGCCTGACTCACCTCAGACTTCTTGGAAAAGGGAGAACTCCTCTGTTAGGCTAAAAGGAAAGCCGAAAGCAGTTACGAGCGCGCCCTTTTAGGAGACTAAAATGAGAAGCCAACCTCTCTTTACCTATTTCCCCAGCAGGAAGCCTACAGCCATCCATAACACCGCTGACAACCCTCCATGCTCGGCAAGGTTCCCACTCACCCATCTGGAGCTCATCCATTGAGGTGTAACTTTGAGCAAGGAGACGGGAGTGCCTGGCGAAGGTGTTCGGATAGCAGCTGGGAAGAGGGGCTTGGCTCCCAAACTTCAGTGTGGCTTCATTTGAAAGCAACTGAGCATCTTCTGCAGATGCAGCTGGCAGCCCTAAGCTAACTTTGAGATAACTAGCTGTCCCTGCTACCAGAGGCAGCAGAGTTGTCCTGGTTTCAGTCAGGGTAGAGTTAACTCCATTTGTAGCAGCTGATGGGATGCTGTGTTTGGGAGTTACAATGAAAGCAGTGCTGAGAACACCCTGATGTTCTTAGTTGCAGTCAGACAGTCAAGGACTTTCTCAGCTTCTTCCTATTTCTCTCTTCAGGAGAAAGGAGGGGCGAAGCCAGGACAGGTGACCCAGATGGGCCAAAGAGTGTATTCCATGGCAATGACGTCCTGCCCAGGAGAACGGGGGGCTGAGGGGAGGAAGAAGAGGGGCGGTGGCGGGACGCGTGCTGCTTGGGGGGACGGTCGGGTTGCGGGACAGCTCTGGGTGGTACCTGAGTTGTGTGGGTCGGGGAGAAACTGCCTTGGGGATCAAGAGTTTCATCTTCTTTTGCTCTAAAGTCCTGTTAGCATTGGGATATTTGATCTTTCTGTTCTCTTAGGAAACTCTCCTTATCCCAACCCACGGGCCTCTTAGTTTCTTGGGTTTGGAGTTATTTCCCCTTCCTTTTCCCTTCCCTTGTTTCCCCCCTTTTTCCCTCTTCCCCTGCTCTTTTCCTTTAAGGAGCAGGCAGCTGCGTGGATCTCGGCCCACAGCCGGGGGAAACCACGACAAGAGTTCAGCATGAAACCCTCCCGAGAGGCTAAGCAAGTAGTTGGGCCGTTTGCCCACGCGGCTGCTGCACTTTTATCGGTACCCAAAGCTAGTTAAAGCCAGTTTTCACCTCGTGCCTCCAGGAACCACAAAGCCACCGCAGCTCCTGCATGGCAGAGGAATACCCGCATCACTTCTGTTCTCACCAGCTGATGTTTTGATCTTGCTGATGCCTTCGGCAGAGCTCCGTGCGACTGAGGGCCAGGAGCTTGCTCTGCACCTCCGTCTCTCCTTTGAAGGTTAGCAGCAATATTCACCCTCCTCGAGGGCTGTTAATGACAGCGTGTTCTCCAGTTAGGGGGAAGTACGGCTCTGAAGCCTCTACCCAGAGCTGTTCCAGACAATGCAGCCACGGGAGGTCTTTAAATAAGAGGAAAGACTCAAAGACGGGGAGTGACCTGGTCAAATCAGCCAGGGAAGAAGATGTAGGGGGAGGTGGGAGAGAGCGAGCGCACTGGAAGCACGGCGGTTTGCTTCCCCTGCCCACTGGACGGCAAGTAGCAGCAGCACAGGGGTTTACAAGCGCTCTGGAGACTGGCAAATATTGCCCAGACGGGGTTGCCATCCCCACTGCCAGAACACGTGCCACTGGAGTAAGGGAATAACGAGCAAAGCCCCACCTGGGACATCCATACCCACAGGTCATCTCCAGCCTCTCCCGACACACCCGTGTGCGCGCCAGGGTTTTCTAGGCTGCGCTTACAGCCCCTGCTCTGCATTCACACAGCACATACTGAACCCAGACACTAAGTTAAGCACACAGGTTTTGCTTCTCTTATCCCAAGGTAACTTGGAGGACAGCTTGCTGGCAGGGAGGGGAGGGGAGCGGGGGGAAAAGCAGAGGGATGAGAAGGGGACACATTTTTCACCACCAAGCCACCACATGAGTATGGAACAGCCACCCCTAGCAGCAGTGAGAAGATAGCCTAGGTTGAACTGTTCCTCCCCCAAAAAACACACGTCCCACGTTAAGATGAAGATCCCACATCCTCCCTTCCAGCCCATTCCCATACCTGCTCCCCACAGAAGCCTTCTAAGATGCAACTCACCCACCTACAAGTAAGGTTCAGTGCTCTCCTCCTCACAGCAGCTCAAGACTTTTTCCTGTACTTTTAGGTATTCTGTTCTTTGTCAACATGCTCAGTTCTCTCCTTAAAGCTCCTGCAGATCTCCAGCCTCATCCCAGGAGTCAGCAGTTAATCTTTGGCCACCATGCTCAGCCAGAACCTGGGAATCTCATTTCCCAAGGGCTGTACAGATCCCAGAACTGCAACATGGCTTTTAAAGCATATTGCTCTCACCAAGGTCACCTGCCAAAGTTAAAGCAGAGCCTGTTTGCTAACTAGGAGCCCTGTAAGGATCTGCTACAACTCAAATCACCTGGCAGAGGAGATTGGGAGGATGATGAGGGTAACACCCAGGGATGCACCTGGACAAGGGCTGCAGAAAAGTTGCACCTACAGCACTTTGCTTCCATCTTGAGCCCCAAACCCACAGCTGAACCATGTCTTATTTCAGATTTTCAGTCACTAGCTCACTCACAGGACAAAGGCACAAGGGCACAGCAGTAAGCTGCAGTCTGACCTGGCCTAGATTTTTGTGAACTATCCTGGAAAGCTACTGCAAGGGCTTCATGGAAAAAACCCCAAAACTCCTCAAGCCCCTCCCAATCACACAGAAGAGCCAGGTTTTAATGCTGTGCACATCATGGTCTGGCTCACAGCAGGTCACCACCCTCAGACAACACCTGGTTAGAGAGGGGGAAGTCTTTCTAGAGGCTCAGGAGCTTGTAAAGAAAAGGATGGGGCATCCCACCTCCCTGAAACAAGGCACACTAACAAACTGACTGTACTCAGCTCCCAAGGCACAAACGAGCCATGGGATGCCTTGACTTTCATGAAGAAATTGGTAATGGCTTAGTACAGACCTAAAGACACAGCTCCTGTGGCCACACCACCAAACCAGGACTACTTAAATATACCACAGCTTGTGAAACCTTGCAGAGCAGGACTCAGATGTGCTGCTGAGCCCGGGAAGATTCAGCCTCTGCCACATCCTCCCCTGTACAGCTTTAAAGTGCCATCCGAGCACAGCTTTCTTCCTGCTGCTTGATGCTTTCAGATCCTTGACCTGGTAACGATATCACATCTGCTAGCTATTATCAGAGGAGGAGAAAGGCTCCCCCCTCCTTCCCTCCCCTCCATACCCAAGCTGGTATGAACCCAGCACAGTGTTGTGTCTGAGAGAGCTGAAAGCCATCAGGCTTATTATAATTGAAACAAATCAGACCTAATCACCCTTATCAGAAGGACAATAAAATCAGCAAAACTGAAAAGCTACAAAATTACAAGGCAGGGAGGTGTTTCATGATGGGCACAGGAAGCTAACTATTGCCTCTGAAGAGCTGTTTTGCCTGCAGAGATCCCTCCCCACAGAGGACATCAGATCACAGTGGGACACTGCTGAAGAACAGTGTCTGTACAGGTTCTCTGACATCTTTCACAGACCTAAAAAAAATATAATGTTATTTCCCAAGCTCTTCTGCTGGAGAAAGGGTACGAGACACAGAGGGCTGTGTTCCAGAATCCCCTGTGGCTCCTAAAGCTTGGGCAGCCACCACACTGGCCAGACACTTAATAGGTGTGATGATGTCCAAACAAAGCACAGTGACAGATCCAGGTGCTGTGGAGGTAACCACAGGGCTTATTTTCTTCACACACATTCACAGCCCCAAACTGGACCCTGGCACGGGCACAGAGCTGGAGAGGAAGCTTTCCTGCAACCAGGGCACCAGTTCACAGGACCACAGAGTCCTGGATGTTCAGAGAAGCATCAATATCTGAATACAACAGTATCCCACAGCTGGTTCTCCTTGTCCTGGTCAGCAAGCCAGTGACAGCCCTTGATCCCAAACGACCCAGGCCTTGGGGTGCTCGTACTCTCTGAACCAAGGTTGTGGTGACTTCTTTTTTTCCCAGCTCCAAAGGAACCACCTGGAGTCCTTGGCCAGCTACAGGAGAACCTCTGCCCTCGTATGACTCACCTTCCCATGGCAGAAGAGCCTGAGAAGCATTTAGGGGAAGAGCGTTTTGCAGGATGAGGAGTGTCCAAGCACGCAGACAGACGGATGGGAAGCTTCCTGACACACCCCCTGTGTAACTGGCTGTTTAGTCACGATGGACACTGGGCCCTGACCTCCCCCCAGCAAGCATGATGCAAAACAAAGCTGCACTTACTGATTTCAACACCAGCAGCGAGCGTCACGCGGCGATGGAAAAACATGGGTTGGAAAAGCCGTTGGGAGGTCAGCTGGTCCTGCCCTGTGCCCCATGGAAGAGCCAGCACTGTATTATCCTCATCCTGCACATGTCTAACCTCTTCTGAAAGGCTGCTGGTGTTAAAAGCAACATATTCTAGGCTTTTTCTATTTGTGTCATGATTTTGAGCGTTACCTGAAGAAGGGAGGGCACAGAGGGGGAGAGCAGAATAATAGCTGAACGTTGCATCACAGGAACGTTGCAGGGCCCAGGGGAAGCTGCTGAGCAGATAAGCTTATCATAGAATTGTATCATAGAATTGTAGGGGTTGGAAGGGACCTCGAGAGATCATGGGGTCCAACCCCCCAAACATCTCAACCACACATCAGTGCAAAACATGAGGACTGGACCACCAGCAAGGTACCAAGGGCATGGAGAGGAGAGTGCCCCAACTGATCTGGCCAGGCCACCTGGCAGGGTTGTGACATCTGGCAGAGCCAGAGGGGACCGACCCTCCTTCACCACGCAAAGAGTGGGTACAGACCTCAGTACTGCCCAAATCCTGCATCCCCTGCCTCCCACAGAAGCTGGGCAGACATCCTCCTAGGGGATTAAAAAAAAAAGAAAAAAGAAAAAAGAACCCAGATAAATAAAAAATAAAGGCATGTTTCTCAGCTGCATGGGAGAGGGTGTCTCAGGAAGATGAGGGGCTGGGGATATTTAGACAAACATGAGGGGTGTTGAAAAGAACAGTGGAAATGCTTTGCACAAAATCCCATTAGTAAATAACGGGATTTCTGGGAGCACCATCTGTGCACCACATTGAACACTTGCCCCTGAGCACGGAGACTAAAGCATGTTGCATATATAGAAACCCAGACAAAAGAACATACAAGAATACACAAAGGCAGGGAAAACCCACGTAGGATGGGGAAGAAGCCAGAAGAGATGTTTTCCTCTCCATCCTCACAATGCCCAAATCCCATTCCCTCCCCAGAACAGATCTCCAGGCATCTCACGTCCCTTCTGTGCCCATTGTGAGGCCCCACGATGCTGCCAGAGAAGGGGGAAAAGACTTGTCACAAACAAGAAGTGGCTAGCAAACCCAAACTGTGCAGTGCAAGGCCATGGGAAGGTCTAACACTGGAAACACTGCTTTCCCTTGAGGGTTTTTCTGAGGAGTTCCCTCATATTTTTAAGCCAAGAGGTTACCTGGAAAAAGCCGTCTCATCCATGAGCTTCTTCAGCTCCACCTCAGCAGAAAGGACCCTGGAAGAAGTCTGGGAGTAGCCACACTGGGGTGACTCTGAAACAAAGGAGAATTCTGTGTGAGTGGGTTTCAGATAGCAAAACAAACCCAACTTTATGAATCAGCAGCATCAAAGAGCCACCTCCAGCAACACTCAAGCACCCCTTCTCCTTCCCGCTCCCAAATGTCTCCCCCTCCTTACCCACCTTCCCATGGGGTCTTCTTACACAGCGTCCTCCAAAACAGTTATTGCAGCAATTGCTGCAATTAATTGATTTGCATATCCCCAAAGTCCCATCATTAGTGCAACACAGCCAAGCGTGTCAGTGTTTAATAATATCAATCAACAATCACCCATAACATCCCGCCCTGGCAGACCTAAATATAGACAGAAGCAGCATTCATATGAAAACAAAAAGGAGGAAAACAAAACCCCCCCAAACCAAACCAAACCAACCCCCCAGCAGCTAAACAAAAGAATTTCATTTAGAGCAGAATTGGGATCCCAGAAACAGGACAGACAAGAGGACAAGGTCAGAAATCAGCCCCAGCTCACGTGTGACTCTCCTAACCTGCCTGCTCTCACTTAGCT
This sequence comes from Hypotaenidia okinawae, assembly GCA_027925045.1. NCBI lineage: Eukaryota > Metazoa > Chordata > Aves > Gruiformes > Rallidae > Hypotaenidia > Hypotaenidia okinawae. The sequence goes on from BSDF01000007.1 coordinate 4,398,958, forward strand.
GGCTGGAACTAAAGGAAGTGATTCTCTCCTGATGGTAAATAGCCAGTGAGCCACGACAAGCGTGCAGCAGCACTTGGAACAAGAGCTGACTTTCACAGCCTGCCAGCCCTGCTTCAGAGAAGCACTTCAGCAAAAGCTCCAGAGGGTCTCTGTTGAGAACAACACTTCAGCACATGCTGCAGTGTAAGTACGAGCATAAATCCAGCTCCTCTCCCCAGACCAGGCCCTCGTGAGAGGCAAATGGTGCTCTCCAGCTTTCCAGGTGTTTTTAGCAAAACAAGCTGCACCTCTTACAGACCATACACTCCTTGCTAACAGAATCACAAGGTTGGAAAAGACCTTTAAGGTCAAGTCCAACTGTTCCTCTCCTATGCTAAACCATATCCCTGAGCCACTCATCTACCCATAAACACAGCTAGTAGCGGTGACTCAACCTCCTCCCTGGGCAGCCTGTGCCAGGCCCTGACAACTCTTTCAGGGAAGAACTTTCTCCTAACATCTAATCTGACACTGCCCTGGGGCAGCTCAGTGCCATTTCCCCTTGTCCTGTCACCTGGCTGAAGGTGGTCTCCATCACTCACCTCTCTACAACCTCCCTTCAGGTAGTTGTAGGCGATGATAAGGTCTCCCCTCAGCCTCCTCTTCTCCAGGCTGAACACCCCCAGCTCCCTCAGCTGCTCCTCATAGGACTTGCCCTCCAGCCCCTTCCCCAGCCTGGTTGCTCTTCTCTGGACTCACTCCAGGGCCTTGATGTCCCTGATGAGGGGCCCAGAACTGAACCCAGCACTCAAGGTGCAGCCTCACCAATGCTGAGTACAGAGGCACAATCACCTCCCCAGACCTACTGGCCACTCTTTTTGGTACAAGCCAGGATGCTGTTGGCCTTCCTGGACAACTGGGCCACCTCCATATTTGAAGGAAAAGCCCATTTGCTTAATGCATGAGACCTTATGGGCACTGGTGGTCCTTTCATGTTGGGACAGGAGAGGTCCTTGCACCAACACCCGAGCCTGGATGTACCTCCCGTGTGGAAATAGCCTTTGCCACCATGAGCCAAGGGAAAAACTAGCACCAAAGCTGCTGCTCTTCTTTATCTGTGCATTGTAAATGGACCAAGAAGAAAATAAGGCTTTAATGAAACCCTGGGACTTTGCTAATGAGACAGGTAACTCTGTGAGGGAACCACATCTAAACAAGCTGTAGCTCAAAGGACCCAGGAACCCATGTTATCAACACAGACCTGCCGCATTTCACACATCAAGAGGGAGACACGACTCTGTCAGCCTAGTCTCCCTTCTCTGTGATGCAGCACCCAAAATTTATGCATTTGCTGCTTCTTCTGGTCCCTCTCCTCTTGTTATGGGACCTCCTCCTCACCAGCACAGGAACAGAGATGATTCACAGCCTGTCCACACACTACACGCACCTGGGACCAAGATACTCTGCTGCAGGAGGGTGAAGACACGGACAAGGAACCGTGCCAGAAGGTTCATATTTCACCTGCAGCCAGGCAAACCGACCCGAGGTCAGCGTGAGACCATCACCAATGATGTGACTCTGCACACACATGAGGACATCACCAAGCTGACAGAATTTCACCATCCAGAGCGTTTCACGTCGCTCAGATCTCCTGGATCCCCAACATGTTGCTTCATCCCTCACTCCAGTGAGGGGCTCCATGACCACCTTCAACAACAGGAGGTCTTTGCATGAGCCTGGAGTCACATTACATTTAACATACCCGAGATACATTAACCATACACACTGATCAAGCAAAGAGAACAGCATCTTGCTCTGAAACAGCTGCCAAGCTAAATTCAGGCATTCAGCCTCTCCAGCAGTGTAAATAGGTGGAGCACAGCAGGCACCAAAGATAATGATGTAATTTGCACCACTGGAGGAGCTGGCATGACCATGGTGACACAAAGCAACAGCATTGCTGCAACTCACAGCTTTTCACTGAGCCAGTGGCATCCTGCTCTGAGAACATATCTTATTTTTGACCTGTAAGGTCCCTTCCAGCTCTAAACATTCTATGATTCTGTGATTTTTTTTAAAGGTATTAGGCCAGGAGGGGTTCCCTAGGTGCTTCCTGCTCTCGCAGATGCAGTTGGACAGGTGGTGGGACAACAATGTCTTCAGCCTTCGTCACTGCAGGCTGCAGCTTCAAAGTCATCTTAATCCCCCTTCATCCTCACCCAGTGCACCCCATGGTCCTGAGAAGGAAGGACCTGGATGTCAAGACAAGCACAGGGAAGGAGCAGCTCTGCCCCCATTTTCACAGTGAGGGTGAGGGAGCCCTGGGACAGGCTGCCAGGGGGGTTGTGGAGTCTCCTTATCTGGAGATATTCCAGACCCATCTGGATGCCGACCTGTGCAACCTGTCCTAGGTACCCTGCTTTGGCAGGGGGTTGGACCCCATGATCTCTGGAGGTCCCTTCCAACCCCTAGTTCTGTGATTCTGTGATCTCACCATCTGGCACCAAGACAAGGTCTCCAGCACACATTTCCCCCTGCCTTGGCTCCATCAATCCCAGAGCTGCACTAGATCTGTATCCCAACACCAGCTTGAGAAGGAGGACAGCCCGATTCCCAGCTCGGCACCCAGGGCTCATGCTAAGAGTGACCACCAGCTAGCAACTGCAAGCTAAGCAAAGTGGTTTTTACACTGCCCACAGCCTGCACCTCCTAACCAGGGACTCCTCCAGCACGAAACCTCTTCTCCCCATTTCTTTCACACTCCTCCCTGCCTCCATCTGTGCTCATGCTGGGGGAGATAGTCCTCGCTGGTAGGAAGGAGTACAACGCAATGTCTCGTTAGCAGCATTGTACAAGGAAAAGGAAATAAATAAGGTTTTAGACACAACCCCCTCTTATCTCCTCTTGGCCTTCCAACTTCCCCCACCGCCTGCAACCACACACACACCACTCAGGGAGGTGTGCCCAAGAAATGAACTGCCAAAAGCGTAAGCAGGAAGCCAGGCAAGCTACGATCACAGCAAGCCACTTCAAAAAGGCTTCGGGGTTTTGAGCAGAAAGGAAATCTGCCACTCACAGATGTTCCCCTTTGTCCTGGTTTCAGTCAGGATAGAGTTAACTTCATTTGTAGCAGCTGATGGGATGCTGTGTTTGGGAGTTACAATGAAAGCAGTGCTGAGAACACCCTGATGTTCTTAGTTGCAGTCAGACAGTCAAGGACTTTCTCAGCTTCTTCCTATTTCTCTCTTCAGGAGAAAGGAGGGGCGAAGCCAGGACAGGTGACCCAGATGGGCCAAAGAGAGTATTCCATGGCAATGACGTCCTGCCCAGGAGAACGGGGGGCTGAGGGGAGGAAGAAGAGGGGCGGTGGCGGGACGCGTGCTGCTTGGGGGGACGGTCGGGTTCCGGGACAGCTCTGGGTGGTCCAGCCTGAGTTGTGTGGGTCGGGGAGAAACTGCATTGGGGATCAAGAGTTTCATCTTCTTTTGCTCTAAAGTCCTGTTAGCATTGGGATATTTGATCTTTCTGTTCTCTTAGTAAACTCTCCTTATCCCAACCCACGGGCCTCTTAGTTTCTTGGGTTTGGAGTTATTTCCCCTTCCTTTTCCCTTCCCTTGTTTCCCCCTTTTTCCCTCTTCCCCTGCTCTTTTCCTTTAAGGAGCAGGCAGCTGCGTGGATCTCTGCCCACAGCCGGGGTGAAGCCACGACACCCTTTTCATCCCTTGCCCCTTTTAAAAGAAATACCAGTCTGATTGTGTCCATTTTTCTTGGGAGAAATAACAGGGTTTCTGGAAGGCAGGGTCTAAAAGCAAAACACAAAGAGGAAACACAAACGCTTCCGTAGAACCACATTTAGTCCCTCGGTGAAAACACCCAGCAGCTTTCGCTGCCTCCCAACAGCAACGCAGAGATTTTAGGGGGAAACTAAAGACTTTCATGGCCAGGATGCTGTTTTGCAGAAGAAGGTGGAAGGGGAGATCCAAACCAAACCAACTCTCTAAATGCAGCAAAGCTGAAGACCCAGTGAGAGGTTTGCCTGGGGCAGACATCTCCTAACTGCTGTAATTACTGTGAAAAGGTCATCAAGGACACCTCCTTGTGCAAGCTAGGAGAATTCATGTAAGCGTTTCATGCGGTTAGAGCAGCTTTTGTAGCAAGCCCAGCAGAGCTGTGACATGGGAGCTGTACGAGATGGTATCAGCAAACAGGCATTTTGCTCTGAAAGGGTTTGCAGAAGAAAGCTGAGGATGTTAGACACCCTCCAAGCCCTCCTGATCTTGTTTGGCCATTAAAGACACTAAGTAAGGATAAGGCTTGCACATGCAGGACTTCACATTGACAGTGCCACGTCAAAAGAGGACAGAAGAGTTCAGTGTGCAATTACAATTGGATTTAAGGAGGAAATTCCTCCTAGGTGCTGGCTGTTGAGAGGTTATCATGTCCCAGTTCCATCCTGGGAGGGGCCCTGACACTCTGTCTTCCAGCAAAGGTCAGCTGTGTCGGCTGGCTCTCACGCCTGTGGTGCCTATGGGGTGGCACCTGCCAGCAGCCAAGTAACACCACACACACTATGTTCCACTTACCTCACAGCCCACAGATGGTGGGTGCTCCTCTCACATGTCAACACACCGCTTTGTATTTGTAATGGCATGTGGCTTAATTAAAGGTAGATGGCAAAGGGCAGTTCACACTTTAGCCTTCGGTACTTTACTCCTCCCTAGGACCCCACTCACAGGCTGAGGGCCACAGAGGGAGAGCAGGAGGATGGGTCCTCACCCAAGAAATTACATGTCCCTCCAGGGCTCTACCCCACGGTTAGAGCAGTGTCCTCTCTCTAGGACAACCCTGACAGCTCAGCGAGTGCAGGACGACACATGGGATCCTCCAAGCAAGGGAGTCCTTCAAACCCTGCCCTCCTTCACTCTGCACAACATCTGGGGCTGCCAAGGGGCTGGCCACATCTGGACAAAGCCACGGCACATGCAGGACTGGCTACCTGATTTCATAGAATCATAGAACCATAGAATTGTAGGGGTTGGAAGGGACCTCCAGAGATCATGGGGTCCAACCCCCTGCCAAAGCAGCTCCCTAGGACATTTCACTCAGATAGGCATCCAGACGGGGCTGGAATCTCTCCAGAGAAGGAGACTCCACCACCTCCCTGGGCAGCCTGTCCCAGGGCTCCCTCACTCTCACTGAGGAAAAGTTCTTCCCCAGGTTGGTGTGGAACTTGCTGTGCTCCAACTTGCAGCCATTGCCCCTTGTCCTGTCCCCACAGACACTGAAAAGGGGCTGGCTGATTCCCCCTGCATCCCCTGCTTAAGATAATTATAAACATTAATTAGGTCCCCCCTTAGTCTTCTCTTCTCAAGGCTGAACAGTCCCAATCTTCTCAGCCCCTCCTCATAGGGGAGATGCTCCAGGCCCTCAATCATCTTCGTAGCCCTTCTCTGGACTCTCTCCAGGAGATCCCTGTCCTTTTTATCCCAGGGAGCCCAGAACTGGACACAACATTCCAGGTGGGGCCTGACCAGGGCAGAGCAGAGGGGGAGGATCACCTCCTTTGACCTGCTGGCCACACTCCTCCTGATGCCCCCCAGCATCCCATTGTCTCTCTCAGCCCCCAGGGCACACTGCTGGCTCATGGCCAGCCTGTCATCCACCAGGACCCCCAGGTCCTTCTCCACTGAGCTCTTCTCCAGCAGGTCATCCCCCAGCCTGTACTGATAGAAACGGTTGTTCCTTCCCAGGTGCAAGACTCTCCACTTGCTTTTGTTGAACCTCATCTGGTCTCTCCCTGCCCAGCTCTCCAGCCTGTCCAGGTCTCTCTGGATGGCAGTGCAGTGTCCTGTGTGTCAGCCACTCCTCCCAGCTTTGTATCATCAGCACTTGCTGAGGGTGGATGCTGTTCCCTCATCAGGGTCGTCAATGAAGATGTTAAACAGGACTGGACCCAAAGGGTCTGGATTTCACCTGTCCCAGGCAAAATGATGATTTTGGGGCTGGACTGCCTCCTTTACAACCCCAGATCTCATTTGTCAGCAAGATAAATATACAGTCATTTAGGTAGGAAGGGGCCTTTGGAGGCCATCTGGTCCAATTCCCCAGCTCAAAGCAGCAGTAAATAAATCGCAGTAGAACTCCTCTGCAGCCAAAGGCACAGGTGGGGATGCAGGAGGGGCAGGGAAGTGTGCAGGAGACCTCAACACAAGAAAAATCTCTCCTCCTCTGAACAATGCTGTGGAAAACAAGTCTCCTGTCTGAGAACAGGCTGCTAAAACTACACGTTCTCTCCAACCAGAGCCTGGGAGTGTCTCCACTCCCCAAAAATCAGGTTTAAGCCCTTAAACCCCAACCAAAGAAACATTTAGGGGTGCAGATGGTGCATAACTGACCTATACCTGCATAGACAGGTGTATTTAGTGGCTTTGGTTTAACTTTTACCACCTTTCTTCCAAGTGCTGGTGGCATTATTGTGCACCTCATAAAGCAGACTGTCCCAGTGGGGGTCTACCCACCTTCATTTACCCTACGTGGCCAAGCCAGGAAGAGCTGGAACTATATTCTCAAAGGTGTCACACCACTGTATGCCAGCCTCAGATTAAAAAAAAAAAAAGAAGAAGTTGGAAAGCCTCTGCTTAACTGTGCAAATTCACCTGTTTCATGCTTTGATCTTGATGCAGGAAACAGAAAAACCCTGTGCTAACCTTCTCCAGTTCAGATAAACTCTCCTTCTGTGCTCACTCCCAGCTCCAACACTGCAATAGCACCAAGATATTTTCTCCCCAGCCTTTTTATTTCACCTCATCACACCCAGAGCAGACACAGGCCTGGAATCTAGACTTGCAGCCACCAGTTTCATTCATAAGCATGGCTACTTCCCATTCCTAGTGAACTGTTGTTGTTATTTCTCACAGCTGATCACCCTGAAGCCAGCCAGTATTGTTTTGTTTGCTATTGTGAGAACAAGAGCAGGTCGGGGTGGGGGGAGGAAATAATCTTGAGCTTCCCTTCCCCTCTCAATGAAATATAATGGGGAAAAAAATATATCCACAAGAAAACAACCCAGGGCGGATGTTAGATCCTCAAGGATATTTTTTTCCAACTCTCTACAGGAGCTCAGGCTGGTGCTGCTGCAGGTTTCTGAGGCTGAATTTTATCAATGGGCTGCGTTGGGTCTATCTGAAAGGACAGCAGGTGTTCAAACAATGAATCCAGGCAGCCTCTACATCTGGGCTACAAAAGCCATGGCCAGTGTTTACAAGAAACAGGATAAGCAAGAAAACATCCTGCCACAGGCACCTAAAAAGCTGCAGCCCCTTGTTAGTCATTTTTTCTCTCACACTGCACCGTTTATTTATAGCTGGAGAAGTAGAACCTGGAGTGGGGGGAGAAGTTTCACCCTCACTTCCACGCAGAAGTGACGCACATGCAATGTGGAAGGGGCAGCTTGTATTGTTCCTTCAGCTCTTGGTGGGATGGCATTAACCCCTGAGCTCTTGGGGTCGCTAGCGAATTAGCTGGGCCTAAGTTGTTAGCTTTGCTTCATTAATGCGACCCCGTCAGTTAAACCCAACTCATTCCGGAACATTCCAGATGGAAACTGAGTCAACCACGTACTGCACGTAAGGTCCCTGGAGCCTAAACACAAAGAGTTGGGCAATCACAGGGGAGGGAACGTGGAAATTGCTCATCCGTCTAAACGTTCAGCACTTAAGGTTGGATCCTAATGATCAGCAGAGTAAGAGAGGCTCTTTCAGACCTCAAGAGAGGACATGGAGGGTCCCCTTCTCAAGACACCCTCAGGAAGAGCCTCTTTCCCCACACAATACATGAAGCACATCTGCAGAACCTAAGGTTGCCACCAAATTTCAGCTGCTGCTGTCTTGTGGCTTCCCTACAGACCCGCTGCACGTTTGGGTTACTTTCTGCTGACGTTTTGTTCTGCTTTCTTCTTGCTTTTCAGTGCACACAAAGCAGGATGCATCAGATTCAGTAAGAGACTTCTGAGTGCATTTGCTTTTTAAAATCAAATTAGTTTTCATTGAAGACTCACCAAAACAGAACCTCTAGAACATTACTCACCATCCTCAACAACTAGGAAACCTTCAAAGTATCTCCACCTTCCAGACTAATGTTTCTTGACTCAGGACATCCTTACATCCAGAAAAAAATGAAGTATTCCCTCCTCTTGCTTCCTCCATTCTTTGCTTCAGTAGTTTCACTTCTGGAAGCATTCAAAACACACCAGCTGGAGTCCCCCATCCAAAAAAAAAAGGAAAAATGAGAGCTGAGTTGCTTGGCCTCTCAAGGAGTTTGACTTCCTTGCTTTTGAGTTGAATCAAAGAGGATTAACTCAGCAGGTGCTTTTCTGGAGAGCGGGAGGGAAAGCAAGACAAAGGACAATGAAACAGCAGGCTACGTGCAGGAGTAACATGAATTCCTCCTCTTCTGGGCAATGAGCTGCTAACACAGATGGCTAACATCCCCTTCTCCTTGAGGGTCACTCAGTTGCTGGCTTTACAGGCTTCGAGTCCCAGAGCTCCAACTTCCCTTCAATCAGGTGGTGGGAGTGCAAGAAGATCTTCCTGATCCAGATCTGACTCCTGAAGGGTTAAGCTCCCTCCCCTTGCCCCTTAGAGTCTTCTCTACCCTGGTCATGCTCAGAAACACCAGCTCTCCACCGGACAGCAAAGGGCTTTCCAACGGCCTCTCCATCTTAATGCATTAAGCAGGGTGGCTGAAGCCAAGACCCTATAAATTCCTAACACTTCACAGCTATTTTTTTCCCTACAAAGACCATCAAAAGCAGCCTATGTAGAAACTCAGCACATCAGAGACCAGCATCTTCATCCTCCTCCCAGCAGGAAAAGCAAGTGGAGCTTTGCTGTTCTGAGTTCTCACCAACCCAAGGCTGGTCCCTTCAAACCTCCTGCCCATTTACCACAGTGTGAGACCTGAGGGCTCGACCTCATTTGCCTAAAAAACATGAGAATTTTCCAAGTTTTCAGATCAATGTGTACATGTAAGCCAGTATTAACAGCCAACACTTTTTTTTGGGTCATTTTTCCACCTAAATCCTAAGAGAGAAGCATAGATGACCTTTCAGATTGCTGACTGGTGAGCCTATCAAGTGAGTAAATAATTAGGGGATCTGCATATCATACAAGGACTGGAATGGGTCTGGCCAAAAGTACCATTTCACATGGGCTATTGAAGGCATCTTTACATTACACAACCAAAAAAAATGCTACTTATTTACAATATTTGCTTTGCAGAATGATATAGAAGTGACCTCTGCCCTCAGAGAGTAAAGCCTGACAGAGTGTTTGCATTAATTTATTAAAAAATCTGCTAGCTGAAGCCAAATGTTCAAGCCAACCAGTCTTCTAAAACCTCTGCTAACAAATTACTTGGATAATTGCCAGAAGCCTGAGTCCAATCCCTTTTCTTTCTCCTATTTTTTTTTTTTCATTAAAAATATATATCTGGTGCATGTTAATTGTCAATCTGTATTGACTGCAAGCCTGATGCTGGCAGGCATCTTAAACAGCATCCTAGATAATTTAATAGCTGACCGCTGACGAGCCAATCAATCAATACACCCCCCCACACGTTTCCTAATGATAAGAGGGCTGGTGCTACCTGAGCTGTCTTCTTTTGAGAGCTTTAATTTTATCAAACAGCATCATTTCAGGAGAGATGATTTGGGGTTTTTGCTTTTTAATAAAGAGAGAAGTGGAGTGTGGCATGGCGTTTAATACCTGGCTGAGATTTAAAACTCACACTCCTTATGAAGTGTGACATTTTCTACCTGACACCACAGGAACATTTCCCACATTTAAGTGATAGAGGAAAATTCTTCAAATTAGATTTGAACTTTATACCTTCTAATTCTGTTCCAATCCTCCTCCTCCTCCATGTACCACGCTCTGGCCTGATGAACATGCTGGTGCTGTGTCAAAGTCTAACAGACCTGACTGCCAACAAATCCCCTTCACTTAGCCTTGAAGCAGGCAGCAAACCTCCTGTAGATCTGGTAGTTAATGTTAACTAGCTCAGGGACTGATGGCAAGCAGACACTTAGCAGTCAATGTGGCCCAACTGACAGAGCCATCCCTCCTGGATGCCAGCCAGGAAGATGGCACCAAAGCCACAATGCAGACCCAAGCCCACAAGCCTACAGCAAAAAGCTGCCCAAAGCTCTTTCACATGCTTTAATCCAAGTCTAAACAAAAAATAAGTGCCCACCTGCAAGCCCAGGACATCTCCCCAGGCTTGCCCATCAGAGGTCCTACCTCTCATGTTCCTGGTCTCACAGGTCTGCTGGGCAACTTAATTGCAACCAGGTCCCTGTTTGGGGACAGTTATCCTGTTGTAAGTGCAGTCATGGCCACTCTCCCTTGCAGAAGGGCTACTCTATTGAGTCCTCCAGGATGAGAGGGACACTGATACTCAGAGCAAAGTGCAGCAAGAGTGACCGTCCAGGCATTTCTTCACAACCCCGCTTTCATCCAAGCTCAATCAATACTGGCATGCAGGCAGGCTCCTCTGAGAATGCCTCATGTCAAAGAGAGACATCATGGCAAGCACATCACCACATCCCACACCACTGGGGAGGTGCAGATATCTCACACCTGTCCCCATGGCCAAGCAAGCAGCGGGATCCGTGACTCCCAAAAGCAGCAGACCAAAAACCTCAGTTCATCCATGCCACATGATGGAGAAAGCCCTGACCACACACTTTGCACGCTCCTTGGGCCAACAACAGGCCAAAAAAACCCAACAAAACCCACTCCTCCTTCCATCCTGTGCCTTAAGGGACAACCCAGACCTTGGTAAGTGCTTTGAAATACAAGCTGCAAAGTCAGAACATTTTTCCTATTCTGTTCCTTGCTTTACTTAAGCCTCAACTCAATAAGAGACAGGTGCACTAAGCTCTTTGCCAGGGACCTGCCTTTAGAGGAACAAGGCCCTCCAGTTTCCTGTTATCCCCTTGCAAGCTTGCTAGTCACCTCTTAAGCTCCTAATAAAAGACTTTTTTTGAAAAATGATGGCAACCTTGTTTTCAGAGCAGCAGAATTTTTAACCTTGTATTTGCAAGAGCCTAAGGAATTACTGATGCCAAAAGGAACACGCCCATCATCTATTCCTGCTGGATAGATTAAAGAACAGAGTTTTATTTTTTAATGCAACATGATCTGAATGAAGAAAACTCTATCTGCTCTGGAGTATACAATATGTGGAATAACAACTACAAATCCCTTTAATTTCTGGTGATACCTTGAGTTCTCAGATGGTTTGGTGGCTAGGGGGATTATTAGAGACGCATAACCCTGGACTGGAAAGGCTGAGGTACTTCACAGTGTTGACTGACTGTCCATGGCGTGCTGGACTTCAGCTGCAGTTTGGGCTGGGGTGCCCCAGGGAAAGGGACAAGAAGGGAGATAAAGGAAAGAGAAGAAAGCTGGAGATGGGGATGGAGAATTGCTGTGACAAACCCAAAGTGTGGATGCAGCTCCAGCAAGAAATACATCACAGGCCAGTCCTTTGAGGAGGTCACTGTCCAAATAGCCCAGGCAAACCTGAGTCTTCTCACCTCAGATTGCTTGAAAGCTCACGGATTCAAATGGAAACATACAGCAAACCAGAACATCTCACAGGTTTCTGTTTATAAATGTCTGTTTTTCTTAGGCTAAACCAATTCCTTATTCTCAGTTGCACACTACTCCCACTTCAGCTACAAAGCAGGCTCCTTTCCCATGAAAACAAGTATCGACTCTGCTTGTTTCCTAATTCATTTTAGTGCATGAGCTCTCCCAGCAATGGGATTCTTTATTTTTTTTCCAAGTTCCCTACAAACTGCTGAAAATAAAGAGCCCCTCAGCTCGTGCACAGGCTCCCTGCACACTCTCACGCACACCACTTTCTTGTGGCTTCATTTCCTTTTTTTTAAAGGGAAGAGGTTTGCTCTCACCTAACCTTTTTATTACTGTCTTAAGGTAACGACTATTGCTTGCTAACCCCCTCCTTTCCAGCACAAACAATCCTTTGCACCATGGCACCAAGGTGCACAAAACCTCGACATTAATAATTAGTCATATCATATCAAGCAATCTTGTGGCTCATTTATACCCCTTCAAAAAAACCTCCTACTTCTTTATCACCAACACGTGCAATGTGTTGTTTCAATATTGATTTTAGAAGCTATTTTTGAGCAATGCATTGCAGAATAAAATAATTAAACTTGGGAATGGGAGTTGGAATAAAGACTTACATTATTTACTGAATTGGAAGCAATACTCCCTTTTCTCTTGGAGTTTTGGGAACAGCATCTTAGAAGTCTAAGGGAAAAAAGATATATTCCTTTGGGGTTACAGCCAAATCAGTCCTTACAAATCACACAACAGTGATGGAGACAGTAGCAAGGGATGTAGCAAGTAAAAATTATGGTTGAAAATAGCTCACCAAGAAACATGACGTGCAAATGCCCACATTAATGGAAATAAAAATGTGATGTGCCCATCCAGGCTGCAAAGACTCAGTTAAGGTAGTAAATAAGAACAAAACATAAGTTACTTACTGCTTTTGAGAGCCCCTGACCTGCAGATGGATGAGAATCAGGGACTGAAAATAAGTAAATTTCCAGCTTCTCCATGCACCAGCATGAAGAGACACTTTCAGGTTCACAGAGCTAACTGAAGGCTGATTTTACACCATTTTCTCACACACCTACCAAAGAAAAAAAACAACAGGTACTTAATTTGCTTATTAGTATGGCTCAAACTCACCAATCCAAAAGAAACCGTATGATGGGCATAGCCACTGTAATGGCTTGAGAAATAACACACCTTGGGCTTGTTTTTATTATAGTCTTCATCCTTCCAGATTCACATTTTCAAGCTTTTTCTCCAAAACCATGGGGGAGCTAAGAGCTTACAATCTGGAGCTTCAAGGAGGAAGGATCAAAAGAATCCAGACACTGAGATTTGCAACCACTGGCAAAATGCACACTGTCCCAACTTGTTTTTTCCCTTCCTTGCCTGCTCCCCCCAAAAAATGAGATGTGCTACAGACCTGTCGCTACCTTGGATTTTTACCCCTTTGAGGAACTTTTTTATATTTGGCAGTGGATGCTTCTCACTCTGCAGGCAGGCAACAAACTGAAACGATTATTCCTTAAAATCTCCCGCTTCACCACCAGTGAGACGGCATTTACAAAGAGGTATAGCAGCTGTATCACCCTCAAAAACATCCTCCTACCAAACCAGGGCTTAGAAACAATGATTTTACAGACTATAATCACAACATGCTCCTGGTTTCTCCATCGTTTGTTGTGGTTTTTTTTTTTAATTTAAAAAGGTAAAAAAACCATAGAAACAAGAGGAAAGAGCAAATGGTGCTGGAAGCGATGAAATGCCAATAGATGGGATGGAGATACATGTCCCCAGGTGCCCCGGGTGTACAGATGTGCTCGGTTTGGGGATGCAGTCGATGGAAGAAATACAGCAGCAATTGCAAGGGAATTCTTAACAATGGGTTTGAAGCAGTAAGGAATGGGAAATCGCTGTAAGTTTGCTTTAATGGGTACTGGGGGAAAGAAATGGGGAGGGAGGGAGGGAAGAATGCAAGTGGGACAGCTGCTTGGGAAGAAAGGACAGGGGAAAGGGAAAGGCCTCCCTTCCCAGGGCCGATTCTGAGGCAGTACCGGGCCGGGAACCGCCTCCCGCCGCCCCGTCTCCGCGGTTACAAGGCCCGCGCAGGGCAGCCGGTTGCCCTGGCCGCGGAGAAGCCGCCGCCAGCCGGGGCGGGGCAGGTCGGGCCGGCTCCACCGCAGGCCCAGGCTCGGTGCCGTACCGGGCCCCGCGGCGGAGGAGCAGCCGCCGGGGGAGAAACATGTCTCAGGCGTGAGTAGTGCGGAGGCTCCACCGGGGAGAGAGCCCCGCATAAAGGAGGGGAAAAGCGGGGGGCGGGGGGGGGGGGCGTAGAATACAGGACCTACCTCCCGAGGGAAACACCTGCCGCTAAAAACGCTGGGTAACCGGTTCCACCGGGCCTTGCCCGCTGGTGCCGAGGCCCAGGCCGGCCCTCCCCCCAAGGCAGGCCGCGGGCTGCAGAGGACAGACAGTCCCCGGGGGTGGGGGGCAGCCCCGGAAGGCCCCAACTCACTTCAGCTGCCTGTAGACCAGCAGTGATCCCTGTACAGGCCCTGCTTTGCCCGAAGCTACTTTCCCCTTCCTTACAGACCAAAGTTTACACGATGCTGTGGTGGGCTTTTCCCCCTCTAAGGGGCTCCCCATGCTTTCTGGCACAATACAAACCTCAAAAAGTTTATTTGCAATAACCAGCCACCAGTGATGGCATCAGATCACAGAATCACAGAATGTTAGGGGTTGGAAAGGACCTTGAAAGATCATCTAGTCCAACCCCTGTCAAAAGAGCAGGATCACCCAGACTAAATCGCACAGGAATGCATCCAGGTGGGCTTGAATGTCTCCAGAGAAGGAGAGTCCACAGCCTCTCTGGGCAGCAGGTCTCAGGGCTCCATCACCCTCACAGTGAAAAAGTTTCTCCTTACGTTCACATGGAACCCACACCAATAGCGTTTAGCTCTCTCAGGAAGAGGTAATCTCAGAATCTGTCATTCCTCCTGAGCCTCTGAACCATGGGTCCTGTTATTTAAGCTAGATTAACACCAAAGGAATTAAGTTGAACATGTTTGGGAAATATTTGTGCTAAGGTTGGCTTAGCTCAGTTTAATTTTAATAGAGACAGGGCTCGTTAGCATTTTCTATCTCATTGCCAGCATGGAACAGTAAATACAAACACAGCAAATACATCTCTGTTCCACACAGTAAAAAAAATAGGTACAGTCCTGTTTCCCCAGCAAGGTGGTGGTGCTGGTAAAGGACTCCAGTTTGACGTTGAAGCTGCTTGGCTCATAAACATGCTATAGCTATGCACACAGCACTTCCAGTGAGGCTAACCCAGGCCTTCCTAAACACAAGGCTGAGCATACACCAGTTTAACTACCTTGAGTTAAGCAGTAGGCTGGATAGTTCTAGTCTACACCTCCATCAGCATACCAGTTTTTCTAGAGAGTTTGTGCTTTTCTTTATTGCCTCAGCAACTAGATTCAGGTTATCTGAAACATCAGCATTCCTTTCAAAAAATAAATAATAAAAAAGCCGCCCACCAGAAGAAACATAAATCTAAAATGCTCCCAAGATATCAGAAGAATAAAAAGTACTGAATACTTACCTTTATATTTGGGCTTTAAAGGTTTACAGATTCACAGAATTGTAGGGATTGGAAGGGACCTCCAGAGATCATCAGGTCCAACAAACCCCTCCCTCTCCCATCAAAGCAGGTTCCCTAGGACAGGTCACACAGGCATCCAGACAGGTCTTGAATATCTCCAGAGCTATTTTAAATGGTTGACAGTGCTGGCAAATCAGTCAAAGTTTTATCCTTGTGTTTACTGTTGACAGCCTTGTGCATTCCTCCCCAGCACAGAGCTGCAGTCAATGCCAGCAGTTACAAAAATCAGAGCACGCTTCCCTTTTGTCCTGGGCTATCTCACTTTTCAAGGTTCAGCAAGTTAATCCTCAAGTAAGTTGCTGCAGCTACTGTTACACAACTGTATGTAGTGAGGTTATCCTGGCTGTGTACTCTAAACCAGGCTAAATTACAGGTATTTTAAAAGCCATACAATACAAATGTGGTATTAAGACTACCTTACCCAAAGGCAGTGAAGCGAAGAGCTCCCGCTGCAGGGGTTGAGGGAAAAAATCTTGGGGCAAAAGTCTTTTAGGAGCCACCACTGTATTTTCCTGGGAATGGGGACAACTACCTGTCTTCCCAAATCACATGCAGGACAGACCCCATCCTACAAAGACAGAGGCACATCAGTAAGTCACAGGCAAGCCTATAATACTGTTGTTTCCACAGTGTACAGTCACATCCCTGGATAGGAACGCCACACAGGGCATGGCTTTTTTCTTCTTGAGCCTGAGGTAAACAGCTGCTTTTTAGACATCTGGAAAGGACAGCTGCAACACACCCAGAAATTGCATACATCCCTACAGCTGGTTGGATGTGCTCCCTGTAGTAAAGCACTTGCCCAGCATTGACCACCAGTCAGACCAGTAGCATTTGCCACACAGTCATGCTGCCCGCAATCTACACGGCTGTGGTTTTGGCATTTCCATTCAGCTCACGAGGCACGGTCACCAGCCTCAAAGGCCCTCAGATAACAGAGGTGTGGGCTAAAGCTCGTGGAAGCTTTAGGAAGCTTTGTGTCCAAGTAGAGACAATGCTCAGAAAGAGCTCAGCTACTTTCTCTTTGGGTTGGTAAGCTCCAACAGCCAGCCAAAAATCCACCTCAGCTTGTCCAGACACGCTTGGCATTTTCTAAGGACGGCTGTACTGCCCAGGAGAGAGCAAGCCCATTAAGTTTGCTGTAGGGTTTATGAAGAACTGCTGGACATAGCATGCTTCCTAAAGTACTCAAGCCCCATCATTTGCATAGAGATGTCTGTTTTGTTCCAGAGCTTAAACAGGAGATAGGCATAGAAGTCTTTGCATTTATGTTTTGCTCTATTTCCTCCTCTTTTATGAATTTGTTTACCTTTTATTTGACCAGTAATTCCTTAACTTGCCCTAACAGCTCTAGTCTAGACATATTCCAAGCCAAGTCCAGGCACTGCTACCATTTGTACAAGGTTTTAATCAGCTACAAGGCATTTGCCACTGCCACCAAGGAGCTTTAAACAATCAAAAAGGCTTAAAATTTAATCTCACATCACAGATGAGTTATATTAAGTCAGTGGTTAAACATTAACCTAAGACAAGATTCTTTAGAATCTCCCCTTCTGCTTCCAACAGAAACAACTGAAGGAGAACCACATATTTTTATATGACATCCCTGAAGCTCAGTTAAAGAAAATCAAGGTTGCAAAACCCAAAATGTTAGAAAACCTTGGTCTACTTTTAGTCCCCTCTTCTCTGCCCCACTCAACGTGGCTGCATTACAGTGCAGTTTCTCATGTTGTGACTGCATCCTATTCTCTTCCCACTGGGCCCTGGCCTCAGTCAGTGATTGGGCTGTTGCTGAATATTTCTTTTTATCCTACTCATTCAGCAGGCAGCCCCCAGGCCATATTCTTCAAATTCCATCCAAACACCACAATTATTAGCTTCCTCCTGGGCATTCCTAGCGTGTTCTCTCTCATACATCTCCCAAGCATTCACAGATGCATCTTTGCCCCTCTTTCCACCCCTGGTGAGCATTAACATGTCACGCTGCTTATATTAAGGCAGGAAAACAGAGACAGACTCAAAATGATCACAGCTAAGACTCAAAGCTGCAACTCCCTCCCCGTGCCTCCCTTCATCCTTAATGAGCAGGTAGGGAAAGATCTTGTGCTTGCACGTTGTCTCCTTTGGGAAAAAGCATTGTCAGTGGAAATATCCCAGCCACACGCCTGCTAGGAAGCAGTGAAAGGGGAGGCTACAGTTTTCAAGAAGCTGAGCAGACTGTGTTAACGTTGAGCTTAAAAAGCCTCCTGATCCTGGAGGCAGAGCAACTCCCAGATACAGTATTTGTCCTGTATGCATCGGCCAAGCAGCTGAACAAGTGGTTGCTCTGTTAACATGATGCATGTAGGAGGATGGTTAATGCTGAAATAAACTTTCATAACCCTGTAAAGTGTCATATGAGAAATGCTGCTTGGACCTTGAGTAGGTAGGGTCTTCCCAACTCTTGACATTCACTACAGTGTCTGCTGCAGCAACACTACTTGGTAATTGGATGTAAGCTACCAAAGTTCTCCTTCCTCACTCCTTGCATGCTTCCCTGGCCAAGAGGAACACAGCTTGCAAAAGGAGAGGAGGCTGATGTTCTCCTCCTTACCTCAAAGCAAGGGGCATCCTCCAGCCCAGGCAGGACCTGCAGCCTGACAGATGGGACAGCCCTCAGAGCATGCTACATCAAAGCTCAGCCTAGAGAAGCATCTCCTCCACCTTAATCACTTCAGCTCCTTCTGTAAAACACCAGCCAAGGTGCTTGTGACCTGCCGGGCCCTGGTGCAGCCACCGCTGCCCAGCCAAGCAGGCTTCCTCGCCTGCCCTGTGGTTTCCTGTTACATTAATACCACAACAATCTTTTATCCCCTGTTCACTTTCTGTCAGAGGACCAAAGGCTGCAGCTGGAGATGACAGGAGCAGAGCACCATTCATGTTAACAGCACCAACACACCACGCGTGTTTTCCTCCCCCATCACAACCAGAGCTCTGCTGAGGTTTATCCTTTATTTTCCCAGACACTTCAAACCCTGTTAAACATGGCTGGAGCAAGTATGCTTAAAAAGTCATCTGGCAGTCTTACATTCACCACCAACCAAGCTTGGCATGAAGCATGGCTAATTGTATCTTAGGAGCAAGGCAAGCCTGACTGAGCTTAGAACCACGAGCCTGCTACAGGCTGAAGGCTTTTAAAGCAGGAATTGATTCGGACAATTTTTTGGTCAATGTGGTTGTGTTCATAAGGCTGTCTGCACTTCTCCAGCCCTAAAAAAAAAATAAATTTGTTTATAAGAAGACAAAAAGGAGGGAAAAAGCCTCAAGAAAAAGAAAAGACTGGGGACTACTGTCATAATCTTGTGATGTCAGAGCAGGTTGTGGTGAGGGAGCAGGTAACCGCTGACCTGAATAAACCCACGGTCAGTTTGAGTTGTGATTTGTAGAAAGAGAGAAGGAAAACAAACAAAAAAAAAGCAACAGCATTTGTGCAAGCCCCTTTTTTCCTCTCAGGGCCTCACTTTCCCCTCCCAACCTTTGTCTCTTGTTTCTTTATTTTACAGAGGCTGCAGGGGCAGGGTTTTTCCTCCTCCGTGTTTGCCCAGGGCTCAGCACAATGGCTGACCCATCAAGCCCCAGCTCTCCAGAGGAGACCCTGAGAACCGACCCCAGCACACCTTTTCTTGTTGCAAGACCCAAGTCTCAGCCACCTTTCCTCCTGCTCTGTGACTCTGGGCTGGATGTGCATGGTGGTGAATACATGCTGGGCTCCTTGCGCCCTGCTCCATCGCGCAGCCCAGTGCCATGTCCCCTCTCTGTCAGAAGCCCTGCCCACGTTTTCTCCATCCCCTGTTAGACACCCCAACACAGTGCAGTCTCATCTCCTGAGAAGGGAGAGGTACAAGTAGTTTGCAGTGGCACCATAGCTGCTTCAGAAACAGTTTGAGAGCACACATGATTTAGCACTCATTAAAACAAACGCAAGTTTCCCTGTTAGTTGAAGAGTCAGAATCAATTATTCCCCCTTCCATCTCTCTAGGTGTGCCCATCCATCAGAAAACAGAACCCAGCAGGTCCCATGCAGTGCTACACTCTGCATTTATACGGTTGGCATGTGAAAATGGGAGATATTTCTGTCCTCAGAGGACAGCCCAGAGTAAACCAGGCATCAAAGCAGCCACATACAAATCCAGAGACAGCTTGGAGCACAAACCGTGCCGTGTCCTGAACCAACAGAAATAGCAATCCCTTTGGCAGCTAAATAAAAAAAACACCAAGATGCTTTAGTGGAGGGAGAAGAACTAAAAACAACACACACAAAGGTAACTCCACCAATGCCAGATTCCACTACTGGCTCAAGAGGGGCCTGAGGGACAGTTTGCATGCTCAGCACAAGTCTTTCCAAGAAGGGCATGCTTAAGTCCCAAAACCAGTTCATCAGAAGTAAAGCAGGTTAACCCAAGCTTTACTCAAAACCTATGCATTTTTCAAAGTGTGAGAAGACATGGGTCAAGCAAACACACAGAATTAGAGGGCCCTGGAATACTGGATGTGTAATTTGCATGGATTTTAAGGAACTCTTCCTAATTTGAGCAGAAAAACAGATTCCTGAGCTCCACTAAATAAGCACATCAGACTTCATTTCCAGAGTCAAACTAGAAATTTTAGACTCTCTTTCTACTTTGTGGAAGCAAAGAGAAGGGACATCAGTTCAGCAGTAAAGCCTTGACCTTCCCTCTGAGCTCCAAGCTGCCAGCAAGCACTCCAGGGGCTCTGGAGTTGACTCCCTTTATGTGTGTTTTCCGCATCCCATTACAGCATTGCTTATTTTCCCTGTAACACTCCTATTTTGCAGTTGCTATGACAATTTGCAGCACTACTTATCTTGCTATGCACTTGCAGAGATCAAGAGACAAACTTCTTTCCTTTCCAGCATTTAATAACCCTGTTCCTTACGCCCAGCCCTGCTGGTTACTACTACTAGTACTGTAGTTAGATGCTCTAATCCATCTCTCTGATGCAATATTGCCCTCAGGCAGGGATACAGCACACAACCTTCCCCTTACAGAGCAGGAAGAAGCCTACAAATTCAACCATTAACAGTAAACAAAAAGTCAGCGTACCCAGAGCTGCCTTGTACTCCCTTCCCCCTTCCCCTCCAGTGCGTGGAAGCAATTTTATGGGAGTTTACAACTTAATGCAAAGGGAGACTGAGAAAAAATTCAAATAGGCACTCAGAGGTTACGTGCTGTTTGATTGACAAGCAAGGAGAGTCAGTCCTGTCCTTCACTCTGAAAGCATAACCTTGAAGACATGCATTACTCCTCTTGACTAGCTTTGAACATGTTTCTCTCCAAATGAAGGGGTTCCCCAGGATTATAACAGCTCTGAAGTCCCCTCCAAAAGGGCCATAGGCACCAAGCACATCTGAGCTTTCTAACCACCCCAGAAGGGGTTCCATTCAGGCACTAGTAAAACCTGAAATCATTATTTTTATCCCGTTTTGGGAGAGGGGAAACAAATGGTTGGGCATGCATCCTCCAGTTTTTAAATCAGGGTGACCTCAAAAGAGTCACTCCAACCACACTTCTGCCAGCAGTGTCCAGTTACCAGGTATCTACTGTTCCCCATCCCATGCCTAACAAACTGCAGCACTTGGGCCAGATCCCTCACCCCGAGGTGTTGGCCCCCTGACTGCAACCTGGACACAGGAACTATCAGCTTACCACAGCTGAAAATTCAGCAGTTCCCCATCAATCTTCTCCTTCAGTATTGCATTTTCCAGTGGGCCTGTCCCTTTTGTGCTCACTTACACAGAGCATCCCTCCTGCAAGCACTACAAACATGCCATAAGATCCATAGATTTTAACATCTGACCCACGTAACATGCTTGCAATCATCTAAATGCTCATCTGATAAATTAATGCTTAGCTGATAAATGAATGCTTTATGGAAACAATTACATTCCATCTATATCACTTTATGTTAACGTCCTCTGAAGGGCTAGACCACTCCATCTCCCTTCCTCCCTTAAAAAGCTATTCAAAATATAAAAAGAAACTGGATATTAGCTGGCTCAGCAGGAGGAACCACTTGACATTCCTCAGTCAGAGGAAGGAAAAAGGGAGATTATTGTAAATTGGAGCAGACAGTGGTGGAGTCGGTTCTCACTGCGGTACAATCTGTTGTCTCCCTGCAATAATCTGCATTTGAAACGCTCTAAGCCTGAGAATACTGACTGTTGTAATAAGTTAGCAGTACAGTTGTGAGGACAACCTACCCGACCAAGCTTCCTCCAAGGTTTACAACCTCCCTACTATCAAATAGTGGGTGAGTAGACACGGCTAAGTACATACAATACCACGTTGTTTCCTCCTGTACCGGAAAACCGTGTGGACTTCACACCAGTATACGCTCTTCCGTATCCTGACTTGAGCGGGAGATGTGCAAAAATCCCACTGATCAACCAGCAGAGCTCTTAGGTCAAAGCTAACGGCAATCTTCTCCACTCTGCTGGTTTTATTTCTCTTATCTCCTGCACCCAGGTTAATTGCTGCAATTGAGGGATTCGGGTGGTGCAATAGGATGTAAGTGAAGATGGAAAAAAGGAAGGGGAAAGACCTGGGTGGGCTGCAGAGGCGTTCGGAAAAGCAAGAGCAGCTGCATCCTGCAGAAACCCAGGTCGGCTGAAAAAGCATAATAATGCACTTGATAAAGTTAACAGTGCAAATTCAATGGCAGGGTCTGGATTGTCAGCGGTTTTGCTGACAGCTCCAGGGAGTCCCAGCAGCCCCGCCAGCATCCTGGTTGTGCAGCGCTCAGGGTAGCGAGTAGGCCCGAGTTTGTCCTGTCCAACCCCCCTGGCCCCTCCTGCAGCACAAGACTGGGGTCAGGCTGTACTCTGAGATTAGGAATGATAAAATCAGCTGACAGAGCTCCAATTTAAGGCATTTATTGTCAAGCATGAGCAACCTTAACAGCTGCCCAGCTTTCCCAGCAGAATTCATACACAGACACTCCCCTCAGGGCTGCTCAGGCCGGCAAGAGGCCTGCTCTGAAAGCTCATCTAATGGTAGTGGGAAGTTTTACTGTCTTCATCTGGCTTGTGGGCACAGCATGCCAGAGCAAAGCTAAGCACATGGATGGATCTAGGTTGTGCTATCAAGGCCATCAGCCTCTCTTTCTAGTCCCCAGAAAGAAAAGTCAGATTTCCTCCCCATTACCTTAGCTCACCATTCTCCCCTCCTCCAGCAAACCTGACAGCATGAGTCGACAAACTTCTCCCCGGCATAACTGAGTCTCAGTGCAGAAGAAATTCTTTAGCTCTGCTGGCAAAGAAATGTTTTTCTTAGACATGAGGTTTTTTGATGCTTGTCGATCCTAAGAGTCCCCAGCCTGGCAAAGAGAGGTCACAAATAAAACAGGGCCTAGAAGGGTCTTTCACTATCACAGATGCTGGCACCTTCCAGTGACAAATGTGTGGTTTGAGCTCCTCTCCGAATAAAAGCCTCATTGCCCAGGGTCCCTTTCTTGCTCTTTTCAGATGACTTCCCATTACATTCTGCACTGATCTGCTTTCACCACTGACAGCCCTTGCCACATCAGAGCTCCACCTCCTCCTATCAAACCTACCAAGTAAGCAGTGCTATCATTTCTGGAAATTAAACTCTCCTTGGGTGGCATCTTCCATGTCACACAGCCCTCTAGCCACTAGACCAGATATTTAGCAATTGCTTGGAGTTCAACAGTTGCCACCACAGAAATAAACCAAATGATTTCCCTCTCTTCACATTCGAAATCATGCCCATGACTACGCTCCAGCATTGGCAGACACAGCCTTTACCCTGCACCACCAGCTCAGAGCAACCACTTCAGAAAGGCACAAAAGCAACACACACTTTAGAAATGAAGGTTGGACCTCATCCCAAACACAAAGAGACTTAAAGGCTTTGAGGGGAGACACCTTTTCTATGACGCCATTTTCTCAATTAGCACAATCAAGTGAAATTCATGGCGCCGTTGGGATTGCAGCTTGAAGCATTTGAAGGATGCTTCAGGGGCGTTAAGGGTGAAGCTGAAGAGCTTTTAGTTTTTAAGCTTTTGTTAACAAAACAGCACTTTAAGATTCCTGGTTTTAAGACCAAAAAGAGAAACTTTTGCTAATGGTTTTTAAACTACATCATAGTTAAAACCTCTTTATAAAGAAGATCACGGCTCACATTTCCAGGCTTGTGTCTTTGAGAAATCCACACACATCGAGCCCTGGCATCGCTGCGTACTAACTCTTGCTTTCATGTCAAGTTAACATAGTCTCCTCTTTTCAATTAGCACTTACAATAAGATGTGGACAGATGCCCAGAAAGACCTCGACATCCAGCTCCAGAGAGAAAGAGAAGAGTTCCTCCAGCCAGAGAAAGACCTCGTGAAAGTATTCAAGATGTTAGCCGCTTCCTACATCAAATACATGCAAATCTTCCGTCACTTGGAGACGGCCCATGACCAACTCCTTCACCGGCAGAAACGGGCGCTGATTCGGCAAGTGCTGGATGGGGTGATGGGGAGGATCCTGGAGGTGAAAAAGGAGATGGTGGAACTGGAGAAATCAGAGTTTCATTACATTGATAATATCCTGGAAGATCTAAAGCTTCTCCCGGTAGGTCTACTCCTCCCGGTAGGTCTACTCCTCCTGTCAGCTCATTCATGGGAATTTTGCCTGTTCTGTATTTTCAGGGCAGTTGTATTTAACTTTCAGTCTGTAAAGTTCCACAAAGTTTTGAGCACCTTTACTAACGTACCAGGCCACCAGTAATTGTGACATTTTTATTAAATAGAGTATATTTGATCTATGATGACCATTAGATACTGGAGCAACATTTTACAAAGCTGATCTGCTTGATCAATGTGAGTCATGCTACAACATGTGAACATGTTGTGAACAGTGTGAGTCATGGTACAACAAACCACTAAATCAAGAGCAAGTCTCATATTGCAAAGGAGGCAGGAGCTGGGACCGTATTCAACGCCCAGAGTTGAGGAATTCCTGATGTGAAAGCAGTCCCCCTGACAGACAACTTACTAACTCAGATGAGTAAGACAATGAGGCAGTCTTGAAACTCTGCTCTCAAAGCAGTAGGAGAACCGAGCTGCCCAAAAGTGGTTACTTCTCTCGCAAACAGCCCCACCTATTGTCAAATCTAGGTACCGCTGCAAACAGCTCTTCTAAAGGAAAAAAGTTGGTGCTTAAATTACTGCTGCTTTCAGGATCCCAGTTCTAACAGAGAATAAATTACCTAACACCTTTATAACGTTATTTTAAGATTTGCAAACATGTTTCTGTTTTCACTCTACATCAGAGAACTCTTTTAAGCTATGAGAAGGCATACATACAAAGACATCTCTGTGGGAATCAAACCTTCAGATCTTATTTTGAAATTATTAAGCACTGCTGTTTTCATGACTTAGCAGAAACCTGGAATGTCATGCTTGACATCGATTAAAAACAAAGCATAAATTCAAATTCCTGCACCACACCTTAATTTTAAGGCAGCATGACATCTACCAACACAGACACCAAAAAAAAAAAAAGCACTGAAGAGATTTCAGGCTTTTTTTTTTTTTTCCAAAGCAAACTTTATTTTTCATAGTGGATGGGAACACAGATTTATGTTTGGGCTTTGTATGAAGAGTCCCATGTTCTTGGTTCAAAAGCAAAAATTACTGGCCAGTACTTGATCATAGAATCATAGAATTGTAGGGGTTGGAAGGGACCTCCAGAGATCATGGGGTCCAACCCCCCTGCCAAAGCAGCTCCCTAGGACATTTCACTCAGATAGGTGTCCAGGCGGGGCTGGAATCTCTCCAGAGATGGAGACTCCACCACCTCCCTGGGCAGCCTGTCCCAGGGCTCCCTCACCCTCACTGGGAAAAAGTTCTTCCCCATGTTGGTGTGGAACTCCTGTGCTCCAACTTGCAGCCATTGCCCCTTGTCCTGTCCCCACAGACACTGAAAAGGGGCTGGCTGATTCCCCCTGCATCCCCTGCTTAAGATAATTATAAACATTAATTAGGTCCCCCCTTAGTCTTCTCTTCTCAAGGCTGAACAGTCCCAATTTTCTCAGCCTTTCCTCATAGGGGAGATGCTCCAGGCCCTTCATCATCTTCGTAGCCCTTCTCTGGACTCTCTCCAGGAGATCCCTGTCCTTTTTATCCCAGGGAGCCCAGAACTGGACACAACACTCCAGGTGGGGCCTGACCAGGGCAGAGCAGAGGGGGAGGATCACCTCCTGGGACCTGCTGGCCACACTCCTCCTGATGCCCCCCAGGATCCCATTGTCTCTCTCAGCCACCGAGGCACACTGCTGGCTCATGGCCACCCTGTCACCCACCAGGACCCCCAGGTCCTTCTCCACTGAGCTCTTCTCCAGCAGGTCATCCCCCAGCCTGTACTGATAGAAACGCTTGTTCCTTCCCAGGTGCAAGACTCTCCACTTGCTTTTGTTGAACCTCATCTGGTCTCTCCCTGCCCAGCTCTCCAGCCTGGCCAGGTCTCTCTGGATGGCAGCGCAGTGTCCTGTGTGTCAGCCACTCCTCCCAGCTTTGTATCATTGATAAATGACTTCTGCCTCTTAAAGAATCTGCCCACAAAGAACATCTCTAGTTCTTTCTTTCACCATATTACAGACTAAAATCCAGCCTGACTGCAGGCAGAGAACACAGCAGAGTTATCTCATTTTATATCTTACGCAATATTACATACTTTTTGCTATGTCACTGTAAGGCCAAGCTTCATCTTAAGTTCTGTGCCTCATAGTTTTCTACAGTTGCCTTCCAACACTCAAGTCACTATTTCCTGGGGTAATTGCAAAGGTATTTGGATACACAAATCCCATGTGGAGCCAGGAGTGGCTAAAAAGCTGCAAATTTGACTTGAGGATAAACATCACAAGCCTAACTTTTCAGTGCTGGGCCCCAAAAAGAGATTATGAAGAGAAGCAGGCTCCTTCCTCCCCACCCCTGGTATTACAGCTCTGGTCTTGTCTTTACAGTCAGTAAAAGTGTATGATTGTAATTAATGCCTAGGTTAGGCATCAGAGACACTCATCACCCCTACACTGACTCACACCACTATGCAACTGTGTAAAAGCCTTCTCACACTACCCTCATGCATCCAAACCGTTTGCTTTCTTATACCTAAAACCAGCCAAATTTGTAATATGGCCTTCAGGCAGTCCACACTCAAAGTACAACGTACAGTCGTTGCCAGCAACAAGCCAAGGATGTTGGGAGGTGCAAACAGGGAACTTAACAGGACAAATATTTAGAAATGTTAGCAGACCAGATCTCTGCATTGATCAAATCAATAGGGATACACAGAGTCCTACTTGGAAGCTTTCTTATGCTACTGTTTATAGGGACGTCCAGGTCTGCATAGCATGCAGCTGAGGGAACCAGCAAGGAAACCTTCAAGTTGGCAGGTCATGGGGGCTGTTGGCATCAGCCATAGCCTTCCCTGCAAATTCTTGCTCTAGATACTGGAAGGCTCCCACATTTACCACGTACCTGCATCAAGGCAGGAGTGGTGCTTGCTCTTTACAGCTAGTGCTTTTCTCCTCTGTATTCACCCACACCACTGGTGGCATGGAGGCAGCAAAGGATCAAGTCAAAGGTCTCCCCACACAGGTCAAATTCCACCAAGTTTCCATAGCAGACAGAGTACTGATAGCACAGCATCAAGGTTGGTACCCACCTTCTACAAAAACAAGCGTTCACATATACCTAGGGACAAATTATGGGGTAACTGGACTGTGCAACTCCTCAGGCACAGCATGACATGGTAACTACTGCCTGTCTCCCCCATCTCTCCTTCTAGGTAAATCATTTGTTTGGGGAGACAATCTAGATGTTGCTGAAACAGTATATAAGGACTATGGTACCAGTGTGAACAAGATCTATAGAGACACATCCCCCTCCAAAAAAAGTTTTAAAAAGTTATATATACTTGCCAGTAAATGCTTTTGAGGATTATTTTCAGCAGATACGGAGAACAGGTTATGCTGCTCCACAGCATCTTAACTCTTGGAGTGTTTTTCATCTGCTTGTGTTTTTTTCCCTTTCTCAAGAAGGGTGAAATTGTCCAGGAGAGAAATCAGTAGAAATGTGAATCAGTTACATCTTTTTAATGATAGAAACGAGTAAAGGCAGCCACTTCTAGTTCTGCCTGATGTTGCAAAGTAACCCAGGTACCACGGTCACAGACAGTAACAGTTCACCTACAGGTAGAAACACCCATAGACACACATAACTGTGCTTTGGTTCTGTGTAACAGGTAAAAAAAAATAGAAGAGAGCAGATCTATTTTTCATGCTGATTAAAAAAAAAAACAACAAGTGGGATGATCACACAACCCAAGGTATTCAGTTTGGTGGAAATCATGTTTAGGTTTCCAGCAGCCCTGCCAAATATTTTAACAATTTGCTAATATAATTGAGCCATTATAAAAAAGAAAGATTTCTGGGCTGCCATGGTTCAGAAACTGGGTTGATTTATTTGTTTTTGTTGAATTAGGCTCTAAGTAATTGCAAAGTAACGGCTCTGCAGCTGTTACAGAGGTCAAATTCCCCAACACTCCAAAATATTCAACAACCTCAGTCCAATTGAATCAGTTTAAGAAGGTATTCACTAAGAATTACTTTAGTGCAGTATTAAACAGCATCTTGTTAACTATTTCTTCCTCCAGGAAGACATAGAAGTACCTATCCCGAGATACTTCGTTAAAGAAAACCTGGAAGTTCTGCAGCAGAGGGAGAAAATCCTGGATGAGCTTTTGCTTAATGCTGGATTGCAGACACAGGTAAGCTATACCACACACCTACAGGGCAACAGGGGTAGCTGTCCTGGTTTCCCCCCGGCTGTGGGCCGAGATCCACGCAGCTGCCTGCTCCTTAAAGGAAAAGAGCAGGGGAAGAGGGAAAAAGGGGGAAACAAGGGAAGGGAAAAGGAAGGGGAAATAACTCCAAACCCAAGAAACTAAGAGGCCCGTGGGGTGGGATAAGGAGAGTTTACTAAGAGAACAGAAAGATCAAATATCCCAATGCTAACAGGACTTTAGAGCAAAAGAAGATGAAACTCTTGATCCCCAAGGCAGTTTCTCCCCGACCCACACAACTCAGGTACCACCCAGAGCTGTCCCGCAACCCGACCGTCCCCCCAAGCAGCACGCGTCCCGCCACCGCCCCTCTTCTTCCTCCCCTCAGCCCCCCGTTCTCCTGGGCAGGACGTCATTGCCATGGAATACACTCTTTGGTCCATCTGGGTCACCTGTCCTGGCTTCGCCCCTCCTTTCTCCTGAAGAGAGAAATAGGAAGAAGCTGAGAAAGTCCTTGACTGTCTGACTGCAACTAAGAACATCAGGGTGTTCTCAGCACTGCTTTCATTGTAACTCCCAAACACAGCATCCCATCAGCTGCTACAAATGAAGTGAACTCTATCCTGACTGAAACCAGGACAGTAGCTTTTGTAGTTCATAGCCACACGTGTCTGCACACACGAGCCACTGAAGTGAGAAGTGCTTTTATTGCAGTTAGGAAGTGAAAGTCTGTTTATAGATAAGGCACAAATAGAAAGCAAGAGTAAATTTCCCTGTCCAACAATATCTAGTCACACACTGAGCCTGGTTAAGACTGAAATAAGTTGCCTCAGCTTTATGCATGTGTGTCAGACAAAGGGCAGCACATTGGCCAAGTTTAGTAGGTGCTTTATTTGTCTAGCTGACTCTCATCACTTAATTAGCCCTACTGAAATCAAGTCAGGCTTAAGTTTTACCCAACCAGGATTCCTAACTGGAATAGGCAAAACAGAGTTCAACTCAGCGCAACTGTTAGCATTCAGTTGTTTATAACCCCTGAACAATGACTGCAGTCTCTTCTGTACAGCTACAGAGCTGCAGCTGCTAAGAGGAGTAGAGAATTGAGTTTTGGCAGAGCAGAAGTCATTACAGAGTCGATACACGAGCGCTCCAGTGAAGATTGTTCTGGATTCGATATACTTTTGACCTTTTGGAAATGGAGCATTGCCTACAAGCAGTTGTAACTAACCCCTTGAAATAAACAGCTGTGCCTACACATCTGGACTGCTTAAATTCATAGATGTTATAGCTGTACGAGTCAGTCCCCCATCAGACTGCTCACTCAAACTGCTGCACCACCCCACAACCCTTGAACTCCCCACCGGTAACTGTGTTGGTGGGGGAAGGCTGTGTGCTGATCCTACAGAGCAGCAGAGGGAGGGTTCCCAGAGCCAGAAGCCACAGCACCAGTTGGACAGAGGCAGTCTGTGGGCTCCCTGTGATTACTTTCATGGACAGCTGCTGTCCTCTTGGCCTCAGCAGTAAGTCTTTGGGTAAAGTCTCTGCTTTTCCAGCAGGCTGCTGTTGGCCTGCAGAGATCCTCTCTTTCGGTACATTACATCTTGAAGCAGTTTCATTTCTCACTGTGGTGCTCTCACCCCTTTTCAACGTGGCATCTGTAGCAGATGAGACCATCTCACGTGCAGTCAGCTCACCCTGGGGCACCAGGCTCTTGGACTGTGGATGCTGGCAGGGTCCATGTCTCTCTTGCCAGGATTCCAAAAGAGAGACACGAGGATTCAATAAACAGGAACAAAATAATCTCCTGGAGTAGGAGTCCAGTGCACTGCACTGCACTTCCAGTTCAGTCACCACTAGGACTGCTAAAGGGTTTGTCAGCACTTCTGCATGCATTGTCCAAGCCACAGAACAGACCCCTGTATTCCCCAGTGCCCACAGCAGTGCTGGTACTAGCATCTAACATAAATCAGGAACAATGGAGTTCAGGGGAGGAGGCTGCTCTGCAGAGTATTTGTCCTGTGTGATTCTGTCATGGAAATCCCTGCTGACAGCGCAGAGTAGCGAGCTCCCTGCAATGTACAGGGAAACATCCAATGTGAACTGGTTCCAATTGGGGGATTAAAGTCAAGAAGGAACAACAATTCAGTTTTTCCATGGGGAGCATGAGGGGTTAATGAGAGTTCTCAGGAGTGATGAGAGGGAGTCTCTCTCTCCAGCTGCACTCTTCTGACATTTTTTCACCCCCCAAGCCTGGGCTTGCTCAGAACAGCCTGTCCTTCCATTCAGCAGGAGAGCTGTGGTCCTAACACCACATCCAGAAATGTAAAAGGAAGACATTCTGTAGCTTAAGAAATTCTCCTTTTAACAGGACAAAGCCCTGTGGTTCTTCTCGTCTTTCTTCTCAAACGGATAAAGTTCAGCAGGGTGCATAAGCTGTATAGAACCATTCTTATTTCCCACCACAGCATCATCCTTTCCTTGGCATACACCAGCACCTCAGGTTCACTTTCTCCTGAAAGTCCTCAGAAAAAACACATCTCAAGATAGGAAAATTCCAAGGTATTTCAAGAGAGCACCAAAGCATGAGACTCTGCTGTTTGTGACACGGGTGTTTTTTGTCTTAGAAAGTTTCCAGTTCATTGGCTGTTTCTTTTGCTAACTAAGGTATGCCATTAACAAATCATGGAATTAATACTTTGCTTTGTCTGTTCCTTTTGCTTTGGTTGTGCTGTGGAAGAAACCTCTCAAGGCCATGACGTTGGAAGAAGCCATTCAAGTCATCCAGGTTGCAGAACGGGCTCGCCAAGGCCGCTGTCGGGCAGCGTTCATGAAGAAAATTTACCTTGAAGAGAAGAGAGAGAAACAAACTAAGCTTCAGGTCCCCATGGGTCCAAATCCAGATGATGCTGCCACTTGCATTCAAAAGGTGAAATCTCTGACTTAACAGTGCTGGCAGGACCAAGTGACATTGTTTTGTTCAGAAGAACAGCAGTAGCTAGAAACACAGCCATAGGATGAGTAGCATTTTGAAATTATTGCTTTCAGGGTGTCTAACAAAGCAAAACACATCATTTAAATCACAAAATGAGACAGCCCTAGGTGGGAGATCAATGGAAACAGTCCTGCAGTAGCAATGCAGGACGACATTATAACCTACACATTGGTTTTCCAGTCTGATTTTTATGACCTCACTTGCTCTTTCTGACATTCCCTAGGAATCCAGCACATCTCATGAATTCATGCCTTTTCCTGTCATCTCCAGGGAAAGAGTTCCTTCCAGCTCTTTAAAGAGAGATTAGAAAGGGGCATCACTGCTTAATTCCAGAAAAAAGTCCTTGCACTTGAAATATTCAGACAGTTCAGCCTGATGAGACCAGGAGCTCAGTCAAAGTCTTAAGCCTAAGCACTTTCTGAACAGCAACGATGTGGTGAAAAGCTAGATACCCCAGTGTGAGGGGTGTAACAAGCCTCAGTTTTGTTGGGTTTTTTCAAAATAGCAGATGGCAACCTGTTAGAGAGTAATAGTTCCAATTGTATATTGTGCCTTTCCTTCCTCTATTTGTTTTTTCCTGTGTCTGCCACAGTAAAGGAAGCTGTAGCAAGGCCCATTTATCTCATTAGTGTTCTGTTTACAACTCAGGGTTGGCGGGGATACATCCAGCGCAAGGCAACAGGGAAAATGAGGGAAGAAGAAAAGGTATTTCTGGGGATGGTAAGTAGTGCTGCCTAGAGAGTATAAAGTCCATAGATCTGTTTGTTCTTCAGACTTTCATAATTTAGCAGAAGATAGGAATAGTAGGAATTAACTCCATGTTAAAAGGAACCACTGAGGAGCACGGGGCTACACTGGAATGATAGATGGCACAGGAGGAGCACTATTTGTCTTCCACTGCACCGTCCGATGCATCTGGCAGATGTAGAAACAGGCACTGTAGAACTTGCCCCAGGTTCTTGGGAATTTGATCCAGGCCTGATAGAGCAAGGAAATTTTAACAATCAATTTTTAATTCATTATTCCAAGACACTTGAGCTGCCTTTATTCTTGAAATAGAATTAAAACAGCAAAGTTGTCTTCTCCCACCCCTTTGCAAGCCAGGGTGTATGTACATGGGTAGGGAAAAGGGATATTAAAACTGCCATTATTAACATATCAGTATTTCCATATGGAAACAAGCAAAATATTCCACACATCATGCTGAAAAGTACAGACAAGTGAACAGCTCCTTGGGATCAGCTAGATTGTGTGGGGTGAAAGGAAAAAAAAAAGCACGCACCCCTTCCAGGAGAGGGAACTTCATCCTGCAGTCAGAGACCTCCTCCTCCCACCAACATTTTCCCTCTTAACAAGTACCTGAGAAAGAGAAGAAACTCTTTGCAGCTGACATTCTTTGGCCACTACCAATCCTTTGCGTGCCTTCATTGGGCACTAACAAGCATCAAGCCTCATGGTTTTTGTCAGCCCTACAGTAGCTCAGCCCTTGTACCAAGCTGTGATAAAGCTGTTTCATAGCACCACATTAGGGAAGCATTCGAGAGCTCCAGTTCTTAAATCATAAAATGATTCAAGTTGAAAAGCCCTCCAAGATCATCTAGTTCAACCATTCTCCCTACCACATATATTACTCACTAACCCATGTTCCTAAGTACCTCATCCAGCCTTTCCTTGAACACCCCAAGGGATGGTGACTCCACCACCTCCCTGAGCAACCCGTTCCAATGCCCAACCACTCTTTCTGAGAATAAATTTCTCCTCATTTCTAACCTGAGCCTCCCCTGGCACAACTTGCAGTCATTCCTTCTTGTCCTATCGCTGGTTATCTGCAAGAGGCTGACCCCCAGCTCACCACAACCCCCTTTCAGGTAGCTGTAGGTGGTGATAAGGTCCTCCCCACCACCACTCCTGAGCCTCCTCTTCTCCAGGCTAAACAGTCCCAGTTCCCTCAGCAGACTTATGTCACAGACCCCTCACCAGCTTCATTGCCCTTCTCTGGACATGCTCCAGGGCCTCAATGTCTTTCTTGTGGTGAGGAGCCCAAAACTGAACACAGTATTCAAGATGCAGCCTCAGCAGAGCTGAGTACAGAGGGACAGTCACCTCCCTGGTCCTACTGGCTACGTTCTTCCTGACTGATAATTCATGAACTAATCATTTAAGTTTGAATTAACACTCCTCTCTTCTCCCAGTTTGGATGATTTTCTTACCCAGCAGTGGAATTGTCCTTAGCTATGCTACAGGTTTATGAAAACTAAAGGTGCCTGCAGCATACCACCTGACAAACCTGTATCATCAGTTAAGAACAACCTTAATCTCATCTTTTGGAAGCAACATACACACTGTTTGAGTGATATGTCCTAGGGACCCTGCCTTGGCAGGGGGTTGGACCTGATGATCTCTCAAGGTCCCTTCCAACCCCTACAATTCTATGATTCTATGATTTACCAAAGTTTTGCCATGTTAAATACAGGCAAGACCTTACAGCCTTTAGGAAATGCTGGTCAGTAGCAGTAATTGTGGCCAGCATAGCTAAACCAAGTTTTGGGTACCAATTCTGCTCCTCTTTAAGATAAAATCAATTCTAAAAGACTTTAACTAGTGCAGACCTACAATGGTATTTTGAATATGCTGAAAATGAATTAGAAATTGTACCTCTCACAAAACAAAGGATTGTTTCCTGTCAAATCCCACGACAGTTCCTGTTGAGCCTTAAAACGAAAGGCTTCGGAAGGAAATCGAAGTCTGGTGTCAGTTCACAGAGGGTTCACAGCCAAGCACTCTTCTTCGTGGTGGCCGATGGTAGGAGTAACCCATAACTAGGATGTAAATGGCCTAGATTGTAGGGAGGAAATCTATATGATCACAGGGATGAAGGGAATTAAAACCAAACACATCCAGCGTATTTGTTTCCTGACCTCCATTTAGGAGCAAGAGAATTGATGTTTGCAACTCTGCACTCAGGCTCATTACTCTTTATCAAGCATATAATCAAAGCATGGAGAGGGGAAAAATGGATACCTCTAAGTAAAACCCAAGAATCTGTTGATCTTTCTAGCATTTTTATATTCCCTACTTGTGTTTCCCTTTTACTTTTCGTGCCTCCACAGTCTCCAAAGGAAGCGAGTGGCCAGCAGACATCGGTTCACACTGATAGATAGGCAGGGAGCTCCAAAGGTCAAGTCCCTTTGATGTATGATCACGTCAACCCTCTAAAAAATGACCACTGATCTTCATGTGTAAATATGTTTAATTTGCTTTTCTAATGCTGCACGACTTAGATAAATTAGAAGACCCAGCCATGCATTACTCTGAGTCCATCCCAAAGGAGACTTGACTTTTACAGCAGTAAATATAATTTCTTATGTGATTACAGCTATTTTAAAAATGTCTTTGTTATTTTCCTATAAAGACTGCTTGGCAAAAAGAGCTAGTCCATTTGACCATCTGAGTAATGATTTATTTTTTAACTTCACTTGTGTTAGGCCTAAAAAAAATACAGAAATATGTGCAACCAGAGACAATTAAGGAATTGCCCTGCCTTTTCCTTAATTCAGTATTATTTACCATCTACTTGCTTCAGAAAAATTTATGTATCTTTTCTGGAATTCCATTGTTTCATCTTTTGCTTGATGACAGAGTAAAAGCCTGTGTTGCAAAGATTTTTCTTGGCTCCAAAGTAAAGGCTCGTTGTTAGTATTATTTATTAAACTTAATTGCAGAAACAGCATGATTCCCTTAGCACATGTTTTTCTAAATCTCTGATAAATCACAGTTTCTGATACTGGTTTAATTTGTGAAGAGAACCGAGCCTCACTAAGAGCACATCGATCTTGATAACTGTATCCTGGCCTGTTTCCTGATCTTCCTCACATTGCTGCCACAACACTGCTTACTGCCAGCTCCACTGTAACCAGTATTCCAGGTACTGATCTGTGGTTTGAGCCACACTGACCTGGCAAGAAAACACATTAAATTGTCTGGAGTTTCCTTACTCTATTTCACCACTACAGCCCAACTATAACGTACCATTTTTCAGCTGGTGTGCAACTCCACTTACCTTCTTTCAGCATTTTTAAGATGTCAAGTCATTAAGCAACACAGTTGAAGGTTGCTGAAACCTTTTCAGAGCATCACACAGCATCGTAGGGGTTGGAAGGGACCTCCAGAGATCATCAGGTCCAACCCCCCTGCCAAAGCCAGCTCCCTAGGACAGGTCACACAGGTCAGCATCCAGATGGGTCTCGAATCTCTCCAGAGAAGGAGACTCCACACCCCCTGGGCAGCCTGTCCCAGGGCTCCCTCACCCTCACTGGGAAAAAGTTCTTCCCCATGTTGGTGTGGAACTCCCTGTGCTCCAACTTGCAGCCGTTGCCCCTTGTCCTGTCCCCACAGACACTGAGAAGAGGTTGGCCATATCCCCTTGTGTCCCACACATTTTCATGTGCTGATCTATGGTTCTCTTATATAGTGTTTCCTCCATTCTTCCTTCGCCTGTATCCTCCTCATATGAAAGGATCTATGTTGTCTTAACTAAAAACCACAGCTCTCTCCTTACCTCTTTGAAACATACCCTAATTTAGGCATGTTGTCTTGGATAATGCTTTTATTTATATCTGAGAAAACAAGCTGCCAAACATTCCTTGTTCTTTGAATTCCTGATAAATATAATTCGTTTCATCCAGCCAGAAGAAAAAAAAAAAGAATAAAATTAAAAATTAGCATTTCCCAGAATAGCCTTCTGTGTAAACATTATAGGCTGTGCCTAAATAAATGTTATACAGGATTTAACCAACTGCAAACTCCCTAAGTAAAGGAACTCAAGAAATATTTCTTCAGCTCTTCAAAGTGGGAAAGCAGTTACAGCAGTGGTGCACACCAGGTCTGTTTTTATCCAGGGACAAAATTAAAATGACTGGTTTTTCCTTGCAACCTAAATGACTCTTAGACATCAGCACCAAGCTCTATGTTATTTCACCTGGCAAGCATGCCCATCTAAACAGCATACCACATCTGTCCTGTGTTCAGGAGAATTTTTAAACCTGCCCCTTCTTGAAATAGAAAGGAGCTGGGAAGCAATAAGCCTGTTCAGTAATTTGGCTTTCGTTGGCTGGAGTCATGCTAACAATGAAATCACTGCTTTTGGGTCCCAGGCTTGCTCCCCGTTTTTAGAAGAAGTTTGACAGCTTGCCCAGGTATAATATCAGAAATAAACATAACCAAAGTTAAATCAACTTATATGGGCAGGAATAGAAGTGCTTTCTCCACTTGAATTTTTTCCTTCATCATCTTAAAAAGCATTGAGTGTAAATATTTTTTATATAAACATAAATCTACAAAGCAGCCATTTTTGGGGATTTTCCTAACAAGGCCTCCTACTAGAAGCACTCTGAATGCATATGACTATTACTTTAATTGGCAGAGCCATTGAAGTGAATCATATAGTAGGGAAGCTTTAATGAATGCAATGCATTTGGCTTAGTTGTTCCTTTTTTGGGGCCTAATCTAGGAATTCAGCCATGTAATTGATGTGGCTATCACCATTTGTGTACCGTAGAACCTATATGAATACAGTCTTCAGAAAGCAAGAGACATCTTTTAGATACACTGAAGAAAGGAGAAAGCAAGAACTCCCATACCAAACTTTGAAGGAGAACTTGCCTCACCATTTACAATTCAGTAGGTTAACAGGCACAAGTCAAGTCCAGGACCTTAGTTGCTTAGGTGGTTGTCCTGGTTTCAGTCAGGATAGAGTTCACTTCATTTGTAGCAGCTGATGGGATGCTGTGTTTGGGAGTTACAATGAAAGCAGTGCTGAGAACACCCTGATGTTCTTAGTTGCAGTCAGACAGTCAAGGACTTTTCTCAGCTTCTTCCTATTTCTCTCTTCAGGAGAAAGGAGGGGCGAAGCCAGGACAGGTGACCCAGATGGGCCAAAGAGTGTATTCCATGGCAATGACGTCCTGCCCAGGAGAACGGGGGGCTGAGGGGAGGAAGAAGAGGGGCGGTGGCGGGACGCGTGCTGCTTGGGGGGATGGTCGGGTTGCGGGACAGCTCTGGGTGGTACCTGAGTTGTGTGGGTCGGGGAGAAACTGCCTTGGGGATCAAGAGTTTCATCTTCTTTTGCTCTAAAGTCCTGTTAGCATTGGGATATTTGATCTTTCTGTTCTCTCAGTAAACTCTCCTTATCCCAACCCACGGGCCTCTTAGTTTCTTGGGTTTGGAGTTATTTGCCCCTTCCTTTTCCCTTCCCTTGTTTCCCCCCTTTTTCCCTCTTCCCCTGCTCTTTTCCTTTAAGGAGCAGGCAGCTGCGTGGATCTCGGCCCACAGCCGGGGGAAACCACGACAGTGGTAAATTGCTTTAGCCTGCTAGTAAGGAACCACTTGTCTGAGTAGTCTAAATATAAAAAAGAAAAGTTATTCTCACTTTCACTACTGGTGAAGATAAGTGACCATTGCAAATACAAATACTTAGGAAATTAGGCCTTTCAGAGAAGCAATCTCTACTAGTTCTAAAACCAACAGCAAAATACTACCTGACCACTAGGTCTATCGCACATTATAATTATGGACACTACCATCCGTAGCAGAACATGTACTGAAGGAATCCCATAAAACCTTTCAGCGTGTGGTTCAGCTGTGCTCTTTCAGGTCTACAAAAAGAAGCTAAATTAAGTACCCAGCAATAAAAGCTGCGGTAAATCTACCTTTCAGGCCTAATATGACTGTTAGCCTTACAACGTGAAGTAAAACATAACGTATTTATTTCAGCAAAATGAAGACTGCCTTTCCTTGTAAGCATAGTCATGATGGAACAATTGAAGAGCAGTTAGTTCCACAGCATGGGGGCTCCTATATGTAGAACTGTAGCCTTAAGCATGTTCAGCCAGCCTGCACACCTCTAAGTGTTTTATAATGAACAATAAAGCAGCCTGCATTGGAAGGAGCTGACTAAGCAGAAAGGCAGGCTTAAAGAGCTAGGGAAGAGCCATCTGCACAATTCAGTCCTTAAGTCAGGGAAAAAACCCATACAGAGACTTTTATTATGTTGGCTTACCTGGGAGGCATAAGGAACTTCTTTCCTTCTACTGGTAGGTCCTCCTTCCACTTTCATAACCCCTAAAGTCTCTTTGGGGAGGATAGGGGGAGAAGCAGCGAAGGATGCTCTCATCAGCATACTTGTGACTGATGAGTTGGAATAAAATTCTCTTTTAGACAAATGTCCATTTTGCCTTATTAATTTAAACAAGGATTTTAAAGACAAAGCCCATCAAACATTAGATAAGCATTTTAAGTTAATGGACCATGTAGTCCTATTTTCCCACAAACTCCAGAATCTTCATATTATGTCCTATTTTCACAGCAACATCAATTATTAATATGTATACTTTTGCTGACAGAGGACCACACTAAAAATGTGAGTTTCGTTATCCAGTTCTGGGTCATTAACTGTGAAAAGCTTGTAAATATAATGGTTTATTCACATGGGAAGCCTTCATTAAGATGCATTATTCTACAACTGATGTGGCAGCATCGCATTATCAAGTTGACTGTCTCCATCTAATATTTGTAATTTGTTTCTAAATGAGTTGCTGTTTGTAAGGCAAGTTAACAAATTTGAATTTCACATGGCCAAAGAAATTTCTTAAAGATGGGAAAATGCTTCTTCCCCCAAGGAAAAGCTATTTATTAGTGTCTTGCTGTAGAATGCCTCCCTTTGATTCAGAAGGAGAAACATTAGAGGCGCCGAGAGAGGCGATGTTATAAATAAATTGGCTTTTGTCTTCCCACATTAAGTATCAAGGGCTATAAACACAGCTTGCCTCCTCAGATAGCCAAAGCTTTTTTCAGATATGTTTTCTTCTGAAGCCTGCTCCTTGACAAGGGGACACAAACTCCACCAAAGCTCTCGGACTCCCTCACCTTTCAAAGGCCCAAGATTGCCTTCCACACTCAGCTAGTTCATCTTTCACTTCCTACCTATGTTTTACCAACTGATGGCTTTTCTTGATCATTCACATCCCTTCAGTACAGTTGGATCAGTTCTTAGAGGCCTGGGAAGCAGTTTTTAAGACTGTCTGTATTTTACTTACTAGCCTATATATACATAAGTTCTTTTAATATTTCTTCATCCATGTTTTCCTCAAGTCCAGTTCCCTTTTTGTTGATGTCTGCATGTATTTCAAACCAACAGAGTGGAAAGCCAGGCTGGTTGTATGTTCACCTGTAATGTTTTGCTTAAAAAAATCAAGTAACCTTTGCATGATTTCCACATTGCCATTCAGCACTCGCTTCCTCCTCCCCCAGAACAGAAGCCAGCCTTCAGCTTGTGACAAGCACCAGCCTCCTGGTCTTCACTCAAACAGGGCACGCTGCATATGTTCCACATTAGACAGCCACAAATCCTTCAGGACTCATTTATCACAGCCGGTTCCGCTCTTCATTTTGTGCTCTTCCTCATCCACCCAAGCTGGAGCGTGTTCCTGCCAAAGCTATTGCACTATAACAGGAGACCCTGGTTTGGCAACTGTCTGTCCATTGCTAGGCCAACTTCAAAGGACGTAATTTGTCAATAACATCTCTACTCATCGCAACAGCTTGCCTGGCAGTGCCGACTGCCGCTCGGATCAAGCGTCTTCCCGTACCTGCCATGTCATCCTATGTCACTGGCACCTCTCCAATGCCTAACCCAACTTATGCCCCAACTTATCTGGCTGTCTAGGTCTGAGCCAGCTCTGCTTCCCCAGCGATGGAAACAATCAAGCAACAGCACATTTGCCTCGGTGGCTAAGAGAGCCAATGGGATCCTGGGGTGCATCCAGAGGAGTGTGGCCAGCAGGTCACAGGAGGTGATCCTCCCCCTCTACTCTGCCCTGGTCAGGCCCCACCTGGAGTGTTGTGTCCAGTGCTGGGCTCCCTGGGATAAAAAGGACAGGGATCTCCTGGAGAGAGTCCAGAGAAGGGCTACGAAGATGATGAAGGGCCTGGAGCATCTCCCCTATGAGGAAAGGCTGAGAAGATTGGGACTGTTCAGTCTTGAGAAGAGAAGACTGAGGGGGGACCCAATTAATGTTTATAATTATCTTAAGCAGGGGATGCAGGGGGAATCAGCCAGCCCCTTTTCAGTGTCTGTGGGGACAGGACAAGGGGCAATGGCTGCAAGTTGGAGCACAGCAAGTTCCACACCAACATGGGGAAGAACTTTTTCCCAGTGAGGGTGAGGGAGCCCTGGGACAGGCTGCCCAGGGAGGTGGTGGAGTCTCCTTCTCTGGAGAGATTCCAGCCCCGTCTGGACACCTATCTGAGTGAAATGTCCTAGGGAGCTGCTTTGGCAGGGGGTTGGACCCCATGATCTCTGGAGGTCCCTTCCAACCCCTACAATTCTATGATTCTATGATTTCACATCAGCAACGGCCTTTTTCTCTGTGTAAATAAACTCTATTCCACATAACGTTATTTAGAAAGTATTAATAACCAGAAGTCAATAGGTTTGGGAGGAGAAAAAGTCAAATGAGTGTATGGTCTTACCAGCTTTCTCTTTCTCTTTCATTCCTCTGGTGGGTTATTGAAGATGGGCAGCTGGACTCTTGGTAGAAATGGTTCCATGCTGCTTTTATTTATCTGAGCTACCTGGGCAGCATCCACACCAGCTCCGTGACCCTAGACCCAAGTCTAGATATGGTCTGTATTAATTCATTTAAAGACAAGAATCTCCTACTTTCTAGTCTTGGTCATTCAGACACATTCTTGCCAGTTCAAGCAGTTCTTACCTCATCTGGCTGTGTTGCTGATGAAAAACACACCGATGAGTAGCTGGTCATTAAAGGCTCCCTTCTCCACTGTGGAGAGCAGAGGGAAAGGCTTAGAGATGGCAGAGAAGCTCTCCTGTCTGTGCTTGCTCCCCACCTTGGTCTCATGCTCGCCCACCGCTTCCCTGCTGTGACTCTGGCCCTCAGCTGCCTCCTTAGGTAGTCACTTCACCTCACTGTAGCAGGAGACCATTAACCTGAGGTGGCCAGAGGGGTGGGGAAAAACACAAAAGGGTTTGTTTTCCACTTTTGAGATCTGAAATGGTTCGCCGCAGGGTCAGGCGAGAGCTGGAGCCTGTACAGAAGGGACCACACATTCAACAGTTTGGGTGGAAGGGGAGCTGTTCCTTCCCAGCACCAAGCAGCTGTGCACCTGGTGAGCCATTTCATGACATTTCACCCTCAAGCATGCGGTAGAGGAGCCTGTCTTTCTCCATCACCTGCAGATCAGCCTCACTAAAGCTGGAGACACTCATGCCCCTCACACCAAGCTACCTAGATCCAAACGTTAATTCTGTTGCTTCCCAAAGGAGATGGGAGGGGGTGCTTCTGCCCACCCAGCAGGACATCTTCAACGTTCAACCACAGCTACCTTTGATCATGGAAGTACTCAGTCAGTGCCTTTCTTATGCTCCCAGATTTCTTTCTCCTTACCCTTTTTATTCTCACACATCTTCCACAGGGAACACTGGAAAAACATAGCTTTAACATCCCTTCCCCAGCTTCCTTTGGTGAGCAGCGTTAGGAAGTTTGGTAGGTTGTCCTCCACACCATTCAGACTATGGCAGTACACAGGGACATGGAAGAGTTGGGTGGGCTCTAGCTGGCCCCTCTCTTCAGCAGCAGCCCTGCCACCGATACCACCTGGCAGTAGGAACTCCTCAGGAAAGCCATCCCTTGAGCACTGCTGTAGGGAAGCAGAGTCGAAAGGGAAGCTGCCTGAGGAATGCGGATCTTGTTTCTGGATCTCAATCTGGGAAGCAGACCTCCTGGGTCATCCCTCTGGTTTCCAAATGAGCCTCCCTGAGAAAGCAGCATCACATCTGGTTGTTCAGAGGTTCATGTAATCTCAGGAAAGCAGACAGCAGTAAAATCCAAATAAATAGCCTTAATATTAGTTGTGCTAATAGGTGCTGGCAAAGATTGGAAACACTCAGCTTCCCCAGGAACCGAGACTCGAGTGACGGTAATGTCTTGGGGCGAAAGGCACCATTTTGGGTCGGATAGTCAGGAAGAGAGCCTGTGCAGCCACCTTTCCAAAGCAGGCTGCTGCTCTTGTTTCCTCCCAAATACTTTCTCACTGGTGGCCTTGACCGGTTCCCTTCGCATAGTGCGAGTCACACACTGCAGACGCAGGGAAGGCAGTAAATTGCTTTCCTGAACGGGGCCCCTGCGCTTGTTTTGGATGCTGTGCAGTCCTGCTGTGGACGTTCTAAAACCAAATTTGCTTGGCACTTGTTAGTGATTTTTGGAACCCGGACGAAGCATGGAGAAAAACACTGACTAACAGATCTTAAATATAAGCTGGCCAAACCTTTGATAGAAGCTTTTTTTTTTGGGGGGGTGTGTGTGCCTTTGAGGGAGACCTCTGGAATTAGGACTTGGAGCATGCTAGAAAATACATCACCAGCGCAAGGAGAAGGATGTTATTAAGTTGGTCCGAGCTGTGCTGCTTTAAGGATGGTTTCTATACATTCTGAAGGTGGGAGGCCAGAGCAGAATATTAAAAGGGGGTGGATTTTTTTCCTGCAAACCAACACTTTTGTTCACATATACTGCCACCTATATGCCAGACAGTCGATAACTTTGAAGAGGAAAACACACCAAATATTACCAAGAAAATCACAGCAGTGTATTTTATGCTCTTTTCCATCCTTAAATTTGAACATACATCAGACAATATGATTACTTCTTCCCAGGTAGGTGGGACATACTTTATTCCAGGAGGAAAAAAAACCTAACCCCACCACCAACACTAGTTTACAACTTCATTTTTAAAGTGTGTTTTTCTCTACACTTGGCAGAGTGGTGATAGCTCGTAAAGCACCGGGACCCATCTTTGGTTTATCAACCATTGCAAACTAAAAGTGCAAAGTTTCAGACCACCCACACAGATGGTATTTTTCCTGCTTCTGTATTTGCATACCAGAAAGACTTTCATTTGTCTCTCTCAAAGGACACATGTAAAATCAATCACAAAGCAGAAATCATTGTAAGACTTTCAACGAGCTTAGAAATCCTTCTTGCCAAGGTTATCAAATCATGGGAAACTTGGGGAGCTATGATTTTTATTACAGCGTTGGGGGGGGGGTGGTTGTTTATTCTTTTGCTGTTGTTGTTCCTCAAGGGAAGTTGATTTCCTAAAGGAACACGACTGGCTGCAACAAAATACCAGGAAACCACTGGCCAAGCTGCACATATAAAAATTTAAGTGAACAAATTAAAAACAATACTGGCTAATTAAAAAAGTACCAATGGGAAGTCCAAACATTTGAAAATTCAATTACCAAAAAAAAAAAAATAATCTCTGGCACCCTTCTGACACGGATAAAGCTGGCATTTGCAGAACAGCAGCTTTCTCACCTGTCTCATTGAGATCCCAGGATCCCACGCTGGAAAGGGCTGTTTTTGTACATTGCAGTGTTGTTAATTAATGCCAAAACACTAACAATAGACCATTGTGTGCATCCAGGCACTTTTTATGAGAACAGGGCTTTTTTTTTTCCTGGCTTCCTGCAAATAAATTAAGGCTTAAGCTTGGATTCACTGTCAACCTGGCATTCCAGTTCATATTAAGTTTCTTTTCATTCATACCTCTTGTTTTCTCGTCATTTGCAGAGCCTGCCTCTTCACTTAAAGACAACGAGTGCTTGGCAGATGAATGCTGGGCTAGTAAATGCCCTACGAGGGGAGGTCCAGGAGACACATGATGAGGACATCAAGGACAAGCTGAGAGAAACTGAGGGGCTCGACATCCAGGAGACTCTCCAGAATCAGATCGGACAGTGTTTCATCGAGTGTCGGTGAGCACAAATAGGTACTTACCCCTTAGAAAGTCTGTTTGTCCCCAAGGAGACTGATTCTGCAGTTCTTCCTAATTGGAAAAATCCATCTTAAGGTGATGATCCCAGCCCCAAACCACAGAACAAAGTGGGGACCGGTGGGACTCCTAACCAGAGTAG
The DNA here is from genome assembly GCA_027925045.1 of Hypotaenidia okinawae. Classification (NCBI taxonomy): domain Eukaryota; kingdom Metazoa; phylum Chordata; class Aves; order Gruiformes; family Rallidae; genus Hypotaenidia; species Hypotaenidia okinawae. The sequence goes on from BSDF01000007.1 coordinate 4,443,085, forward strand.
TGCATCCTTGCGCAGCCCAGCAGGGATCAGAGGTACCCCTTTGAAAGACTGACTGCAGAATCAGGTCCACAAAGATTAAAATAGGGACACCTCTAGGTTGCCTATTAGCTTAGGCTGCTTCTATCTAATCAGAAGAAGTCTACTTAAAGTTTAGGCACACTGACTTTTTTCCCTTGTCTGAATACACAAGGTTTATGAGAGAGAACAGTCTTCCATGAGATAGACCTATAATTATTTGCTATAGCAAATCACATCACGTCACCAGTGCTGCAATCCAGGTGCCAGCAGCCAACGTGAATCTGAAGTATGTCTGTACTTGAGGCCTGACCTTCAAGACACTCCCCCAGATGTAACTTGACTGAAGGAGCGCTGCTGATCTCAGGGAAACTTCACGTCTCAGTAGAGTTAAGCACGTACTTAGACATTTTTTTAACTGAGTGCTGACACCTCTAGTTCTCTCAGGAAGTTTACTTTAGCTGAAGAAGTTTGGAGACTGGCACTTTTAATGTGGCAATACCATAAAGCCTCATACTACAGAACACAGGCTGGTTTTGTGATGTGGGTATTTTTTTTCTAGGATTTATACCCCATCCAGTGGGTTAATATGGGAAAACAAATTGGGAAGCGGCACCCAGAAGTTCTGGGATTTAGCAGAGAGGTTACAGCTGCTCTGTAAAAACACTTCCAGTGGTTCTGTGTCTCGAGCTGCCTGGTGATGTTACAGGGCTCATATTTGTCTTGTGGACTGGTGTCATGTCCATTAATCACTTGGCATTTTTTCAGGGTACTGATCTGCCTTCAGCATGTCATATCCAGTTGGAAACAAATGCATTCTGATGAAATCCTGCTCTGTTTATTCCTTGATTAACAGCATAGCATTTAAAAAACCCACCAATAGAAAACAGCAGTGTCACAGGTCTGCCACAATGTTTCTCTTACTTTTGCCTCTCATAGTGTCGTGGTTTCCCCCCCGCTGTGGGCCGAGATCCACGCAGCTGCCTGCTCCTTAAAGGAAAAGAGCAGGGGAAGAGGGAAAAAGGGGGAAACAAGGGAAGGGAAAAGGAAGGGGAAATAACTCCAAACCCAAGAAACTAAGAGGCCCGTGGGTTGGGATAAGGAGAGTTTCCTAAGAGAACAGAAAGATCAAATATCCCAATGCTAACAGGACTTTAGAGCAAAAGAAGATGAAACTCTTGATCCCCAATGCAGTTTCTCCCCGACCCACACAACTCAGGTACCACCCAGAGCTGTCCCGCAACCCGACCGTCCCCCCAAGCAGCACGCATCCCGCCACCGCCCCTCTTCTTCCTCCCCTCAGCCCCCCGTTCTCCTGGGCAGGACGTCATTGCCATGGAATACTCTCTTTGGCCCATCTGGGTCACCTGTCCTGGCTTCGCCCCTCCTTTCTCCTGAAGAGAGAAATAGGAAGAAGCTGAGAAAGTCCTTGACTGTCTGACTGCAACTAAGAACATCAGGGTGTTCTCAGCACTGCTTTCATTGTAACTCCCAAACACAGCATCCCATCAGCTGCTACAAATGAAGTGAACTCTATCCTGACTCAAACCAGGACACATAGGCACTCAAGACTAGCATATTTCTACCCATCTAGCAGTCCTTTAGAAAGAAGGGGGGGTATTTACAAACCCCAGTTGGTACAAAGTACTTTCCCCACTCCCTAAATCAACCCTGTTCCTAGGGCCCTCTCTGCACACATCTTGAGCTGCCATTTCCTGCCGCTCCCCACAACTCCCAACATGTTCTGAGGCACAGTAAGATCTTATTTCCTTTGCTTTATATTACTCATTTAATAGTAAGTCTCAAACACGGGTCAGTCGCATCCAATTAACTTGACTCTAGAGCTTGAGGAGGACTAACTGAAATACTGTGTGAACCAACAGCAAAGTTTCTCTGTGAGATTAGCAGAGAATGGTCAGTCTCCAGGAGAATCAAGCCAAGCCATAAACCCCTTTAAAAGACAGTTATGAGATGTTATTAAAAGTAAAACCCGTTCCGTGGAGACCCTTAACAGCAGAGCCAACCAAGAGCCCAACCAAGCCAAGGGATCATTTGGATGAAGCTGAAGCCATCATACCATCAAGGGAGGTGGAGAGGAATGGCTGAATGAGCAGTTCATCAAAACCCTTGCTGCCTAATAGATAAGCGACATCAGTCTCATGTAGCTATGAACCACTCACAAGACATCGAGCGGATTAGAAACGCTGAGCTTTCTTATTCAGCAGCCCTTGCAAGGGAAATGGGACCTCATTGCTACATTCATATCCCAGAGGCCCAACATTAGGTGAGACTTCAAGGCTGTAGGCAGCCATAGCCAGTATCCCAGTGCATAAATACGCCATTAAACAAGTTTAAGCTGTTCTTTAGCTAACCTTTAAGGTGTCTGGTGCGGTCTAGTCAGGTTCAGTAGTTTTGAATTTCATCTAGACTTGAAAATTAGCAAAGATTAAAGCAGGTGTTTGAATATGAGCACCACATTAACAGACCCTGCATAGCTTTACAGATGTGCTTTTCCTGAGCAAGCAAATATCTTAAATGGGACCAAGATATACACACCCCCCTTTCCCCCTCCCTGACTTAATCAGTGACACCACCTCTTATAGATAAGCCTTTAGTCAGACACATTACTCTGCTGCAGCCAAGAGACTGAGAAAACAGCTCCCCTCCAACCTTGTAAAATAACCACAGAGTCACATTTCCACCCAGCCATCTGAAACAATCCAGTGTTAAAAAAAATTATGCAAAAAGCAGTTTAAAGCTAAATCAGAGCATTTTTATTAGGCACTCAAGAAATGCTGTGTATGCAGTTCAGTGGGGTGCCGGGACATGATGTCACCTCTGATGGCAGAGTGGCAGTGACAGGCCTGGGGCAGGGTGTGCAATCATGTTCCCTGTTAATTTAACTGTCCAGCATCGTCCCTAAAACTCAGGCATGTTTCAGGCAAGACAAGACAAATCTCATTCATAAAAAAATCCTGATCTTCCATTGATTTAACAGGCCAGTAGATAAAATTCAGTGAAGCCAGTGGGACATCTGCCATCAGCTTCAGCTGGACATCACCCAATATTTTAGTCTGTTTGAATCTGGACTGAGTGATGCAGTGATTTACGGGACAGGGAGTAGTCAGGCCAAGCTGTCTGCCATCCTGCTCTTCACAGGAGGCCTCTATTTAAGCAACCAAAATTATTTTCCCTGCAGACATGTTCACTTGCAGCCATAATAGGTTAAAAAAAAAAAAAAATCAGCCAATTTCTATGGGGAGTGTGTGTGTGTGTCACACAGAGCCAAGCTTTCCATGCAGTGCATGCCAGAGACACTGCAGAACTCACAGGAGTTGGGTCCTGCTGAACAGGGGCCAGATTTCAAGTGTCAAGGTTTACATTAATTATTACCTGCCAGGATAGATTTTGGCTCTCCCCTCAGCCAGTCTACGAAATCAACAGCTCAATGTAGCTTATAAATTATTCTTTAACTAGGCTTTTTGACAGAGTTTACCATTTTCCATAGTCTATTGAATAAACAGATAGCTAAAGGGGGGAACAGAGATTCTTTTGAATAAATTTTGCTGTATGCACTAAAGAAATAAATAAACCCATGCTTCCATATTTTATCCCTTCAGTTGGAAAAGGATCCAATAGGAAATACAATTAGCAGGCACCCTCTTTGAGCATAATTACAAAAGCAACGAGCACATGTTCAATCACTCCTAAGGTCTGCTAGAAACATTCACCAGTTCCCTCACACAAGGGCACTGTGTAGCTTCACTCAATTCCACAATCCAAACTACCTCCTTATGTTTCTTTTCCTAGAACCTACCTTCAAAATAAAACAAAATAAAGCAAAATCCAAAGGAATAGATTAAATCTATTTATTTAATGTAAGCACTGCAGTCACTTACAGCAGTCTTACTGCAGGGAAGACAAAAATATGTTGCAGCCTTACCATCCATCAGCCTTACCATCCATCAGCCTTCTTTGCTGTGTTGACTTCTGTGAAGCACCTCTTCTTCAGCTAACAAGTCACCCACAGAAAGCTTTCCAGATTTTTGTTTGGCCTCATCCCTGTGCACCATACTAGGGAAGAAACTTGGTTTGGTTTTTTTGAAAGCTTGTTTAAAACAAGCATCCCACAGTGTACCTACAGGCCCCCCTCCCCAGCTTGTTTTCAAGATAGCTGTACGATTTGCAGAGCCTGAGTGTTCCAAAATTAACAGTTGCTATCACTATATACCTCTGAGGCTGGATTTCAATCACTTGACTCAGAGTGCAGCCATGACATTAATAACAAAGTTTCATATGAAAATACAACAATTGCATAACTAGGGGATTTACTTTCAATTTCCTGTACTGTTCCAGACCAGAAACATTTTCTCTCCAATTTCACAGTTTGGTTTTTGCACTGGATACATGAAACCCATCTCTTTACCCACTGTATCTACCAACGGTTACCAAATCATGGATCTTCCTTGGAGTCATCCCTAAAATAAACCAACGAGAAAAGGGGTGGGGAGAAGAAGGGAAAAGCATCTCATTATACAGAGAAATACAGTGGGATCTTTGTCTAAGAAAAGTCTTCCCCTATAGAAAACGCTACCAAGGATAAGAAATCATAGAATCATAGAATTGTAGGGGTTGGAAGGGACCTCCAGAGATCATGGGGTCCAACCCCCTGCCAAAGCAGCTCCCTAGGACATTTCACTCAGATAGGCGTCCAGACGGGGCTGGAATCTCTCCAGAGAAGGAGACTCCACCACCTCCCTGGGCAGCCTGTCCCAGGGCTCCCTCACCCTCACTGGGGAAAAGTTCTTCCCCATGTTGGTGTGGAACTTCCTGTGCTCCAACTTGCAGCCATTGCCCCTTGTCCTGTCCCCACAGACACTGAAAAGGGGCTGGCTGATTCCCCCTACATCCCCTGCTTAAGATAATTATAAACATTAATTAGGTCCCCCTTTAGTCTTCTCAAGGCTGAACAGTCCCAGCTCACTCAGCCTCTCCTCATAGGGGAGATGCTCCAGGCCCTTCATCATCTTCGTAGCCCTTCTCTGGACTCTCTCCAGGAGATCCCTGTCCTTTTTATCCCAGGGAGCCCAGCACTGGACACAACACTCCAGGTGGGGCCTGACCAGGGCAGAGCAGAGGGGGAGGATCACCTCCCTTGACCTGCTGGCCACACTCCTCCAGATGCACCCCAGGATCCCATTGGCTCTCTTAGCCACCGAGGCACACTGCTGGCTCATGGCCAACCTGTCATCCACAAATCACGATGAGGTTTTTATTACCAGAGATAGCCTCAAGAATCACAGGGGAGAGCCTAACACACAGGCTTTGCTGTAACATGTCTCATGCCCTCTAGCTGTAACAAATGACTCTCCAAATTTCTTGGAGGATTTATACACCGCTGCTCAGTGCTCTGGGGAGCATTTCATCAGTGGCGTCGCTGACCTAATAACAGGGGATCTAAGCACTGGCAACTTTTATCTGCGTTATGTGTTATTCCCATAGATTTGGGGATTGGTTTTCTGGAAGAAGGAGGCGGCGAGGGGTAAATGGGCTCTCATAATAGGTTTACACTTTGCTGATTAGCTTTGAATGATCTTCTTGCTCTGCCTGCTGACTGGAGTGCTGTCAGAAAAAAAAAGAAAAAGAATTGGCTGAGCTTCATGGTGAGTGAATGAGACTCCTCCTGAAGCGGGGGGGGGGGGTGGGGGGTGGTGTCTTGCACTGTATTTATTCATTTTGAACATTCCTGACAGCCAGCCCAGGCTTTGATGCAGAGAAAAGGAGAAAGAAAATAGGAAGTGATCGTGTTATATTTCCCTTTCTTCACAAGGCGGTTTTGTTGAGCTGAGCTTACTGCCAATACGCCTGTTCGCAGAGCTCCCTAGGTAGCAGGGGGGTGGGGGAAAGGAGGAGGCAGGAAGAAGATGAATGGGGAGAGAGGTTTTCCAGTGAGATTCCACAGAATAGGGAAAGTATTCATTTGTGTCAGGCGCTGCCCGTATCGCGTGTCACGCTCCGTGCGCACTGCTTTTTATGAAGTTGATCTTAACGCGCATGAAAAGCTGCCAGGCAATCCATCAGCAGCTGAAGTCTCGCCAACGGGACGGAGACAGATGACACCTCGGCGGTGCCAAGCAGTGGCACCCCCTCCCCTTACTGCCAAACCTCTGGGTTTGGAAGAATCCGGGCTCTGAAGATATCCGGGGAGTGGTGGTGGTTTTTCAGTCCCCGTATGGCTCTTCATCCGTGCCCTCAGCCTGCCTGAAGTGCTTTCCAAGTCACCAAGGAGTACCCAGTTGTCGTGGTTTCCCCCCGGCTGTGGGCCGAGATCCACGCAGCTGCCTGCTCCTTAAAGGAAAAGAGCAGGGGAAGAGGGAAAAAGGGGGAAACAAGGGAAGGGAAAAGGAAGGGGAAATAACTCCAAACCCAAGAAACTAAGAGGCCCGTGGGTTGGGATAAGGAGAGTTTCCTAAGAGAACAGAAAGATCAAATATCCCAATGCTAACAGGACTTTAGAGCAAAAGAAGATGAAACTCTTGATCCCCAATGCAGTTTCTCCCCGACCCACACAACTCAGGCCAGACCACCCAGAGCTGTCCCGGAACCCGACCGTCCCCCCAAGCAGCACGCGTCCCGCCACCGCCCCTCTTCTTCCTCCCCTCAGCCCCCCGTTCTCCTGGGCAGGACGTCATTGCCATGGAATACACTCTTTGGTCCATCTGGGTCACCTGTCCTGGCTTCGCCCCTCCTTTCTCCTGAATAGAGAAATAGGAAGAAGCTGAGAAAGTCCTTGGCTGTCTGACTGCAACTAAGAACATCAGGGTGTTCTCAGCACTGCTTTCACTGTAACTCCCAAACACAGCATCCCATCAGCTGCTACAAATGGAGTTAACTCTATCCTGACTGAAACCAGGACACCAGTGCGGTCTCTGCACGACACGGCAACAGTTCACGAAAGAGCTGATAAGAAAATTGCTTAAAAAAACAGTTTTAGTGCCACAAACCCCTGTGAAGACAGCTCTCAGAGCAGTCTGGAAATCCCCAGAACACAACCGGAGACACCATCAGCCCCTTAATCACAGCCCCCTAATCACAGCCCCCTTGCCATATGATGCCCCATTACTCTGGAAAACGCATTCCCTTCTTGCCCATCGCCCCATAAAGGCATCTCTCCTGCAGAAACCTACTAAAAAAAGGCCCCATTGCTATTTGGTACTTCAAATTCAGCACAGGCAGGAGTTACTGCCCACTGGAGCTATTCAGAGCTGGGTGATCATAGAATCATAGAATTGTAGGGGTTGGAAGGGACCTCGAGAGATCATGGGGTCCAACCCCCCTGCCAAAGCAGGGTCCCTAGGACATTTCACTCAGATAGGTGTCCAGACAGGTCTTGAACATCTCCAGAGAAGGAGACTCCACCACCTCCCTGGGCAACCTGTCCCAGGGCTCCCTCACCCTCACTGGGGAAAAGTTCTTCCCCATGTTGGTGTGGAACTTCCTGTGCTCCAACTTGCAGCCATTGCCCCTTGTCCTGTCCCCACAGACACTGAAAAGGGGCTGACTGATTCCCCCTGCATCCCCTGCTTAGTGATGAACAGCTCTTTCACCTAATCCATATTGTCACCACTTGTTTTCCCTAGTATCATTCAAGGGCTCTCAGACACTCAAAAGCCACCTCTATGGGACGCCCCATGCAGCAGCAAGACTTTCCAGCCAGAAGCACCTTCGAGCTCAATGCAAAAGCCAGGATGTTCTGCAAATAGGGATAAAACAATGGAATTTCTGTCAGTTCCACCAGTTAAAGAAGAGCTGAACTAAATTAGCAATAGGTTTGTGTCTACACCACAGTTTTCTCCTGTCCTTACCTATTTGCTGGAGTTGAATATATCTTCTAACTTTTTGTATTCTGTACACCATAAGCCAACACAAACCCAGTTCTTTAGGAAGTAGCATCAGTAGAAACTCCTTCTGAATGTCTTTACAGCCAGGCTGGGACAGATGTTCTCCTCTGAGTCTAGTCTTCTTCATCGGGAAAATGAAGACTAAGTTCCAATTTGTAGAGATGAAGCTCTTGGAGGATAACACAGGCTTGGGGAGGCTGTATTTTTTGCCCAGACATTTTGTCTTCCTGCAAGCTACATGCACATTAATAGAGTGGGCAGCTTTGCTGAATGCTGGGTAATAGAGACTTATACACTGTCCTTTTTTTGAGGCCCGCTGCAAAGAAGAAAGTAAGCTCAGGAAAAGCTAAAGAATTAAGGAGATTTGGGGTTAGGGTTTGTGTATGTTGTTGGGTTTGTTGTAAAAGAGGAATCCCTGTTGGTCTCTAAATCAAGTGACCCACAACATCAGACATATTTCAAACTGGGACAAGAACTCTTTTACAAAGCCTCCAACACAGGCATAGAATAATCACAGTATCATAGGGGTTGGAAGGGACCTCCAGAGATCATCAGGTCCAACCCCCCTGCCAAAGCAGGCTCCCTAGGACAGGTCACACAGGTCAGTGTCCAGACAGGTCTTGAATACCTCCAGAGGAGACTCCACACCCCCCTTGGGCAGCCTGTCCCAGGGCTCCCTCACCATGAAGAAGTTCTTCCCCATATTGGTGTGAAACTCCCTGTGCTCCAACTTGAGGCCATCGCCCCTTGTCCTGTCCCCACAGACACTGAGAAGAGTCTGGCCATTTCCTCCTGTGTCCCACACTTCAGATATTGATAAACATTAATAAGATTCCCTCTTAGCCTTCTTTTCTCCAGGTTGAATAGCCCCAGCTCACTCAGCTTCTTCTCATAGGGGAGATGCTCCAGGCCCTTCATCATCTTCGTAGCCCTTCTCTGGCTCTCTCCAGGAGATCCCTGTCCTTTTTATACCAGGGAGCCCAGAACTGGACACAACACTCCAGGTGGGCCCTGACCAGGGCAGAGCAGAGGGAGAGGATCACCTCCTTTGACCTGCTGGCCATGCTTGTTTTAATGCCCCCCAAGGATCCCACTGGCTCTCTTAGCCACCAGGGCACACTGCTGGCTCATGGCCAACCTGTCAGAATCATAGAATCATAGAATTGTAGGGGTTGGAAGGGACCTCCAGAGATCATCGGGTCCAACCCCCTGCCAAAGCAGCTCCCTAGGACATTTCACTCAGGCATCCAGACGGGTCTGGAATCTCTCCAGAGAAGGAGACTCCACCACCTCCCTGGGCAGCCTGTCCCAGGGCTCTGTCACCTGTCATCTCCATATCAACAGCCTCACCTTTTTTGGATAGAGCTACCAACTACAGATTTTGCAGAGGTGCATCTCTGTATCCTAACAGCTAACACCCGTCCAAAGTGCTCTCCAGGTGCCTTTCTCCCCCACCCAAAGGCCACTCTGCAGGAACAGCTTACATTTAGGGCTACAAAGATTATGAAGGGCCTGGAGCATCTCCCCTATGAGGAGAGGCTGAGAAGATTGGGACTGTTCAGCCTTGAGAAGAGAAGACTAAGGGAGGACCTAATTAATGTTTATAATTATCTTAAGCAGGGGATGCAGGGGGAATCAGCCAGCCCCTTTTCAGTGTCTGTGGGGACAGGACAAGGGGCAATGGCTGCAAGTTGGAGCACAGGAAGTTCCACACCAACATGGGGAAGAACTTTTCCCCAGTGAGGGTGAGGGAGCCCTGGGACAGGCTGCCCAGGGAGGTGGTGGAGTCTCCTTCTCTGGAGAGATTCCAGCCCCGTCTGGACGCCTATCTGAGTGAAATGTCCCAGGGAGCTGCTTTGGCAGGGGGTTGGACCCCATGATCTCTGGAGGTCCCTTCCAACCCCTACAGTTCTATGATTCTATGATTTAATGTCAATCTGCCTCACGGCGACTCAGCGTGCTCCCAGATGTTGGACAGTACATCCTGTACGCAGTCAAAGCTGGCTTCAAAATCCAAGAGGAACAAACCAGGCCATGAAAGCACGTAGCTCTGACAGCACTACCTGTCCAGGGCCCCACATAAATACTCTGGCAGCTAGACCATGCCCAGATCCTTGCTGCAAGCGGCCGGGCCACCGAGCCTGAGTTTAAAGTACTTCTGTGGGAATTAAAATCCTGCCTTGGAGCTCCCGAGTGAGACAACCTCTAAAACTGATTAATTAACGTAATTAAGAGCTGTAAACATTCATGGGTAGTGTTCAAGCCTTTCCTAACACATTCTTAAAGCTTCCACTGAGTCGTTATCTGTTGACTAATTTTGGCAGACAACTTCAGGGCTAGAGGGAGCAAGGGAACGGAATGCAAATGCATCACTGCCTCACCAGAGAAGTACCAGAGTAAACAACCCACCAGGTCTCTTTGAGCAGAGAGAAAATAAGTTATCCTTAAGTGAGAGGATTGCTTGTGTACAGCAGGGGAAAGCAGAGCCCACAGTTCCACAACCTGTTTTTCCATGGATTAGAATCAACTCTCCAGCTTCAACAGTCATTTTAAAAAAATTAAAATTAATTAACCTTCCAGTTTTCTTGCTTATGGGAACGCCACATTGTCATCTCAAAAAGTGTGAACCTCTTTAATTGCAAAGGAGGGACAACTGTTATTAAGTCCATCTGCAGTTAATCTACTTTATTGGGTGTCCGTGGATTTACAGGAGGCAGGGGACACCTCTGGAAGCTTCCGTGCAGTGGCAGGAGTTGCCTACTTCAGTGCATGCTAAAAAAATTTATGAATGTGCTGACATTAATGGAGGCAGCTTGATGGCTTTTTTTTTGGGGGGGGAACAGCCAGAAACCCCTGGATTCATATATTTCTCATACTTGGTGAAACACAGATAAATCTCCGTGGCAGGTACCTGAAACAGTAAGACCAGTTGAACCTTGGTGTCAGGCCTCCAGAGGGGCATTGATAGCATCACTAGTTCTGCTTCCTAAATCACCACAAACTCTGAACCACGTTGCCTTTCCAGTCCTGTAAAGGAACTGGAAAGCCCTGTAAATTCCAGGCTCCTGGAATTTACACCTCACTTTAGGATCGCTGACTCTATGCAGCAATTAAAAACATGTGCAGAGGACACTGCTGCCACTCCTTAATTTTGCTCACTGAACTCTCAACAGTTTAGAAACAATTCAGGAACACAAAGCATCCCTAAAATATCAGGTGCAAAACAAGAGTCCCAAGGCTTTTTCAACAAAAGATATGCTCATGAACAATGGTTTCATCACCCAGTGCACCAACGCCATACAGGAGGACATCTTCACCAGCTTCCCAAACACTGTTCTGCCCTTCCAGATAGACAGATACCTTAAACCAGAAAGCTGCTGGTCATCTTTCCTGAAACACCTCCCTTTTCCTGGCAGTTTTCAGTAGCAGGAAGTTGGTAAGCAAATCAAGTTGGATCCTGTTACTGTCTAACACATAAATCCTTACTAAGTGGGCTTCCATCAACTTCCAGGGGAGTTTGTGGAATAACATGCTATTGTTTTAGTACGGGTTTATCAAAATCAGGGCTTTTTCAAGGGTGTTACAGACAGTCAGAAGCACATATTCTTGCTTCCTGAGGGCCTGGAGCATGTCCAGAGAAGGGCAACCAGGCTGGGGAAGGGGCTGGAGGGCATATCTTACAAGGAGTGGCTGAGTGAGCTGGGGGTGTTCAGCCTGGAGAAGAGGAGGCTGAGGGGAGACCTTATCACCTCCTACAGTTACCTGACAGGAGGGTGTAGAGAGGTGAGTGTTGGTCTCTTCACCCCAGTGACAGTTGACAGGACAAGGGAGAATAAGCTCAAGCTGTGCCAGGGCAGGGTCAGATCAGACATTAGGAAACAGTTCTTCCCCAAAAGTGTTATTGGGCACTGGCACAGGCTGCCCAGGGAGGGGGTTGAGTCACTGACCCTGGATGTGTTTAACAGAGGGGTAGATGGGGTGCTCAGGGATATGGTTTAGTAGGACAGGTACAGTTGGACTCAATCTCAAAAGTCTTTTCCAACCTGGTGATTCTGTGACCAGCTCTCCAGACGAGTTTCCCAATGGCATAAAACTATTTCAGCACACTTGGGGCTTTTCTGCTGAAAAGCTCAATCACAGACTCAGAACTTCACCTATGCACAAGCATGTACTCCTCTTTTCATCAGGTGTGATTTGCACTGCACGACTGTCGTGGTTTCCCCCGGCTGTGGGCCGAGATCCACGCAGCTGCCTGCTCCTTAAAGGAAAAGAGCAGGGGAAGAGGGAAAAAGGGGGAAACAAGGGAAGGGAAAAGGAAGGGGAAATAACTCCAAACCCAAGAAACTAAGAGGCCCGTGGGTTGGGATAAGGAGAGTTTCCTAAGAGAACAGAAAGATCAAATATCCCAATGCTAACAGGACTTTAGAGCAAAAGAAGATGAAACTCTTGATCCCCAATGCAGTTTCTCCCCGACCCACACAACTCAGGTACCACCCAGAGCTGTCCCGCAACCCGACCGTCCCCCCAAGCAGCACGCGTCCCGCCACCGCCCCTCTTCTTCCTCCCCTCAGCCCCCCGTTCTCCTGGGCAGGACGTCATTGCCATGGAATACTCTCTTTGGCCCATCTGGGTCACCTGTCCTGGCTTCGCCCCTCCTTTCTCCTGAAGAGAGAAAGAGGAAGAAGCTGAGAAAGTCCTTGACTGTCTGACTGCAACTAAGAACATCAGGGTGTTCTCAGCACTGCTTTCATTGTAACTCCCAAACACAGCATCCCATCAGCTGCTACAAATGGAGTTAACTCTATCCTGACTGAAACCAGGACAACACCTCTTGCCACGCTTGTATATAAATTATGCATTGGCAACATCAAAAGCTCATTCAGATCTGAACAGTCATGCATTAGCAAAGCCATAATGAACATGGTTCTTCTTCAGACCAGTCTCTCCTCCTCCACTTTTCTCCTCAACCTGCTTGCTTCTAAATCACTCTGTCCAGAAAGGCATCACCTTCTCCCCACTGCTTCAGTGTCCCACTTTCTGCCTCTGCAGTTTTCACCTGTAAAGCTCCAAACACCTTGGTGGCTGCAAACCAAAGGCAAAATTGTCCAGAGCCTGCTCACTCTGCCTGCAGAGGTAGGATTTTGACAGTGATGACACCGCTGTTCCAGAGGGCAAGATTAAATTCCTGGTTCTAAATCTTGGGAGCAAAAGGATGGGTCAAAATTAGACACTTTGATTTATTTAACATAAGCAACATGTCTTTAGTCTCCAACCTGGAAAAGCCTGACTCCTTTGAGCCAGCATTTTCACATCTATGTACTGTAATTTGGATGCTCAACATCTAAGCACTCAGTCCAAACAGATAATAGCTTGACAAACCAGCAGTCAGCTGAGACAGAGGTTTATAATGGATAGCATCAGCCAGAGACACCCAGGAAGTGCTAAAAGCACAAGTAGGATGTATCTGTACAGCTGGTTTGGTGCTGTCAGTCCTGCCCCAGGCACCACACAGTGCACAGCTGCACATGCAAGGCAAGAGCTGCCATAAGGTTACTCCTCAGATGGCTGCAGAGCTTGTCTGGGTATTCCAGAGGGATCCCAAGACCACAGGATGGGGTGTGGGAGTAAAATAGATGCAATGAGTAAGGCCAGAGCAACAAGGCTCAGCCTTCTCTTTGGTGGTACAGCTGCTGTTCAACAAGAAAATGAATTAGAGGACCATACAAAGAGAGGCTGAGGGAGCTGGGCTTGTTCAGCCTGGAGAAGAGAAGGCTGTGGGGGGACCTCATTGCAGCCTGCCAGTCCCTGAAGGGAGCAGAGGAACAGGAGGGGAATCAGCTTGTTCAAAGGGCAGAGACTGGCAGGACAAGGGGGATGGAGTGAAGCTGAAGGAGGGAAGGTTTAGATTAGATATTAGAGGGAAGTTCTTTACAGAGAGAGTGGTGAGGTGCTGAAATGGGCTGCCCAGAGAGGTGGTGGCTGACCCATCCCTGGGGGTGTTCAAGGCCAGGTTGGATGGGGCCCTGGGCAACCTTGTGTAGCTCCAGGCCTGGAGGTTGGTGTCCCTGCCTGTTGCAGGGGGTTGGAGCTCTGTGACCCTTGGGGTCCCTTCCAACCCAGACCATTCTATGATTCTATGACCAACCCCCAGTCTTAGTACAAGGGCAAATTGCCCTGTCTTGTCAGTCACTTCTAGCCCTGTTCTCACAGACATAGCCATCCCAAGAACTGTTCTGTACAATGGATTCCTGGCTTCATCTGCTTCCCACTCTTTGATTTGTAGCATTACAGAAGCAACACTGACCATTGCAACAAATTCAGGTTAGATTCCCTTTTCTACCTTTTTTCAAAGAGCTGAAAGTGACCCAGAAACCCCCACAGTCCACTGACCTTGAGTCTAGGCCTCCTGCTTAGCATTAAAGCTCCTAAAAATATTCCCCTCCTTTATACGTCTCCAAGTCTGGAATCAGCATTAGTCTGAGTTGGTCCCATTTGCAAACAAGAAAATAAAAATCTTGTCACTAATTAGTTCATTTTCCTAAAGCACTCATGCCCATCTATGGTAATACTTGGGAATTAAAAGTCTGGAAATGCTAAGTGTTACCCACATAATGCCAACAAACCCCCCACCGAGCTTCTCAAGGACACTTCCCAAACACTAGATTGATTTGTTGTCATAGATACTCGCCCAGACACAAACATCAGCTACACTCAGGGACTCACACTTGCCAGCAGCTTATTAAAATACAGCTTAATGCATTCTGAAGACCAGATCAGGCTTTTTCTGGGGAAAGCTGCAGCAGTGTGCCCTGTTCGATGGGCACGGTCCCTTGCCTTTTCTTTACTCCTTTCTCAGGCTCCTAAAGCAGCAGACAGGGTTTCTGAAGGCAGGACCAGATAAAGGGAGTGTTTTAACACTTGGGCCTGATTTTCACCTCAGAGTTGGTTTCTGTTCCAGTAACTCTGCTTAATACCTACGATGCTTGGCCCAGAGACACCTGCTCTGTTCTTGGTTTGACCAGCACAGCTTAGTCCTAATCAATGAGAGAGGAAGAAGGGAGTGAATCCCAAGGGGAAGAGGAAGAGACACAGCCCAGCTATTTTTTCCACTCTACTGTGACAGGGAGAGGTATCTTCTCCAGTGAGTTAATACAGAGCAGGAGAAAGAACCAATTTTCCCACTTCCCCCATTTCCAAGAGCAAAGTGAAGATAGGCTGGGATACAGGAACAAGAAACAGGTAGAGAAAAAAAGACTCAGGAGTCCCACTGGTGCTTGGTGGAAGGACAGAGACACACTGAAGAGCCAGTGGCTGGCAGAAGAGATGTGTTTGAGGGATATTCTAGGAAGAGAAAGACTAAGGAAAAGCTTAGAAGTAAGGAGAATAAAAAGAAACATGAAGGACAGAGCACTGGCTCCCAAGCTACAGCCCTTGCTCCACAGAACCATCTCTTTAGAGAAGCAAGTAGAGGAGGTAGAAAAGACATTTTCAACCTTGGCTCTGTAGAATCCAAAGAAGAAAGGAGGCAGGAAGGGGGGTGTGGGGGAGAAACATGGCATGGACTGACATACACAGAGCAAAGGGGTAGCAGAAAGACTTGTGAGGAGTTAGAGAGGCAGAAGAGTGATGAAAGAGGCATGTAACTGGGAAAAAAAAAAACCCTGGAAGTTACCAATTTGCAAAACAGGGATATTAGAACAAAAAGACTGATAGGAGAACGTTAAGCATGGCCAGTGCAAAGACAAAAGAGCAGTTCTCAAGCGTGCATGCCAGCAAGCAAACTCAGGTAAACATATAAAAGAAATAGACTTGATTGTCAGCAAGTCAGATTTGACTATGGAGATGATGAAGGCAGACAAGTTATGGCCAGGGGTGACAGCCCATTATTCTTTCTCACAAGAGAAAAAAGGATATATTTAATTCTGAAACACAGTTGTTTCAGTGCTTTCCCTGGCAGAGGGGTTTTGGGAGGTTACATACTGGGCAACAGCAGAGCATCTGACTGAACGAACATAAGGCTGGTGCAGAGCATTATGGCTCCAACATATCAATGTGTTTAACAAACCATCAACAAGTAGTTCCTCAAGTGCTGAATTCCAGGTGAATTCCCCACCCAGGATGCTTGTACCATCTCCTATAGGAAAATCCAGGCTTACATTGGAAATCAGTGTAGTACCCACCACACCGCTGAGTGCGCCTCCCTTCCAGCCTCATTTTTTTCTTGCCCTCCCTTGCCTGTACCTCAGACAAAGCACCCCATCTCTCTTCTCAAGTCAAAAACCAAATATACAAATTAAGACCCAGCTGCCCTAAGGTACCACAAAGGTTGAGAGCACAGATTCAAAGCAGGTTCTTAAAACATCCCGGGGCATTTGAATAGGAGGAGTTTATGGCCTTTGATCTGGGTTAAGCAGAAATGGAGAAGGACACCACAAGCAACAGAAAGGGGTCATCCATCCCAGGGATGGCAACCATCTCAAGGGTGTGAGGCAAGGCATCTTTTTACCATCAAGCTGATTATTTCCCTCAAGAACCCCTAAGTGCCCCTTTTGCTGGGTGGGCAGCGTGCTGGGCGGTTTGGCAAGCATCTAGGTAAACTCGGCGCAATGCAGAGTTAGCATTAAAGCTGGAATACCCAAATCCTGGGACTTGGCTTAGGTCTCAATTTAACACTGAAAAGGTTTGGAGACAGTATTTCCTTGGGCAGAACAAGAACTTGCCTGAAACCTGAGGAGTCTCACCCACTCCTCGCAGAGTCAATGTGTTTCAGTTTGACTGAGAATTTCAGCGCAGGGGAGATTAGTCAGATTCCATCAGGCAGGTTGTTTTTATTATCCAGGTCAGAGTCCAGGGCTTTTTAAGTCAAGCTGCATTTCAGTCCTGTGCAGATACAACAGAAAAGTCTATTTTTAGTCATTTATTTTAAATATGCTCAGCTATCAGCATCCCAACCTAGCTCTTATTTTGTCTGCCACTCAAGCATCTTTAGGAGTTAGGGAAGAGCAGTGTGAAGGGAGTACCTGAAGGGAGCAGAGAAACAGGAGGGGAATCAACTTGTTAAAAGGGTGGATGATAGCAGGACAAGGGGGAAATGGACTGAAGCTGAAGAAGGGAAGGTTTTGACTAGATCTTAGGGGAAAGTTCTTTACAGAGAGAGTGGTGAGGGGCTGGAACAGGTTGCCCAGAGAGGTGGTGGCTGCCCCATCCCTGGAAGTGTTCAAGGCCAGGTTGGATAGAGCCCTGGGCAACCTTGTGTAGATCCAGGCCTGAAGGTTGGTGTCCCTGCCTATGGCAGGGGGTTGGAGCTCTGTGATCCTTGGGGTCCCTTCCAACCCAGACCATGCTATGATTCTATAAAGAGTTACCAATCCTGGGCTAAGAGGCATTTAACAGCATATATGAGGGGGCTTGCTACTTCTCACTAGGCTCTACTTGTACAAAATAACTCCTATTGATGTAGCACCATGCAGTAAGATACCATACCAAATACCATATTATTTGACTTCAGCAAAGAACATGGAGCTCTAAGAGCTGGTTCAGTATTTACTGGGATATTTGATCCTCACTAAAGTCTGCTCAAATACTTCCCCTCTGTCTTTTCAGAGCGTCTCACTGACGCAGTAAACCTTTGGTGGCTTGGAAAGGATGTCTACTCTCTTCTGTTCTATTCCCCATCACACAGGGAGACTGGCTTCTTCCTCCAGATTTTTCTGGAAAGCATCTAATCCAGCAACCCATTTTTTTAAGATGCTGGTTTAAAGCATGGCTATAAGTTAAAGGCTGCAGTCTCTGTAGCTGCAGGAATCCTCAAAGTATTCCAAGTCAAAATACAATTGCTCTGAGGGAACAAATTCCAGAGTCAAAGCTCTGCCACCTCTCAGCTTGCATACATGTGCTTCCCATCACCGGCTCAGCTCTGAGACCTGCTGCAGAGGGCTTAACGCTATGCCCAAAATATTGTTTCACCTTCATTCTCCTCTGGGAAATCACATATAGTGCATGGGTTTATTCTTTACATATTGCAAGGTTTGTGATTGTGGGAGGCCTGGGAACTAGTGGGAGCAGCTGATCACGGCCTCTCCCACGTACGTGCCTATATTCCGCTCCTGTCCCAACCTAATCTTTACATTCTTTGACCCAGGGAGCTCTGCTATCCTATAATAAGGCCATTCTGTACAACTAATCCTCTGTAAAGGCCCACAAACCAATACATTCATGTCTCCAGCATTGAAAAAAAAATAGACATCTAAAGAAAGAACTTTGAGATTTAGCAAGTGATTAAACTTCTCCATCGAGTCTCAACCATCCCACACCGATTTACCTGTCCCAGTGCTTTGGCAGAAGGAAATTACTGACGTTCAGGTGCTTTGCTTCAACCAAGAATGGGCTGCAAGTCCAGTTCCAAATTCCCAGGGGACATCTCCAGGCCTGTCGCTGGGTCTCCAGCCAGATGTCCACCTCTTCTGCCGCAGGTAGAGCAGCTCTCCGCTGCTCACCAGCCTCACCTACCAAAAAAGGTTCTCAAAAAGCACATTTGCAAGCAATGGTAAAACCAATAATACAACCTCATCTGTTTTGGGCTTAGATAATTGATTAGAGTGCATCCCAGCAACTAGAATGAAGGGAAGAACTCAGTCAGAGGCAATGCCAGAGTTGTACAAAAGGCATTTGATTCTTTATCCATCTCCAAGACTGTTCATGTTTTCAGCCAATTTAAGGAGACTACAGAATATACACAAAGAGATGGACCAAACAGGTACAAAAATGCAGCATTCCACTTTCTCCTTTCACCAGGCTAAGAGATGAGGGTTAACGAACTTGGCACCTCAAGGCATCACAGTGAATGTTTGTTGACTAGGTTTTTCAGTTAACACTGTTGATAAATGGATGCTCATCATACCAACCTGAGACTGGCTTCTACTTGAGTTCACCTGAGTGTTCCTCCTTGTCTTGTTCTCATACTTTCATTTTGCTAAAGTGGAGATTCAGAATTATTTTTCTCTCCACTGAGCTAGTTAGTTATTAGCTTTGTTCAGGAGCCTGGAAACATCTCTAACTTCATATACAGATTCTCTGTGCTGTTCAATACCAGCTTCAGGTTTCAGGCTCTATGTACATACATCTGATTGCTATTTAGTCAAATAAGGCTGCACAAGCCAATCAGTGCAAACATTTAAAAAATATCAGGCACTGTGACTGCTTTAATGTCCATTAAATTGCCTTAGGTTTATCTTGAAATAGTTCATTTAAACATTCTTCCAAACCACAGAGAACCTGATCTCTTGAAGGGGAGAAGAACATTAACAGCAGCAAAATGAGCAACGTTATTTGGTTGTCTTTAAAACTTTGGCACATGCCAGCTTCAGCTTCTTGTTTCCCAGTGAGGTCCTCTGCACCACAAGTGCTTTCCAAGGAGGTGCAATCCTAGCTACACATAGTGCCATAGCACTTACCATCAGCCTTAAATGAAGTGGCAAGCTACTCTCCCAGGCAGTAACACCGACAGATGCTGGTTAGACACTGTTCTTTACAAAGGCTTGAAGTCCATTCACAGGCAGGCAGCAGGTCAGAGGGACAGTGCTCCATGAGCAATATAGTGATTGAAGAGGATGGGATGCACATTTCAATCCAGAGAGGCAAAAAATGAGGAGAGTTTAAATAACACCAGCCCAGACTGTATTTCTGTGTTATTACCATAGCCGTAAGCCACGCTTAGAGATCTACCTGCTGAAACATGCCTGACTCAACCTTCACCCTCACCTCAGATTTAGACTTCTTCACCCTGAAGGGATGCAAGCAGTTACAAACCAGATAAAAATCTACCATGCTTCCATCAGGTAGGCTGGCTTGCTTTAACCAAAAGCTTACACATTATTCTTCACATGCCATGCCTAATTCATTCTGGTATTTAAGTAAGAGTAGATCAAAGCACCTCTGTTCATTTTCAGGCTCTTAGTCCCCAATTTTCCAGACAGATATAAAGGGTCCACGTGTTACGTAGAACATACAGGGAGTTTGACATGCCCCAAGTGTGTAGGATTTATTATGCATGCACACACACCTATCCATCCAGCCTACAAGCAATAGAAACAGGGAGAAAACAGTCATATTGGAGAGTTAATACCACTAATACCCTTGAAATGTTGGAGAGTTAATACCACTAATACCCTTGCAATACTTCAAGTACCTTCCACAGTCAGGTGGTGGCAGAAGAAATGCAACATATATAAAGAGATTTCGGGACAAGAAGGGCAAAGTCCTGAGAGTGCTGAGACAGAGCTTGGGTGCACATGGCACTTGTCCAGGTAGATGACCTGTCTGAAGGACCATTTCTCAACCCTCCCCAAAGCATTACCACCTTCAGGTTAAAGTGACAGGCCACAGAAAGCAGTTTAAGGCAATCATGCCCAGATTCCAGCCTTCTTCCCTTTCCGTAAAGATACCTTTTGTTTCCCTAGCACCTTGACTTCTAAGAAGCAAAAGTGATTGCTTGAGTTTCTCATAAACAAATCCAATAAGACAAAATGCTCTCTTATTCTCCATTTCATTCCAAATCCCAAAGAAAGGAGTAATGTTGGAGGACAAGTTATTTCTTTTGGCTGGCCTTGCTACGAGAGTCATATGCTTTATTTTCCTCTTTACAGAATTCATATTGTGTTAATAAAGTCCCATTGATTCCCTCTGGCTGACTCTGCAGGAAAACTGGTCTCACAGAGCTTCCAGTCTGAGTTAAAGTAATCTTGCTTAAAACTGGCCATAATTGTTTCAGTCTCTTAAGTTTAATACTAAGCACGGGAAACATTGCCAGTTTGAGTCAGGATTCGGCGTTCTGTGCAGGCAGCATAAGCTGCCCAAAGGTAAGGAATTCAGTAAATGCAAGGGGAATTTGACCTGGCATGTCTTTGAGCCAGCTCCTGTATCGCTGACCTCAGTCTAAAAGAGAACGGAAAGATAGAAGAAAATAAGAACAGATGAGAGTTTAATGAGAGTTGCGTGTTCCAGAGGACTCATTACTTCTGTCAGCCAAGTCCCCCAGACATGGTGCTGGGCCCCAAGGGGAGTTCTTCCTCCGCAGGAAAGATCGCTCAACCCAACTCTCCTTCTCGCTGGCTTGACAGGATCACGTTCCTCGAGAGGCTGTAGACAGTCAACAGGAAGCTGACGCTTGGAAATAAGCCTGGGGACAGTCTGACTGTGAAAAAAGTGGGAGCAAGGCTGTAGGGATATCCAGGTGTCCTTGGGTCTACCAGGAGATGCTTCCACTGCAGACGGTCAGCCTCACAGGGGCTTTGCCAGCAGCTCTGCCTGAGACTGTTTGGCACAGCCAAAAAAACCCCTCCAATAACTTGATAGGGCTCTGCTTTCCAGTCCTGTTAATCTTATTTCCCTTTCCGGCCACGGTGAGTCAATTTAATATTCATCTTCTCAGGGTTTGTCTCAGCTGTCTGCATGAGTTGGATGTAAGGAACTCTTGTAAATAAATTGAGTTACTTGGCTTAGGATGTGACTTCTCCCAGTCCAGAGCTAATTCAGATTCAAGTTCAGAGAAGACTTTCTGCAATTTTTTTCTTAGGGGTAGAACAATCATCAGCACCACAACATTTTGTCAGCGTTGATATTGCCAAATTCTTGCTCTGATTTTTCCAATTACTTTTTTTTTAAAACATTTAAACTAATATCAGAACTGTGAAACAAACCATTTTGTTTCTCCTGGACATAATTTATGCCTGAGTTACCTTTCATTTCTATTCAGAAACTTCACAGCAATCTATAGTGCCGCTTTCCCATGGCCCTGGTTCATTCCTAGGAGAAAAACTGTTGGCATTTTAAACCAGGAGTCGTTTTTGTCAGAACTTTGATGTAAACAATAGCTCCAAATAAAAGTCCTTTCCCCCTGTAGTTTACAGGGGGAGACAGGATAACCAGGAGCATAAGCAGAGAAGTCTCATGGAATCATAGAATAGAATCATAGAATTGTAGGGGTTGGAAGGGACCTCCAGAGATCATGGGGTCCAACCCCCTGCCAAAGCAGCTCCCTAGGACATTTCACTCAGATAGGCGTCCAGACGGGGCTGGAATCTCTCCAGAGAAGGAGACTCCACCACCTCCCTGGGCAGCCTGTCCCAGGGCTCCCTCACCCTCACTGGGAAAAAGTTCTTCCCCATGTTGGTGTGGAACTTCCTGTGCTCCAACTTGCAGCCATTGCCCCTTGTCCTGTCCCCACAGACACTGAAAAGGGGCTGGCTGATTCCCCTGCATCCCCTGCTTAAGATAATTATAAACATTAATTAGGTCCCCCCTCAGTCTTCTCTTCTCAAGGCTGAACAGTCCCAATCTTCTCAGCCTTTCCTCACAGGGGAGATGCTCCAGGCCCTTCATCATCTTCGTAGCCTTTCTCTGGACTCTCTCCAGGAGATCCCTGTCCTTTTTATCCCAGGGAGCCCAGAACTGGACACAACACTCCAGGTGGGGCCTGACCAGGGCAGAGCAGAGGGGAAGCATCACCTCCTTTGACCTGCTGGCCACACTCCTCCTGATGCCCCCCAGGATCCCATTGTCTCTCTCAGCCCCAGGGCACACTGCTGGTTCATGGCCAACCTGTCATCCACCAGGACCCCCAGGTCCTTCTCCACAGAGCTCTTCTCCAGCAGGTCACCCCCCAAAAGTGGGGATGCCCAAGGGGAACAGAGATTCCCTTTCCCCAGTACACCAATTACCTATTGCTATCCTTAAAAGACCAAAAGGGACCTTGAGAAGGTAAAACAACTTTATGACAAAGCAGAACAGACTGTTTCACTGTTAAAATACAAGAAGCTTAAGATCAACTCTACTGGGTCAGTGAAAGGTCTCCCTTTCCTAGCCAGTAATACTAGTGTAATAAAACTATCAGAGAGAATTACCACATTCTGCATTTAGGTCTGTCCCCTCCAACAACTGTTCCTGACTATGACTCAGCTTTGAAGCTCACTTCTCTACCCTTACAGATCTAAGCAGGCATCAGGTACCCAAAAGACCATCTCCATCTATTGTTTCTAATTATGGTAATTACCCTAATAAAGTATATCACCTTTCCACACAAACCTCACACACTCACTCCTCTGCAGGAATGCTTCTTGCACGCTGCTGGGCTTGCAACACTTGATCTGAAACCTTTCAAAGCCAAATATTTATCCAGAACAATGAAGTTTCCAATCTCCAAACGCTTCTTCCTGTGAGTTGCTCCACTGAATTACTTCTACCCATAACAATCCCACATACAAGTGAACACTTGGAAGAATCAGGACCTTAGATAAAACATAAGTTGTAATATGCCTGGTGTCCAAACCCATTAAAGCTGACAAGAAGCCTAGGGAAATTAATCTGGCTTTCTAAAGTAATTCTATATTTGTGAGGGTTATTTTTTCTGGAAGTGATTTTCAAAGCACTAAAGCAAGCACACACAAAAGGAAAGAAAAAGACACCTAAAATAAACCAACACAGCTATTTAAGTAGTTTGAGAGAAGCCATACTGGGTGGGATTAGAGGAACAGGCAAGAACTCCAAAACAATGAGGGGTTTATTTCTTTAAGGGGTTCCTCCACCCTTTGTTTTTGCTCCTTTTCTGTGCACAACACTTTGCTGTCCCTCTGCCTCCAGCATACAGCCAGCACTCACGCCTCTTCTCCTGCATGCAGCCCACAGCCTTCCTTACCCTGAGAAGAGTTAAATGCTCTTTTCCCTCCAAAGAACTATTTTTTATTTTCCCTGACAAGGCCTTTTATGCAATTAGCTAGCAAAACTGGGGCCAAGAAAGAAAGAATAACACATGTAATACCATGCAAGAGAACAGAGTAGGTAGTAACTTGTTGAGTCTATTACCAGACAGAATGTTTAAGTCAATGGTTTGTGCTCATAAATCAACAGCCATATTTAGCCTTAACCATAACCATCCCTGAGCAATGTGGAAGAGAGAGAAAACACTTTAAAAACAAGTAAATTGGTGATGCTCCTACAATAGGGAGAGAGGGAAGGAAGCAGAGCACAGGGTCATCTCCCAGGCAAGGAGTTCATTTTATAGGTCAGGATTGAGGTGCCTCAGCTTTTGGGGCCAAGCAGAGACTTCAGTAGAGACTGCACTGACTCACACCAAGTCTGCTGGTGATTTGGGGATGTTAAAGAGCCATTTGAACCTAGTTAAAACTTGGACATTGAGTTGTGTGCTAAAACAAAAAAAAAGAGCCAGACTCTGTGCCACACAGTTGGAGACAAAAGGGTTTGAGCTTTGCAGGCCATAAAAGATCATGCTTTTTCCATTACACCCAACAGATCCATATGAGGAGTTTGGAAAAGGGAAGAACAGTAACAAGGAACTGGTGGACAGAATATATCTTGAGAAACAAAACAAGGATCTTATTAGATCCTTTTCTTACTTTGCTGGAGTAGAAGAACATCTCTTTTCACCACTCCATTTTTGTTCATCCCCTTACTCTTCCGGTTGAGCTGAATTGATTCAGATTTAGGGCCCCCATTCCTTCCAGTTAGATGGCTTTTCTGTAAAGCTGTTTACATGCTGTGTTCCCACTGACAGAATTTCACTGCTTTCCAGAAGAGTAATGGCTTTCCTTGCATACACGTTTCTAAAGGTCCCTTCAGCAATATCCTCTGTGCAGCACAGAAACGTTCAGTAGTTCTGTTAAAGCAGTGGCTTGGACCCAAAGAAAGATATTTTTGCCTGCTGCTTTTGGGTCTTTTGTGAGATTTCACAGAATTGTAGGGGCTAGAAGGGACCTCCAGAGATTGAGTCCAACCCCTCTGCCAAAGCAGGGTCCCTAGGACAGGGCGCACAGGTCAGCGTCCAGATGGGTCTTGAAAATCTCCAGAGAAGGAGACTCCACCACCTCCCTGGGCAGCCTGTCCCAGGGCTCCCTCACCCTCACTGGGAAAAAGTTCTTCCACATATTGGTGTGGAACTTCCCGTGCTCCAACTTGCAGCCATTGCCCCTTGTCCTGTCCCCACAGACACTGAGAAGAGCCTGGACATTTCCCCCTGTGTCCCACACTTTAGGTATTGATAACTATTGATCAGATCCCCCCTCAGTCATCTTTTTCTCAAGGCTGAACAGCCCCAGTTCTTTCAACCTTTCCTCCTAGGGGAGATGCTCCAGTCCTTTAATCACCTTTGTAGCCCTCCACTAGACTCTCTCCAGGAGATCCTTGTCTCTCTTATCCCAGGGAGCCCAGAACTGGACACAACACTCCAGGTGGGGCCTGACCAGGGCAGAGCAGAGGGGGAGGATCACCTCCTTTGACCTGCTGGCCACACTCCTCCTGATGCACCCCAGGATCCCATCGGCTCTCTTAGCCACCAAGGCACACTGCTGGCTCATGGCATTGCCCCCTGTCCTGTCCCCACAGACCACTGAGAAGAGGCTGGCCATGTCCCTCTGTGTCCCAGAGAGTTATCAGATATTGATAACCATTAATCAGATCCCAAAGGATTTCCATCTCATCTCACAAGGTGAAGGATTCTTCCTAGCCCTACCCTTCCATCTCACCTTATCTGCTTCTGTGCATCCAAGTCCAGCCCTGCTGAACAGCTGTACTTTTTAAAAACTTCATCCATTCATTTAGGCAAACAATTACCAGAACCACATTGATTGTCCCTCTCTGCTCTGCCCTCAGGAGGCCCCAGCTGGAGTCCTGTGTCCAGAGCTGGGCCCCCAATACAAGAAAGATGTGGGACTGTTGGAGAGGGTTCAGAGGAGGCCATGGAGATGATCAGAGGGCTGGAGCAGCTCCCCTGCAAAGAGAGGCTGAGGGAGCTGGGCTGGTTCAGCCTGGAGAAGAGAAGGCTGTGGGGGGACCTCATTGCAGCCTTCCAGTCCCTGAAGGGAGCAGAGGAACAGGAGGGGAATCAACTTTTTAAAAGGGTAGAAAATGGCAGGACAAGGGGGAATGGATTAAAGCTGAAGGAAGGTTTAAATTGGATATTAGGGGGAAGTTTTACTGTTTGGTTTTTTTTTTTTTTTTTTTTACAGAGAGGGTGGTGAGGGGCTGGAACAGGCTGCCCAGAGAGGGGGTGGATGCCCCGTCCCTGGAGGTGTTCAAGGCCAGGTTGGATGGGGCCCTGGGCAACTTTGTGTAGATCCAGGCCTGGAGATTGACTGGAGCTCTATGATCCTTGGGGTCCCTTCCAACCCAGACCATTCTATGATCCTCTGTGTGAAGTCCAATAGAATTTGCTTCTGCTCTTGCTTGCAGCCCTTAACAGATTGTTAGCACTCCCCTCCAAACAGGCCTGTTGAAAATAAGAGTTGCTCCTTTCAGTTTCACATCTTTTTTCATGAGATGCTGGAAAAGTCACAACAATGTATAAATTTTTTTCTTCCCCTGCAAACATCAAGGCAATAATCAGTAACAGATTCATTCAGCCCTGACTTGCCTCAGAACCAGGTGTTTCTGACATGTACCACATCTCTCACATATATTACATGCTCCAATTCTCTTTGTGTCAAGAGCTTCAGCTTTTTACATTCTCCTCTCCCCATCAAGATGCAGCAAGACTTTCAGACTTCCCTGACTGGTGGTTTAGGTTTTGCATAGTGCTCCCTTTTTGGTGAGATGCAGAGAAAGCATCGAGGTGGGGGGGGGGGGGGAGGTGGGTGAATTGTGTGGGTAAGCTGGCTGCTAGATCACAGAATCACAGAATTTTAGAGGTTGGAAGGGACCTCCAGAGATCATCAGGTCCAACCCCCCTGCCAAAGCAGGCTCCCTAGGACAGGTCACACAGATGGGGCTTGAATCTCTCCAGAGAAGGAGACTCCACACCCCCCTGGGCAGCCTGTCCCAGGGCTCTGTCTTTCTTACAGTGAAAAAGTTCAGATACAGCAAGTGCCATGTGAAGGCAGTGTCAATGTGAGTACTGAAACCAAACACTGGGCAGATGATAGGAAACACAGACCAAGTAGTTTTCTGGTTTTAACTCGACCAAGAGAACAACCAACCAACCAACCCCGTTCTGAAATCCACACTCTGTGATCTCCAACAGAGCCTTACAGTGGCTGTAGATGTGACCCAGCTTCTGGAGCCAAGCAGTGCAGGTGCAATGCTCCTCCAAGTGCCCAGCAAAGTCCTCAGGAGAGTTGCTGACTCTGGGAACCTCTGCAGCTCCACCTCCTGTAAGTTCTGATTTACAGCACGCTGTCAGCCAGAGCTGGAACCAAGGATTCCCACAGCAATGCCTTCCTCTACACCAGAGCTCCTGGCTCTGGCAAAGCAAAACAGCATTCTACACTCGAGTTTGGAGCAAATTCTTGCATCAGCTGGATTTATTTTCTTTCAGTATTACTGGCTCTAATCATGAGTAAGTCATTGTTTCTGGGAAGTTTCAAAGGGGGTGGCAGGTTACAATTATTTGGAAGGTATAGCAAAGCAAGCTCAGAATTCTGCTACATGTTTGGAAGACCCTCCTAATTCAGGGACCATTCCCTGTTCAACGTGGGACATGTCTGGTGGAACCTTCTCAAGCCATAGATGACATGTAATATATCTCATGAAGGATACAGGGAATACCCTTGGTTGTTCATGGAGCACAGGCCAGCTGCCCATTTGATCCTGATGTTTATCATTATCAGACAACAGTAAAACAAGCTTCTACAAAACAGTTTAAGTGCAGCTGAAACCAAATTAGCATCTTCTAACAAACCAGGCAACCCATCACAATGGTTCTGAGAGAATGCTGTGAAAAAGCAAACAGGGAATGAAAATTAAGATTCATTGCATTTAAGATGGACTTTTGATCCAGGAAGATCAAGCACTGCATTTTTCTGTTCAGATTCACAGGCCAAATGAATCCCTAGCTTAACCTCTGAACTCAGAGGGTTTCATAAAGAGAGGGATTTGTCTATAAGGGTCATGCATGTGCCTGCTTTGCAGGCATCACAAGATTGAAGTTGTAGCTGTTTAAGCCAAGAAGAGAAAGAGGAAAACCCATGAGAGATTGAATAGGGAAGGGAGACTTACTAATACCATTCTCTGACCATCAGACAATTGATTCAACTACACAACATACACAGGAAAGGATGAAATCTAGAAAAAACAACAAACCCAGAAACCAGATCAACAGATGTTGTTGAAGAATTAGCATGACTGAAGTGTGTGGTAGATATCTGCTCTCAGGGTCACCAGCAGCCATAGGAACTTACATTCTGCATTGCCCTCGACCTCAGACTCAGTCTGTGATAGCTGACTGGTTAGTAAATGGCCAACACACTTTTCTTCCAGAATCACAAGGCTGGAAAAGACCTTTAAGATCAAGTCCAACTGTTCCCATCCCATCCTATCCCTGAGCACCTCATCTAGCCCTCTGTTAAACACATCCAGAGTCAGTGACTCAACCCCCTCCCTGGGCAGCCTGTTCCAGGCCCTGACAACTCTTTCAGTGAAGAACTTTTTCCTAACATCTAACCTGACCCTACCCTGGCACAGCTTGAGGCCATTTCCCCTTGTCCCATCTCCTGTCACCTGGCTGAAGAGACCATCACCCACCTCTCTACAACCTCCTGTCAGTTACCTGTAGGCAGTGATAAGGTCTGCCCTCAGCCTCCTCTTCCAGGCTGAACACCCCCAGCTCCCTCAGCCGCTCCTCATAGGATTTGCCCTCCAGCCCCTTCCCCAGCCTGGTTGCCCTTCTCTGGACTCGCTCCAGGACCTCAATGTCCTTCTTACGGTGAGGAGCCCAAACCTGAACCCAGCACTCAAGGTGCTGCCTCACCAATGCCAAGTACAGGGACACGATCACCTCCCCAGACCTACTGGCCACATTATTTCTGATACAAGCCAGTTGGCCTTCCTGGGCACACTGCTGGCTCATGTTCAGCCAGCAGTCACCCAACACCCCAGGTCCTTCTCTGCCTGACAGCTCTCCAGCCAGTCTCCCCCAAACCTGTAGCGCTGCATGGGGTTGTTATGTCCCATGTGCAGGACTCTGCACTTGGCCTCATTTAACCTCATCCTGTTGGTCTCAGCCCATTGGTCCAGTCTGGTCAGGTCTCTTTGAAGAGCCTCCCTCCCTCCTCTCAGGCAGATCAACTTGCATGAAGAAAATCACTGTCATCTTCTCATCATCTCAAGTTATTTTTGAATTTGAGCACTCACTCCAGCTGCCACAAAAAGATGAGATGAGCCACATCATCCCAAACAGCTGAACCAGCTGTGAGCAGAAGAACCACACAGAAAACACGGATTTTTAAACCAGAAACCACTTCCAAATCTGAGAATTTGACCATATTCCTGCATGTCCTGGTTTCAGTCAGGATAGAGTTAACTCCACTTGTAGCAGCTGATGGGATGCTGTGTTTGGGAGTTCCAATGAAAGCAGTGCTGAGAACACCCTGATGTTCTTAGTTGCAGTCAGACAGTCAAGGACTTTCTCAGCTTCTTCCTATTTCTCTCTTCAGGAGAAAGGAGGGGCGAAGCCAGGACAGGTGACCCAGATGGGCCAAAGAGAGTATTCCATGCCAATGCCGTCCTGCCCAGGAGAACGGGGGGCTGAGGGGAGGAAGAAGAGGGGCGGTGGCG
The DNA here is from genome assembly GCA_027925045.1 of Hypotaenidia okinawae. Classification (NCBI taxonomy): domain Eukaryota; kingdom Metazoa; phylum Chordata; class Aves; order Gruiformes; family Rallidae; genus Hypotaenidia; species Hypotaenidia okinawae. The sequence continues at coordinate 4,472,559 of BSDF01000007.1, forward strand.
GGACGCGTGCTGCTTGAGGGGACGGTCGGGTTGCGGGACAGCTCTGGGTGGTACCTGAGTTGTGTGGGTCGGGGAGAAACTGCGTTGGGGATCAAGAGTTTCATCTTCTTTTGCTCTAAAGTCCTGTTAGCATTGGGATATTTGATCTTTCTGTTCTCTCAGTAAACTCTCCTTATCCCAACCCACGGGCCTCTTAGTTTCTTGGGTTTGGAGTTATTTCCCCTTCCTTTTCCCTTCCCTTGTTTCCCCCTTTTTCCCTCTTCCCCTGCTCTTTTCCTTTAAGGAGCAGGCAGCTGCGTGGATCTCGGCCCACAGCCGGGGGGAAACCACGACACTGCAACACTCAGATACACACTCATCCTACATAGAAATACTCACCCTTTGGAGGTCTCCAAAAGCTGTGAATGATTTAAAAAGGGAAAGCCAATGCAAAACCCAAATGTAAACCTACCAAACACTGAAAGCTGGCAGCGATACCGCAGTCAGGGGGCGGCGGAGGACTCCAAACCCATTCTCCACCCGCAGTGCATATTGCCTTTCCTTCCTTCCCAGCTGGCATTAGTGAAAGCAGCAACAGCCTTAATAGCAGATTGAGAAACACGTTGCCTTAAGCCAGACATCCAGCAGCATTTAAAACAAAACTGCATTTAACACAAAACTGAGCTATTTTCTGGCTGCTTATAAAAAAACACCCCACAAAACATAATCTTAACATTAAAATCAACTAGATGATGCGGGTTTTGATGCCAAAAAATCTCATTCTTACTATGTTCTCTAAAAACCCACCCTAACAACGAGATCCCTTTGTTCATGCAAACTGGTTTCTGGGAACACAGTGGCCCAAGTTTTGCATCTGTGTGTATATAGAGCTAGTAATTGTTGAACAGGCAAGTCAGAGCTTAGTGTCACAGATGAATGTTTGTTTATTTTTTTGCAATTGGTCTTACATTAATACCAGCTAGGGATCCAAACCATCCATATGGTACTAGAGAAACATAACTGATGCTCTGTTCCAGCAGAGTCTACTGCTTTTAACAGTAGACAAGGAAAATCCCTTAAGGTACCAGGTTTTTTTTTAAAAAATTAAAACAATTTTTATGAATCACATTGACCTTTCTGAGCTATTTTCTTCTCAAGGGAAATTTAATTTCATTTAGAGGAAACATTACCATCCTGTTTGAGAGTAGTGCAAGGGATTTTCCAATGTGTCAGAATTTTCTTTGGAACAGAAAAGTCTTCCTGATACTACCAAGTACAAAGTCTTACTGGTATAATCCAAAATGCTATGAAAAAGAAAGAAGCTGAAGAGTCTTACCAACATAAAAATGGCTCTTGGACTGTAGTTATTATAACTTTTAAGCTGTTTCTGAAAGGTGTGGAAGCACGTTATGTTTTCCCTGCTACCAGTGATACCTTATTAGCACAAAGCCCTTCATTTCCCCCTCCCCAGCATCTATCACCACCCAACTGTGCAAGTACATTGGAAACTTTTGAGGGTGGAGATTCTCCCAACACAAATACAACCTGGAATTTGTAGATAAACTGATTTAAATGATTTTTTTTAAAAAATGGATATTGAAAGCAGAGAGCAGAGCTATAAACATGAACACTTTAAATTTCAACCATGAAGTTATGTGCAGTGTCAAGAAAGCCCTTAAGAACTTCCAGTGTTTCAGGGGCTTTGGGACAAGAGACAAAAGCTGTTTAAATTAATTTCTTGGATGAAAAGCCACTGTCCAGCTCTGGCTTTGAATAGGAAGTGGAGGAGGTGATGCTTCCCCAACAGTTAACGCTTGTCAAGCAGGTGAAAGATTATGGATTTTAAGTCCTTTTCTGCTTTTGTTTCCCACACAGGCATATCATAGGCAAGTTTCCTGATTATCCTACTGAAGAGGCAGGAGGTTCAATGGCTATTCTTTCCCAAAAAACTCCAGAGCAGGTACAGTCATTCCCCATTAACCTTTTTCATTAGAGATCAGTGAAGGCATTGCCACAAAACATGCCTAAATATATTTTCCATAACAGCCGCCTCTAGCACTCCAGGAATTGTACCATTAAAAAAGTTTCTGCTGGAAGCAAAAGGATAGTGGTTTATCTTGGAAGAAAGCAAAAGTCACATACTGAAATTTGTTCCCTTTCAGAATGTGCAGACACTTAATCATGGCAGAAGGTGCTTTGGCAAGCAAGCTACAGACAGATAAATGTCTGAGGGGGTGCTAAGAGGACAGGGCTCAACTACAGAGAGTTGCTCTCCTAGTGCAGAATCCATGTGGCTAGACTGGTGCTAGCTACTAACAGAAATATCTATTAAACTGTGTAAAGGAGTGTGATGGTTGAGCCCTGGCCAAAGGCCAGACGCCCACCAAAATCAGTCTGTTACTCCCCTTCTTAGTTGGACAGGGGAGAAATAACATCATTGGGCGGCTCAAGAGGCAAACTCGTTAATGACGTGGGCAAACCAGACTCAACACAGAGTGCTGAAGGGAAAGTTATCTAATTTATTACACTAAAGAGAAACAGTGAAAAGGAACCAGAGTCAGGAGTGCAACCAACAATCTTCAAACAAATACAATCAGGCAAACACTTTCCCACCACCACTCCCTCCTCAGCAGGCTTGAGTTAGAAGTTTGCTCCCTTCTTCCCTCCCGGTCGCAGCCCAGGAGGGGCAGGGACTGGGGAAATGGGGGTCTGGGTAACACCTTCTCCCCACCCCTCCATTCTAAAGCAGACTGCCCTTTCAGCCATGAGTTTGCTCCCTTCTTCCCCTCTCCTGCTCGCAGCACAGGACAGGGGGGCAGGGACTAGGAGATGGGGGCTTCGGTCAGTCCCTTGCAAGATGGTTCCCTTCTTGGCCGGGATGGGGGCATCCATTCCACACCCCCTCCCCCTGCTGCACCCTAGGATCTCACCCATAAGAGCCAGTCCTGCATGAACTTTCTCCAAGGCAAATCTCTTCCCACCGGGCTTCATCTCTGCTCTGGCAGGCAGCAACAAATCCCAGTGTCTCTCAGTCCCAGTCCTCCACGGAGCTATGATGCCTCCCCCAGCAAACCTGTTTGGCTCATCTCTGTAGGTGGCTTGTGCTGGCAGGGGCTCATCCCAACGTCAGTCACGGCATCTTCTCTGTGTCTCCACTGGCTCCATCCAGCGTGGAGCCTCTCCACTGGGCAGGTCGGGTCTCTGCCTCCTCCATGGCTCCTTTCCTCCAGCTACTCCCCGTGCCTCAGCTCGGGCTGCAGGGGCATCTCTCGCCCGGGTACCTGGGCGCCTCCTCCCCCAGCCTTTCCGGCCTGTTGTGTCTGTCAACTGCTTACATTGATATGCAAATAGACACCCCAATGCCCTGAACGGGCCAAACTTTGCAGCCTTCCTGGCACTCTGTGTTCTGGTGGAGTCTGTCTCCTCTATGTGATTCTCAGAGGCGCTGTAAGCAGGCCTGCAGAAGACTCTAGCAGCCATTTTCTACAAGCCCTGGCCCTCTCTCTCAGTAGCCAACTATGCAAAACTGCAACAAGGAGCCTTAGTTTAAAATAGGCATCCAGCGCTACACCAGAGGCTGAAATGGCTTCCAATGTGTTTACATTCAGTATCATGCAGTCTAGCAATAGCTTAGTGTAGTTTAAGCAGAGCAGGGTTCCTTATGCAGGCAGGCCTAAGCCTTGATTCACTGCCAATTAAGTGAGCTTGACCAAGGGGCACGTTCAAGTGAAGGAAATATCTTTGCTTATCTTATCTTGAGTATTTTTGTAATGAACACATGTGTTTTTTCTGGTAAAAACCCTCTCCTGGCTTCTCTGGCTAGTAGAAGTGGCTGATAATCTCTTCCTCCGATTATCAGGTTGTCACAAAATAGGATTAAGACCAGTTGAAGCAGCAAAGACAGTGGTTGGCACTCAGATCCATTTCCACCCACCACAATGATCTTAACAGGATGCCTGCTGAGGGGAATTATAAATAGGAAGCCCTGCACACAGGAGCAGGATTCAGCCCTTGAGTGAACCACATGTGGTAGCTACTAATGGGACAGGAAAACTAAGTTGCCAAAACCTGACCTGGTCCTTAAAAATTAAGTTTCCCTGTTGAGCAGACTGTGGTGTTCATTAGCTGCTTGCAACTAATGATTTAACAACAATGCAGAATTTGGGGTCCAGTCCTTCCAGGGGCATACTAGCAGCATCTAGTCTTGCACCTGGGAAGGAATAACCGCTTGTATCAGTACAGGCTGGGGGATGACCTGTTGGAGAGGAGCTCTGCGGAGAAGGATCTGAGGGTCCCGGTGCATGACAGGCTGGCCATGAGCCAGCAGTGTGCCCAAAAAGGCCAATGGGATCCTGGTGGGCATTAAAAGGAACATAGCCAGCAGGTCACAGGGGATGATCCTCTCCATACCCTACCCTGTTCAGGCCCCACCTGGAGCATTGTGTCCAGTTCTGGGCTCCCTGGTATAAAAAGGACAGGGATCTCCTGGAGAGTGTCCAGCAGAGGCTACAAAGGTGATTAAAGGCCTGGAGCATCTCCTCTACGAGGAAAGGCTGAGTGAGCTGGGACTGTTCAGCCTGGAAAAAAGAAGGCTAAGAGGGAATAATATTAATGTTTATCAATACCTGAAGTGTGGGACACAGGGGGAAATGGCCAGGCTCTTCTCAGTGTCTGTGGGGACAAGACAAGGGGCGATGGCCTCAAGTTGGAGCACAGGAAGTTCTGCATCAATATGTGAAAGAACTTCTTCCCAGTGAGGGTGACAGAGCCCTGGGACAGGCTGCCCAGGGGGTGTGGAGTCTCCTTCTCTGGGGATATTCATGATCCATTTGGACGCCGACCTGTGCAACCTGTCCTAGGGACCCTGCTTTGGCAGGGGGTTGGACTCGATCTCTGGAAGCCCCTTCCAACCCTTATGAGTCTGTGATCTACGTGTTTGGAGGGATCTAAGTACAGACCAGCCCAACATACAACACAGTACTCACTCTTAATTAGCTTGCCTACAAAAACACAAAATAAAACCACTACAAACAGCCCTCTGTGCTTCTCTAACACCAAGTTTAGGGTGTGCTCCTGCTTTTAGCCAAGGTCAGAGTATGCTACGGTCAACATTGCTGGCCTCTATCTAAGCTGAACCGTTGTTCAGCCCTGGACAGAGCAAAGGAAACCCATCAGTTAAGTTTTCAGCTTCTAAAATAAAAACACATGCCAGAATCAAGGAGGCTTTGTTGGTTGCACTCAGCAGAGGAGCCACCCAGAAAGTATGGAGAAGGTGTCAGGAGCACGATGCTAATCAGGCCTGCTACCAGCAAGGATAAACACCAGAAATTTAACAAAAGACATTATACTGAGCAAAGCTGGATATAGTGGTAGATGCTGGAGAAATAAAGTCTTTCTGTCCTGCTCCCAGTTTGAATTCCCACCTATGGCTATTTTGCTGTCTTTCTGGGACACCTGCTTCCTCTTTGCATTAAAAAGAGGAAGCCAAAATTCTAGGGAGATTGTTTTACTGCCCGTTTTCTCCTGCATAAAAGAAAAACGCTTGGAAGAAATATAACCTGCATCTATTTTCCCAACAATTTTTCACTTGCTGATCCCAGATTGTCAAAGGTTTTCTTCCTTTTTAGCCAGTCACATAACCTTAACAGATATCCAGAATGCATCTGGCAAAAGAAAGTTTGATACAACCACGGTGTTACCTGAATGTCAGGCAAGTAAAGCAGTTTTTGCTCAACTCAAGTCAGCTGCACATTAAAAGCCCCCAAGGCAACTGGTTTTGTTCCACGCTGGTCTACTGGGCAACATAGTAAATGAAATCCTGGCCCCACTGAAGTTAATGGGAGTTTTGCCCCTGACTTCAGGGGAGACAAGATTTCACCTCCTGTATATATTACCTTCAGTGAAGGGGTTGGTTACTCCCAAGTTAAACTCCATGAAAAATCAGGACCAAACTGTCTTTATAAACCAAGCATTTTATAAGACTTCAGTCAAGACACTTTGGGGAAAATAAAATACAAATTAATCACTTCATGAACCATTGCTGCATTATCATATATTCTATATTTCTTTCTCCTTTGACAACTCTGACCTTACCTGAGTTTGTAAAGGAGCTGACCACCTGCACAAACTGCTCTCACAACGTTTTACAAATATCTTTCCAAAAAGATACATCAAGGAAAGTTCTGGTGCAAAGTACATAGTGCTTTAGCCAGAAAAATATATATACTTTTCCCTCAACCAAAAAGAAGATCCCCTCTACTTTACATACTATTAAAATTAAAAGAGAAATTTAAGATTCTGAGCCATCAGTGCTGTCTCCTGGCATCTGTTCCAGCTGCCTATCCCTAATGGTCTTTTATGTTCCGCTCTGAAGATAATCATCAGATGTGACAATTTTTAGCTTTGCCCTTATACTGCTGCCAACTAAATTATGATCTCTTCCTGTAGTTCATTAAATCTCAGCGCCGTGAATATAAACCAAGAGAGCTGCCATTTAGCAGGCACATTCCCCCCTCTCCCAACTCCCCCTCATTTCCAATAACTTTACCAGAAGAGATGTTTTCTTGCTGAGATTTGGGGAATGTGTTCGATTGCTGTGAGGAGGGAGAGGCCAAATCCCTGTTCCTGTAACCCCAGTATCCAGAGAAGGGATGAGAAGCAGCCTGTGTTAGCTGCTGTGCCAACATACGCTCCCTGATCCTCGCTTGGCACTCCAAGCAACACTATGCTGCTAATTAGTATTCATTATTACTAACAGCTAGAGATCCCCTTGAATCCCAGTAATCAGTTTGATTGCAGAGGGCAGTGCAAGTTATTCAGTGGTAGTTATTTAATTAGGGCTTAATTGGTAACCCTGACTATTTCCAGGTAGGGATAGTAAGATGCAATTATGCAGTCACATATTGCAATATCCACACACATCCCCAAATATCATCACTTCTACCAAATTAATGTATAGTTTTAAGGTGTCAGAGGAAGAAGGCTCAGGAGGCTCTGAAGTTGTACTTTTTTGTATCCAGCATTTTGCAAAGATGCTTTGATCCTGGTAGCAAATACACCAAGTGTACTTTCCAGTAACAGAAGTAGATGCCTGGAGTTACACTCACCTTTATTTCCTCTGTTCCACACTACTCTGGATAATCCTTCAAGAAATTATGAGGCTGGATAATTTCCAAAGGGCCAAACACACCATGACATCATCTGGAGCTGGGCACCTCAGAGCATTGGAAGTGTCTGATTATTTCAGGTTCATCAGGCAGCATGAGAGAAGTGGCAGTTGGTCTTTAAGCTACACAAGGGGCAGATGCATTCACCTCCATGTGACCCTGCAATGAAGCCATTCAGCAGGCAAGCTCCTAGACCAGCAGCTCTCCACTGCCCACAACCATGATCTCCATTAGCTGATGTCAGTCATCTGCCTAAAGCAGGCTCAAGAACCTCATTTCACCTCTGTCACCAACCTTCCATAAAACAAAGCCCAACCACAAAAAAAACCAGCTACACCAGGAAAAGCCAAGAAGTTTTCATGAACACAATTCAAGGCCAAGTGCAAGGTCCTGCATGGGAGTCAGCAGAATCCCAAGCACAACTCCAGGCTGGGCAGAGAATGGATTGAGAGCAACCCTGAGGTGGAGGGCTTGGGGATGCTGATTGATGAGGAGCTCAGCACTAGCAGCTCAGAAGGCCAATCGTGTCCTGGGCTGAATCAAGAACAGCGTGGCCAGACAGTCAAGTAAAGTGAGTCTGCCCCTCTACTCCCATGAGACCCCACCTGCAGTGCTGCATCCAGCTCTGGGGCCCCCAGTACAGGAAAGGTGTAGAACTGTTGGAATGAGTCCAGAGGAGGCCATGAAGATGATTGGGGGCTGGAGCACCTCTCCTATGAAGACGCACTGCGAGAGTTGGGCTTGTTCAGCCTGGAGAAGAGAAGGCTTTGGGGAGACCTAATAGCAGCCTACCAACACTTAAAAGGAGTCCTACAGGAAAGTGAGAGAGGGACTGCTCACTGAGGAGTGGAATGACAGGACAAGGAGTGATGGCTTCAAGATGGAAGTGGGTGGGGCTAGGTTAGATGTTAGGAAGACATTCTTTACTCTGAGGTTGATGAGGCCCTGGCGCACGGTGCCCAGAGAGGCTGTGGAAGCCCCATCCCTGGCAGGGTTCAAGGCCAGGTTGGATGAGGCTTTAGGCAACCTGGTGTAATGAGGGAGCCCCTGCCAAAGGCAGCAGGCTAGGAACCAGATGATCTTTGAGGTTCCTTCCAACCCAAAGCATTCTATGATTCTATGAGTAAAGACATTTTGAAGTGTTTGCCAGCAAAACACAAGAGTGAGATTAACTGGGGTAAGTTAAACTACACTTAGTCAGCATCTGCCAGATGGAAAAATCCCACCTAGAGCACATATCACTCATGGGCTGAAATGCCTAACAGTATTAAAGCCAACCATAAGAGTTTGCAAGATCCCATAAAGTTATGAAATCCCACCCAGGATTTTTAATTCATTTCTGCAAGAAGCTGATCACTGGGGCTCTTTTAAACAGCAGAAGCTTTACTTGCAGATGCACACCCCAAAGTAAACAAGGCTCTAAAATACCCTGCCAGGAAAATGCTACATTATCAAAATCTATACAAATGGTTTTGCCTGAGAAAGGGAACAAATCCAGAATACCAGCTAGCTCCATGGGATAGAGCTCCAGGCCCACCATGATTAAGATGACATCTCCAACTGACAATTAAAATACTACTGATTTATGGAACTAATCAGAGTTGTAATTAAGTGTCCTCAAGTTCCAGGTATTAGGATATAGGGAAGCATTTTCAGTGTACTGCAGGCAACCCGATGCTTGGCATGCTACTCTGGGACATGGAGTTGGCATCTCTTCCCATCTCCATGAGGCCTGTTTTCTTGAAGAAACTTATTTGGAAATCTAAGACCAATAAGAAAAGTTTCTTTCTGTAGAGTTACTCCTCAAAGAAAGCACATTTTCTCCCCAGGAACACTAGGTTATGTGCCAGATTTACAAGGCTCTCAGGCTATCTTCACCCAACACACCTGGAGAGCCAGAACTCCCAGAATCACTCTGTCTCCTCATTTCATTTATGCCCATGCCATTAATAAAAAGTTATATAAGGTCCTTCTCTTCAGGGTGAAGGAAGGGCTTTTTCTTGAGGAAGAACATTGGCCTCAAAGTAGCAGCGTGCCTGAGGCAACACCAAGCTTTCTGTGGCTGAGGAGCATCAAACACAAGTGAGTCCTACTGCCAGCTGCAGGTTTTGATATATTTGGCTCAAAAACCAAGTGTCAGGAGTTTCTGTTCATAGGCTGCATTCTGGTTTGGCCCCCTTCTTTCCCAAAAAAAAAAAAAGGGGATTTGCACCACAGAAGTTTGGAAACACACTTGAACTGATGTACAATTAAAAAAGTCTCCTCATTTTTGAGGGATGTCAGTTTAGAACACATTTTTTTCAGCCTCAGAAGAAAACAGTACTAGAAAAAGAGTCATCACTAGCACAACAGAAGTCCTACAGCAAGACTGAAAATAGCTCCACAAGAAATAAAGGACATTAACATTCATCTGTTCTTACTTGATGCACATCATCTTCCCCAATATTAAGAGTTTTCCAAGTGCTTTCAGCATTGTTTCAAAAGGAGGCAACCTCCTAAAGAAAAGGACAGTCCAGAATACTTCATGAAGATACCTGCTTTTATTTCCACTAAGAAGTTCTCCTTCAGGGGGAAAACCAACTCTATTATAATGCAGGTGAATTGGTTAGTACCTCAAACTAACCTTTGCCTGCCCTTGCCTTTCTGTCCTCTTCCTTTGTCAGATTCTTCAGGCATCATCTTGCAGCTGGAAGGGAAATTGGGTTTGTACAGAAGAGTACAAACCACTCAAGGTTAGGTAGACAACCAGCTTCACCCCAGCTCCCCATCCTCTGCAATTACGGAGCTGCTTGGACCAGAGGTGAAAGGAGAGCTGGAGAAGCTACACCAGAGGAGTATTTTTCTGTTCCCTGTTCAAGACTTAGCACCACAGCTCATGCTGCAGTTCAGAAAATAGCAAACAACTCTTTCTTGCACCTTATGAGACAGATGATAGGAAGACACAAGGATAAGGACAGTTCCACAATGCAGTCCCATTAGAGCAGATTCATGAGAACTGGAGCTCTGCATACCCCTTTTCACTGTCACCCATCTGTGTAAAAACACAAAAGCAAATCATGGAATGCTTTGGGTTGGAAGGGACCTCAATGATCATCTAGTTCCAAGCTCTCTACCTTGGGCAAGGGCACCCTTGCTAGACCAGGTTGTCCAAAGCCCCATCCAACCTGGCCTTGAACCCTGCCAGGGATGGGGCTTCCACAGCCTCTCTGGGCACCCTGTGCCAGGGCCTTACCACCCCTCTTCCAGCTTGAAGCCATTGCCCCTTATACCATCCCTGCACTCCCTTGTGAACAGTCCCTCTCCCACTTTCTTGTAGCACCCCTTGAAGTATTCATAGGCTGTAATTAGGTCTGCCTGGAGCCTTCTCTTCTCCAGGCTGAAGAAGCCCAACTCTTGTAGCCTGTTTCCATAGACAAGGTGCTCCAGCCCCTTGATCATCCTCATGGCTTCCCCCGGGGTCATTCCAACAGCTCAACATCTTTCCTCTACTGGGGACCCCCAGAGCTGGATGCATCTTCATTCCAATCAGAGTCCATATATACTTTAAAATATCACCAAGTAGAACTCAAAAACACTGCTTAAAATTAAAACCTTTCACCAATCACTTGCATCCTTATAGGTATCCTCCCAGACAACCCCCCCACAAACACACTGCTGGAAACACACTTACCCTCCTTTGGTAGGCTGGTGGAGGTGACAAGGTGTCGTGGTTTCCCCCCGGCTGTGGGCCGAGATCCACGCAGCTGCCTGCTCCTTAAAGGAAAAGAGCAGGGGAAGAGGGAAAAAGGGGGAAACAAGGGAAGGGAAAAGGAAGGGGAAATAACTCCAAACCCAAGAAACTAAGAGGCGCGTGGGTTGGGATAAGGAGAGTTTACTGAGAGAACAGAAAGATCAAATATCCCAATGCTAACAGGACTTTAGAGCAAAAGAAGATGAAACTCTTGATCCCCAATGCAGTTTCTCCCCGACCCACACAACTCAGGTACCACCCAGAGCTGTCCCGCAACCCGACCGTCCCCCCAAGCAGCACGCGTCCCGCCACCGCCCCTCTTCTTCCTCCCCTCAGCCCCCCGTTCTCCTGGGCAGGACGTCATTGCCATGGAATACTCTCTTTGGCCCATCTGGGTCACCTGTCCTGGCTTCGCCCCTCCTTTCTCCTGAATAGAGAAATAGGAAGAAGCTGAGAAAGTCCTTGACTGTCTGACTGCAACTAAGAACATCAGGGTGTTCTCAGCACTGCTTTCATTGTAACTCCCAAACACAGCATCCCATCAGCTGCTACAAATGAAGTGAACTCTATCCTGACTGAAACCAGGACACAAGGTTGGATTTCTGGCAGGGTAGCAGTGCTAGAGTAAAGGCTATGCCTGGAGTAGCTCTGTTAGCTTTGGATACAATGGGCCTGCTGGGACACTAAAAAACCCTATTTTGAACTCTAGTCAATCTGTTCATCTGTCCCAGGGAATGAAACGCTTCACTGCTTATCACCACAAGATACGACTGAACAGTGCTTGGGGTTTAAATTACCATATTTAATTAAATGTAAGATACTGAAATGCTTGGGGAAATCTACTAATGAAATGGCACTGGCTGCAAAGTATAGCCCTTATCTTAATCTCCCTTCCACTGTCCAGTCCCCAATGCAGGAAAAGACATTCTATAGAAAACCCATCTTTTTACTGTCACAGGAAGCATAACAATTTGAGAGCCTTATTTTCTACTCTTTCATGGTAGCACCCATATCAATGGTCCATTAATAAACTCAGCTGACCAGGATTTTCTGATTTACACTCATAAGTAGGTAATTTTACAAAAGAACACAGTGAAAGGCACCTGGCAACACAAGAACAGCAGCAGCAGCAAATTTCCCACTCCTTTTTCAGACAATAAAATATAAATGGTCAGGAACTAAAATTACAGAGTATCATGAAACTGTGCCCAGGTGTCACCTGCTACCAGCTTGCAGGGCTAAAGATGCTGACTGATCCATGTATATCTGCCAGGGATTGTCACAATCCCTCTCTCCAATCTCTCACCCACTAGAACAATTTCTGTCTTTGGCCACGTATGGAAATGAGACATGCCTCAGGGCAATCTCTCAAAATCCATCTCTCTAAAAATCAATCTGCCTTAGAAACACTAGGTTAAATTCATAGTCCAATTCCAAGACCAGAGGGAACTTGAAGCTGCATGGCATTAGCCTATTGTGCTTCTGGGTGGGTTCAGGAATGGTGTGTATTCCACCTCTGTTTGGGACAGTTCACCTCTTCAACAATGTATTGGGATAGTCAAGAACCTACACTGAAATTTTCAGGTGGGAATGCCGTCAGCATAAATTAAAAGGACTTCTCTAGTGGTCAGCAGCCCAGGAATTCATAGAGGGCTGCCAAGCAATGTATTGTATATTGTGTCTCCCCAGTATGGGAAAGCTGAAAGGAAGGGAAGAAAAGTACACACCTTTTTATAACTCCTCCAGCACACATCTAACACCTTGGACATGATTTGAGAGGCTCTTCACATTGGTTTTTTGTCTCTTTCAGGTGGCTGCAGAACTGGCTGCCAAAGAGGAAATGGCTTTGCAGAAAAAAGACCAAAAGGAGAAAAAAGAAAAAGAGAAGGAAAAAGCAAAAAGGAAAACACCACAGAAAGCTGGAAAGAAAGTAAGTCCTCCCACAGGAAAACCAGTTGATGAAAAATGAGCCAAAGTCCAGCTTATCCAGGCAAGTGTGGGCAGAGGCTATTAATTGACACCAGCATGGTCACCAAGGCTTCAGAGGCATAGGAATTGGCCAAGGCCAGTCCCTCTCAGCCTTTCAATTAACCTTGATGATTCAGGGGAACAGAATTTTACCTTATATTTCAGTAATGACTCTTGGCATGGCCGTGACTCAGCTCAGTGAGAAGAGCTGATATAGGTGCAGACCACCAAAGACATGGACACGGGGGGGATGAAAACAGATACATTTTGTGGCTTGGACATTACCATCAAGACAACATGTGCACGCTTCTCAAAGTGCTGTTTCATGTTTTGGTGCAGAGAACAGAACAGTGCCCAGCATCCTAACCAAGCATTTGAATGTGGGGGACACAAGTTAGCTAGTGTCACCCCTTTGCACAACCACCATGGGACAAGAGCCTTCGTCTCACTTGGATATCCACCTCAGAGCTTGTGTGGATTTCAGATTAATTTAGAAGTAACTGCTCTGCACTGGCCTGCTGCATCTTTTGTTCTGCAAGCCAAGATTTCATAAACCCCTAAAATAGTAGTCATGCTTCTTCAGGCCACGTTCTTAGGGTATGAACTATTTTATTTATTTTCCCTCAAGTCACAGCAGACCCTGCTGAATGTTATGATACACTCCCTGAGATCTTTGATACACCAAGGGTTGGTTTCACAGAAGGTATGCTTCCAAATTATTTCAGGAGCAACTCTGCAGAAGATAACACCTGTGAAACAGCATAGTGACCAGAGGGCATCTTCAAAAGCAAGCTGCATAACAAAAATTGTAGCCTTTTGCTGGAGCAGCATTTTTTTTTCCTCATTTAGTATAAACAAAGCTGAAACAATATTTTTTTTTTTTGAAGTAAGGGTGATTAATCTCTCACCAAGTATGTGGAGGAGAAGGGTGAGTTTTCTGGGGCAAAGCTTACTTCTCACTGCAAATTTGAGACAAATTAACAGTAAGACCTATCCCTGGAACAACCATATAACAAAAAAAGAGATGCTTTTCTTGGACAACATCCATTAATCTGGCTGAAGCACTTGTAGCAGTTAGCCAGGAACCTAAACCACATGAACATCAGAAGCATCAGTCTATCTAATTGGGAGGTAGATATCCCAAGGGTTGCCTTGTAATTTGGCTAGAATCACAGAATGTGTTAGGTTGGAAGGGACCTTCAGAGGCCATCTAGTCCAACCCCCTGCAGTGACCAGGGACATCTTCACTAGATCAGGTTGCTCTGAGCCCCATCAAGCCTGACCTTGAATGTCTCCAGGGATGAAGGGTCATAAAAGACAAAGGTTTTTGGGGTTTGACCCCAGAACATCTTCAAGCATTCATTTATCATCAGGGTGACACTATCTCAGAGTGCACCACCACACTCCCACAGAAGATTCACACTCCAAGCAGTGGAAAGTGATTACTGGTACTGTGTACTGGTGATTACTGGTACCAACCTCAGGGAGCAGGAGAGCAGAAAGGGGAACATAATGCCTGCAGCCCAAAGCCAGATACTGATACAGAGTTGGTTGTTGTCCATAAGACCTCTGGTGACTTGTATTAGTGCTGAGTTCATCTCTGTGGGACCAACTCATGCTGTGACCCCTTGAATCAGCACGCACACAGAAGAGCTCCGTGGGAAGGCAATTGCTTGGAAAAGCTTTTGAAACTAGAGAGCATTGTCATTCTTTCACAGTCATAGAACCCTGTAACATCTCAGATGGACCAGTTCCTTTTGGGAGGACTCACGAGGGTGTCCTCTAATGGCTTTGCCCTTGGCCTCACTCCTTCCCAGAACAAAGCCCTGTGATGCCTCTAGTCTCTCACAGGGAAGGAGAAAAGCTGTTCAAGACACTTCAGTCACACTAAGAATGCTAAACCCAACCCAAGCTTCTGAAACTGGACGGCAACTTGCTCACCTGCTTAAAAAGAGACCTGACTTGCACAGGATAAATTTGATTCCTTGTTGGTTTGACACATTTCACTAGATAAGAACCAACAATACCAAAAGTGAATCTCAATCCCCTCACAGTCTCTGCAAGGTTGTTTTGAAATGGGATGAAATAACAATACAGAGCTCTGGGTCTTTATAACTCCACATCGTTCTCATCTCTTCAGCCATCGCAAGTCCTGTCAAGTAAAATTCTGAGCCATTATATCAGGTTCTCTATGGTTCATTGAGAAGGAACAAAGGAAACATTCTCTCCAAGGTTATAATGCTGACAGGGGAAAAAATAGTATCTAAGACCAGTTGAGAAGTTTTTGGAAAAGTTCTAACAGCAGGACCCTTATTAAAATAAGTATAGGCTATAAGTCATGGTGATGCAGGCAGAAAAAAGCCCTGCTCCTAACTTCACTTCTTAAAGAAAACAAAAGTTGGAGCCCAGAAGGAAATTTAAATCCTTCTGAAAAGCCTGATAGCAATCTTTTTTAAGAAGCCTGTTTGATATCAAAGTAACTTCATTTTCTTTTCTCTGCAAGGTGCTGATTTGATTTCCCATCAGGCACCTAAGGGGGGAAAAAAAAATTCAAATAATAATTTCCAGCACCATATGATCCTTCTTTTCAATAGCATGACACGCTCAACCAGTCCACACCACTTCACCCAGTAACGTGCTGCAACCTGCCTCACCGAACACAAGCAGGGCTGTGCATCCCTAGATTTCCATCCAGAAACTGAAGCAGTGAGATACAGTTTTTGTCCTCAGTGAAACCCATTAGAGGAATTTCCATAGCAAAAGCACACAATGGACTCAATTCAAAATTTTCCCCTGCTGTTGAATGAGAATTACCTGGTGGGGGCGAAGCTTTGGAAAGCTTCAGATGTAGATTCCAACTGTTATTTCCATCTCTCTGCTTAGATGGAAACGTATATTGTTGGTTCAAGGTGTTTTAAAGCAGAGCAAGCATGGAATCAATCAGCTGAGCGTGGGGGGAGTAAGGTATAGATTGTCTTGAGGGGGAAGAGAAATTCTTTGTATTACATTGAGTCCACGGCTGTTGGTAGAGGGAAGAGCAGAACAGCGTTTGGCCCCTGTCCTTTAGGCACATGCAGGTTTGGATTAAAATCAACACAGCACTATTAGTTACATCAGTGTATAAAGTCATTGAAGCCAGTAATTAAAGTCATTTACTGGCTTATTTGGAGCAAGGGAAAAAAATATTAACGTGTCCATTGCTATCAAGAGGCTAAAAATCTATAACCCATTTTTAGGTTGTCTTAGATGGGGATTAATACTTAGCACTTACTTTCCTCTTAGAGCACCCTGTTTTAACCATTTTCTGTGAAATATCATGGGAAAGAATGGGTTCTGCCTACCACAAAAGATCCACAGATGAATCTCAAGACAGCACACCCCACAAAACCTGGGACTACATTAGAGTAATGGGGAATTTCAACTCAGGGTGTCAAGTCCTCCTTAAGCTTGACCTAAACAGTTCTTGATGTTAGGCCAAGAGATCCCTGAATCTCTTTCAAATGTACCTGTAGAGCTTAGGGGAAGAAGCAATAAATGTATTTAGATTTTGCATGTCCTTCACGGCCCACACTTTAATTACCGTAATAACACTTTAATTAAAACCAGATACTTAATAATTCAGATGACCTGGCTGCAACTGTATCCTCTTATTGCAGGTAGGCAGTGGCACCTAATTTATGGGATGGATTTCAGTTTTTGTTATGTCAGGAGATACACTTTACACCTTGCTGATAACCAGCAGCTTCCAGGCTACGTGTAGGTTAGCAAAGCCTGATAGGACTTGCAGAGTCTTGCATAAAGCCACCTGCCCCCAGCAGTGATCTAATTTCCACTGGTCTGACATTTGGAGAGTTAAGATGGATACAATAACAAAGAAGCTTTGATAAGATTCTGACAAGTCCTGCCATCAGAAAAAAATCGGTTCAGTGAAATTCAACTCAGGAACACATCTGTGTTGGTTACTTTAGGCAGGGAAAGTCAAAATGTTTTTGATGGTGCTGTAACAAAATCTTGTGTTTTAGCAAAATGCAGTAAGATTCTTTTTTTTTCCAGTTACAGAGGTTTCAATATCTTGTTATTACCCACAAGTTGGGCCCTGGTTGATGACAGGTTGGCCATGAGCCAGCAGTGTGCCTCGGTGGCTAAGAGAGACAATGGGATCCTGGGGTGCATCAGAAGGAGTGTGGCCAGCAGGTCACAGGAGGTGATCCTCCCCCTCTGCTCTGCCCTGGTCAGACCCCACCTGGAGTGTTGTGTCCAGTTCTGGGCTCCCTGGGATAAGAGAGACAAGGATCTCCTGGAGAGAGTCTAGTGGGGGGCTACAAAGGTGATTAAAGGACTGGAGCATCTCCCCTAGGAGGAAAGGTTGAAAGAACTGGGGCTGTTCAGCCTTGAGAAAAAGATGACTGAGGGGGGATCTGATCAATAGTTATCAATACCTAAAGTGTGGGACACAGGGGGAAATAGCCAGCCTCTTCTCAGTGTCTGTGGGGACAGGACAAGGGACAATGGCCTCAAGTTGGAGCACAGGAAGTTCCACACCAATCTGGGGAAGAACTTCCCAGTGAGGGTGAGGGAGCCCTGGGACAGGCTGCCCAGGGAGGTGGTGGAGTCTTCTTCTCTGGAGAGATTCCAGCCCCGTCTGGATGCCTATCTGAGTGAAATGTCCTAGGAAGCTGCTTTGGCAGGGGGTTGGACCTGATGATCTCTGGAGGTCCCTTCCAACCCCCGTGATTATGTCATTCTGTGAATTCCTTGGGGGTAGAAGGAGTAACCCTACCATAAGAGTGATTGAAAAAAACCAGCAAAGGAGTTTGATTTACATGTTGCAACTCACCTCCCTGTATTAGATGTTAAAACAAGCCCAAATTTAATTCTTGGGGCCTCAGTAGGCCAATGGATGAAGTGACACCTTCTCTTTCCACTAAAGGGGATAAAACTTCCTTAAATCCTGCTAGGAAGAATTTTAGTTGATGAAATAACAGTCTTTTTTTTAAAAAAAAAAGCTTTAAAAATCAAATTACAAATAGGAAGCTTATTCATACTTCTGAAGTTTCTACATACTAATACACTTTTTCTTTTCACACGCTCCCCCCACACCAATCTAGGAAGAGGATGAAGGCTGGAAAATGGCTCCCAGTAATTTCCTTTCAATAATAGAAGAAGGAAACAACCAATACAAAGGTCAGTAGGAAAAGATAGCAATTACAGCTGGAATGTTCTCCTAATTTAGCTTAATCTCAAAGTCATTCCTATAAGGTCAAGTCAGGCAGCTGCCCAAACTACACCTCATTATAGAAATGAGGATATTAAATCAAACCCCTGTTTAGGAAGGAGACACTGGAAGATTCCAAGTCTTCTTCAGAGTCTCTCAAGATCATTGAGCTAATCCTACAGGAAAATACGTTTCTATGGGTGACATTGGCCAAGCAAGAACCAAAGCACTTTACTGTACATGCAAGGACTTTGTTGCACTTGGAAAATTTGAGAAGTGACATCTGAAAAGCAAACAATTCAAAGAGCACCACACAACAAGCTTCAGCAACAGTGGTTTTGTGCTATAACTATCTTACTATCATTCACAGAAAGTGTCCATGGATTCATTCACCTAATCTACAGCTAGCCAAGCTATTTTTGATTATATATTTTAATAGAAAAATCATCTTTTCAAGCAAAGGCACAAAAAATGCTGCTGGACTATGGATTACTTGCCCCATGCAGAGCATGCACTACTTAAACATCACTCAAATTTGCAGCTAAGAGGCTTTTTTCCCTTTGAGCAAACATCCCAAAGTAGGGGATGTTTCTCAATTAAAAAATACTTACAGGAAGAGACCTCTTGCTCTTTTCCAGACCTTTTCCCTCTCCTCTCAATGCCTTTGTCTATCCCAAAGACTTGTCTTCAGCATGGGGGTGCACACCCTGAATGCACAAGGGAGTTAGCAATTCCCTGTGCAGCGCCTGGCAGCAGGCAGGGAAGTCATGCACTTGCCTGGAATGGAAAGGAGGGTTCATCCCATGCACTCTAAGTGAACAGCAAGACAGGACTCCAAAGGTCTCAAGCCAAATTGCAGTCCTGTGTTGTACAGTGTGCCCAAAGAAAGCTCTTGAGGTTCTTTCAGTTGCCTTCTGCCACTGCTACGAACTTGAATCACCATAGTCAGCAGGACCAGGGAGATCATACCCCTGTGCTCAGCTCTGGTGAGGCCACACCTTGAATATTGTGTTCAGGTTTGGGCCCCTCACTACAAGACAGACATCAAGGCCCTGGAGTGTATCCAGAGAAGGGCAACCAGGCTGGTGAAGGGGCTGGAACACAAGTCTGATGAGGAGCAGCTGAGGAACTGAGACTGTTTAGTCTGTAGAGGCGACTCAGGGGAGACCTCATCACTCTCTCCAGCTCCCTGAAAGGAGGTTGTGCTGAGCTGGGGCTCAGCCTCTTCTCGAAGATAACTAGCCATAGAATGAGGGGGAACAGCTGCAAGTTGCACCAGGGGGGTTAAGGTTAGAAATGAGAAGTTTCTTAGAAAGAGTGGTTGGGCATTGGAATGGGTTGTCCAGGGAGGTGGTGGAGTCACCGTCCCTCAGGGTGTTCAAGGAAGGGTTGGATGAGGTACTTAGGGACATGGGTTAGTGAGTAATATAGGTGGTAAGGAGATGACTAGACTAGATGATCTTGGAGGTCTTTTCCAACCTTGATGGTTCTGTGATTCTTGCTGCATTCCATGCAGATTCTATTCTCAAAAACATCTTTCCTGCTCCCTGCTCTGCAGAGTTAGTGGCTTGCTAAAATTCCCCATAAGCAAATCCTGCCTTATTCACTCCTGCTGACAAATTACAGGGATCAAGTTTTTTTGCCTGATTTTGGTTGGCTGGAGATAAAGATGCATACAACTTGTTAAATATAGCATCAGTACAGTTTTGCCTGACCTCTGTCTTCTAATAAATAGGTTTTTCTTACACATTATAAAGCACAAAGCAGTTTTACAGCTAAAGAGTTGTTCTTCACCCTGGACTCTGCTCTTGAATGTCATATCTGAACCCCAGTGAAGTCAGCAGAAGTTTTGGATAAAGATTTAATCCATCTATTTTTCTCCTTAACTGGCCAACAACATTACTTGTGGTCTTCTACATGCTCATGCAGAGCACCTTGCAACTCCAAACCAGCAACTGCAAGACCAGGGTTCCCATCCAGCAAGTCCCAAGAGCAACGAAGGAGCTGTGTAGAGACCCTACCTCTTCTAAAGCATCAGAAAATGAGGTCAGGATGGGTTTGCATTGCTACAGACAGCTTGACAACATGCTCATCCAGCGCTCCACTAACAAGCGCTGCGCTTTCCCGTGCATTGTCCCACAGCCACCCTGATCCTCTGCTGAGGCTTTGCAGGCTTCAACACAATGAACTGCCAACTCAGCACCTCCTATGCATGCAAAGAGCTCTCCTTCAGGTTCTAGGATACACATCTGGCCATAACCTCACCACAGTGCTTCCAAACGTGGTTGCAGGTACCAGCATGAAGAATAAACACACCATAGAGGTCAACAGATTAATAGGAATAGAGACTCCCACATTTCATGGCACTCAAGTAATAATCAGTGGGAGGGGGGAAGGGGGGTTACAAAAGGATGGGGGACACATTTATCACCCAGGCTGTAGCTAGACACCAGCACTGCCATCCCCAGCAGGATCCCTGCTTTGAGCTCTGCAGGGATATAACTTCCAGGGTTACTCACCCTAACTTCTGACATGAGAAGAGCACCCAGTTCGGTGTGTTGTGTTCCCACGTGTCTCAAGGTCTCCCAAGGGCCACTCAGCAGCCTGTTACCTGTCTGCAGAGATGCCATTCCTATTCACACACCCGAATCAGATGCCTAAAGCCGTGGTGGGTGTACCTCCATCTTCCCACTCTGCACCGACACGCTGCAATAACACACTCAGGTAGGTCAGGCACAGGCAGCATCCTTTTGTGGCAGATAAAGGCTCCAGCCCAGCACTGAGCAAAATGCCAACGCTCATCCCAACCCACCCTGCCAGAGCTGACAGCTACTTCCCTAGCTCTGAAGGCACATAAGAAGGAACATTTTCTGCACAGAGCACAACCAGAGACCCTCAGAGCGGGGAAGAGTTCTCTTGCAAGCTTCAAAGAGGATCTGCAGTTCTGCCCTGTGCACAGTAAGTCTCTAGCTGCTCAGTTAAACTTCAGGTGGGTTTGTTGGGGTTTTTTTCTTCCTAGTTAACCAATTCTATCTGATACCAGCTTTATTTTTAGTAAACAGCTGTGAATTCCTCCCTGCAGCACATCCTGCCTCCTTCACAAGCACTTGGTGCTGCCTCTTGCAGGACACTGTCACAATACTACCCAGTCACAGTTAATAATTCAACTTTTAGTCTGGCCATGCTTAAGGGTTCCTTTTTCAAGGCCTCCAGAATCAAATCTAGAACAACTCCTGACTCCAACAGCATAAGCAGTTCCTTCTGTTTTTCATTTCAGCCTGCTTTCATTTCAGTAGTAGAAATGTTTAGAGGGGAGGAGGGAAAGAGCTACAGAGTTTGATCTTTCCACACCAGGAACTTTTTCTCAATCCTTATGTAGAAATATCTCAGTTCCTATCACCATTTTCACAAATATTTAAATTTATTAGTACATAAACCTTGAAAATATAATGGAAATAAAGGAGCTTGATTAGGAAACATCCAGATGCCTTTAAATTACTCCTCTGAAGCCCCTTATGATCATGTCTAAAAGCTTACCTAAATGATAGCTGACCAAACAACAAACATTTGTCTCCCACACCACCCCATTAGAGTTAAGTCATCCCATCCCCTAAAATTGATTGCTTTCTTCTTACTGAAATATTTCAAAAAAAGTGGTTTTCACAGAGATCCAAGCATTTCAGTTACAGGTTTTTCCACCCTGAGTATTCCCCCCTTACTGCCCCCACAGTCAAACTAGAACTCCTACCACCAAAGCTTCACTGGAATTCATAGGGACATTTATCCTCCTAAAACAGTATTTGGCAGTTTTGCTAGTTGCTAAACTAAACTTGCCAAGGCCTAACACACTTATTTTACAAACTCTTACTGGAAGCAGCCAGTTTCTGTGTGACATTTACTTTCACACTGGAGCAAGCAAGAATTTCTGTGTCCTGGTTTCAGTCAGGATAGAGTTCACTTCATTTGTGGCAGCTGATGGGATGCTGTGTTTGGGAGTTACAATGAAAGCAGTGCTGAGAACACCCTGATGTTCTTAGTTGCAGTCAGACAGTCAAGGACTTTCTCAGCTTCTTCCTATTTCTCTCTTCAGGAGAAAGGAGGGGCGAAGCCAGGACAGGTGACCCAGATGGGCCACAGAGTGTATTCCATGCCAATGACGTCCTGCCCAGGAGAACGGGGGGCTGAGGGGAGGAAGAAGAGGGGCGGTGGCGGGACGCGTGCTGCTTGGGGGGACGGTCGGGTTGCGGGACAGCTCTGGGTGGTACCTGAGTTGTGTGGGTCGGGGAGAAACTGCATTGGGGATCAAGAGTTTCATCTTCTTTTGCTCTCAAGTCCTGTTAGCATTGGGATATTTGATCTTTCTGTTCTCTTAGTAAACTCTCCTTATCCCAACCCACGGGCCTCTTAGTTTCTTGGGTTTGGAGTTATTTGCCCCTTCCTTTTCCCTTCCCTTGTTTCCCCCTTTTTCCCTCTTCCCCTGCTCTTTTCCTTTAAGGAGCAGGCAGCTGCGTGGATCTCAGCCCACAGCCAGGGGGAAACCACGACACCTAAGCAGTCTGAATCTTCATCTCCACCTTCCTAGGGTGTTTCTTTTCACAGCACCCTGTGCTCTGAAGCAGCACTGTGGTATTTCTCCTGTTATGCAGATGCTCAGCTGATCTTTGACTTGCTCAGTGTCACAGAAGATATTTGAATTGAGCCCAAATACCTCGTGACTCAAACTTCACGGTGTGGCGGTATTAAGTATTTTTAACTGGGCATCAAAAGACTCCAAACCTTTTGCCAGGAGCTTGAAAGTATTCTTTTAAAGCTTAATGCTTGTTAAAATAAAAATATATTTAAGCCACCCATATGGATATAAATAAACATACAGAAGTTATTAATCACAAGCTGTTCTCTGAAATTCAGAGCAATTTGCATTACTGTCATGGTTTCCCCCCGGCTGTGGGCAGAGATCCACGCAGCTGCCTGCTCCTTAAAGGAAAAGAGCAGGGGAAGAGGGAAAAAGGGGGAAACAAGGGAAGGGAAAAGGAAGGGGAAATAACTCCAAACCCAAGAAACTAAGAGGCCCGTGGGTTGGGATAAGGAGAGTTTCCTAAGAGACCAGAAAGATCAAATATCCCAATGCTAACAGGACTTTAGAGCAAAAGAAGATGAAACTCTTGATCCCCAAGGCAGTTTCTCCCCGACCCACACAACTCAGGTACCACCCAGAGCTGTCCCGCAACCCGACCGTCCCCCAAGCAGCACGCGTCCCGCCACCGCCCCTCTTCTTCCTCCCCTCAGCCCCCCGTTCTCCTGGGCAGGACGTCATTGCCATGGAATACTCTCTTTGGCCCATCTGGGTCACCTGTCCTGGCTTCGCCCCTCCTTTCTCCTGAAGAGAGAAATAGGAAGAAGCTGAGAAAGTCCTTGACTGTCTGACTGCAACTAAGAACATCAGGGTGTTCTCAGCACTGCTTTCATTGTAACTCCCAAACACAGCATCCCATCAGCTGCTACAAATGAAGTGAGCCCTATCCTGACTGAAACCAGGACAGCCACCCATATGGATATAAATAAATATACTGAAGTTATTAATCACAAGCTGTTCTCTGAAATTCAGAGCAATTTGCATTACCTACTAGTCTGCAGAGTGAAAGCTGATACTGCTGGGATGGGGATGTTCTCAGCCCCATTAGTGGCCTGGCTTGGCTGTTTGGTTCTGAGCTGGAGAGGTATGCATATAAAAGAATCCAAAAATAAACAGGTGCTATTTTAGAAGAGGTGATATAAATTGCACCGCATACACATACACAAAAATAGCTCCTGTGGCTGGGTGACCCTGTGTGTAACAAAACACCAAATTCTTTGGACAGGTCAGTGAAAACACAACATCCTTAGCCTCCCAACCTTTCTTTAAAAATAGCTTCGAAACATTGTGTTAATCTATTTTTAAATAAAACCCCACAACATAGCATCTAACACCTCTGAGTTCAGACTCACAAAATTTTAGGGGTTGGAAGGGACCTCCAGAGATCAGAGAGTCCAGCCCCTCCACCAAAGCAGACTCCTTAGGAGAGTTATCAATTCCTTTTCTAAAATTAGGGACCTCTAACCTCATGGCTAACGCAGCATTCAGACAACTCGCTGCCAGGTAATAGCCAAGGCAGCTACCTAAGCTGTGCAGACTGCCACCAGTTTACCTGCCACAGCTATTAGTCACTACTGGAGTTAAAAGTTACAATCAGCAGTTACTTAAAAAGAAAACAACAGAACAAGAAGTTAGCTGTGGATCCCTGTATGCAAAATAAATATCTAAAACCCAGTGGTTCTATGAAAACACAGCACTTGCAACCTGTTGATGCAGTCAGGGAAGTGTTTAAGAATTCCTGTAATACCCATGTAATAACCCCTTTCCCCAAGGCTGAAGTTCCAGGCTGGTAACCCTGGAGGAGTTACCTTTAAACTAGGGCAAATCAGCTTTCCTCTTCAACTACTACATGACATCTGTCATGCCATCTGATGACTCGCAAGTAATTTAAAGAAATTAATGCCTATACCTCTTGAGTTTCTTCCCTCATTACCAAAAAACTCCACTGCCCTCCCTCCATCTCTAACATTTTGGGTTGTGAGATGAAGGCTACTCGCCTGCAAAAACTATTCCCAGTGTGGAAAGCCAGAAATGGCTCTGCACATAATTGGACTCTGAAAATTTGTAGGGGATGGAAATAGCAGCCTGTACTATATTAACCCAACTTAAAAAACACCAATGACCTCCTATGGGCACTGTGAAAACCTTCCTGAATTTTCCATGCCTTAGAAATAGCAGCAGGTATGTGGAAGAGCACCCAGATTCATAAAGGAGCCCGGTGTCACAGAAGTGAGAAGCTGTCATTTTTAAATCAACCAGAAATTTAATTAGCACCTACTGCTGGAGATTAGCTTGTGATTATAAAGATACTATAGGGCTCAAAATGCAAAGAAACGAGATACATTAATAGCCCTCCTTTAAATTAGCTCAAAAAACAGAAAGAAGAAAGGCATTTTCTTATTTCCTTTTAAAAAAGGTATTTTTGCTAATAGCAGAGAATGTACATGTGCACTGAGCTTGATGGGCTTCATTTAGGCTTCTGGGCTCCCTGGTGTAAAAAAAGACAGGGATCTCCTGGAGAGAGTCTAGTGGAGGGCTACGAAAGTGATA
Source organism: Hypotaenidia okinawae (assembly GCA_027925045.1). Taxonomy (NCBI): domain Eukaryota; kingdom Metazoa; phylum Chordata; class Aves; order Gruiformes; family Rallidae; genus Hypotaenidia; species Hypotaenidia okinawae. The sequence goes on from BSDF01000007.1 coordinate 4,497,800, forward strand.
AAAGGCCTGGAGCATCTCCCCTAGGAGGAAAGGCTGAGTGAGCTGGGGCTGTTCAGCCTGGAGAAGACAGAGGGGATCTGATCAATGGTTATCAATATCTGAAGTGTGAGACACGGGGAAATGTCCAGCCTCTTCTCAGTGTCTGTGGGGACAGGACAAGGGGTGATGGCCTCACGTTGGAGCACAGGGAGTTCTGCACCAACATGGGGAAGAACTTCTTCATGGTGAGGGTGACACAGCCCTGGGACAGGCTGCCCAGGGGGGTGTGGAATCTCCTTCTCTGGGGATACTCAAGACCCATCTGGACACCGACATGTGTGACCTGTCCTAGGGACCCTGCTTTGGCAGGGGCTTGGACCTGATGATCTCTGGAGGTCCCTTCCAACCACTGCAGTTGGGTGATTCTGTAGAACAAACTGCAGTTTGCCTCAACAAAAAAGAGCTGCAGTTGGAGATCCTTAGCTATTTCAGAGTAGATGCTTGAGGGTTTTTCTGTTGTCAGTTTGCACATGCTTGCTTTCTTCCTGGAGTTTGGTCTCCTCAGTGCTGATCCTTTGCACGATGCTAAGAAATAAAGGTGCCACATCAAGCAGGCCTCATCTCCAGAAGACAGTCCAGCTGTGTCAAGCTAAAAACTCCCCAGATGGAGTTAAAACTGTATGGTCACTTGTGAGTGGGGTACAGGTTATCGCTCCCTCAGACTAACCCCCATTTCTCTGTGCAAGTGTTTGGGAATATTCCAGCACTCCTGGCCCAGATTTCAGCCTCACGTGGATTCCTACAAAGGCTAACTCACAACACCATGGCAGCTTTAACTTTGTATTAGATAACTGAGCTGACAAGAAAAACTTTCCATTTTATATTAAACAGCTTCTTTTTGTCCCCAAGCTGAGAGACATGCATAGAAAGCATGGTCTGCAGGACAGGAGTCATCTCTCCCACTTCTTCATGGGAAAGATCTACACCATGGTGCTGTTACACAGTGAGAAAGAGATCATGCCAAAAATCAGGCAGGAGACAATTCTACCAACAGTATACCACCTGCTTTTGAAGATGAACACCACACAGCTTTACCACCAGAAAATTACAACCTCCATATCCCATTATCCTCCTGAAATCTAATACCAATTTGCAGCCCAAGGCCAAAAAAAAAAAAGTTAAGCTCAAGATTTACAGATCCTAGCACAACAGGGCTCTGAACTTGGTACAGGTCCCTAGAGCCTGCTAGCTTCACACAGCTAATAATTTAATAAGAGCTGCCTACAACCACGTAGTTTTTGTCTCCAGAAGCAGGAGGAGAAACCAACGGCTTCTGTAACTTTTCCCCCCTCCTTTTTTTCTTCCTTTTGGCTAACAGTGGTTTGGCAGAACAGAGAGGAGGGAGGGGATTTTCTCCAGGATCACGACCCAGAGCTGACCAAAGAAGAGAAACGGGAAGAAGTGGAGGAAGAGATCAGAGAGCAGGTATGCTCACAATACTAAGAGGACACTAATAACATGCATTGCCCTGTGTGGATTTCTCTACAGCTTTAAGAACTGGCCCTGGCACAGACCTTACCTCCTTCCAGAATCCCTACTATCTGTTCTTTAATGCTTGTTTAGCTGAATTATTGTCTGAGGTGTGGTGGAAGAACAGGAGACTTGAACTTTTCTAAGTTCACCGGTGTTTGTCTGGATAGGTCGATGAATGGATGCTGCAGAAACTGGAGGAGCTCAGACTGGCTGTGGATGGGGAGATGAGTGGCAAACAGAAAAAGGGAAGAAAAAGTGAAAAGGTAAGAGCAGCCAGTTGGGAGAATTCAGGGTCAATACCAGACCTCTGCCTAGAGACAGTGATAGTCAGGGCAAACCCTGGTCTCACAGAAACTGATATCAAAACATCAGCTTCAAACTGTTACTGAATCTTCAGTCAGAAAGATTTCAAAATCTCTTCCCCCACAGCTTTTTTTCAGGGCCTTCTTTAGCTATTGTTATTCCTTACCCTTTATAAGGATCACTTAGGACAAGTTGAGCTATTTCAGACAGAAGTCATGACAAGATGGATCAGATTTTTCAAGAGGGGTACACACACACCCCCCTCTTGAAACCATCCCATCCAGTCCAACAGGAAAATCCAAGCAGTCCCTTCTCTTTAAGGGGACAGGTTTGGATTCATTCAGGACATGGATCTGGGTGTGTTCAGGAAGTTTTCCAGCTACTGGCTGTTTTTCTTCTAAAACAAGCACAGGGTAACGTGTTTCAAAGCTCTATACCCAAAAAAATATATGATTTTGAATGTCTTGGTGTAACCATTTATCTGTAAATAAAATATAGATGACACAGCCAGGTCCACATTGCTTAACTATGGTGCTACTTACTGCTGACAGGGTTGGGAACTCACAATTAAGCCAAGCTTAACCTATTTTATACATCTAAACATGTACAATGTTTTAATGTCTGTTACCCACAGAAACCCAGCACGCATCATGTTCACATCTAGTTTCACAGCATTACCATATGCAGAATTCCACAGGGCTTGTGGCCCCCCAAATTCCTTACCCAAACTATAGGTCACATCAGTGCAAAACTCCTCAGAGCTTACAGACCTCACTGTTTGATCAGCAGATCCCCTTCAAATCCCCAGGGCAAATACCCAACCCTAAGCTCACGTTGTATTTCATTTCTGTAATCCCTTTAGCATGCAAATACTTGCATGTCCTTCTTCTCAAGTTATCTTTAAAAAAAGCTCTTTTCATCTGACAGAGATGCAGGGGCAGTTTAATAACACAAGACTGGAGTGACTCTGAAAGCTGATAGCTGTTGGATTGCTAAATCTGTTTCAAAAATAGGGAGGTTTTAAGATACACAGATAATATTGGCATAGTCTTCCCAAAAAAACCTAACAGGGATATGCTTTTAGATCAGCTGGTCAAATATTGCTTCAAAACATCCCATTGGAATGACAGAGCTTTATGTTAGGGCTGGGTTTTCCCCTTCAAGATAGTGCTGGAATGGGTTTGGGTGGATGAAGGTTAGTTAAATTTTGTTTTCCCAAGTTGTGCCAGTAGCCTGAGAGAATGAGGGGGGGAAACTGAGAAGTACTAATTAAAACCAAACACATTCCCTGAAGATTTTCTCTAGGGGGGGGGGCGGAAATTAGTTCTATTTTCACAGAATCACAAGGTTGGAAAAGACCTTTGAGATTGAGTCCAACTGTACCCATCCTCTACTAAACCATATCCCTGAGCACCTCATGTACCCATCTGTTAAGCAGACCCAGGGTCAGTGACTCAACCCCCTCCCTGGGCAGCCTGTTCCAGTGCCCAATAACCCTCCCCATGAAGAACTTTTTCCTAATGTCTGATTTTAGGGGTGGGGAATGGAAAGAGATAGCCAGTTTTAGTCAAAACATCTCTTTTCCTCTGCAAAGCTATTTGCACCATCCAGCCAGCATTGGCAAAGGCTTTTTCTAATTAGTGTTTGCATAAATACCTCAGCCTGTAAAGCACCACAGTGTGTGCATACCTGTGCACAGAGTTCACACCTGCTTTAGCCTGTCCAAAAAAAGACTAAAGTGATCCAGAAGGTTTGGAAAGCAGCTTCTTAATTTGTTATTCAACAAAACTCTGCTACTCTTTCATAGCTTGTATAACCACATCCAGGGTCATAGAATCATAGAAGCTCCCTTCCAACTCCTATGATTCTGTGATCACAGAGCTCCAACCCCCTGACACAGGCAGGGCCACCAACCTCCAGGCCTGGAGCTACACAAGGTTGCCCAGGGACCCATCCAACCTGGAATGGGGCAGCCACCACCTCTCTGGGCAGCCTGTTTCAGCCCCTCACCACTCTCTCTGTAAAGAATTTCCCCCTAATATCTAATCTAACCCTCCCCTCCTTCAGCTTCACTCCATCCCCCTTGTCCTGCAAGTCTCTGCCCTTTGAACAAGCTGATTCCCCTCCTGTGTCTCTGCTCCCTTCAGGGACTGGAAGGCTGCAGTGAGGTCCCCCCACAGCCTTCTCTTCTCCAGGCTGACCCAGCCCAGCTCCCTCAGCCTCTCTTTGTAAGGGAGGTGCTCCAGCCCTCTGATCATCTCCATGGCCTCCTCTGAACCCTCTCCAACAGTCCCACATCTTTCTTGTATTGGGGCCTCCAGCTCTGGACACAGGACTCCAGCTGGGGCCTCCCCAGGGCAGAGCAGAGAGGGACAATCCCTTCCCTGTCCCTGCTGCCACCCCTCTGCTGATGGAGCCCAGGACACCATTGGCCTTCTGAGCTGCAAGAGCCACTGCTGGCTCATGTGACGTCTCTCATCCACTAGGCCTGTGACTAGCGATGTTCCCCAGGGCTCGGTGTTGGGTCCAGTCCCGTTTAACATCTTCATTGATGACCCTGATGAGGGAACAGCATCCACCCTCAGCAAGTGCTGATGATACAAAGCTGGGAGGAGTGGCTGACACACAGGAACACTGCACTGCCATCCAGAGAGACCTGGACAGGCTGGAGAGCTGGGCAGGGAGAGACCAGAGGAGGTTCAACAAAAGCAAGTGTAAAGTCTTGCACCTGGGAAGGAACAACCGTTTGTACCAGTACAGGCTGGGGGATGACCTGCTGGAGAAGAGCTCAGTGGAGAAGGACCTGGGGGTCCTGGTGGATGACAGGTTGGCCATGAGCCAGCAGTGTGCCCTGGGGGCTGAGAGAGACAATGGGATGCTGGGGGGCATCAGGAGGAGTGTGGCCAGCAGGTCACAGGAGGTGATCCTCCCCCTCTGCTCTGCCCTGGTCAGGCCCCACCTGGAGTGTTGTGTCCAGTTCTGGGCTCCCTGGGATAAAAAGGACAGGGATCTCCTGGACAGAGTCCAGAGAAGGGCTATGAAGATGATGAAGGGCCTGGAGCATCTCCCCTATGAGGAGAGGCTGAGTGAGCTGGGGCTGTTCAGCCTTGAGAAGAGAAGACTAAGGGGGGACCTAATTAATGTTTATAATTATCTTAAGCAGGGGATGCAGGGGGAATCAGCCAGCCCCTTTTCAGTGTCTGTGGGGACAGGACAAGGGGCAATGGCTGCAAGTTGGAGCACAGGAAGTTCCACACCAACATGGGGAAGAACTTTTTCCCAGTGAGGGTGAGGGAGCCCTGGGACAGGCTGCCCAGGGAGGTGGTGGAGTCTCCTTCTCTGGAGAGATTCAAGACCTGCCTGGACACCTATCTGAGTGAAATGTCCTAGGGAGCTGCTTTGGCAGGGGGTTGGACCCCATGATCTCTGGAGGTCCCTTCCAACCCCCAAAATAAAAAAAAAAATGACACCCAGGTCCTTCTCCACAGGGCTCCTCCCAGTCTGTAAATGTGTCCCCTATATCCCCTCTCTGGTCTAGACACAACAAGACATAATGGTGGGATTTGGATTTCTGTTGTACCCATGAACAGATCTGAAGCACAACATAAAGCATTTTAATTCCCCTCCAAGGGGATATTCTGCAAAGAAAAAGCATTCTTAGGAGGAATCAACACTCTTCAGAGAATACAAGCCTTCTTCTGCACTCTGGCAGCAGGGATTGGGCAATTTCTTTAAGTGAACTCCTAAAAGGGGAGTTTTCTGTGTCTAGGAGCACCTGTCCCAATTCACAATGCCACAATTTGGCCATCCAATCTCTTGTAAGGATTGATTTCTTCTATTCTTTTCACAGGAAGACACCACAGGAGAACTAGGGCTCTTTGTTGGTTGTCAGGGAGCAGTTGCTACCCAGGGGTAGATACCCTCTGCTTTAAGATAAGTAGTTAAGTCTAAAAAACTTCTGTCAAGTCTGTATGGAAAAAAAAACACCTGCCTCACCCACAGACAAGAATTTGAGCTTGAAATCCTGTTTGAAAGTCCTTTTCTTGTGGGTAATTCAGCAAGGACGTCTTGGAAGTAGACAGTAAAGGGAAGGCATAAGCCAGCTAATTGCTCCCTCCAGGTCAGCAGTTCAGATGGCTCAAGTCTTCCATAAATAAAATCCAACTGCTCTGGGCATGCCCAGCAGGCCAGTGCTTTATTTCCAGGCACTGTACTCCCTAGGCTGAGCTTGGATTCCCAAACCTTTGGATACGTCTTAATGCTCAGAGCTGACACTTAACCCTGCCAACAATTGTTCTTGTTGCCCCAAGGGTAAAAAGGCCGTTGGTGACTTTTCTAGAAGGATCATCTTGGGAGAAATGCAGATTGCTCCTCCCATTACAAATGAGGCTCCAGACCAGCAGGATGGTCTGAAATAAACTGGTTAGATTACACCTAATGTGCAAGAAGCAGATCTGGGGGACCCAATACAAGAAAGATGTAGAACTGTTGGAGAGGGGTCAGAGGAGCCATGAGGATGATCAGAGGGCTGGAGCAGCTCCCCTGCAAAGAGAGGCTGAGGGAGCTGGGTTTGTTCAGCCTGGAGAAGAGAAGGCTGTGGGGGGACCTCACTGCAGCCTTCCAGTCCCTGAAGGGAGCAGAGACACAGGAGGGGAATCAACTTTTTAGAAGGGTAGAAAATGGCAGGACAAGAGGGAATGGATTAAAGCTAAAGGAAGGAAGGTTTAGATGAGATATTAGGGGGAAGTTTTTTAAACAGAGAGAGTGGTGAGGGGCTGGAACAGGCTGCCCAGCGAGGTGGTGGCTGCCCCATCCCTGGAAGTGTTCAAGGCCAGGATGGATGCGGCTCTGGGGAACCTTGTGTAGCTCCAGGCCTGGAGGTTGGTGGCCCTGCCTGTGGCAGGGGGTTGGAGCTCTGTGATCTTTGGGGTCCCTTCCAACCCGTGCCATTCTGTGATTTGAGGCAGAGATCCTGTGCCTATACCCAAGTTGGAAGCATCTCACTCCACCCTGCCCCACTCTTATTTATCCTTCTCTCCAGCATCAGAAGAGTACAACTGTCCTAGGCAAGGGACATGCTGGGCTGGGCTGTGATTGCTCCAGACAGCCCTGATCTGCAAACTGTCACAGGAAAGGGGATGAGGATGTAACAGAAAGAGGAATGTGGTTCAGCAGAGCCACAAATTGCTTTTTTCTTCCCTGTGCACAGTGGCAGCTTCTGATATGCCCAGCCATGGATCAGCAAAAACATCAGCACTGATGTCTGGGCAGGCTGGCAAAGAGGTATCAGAAGGTCCAAGCCCCCACCCAGCCTAGAGGAACCTGTTATACAGAGCCTGAGATGAAACAGTAAGGGCTGTTTTCTAAAGTGTATGATTCCTAAGAAGCTAGTAGCATCCTTGTGCCAGTGCATACACTTTAGTGATGTCATTCCAAGTCCATCCCTCTCCACTGACAGCCCAAATCTTCTGATTTCGATGGTTCAGCCCACCCCACCAGCTTTACAGGTCTTTCTTCCAGATGCCACATACCCAACCACAGTACCAAGAGCTTTTAGCAGCCAAGGGCATTCCTCTTGGGAATCTGCAGCCAAGTAAACCACGGAAGACCTAGCTCCTGGTTTTCCACCCAAAATAGAGCTGAGATCAGCTCTCTGCAGTTGCTGACCTGGAAGCTAGAGTCGAGTACTTACACAAAGTCCTTTTTATCAAGCACCATTGTGCTGCTTTTCCTGCTCTGCTCCCCCAAGGATTTGTTTCTGATCCAACTGTAGGTACAGTGCAAGTGATCACACCCACACATACACAAAGGCATGGCCAGAATTCAGAAATGAAAAAAAAATAGGGGCCATGGGATCCTAAATGTATAAAAACTGCATCTAAACCAGGCCTCACTAGCATCTCACACAGCTTTGGGCCTCCCTTATTGATGCAGAATGGGAAGAAGCAAGTAAACCCACAAGAAGTTAACTACAGCAATGGCTACAGCAGGAATAAGACCTGCTGCTGACCCAGGGGATGGCTGGGTCAAAGCTGGGAATAGGCTGGGTTTGAGGACAGTGATGCACCGTCCCTGTTGGAGCTATCTACAGATAGCTCATGGCAGTTCACACCCAGAGCTCTCAGCCTGCTGTGGGGATGTCACCTCTTTGGATGCTGTAGCTAAACCAAACAGGGATTATGGATCAGAGCCCCTCAGCCAGCAGCAACTTTGGGATCAGCATGAGCATCTTTGTGCAAGGACTTTCTCACAGCGCAAGTATCAGCAGCTGCTCACTCTGGACATAGCCAGGAAAGGTTCCTCAGCCCAGGCCAGATCCACAGTGCAATTCTGCACTTGCCAAGCATCACACATTATCCAAGGAATCCACTCAGACGCTTCATAGGCTGCTGCCTATACACTGTCACTTCCCTTAAGCCACAGTGCTTTCCTCTCCTTACTTTTCCACAGTACCTGGCAGCTGCAGACAGCTGGTGGCAGCAGGACTCATGCAAATCGCATCCAGGGGTGACAACAGATCATAGAATTGTAGGAGTTGGAAGGGACCTCCAGAGATCATGGGGTCCAACCCCCTGCCAAAGCAGCTCCCTAGGACATTTCACTCAGATAGGCATCCAGACGGGTCTGGAATCTCTCCAGAGAAGGAGACTCCACCACCTCCCTGGGCAGCCTGTCCCAGGGCTCCCTCACCCTCACTGGGAAAAAGTTCTTCCCCATGTTGGTGTGGAACTTCCTGTGCTCCAACTTGCAGCCATTGCCCCTTGTCCTGTCCCCACAGACACTGAAAAGGGGCTGGCTGATTCCCCCTGCATCCCCTGCTTAAGATAATTATAAGCATTAATTAGGTCCCCCCTTAGTCTTCTCTCAAGGCTGAACAGTCCCAATCTTCTCAGCCTTTCCTCATAGGGGAGATGCTCCAGGCCCTTCATCATCTTCGTAGCCCTTCTCTGGACTCTCTCCAGGAGATCCCTGTCCTTTTTATCCCAGGGAGCCCAGCACTGGACACAACACTCCAGGTGGGGCCTGACCAGGGCAGAGTAGAGGGGGAGGATCACCTCCTGTGACCTGCTGGCCACACTCCTCCTGATGCCCCCCAGGATCCCATTGTCTCTCTCAGCCCCCAGGGCACACTGCTGGCTCATGGCCAGCCTGTCATCCACCAGGACCCCCAGGTCCTTCTCCACTGAGCTCTTCTCCAGCAGGTCATCCCCCAGCCTGTACTGGTACAAACGGTTGTTCCTTCCCAGGTGCAAGACTTTACACTTGCTTTTGTTGAACCTCTGATCCCACCCTCCAAAGTGGAACAGTTCCCCTCGATGAGTCCTTTTGGCTGCCCTCTCCCTTCTGACTCTGTGCTCTGGAATCCAGCCTGAAATCAGGCCCATGTTTGCTCTAAGCAACCCCTGAGCTACTCCAAGCATCCTCCCGAGCCCACGCAGTAAGACGCGATGCCGCGCTGAGCACGGAGACAGTCTGCTGTCATCTGCCAGCTAATGACTAATGCAGCTCACTGCATGTGACTTAGCAAAGCAGAAAATAACCAAGTCAATGGATGGCTACACAGAAGCTAGCCTGACATTTCAGAGACAGAAACAAGGAGATTTCCATTATAAGCGATGAGCATGTTCACATTCATTAAACATTATCATCTTCTAAATAAAAGCCATTCCCAATAAGACATTTTGGAGGACAGCCATTGTCTACAATTCATATTTCTCCTTATCACATCTCAGCATTTGCCAAATTTCCCAGAAGTGCTGATGTTAATTAGGAAAACACATTTTTTTCCCCCTGCATCGTTCATTTTCGTTTTGCTCTTGAGTTACTTTATTGGTGAAGCTGCCTTGAGGACAACACCAGTTGGGCAATAAATTCAACATATGCTTAGTGTCTTTGCTAGGTAGAAATGAGCTTTTCTTCCCAGTCAGACCCCATGATATGTCATTTTGAGCTTGTTGGAAGAAAGGTTAAAGAGACAAAGCTGGAGGAACACCAGAAATAAACCACTGACAGCCTCACTGTTTCCTCAGTTGTTAAAACAGCGTGGCATATGCTTTGTTCTTCCCAATCCTTTCCTCTAAATCCAAACCCCACTGCCACATTGTAACCAGTATTTGCTGCCAAGATTCTTTAGGTAAAGAAACCCCAGGTGTAGCTCTGCACAAGAGTTGTCTGCATTATTTTAATCCAAAACTTAAACACATCACCACCTTCCCCCAGTTAGCTGATTCATATAGCGCTGAGTTGAAGTTACATTTTCATCTAAGGTTATCTTTACTGCCCTGTCAACAGGAACAGGTGATTCAACCACAGGTTATTCACATTACAAGTGGCCTGGAAAACAATTTACATCTTTCTGAACACCGCTGATCCAGTCTAGAAAGAAACCAACCCACCCAAACAACAGCATTTTTCCAGATAATCAGAGATTTTCTAACTCAACAATATAGCCTCTGGAGCTCTGCAGAAGCATTCACTATTAAAAATAAACAACTGTATTCCCAAGAAAGTGAATGTAAGCTTTGGGTAAGAATAGGCTGCCTTGATCAAGTGAGCATTTAAGCACATGCTTGAGTTTAAGCCATTAAAGAAATCCCATGGGGCACAAATGGCCCTGTGTGAGTAGTTCCAAAGTTATTCCAAAGTGCTTGGCAGAACTTGAGCACTGACACCGGTGGTGGGCACTAACGTGGATTGATGATGCCTTCACTGCCACTAATTATTCCTACCCATATTTATGGCTTGTGAGCTGTAATTAACAGAAGGGCTTGACATTGCTGATTCACAGCACTCTCATTGGTGTTTTCTGCAGGGTGGAAAAAAGAAAAACCCAGTCACAAAAACTTCAAGTTTTCCCATAGTGAAAGGGCCAAGAGAGGAGCAGGTCACATTTTGGTGACCTCCTCAAGCTTCTTCCCTGAGGCGTTAGGGAAGAGAAAGCAGAAGGATGTCTAACCATTAGGAGGCCAGCCAGACTCAGGAGGGTTGGGTTCAAGTCCTACTCCAGCTGTAAGCACCCTGCCTCAGAGAAGTTGCTTAGATATTTTACCTCAATCATAGAATCATAGAACTGCAGGGGTTGGAAGGGACCTCCAGAGATCATGGGGTCCAACCCCCTGCCAAAGCAGCTCCCTAGGACATTTCACTCAGGCATCCAGACGGGGCTGGAATCTCTCCAGAGAAGGAGACTCCACCACCTCCCTGGGCAGCCTGTCCCAGGGCTCCCTCACCCTCACTGGGAAAAAGTTCTTCCCCATATTGGTGTGGAACTTGCTGTGCTCCAACTTGCAGCCATTGCCCCTTGTCCTGTCCCCACAGACACTGAAAAGGGGCTGGCTGATTCCCCCTGCATCCCCTGCTTAAGATAATTATAAACATTAATTAGGTCCCCCCTCAGTCTTCTCTTCTCAAGGCTGAACAGCCCCAGCTCACTCAGCCTCTCCTCATAGGGGAGATGCTCCAGGCCCTTCATCATCTTCGTAGCCCTTCTCTGGACTCTGTCCAGGAGATCCCTGTCCTTTTTATACCAGGGAGCCCAGAACTGGACACAACACTCCAGATGGGGGGTGGTAGGAGCATAAACAGTCTCTTGAGCAGCCACTTGGACCTTGCACCCTTTTCCTTCCTGCTTCCCTCTTGGGTAAAGGCCATACTCACTCAACCACAGTCTTGCTCCAAAAAGGAAGGAGAGAAAAGTTTTCTCTTGGGACAAACACTCCTAGGATTCTTTTCTTTGCAACCTCTGCTGGAAGGAGTGTGACTGATTGCTTTGAAGTAGGATGCTCTTGGTGCTCACAGAGGAGGTGACAGATGCAGGCCAGGTACACAGGTTCCTGGAGCAGCTGTCTCAGAGAAGGAAGCAGCAGCCATCAGGTTTTCCTTCATGCAGAGTCCAAATTCAAAGGGCCAGAGATTCTGCATGACATCCATAGGTTGGATGCAGCTTCTCAGCCCGGAGCGCATCACCTCTCCTGTCCCCATTAGAAGCTTCACCAGGGCACATCCCCTGTGCCTTTATAAATAGGGACAGGACTTCATTCCCTCGTGGCATTCAGGGAGATGATGTTCTTCCCCTGCCTTGGGGTTCTTCAGTAACAAAGGCCACGTTCAGACACCAAAACATTTGCTGCTCTGGCCCTTGCTACGTGTGTCTATAGATAGATAGATACCTTTATATACACACACCCCTGTTCTGAGGTCACTAATTCCTCTCTGGTTTTGTGGTCCACAGAAAAAGAAAAGCACAAGAAAAAAGATACCAGAGATGGAGAGAGACCTAACTCCTGACAGGTAAAGAGAGGACCTGTTTACCAGAGATTCAGACAATGCAGCTGCATCCTCTTTGCATTAGATATGCTGTCAACCCTTCTAGGTTTTAATTACACAGGGAGCATCTCAACATTGCCACGCTTCCCAGCGTCAGGAGCCTGACAATAAATAAAACCTTGCTATTAACAGCTATAAACACCCCTAAAAAGCCTAGAAGATTAAAAAAAAAGCCACCTTTCACAAACTTGAGGGACATGCACTCCAGTTAAAAGCTTTTTTTGCACTTCCAGGGACCACCACCACCTTCCTCCCCCCACCACAACAGGGCAACAAACCCTTGCTGTCACACTGCACAAAACAGACCTTGTTTCCCCCCCCCATCTTCAACAGCACATAAAAACTAAACCCCCCATTTGACAACAGCACAGCACTAGGGCCAGTCCCCACTGAACCCCAGTCATGTTAATTCCAGTGCACAGTGTTAATTAAGCACGTGTAACGTTTCAGCAGGCAGTTGGCCCCCATTTGCCTTTCCCATCCTCTCCACAGGTGCAGAAGCACCTGGCAGTTTTCTTGGCTGTCAGATTTTCCATCCCAGCTAAAGCCTGATAAGGGTGGCTGCAGGCAGGCTCCTGCACTCTATAAGTCACCTTTCATGTCTGAGGTCTAACATACACATCACATAAATCAGTCTTATTTATCAATAAGGGTTCTGGCAGAGCTGGCAAGCTCTTGTGTACCCTTGTACCCCTATTTTATTTGAAGGATTTGAGAGGATTCCTTCTTCTGACCTTACATTTTCAGTGAACTCCTAATGCAGTCACTGTGTAATCAGCCCATTTTTCACCTCTACACACACTACAGACACCTATGCAGAGATATCACGGCTGGGATGTGCTGACCCAGCAGCAATGGAGGGCAGGACCAGACCTGGCTCCCAAGAGAGGGGGCTGGAGAACAGCGTGAAGACAAACACACTCAATCACTGCAGGAGGAAGCACATGGGAATTCACCTCACAAATCCATTTAACAGAAGACATGCATGGCAAGACCTGGACTAGATCATTTGGGTGCTAGCACTACACAGTTGGTCCATGATCTCTTTACCTGCTTTAAAAATAAAGTTTCAAAAAATTCAATAAGAAAGCCACTCTCCAAGCAAATATTTAAAATCAGGGTGTCGTGGATTATAGCAGAGCATGCCCTTTCTTACAAGAACAGTGCCAAAGTCTTCATGCAGACTCTTCTATTCTGTGCTTTTAAAGTCACTCTTGCACATCATGTAAACTTAATACACCACTCAGCCATCTAAGAACACCAGCTTTTTTTTTTTACAGTAGCTGGCTTTTAATCAGAGTTTACGTGGCATTTTGGCTCCAGTGCTTTGCTCTTCCCTGCTGAGCAGGGAAAGGATGATGCATTTCACAAGTACCACTGAAAAAAAAACCAACACCCAACACAAAACCCCAGGAAAAGCTCAGGTTCATCTGTTTTGGCATGATGGAGGGGGCACAGGAAGGGGGTTCAGTCAACAGAGACTGATCACACACTAACTCAGAGGAGACTCTGGGCATGCATCATTAAGCTTGCACAGTAAAAATAATAAGACAGGAGAAGTAGAAGTCATGCTCCCAACAGAACTGTCAGGTTAGTCCCATCCTGCCTTCTGCTTGGTTTATGATGCATGCTCAACATAAAACCAGCTGAGAATGAAGGCTTTGCCACTCTGACTTTGGCCAACATTGGTGTTGAAAGTGCATTACATTTTCTGTTTCCTTATTACTACTCCTGCATTAATTGTGCCACTAACATGGCATAAACATAAAAACTTCCCAGCTGAAATGGGAAAAGGCTGCAGACCACCAATTATGTATCTATGGTTTTATTAACCAGCTGAGAGTTGCTATTAAGTAATTTTATTGTAGAAATACCAGCATATCCCAATTAAGATAGGTGACAGAGCTCTGCTATTGAAGGGAGAGAATGGGAAAAGGGCACAATCAGTAGATGACCTAGAAGGGTTTAACCTTGAAGCCGTGTCAATCCACAGAACCTAAGCACCAGAAAACATCATTGCACTTAGTAGTTATAGTTAGCTGGAAGTCCACAAGAGAGACCAAATAGAACACCCACAACAATACAAAACTGGGTACAAACATAGGAGTATTCAATTCTCATTAACAGCTATTTCCAGCCACTGATTGGGATAGGAAGAAACCGTGCCACTGCAGAAGCTATTCCAATCTCTGCTGTATATTTTTGTCTCCCAAATCCTCCCTTGGCTACCAGCACCCTAACACTGGAGCCAGTAGACCACTGGTTGCCCCAGTCAAGCCATTCCCCTGGGCATAAAATCCCAATCAGATGAGATTGATTGTTGCCAACAGAATTCTAGGAAGAATTCATGAGTTACTACTAATTGGAGAGCTAAGTGAATGGGTACAATAGTGTTCAGATTGCTGTTGTTATATATCATTTAAAAATAATTTCCCAGTAATTGATATTAATGAATGAGCCTATTACACAAGTCATAACTGATCTCACATCACCTGGAAGTGGGTAACAGGATCAGGATGAGAGGGAGCCACGCAGTGTGCGAGGTAGTAAGAGATCCCTTGCTGTAACACAGAAAGCAGTATTTATTGATTTCATATCAATGGAGCTAATCACCTTTACCTCTGAGCTACCAGATAAATTTATAAAAGCTGAGGAAGCATAAATAACTCTGAAGCCAGGTTGGTTATTGAAGGACTGACTGATGCCTCTTGTCTGCAGGACCATCGATTCGCTGTACAGAGAACTAGTGGAAGAAGGATTACTCATAAAAGCCAAGGCTGTGAATCTCTCAGACTATGTTGGTAAAGTACATGTTTTACAGCTAATATGGTGCTCCATCTAACCAAACCTCCAGCCATTCCATGTTCACCGCCCCCTGTTTCCAGTCAAAGGTAACTTCAAGAGCAGTTACCCCTTCAGAACTTTCAAGCTGGAGTATCTAGAGCCACACATCAGGGCTGTTTCTGCAAGGTGCTTTCACTTCTGCTGCTGAAAACGGGGTCTGGTTGTAAAGCTGGTGCTTGGCTCCAAGCAGCAACACCTGGAAACCCTTCATGTGTTTTTTGGATGTCACAAGCTCCTGTGATGTTGAAACCAGGTCATCCTTTAAGGAGCACCGGCCAGGTAGTAGCAAGACATAGACAAGACATTAGCACAACAGGCCTAAGAGACACAGGGTCATAATCCATCCAGAATATTTCTCAGACAATAACAAAAAGCATACCTTTACCATTTGCTCCTTCAGCAGAGACTTCATCCCCACCCTCACCCTCCACCTCCCTGAGGGCCCCTGAACTTTGAGCAGCGCTTTGAGTCGTGTCTGGCCCATCATTTGATTAAGATGTATCTCTGCCTAGTTCTGCATTTCATGGTCCTCTTGCTCAGTTTGTTGCTTGCAGCTACAGTCAGATACATTTGCCCCTGTTCTAGGCAAAGAAAAAACCCACTTGCAGGCTGGACAAGGAGTCTGAGAGCATCTCCAAAAGCTTTTAGTGGCATATAGTGAAGTCACAGCAACCTTAGCAGGAAAACCCCCAAATTTCAGTTAAGGCTACCACTGTTTGAACCTGCAGACATACAGAAGCCACAATGGCAGTGCCTGTTAGCACAGTATGCATCTAAGCCAGAAGAGCTCGATTCTCATATATCCCCCCTTCAAATGCTACACTTGTATCAACTCCTAGAAGCACCAGCCATTGCCTTCAGCCTCTGCTGAAGGCTGAATTAACAAGCATTCCATCCATTTTATGCTCATTAAAGATTATTAAGTTAAGTAACTCAAGATTTTTGTTATTCCTCCCTTCTCCCAGCCAGCACCATCAAGGTCACTGGTGTCCAACAGACATTCCCTACCACAGATGTTTTTAAAAACACATCTTAGCCAGCGGATATGGATTAGCAGCTGATAGCATCAAACTTGGAAGAGGGCTGAGATGGCTTTGGGCCATCTTCCCTTGACCCTGAGCTTTGGAGCCTTGGCTACTCTGCAGCATAGAGCAATGCAAGGAGGCTGCTCCAAGTTACACCTCCCAGCAGCAGATCTTACACAGCCAAGTGCCCAGCCCAGCAATATTCACCTGGATGCTTAAACCCAGATCAGCTCTTCCCCACTCGGTACTCCAGCTGCCAGAGCAAGATACAAAAGGTATTGAAAGTTGGCCTAGGGTCTGGACCTCACTTTTCTCTCACATCCAAAAAAAAAAGTCCCCAAAACCACCCCAGGCCTCCCTTTTAAGGGTCCAAAGACACAGTCAAAGCCTGCAGAAAAATAAGTCCTCCTCTGCTCAGCTCTTACAGGAAAGTCTAAGGAAGGTTGCTTGCTCCCACATCCCTGGGAAGAAAGGACAAAGAGTAGAACTGTGCTGCACAGTGAGTCAAGGCACCAAAATGTCCCCCCTATGACAAACTGACATCCCTGAACTAATTTTCTTGGTGACCTTATCTAAATTAGTCAGAGAATATCCACTGTGATTTATGTTCAGTTGCAATTAAACCCTTTGATGCCTTCTAATTAAATCTGTGAAGATTAATTCCTATCCAGTTCTTTTGATTTCTCCTTAAATAAAAGATAAAACCTGAAATCAATTTAATTCTTCTGAGGGAGGGAGGCACTTGCACCAGGGCCTGTCTGCCTTTTTGCCCCCAAAATTACAACTCCACTTTCTTAGCCATTCCTAATTTACCTCTGGCTCCAGAGCACTCCAGTGCTCTCTTTTTGTCTCCAATTAGACATAATATTCTATTCTTTCTCAATAATATTCACTGTGATGAGACAATTTATGCTAAAAAAGTCCTCATTGGCTACTACATTGTGACAACTGGTTTTCCTCCTGCCCATCCTTACAGATCTCTGTTCTGTCTCATGTATGGACTGCGACAGGGCAAGCAGTGTGATTATGGCTCTGCATCCAGAGCCAAGGAGAGATGGTATCATTTCAGTTCTCCTCAGGGGCTTATCGTTTTCTTGGGTTGTTTTGTAGAGGGTTGTGGGTTTTTTTAAAACCCAAAAAACTGAAGTGAACTGCAAAGCAGAGAGCGCCCCACCAAATTAGGTGACACACTTAAATGTCTAGCTTAGAGAGGAGTTGAAATGTGATGCAGCCAGCAGAAACACTTGTTAAAAGGAAAAAAAAAGGGGGGGAGGAAGGGATGATTTTTTTCTTTTAAATGCTTTTGATAGAGCATGGTTCATTGGGATTCCAGCTCTGCAAAAATCCCAGATCTAGAAATCCTTTGCCAGAAGCATGATTTACGGTGCTACTAATGATTCTTCTCCACAAAGTTTCTTTAAAAGGTTACAGGAGGCAGACGGCTCTGCTGAACGCCTTCCACAGCCTGCAAGGGAAGGTCCCCAGCGCCTTTAACTTCACTTTCCTTTGCAGCTCACCTTTCCAGTCCATAGAATCATAGAATTGTAGGGGTTGGAAGGGACCTCCAGAGATCATGGGGTCCAACCCCCTGCCAAAGCAGCTCCCTAGGACATTTCACTCAGATAGGCGTCCAGACGGGGCTGGAATCTCTCCAGAGAAGGAGACTCCACCACCTCCCTGGGCAGCCTGTCCCAGGGCTCCCTCACCCTCACTGGGGAAAAGTTCTTCCCCATGTTGGTGCGGAACTTCCTGTGCTCCAACTTGCAGCCATTGCCCCTTGTCCTGTCCCCACAGACACTGAAAAGGGGCTGGCTGATTCCCCCTGCATCCCCTGCTTAAGATAATTCTAAACATTAATTAGGTCCCCCCTTAGTCTTCTCTTCTCAAGGCTGAACAGTCCCAATCTTCTCAGCCTCTCCTCATAGGGGAGATGCTCCAGGCCCTTCATCATCTTCGTAGCCCTTCTCTGGACTCTCTCCAGGAGATCCCTGTCCTTTTTATCCCAGGGAGCCCAGAACTGGACACAATCCTCCAGGTGGGGCCTGACCAGGGCAGAGCAGAGGGGGAGGATTACCTCAGTTCCCACATTCCACAGCGCTACAGCTCCGTTTGAATCCCCCATCCCTCAACAGTACCGGCTTTGCCGAGAGCACCTTATTACCGGTATTCTGGGGTAGTTTTTCCATCACTGGAGTTAAGCACATTTATGAAGCCCGTGCTTCCTCCCCACAGGCGAGTACAGCTACCTGGGGACCACACTTCGTCAGGTACAGGTAGAGCCGATGCCCTCGCTCGCAGATGTCAGACAGCTGATAGCGCTGTATGGAATACTGCCCTTAGGTAAGAGCACAGCGCGGGCGGCGAGGGGGAAAGGACAGGATGGCTTTGCTTCCTGTCAGCAACGTGGGGTTTTCACCAGCTTTGACAGGGCTTGATTAATCGTCATCTGAAGCATTTTGTGGTTATAATTGTTTTCCAATTAAGCCTTTGGAGGGAAGGCTGCATCATTTTGATAGCGCGGAAAGGGGCTCGCACATGGCACTGTCAGGTATCGCACTCCCAGCCCGGCGCTGTTCACGTGTTAACAGTTTGTGAATGGCAGAGCATAAAAGGAAACCACTGGGGAAAGATAATAGCTAAAAAACAAGCTCCAGTGATCAAAATTAATCAAGTTAAAGGAAGGGCTAAGGTTGCAATTTACCTTTTACAAGCTGGCTAATGTTACTCAGTACTAAACAACACAATCGTTTAAGGAGCTAGCCTGGCTGTGTTTTGTACTTCAGAGAGAATGTGGTGGGGTTTTTAAATGCCCTTGCAGTTTTCGTGCCAGGCTTAGCTGGGTGTCGTGGTTTCCCCCCGGCTGTGGGCAGAGATCCACGCAGCTGCCTGCTCCTTAAAGGAAAAGAGCAGGGGAAGAGGGAAAAAGGGGGAAACAAGGGAAGGGAAAAGGAAGGGGCAAATAACTCCAAACCCAAGAAACTAAGAGGCCCGTGGGTTGGGATAAGGAGAGTTTACTGAGAGAACAGAAAGATCAAATATCCCAATGCTAACAGGACTTTAGAGCAAAAGAAGATGAAACTCTTGATCCCCAAGGCAGTTTCTCCCCGACCCACACAACTCAGGTACCACCCAGAGCTGTCCCGGAACCCGACCGTCCCCCCAAGCAGCACGCGTCCCGCCACCGCCCCTCTTCTTCCTCCCCTCAGCCCCCCGTTCTCCTGGGCAGGACGTCATTGCCATGGAATACACTCTTTGGCCCATCTGGGTCACCTGTCCTGGCTTCGCCCCTCCTTTCTCCTGAAGAGAGAAATAGGAAGAAGCTGAGAAAGTCCTTGACTGTCTGACTGCAACTAAGAACATCAGGGTGTTCTCAGCACTGCTTTCATTGTAACTCCCAAACACAGCATCCCATCAGCTGCTACAAATGAAGTGAACTCTATCCTGACTGAAACCAGGACACTGGGTCAGGTTGTTTGCTTTTGATATAAAATCTATCCCAAATTTTACTTGAAAGTGGCGTTAAGCCAAACTCTAGTGACTGCAAGAAGTGCCTGTCTCGAGGGCTTCCACCCTGCTCCATTCCCAATTGGATTTTGGGGAGATCTTAGCTTGGCATATGCCTTCCCCAGGCTCTGCCATCTCCTGCTCATCCCCTTTCTAGGGCAGAATAGCTAATGTCTTCCTGCCTCCAGTTGTGGCAAACAGAGCAGAGACAACACAGAGCTTCTGCTCCCCTCCACCCTCCCTTCCATTAACACACCTTCCAGAAAGACCAGTGCTCAGGCTATTCCATATATCCTCTGCTGCTCTCCTCTGGCATTTCCTGGCTTACACACCTGCACCTCGCCTCCACCCCCCACCCCAAAGCTGGCTTGAAGTGCTGTAGAAAGCTTGATGCAGCAGCACACAAGTCTGCTTCATTTGGGTTTCAGGAAAAGGAGAGTGCTCCATCCACCCTACAGCTCAGTCTGAAGAGTCAGGCTAACAATCAGGATGCCAGCAGCATCCCTGCCTTCAATCTACCTGGGGTTGTCCCCATCTAGAACACTAGCTTTGGGTAAACCCTCAGGGATTGGCTCCACGTTTGACCCACAATCAGCTCAGAGTGCATACTCAGCAGTTGCTGAGTCCACACCGATGGCGTGTTATTTCACATAGCAGATAACTCCTTCAAGCTTACATCTTAGCACCACCTAATCTACAGAAATCAAGCCCCAAGGCACCCCCAAGGCAAGAGGAAAACCCATAAATTTTCTGCCTTTTACACAATTGGCTTAAAATCTAAGAAGAGTCCCTGGGCTGGTTAAACAAACACAATGTGTTTGTGGTTTGAAAAATGCCTTTCATTAAAAAAAATACATCATGTAAGCCACAAAGAGGCACAGGAATAGTTTTGCCTTTTGGGTGATGTTATGGGTGACATGTTACTTAATTGGCCTCTCGTTAATTATACCATTGCACACATAGGAGGGAAAGTTTTCCTCAAACTAGGCACTCGATGGCATGGAAAGCTCTGGCTCCAACGGCATCAGGAAAGTTATAAAGCAGCTGGAAGGAGAAGTAATAGTAGAAGATATACTTCATCTTTAACCACAGAGGAGGCTGCTGCTACCCTCATAATAAATCTGTGTGTAATAATAATAGATCAGTACAGAACAACCAAATACTAATAAAGCCTGGGTGGCTGACAACTTCCCTACATCCTGCGTGGTGCTGAAGCTGTGGCATTCATCTTAGCACTCTGCCCCCTGCCATTTATTTGGAACTGTAAACCATCAGGGCATCTGATGGGATAGGTTTTTAAATCCAGCTTACCCAGCTGCCCCAGAAAACTTGGCCAGGCTAAGCTATTGGCTCCCTCCACAGCCCATCACTTTTGGTGGTGGTTTCCCCTCCTGTGAGCCCCACAGGATAGATGTGATAGATGCTGGTCTCAGAGACAGTCAGAAGTAGTGGGTGCTCACAGCGATTCTTCCAATCAGGCATTGCAACACCCACCACTGTGGACAGAGGGTGGTTTTAGGGCACAGAGGCAGCAATGTTACTGCCTTACCAGTGAGTATGCATAAAGCACTAGATATTTTCCTGCTACTTCCATCTCCAGAGGTTCACCTGTACCTAACTCAGACCTACAGTGACAGAGCTGCAGGGAAGATAAGTTCTATCACCATCAGCCACCTAAGTCTCTCTGTGGCTGTTTCCACAGCACAGGAATTTGTTAGGCTCTCACAGGTGACTGTTTCCTACAGCCCAGAATTAATTTACCTGAGGCAGCCGTAGAGACAGATTTAGAAGTGCTGAGCAGTCATCACCACCGCTGGCAGAGCAAGCAAAGCATAGCAACCCCAGCATTTGCTCACCTAAATCAAGTGAAGGGAACAGAACAGGATCCTCCTTCCCCTAGCAGATATATCCTACCCGCTCCACAATTGGGAATAACACAGGCTTAATCTGCAGACAAGCTATTCTCATGTTCAGCAGGCACAGGTAGATGCAGGAGCAAAGGATTTCAGAGCAGAGCTAACCTAAAATGACAGACAGATTCTCTGATGCTTGCTCAACAGCAGTAACATTTAAGAGGAAAAAATTAAGCCCCCAAAAAGGGAGGTGCATGCAGCAGTTAAAAGTGGAAAAAAAAAATAAGACATATGGTAACATCTGGTTTCAAAATCACTGTCAAAGACAGCTCCAAGAGATAGTCCCCTTAGTTTGTTTTCTCTAAAGATGGGGAAGCTGGAACATGTCATTTCAGACAGGAGGAGGAAGGGATTCTGCAAGTCCTACAGCCAGCACAAATCCAGTTGCAAAAAACAAGGACACACTCTGACAACAAACATAAGGCTTAAAGCCATGGGTACATCTCCAACTCCACCTTCAAGAGCTGAGGGAAGGCAGTTGTCCCTGTGCAGGGCACTGGGCTTGTCTGTACACCACCAGTAGGAGTTTCACATCAGTGAAACTCTTATCTTGGGCCAGTCCTCAAAAATTTAAGGATGAATTGCCAGGCTGAGCTCACAGATTTAGAGATGAAGCTTACCCATCAGAAGGTACAACATGTAAGAGTGGGTCAAGCTTTGCTGCCAACAGGGATGTTAACTCAAGTGCACTACAGACACAGCTCTGGTTATACAGAATTGATCTCAAGAGCATTTGTGGCATATTAAGGAAACAATGAATTCACATTATAAATTATTTACAGTGAAGAAAATAAAAGAATCATTCCATTATGTTTACAGCAGATTTAAAGCAATAATAGTGCTCTATGGCTTTTCACAGGTTCCCAAACTGTCCATGAGAAGGCTCCTGTGGTAAAAGCCTTGTTGCTAGCTGGACCTGCTGGTGTTGGAAAGAAAATGCTGGTCCATGCAATCTGCACAGAAACAGGAGCCAACCTCTTCAACTTATCTGCTTCCAACATTGCTGGGAAATACCCAGGCCAAAACAGCCTGCAGATGATGCTTCACATGGTTCTCAAGGTACCTTGTTTTGTGTGCATCTTAAAGTCAGCTCAGTTATTCACATCTTTTAAGGAACAAGCTGTAGTTCCTCAAACCTGAGGAACACACACACACACCCACCCACCAGTGGTAGGAGGGCAAAGCTGCTCAAGGCTGAAAAGACTGCCAACCCAGTTTGAAGTTTCCCTCCTTCCCTTTCAGGTTCTCACAACCATGTGTTGACAGCCAGCGTGTGCAAGGCTGTGGGGAACTTAGTACCCCTTGAGAAATCACACCTCTAGTAGCTGTATTTTTCACATTAACCTTGGTGCAAGCTTTGTGTTCCTCTGAGTACAAAGCACACCACAGATAAATGCTGCACTCTGTTTATATGCACGTCAGACAGGAATGCTCCCCATGCAGCCTTTAATCAAATACTAGGCTGGGGGGTGGTCAAAAATTTCCTCCCTGGGACTGTTGCTGTAAGCCAGCTCTCCCCTATACTGTTTACCTATCAGCAAACTTTTCAAGAGGGGATCTGAGCTCAGGATTACATTAACAGAAACGGATGAGAAGTCTGGAAATGAAAGAAGGCACATGAGCTGTGAAGAACATATCCCAAACCCTCTTTAGGAAAAAAAAAAGGGAAAAAACAAAAAGACACTATCCTGGCAGGAATTTTTCCCCACATTTTAGGTCCTCAGCATTCCTGCTAAGGAAGGAAGCTGGTAAATGTTTCCAGACAAAATACTCTCAAGAAAGAAAAAACACAGCATATGCATTAGAAAAAAGCCAAGCACGGTATTTTTCCAGTGCCAGAGGCCTACTAAAAGACCAAATTCAACTTGCCTTGCCCTGGGATTTATCAGATGTACTTTATTAAATCCAGTATTACATAGGAGGTTTCGTGGCAGGTGCCTCCATCCCCCCCCCCAAAAGCAGCTAGGCTTCAGAGTTAAAAGCAAAGCAACCCCCAAGGCCCTCCCCTTCTCACTGGTTGCAGCAGCACAGAGGGAAAAGCAATGATGCTGTGATCACACACCTTTGATGCCATAACACTAACCCTGGGTCTCTTGCTCCCTGACACAAGCCAGTGCTGTTAGGACTGAGCTAATATTCCCTTTCTTCTCCCTCTGCTCTGCACGTTTCACCCATGGCCACTTAGTGCCTCTGCACTCATCAAGAGCAAAGCCTGCAGCTAGCTGCAGGCAGAGCACGCACACCAGCATCTCCATCATTGAATCCCTGCTAGGGCATGGGGCCTTTAAGCACAAGAGGAGGAGGAGGACAGCTTTTTTACTCCCATAGAAGGGTCCAGCTGAAGGCTTTGTACCATGCTTTGTGTAAGTGGAACGTACATACAACATGTGTATCTATATACACATCAGATAAGTATATATACACATAATTTATGTATAGATATCTACCTTACATACATACAAGACATCTTACACTTTTCCAGATTGCCCAAGAGCAAATGGAAGCATTATCCAACACCTCCCCCAGCCTTACAGGGAGTAGCCCAAGCTTGCTGTTCTTCCACAAGCAGCAGTGACACTCTGGTGAGCCTCCATGAGTTACTGCGTTGGAAGTTGCTCACAGTCCATCACATGGATGAAGGGCTGTCCAGGCACTTGCTTGTCTAAAGGTGACTTCTTCCAACTGAAGCAACAGCAGCACTGCTTCAAGCTCTGCCCCACAGCAGAGAGGCTCCCTTGCCAAAGGACTCACCTGCATGCTCCTTCCTCCTCAAACTCGTACTGACATAGCACCAGCCTATCTTAGCATCAGTCAAATCAATGATATGCCATTTCTGTTGTTAATTCCTGTGGCTGTTTCACCTCTCCCTGCCACCTTCATTCCCCATGGCTGAACCACTCATCTGATGATGATTTTGACTCAGACTGTAGGTTCTCAGAGCCAGGCTCAAAGCAATCCTCCATCCTCACACGCTGCACAGTCACCATCCCTCTGGCTTTTAGGCTTATCAAATGTCAGATGTGCCTATTTTTCCCTGTCTTTGGAGACTCTCAAGTCCCCACCACAGCCATTCAAATCTGATCCTACCATCACTTTGCTGCTTCACTCCAGTCCTGTGCCTGGGCTGGAGCAACTCCATGCAACAGCACAAAGATCAGGCTGCAGCCCACCAACTCAGCAGCAGCTTTGCAGGACAGAACCAGGGGTTCCTGAGGACAGGAAGCTGAACACAAAACATGTCCATACAGCAAGAAGTCAGCCAAATGCTCGCCTCTATCAGCAAGAGTAGAGCCAAACTATTAAAGGATTTCAGAGAATTGTAGATTCACAGAATTGTAGGGGTTGGAAGGGACCTCGAGAGGTCCAACCCCCCTGCCAAAGCAGGTTCCCTAGCATCCAGACAGGTCTTTAATATCTCCAGAGGAGACTCCACAACCCCTGGGCAGCCTGTCCCAGGGCTCCATCACCCTCACTGTGAAAAAGTTCTTCTGCAGATTGGTGCAGAACTTCCTGTGCTCCAACTTGAGGCCATCGCCCCTTGTCCCATCTCCACAGGCAAAGTTTAATAGAATGGAATTTAGGGGGAAAAAAAGGATAAGGAATCTTTTATATGGTGATTTACAGAAATCTACTGTTAACCCAGCTGAAGCAAACACAAGGGCAACAGACACCAAAAGCAAACACCTCAACCAGAAGAAGTTAAAACCAAGATATTTGGCTAAAAATGTTTATTTTTCACCATTGTGGAAAAACAAGCTGATGTAAACCTATTTGGATTGCTGTAAGACAGCTATATAAAGTAGCACATGTGTCTTGCAGCACATCAGCTGCAAGATACTGAAAGCAAACAGTATCTTGCAGCTGATGTGCAGTATTGAGTATTCACAGTGCTCAACCTGCTACCTGACACACCACAGAACACCGTGTTAGAGTGCCTTGCACACAGGTGAGGACTGGCAGACCCACCACACATCCACAATCAGACATTTTTGGTCATA
Organism: Hypotaenidia okinawae; assembly: GCA_027925045.1. Classification (NCBI taxonomy): domain Eukaryota; kingdom Metazoa; phylum Chordata; class Aves; order Gruiformes; family Rallidae; genus Hypotaenidia; species Hypotaenidia okinawae. The sequence goes on from BSDF01000007.1 coordinate 4,523,225, forward strand.
GGGTTGGTTTTTTTGGCAGACAGCAACTGAGAGTGATGTCGAGCAACCTTTCTATTCCAGCTTGCCAGAAGTGCCTTTATGTCAAGTTACTCAAGCAGACTACAGACCTTCCACTTAGAACTCTAAGCAAATGACAGGAACCACCAAACCACCAGGTTGGAAGAGACCTTTGACGTTATCAAGTCCAACCATACCTGTCCTCTACTAAATCATATCCCTGAGCACCTCATCTATCCATCTTTTAAATATATCCAGGGATGGTGACTCAACCCCCTCCCCTGGGCAGCCTGTGCCAGTGCCCAACAACCCTTTCAGTGAAGAGCTTTCTCCTAATTGTCTGATCTGACCCTGCCCTGGGGCAGCACTCCCCCTCTTCCTATCACCTGTTACTTGGGCAAAGAGACCGACACCCACCTCTCTACAACCTCCTTTCAAGTAGGTGGTGATAAGGCCTCCCCTCAGCCTCCTCTTCTCCAGGCTGAACACCCCCAGCTCCCTCAGCCACTCCAGCCCCTTCCCCAGCCTGGTTGCCCTTCTCTGGGCACACTCCGGGACCTTGATGTGGCCTCACTAACTTGATGTGGCCTCACTAATGCCCAGTACAGGGGCACAATCCCTTCCCCAGACCTACTGGCCACACTATTTTTGATATAAGCCAGGATGCCATTGGCCTTCCTGGCCCCCTGGGCACACTGCTGGCTCATGTTCAGCCTCCAGTCACCCCACACCCCCAGGTCCTTCTCAGCCAGGCAACTGTCTAGCCACCCTTCCCTAGGCCTGTGGCACTGCACAGGACTTACATCCCAAGTACAGGACTCGGCCTTGTTGAACCATGGTGAAACACAACAGTTCCTTTTATCTTATGATCCATGTAACCAGCATTTAACACCAAGATTTAGTCAATCAGAATTAACAGTGCTCTGGGATGAAGGTGGAGTGGCTTCCCACTTATCACAACTGCAACCAACACAGTTTCTGTAATGAAAGGAAACTCTGGAGAGCAGAAAAATGACCATCAGGAAACTTTCTGTCCATAACCAAGCGTTGGCTGCCAGCAGTTCTTTTGTGGGAGACACCCTAAACAAGTGAATAGCATTGGAAAAAATGAAACTTTAATTTGTTTCAGTTGCAAGAGCCAAATTATTCTTCCTCTTCCCCCCACCCCACCCCGTTTCAGGGAGGATACTTGAAAGAGACATACCATCCCTGATCCAAAAAAAAAAAAAAAAAAAAGAGAGGCTTGTGTGTTACTCCAAGCAGGCACTTTAAATGTCATATGGAGGAAATGACTTCTCTCTTATACCAGAACAGGAAAACACCAACATTTCAATCTGCCTATTCAAAGGAAACATAGGGAAGATTAATATAGCATAGGAAGGCTATTGAAAAGCTGCAAACACCAAGCCTGAACACTTCTGTTCTCCTTAAAGATGTGGGCAAAGCCTGCCAGGTCAGCTCTGCTTTGGAGTGAAGATCAAATCTGTCTCTAATACAGCAGCAGCTTGCAGAACGAAACACATCCTTCAAGCATGAACCAGAACACGCTGGAATATTTCAATTAAGCTGCTTTTTCCATGTAAGGAGCCAGCCTGAGCTCAGGGGAAGCTCTCTGCCAGCTTGTACCACCTAATGGCTTGGCTTCTCCAGTGTTCCCACCCAGGCACGAAGCACCACAGCAGCTTATAAAGAAAGATGCATAGAAAGAAAAGCAAACCCAGAGAAAGGATGGAAAGGAGGGGGTAGAAGGCACAGCTCCATGACACAGAGGTGTAAAAATGCAGGTAGTTCATAAGGCTCAACTCCAAGGCAATAAAAAAAATGACATGGCCTTCCATTAGCAACCATAAGGCACCAGGTTAATCAGCACCAGAGGAGACAGCCCCTCTCAGGTCCTTCACCAGGGCCACAGCAGCACACAGAAAGCACATTGTACGCAAAGCCACACGTGGGAAAGTTATTAGCACAACACTGACCAGGCTAAAAGGTTGGGAAAGGGGTGGCTGGGAGGAAATACCAGCAGAGAAGCCACATCAGGGCATCAACAGCTCCCTGCAATGCAGCACGGCCAGCTCTGCTTGTCACTGCAGTGATGGGTGTCAACATGTTTCTGATGGGGGACTTGTACCAGGCTGTTTATATTATTTAGCAAGTCAGAGGCAACTACAGAAGCATTATGTCAAAGGAATACAGCAGAATTGAGGTGATACAATCCCAGCATTAGGGACAACATACTTTTTCATAGGTTTTTCTCTACTGAAGCAGGTTCAATTACATGAAGCCACTGCTGTGTTATCCCTCCAGACAGGTAGTTTTTCTGGCAGTCTGAAGAACCAGACAGTTTATATGCAACGCTGTGTCCAGCAGCATCTGTGCATTCAGCACATCCGTGCCACAAAAGACTTTCCCATTCCAACTGAAGTTCAGAAACAGCACTTTCCACTCTGCCTTTCTTCCAGGCATCCCAGAGCAATTCTTTTCTCTTGGTGCAATCCAGCCCAGACCCTCAGAGCGTTAAGCATCACCGGTGCTCTCAAATAAGCAGTGTTATTTCAGTGACAAAGCAGCCTTACAACATGCTATTCTACTGCCAAAAAATGAAATGCATCCTCTTGGAAAGATTATTTCTAGCTATTTTCTGTCTGGCAAGCCAGACTACGGTGGCATCATCACTGTAGCACTACAGTGTTTGCCTGATGAGGCTCCCACATTTAAGGTCTAGTGACAGGTTTCAGCATCTCGCTGCTTTGGAGCATTTCCATGTCTACAAGCTACAGAGCATTGCACAGTTTCAGCACGAATTGAGCTTCCAGACAAACCTGAACCTTAGGTCTCTTTAAAAAAAATTCCAAAGCCTTGAAGTTTGGAAGAGCTTTGTGCATATCCCCTGCAAAAAAAAAAAATCATCAAATCCCTGCATTTTCAAGTGTAGCAATTTAACTGCCAAACTCCAGCTCTCAGGTTTGAAAAGTTTAACCCAAAGCTTTCAAAACAATCCCACTTCATCTTTGACAAATGTTGCTAGATGGCAGGACAAGAAGGCTTCTATTTTTTATATATATTTCCGCCCCCCCCCCCCCCAACAGTTTTCACCCCACCACCCTCCCCTCCCAAAGAGCAAGTCAAACCTTGGTGACCCATCAGAGCTTAGGGTTGCTCTCAGCGCGGTATTAGAAGGGTTAAGGGGCCATCTGCTGGCAACGCCAACAAATTGTTGCATGCACAGCTAATAAAATTTCAATTACAAATTAATTATGTACAGTGCATTTAATTATCCGTGGATTCAAACTGTCCATGGATAATTCAAATGAAGCACTTGCACGGGGGATATACAGTCTGCTACGTATCTGCCAACAATTTAAATTAGATGCCAATGGATTCTGGGTGTCTGATCAGTCTTTATAGAAGAAAAATAAATGAATGGCTCTGAATTTGGTTGTGGCAATGCCAGAGGAAAAAAAATCTATATATGCAAAGTGAGTTTGCATTTAGCTCATTGCCCCAACACAGAGGGCACAGGAAGGTATCTCCTGGAGGAAGAGCCACAGCTGAAGCTGCTTGGGGTATTTCCACTTAATCTATAGGGAAATAAAGGGGGAGGAAAAAAGGTGACAGGTGTGACAAGAGCAAGCATTCTTCCTCAAGAGTTAAATTGAAAGTAGAGTCTGATTAGGAAGATAAGGCTCAATTTCAAAGGGCTGCTAACCACAGAAACCATCTCAGACCCAAATGGGGAAGGTCAGCACACCCTGAGTGGGGCTGCCCCCCCCCACCCAAGGGACTGCACGGCTCCCTTTGAAGCGCACAAGCAGAGCTCAACCACCACCAGCGCCTTTCAGAGCCTCGCTAACCTTATTCCACCATCACACCGCACTGCAGCGCCTGACGCGCGGGTACGGAGAACACGCTGCACAGCGGCTAACACAGCTCTCACCAGGCTTCCCAGGGCAGCACAGCAGCTGTTCTTCAGAAGAGAGCACACTGCACCGCTCTGCATCAACATGGGCAGCCATCCCTTGTGTCCTTACTTGTTTTCCAAGCCTGTTTACAGGCATCCAGGAGCTCACCAAATTCACAGGGCAAGCGTCAATCTGTAGGACCAACCTGCGTTCTCTGCAGGTGGCCAAGCCCTTGGCTAGCAGGATGCCCCAGCAGGAAATCCCTCTGCCTCAGTTCAATGAAAGCCACAAGCTCACCTTCTCAAATGCACCCCACAGAGCGTGTGGAGGCTTACAGTATGTGCCAAACATACCTCTGAAAAATAGATACATAGGATATAGATGATAGAAAAAGCAGCATCTCGCCTTAAAATGGCAGCTGCTGTGGCTGTGTGATTTTTATCTATCATTACATTCCAGCTTGTGTACTCAATGCATTGCTGAGCTGAGAATGTCCCCTTGAGTTGTACAGGCAGAAACTCTCACACCACTGCCCAGGTCCACACATGAGTTGCCACAGGGTTTTCACATTACCTTCCACCACATAACAGCTTTTTTTTTTAAAAATCCTCATTATTAATGCTGAACACTTGAGTTCCTGCCTCCCAACACAGGAGAAAGCTCCATTTTTCCTCAGCAGAGCTGCTCTGAACTTGAAGACACTGCTTGACATAGCCTAGGACTGAGGAGTTACCACAAATAAAGTGTCACATGCTGAAGATGGCATTGTTTCCACTTCTCTCCATCAGCAGCACAGCCAAGCAAGTTGAAAAGCCCTCACCTCCTATTCTTTTTCCTTCCTTTCTAATCAATTTTCCCAGTACAGACACACACTCAGTGCTTTGGAAATGTATCCAGGAGAAAAAAAAATAAATACAAACTGTGGTGCTTTGAAGAGAGATGCTCAGGACTCAATTCTTCCCACGCTGCCTGTCAGTCAGACACTGAGCTTGTGATGTATACATCCTCAGGGGTTTGTAAGCTTCCTTCCTGGAAGCAGCAGTTTCAACTGAGGTGTAGAAATAAAGCAGGAGAATGCTGTCTGTCTCTCTTTCTCTCTCTCTTTACCCACTGACTCCTCGAGCCATCACTTTTGTCGCTGAGCAAACTGGAGAGCCGCTGGAAAGTGATTAAAATTTGGCAGCAGAATGTCTAAACCTCTGGCGTTTCTATAGCAATAAGGGAGAGCACAAGATCTGGGGGGAAAAAAAAGCCTGTAGCATTGCTGCCATCCTGCTGTGAACCAGAGGTATCGTGCCTCCTGACTCAAGCCACACAGACTGTATCGATGCACCCACCCACCCTCAGATTTCAGAGGTTGCACTTGAATTCCTGGGCCAACTGCAAATTACCTGCTGTTTTGTAAGCCAGAAGATTGTGTATCAGCCCATTTTGCTGTACCTTCATTCCTGACACAATAACCACATCTCCTTTCTCCCCCCACCGCCCTCCCCCCCAAATCTGTTTTGCCCTTGGAAAACCAGGGAGGGATCCTACGAGCCAGGCAGCCAAGCCTAAAGCTGCCAGGGAGGGGTATGCTGTTCACCAGTGGACACCAAAAGCCAGGCTTCATGTTTTGAGAAAACTTGCAATGGAATTTGGGTTGAAAAACAAAAGGGAAGCGTAGCAGTCCAAGTGAGCTAATTTGGGTTCTTAATGTTAAGATTCCTTATTGAGAAACACTTTGAATTGCCAAGACTGCCAAGCAGAACCAGTGCTAAACATTCCTGGGAAAACCAAAAGTCTAATTTTAACCCTTGGAATCTAGATTTCAAAAGCATAATTGTAAGCTCCCAGGTATGAAACTGGAGCCATTTTCATCAACTTCTTGCCTCCCCTCACCTGTTTTCCCCTCAGGTGGCTAAGCAACTGCAACCTTCTGTTGTGTGGATTGGAGACACAGAGAAGATATTTTCTAAAGCAGGAAAGGCTGAGGAAGAGGTGAGTTGCTCTTTTTGTATTTCAGTGCAGATAATTTCTCCTGTTGCATTACAGCCAACACAAAGGAGCAAGAGTGTTTCTTAACTTAGCTCATACCAATATGCCCAGACCTGCCAAAGCTTGCTTGATAATGGCTTGTGTCACTAACATGTTGGAGTTGGGTTTTTCCCCTCACTCCTTTTAAGAGAGTCTTGTGACTTCTTAAGAGCCCCCAGAGGTCACATTTCTCTCCTACACACCTATACTGGCTTTATTTAAAAATAGTCCAGTCACTGCTCATCAGTGCACTGAAAAGTAGAAGAGAATAATGGAGAATTTCAAAAATACAAGGCAGGAAAACTAAGAAGTTAAGATGAGCTTAAGTTGTTCAGCTCTATTAATTTGAGAAATTGGATGGAGCCAAAGCGAACAAACAATAAAGTAGCAAGGATACATTTCTGCTGTGAAAACAAAGAGCCTTCATTAAATAGATATGTTTACAGATTATTTTTCTTGAGGCTCCCAGGAGTTGCTGTTGCTTCCATTCCTTCCCCACTTGCATAGCTTCCCTGCTAGAAAGAAAATTAAAACACTGCCCAATGGGCACAGCAGCTCAGCCACCGCAGCAGAGAGCCAGGCACCTGAAATCCTGATTAGATTCATGCTGCTTCCAAAATATTTTGCTTTTAGAGCTCCAGAGGAAAAATAAAACCTTTTTTTTTTCCTAAGCCAAGTCCTGTGCGTGTTAAGGCTGTGAGAGATGGATACAAGGGGGTGTTTTGGAAGACAGATGAAGGGTCATCTCAGCTGAGGGATGTGTACCTGATGAGGGTGTGGTGGTTGATGCTCTCTGGTGGTCCCCATACCAACCAAAAAAGAGAGCCGCCTTCTTGGGTCAAACCTTGACAGCAAGAGCAGATCAGGATTAAAATTAAGACTGGGGGCTAAAGACTGCCTGGAGCAGTCTGCTTTGATAGCCACCAATAAGGGACAATTTCTCCCTGTGCTCTCCCTGAAGTCAAGGGCATCACCTCTATCCCTGCTATCACATCCGTAGACCCACAGGTATTTAGCAAGAGGTCTCATGATCTCAGTGGGAGTGGAGGGCTGCAGGCTTGAAATCACTCAGGTCCAAGGTAGTTCACTGCAGAACCCTTATTTGGAGCCAGAGAGCATGAAACAGGAGGGACAGACAATGGTAACTGGGAAGCCTTCCTTAGGAGCACTAGAACCATGGAGATAAGCTCAGCCCTCAGAAGTGTGACTTTGCTCATCCCAGTGTGCCATTTCTGGCACTGCAAGCAAGCACCTGATAAAAAGAAGCCTTAAATTCCTCAGATTGCCCACTGGAGAAGTAATTCCCCCTCCACTCCTCCCTAGAGGATGCAAAGCAGTCAAATACCAAGTGTGTTATGGTAACCCAGTTGCCAGGGATGTGATACAGCAGATCAGCCACTCAAAATTAAACAAATAGAGGGGTCACCTTCACAATTCACCCCGCTTTTCTCCCGCTCAGGTCCACGTGGTGGCTGAAATCATAGCTGGCCTCTTCAACAGCCCCTCTTGCTACTGCCACATTTCTTCCAAAGCAGAAGAGGTATTATTAGCTTTCAGGATGTATCCCTGAAATACATGCAAGGATAACTGGAGCTGCCAACACACAAGTTCCAGTCTGGCTTAGTAGGCTTAACATGAATGGAGTGTTTAACTTGGTCTCTGATACCAGCTCAATCATTTAAAATATTAAGATTCCTCCAAGCTGAGCAATGAACACTTGTTGTAACCAACTCTAGATCAGTGGGAATCCAGGAATATCATTTGTCACTCAAAAAAAAAAAAACCCCAGTGTTCTAAATACAGGAGATAAATTAGGACTTATTTTTGTAAGAGGCAAATTAGAAGCCACACAATTGATTTAAAAATTTCTCTGCATCTCCTCATAGAGCCCCTTTTTCCAGCAGAGAAATGCAAGGCCAGATATCTTCCATCAGGCATTTCAGAGAGATGGGATTCTTCTACCCCTCCACACCTAAAATAGTTTGGCAATTCTCACTTTTCTACCACTACTGATGTCTCAAAACATTGGAGAACATTTGCACTTCCTTCCAACACACATGAAGAGGAGGAAGTCTTGAAACCAAGTAGCAACAGAGGATACAAATCAGAGAGTAATTTAGCCAGCATAAAGCTGTTAAAACCACAGTAAATCCACCTTTCAGTCATTGCTGTGACCAGATCTCCCCAAACAGCACAAAGTTAGATATCTACCTTGGAAGGTTTAGCCAACAGCACCTTGTTTAATCAGAGAAATCTAATTCATTACCAAGAGCTTCCCAAGAAGGGAACAGCAAAGCCTGGGTAAGAACTTGTGATTTGAAGCCATGCCCTCAGATGGCAAACCTCAGCCATAGCTTCTTACTTACTGATATTAAGAAAGGCTGTCCTGAAATTGAAGCTCACGTTTCTCAGGGAGCTGCCTACCATATAGTAAGAAAACAAATGATCACACAGCCATCTAGAGAGCATAAAGTGAGCATTGGTGACTTGGATGTTAAGTCCCAATCATTCCTGAAGAGACTTACAAGTTATTAGACATCTCTGCTGCACTATCCTAGCCCAGCTCCTCTCTTCTGGATCTATTATCAGTAGGGTGACACCACCACAGCAGTTTGACTAAGCCTCTCAAGCCAATATTCACTTGGACATTATCAAACATAACTATCCAATAACAGGCTTTGCTCAATACTCACCAGCTCTGCCAATAGTAGTTAAATATTTTGTATGAGGTCAAACAGCAAATTATTGTAGGGAAATTAATCCTGAGTTCCAAGAGCTCCTGTTCTCAGGTTAGAGCCTCAGCAAGCTAGAAATAACAGCAAAAAATAGGGAGCATTTTTTTCCACAATTAAACCATGGATGGCATGTGGTAGATCATAGCCTCAAAGAGCTGGGAGGATTCCATGCCAGGATACATACCCCAGCAGTTTTTCCATCTCTTAAAGTTCACCAGTATTTCTCCTTGAACTGGAAATCAGGATTTCTTTCTTTTAAAGAGTTGTTTTCCTCCTGCTTTTCAGTAACAGGGGCAGCAAAATCAAAGCTGGAAGGCACCAGCACAAACCCACCAATGCCTAAGCAGAAAGCTAGTTCTCCTTCAGCTGAGCTTCTGTAGCTTCCTGACATTAAAGGCAACTAGATTACTAAAAAAAGAACAGAATTCTGTTGTATATACTGTGTCAGTGTACAACTTCACCTGATTAGCTGTCAACTATCAGCATCAATAACTGCTCTTCTCCTTGTATTCACATGCACCCTCTGAAGATGAACCCAAGACAACTGGCAAAGATGCTCCCCAAATTCCTTAAGGCTTTGAAAGCACAAGACAGAGTGCTGCTAGTGGGAACCACCACCCGTCCCTTCGATGCTAACCTTAAGCCTCTCTGCAGAGTCTACCAAAAAATCATTCTGATTCCAAGGCCTGACTACGCTTCCAGATTTGGCAAGTATTTCAAGTCACCCTGATGATTACCATATAAAATCCACCTTTATCCTTTGGTTATCCTCAGAAGCAGCTTTAAACTCAATTCATACACCAGAGGTGTGTCTTGATTCCTGACAATATAGGTAATGCTGATACAGGCTAACCCCCCAAAGACCATAAAAATAAAAGTGGAAGTTGGGAGGAGAGTTTAGAAGCCTGTCCTGTAGTGATTAGCACTTCTTTAATTAGTTATTTAGTGTGCACAGAGTTCAGCCCAAGCTGGTTCTCCCCTGCACAGGGGCTAAGATCCTATTTCAAGACACACTTTCTATTTTAAGCTTTTCTCTTTTTTTACACAGGGATCCTGTATTTCTGTTCCTCCTATCCAGTTTCCATACTCTATCAACAATAGACTTCAGGGCCTCTCCATAACCACTACAGTGTCCAGACAACTGTTTTGTCGCCAAACACCCTTTTCCTACTTCCAGATCATGAGAGAAATTGTAGAGGTGTCCTGGTTTCAGTCAGGATAGAGTTCACTTCATTTGTAGCAGCTGATGGGATGCTGTGTTTGGGAGTTACAATGAAAGCAGTGCTGAGAACACCCTGATGTTCTTAGTTGCAGTCAGACAGTCAAGGACTTTCTCAGCTTCTTCCTATTTCTCTATTCAGGAGAAAGGAGGGGCGAAGCCAGGACAGGTGACCCAGATGGGCCAAAGAGTGTATTCCATGGCAATGACGTCCTGCCCAGGAGAACGGGGGGCTGAGGGGAGGAAGAAGAGGGGCGGTGGCGGGACGCGTGCTGCTTGGGGGGACGGTCGGGTTGCGGGACAGCTCTGGGTGGTACCTGAGTTGTGTGGGTCGGGGAGAAACTGCATTGGGGATCAAGAGTTTCATCTTCTTTTGCTCTAAAGTCCTGTTAGCATTGGGATATTTGATCTTTCTGTTCTCTTAGGAAACTCTCCTTATCCCAACCCACGGGCCTCTTAGTTTCTTGGGTTTGGAGTTATTTCCCCTTCCTTTTCCCTTCCCTTGTTTCCCCCCTTTTTCCCTCTTCCCCTGCTCTTTTCCTTTAAGGAGCAGGCAGCTGCGTGGATCTCGGCCCACAGCCGGGGGAAACCACGACAAGAGGCATCCAAGATGTTTGTGTGGCTACTCTAGCAAATGTTCCCAGTAACAGACAGGTCCCCCTACCCTGCCAAGGTCTAACAGATTCACCAAGTACCCCATGTGCTAAGACTCAAAGCTTGCAAGGAAAAAAAGTGTCTTTTATTTTAGACCAATTTACATGGCTAGAAAGAACTTCCAGGAATGCAAGTTTGATTTCAGATTTGAGTCACCTGAAATAGCTCAGCACTAAGGAAGCACAATTTAAGGAGAGTAATGCAAATCAGTTACTGCCAGAAAAAGTTTGTCCACATCCTTCAGAACTGGCTGGTAAAAGGACTTTTGCTCCCAGAAGGTGGTGTTTTTTGTTTTCCCTGTGGTTTTATCACTGATGTCATGTGGTTTAACACATTTTGCTGGGTACTAAGGAGTCAGTGTGCTGACTGAAGCAGAGGGACTGCTTAGGTTCAGTCTAAAGATAACATCAGACAAAGTTTCAGGCTATGCAAAACAGTACCAAACACTGAGTGAGGACTCCCAAGACAAATTTTTTTCTGCCAGTGGCTCCTAGCATGAGCATCCCTATTGAACACAGATCCCCATCACACGTTTTATCTCCAAAGAATCACATCCCAGGAGAACACAGTAGCAAAAGAAACCACATTCAGTTCAGGGATCTCACCACACAACTGCACCTTCACTATAATACTGCTCTGCAGTCATCTCATTGCAAAAAATCACACAACTCTGTTGTGAAGCCCAGTTTACATTGCCTTTCAGGGAGGCAGCCAAGGTACAGAGATGGTGTTTGGGCAAGTTCAGGACAGGTTTTGACTGCCTAGCACGTTGTAAATCTCTCCCACGTTCAATAATTTTCATAGTGTAGATGGGAAATGGTCTCTGAGCAAGCCTAACATGTGTTTCATGTTATGTTACAGCTCTGATAAATTGCTAACAGATAAGGGATATGAATAAGACCTAGAGAAAGGAGGTGACAGCAGCTGAACTTAGCCGTGTTCACGTCTGGGGACTGAGCCATCGCATTCTGGGATTCGCACCGCTAATTTGGAGTCAAAAGAAGGGCCAGCCAAAGCGATTCCAACTGCAAACTTGAGAATGCCCCCCAAAAAGTTAACTCTTGGCACTTTAAAGCAGATCAGACTCATAGCTTTACTTCTTTGGCATTGTCCCAGTTTGAGCAGTGCTCGGCTCGTTCTTTCCCCCAGCCTTCCCTTGAGTTCTACAGAAATACGGCCTTAGTGCAGACAACCGGCCTCCCAATCTTGATAGCCTGACACCCAATTTGAGAAGGAAAGAAACTTGTTTGAGGAGAAGAGCTATGACATAACAAATAGTCACAGACACCTTGCACTGCCAGCTGCCTGCCACAACCCTCCCTTGCATCACACACCAGCATGTTCCAATCTATGCACAATGCAAACAGCAAACACAATGGAAATCATTTAATCATTCACAGTCCCATACTGGTTTCTTGCTATTAATCACCCAGTAAGTCAGTATATCTCGTGTTAAGTATGATCCCACCTGCAGCAGAATCCAGGGCACACAATATATGGCTGCACAGCAGCACTCACTGCCATGTGCATCAATCCCTCTTACGAATTAGCGACTAAGCCAATAATCATCGAGCGCGGTTGTAATTCAAGTGGAAGACCACAATTGGCCCGAGTAAAAAATGGAGTGCTGAGCTGTCAATAGTTATGGGCAGGAGTCCATGGCATCGACACTGCAATCGAAGCAAGAGTAAGGCAGGTTTTTCTCTGTTACATGACTGCCTTGACATCCCAGTCCCATTGACTTTCCACCCAGCATTTCCAGGCTACACTCAGCATTCAAACGCAGGATACTCAAACCACAGGCAGTTTCATTCAAGAAGCCTTTTTTATCTCCATACATAAAACTTGATAGTCTTTCCAGGTGCTTTCTTTAAAGGAAGGCACGGTGAGATGGCATGGAAGCTTTCCTAAGAGACTTACACAGGGTGAAACAAAAACACTTATTACCCCTATTAATTTGGGGGTTTCAAAGCAAAATCTCAGGCACTTCAAACTTTAAAAAACCCAACCCTTCATGTCACAGAGTTCCCCAGCTAAAAGACACAAACAGGTTGAGCATTTAACTGTCCAGCAGAATGCCAATTGCAGCAACGTACACCCAGCCTTCACAGCATGTGCCTGCATAGCTGGAAGCCTTTGGCTTCCAAACCAGACATTGAGTCCCTGTAGCAGGCCTGGGATCAGCAGGAGTAACCTGCCATCAGAGTCACGGGAATAAACACTGGCTGCTACTGTAGGCATTAAACTCCACACACCAAAAATTCTGCACAGGTTTTCTTTCTGCAGGCATATTTGAGTAGTTCTTTTGTATTTTTACACACATATTCACCTCACATTATGGGCCCTTGATGGCTTTCTGAAGGGACTGACTGGTAGCCAATCATCACTAATGGTTTAAGAACAGATGTGCCTAAAAGCCTTTGCACTACAAACCTGTAGATCAAAGAAACAGGGAACAAGAAGAATTTGAATCTCTGCTCTCCTGGCTGGTATTTGCCTATTTCCTTTTCAAAACACAAAAATATTTCTCCTGCACTCCCTAACTTTGGCATTCTTTTTCTGGACCCCCTTGAACAGTGTTGTGGAAACACATCATCCTGCAGAATGGTGGGGTGATCACCGACCTGCTGAACATCAGCTGCCTAGCCAAGGTGTCCGATGGTTTCACCCAGGGACACATTGTCCAGGCAGTGCAAGCTGTCCTGAGCGAGCTACGCCTCCTTCAGATGCCCAGGAAGCCACTGAGGACTGCCGAGTTCACGAGTTCTCTGGCCAGACAGGACCCCGTGTACAAAGAGGAGGAAGAAACATTTAAGGTGACATTTAAAGCTATGTTAACCGTCTGTCTTTCATCATCCCCTGCCATGTCCTTGTTCAGAGGACACTTGATCTACAGACCTGCTAATTCTGCTGATGGGTTGGCACATCGCTGTTTGAATGATGATGTATGGCTCGACAGCACCAAACACCCATCCACCCCTGTTTCAGGATGTTTGGCAGCCTGGGCAGTTGGATGTGCCAGGCAAAGGGTCATTATTACAGGCAGCAGCTCTGTACAAGCAACATGTGCCTGGCAAACCACTGTGATAAACCTACTGCCTTGCACCCAGCTCATCTTGAGCAGGGGGGCTGCACACCCACAAATAAATTACACATGTGTACAGCATGTTGCCCCTCTTTCTTTTAGAGCAGAGGTGCTTGGCAAGCCTGGCCATCTGTTTTTGAGAAGGCAGAAAACTTGGACACATGGGGTCTGAGCAGGGTGCTCCACATAGGGATTGAGTTTTAAGCTCTTCAAGTTGATTCAAACAACAGTTTTCTCCATTCCTGTGTTAAAAAATTTCAAGTCTGACTTGAAATTCCATCTGTCTCTCCAGCCTCAGGGTCATAAAATCCCCAAGGTAAAACATAGCACATCTGATGCACCTCATATCTACCTCCAATATACATGGATCACCCTCCAAACAACTTTTTCCACATGTAGCTCAGTGATCATTACTCTTCCTTTCCTGGACTAGGATTATCATGATGTAGTGGTTAATTCTGCTTTCACTGTATTGCTTTTGGTTTTCCAAATGATGGGAACGTTTTATCAGGCTTAAGTACAGGTCTACATTTATTTTAGAGGCTTCAGCATAGCTTTGGGACAGCAGAACTCAGCTTGGGCTAGCCAGCTGAACACAACACTGCAGTTTAGCAGCATCAACACCACAGGAAAAAGAATAGCACAACACTTCACTAAGGCAAGCAAGCCCACCAAACATTGGAAGAAGCCTAGGCTGCTGAAGAGAAAACCCTTGCTTTGTACCAAGGAGCTGCAGGCAGTCCACACCTGGGGCTCCAGATGGGATCAGACATCTTTACTGAAGCCAAGAGACCCCCGAAGAGCTTCCCCACTCCCATATACCTCCAGTTCCTACCCAGACATGCTTATAAACCCATCCAGTTCTCCTGACTGAAAAGATTTCCTTTTGGTTCTGCTCCACTCCGAATCCCCTCCAGCCTCAAATCCTTGCAGCACCTCACAATAAACAGGATGCAGTTCCTAACAACTTTATCCAAGTCTCCTTCCACTCCTAACCTAACGATGGTGTGTATTCCTCCCAGCCCTGTTGAACACTTTCCAATCTCCATTTAGGGCCATTTGGCTCACTCAGCATCGGCAGCATTTGTGATATTTGGCAAATTACTCTTTTTTTTCCCTCCTGCTTCCTATCTAAACCACTATCTTTCCTCAGGGAAAGGCTGATGGTTCAGCGTTGCAGCAAAAGAGAGAAGCTCCATCATTCCCAGCTCTAAGTAGTAACCCATTTGTACTCTGAAACATGAGTGCTAGTACTGAGTAAGAGTTTAACTTGAAAAATATTACTCCACTTGCTATGAAAGTGCCTGTTTTGTACAGCACAAAGTATGCAGGCAGCACTTCATTTTGAACATGGCTAAAACGATACCGGCCTTGATGTCCCATGGCAATCATTGCCTTGCATTAATTATAGCCCTTAACAAAGTACTTCCTTTTATCTCTTTTAAATTTGTTTCCCTTAAATGTCATGGAACCTTGCCCCAGCACCCGTAATATGGCACAGGGGAAGAAGATTGTCAAAGTGGCCTTCGTGCATTAATTAACTCCAGTATCTTCATCTCTTCTTGCACAGCAGCCCCTCTTCCTGAGCCTCTAATCATCACCAGCGCTGGGCCTTCCCTGTTGCTTCATCCTTTTTGAAGCAGGGCGGCTGAAACGCCGCCTTCAAAGCGGAGATTAGCGCTGGGATGAATCTTTGATTTCTATTCACTGGAAACATGAATCTCCCTGTTTGACATTTATATTCTGCCAGCGTTCCAAAAATGAATATAAATAATGCAAAAAATTGCAATAATGTGATTTCCCCCGTTCAATTTACTCCAATTCCTGCCCCAATTATACGGCCACGTTTTCGTGGTGATAAATTATTACGCTGGGGTGATAGATAGAAGTCCTCACACAGACATGAAGCCATCCTGGAGCGGCACAGGACAGCCCAGCTAGCATACTAGCTCTGACTGGCCAAAGAACCACAGACATCATTGCTCCAACAAAGATTTCCCGCTCTGATCTGTCACTTGCTGTCAGTAACTCACTCCCCCAATTCAGATGTGGCCACATGAAGTGATAAATTGATTTTTATTTTGACCATATCTGAGCAGTTGGCTCCATGGAGAGTTAAAACCCAGCCATCACCACGTGCCAACCTGCAGGCAGAGCTACCACATTGAAATGCATGCAAAGAAATGGGAAGGGAGCAAGAGAAGATCAAGATACTCAGCTTCTCCTGCCACACGCAGCAGAATCCTTTACCAGTTACCCAGAATGGGAGGTGAGGTGACCTCCCCAGTCTACACCCACCACATGTCCCTTTCCATCCTACCGTGCTCCCATCAAGCCTTCCCATCTCCCATTTAAGGTCTGGAGACCATCATACACAAGACAACAGACCTGGAAGGGAGGAGACAGTGCTCTGGTTGTTAGCTACAGCTGGGGAATAGCCAGAAACAGGCCTCTCCAGCCCTGTTTTGTCCTAGCTACATCTGTTCTCCCAAACAAGAGCAGCTCTGCCAGAGACCATCTGTAGAATAGTGAAAACCAGTTCTCCTGGCCACTGCACTGGGAGCCCAAGGACTCCTCCCAGACACCTCCCACCACACCATTGAGACAGGGATGCACAAGAGGTTGCAGGGTTGTTTTCCTCAGTGGAGCCACGGCGCTCAGCTAACTTGGGCAGTTAAGGGAGATACGACAGTGTCAGGGCTGCTCAGCAGCCAGCTGGTCATGGACAGCTCCCAGACTCCCTTTACCTGCTGACAGTGTTTCTGCTACAAGAGATCCCGGTAGGGTGGCTGCCATCAAAGCCTTCAAGAAGGATCATCTGGGAGTGGGTGAGGAACAACTGGGGTTTCACACATGTTGGAAAACCAGATAAGGCAAATTCCTAGGGGAAGCCTTACCCGGCTCGAGCTAGAAGCAGCGCTTGGGATGAACCTCATGGAAAAGGCAAACTTTATGGGATGCTGCTCTGTAGGAAAGCTGAAGGCTACCTAAGCAGAGGGTGGAGGAGACACCGTTGTGGGCTGCGGTCAGAGGAAAAGCATTCATTCCCAGGGCAGCCCATGGATGAACACAGTCAAGAGGGAAGGCACTTCATTAATCACATCAACACCCAGCGGCTTGTAAACTCTGATGCAGGCAGGGCTTTGTTGACAGAGGTTCCCAAACACCTATGGGGAAAGACCAACTCCCACACGTGGACTTTAAAGCTCAACCCTCTCCTTCACTTCCCATTACTTTCACACGGCCTAGAGCGGCCTTGCTGACATTACTAGTCCAGGAGCTTGGCAAGTTCACAGCACGGCCTCACCAAAATCATTTACAAGTCACAGGCCTGTGAACAGGCATCTGAAAGCAATAAACAGGTTTTTAATGGTCGGGGTTTGTTTTGCTTCTTAAGCTCTCTCATCGAAATGAAAACTGCCTGGATTGATTTGCAGAGCCACCAGGAGTACATGCTTTGCCTGCTGCCAAGTTTCAGGCCAGAGGGAGTTTTGACCAGAGCTCCATACCTTGGAAATAGGGTTGAACAGAGAAGTTTGAACATTTCCATAACTATAGCAACACAAATGGCCCGGCTAAGTATTCCTGTTAACGAGACACACTTCAGGCAAGCAATTGCTCCCCTTCTTGTTACAATAATGTTCTTGAGAGATCCCAGGATTTCATTTGTGCTTCTCCACAAGCCAGCCAGGATTTTAAGATTACTTTTTTTCTTGTTTAAGGAATGCTTCCTCGTACTAGTAAAAAGTTTAAGTGGGTTTAATCTTGGGGCTTTTGGGGTTTGTTTTTTTTAATACCACTTAAAAAATACACATGCTTTTTGATTCTCCAGGCTTGGTACGCCAAGACGCCGCTGGGTAAAGCGCGAATCAGAGCCCTGGCAGAGAGAGAGCAAGCAGGAAAAGGAAAACCAAAAGGAGGAAATAAAGAAAAAAGGAATAAGTAAAACTTCCCCAAAGCATTTCACATCTGGCTCTGTCACCAGCAAGGGGGAGATGCTTGGAAAACAGACGCTTCAGAGTAACACACACACACACCCCCCCCCCCAAGTTACGGCTGCTTTGGGAGAGAGAAT
The DNA here is from genome assembly GCA_027925045.1 of Hypotaenidia okinawae. Lineage (NCBI taxonomy): Eukaryota > Metazoa > Chordata > Aves > Gruiformes > Rallidae > Hypotaenidia > Hypotaenidia okinawae. Next base: position 4,540,905 of record BSDF01000007.1, read on the forward strand.
TCCTTTCTTGATGCATTTTGTTAAAAATTCAGGAGAGACATCAATGTGACACGCAGCTCTCAGAGGATAAAGGGTTAATGACCACCGACTTGCAGGAGCATTATTTATTCTGCAAGGTTTTAGGGGGCAGAGAGGTCCATTACTCAGGACTGTAACATGCCATCAACTTTTAGGCTATACTCATTTATTTCAGCAAGTAACTCTCCTTAAAAATTGATGTCACATTAATGTCTTTCATTACTTTAATATCCTATATGCTTTATAAAGCTAACTGCTTTATATATCTGTAGGTCTAACGTGTTACAGTTCTCAATAAAACTATTACAGCTATAAAGACTGCTTTTTAATTGGGATGGATTATAAGACACTTAATGCAATCTACTGCAAGCTGAATATTTACATAGCCATGCAAGGACCAGCACCATTTCACCTTTTGATGCCTCATCATGAGCAAATCCCTCTACACAGATGCTAGCAGATAGCATTAATAAACAGAACAAGAGGGAAGCAGTCTGGAGGTGATTTTGGTGGATACCTTGAGCATCTATTTTGCAATAGAGAACACCACCCCATTACCTTCTTTGCATAAATAGTGATATAAAAAAACCCAGACCACCCTACATGGCAGGACAGCAGCTGGAATAGGTCTGTTGGGCTTTCTGAAAGGTGCTTTCACAGCATTGTAAGCCCAGTTCACCTAGACCTGCTTCAGACTTATCAACCCATTCCTGCAAGCTGCACCTGTGGAACCCACCCATCCCATTCAGACCCCACGCACGATGTCTGCAGGATTGTTTCCATGTGCTCAGACAGCAAAGAGGGAAGCTCTGCAGCAAGAGCATCTTCTTCACAGAAGGAGCCAGGACACTCAGAGGCAGAGATTTCCCAGCCTTGTGCTTTGATGTAGCGTTACCAACTGTAATATCCAGATGCCACAAGTGAGCTGAGCCTCAGAAACACAGAGCATCTACAAGCCAGTGACAGCATTTGGTAACATATCAGTCAATGAAAAAAAATTACTCACAAGTCAAGCAATTTTGGGAGCCAGGCATTCATAAACAGTGACTACAAAACCCTAAAGCTTTGAGATGTCCTACCTGATGCTGACAGGTATCAGCATCGCATTCACCTGGCTCTCCTACAAATAGGAGTCAGAAATGCCAGCTCTGACTGCAGCACTCCTACACCTGCCTGACAACCAGTAGCTCTCAATGCCTATTTAACTGGAAACACAGGGCACAGCATTCTTGTGACATCAGCCTCCATAGGCTGCAGGCAGCACATCACCCCTACATCGTGTGTACTCCACCAGTTACAACTCTGAGTAGAATTCTGGGTCACAGAGCAACACCTTGCTGCTTAGTAAAATCTTAACAGTGTCTTGCAGGTAAGAGGGAGTGATCCCACGTTAAACATTTCTGTACATCTGCACTCCACATCTCACCTCCATTTCCCCTACACAGTCATTTCATCAAAAACATGACATAGCCCCCAAAAAACATGCTCTTACCCAGACGGTTGGTGCACAACACAACAGGAACTCTGCAGAAAGGCGAAACCCCACCCAAAATGGCTGCTTGAGAAGCTCTTAACATCCCAAGGACCTTCCTGGTGTACACACATCCTTACCCCAGCACTAACCCAGCTGCTGGAGCCTCATCACGACCTGCATGAGGAGAACCCACAAGTATGAGTGGCTGCCAACCCCTAGATTTAATCACTTTGCAGCAGAAGGGTGTTACAAACTTTGGCTTTCCTTTCTTTTTTTTTCCTTTGCAGGAGCTTGCTTGCAGCAGGCTGCTGCCTTCAGAAATTTGGCAGCACATCCTGATGTTTCCCCCCGGCTGTGGGCTGAGATCCACGCAGCTGCCTGCTCCTTAAAGGAAAAGAGCAGGGGAAGAGGGAAAAAGGGGGGAACAAGGGAAGGGAAAAGGAAGGGGCAAATAACTCCAAACCCAAGAAACTAAGAGGCCCGTGGGTTGGGATAAGGAGAGTTTCCTAAGAGAACAGAAAGATCAAATATCCCAATGCTAACAGGACTTTAGAGCAAAAGAAGATGAAACTCTTGATCCCCAATGCAGTTTCTCCCCGACCCACACAACTCAGGTACCACCCAGAGCTGTCCCGCAACCCGACCGTCCCCCCAAGCAGCACGCGTCCCGCCACCGCCCCTCTTCTTCCTCCCCTCAGCCCCCCGTTCTCCTGGGCAGGACGTCATTGCCATGGAATACACTCTTTGGCCCATCTGGGTCACCTGTCCTGGCTTCGCCCCTCCTTTCTCCTGAAGAGAGAAATAGGAAGAAGCTGAGAAAGTCCTTGACTGTCTGACTGCAACTAAGAACATCAGGATGTTCTCAGCACTGCTTTCATTGTAACTCCCAAACACAGCATCCCATCAGCTGCTACAAATGAAGTTAACTCTATCCTGACTCAAACCAGGACACCTGATCTCCACCCCCCACCCCCAAAAAAAAAAAAAATAGGTACTCTTCAACTTCAGCCTCAGTGAGAGAAAAGCCAGACTCCCCAAAGAGGGTTTGCGTTCAAAACCTCATCTCCGCTCTCATCTGCAAGAAAACTAATTTGGATAATTCTGTCCTCAATCTTGCCGACAGTGGAATACTCCTCTCCACAACAGGTTTGACAGCAGAACGTGATGTGATGAAAAGACCACATTTAGGTTGGACGTAAGCAAGCCCATTAACCAATATTTCAGCAGGTTCAGTGCAATCTCGATAGCAAAGTAACACGCTGACTGGCAACATCCATCTCCAGGGCACGACTCTGACCCCACAGAGAAAGGATGCAAAAACCTCTTGCCATCCCAGACACACTCGGCAGGGCTGAAGCCTGAAGTTTTTTTCTCCAGTATTCACCTGTTTACAGGGTGGGCAAAAGCACTGGGGTAATTTATCCTGTGGGGGTAGCTCACGGGGATGGCTGTTTTCAGTGTAAACCGCATTTGATTTTAATTTCTTTTCCCAAAAGGGATCTGGAAGGTCCCCGGTTGCAAGGGAGGGGTGACAGGCTGTAAAACCACCTCTGCCCTGTGTAGTGCCATGGCCTTGCTTCCCCCTAGGTTCCCCTCTTAGGGGGATGGGGAGGGAAGGACGATGAGCAATCTTAATGCTATTTATAATTATCATTACAGAAAGCGCAGCGACTCGAAAATGAAGCTGTTGCATCAAGCAGAGCCAACACAGAGTAATTTCAGTGTCAGCAGCTGAACTGGTCAATTAAATGGCCCTGGCTGGATCTCCACCACCCACCCCACTGTGAGGTTAATAGTGCTCTCATGAGGAGCACCACCAGAGAAGCAGCTCTGCCAGGCCTGGTTGGAGCATCTCTACCTGAAGATCTTTCACTAGGATGAGGGGAGAGTAAAAATTGTTTTAAAAAAAGAAAATAAAATACTTTAGCTTTCTTAAGCTCAGACCCAAAGATATTGCACGCTGCTTTCCAGCCTCCTGGCACAGCAACCCCAAAATCTGATGAGGGAGGAAAATCCCCTTTGCTGCCATCCCCAGTCCCTGACTTGTTTTCCCACAAGAGCCAAGTTTTGGGAGGTGGCACGGGGGGGTACCAGGCTGCTTTGCCTCCTGACACCGCAGTGGGAGGTAATCCAGCAGCACCAGCAAAGTTGAGAAAAGAAGCTGTCACACTCATTTATATATGTAAGTGATCTAGAGAATTATTGGCTAAATTATTTAAATGTCCCATTACTATTAAATTACCAGGCATTCATTGTAAGAACAGTCATAATACAGTAACTAATTTGGTATTAATGTGAATGTCAGCGTTTCATTGCAGTTATTTTGTGCTTCATCATGAGATAATTTACCAATAAATTAATTGGCTTAATTGCTTCCTCCAAACACAGGGGGAACTACGTATGACATGACTTTTAAGAAGCATCCACACTCGCTCCCCATCTTTCTGCTTTAACTATACCAAGCAGGAACCTCCCTTTGACACACCTGGGGAGGATCAACCCAGAAAGAGGGAGCAAAGCTCAACTTAATTCTTCTAGGGGCATTAAAAGTCTCAGCACATCATTGCCCTGGGTAATTTTAATGCCCCTGCGACCACGCTTGGATCAGGAGCCCAGGTTTTGGTACCACATCACCTTTGCCTCCCCAGGACGCCAGTAAGCCCCTGGAAATAAGTTACTGCCCATTTGTCATGAGGCTGTCTGCAAAAAACACACCCATAGAGTGCCAGAATCAGAGCTCCAGGTGAGTAACAGATACCCTGCCACAGGCATGATGTCTGCCAGCTGAATTAAAACCCTCTGAAACAGCCAGAGCAATGCAAGCAGGTTACCACAGCCCTCTGAAGAGGAGGAAGAAGCCAAAACCAAGCATAGCCTGAAGCCACAAGGCATCGCCTCCACAGCACCCACTGAGCACCCTACCCCAGCTCTTTGCAGACCCCCAGGCACCATCTCCGTTGGCATTCATGCCAGAGATGTGGGCAGGAGTGCTGCCTCCTTGCAGTGAGGATGGAGGAAAAACAGCCCTCTCTAGGTACCAGGCAGCATCAGGTGCTGTGATGTCATTCTTTCACAGTACACCTTGGGTATTATTAGGTCCCTGGCTTATGCCAAGTGCTCTGGTTATGCCTCCGTGGCCAAAGCCCCTGAATCAGACACTGTAACTGCTGTTAAAAGCCGTGCCAGCCCTTGTCTCTGATCCCTGCCAATTTCACAGGAGCTATTTTGCCTCAGCAGCCTGTACAGACTGATTTAGCAACAGGGTGAACAGGACATCCGCTACCTCCCCCAAATCTGACTCCTCCAGGACCGAGATTTATTCTTTTTCCTTTATCCTTATTTATTTATTCTTTACCAGCCAGAGCTGAAACTCTCTGGCAGACGCAACCAGTCTCCAAGAGCTCTCACCTCTCCTAAGTTCTCCAGGAGCTTAGGAAGGGTTTATTGTCGTTTTCTTCTCCAAGAGATGCAGGGGGAGGGGGAATAACCACACCCTCAGTGGGTAAGGACAGCCATCCTCTCCAGCTTCTTGATTTATTTTTTTTTTAATAAATTAACAGAGCTCTTTTGCAAAGCACAGGGAATGGATCACACCGGCGCTTTGGCACCATGTGCTTTGGCTCTTCCAACCAGCCCAACTGCAAAACACTGAATCATCACAGCATCCTAGGGATTGGAAGGGACCTGGAGAGATCATCGGGTCCAACCCCCCTGCCTAAACAGGTTCCCTAGGACAAAAAAACACTGCTAAATCTTCACCAGCAAGGATATGCTCCGATCCCGGGCTGCCTCCATCACCTCGGGCTGGCACAGAGGTGGGAGCAGCCCAGGATCCATCCCTCCCTCCGTCCATCCCTCACTCCCAACCACACTCCGCACCGGTTGCGGCGCACTCGGTGGCTGTCGGAATTAACACCCAATCCGATGTTTCTCAGCCAACTCCACCCCCTCCCCCCCCCCCCCAAACACCCCAAATCCGGTAACACAAAGTGAACACAATGTTCAAAGTAACACAATGTTCTATTAACTCCCATCCTGCATCAGCAATTTTCCCAAGTACAGAAATGCTGTCATTGGCTTTTTTCCTAGGAGCAAAAATGCCATTTTTCTTCTTTTTACTTCTTTTATTCTTCTCTCCTCCCCCTTCCCCCCCCACCTTTTCTCACTCCCCGAAGTCAGTAACGCGCTTCAAAAGCCACTACCCCAACAGGGCTTACAAATTAGCATGGTGTCCTGGTTTGAGTCAGGATAGAGTTCACTTCATTTGTAGCAGCTGATGGGATGCTGTGTTTGGGAGTTACAGTGAAAGCAGTGCTGAGAACACCCTGATGTTCTTAGTTGCAGTCAGACAGTCAAGGACTTTCTCAGCTTCTTCCTATTTCTCTCTTCAGGAGAAAGGAGGGGCGAAGCCAGGACAGGTGACCCAGATGGGCCAAAGAGAGTATTCCATGGCAATGACGTCCTGCCCAGGAGAACGGGGGGCTGAGGGGAGGAAGAAGAGGGGCGGTGGCGGGACGCGTGCTGCTTGGGGGGACGGTCGGGTTGCGGGACAGCTCTGGGTGGTACCTGAGTTGTGTGGGTCGGGGAGAAACTGCATTGGGGATCAAGAGTTTCATCTTCTTTTGCTCTAAAGTCCTGTTAGCATTGGGATATTTGATCTTTCTGTTCTCTTAGGAAACTCTCCTTATCCCAACCCACGGGCCTCTTAGTTTCTTGGGTTTGGAGTTATTTCCCCTTCCTTTTCCCTTCCCTTGTTTCCCCCCTTTTTCCCTCTTCCCCTGCTCTTTTCCTTTAAGGAGCAGGCAGCTGCGTGGATCTCGGCCCACAGCCGGGGGGAAACCACGACACACGGGTTTAAGCTTTTCATTAAGCACAATACACACACCACACACACCCCTCCCCTCCCCCCAAAAAAAAGGCTCATCATCCGAGGGTTTCTCTCCTCATTATTGAAAGTACTGCGACTTTGGAACTTGGCACAGCAAATTCTAACACGCTCAGCCTGGGCCCATTGTAAATCAGGGCTTCAGAAGAGGTGTCACGTAGTGGGACCCTCTTGAAGCACTGGAAATATCGGAGTCTATTTGAAAACGCCTTACGCAGCCCCTCACTGGCCTTGCAAATCATCACAGCAGCGGGTAGAGCTCCCTTTGAATTTTTTTTGCCTCATGGCATCGAGCCATTTTGCCATAATAAGAGGATTATTTCTTCCTGGGATTAAAAAAAAAAAAACAAAACAAACCACCAAACCAAAAAACCCCACACCTAAGATAACGAGCTGCAGGTCGTTTGGGGTTCTCATTCAGCCTTGCACCAGTGTCTGTGGGGATGTTTGTTCTCTCACACCTCACATCCCAAACCAGGGCAGGGCACTGCCAGGCTCTGCTCCCACCAGATGAAGGATGGGAAACCCAAACTCTGCACCCTTTTCAAGCCCCCCGGGAAGGAGGCAAGCAGGCCCCCCCAGGCCCCCCGGGAAGGAGGCAAGCAGGCCCCCCCAGGCCCCCCGGGAAGGAGGCAAGCAGGCCCCCCCAGGCCCCCCGGGAAGGAGGCAAGCAGGCCCCCCCAGGCCCCCCGGGAAGGAGGCAAGCAAGCACCCAGTCCTCCTGGGAAGCTGCTAAACGCAGCTCTAAGCCTTCCACAGGGTTTACAGCAGCACTGCGTGGTGGGGTACCCCCTCTCCTTAAAGATATTCACGCTTTAAGGTGCTCAAGCTAACAAGGAAGCCATTGCTAATGAGGCAGCTAAGCTCACCCAGAGGCAAAGGGGAAGAGAAATTTCTCAGGGGGGCAGCTGCAAGCCCACAGTATAATAGCTTCTCCCACTTTCCTTCCACCCTGCCTCAGTTTCCCCATCAGGGAAAAGGCACGCAGCGGCAACAAGAGGCAAGGAATGACACGCACTCTGCGAAGGGGTGAGGGACAGAACACAGCACAGGCAACAGCAGCACCAAAGCCCAAAAAACCCAACAGAGAGCAAGGAACCGAATGAGGGTCTGCAGAGCAGACCCAGCTAACCATTACCATGGGGGGAAAAAAGAAAGCAAACAGGAGGAACTCACCCTTCTGCCTCTTAGAAGGTCACAGCTTCTGCAGAGATGTAGCTGGTGGGTAGCTCCCAGGAAGGGAAAAGGCTGCAAGTGCTACTTTACCCACAAAACCACCCAAAGCTCCCAACCAACAGCCAAATCCCACACAGCACCAGGGCTGCGGCTTTTATCTGGGTGGGTGGATCACCTGCTGATGCCCCCAGAGCCTGAAACTATCCTTAGCTGCTGCAATGGGCCATTAGCAAAGCCAATGGGGCAAGCAGTAGCCTCGGGGACCTCAGCTGCCTCTGCTCCACCATTGTCTTTAGCAGGTGGCCAGGGTGAGGTCCCACCATTCATCCACGTGAGGCTCTCACAGCATCTCAGCTGGGTAGAGGCTTTTCTAGAGGTTTCCTTCCAAAAGTGAGCTTTGGCAATGAAAATAGTTTTGATGAGGGCAGTGAGCTTACAGGACCTGAGTGTCTGGGACAAGTGGCTGTGAGGGTCTCTGCAAGGTCCTCACCACCTCTTTGACCCACTGGTGTAAAGAAGGAAAGGCCTCGTGGTGAACAGCCAGGTGTGGAGCTGTCACATGGAGCAGGGGTGGACATGGGAAGGGGTACAGGACCTCCTCTACCTGTGGTCCCCCCTCCCTGCCTCTCCTATGCTGTGGGTCTCCATCCCTCTCCATCAAGCAAGAGGCTCTCCATCCTTCTCCATCAAGCCCCTGTCCTGCCCTGGAGCCACAGCACAGTCTGGTGGGAGAAGGTACCTTTGGGGCTTTTCCCACTTCTCCCAGATGAAACCACTTAAGGTCTGGGATCAAAACAGGCCACTTCTCCCAACCCCAGGAGCAATTTTATCCACATTTCAGGGCAATAAGCTTCTTTGTCACAGCTCTTGGTATCCTGAGTCATAGGAGGAGAAGCCACCAAGCCTGCCCACCCGAGGTCTCCTTAATGGAGTGGGACTTTCTACTTAGAAACTACTCAAGATCAAACTGGGTATTAAAAAAGATGGAGGGGAAAGAGAATGGGTTGAAACAAGAGGGAAAACTCCAAGAAAGACAATTGGGAAAGCAAGGACAAGGGGTCAGAGATGGGCTGGTGGAAGCTTTGGGAGAGGTTAAAGGTTGGGTGCAACTCTGTCCTCTTGTAAGGAGTGATTGGAGCAGTGAATAGACTGGAGGAGATTAAAGTCATGCAAATGAGCCCTTTGTCCAGCAGAGCCAACAGCCCCACTCAACACACAGTTTGGCTAAATTACACATTGCTCTAATTAACAGCCCATCAGACGGCTCCAGTCCAACTGCTCAGGCAGGGTGTAGCAGCAGAGCCCTTCTCCAGGGGAATGGTAGGCAGGGACAAGTGCTAAAAGCACCCCGGCAGCCCGAAATTTGGGGTCTGCTCACGGAAGCTTGTGCTGCCATTGTGGTTCCCCATCCCACCCCTCACCTTAGCCTGGAAGCACCCAGCAGGTGCAGACCATCCAGGAAAGCTAGAGGGGCCACGTGTGTGGGCACATCCTGGTACCACCACATGGCCCAGAAACACCCAGACTCATCCTTACACCTTCTCCAATCCGTGGTCTTCCCCCTTCCCCCCACCTAGGAGATGCCATGGGAGCAAGAGTCCTGCCCTGAGCCAGCATCTCTTTTTAGAGAAGACATCCCTGCTCCACCACAAAGCTCCCAAATCTAGGATGTTCCCGACCCGCAGGTGACATGCCATCCCCTCCGCCCCGATAGGCAACGCATCCCCCTCCTCCCACTCACAAACCCCGTCACGGGAGGGTACCGGGGGCAGCCCGAACGAAGCCCTGGTCCCCCCACATCACCTGCCCCAGCCCCCCTCCACGTTTGGTGGGGAAGCTCCTTGACTCCACACAGGGCAGGGGACGTGGTGATGGGGGCCGTGTGCTGACAGCTCGCCCCGCCAGGCACAGCCGGCGTGACGGATGGTCCAGGTGCCGCGGCTGGGCCCCGAGAACCGGTTGCTCCATCCCACCTCGACAACAACCTGTAATTTTCGAGGTGGCGTTTCCAGCCAGTACCCCTCAAGTGATGGGGTTGGGGGGGGGCCAGGAATGAAGGCAGGCAAACCAGATGGCTCTCCTGTAAAGTGCAGCTGTGCCAAGGAGAGGTCGTAGCCGTAATGAATCGGGCCAAGTCCCCACTAATTAACGCTGACAAGTGAAGTTCAGATGTGTCCACTAGTAAGGAATAAATCAACACACACACACACCCCAGAAATGTATACGGCCACTGAGGGGATGGTTGAGTTTGTTCTTCTGCATCCCAGAGGGCAAGCAATTATCTCCATAACTTTCTAGTTAGGGTGCTCTTGGGAAACGCATCTTCTGACCCATAAATACCTCCCTTCCACAAATATGTTACACTTTCAGATGTCAAAAGCTAATTTAGCTCAGGAGCAAACCAGAGCTGGGTATCAGGAAACCAAGGGAAGGGCTTGTTGAAGCTCGTGGTGTCATCCAGCATCTCTGTGTCTACCTCCGGGCAGAGGAAACCCCTTGGGTGGCAGTGATGGTCCTGGTGTGGACCCGCCTCAGGACTGGAGTGAATCTAGTCCAGTTTTCATGAGTTTGGGGAGAAGGACTGGGATAGGAGTCCTCAGGTACCCAGGTACCTCACCCTGTATCATTTAGAGGTCCTGTTTTAGGTGGTCAGCTTGCAGTGGGCGGTGTTGACAGGGCATATCCCATCCATGGCATCTCCAACCCAAGGAGGGAGTACTCCATTACAGATCTCACAAGGAGCCTCCAATCTCCTCACTTTCCTCCTTCCCTTTCCTTCTCCTCCTCTTCCTCCCTGCCAGGACCACAGCCATCCAGGGGTGCCATGCTGGGACAAACAGGGCATCTGCCAGGTGTGGAGGGGGTGCACCTTGCACCCAGCAACCATGGGAGAGCGCAGACTGAGAGCAAACCCTCACTGTGGGGATGCTAAACCTTCCCCTGCCCTCAGCTCAGCAACAAAAACACCTGCACGGCCCTGGCAGCAATTTTCAGGGTGCACAGAGCCATTGCCACCTACGAGCCACTCTGATCAGGCAAGATATTTGCTCTGTCCTTCCACTCCACCCTGTTACATGGCATGATGTTGCTTCTTCTGTCTCCTTCCCTGCTTTGTCTCACCAGACCCAGGCCAACTGAGAACGCAAACAATGCTCCGGTGCGGTTAAACAGCCAGTGCCCTGCTGAACCCAGAGGTTTGGGAACTGCAGTTGCACACACCAAGGTTTTCTTCCCCAGCCAGGTGAGAGATGCCTCTTGGGTCTGCGTCAAGGTTGGTGGCATCTCACTGCCCCCAAGCCTGGCTGCTCTCCTGCCCTTCCCAGCCCCAGGTAACCTTCTCTAAAGTAAACCGTCCCCGCCTTTTGGTTTGTTGTGCAAATTTCTCTCCAGCATCTCCTTCATCTCTGGCTGCTTCTCCTCCCCAGAGCCCTCCCTCTGGCATAAGCAGAGCAGGGCCAGTGGCTTCTTTGAGAGCTGTCATGTGCTGAGATCATGGTGTGCCAGCTTGGGGCATCAAAATTTGAGGTGGGCAGGATGGAAAAAGCAAAAAAAAAAAAAAAATAGAAAAAGGAGGCAAAATTGGCATTGTGGCTTTGGCACAGGGAGAACCCAGCCCCACACTGCTCACATGAAGTTAAACCCTTATGTGTGGGCTCAGGGAACCCTTAAATTATCGGTGGCCAAGCTGGCCCTGCTGGACCCCTTTCTCTTGCTTCCTAAGCAAGATTGGGGGAGTTGCAGGGAGAAGCTCAGCCCCCTCGTCCCCACACCTATGGCAAAGGGAGCTGAGAGCTTCGTGCCTGTGCCCGCTCGTGCCCAAGAGCCTTTTGCAGCCCAAGCGTGCTGTGGCCCTGTGTCCAGCAGAGATGCTCGGTGGCTTCCTGTGCCAAAGGACCTCTAACATTTTGGGGTAAATTTAGGGAAAGAAGGGGGAAAATCCCTTCAACCCCTGCTTTGGCAGGGGGTTGGACCCTTGAGGTTGGATCTCTTGAGGTCCCTTCCAACCCCTACGATTCTGCGATTCTCTGAACAACAACCTTTACAGCCCACAAGGCAACAGTCTCATGGGTGATTGTTGAGGAGGGCACGAGGCGAGGGGGTGAGCTGCTAATTAGCAAATGCCATCACCCCGCTTCGTACTGTAAGCAGCCTGGGTGACAGAGGGTCAGTCTGAGCCGGGTGTCCAAGCTGGCACCCAGGGTGACATTTCACGAGCACATTGCTGAGGGGTTAAATAATCGGTAGGGCTCCTCTTCGCCTTTAAAAGAGGATGTGCACCAGGATTGAATTCCCAGGGGATAATTAACACCGCTGCAATTCTTCGGGGGGGGGGCATGGGGAGGGAAGGAAGCCTGGTGGGTTTTAGTTAAGCTAAGAGGGGTTTTATTCCTAGAATTGATGGGAGGTTGGGGTGAGGGGGGAAGGAGAGCATCGTGTGGTTGTAAGAACTGGAAAGGGTGGGGGTTTTTTGGGGGGGGGAGTGGTATTGAATTGGGTTATTTACATTTAAGGGACGCTATAAACCAGCGTGGCACAGAATGCTTTCCCATGTTATACAGAGCTGTTAAAGGGAAATGTTTCAGCACTTATTTAAATATTATCATATTTCCAATAAAACCCAGACAAAATCAATGCAACCTCGGGCCAAGTTTATATTTCACTGGGCAGCAGTTTCGGGAGGAGAGCTGGTCCAGCCGCAGCAGCTTGGCCAGCTTCACCCATGCATCTGCAGAAGTGTTGGGTTTGGAGGGGGGTAGGGGTGGGGGGAGGCGGGGATGGAAAGCGTGACACCCCCCTACACACACACACACATGCAGCGCAGAGCCACGGTGGGCGTTAATCCTGACCCCCTCGCTCAGCCACCGGCCACGTAACTGGGCAGCGCCGTCACATGGAGGGCAAGGGAGGGGGGGATTGGGGGCAGCACTGGGAATATAAAAGTGGGGACGTTTTCGGCCACAGATTGGCTGTTTGCAAGGTGGCACCTGTCTCCAAGAGAGGAGATTGAACTTCTTGCCCGGCTGGGAATGGTGTCCCAGGGGGATCAGCAAGCGTCGCCCAGGAGAGCCGCCCTCACGCCATCGTCCCTCTGAGGTAGGCTTGGGCACCGAGGGTTTAATCTCACGGTGTGGTGGCCTCACCATCCCACCTGCTCTCACCATGGGCACAGCATCCCCTCCTCGTAGCCGTAGGGTGCCGGGGGGATGCAGAGCCACCCAGGGGAGCTCTGCCACTCAACCGCCTCATTTTAATTATTTTGGGGGGTTAGAGGAGGGGGTGCAAGGCTTTAAATCAGTCGCACACAGCGATCTGTGCTCGAGAGCAGCTGGAGGAGGCAGTGCCGCTGGCTGCCAGCCCTCAGGCTTCTTCTCTGTGCTGGAAATTTCCCTGAGAAAAAAAAAAAAAGATATATATATATATATATATATAAATAAAATAAAGCCCTTCCCTGCTGCCGGAAGGGTGGCTGTAAATCACAGCGGTGACGCCAGGAGCTCTCGGCACAGGCACATCTGGACTCACCAGGGGTGGGTTGGTCTTTCTTTGAGGCAGCCTCATGGGTTTTTGAGCTATCAAGGCAAGTTATTATGGGCTGAAATCTTGCCTGCGTGAGGACAAAGTTGTTATACAGCAGCTTAACACGGGGGGGGGGGAGGCGGGGAGAGGGGGGTGGCGGAACAAGCTGGCGCTGAAGGTGTTTTGCTGCTGCATACCGCGCTCCTCCGTGCGCCGGGAATGGGTTTCCCTTGTAACGCGAAGCCAGCGCAGGCAGTTTAAGCCATTATTAATAGATACACTTGATCTGAGGAAGCAAAACCCTTAATGTTTTGTTAAATGAGGTGTGCTCTGCAAACAGCCCTACGCGGGGAGAAGGTTAAGATGCTACCCCCCCACCCCCACCCCGCTTCAGAAATTAACGAGCGCGAGGCTACCACTAATGAAGTGCTGCTCGTCCTCACCAGCATTCAGGGCCTGATTCTGTGTAGGAATGCCTCTGCTGAAGTAAAGACACCTAAGGATGATCCTGGGCTTAATTGGTTGTGGGATCAGGCCCTCTGTTGCAGGGACTGTTGTGCTGGGTGATATGCCCAAGGCCATGCAGCACAGCAGTGGCAGAGGAGAGGGGCGCACTGCAGGGTTCCAAACGGATGCCCAAAGGTGACGAGTAGTTTATAAATGGCCAAAAGTCCCTGTTTTCCTTCAAAACCCAACCAGGGATGCCTCCCCCTCTCCCAGCCAGCCCCAAGATGTTCCGCAGGCATCCTAGCTGCCAGCCCCTTGCTGCAATAAATCACTCCTGACTGTACCACAACGTTCCCCTCAGAAGCACGGCAATATTTTTTTCACCCTGACATCACTGTCCACTCCAGGGTGTTAAAAAGCACTTGACTTGGCTGGCAGGAGCTCAGCCTCGTGCTTTTATACGTGCCACTCAGCGATGAGAAGACTTTTCCTTCCTACTCTTGCTGGCCCTGGCTATTTTTAACATCCCCCTCCCCACTCCCCCGTTCAGCGATGCTGTCATTACCATGACCCAAGAAGTGAGTGTTATATGCAAATAGATGCTGATTAAAAGGCTCATGAGAAGGGGTCACAGGGTATTTCAACACACCCTCAATGGCAGTTTAATGCCAGATGCACAAATGTGTGTGCACACACACCACCCCCACCCCGCTGCAAAATTAGCCCGCGTCTGACTGAGACAGGGAGGTCTAGACTCCCTGCTAAATATACCCGGCTGCCAGCACGGGAGGTGGTCCGTGCCGCAGGAAGGTGATCCCCTGGATGTGAGCAAGGGCACGTGAAGCCAGGCTTCCCCCTCCCCCAGCACAGCACGAAAATATTACAGGGTTGCTCATGAGCAGAGAGGGAAAGCGAGCCAGGGCTGTGACAACATGACCCAGGACGAGTCCTTGGGGAAAACGATCCCAGCCCGTGCCACTCCCCGGGTCTCCAAACCTTCTCCTGCGCTGCCTGAGGGATGCCAGGGGATCAGGAGGCTGCGGTTCATAGCAAAGTAATGCTTTTAAGGAGGGGGTCCAGCTGGCACCAGAAGGGCAAAGGGGCACAGAAAGGCTGAAGAGCAACAAGTGGTAATAGGACACAGAAATGGGATGGGATTTGGAGGTTGAAGCCACCTGAACAGTTGCAGGTAGCCAGCCAGGTGGGAAAGCCAGCCTTGAGTTCAGGGGGAGCATGAAGTGGGAAAGACCACCAAAGTTGACCTCCAGTTAACTCCCACTGTGGCTGCTGGTGGATGGGGATCTCAAGGCAGGTTGTCCTTTACACAGGGGATTAATTTACACAAGGACCCCAAGTCAGACCTCTCCCACCCACCCTGGGTCAGCACAACCCTACCCTGGGCAGACAAGCTGTGGCTTTTTCTGTGGCTCCCTGCTCTTCCCATGGTGTCCTCATCCCTGGAGACATTCAAGGTCAGGTTTGATGGGGCTCTGAGTGACCTGATCTAGTGAAGATGTCCCTGCTACTGCAGGGGAGGGGGGTCGGACTAGATGACCTTTAAAGGTCCCTTTCAAGCTCACACATTCCATGATTCGATCATTCTATGTCACAGTAACCCTGCTGAGAAACCTCATGTGATTCCTGCAGCACAGATGCACTGGCCCAAGGATGCTGAGGGTCACCTGCAGGACCACAGCAAGGTCCCCACCTGCAAAGAGCTCCAGAGAAGGTCCCAAACCTTTCTTCCAGCCCCAGGTTAACTCCACATGGAAGGAAGCCTTTCATCGCTCCCTCCACACCTGATCACTTCCATATGGTTTAGCATCCCCCCCAAGACCTGCTTCAATCACGTTTATTCCCTGGGGAGGTGGGGTGGGAGGGCTAGCAGGAGGTTGTGTCACCCAAAACCTCAGGCTGGTGGCAAAGCCACCGGTCACAAGATGCTGAGGTCTATTCTCAGACTTCTCCTGTGACCTTGAGGAAAGAAGCCATGAGCCTCAGGGCAGCAGGAGTCGGGGACGCTCTGCTGGCATCTGTCCCTGTGCTTAAATGGCACAAGAGCCCTGTGCACTTTCTCTCTCCTATACAAGGCATTGGCAGGGAGAGCAGCTACCCGTGCCAAAACCCCAGCAGGGTTTATACCTCACTGGCTTTACCAAGTGCCGTGCATCCCTGCAAGGACACCCTGGTGTGCCAGCCTACATCCATTAATACAATGCCCAAATTTTTCCACGTTGCAGCCACGAGACTGGAAACAGGTAGGAGTGCCTTAAAGAAACAAAAATAAAATAAAGAATGGATTTAGGTAGAGAAGGAAAAAAAACCCCACAGAACAACCCCCCACCACCACTTTCCCAGAGCACAAAAATGAGTTAAACGGGGTTGCACAGGCAGGAGCTGGTTAATTCTTTTATGTTTTAATTTTTTTTTCCCTTCCTAAACACCAGGCACCGCCTCCCTCCCAGCCTAAACACCCACGTCTGTCCCAGACTGTTGCCTACCATTTAACTGGCCAGTTAATCCAAGAGGTGCTGCCACATCACAGCCCAGTGATCGCCTGACCCTCGTCGTATCGCGTGCCCGTTATCATCTGACCCAACCCCCTAGCCCTCCGGAGCTATAAATACAACAACAATAGAGCCTTAACTGGATTATAATTAGACAATGAGCCTAGGAGGATGGAAACAATGAACTATAAAAGCCCATCTATCATCCCAGCTAGGACCTACACGCTCGGGAAGCACTGGAATGGACGAGTTACCAGGACCTGTAACAGAAAAGCTACAGATTTTCCCCAAATTGGATTCGGAACATCCCCTAACGGCTCACGCTCCCGCCACCAAATATTACACAGCCCTGGTCACGGGAAATCTGAGAAGCCTGGAGGCCCTCACCGACCGATACTACCAAGACGTCAACTTGGTGTTTGAGATCAGTAAAAATGAGCTGGAGTGGCAGGTGAAGAGCCAAGCGTCTTACGGACTCTCAGGTACTTGTCCTTTAAACACCAGTCTCCAGAACAACAACAACAACAACAATTTAAAAGAAAGGAAAAAACCAAAAAAGGAAAGCCCAAAAGCCACCGGTATTTACTAACCCTAAATGCAGTGCACCTCTCCTGCTGAAGCACCTAACGCTGCTTTTATAGAGCCTGCTCCCGAGGCAAGTCACCTCTGGTTAGCTGGCGATGCCCCGCAGCCCCAGCCATAAATATTTGGCACTTCTCTTTATTATTTTCTTCTCTCCCACACATACTAACCCGCCAGAGGGGGAAGTGCATGTCTCCATGGGATTTGTTTCAGGTTGGGCTGGGGGAGGGCTTAGGAGTGCTGGCAAAAAGGCTTGCAGCCCAAATTCACCATGGTGAGAATGGCCTGGTCCTTCCTGGGAGGGATGGGATGCTCCCAGCACAGTGGTACCTAGTACATTCCTACCCCAGGATGCTCCCCCTGCAGTCCCAAACGCTCACCAGGTGCTGATAGCCCTGGAGCTGCTGGGAAATGTCTTTTCCTTTGCTCCAGTCAAATCTGAACCTCGTGCCACCCGTGTGCAGCCTGGTGCAGGTGGGGAATTCACAAGCTGTCTTTCAGCTCCTGCTAGCTAGGCCATGCAGGCAGGGTATCCATTTACCCACCTCCAGCCATAGCAAAACCCCACTCATGGGTGTGCATATGCTGCAGTGGGGTGGGGGTGAGGAACTTCGCTCCCCTTCTTGCCAAGAGTGCATGGAGCAATCACCGCCGGTACCCAGGCTCTCCAAAGCCCCCAAGCTTGCTGGGGAGGTAATAGTGGAAAGGGAAACACGTCACATCGGCGTTGTTTCTTCACAAGGCTTGAGCACGGGGCAGGGGACACAAACGACATGACACGTGACAGGAGCCATCAGTGCCACTGCCTCCTCCCCGCAGGGCTGTGGTCGCTGGAGTACAAGCGGGAGCTGACCACCCCGCTGTGCCTCGCTGCCCGGTGGGGTCACACCGCCTGCCTGCGCCATCTCCTCCGTCGACGGGCTGACCCCGACCTGGCACCTGGGGGGCGTGGGCCCCTGCACGAAGCGTGTCTGGGAGGGCACACTGACTGTGTCGAGCTGCTGCTGGAGTACAAAGCCGATCCCAACCTGCGGAACGACGAGGGCCTGGCCCCGCTGCACCTCTGTACCACTCAGGATTCCCTAGGGTAAGGAGAGGATCCCCTGTCTGCATCCCCCACCTCCCCAGTAACCTCGCCCTGCAGTCCCTGCATGCAGAGCCCAGCGCTTTCACCTCTGTGGAGTTCAAAAAACCCAGATGGCACGATGGCCACCAAGGCTTCCCACACACTAGCACATCTCTGGGCTGCATCAGCTGTGGTGGCGACACCCAGCACAGCTAAAAAGAGTTGTTGTGGGGTCAGGCACATTGCACAGCCTGGGTCTCCTCCCCATGGAGGGATACAGCCCAGCCCGGCTCCACATGCTTTTCCTTCCTCCGCTTTTCTGGTGATTTCTCTCTAAGATCGCTACACCCTGCATCCCAGGTCTGACACGCTCTCCCCTCAGGAGATGCTCAGGATGGGTCCCATTCATCCACATGGGTCACCCCAACCTCCTGCGCCCCTTCAGCCCCATGCTGACCCCATTCTCCAGGGATGCTGGGACTGACCAGGGTGCCCGCTCCTCCTAAGATCCCAATGAAGGGATGGGGTCTGCAGAGTGAGGAGGTGGGAGGATCGCTCCTCCCAAAAGCCATCTTCTCAAAGCCACCTCCTCAAAGCCACGTACGGATCCACCTTGGCTTGTGGTTGGGGTTAAGGCTTGTCCGCATGCCTCCGGTCCCTTCTCACCCTGGATCACCTTCAGCACTCCAGAAACGAGCCCAAACTGTGCCTTGCAACATAAGCTCTTCCTGCATTGTGCGTACATCTTGGTAGGACTTTAAATGTCTGCATCCTCAGACTGGAGAAATTTGGATTCTTATTTCTTCTTCTATAAAAAAAACCTCAACCCTCAGCCCCATGACTGCTTAGAGCCATAGCTAATTGAATTGCCTGCCAGCTTCAGTGAAAAGCCACCCTGGCTTAAATCCTCTCCCTTTTAGGCAGGCAGCGAGCTTAACTAGAAGTAGGTGGTGACGGCAATGTTCCCGCCACGGATCCGATGCATCGCAGGCCAGGCGTCAGGGAGAGAGCTCTGCGTAAGAAAAGCAGCCAAAAAAAGTTTTGCAGGTGTAAATATCTACAGCTTGGCTTATAAATAAGAGTCTCTGCACGACAACAGCCCCCCAGGTATTAATCAAATTTTGGCTCAGTCAGAAATCTGGGGATTAATCAAAACGCAGCCTCGGTGCGACAGAGGGTTGGAAGGAGCAGGATGGGAAAGGGAGGATGCTACAAGCAGCCCTCATCATTAACGAGGAGCTGGTTTTAATTCCTCCACCTGGGCTCTCTTTTGACCTTAAAGCCTTCAGTCTCCAAACCCCAAACCATCCTAAAATCCCCAGGGACTATTATTTTAGGCTTTGCTGACTGGCTCTTCCCCCCGTAGAGATGGGATACATAGATCAACCTGGTGAGTGGAGAGGACCCCAGAGGACCCAGGTGTCCTGGGTTTGGTCAGGTGCTACCCAGCCTGGATAAAAAAATAATATAGATATTGGGAAAAAAAAATAAAAAGAGAGCTGATGTAACTGATTTACATGTTATTTCTCCCAGAAAGATGGAGGGGGATGACAGGTGAGCCAGCAAATGGCGATGCGGGGATCAGGCAGACACATCGTGGAAACAGCTGAGTTATAAGCCCTTGAATATTGGGGCTTTATAATGGAAATGCCGAGAGACCCTTAACTACGCTACCTGGCGCTACGGGGGCTTCTACAATAACTAAGCCAACTCCCTTGAAAGATCAAAAATTAATAGACATTTCAGACAGGTTTTGAGGTTTCGACCACTGCTTTTCAATGGCAAAGACTTTGCTAAAGTTAGAGACTGAGGAGGTCAAGCTTTAGGTAACACAAACATTTCCTCTTTGATTAGAGGGAGACTACTTTACCTCGCCTTTTTCTTTTTTTATTTTTTTATTTTTTTTTATTGAGTAGTAGATTTTAGGTCATCCTTAATTTTTTACTGACAATAAAGAGCAGGTCATTGACCTACATAGAGAGCTATTTTATTTTTCTCCCTCTCGATAACAATGGCCAGAACACCTATGTGCCGGGTTCTTCTGTATTCCCATATACTCGGCAATTCACCATGGGGGCAGGACTTAAAACCTTTGAGCCTCTCAGTGACTGGGATAAAAAAAAATTATCTGGGCTTCCTTCCAGCCATTTGAGCTTCAGAATCCATGAGATTTCAACAAAAAGGATATCAGAGCTTTAATCTAGGAGCTTTTTGAAGAGATGGAAAAAAAAAGTTCCAGTAAAGTTCAGTCTTACCTTCTTCACTTTAGGAGCTGTTCATGCCAACGTCGGCCTATTTAGTAGAGTTCCTCTCCTTGACCTCTTTTTACAGCAGAGATAATTAACATGGTGGGGTAAGATGAGTCTCTAAATTCACTGCACTCTCTCCCTGGCGCTCTCCCGTTTCCCTCTTAAAGCCGGGATGATTAAAGGAGTCTGCCTTTATTGGCACCCCGAAAAAAAATAAAATAAAAATAATTGAGGGGGAGAGGAAGAGTCTCAACTCTCCAGTGGCGCTGGGGGGAAGAGCAGGCGCGGGGCGGCAGGAAGGCACATCGGATGCGGGATGTAGTTCCTGCCTCCCATTGCGGTACCCGCAGCAGAAGGGATGGTGAACACTACCCCGTTTGTAGAGTCTTCCTTCAGATCTCTGAGTCGGAGGAAGCTCTCTGAAGATCCCCCTGTTTCTCTTGCAACCAGGGAGAGCCTACCTGGAGAGAAATCCCCTGGGGCTTGCCTTCCCCAGTGGGAATAGGGCTTAGTGGGGCAGAGGATTGACAAGGGATGTCACCCCACCTTTGTGCAACTTGGGCTTAGGGCTGAGTGATGTCCTCACGTTCACTTCTTCAAGCTTTCAACCCACCCTGGGAGTGGAAACCAGAGTTGTATTCTGGCTCCAACTGTCCCAGAGGATGGGAGATAATCAGCGAGATGAGCCAATGCAAGAGGAGACTCAGTGTCTGAGGGGCTCCGTGCAAGAAACGACAGGGTAAGGAGCGAGTGCAAGAGCAGCCAGCTCAGGTAGATGGGCTGGGTTTCACTTATAGGATGTCAGCTGGGGATAACTCATCACAGAGGAATTAGCAGAAAACAGGAGTGAATCAGGGAGGTGGGTGCCTAAAATGGCAACACTCTTGAGATAGCAAGGCTCCCAGAGGCCAGGGGGATGGGCACTAAGCTGCCCTGGCTGGACCAGGCCCCATGGTACCCACCAGTGTTGGCCCAACACACTGCCCTTTTGGCTGTGGGACGAAAGTGTTACCGCAACTAAAAAGAGACAGCAAATTTTAAAAGCCATCATTTAGCATCATCTAGTGCTAAACCTCATCCTCTGCTCTGTTTAGCCTTGCTAAGCTGCCAAACTCTGAGCCTTTGCAGGCCATTGCTTCCGAAACTCATCCCCACTGTGGGGCATGACCAGCTCCAAAAGCAGACACAGCATAACCCAAACCCTGCTCTTCAGAGAAGCTGCTCCCCAAGTTGCTGGGACAATATGAGGGCTCACACACATCCATCTCCACAGCTCTGGAAGTTTTGGCAAGGAGATGGTGCAGAAAATGATGCTCCTGGGCAAGCACTCTCCCAGTCACAGTGGCACCAGTGGGCTTGCAGTGCCTGTAAAGATTTTCATCTTTTAAAGGAAAACAGGCTTCCTTTCTTCTCCTTTTAGGAGATTAATAAGAATAATGCTTGTATTCAGAGCCAGGCTTGGGGAAAGCCATTTTCCCTTCAAGTGGAATCACACAATAAATCACAGACAGATCAGGAGATGGTCACTCAGATGCCATAAAAAACAACCAAGTGAAGCACTGGAAAGTCTCGCTCCAGCTCCAGGGAAGGGGAAAAATCCAAACAGGAGATTTTCCTTAAGAAAGCTGAGGGCCTGAGCAGGTTTCTAGGACAGAAATTTTCCTCCAGCCTCCGCTGCCCCAACCTCCTGCTCCTCCTGCTGGTAATTCACCGCATCCCATTTCAAACTACATCGAGCATCTTTCCCAGCCCGGGCATTGTTCGTCCCAAACCGATCAGCATCCCGCCGGGATGCTGAGAGCAGCAGCCAGCAGGAACCACCCTGGCAGTGAGAGGACAGGCCAGGGCAACGGGCACATCCTGCTCGACGCTGCACCAACATCCACCCCAGACCCTATTAACGGGTGAGAAAGGAAAATAAAACCAGAATCGTTTAATCCCGTTGATTTCAGGCAGGACCCCAGCACAAGGCAAATCTGTAGCACTGATCCCAGTTAGCCCAGACCAGCATGACTTTTGACCTAATGAGCAACTTGTCCAAGCGAGGAGACGTTCAGGTATGTTACCTGCCACCCACAGATGAGTTAAGAAGGGTTCAGGATTGAGCTTAAACTAGTCAAAGTTAGGCGTAGCTGTGCATGAGGGCGGCTCTTTGAGGCTGTGCTCCAGGGGCATCACTGCTGCCGGCAAGCAGTTCGGCCAGGTGGATAGTACCAGGCTGGATGGAAAAGAAACTGCTCTGCTTTGCTTTGCCACCCCTGTGCCTGTGTTTCTGCCACTCTAAATTGGAGAGGAGCCCCCCCCCCCCCCAGAAAGCAGCAAGCAATCACTGAGCTTTATTTAATGGGATTTTACAGTAATCTGAGGGTGAGCAACAGGGTATTAACATGGAAAACAAAACCAATCCCATCCAACCAAGAAGCCAGCAATGCTGGTGAAGCATTAAAGCATATGAGCTCATCAGCAGAGATTAGAGGCTAGCAATAAGAGCAAATAGCCAGGAAACATGAATGGCATCTGCCCAGCACCTGTTGATGCCCCATACCTCTAAACAGGAGGCACGTGCCCCTTGCAGGGGCCCACCATTCCCGTTAACCAGAGGTCACCCCTTATTTATAGCCCCTCAATAACATTCCCTCTTTGTCGAGGGAGGGGAAAAAAATTAAGACAAAAATCAACATAGACCAAATCGGGTTTCTGCCAACAAATTCAACTTGATGGAAAATAAGAACCACCCTTCAGCAAAATTGCATCTGGAAAGGGTGGCACTTCCAGCCTGGCATCTCTAGAAGGATATTTGGTATGTCTAGGAGGAATTGGACTCCTATCCCGCTCCTGATAAGGGACAAAAACGCTGTGACAGAGTGAGGATGCTGGGCTGCAGGGGCCAGGTCTAGCTCTGGGCTTCACCAGTCAGCCCACAAGGTAAAACCCTTACATTAAGGGCTGGAGAATATTCCCTTCACCTTCCTTGTGCAGATGTAAATCTTCAGCCTGGGCTCTCTCGATATGCAGCACTTGCCAAAAAACAGCGTGGTGTTTGGTCTCAGGGGCTATAGGCACAGCAGCCTCCCTGCTTGGGACGGAGCAGAGATGCTTTGTGATCTACTACAAAAAATCCAAACCCAACAAAAAAACCAACCCAAACCAGCAAATAGGATTTTTCTCCTGGACCAGGCTGCCAGCATGATTTGCAACCAAGTCAGAAATACTTGTTTCCCCTTCAGTCCTGTCCCACTACCCCAAACACATTATTTTAGGGTGCCAGAACTAACCACGACATTAAGGCTTCAGCCAGCCCAGAGATGTGCCAAGAGAGTTGTCATAATTAGGGTTACAAATTCCCTGCTGTCAAGGACAGACAAGACCGTAAACGTGACCAAGTTGTTGTGTGATTTGAGCCAACAAGTTCTCACTGACCAGCAGCAGGCAGCAAGTGCCAAAAAAAAATCCCCCTCAGCGAGATGAGACATTGCTCAAGAAAGGGATTCAGCATGTTTCAGAATAAAAGGGGAACTGGGAAGTAAAGATTTTGGAGCTGGCACAATCCCACACTCAATCCACACACCCACAACCATGTCCCCAGCAGAGAACATCCGTGGTGGGTACCTCCAGGGAGATCTGATGAAGGCTGGCAGCATCTGGGAGCATCGCACCTGCAAAGGCTGCAGAGACAGCTTGTCCCACAGGTCCTCCTGGAATTCATGGAAAACTCAAGGCTCAACATGCATGAGAGAAGCCACCCAAGGAGGTATTTACAGATCCTGCAATGCCAAGGGCAGCAAACATCTTGTCAGCTCCTATTAGACCGTGGGGAAGGCGATGCTGCAGGTCCAGAAGGATTCAAGCGGCATTATTATTAATGATGATTGTTTTTATCTTCCCCACACATGTTAGCATTCATCTGCATCAGGCAAAAGAAGCAATGCCCCTGCACTATCCTTCCTCCCTGGAGTTTCTCTTCCTCCCCATCCTTTCTGCCAGAGGGGTGAGGCTAAGGCTCTGCTCCTCCACAGCTTCCCCCTGTTTCGCTTCTGCCCCAGCCCAGAAACCCGCTTAGGGCTCTGGGGGACACCCGACCTAAAAGAAAAGAGGAAAATCAAGCAGGTGAGAGGTGGTGGTTAAAGGTTGATACACTTCCCTGGACTCCAGCCGCCCACCTCTTGAAGGACTGCTCTTCCTACCTCCCCAGCAGCATCTCTTAGGAAACATGAGCTGGCCACATTCTCAAGGTCTCGCTTGGAGAGCACAGGAGCCTGGCCCCCCTCCAAAAAAATAACTCCCTGGTACCACAGCGGTGAGCTCAGCCCTGCACGCTAACCCGGCTGCTGACAGCCTTGCCAGGGCAGTGACATTGAGCTGTGCCAGCCCCAGCGGCTCCCAGCAGGAGATGGAACAGTCACTTTGATTCACTTAGACTGGCTGATCACATCCATTTACTCACAAACACCAAAAAAAAACCCACCCCACCCCCATTGGGGCATACCAGGCATCTTTAACCCTGTCCCTTGTCAGAAGGATGCAGGTGAAAAGCTCTGATGGAACCAGCATCCCCTCTTTGGAGCCACACACAGCAACATGAGAGCAAAGGAGAAGTGATTTGGGTGGAGAGGACTGCTTACCTTGATTTATTCCTCCTGGGAGCTGCAGGTGCTGCCTCTCCACCATCACAGCTTAAAACACCAGAGGAGGTGTTTCTCTTCAGTGCCAGCAGAAAAAAAAATGCCTTTGGTCCTCTTTGGGCATTGGGACCGTTAATGGGAGAAGTTTTTATACCCAAGCAAGCCCCCACTGAGCTCTCCTGCTGCACAGGGCTGTTGCTGAGGGTTCCTCTCTGTGTCAGCCCTGTCCCAGCACAGATTAAGGTGGAGGCAGCATTGTAGCTGAGAAGCTCGGTGGATGTCAGTCAAGGGGTGGGATTGTGTAGATCATCTGTGTAACACCCCAAGGCTGCACCCACACAGGGAGATGAAATTGCACCTGGCATTTTGATAGCATGAAAGGGCCCCGTCACCCTGTGGGTCCTTATTGTGGCTGGATGTGCCTTGAACCCCTTGCTAGCTGGGACAGACCCAGCTGGGAGGATTAACCATGGGCACCGTTCCCAGCACTACCCGATGAAGACAAGTATCACTGATGCCTGGTGGGTCCATGATGGTGGGACGCCAGTGGGTCATAGAATCATTAAGGTTAGAAAAGACCTCCAAGATAACCTAGTTCAAGCATTCCCCACCACCTACATTACACACTAACCTGTGTCCCTCAGTACCTCATCCAGCCTTTCTTTGAACACCCTGAATGACGGTGACTCCACCACCTCCCTGGGCAACCTGTTCCAATGGCCAACCCCTCTTTCTGAGAAGAAATTTCTCCCAATTTCTAACCTGAACCTCCCCTGGTGCAACTGGCAGCTGTTCCCTCTTGTCCTGTCACTGGTTATCTGCGAGAAGAGGCTGATCCCCAGCTTCCCACAACCTCCTCTCAGATAGCTGTAAGGATGACCATCTATAAATGATACTGGTCAAGGGCAAGAGGAAGACATTGCCCAGACCACCAGTACCACCACTGCAGTGTGTGTGGGGTCACACTCCCCAGCCTCTGCTGCTCCCTCCCAAAATCCTTGAGTGCCGCCACTCCCACGGAGCCCAGCTCCAGCTTGACCCTCATCCTCCCCCTCTACCCCAATGCCTGTCATGACAGCGTGCCCCTCCAACTCCCCATCTCTCCACAGATGTGCCAAGCTCCTGCTGAGACACAGGGCCACCGTCGACCTCCGGAGCGAGGACGGGGGCGAGACAGCACTGCACGTGGCGGCCAGGCACTGCCTCTGCGACCATGCCCGCCTCTACCTGCGGCACGGGGCGTGCGTTGATGCCCGCAGCGCGCGGGAGGAGACGGCTCTCGGCATCCTCTGCAGACAAGCACCGAGTCCTGGCGAGAGCTGCCTGCAGTTTTGCCGGCTGCTGGCTGCCCACGGTGCCGACATCGATGCTCGGGATGAGACGCGGAGGAGCCCCTTGCACAAGGCGTGCGGGGCCGCCAATGCCAGCCTGGTATGCTTCCTCCTGCGGCGCGGCGCTGACGTCAACGCCATTGACTATGATGGCATCTCCCCACTGGGCTGCGCGTTGCAGAACGCTGCCTTCAAGAGGGAGCTGCGGCCCCACCTTGCCGTCCAGCTGCTGCTCAACCACGGCTCCCAGAAGATATGGCCCCCGCCTTCATCAAGGTACCGACCCCGAAACAGCCCACTGTATAATCCCCTCGCACCCGGGATTTTGCAAGTGGGGTCAGAGAGCTTTGGGAAATAAAAAAGCTGGGGGGGATGGGGTGGAAGAATTTGGGTCTGAGCAGGGAGAGGAGACCGTGGCATCGAGGTTGGTGATGTTGCTGGGCAAGATGGAAGTGGAAAGCCCTGCACGGTGCAGCAGCTGGGAAGAGCAGGCAGGGATATGGGCAGGACAGAACCAGGATGGGTAAGGAGGGACTGGCAAGGAGGATTTTTTCCCCTGCCTGGGGATGTTGGAGGCAGGTGAGAGTTGGCTTGGTGCATCAGCTGTCAGCTCAGCCTTCTTATTGCTCTGTGTTTCATTGATTTTACATCAAACAATAGAGAAAATATGGTCCAGGCCTATCATGCGCAAGCCAAGATGCAAATAAGAAGCAAGGGCTGCATCTTGGGAGGGAGGGGGTGTGTGAAATGCCACGCAAGGCGGGTCTTCCCACTGCTCCACAGATGGAGTAAAATCTCCAAAGCAAACTCTACACCTGCCTCACACCATCACGGGACCATCCCAGCCTGGACAGTGGTGAAGTGGGAAGAGCCCTGGCAGCAGCATGTGGGTGCTCTGCCCCTCTGGGACATGCATCTCTGTCTGAACCCCTCCCATTGCCCACGACCAGGTGCTGAAGTCCTGTGCAGCCACACCGGAGATCATTGAAGTCCTTGTCAATTCCTACTCACAAATCCCCATCTCCGAGAAGTGGGCCGAGGCTGTGCCAGTGGAGGTGTTTCAGGTGAGACAGTGCTGAGCCCCAGTGAGGGGGTTTTATCCACTG
The DNA here is from genome assembly GCA_027925045.1 of Hypotaenidia okinawae. NCBI lineage: Eukaryota > Metazoa > Chordata > Aves > Gruiformes > Rallidae > Hypotaenidia > Hypotaenidia okinawae. The sequence goes on from BSDF01000007.1 coordinate 4,567,885, forward strand.
AGAGGGGTTTGGGTTTTTTTATTCCCCCCTCCAAACTTTTCTTGGGTGGGAAAAACAAAAGGAATGGTCCTCAGAGAGCTACCACACTCTCGATTCATCTCAGCGGCTTTGCATCCCCTCAGCTCCAGCATCCCCAAACCCCCATTCCTGCCCCTGGCCTGCAATAAAACAGTCCCTGGAGCCAATCCCCAGCCCTGCAAGAACCCACACCACTAGTTTGAATCCTAAAGAGCTTGCCCCTAGAAATGCACCAGGTACAGCTGGCCTGCCCTTGAACCATCTCGGATGGCTGCCTTGTCCCCGCAGGTCTTTGGTTTGCTCGACTGTGAGGGGAAACGGCTGCTGAGATGCAAGCAGAGCTCTTCAGCATGTTCTAGGGGATGGGAGGCAACGATTTGCATTCTGAGTTAGGGAAAAGCTTGCTGCAGTCATGTCTCCCCTGTCTTGGAAATGAGCAGGTCTCTTCCACAGCGGAGCTCAGGCTTTCTGCAGGGCTGCTCCTGCCAGCGGGCACGAAAGCACCCTGCCCAGCCAGCACCGTAGCAAGGCTGATTCCATAGGAGAATTCCTCACCTGGCCTTTGCTTGTGGGGGCCACGCCAGCACGAGGACCCCTAACCCCAGGGGGGCAAACATGGGTTTCTTCCCAGCTCCCCTTACATCTCCATCTCAGAAGTTATCTCTGGCTTGTTTGGCTTGATCAAAGGGGAAAAAAAAAATAACCCAAATTCATGCTCATGTTTCCTCCCCCCGTCCCTGCCTCTCTCTTTGCAGCAGCACCAGCTCTTCTACGAGTCCTTTTTCCGGCTGGCGGGCACAGTGCGGTGCCTGCAACATCTATGCCGCGCCGCCATTCGGAAAAAGTTTGGCGGCGAATGCCATTGCCTCATCCCGCTGCTGCCGGTGCCCAAACCCTTGCACGACTACCTGCTGCTGGAGCCCGAGGGAGTCGTGCTCTGAAGGACCGAGAGGACCCCGAGGTCCAGGTCTGTCGTCCACAGCCCTCCCCTTACCTCGTCATCCCTCGTCGCGCGGCGCGGCAGCATCCATTTCTGTCAGCCGAGCTGAGGAGCGCCGGTTTTCATGATGGATGGTTGTTTTTCAGGGATTTATAACGTAACTAAAATGTGCTTTTGGCTGTAACTTTGTATAGATTTTTTTTTCCCTTCCCCTTTTTCTAATTGTGCTTTAAATAGATTATAAAGAGTAATAAAATGATTAGTAGCTGTTACAAACCTGCCGTAGATATGGATAATACTCATTATTGCTTGGCAAAGCAGCGGGGCTCCTCAGGTGGGCAAAGGCAAGCACACATGGCAGATGACTAAAATCAGCCCATGTGGGCATTAAATTCCTTTGGATAAACCTCCCTCACTAGTGGCACCAACAGAACTGGCGCAAGAGGTGCAGCGTGGGAGCTGGTAGCAGGACACAACACGTAGTGGCATTACTACAGACCAGAAAATAGACACACACCCCCTAAAAAGAAAGCCAACCTATTTTTTGATGTAGATGCCATCCAGAAAAAGCTTGTTACTCCACCCAGCGCCAGAGGCATGGGGTGACACAGCCCCCCTGTTTCTCCCAGCTCCCCACCAGCATCTCCTGTGCCCATCACCGCTCAGCAGCCTGGTACATGGTGGTGCCAGAATGCTGGGTAGCAAGGCAATGGGGAGGAGTTTGGGTTTTCTTTTCCCAGAGCGACTTGGCAAAAGGTACCAGAAGGAGCAAGGACTGGGTGAGGTTTTGCCCAGACCCTCAGGCTCCCCACATTAATTTCTGTTGGAGCAAAGCAAGTGCACACGGTCGCTCCTCAGCAGCACAGCTGCCCTGACACCAGCAGCTCTGCCACAGCACTCTCCAAAGTGTTCCACTGCTTAATTACACTCACTATTTATATATATATATATATATATATATATATATATATAGTATATACCCCCACCCTTCCACCCCCCAAATCGATCAGCCTTTTGGCATGTTTGTCTGGACATTGCACCAGCACCCATCACTACCGTGGGGCGACGTGTGCAGGATGCAGGCAGCATCCCTGGCTCCTGGAGCCGGTGCCTGTGGAGTGTAGAATTAAGGAGGGAAAGGAAACTTTCCCACCCCCCACCCCACTTGGCTTCCACCTGTTGCTTCCACAGCTACCCTCATCTTTTAGGCTGTACACAGATGTGCATGGGCATTGCCACATTCCTCATGTTTGTGCTGTCCCACGTGGGAATGCCCCTCCCCAAATCTCTGGGGCACCTTGAGAACTGACACTTCATGACTTTAGTGGCTGGTTTACTTTACTTTTCTTTTTTCTTTTCTTTTTCCCCACTGGTCAGAGCGGGAGGGGAGGTGGGGCGAGGGGAATTGAAAGGGATTTAGGGAAAAACACATCCTGGCAGAGTCATTGTGTGTTTGACCCAGGCAAATCTAAATTTTGGTGCCTTTAATGAGCCTTTCATCCTTTGAGCAGCGAAGAATTACACTATTTACATCCGTATTAGGTAAGTTTGCATGGAGATAGAGTCCCGTCAGGTGACCGCATCCTCCCCCAAAATCTGTGACCTCGCCTCCCATCCCTCTGGGGTGGGGGGTGCACATCAAAAAGAAGGAAGGGGGAAATAGCAGGTCCCTGCCGGGGAAGCCGTCCCGCCGCGGGGTTGTCAGGGTGACGGCCGGGAGCTGGGGGGGAGCGGTCCGGGGAGGGCTGGCAGGGCTGTGGGAAGGGGAAAACGGGAGCGGACACGCGTGGGCTGGCTGCGAGGCACCCCGCAACCCGCAGGGGGAGCCCTGCTCACGGCCGTCGGGGTGAACCGAACCCGGACCCCCGGGGAGCAGGCGGCGGCGGCGGTTCCCCACGCCAGAAAGGAAGGAGGACCCCAAAACACCTCGGAGGAAGGGGAAAAATGGAGGGGCTTTTATAAAATAAATCACTTCGAGGGGTGTCTGGGGTTTGTTGGGGGTTTTTTTCCCCTCGGTTTAAGCCATTCTGCCGGCCGCGGTGGGAGCGCGGCGGGGGCGGGATGATGCTCCGGGAGGGATGATGATGATGCTCCGGGAGGGATGATGATGATGCTCCGGGAGGGATGATGATGCTTCGGGACGGATGATGCTCCGGGCTCGCAAGCTTGGGTTGATAAGTTTGGCGGGCGAGCAAAAGAGCGTTTGGATATATATATGTGTGTGTGTATATATATATATGTATATATATGTATACACACACACACACACATATATATATATATAAAATTTAATATTTTTTTCCTCCTGCCGGCGCCTTGTTTTGATGCAGATGTTATGGGAAAGGCTCATTTTTATTTTTTTCTTTCTTTATTTATTTTTTTCCCCCAGCAGCTAAAGACGGGAGGTCACATTAACTTATAATACGGAGACACATAAAAATGCGATTATGCCTGCTAAACAGAACACAGTAGGCTGCTAGTTAAGACAATGAGATTTCCAGGAAGCGATGCATAAATTCTTCAAAAAATGACACATTTTTCACGTTTCATTCCAATTAAATTACTGAGGCAGCTAACACAGCGCTGCGCACACCATACATTTGGGTGAAATGAAGGCTTTTTCTGGGGTGATTTTTTTTTTTTAAAAGTCTATCTGGATGCGCGTGTTTTATGAAAGGCGGTTAATATTAAGCTGCTATTAAGGAAAAAATGTCAGAGACCTTCACTCCTCGCCTTTTTCTCGGGGGGTTGGGGGTGGGGGGGGGGCCGGACCGTCTCGGTTTTTCCACCCTGCAGCAATAAAAAAGCCGATGGTCCTGGCCGGCAGCGGCTGCAAAAATAATTTCCCAATAATAGGAATTACCCGCCCTGATGCACACACGTCTCTGTTTGCAAGGAGCTGGTTAAACAGCCTGGGCTGGGGAGAATTAAGGAGCACCCCCCCCACCCCCCGCAACACCCACCCACACAAAAGGCTTTGCTAACCCGTCGGGTGCTTCCCTACCCCGGGGTCCCTCCGAAACCGCCGCCTGCAGGATCGGGCTCCCCTTTCCCCCGACACCCCCACCCACCCACCCACCCACCCAACCTTTTCCTGCGGGGAGGCTGGAGAGGACACTGTGTTTGGGGGGGGGGGGGGGGGGGGAGAGTGCCCAAGTGGAATGCTGGGTTTGCATCCCACAACCTGCTCGGTGGCTCAAAAAGGAGCTCATCGGGGTGATAATCAAAGCCCGAAATAGCCCCAGTAATGAGATACCATTTTATTTTAATTTTTATAATATATATATATATATTCATTGGGTTGGGGTGGGTTTTTTTTAAGCAGAGAGGGGCATCGCGCAGGCTGCGCTGAGGCGGGCGATCCGCAGAGCAATACAAATCAGAAATGAGATTTTTTTTTTTTTTAAAGTCCTAATGAACCTGATTGCATGAACATTTAGAATCCCCCATGGCTTTAAATGAAATCAGATATAATCAGGAGCTATGGGGAAAGGGAGTGTTTACAGGCAGAGATTGGGAAGTGCTGCTGTATTAGTAAAGATGCTGTTCCTTCTATTGATGTCTAAAATGATGGATAATGTGAGAATGGCAAATATACTATTTGTCTAATGGCTCTGCAATTAAATTCCCCTGTAAATGACCCATGCCTCATTTCATCCTAATCTATGGAATTTTGATTGAATTCGTCAGCTCTAATTGAAAAATACTGCACTTTAATGTCTGCGGTGCAGTTTCAGGACCGCGCTGGTTTTAATGAGACGGTGCCCCTCTGACCCGGGAATATTTTAGACTTTTATTCGGGATTTTCTTTCTTTTTTTTTCTTTTTTTTTTTTTAATAAAAACCGGCAGGATTTCTCAACTCGATCCCGCGCAAAGACGGGGATGGGGACAGCGCGTACGGTTTGCCACCGCCGGAGACGGTCTCTCCGTAGCGATGGGTTGTATTAAGGTCTCCTTTAGCGTCCTTTAAAATATTTGGACTGCGGGCGTTGAAATGCATACCCGTTTAAGAGAGAAGAAGGGAAAACAACCCCTTTCGCTTCCTCAGAACGACTTTCGGGATGCGACCCGGGATTAATCAAACTAAATGTATTTTCTTTCTTTTCTTTTTTTTTTTTTTTTTAACCTGCGCGGCGTTTTTTACCTTTTTTCCCTCCTTTTCCACCTTTCTACCTCCCTTTCCCACCTTTCTACCCTCCTTCTCCACCTTTTTACCCTCCTTTCCCACCTTTCTACCCTCCTTTCCCACCTTTTTACCCTCCTTCCCCACCTTTTTACCCTCTTTTCCCACCTTTTTACCCTCCTTTCCCACCTTTTTACCCTCCTTTCCCACCTTTCTCCCCTCCTTTTTTCCTAGCCCGAAAATACCGAGCGAGTTCAAGTTTGCTTAAAAAAAAAAACCAAAAACAAACAACCCGCAAACCAAAACCAAACCCATAAAAACCACAACCAAACCCCAAACCACAAACGGGGCCGGGGGGAGTGGGGGCGGGAGGGGGGAGTGGGGGGAACCACCTAGGAAAAAAATAAACAACAAAAGTCAAAGCAGCGCATCTTCCGAGCATGGGGTGGAAGTTGTGGGGAGAGGAAAACACTCCCCCCGCCCCCTCCACTCACCCCTGCTCCCTCCGGAGCAGCGACCGAGCTGAGGCTGAGGATGCTCCCCGGGGCGGGGAAGGGGGGAGCCGCCCGGCAGCGCGCAGCTCGGAGCCGAGTTCAAACGGGAACAGGCGAAGGAGTTCATCTTTAAATCTTCACACACGCACCCCCAACCTTCTCCCTTCCCCGCACGGAAACCGCAGGGGGAGGCGGGAGGGGCTTTTCCCGGGGTTGCAACAGCTCCCGCGGACACGCGTGGGGCGGTGGGATGCATCCCGCGGTGGATGCCCTCCCGTACGCACCCCTCCGCGCACGGCCGGCACGCCCTTCCCAAGGGCCAAATCCGGCTCTCTCTACCCACACCCTCACCCTCCTACCCCCATCACTCTTACCCCCCAGCTCCTGCAGCCGAAATAAACCCCCAGCCAGGCACAAAACTGCCTCCCTGGCCGAGTCCTGCACTGCAGGGATGCCTGGGGGTAGGATGGAGAGCTCTGGCTGCATCCCTTATTTTGGCGTTCAGCACTCACGCCTAATCCCTCCAGCATTAAGGACACACTGATTTTTAAAAATGCTTTTAAAATTATTTTTGGAGGGGTGTGGTTTTTCCTCACAGTCTCCCCTCTCACCCACACCCTTCCCTAGGAAAAAAAAAACCAAAACACTGGAAAAGCACTTTTGGGTGCAATGCTTTTGGTGACATTTCCCATGAAATCAAAACATCCCCAGTGAAGGGAGAGGCTCTTGCAAGAATTAGTGTGCTGGGGCATCTATAAGCCTTAGTTTTGCTATTGATAAAGTCATCGGTCTTATCAACCACTGCAAAATTAACTGCCCCCTCCCCGCCCTGTCCCACCTCAGTGGCACAGCTGTGCATCCTTTGCTCCAACTAATGCACCCCATTGGCAAGCCCCCGTGGGAGGATGGACCCTATTGAAACCCACAGCACAGCTCCCTGCCAAGAGGCTGGAGGTGCCCAAAGGGCCAGGAGCAGCTATCACCCCTCCCCTCATCTGCCATCCCAGGTGGAGGGATGCTCTGACCTCTGCCACTGTTCGGATTCTCACCTGGAAGGCTTTGAGCACCTTCCAGTTTTCCTTTCCCTCCGTGGCTCCGTTTCACTTCTTCACACCAAAAAGCTGTATCAACCTCCTACCTACCCAGATAGGTGGGTGGGAGTGGGGGGGGGGGAGAGGGTGTGAAACCTGCATTTAATTTAACAGACTCTTTCCACCCAGCCAAGAGGCCTCCAGAGTCACAGAGAGACAGAGAGACAGACAGACACACATACCAAAATCAGCTTGGTTCAAATATGCCTCCATAAATGTGATGCTCATTTCCTGAGAAAGGGTGGGTTTTTTGGGGCAAAGCCTGCCAGAAGCCACCTGTTCTCCAGCAGTCCCTGTGCTGGGTGATGCAGGAGCCTCCCTGAGCATCATCTCGGTGCTGGGGCCATGCAGGACCAGATCTGCACTCACACTACAGCTTGGGGCGCAGGGGGATGACGATGATGGAAAGGGCTTCTGCTCTCCCAGCCCAGCGCAACCATCCTAAATACCGATTTCTCCCTGACAGATTTAGACACACACCCCTTAGGAAAGCCTCTTGCTAGCGGTGGTAGGGGTCCTTGGGGCGCAGGGGTGGCTGGCTAGGCTTCCCTGCCCACCCTTGCCTGCTCCTCTCCTCCCTCCTGCCTGTTACACTTCCCAGGCACAATCACGCTCCGGTTGCTTCTCCGACAATCAGAAATCGCCAACGTGGGTTGGTTGTTTGCTTTTTTTTTTTTTTTTTTCCCCTTTTTTTTTTTTTTTTTCTTTCCTCTGGGAGAAAGGAGGGGGAGAAAAGAGAAAAAAAAAAAAAATCAGCTAATTATGTGCTGAACAAAAAGCCCATTCTCGTTGGAAATAATACTCCCGTCTTGCAGAGGCACTTGTTTGTGGGCAAATTTTGAAGAGGGCTGACAATAAAAACAGCTGCAGGAGCTGGGTGTTGGTACACATTTCCATGCCCTGCCAGATTACCATGCCTAATTATCTCCCCTTTCCTCAATCAAATGCGGTTTCCTGAAAAGAGATGATTTCTCTCCCCCCACCCTCCACACACACACACACCACCACCACCAACTCCTTATTCTCTCTATTCTATTTAAATGAAAGCTTTGCTTCTCCTGCAAGGATTTCCAGCCCGCTCTGGTTGGGTTTGGAAGGAGCAGGGGATGCTGTTTTGGGAGGATGAAGGGTTTAGCTCGGCTCTATCCGAGGAGAAGGAGGTGGGAGAGGGGCCGCAGCCTGACGATGCCTGCAGGATTATGGAGGGGGGGGGGGGAAAGGGGGAAAAACCAAAAAGAACCCCCCTCCCCCCAAAAAAAAAAAAGGAGAGGAACAACCACACGTGCGGCTATGAAGCATCCACAGGGGGAGATCAAACCTTGCCGGAGCTGCACTGGGAGGAATCCCCAACGCCGCAGTACCGCACATATGGTGGCCTCCGCCAGCCGGAGCTGGGACATATGGAAATGAGCTGTATAAGTAAACTTTTCCCAGCTCCCTTGAAGTCAGAGATGGGCCCCAAAAGCGGGTGCGTGCACACACGTACCCCCCCCGGCTCTGTGCTCCCCCCACCCAGGTGGGGCAGCTGTTTCAATAGCCACCTAACCCCCAACCTGTTTGTCGCACCGCTGGGAAAAAGGGTTGTGCACAAGAAATGCAGGATTGGGGAGGGGAGAACCCCAAAAACTCAGACCCCCAGATACCCAGTGCACCCCCAAAAACAGGGGCGAAATGGGAACGGGGAGCCAGCTGCTGGACAGGCCCCTGTACTGAGGCCCAAAAGCAATACCTCCCCCCTCCCAAATAATTTCTGCCAAGAAAAGAAGGTTTTCAGATGTTGGCTGGAAACACGGGGGGATAAACTGACCCAGGGTGGGGGAAGTCCCCCCTTCCCCACGTTTGGGGAAGCCACCGAGCTTCGGTGGTGGGCATCAGCAGTGGATGGGGTTTTTTTGAGGGGTGGGGGGACTGCACATGCCACTTGCTGGGGGCTAGGTGGGAGGTTCTGACCTCTCCCTCCCCCCCAGTGGGCACATTTTAGGGGGTATAAGAGGTTTAAGAGGGTGGGGGGGATGACCCTTGGAACATGCAGCTGTGCAGATGCTGGAGGGACAACACTCACCCCTTGCCTCCCCTCCACAAGGCCTCTGAATTTTTGGGGGCCAGCTGGGTTCAGTAGGATTTGGGGGACAAAGCATGGCTGCCCCCAGCCTTTCTACCTCTCATCCCACCTTCCTCCTGGGGTACACAGCTTCCCAGTTCACCTTGCCAGGGCTGACATTTGCCATCCTCCCCCAGAAAATATGAGCATCCATTAGTGGGAAATGAGCAGCGGGTCATTAAGAGCTTCCCCAGCAGGCAGGCCAGGCAGGACCAGGGGCTGCCCCTTGCTTTTGGGTGAACCCCACCACTCCTCCCCATCCAGAAAGCACTTTTAATCAGGGTTTGTACCCCAAAACCAATCCTAGAGGCACAACAGCTACCATTGTCCCAGGAAGACTTCAACTTCCCAAAGGCGGGAGGGATCCCACCCCCAGCCAACCTCCTTCCTTTCCCCCCCTCCTTTTTTTGAGGGGGGAGGGGGATGGGGTGGGGATGGGCATTTAATTTTATTTTCCAAACCACTTGATCTTTGCTTGGGAACTTCCATTAATTGCCTGGGTTTGCCTCTTCTCCTGGTCCCTTTATCATTATTTATGGCCTTTGAAATTCTGTAAAGTTCCCTTGACGTTCAATTTACAAGTTTGGAGGCTTTTTTTTTTTTTTTTTTTTTCTTTTTCTCTTCTTTCTCTGCTTTTTTTCCCCCCTCTTTTTTTTTTTTTTTTTTTTTTTTTTTTTTTTGTTCCAGCTTTTGTCCTCGCCAAAGACGTCGTGTTGGAAAAGGCTTTGAGCCGGCCAACATGAGAGGCTCGCCGGAGAAAAGGGAGCAGCCCTCCATCGCTTTTAATTCCGCCGTGTTACTGAATGGCTCTTTTACATAATTGCAGAAGCAATTTCAAAGCCAAGCCAGGGGCTGACTTTACCCAGAACCACATGGAGCCTATTTGGGGGCTTTTAAAGAGGGCCGGGGCGGGGGGCTTGAGGGGGGGGGAAGCGTGAATAAAGTAGGGTTGGTTTTTTTTTGGGGGGGTGGTGGTGTTAAAAATAAAAGGGATTTCAACGCTTTGGAGGCAGCGGATCGGTGTATCCGATGGGGAACGTTACACGCCCCAGGGATGGGGCACCCCACGGCGCCCTGAGTCCCCGGCGGGGCATCCCACCGCGGCTGCGGGCGCTCACGCGTGGGCCGCGCCGTCCGCTTGCGGTGAACGGCTGGAGGGGGGGGGGGAGGAGGAAAGGAGGGGCTAGAGGCGTGGTCTCGCCTCTAGGCCCCGCCCCTCATCCCTAACACCCAATGGGAAATGGCGGCGGTGGCCACGTGGGGCGGGCCGGGTTCCCAGCCGGGCAAAATGTGAATGGGCGCGGGGGAGCGCGGGCGGGCAGAGCGGCGCGGCGGCGGCGGCGGCGGGCGGGCTCCGCGGGGCGCACGGCGGCGGCGGCGGCGGCGGGCGGGGGCCAGCCCCGATGTGCGGGCGGCGGCGGCGGGCCGCGGCCCCGCTCCGCCCCGGCTCTGCCCCACGCGTGGGCGCTGCGCGGCTGTGAGGAAGGTAAAGGAGGAAGGAAGGAAGGAAGGAAGGAAGGAAGGAAGAAGGAAGGAAGGAAGGTGGTCGCTGCCGCCGCCGCTCCGGCATGAGCGCGGCTTTCCAGCCCTCGCTGATGATGATGCAGCGCCCGCTGGGAAGCAGCACGGCCTTCAGCATCGACTCGCTCATCGGCAGCCCCCCGCCGCCCGCCCCCGGCCACTTCGTCTACACCGGCTACCCCATGTTCATGCCCTACCGACCCGTGGTGCTACCGCCGCCCCCGCCGCCGCCCCCGGCGCTGCCGCAGGGCGCCCTGCAACCGGCTCTGCCCCCTGCGCATCCCCACCACCACCAGCTCCCCAGCCTGCCCACGGGGTTCTGCTCGAGCCTGGCTCAGGGCATGGCTCTCACCTCCACCCTCATGGCCACGCTGCCCGGCACCTTCCCCGCCTCCCCCCAACACCAAGAGGCCGCCAGGAAGTTCGCGCCCCCGGGTAACTTCGATAAAGCCGAGGGGATGCCCCCGGACGGCGGCGGCGACGACGGCAAAGCCTTCCTGGGGAAGGACGGAGCCCTCCTACCCTTCCCCGCCGCCGACGCCGTCCAGGCCTCCCTCGGTGAGTGAGCGCCAGCGCCGTCGGGGGCGGGGGGGGGACGACGGACGAGTAGAGGGAGCGGGGACCCGCTGCCAGCTCCGCGTATCATCCCCCGGCGGAGCGGGCTGGGAGGGGTTCGAGGGAAGGTGCGGCCCGGGGGACTGGGGATCTCCGGGAAAAGGCCTGGTCCCGGGGGATCCGGTGGCCGCAAGGGAGGAGGGAGATTTCGAGTCGCCGCCACTCGAAAAAAAAAATAATAGTAAAATAAACCTGACCGAAAGACACGCGGGGGGAGGGGGGAACCACATAAAAAACCACAAACCATTTTCGGGTGATGGACCCGCGGGCCGGGGGGGCGCGAAGGCCGTGGGTCGGAGGTTACCAAACACTAACGAAAGGCCTCTGCTTCGCTTCCAGCCGGGGCTCTCCGGGGTCAGGGGAAGGAGGACCCCAAAGCAGAAGAGGACGCGAAAGGCAAGGAGGAAAGTTTCTCCATGGACAGCGATCTAGATTACAGCTCGGACGACAACATCCCCGGCCAGGCGGCTCACAAGGAAGAGGACTCTGGCAACGCGCTGGAGGAAAACCCCAGAACCCCCCCAATTCCGCCAACACCACATCCACCGGCAAAAACCGGCGGAGGCGAACAGCCTTCACCAGCGAGCAGCTGCTGGAGCTGGAAAAGGAGTTTCACTGCAAAAAATACCTGTCCCTGACGGAGAGGTCCCAGATCGCTCACGCCCTCAAACTCAGCGAGGTGCAGGTGAAAATCTGGTTCCAGAACAGACGGGCTAAATGGAAACGGGTCAAGGCGGGCAACGCCAACTCCAAGACAGGGGAGCCCTCCCGAAACCCTAAGATCGTGGTACCCATCCCGGTGCACGTCAGCAGGTTTGCGATCAGGAGTCAGCATCAGCAGCTGGAGCAAGCTCGACCCTGATCTCTCCCTGCCTAACGCTCAGAACCACAAGTTTTTGAAGGGGTGAAAGTTTCCAAATCAGGGTTTTAAAAGTCAACCCGCACAAGAGGGGGGGGGGAAATTAAAAAAAAAAAAAAGGAACAAATCAAACTATTAAAATACACGAAGCAAAAGCCCCTACAGCGAAACAACCTCGAAGAAGAAGAAGAAGAAGAAAATAATCCCACTCGAGCACCCGGCGAATCCCCGCCACGAGCGAACTTTAAAGCGAAACTTTCCGCTTACCGAGTCGAGCTGGAGTCGGCAAAGGCAGAGATGGCTTGGAAACTGGTTTGGTTCGGAGCAGGAATATCCAACCCTGGAAGAGCATTTTTACACACACACACACACACACAGATATTTATTATTACGCTGCCCCCACTTTGTACATAACTCGTGCTGTCTTGGCTGCGGTGGGGACCACAGATTGCGGTATGGTGTCGGCACCGGATCCGGCAGCGATTTGGCCGTTGTTTCCCCCCTCCCTTACACACATACACCCCCACCTCTCCATCACCGGCAGAGACATCCCCAGCGAAACCCGCAGCGCGCCTTTAGCCATCTTTTGGGTTTTGTTTCTTATCGGGGGGGGGGGGAAGGGGGGTGGAGGTGTGAGAGGTTAAAAAAGGCGAGAGAACGAAAAAAGGAAAGAAAATTAAGAGTTTCATTTCATGCTTTTTTTTTTTTTTCTTAATTGTTTCAGTTTATTCCCGATTGTTGAGCGGCAGGCACTGGGGGATGTTGGTTTTTTTTTTTAAAATACATTTTTTGCCTGGCTTTCTGTCGATTTGGTTTGCCTATTCTACCCAAGACATGTTTAAAAGAGAAAGAGAGAGGGAGGAAGGGAGTGGGGGGCGGCAAAAAAAAAAAAAAAAAAGCAAAGCACGATCTTCTTCTATTGTGTTTTAATTTATTTCAATGTAGCTTATTTCCTTATAAGTTATGAAATTTAAAAGCAAACTAAGTCTTGTGAATAAAAACCGACAAAGAAAGAAACAAACAAAAAAGACAAAAAAAAAAAAAAAAAAAAGCCCTCCAACCCCCGGCTGTTCTGTCCAGGATTTGGCGTGGAGCTGATTTTCTTCCTCCCCTCCTGCGCTGCCGGAGCGGAGCGATGCTACCCTGGCTTATTAATATTATTAGTTATTTTTTGGCGAAGCAGCATTTATTGTCGGGGAGGGGGGAGACGGAGGAAAAAGTTCCCCCTTCCTTTTTTTTTTTTTTTTTTTGGAGGGGGTGGTGGCGGGGTGTGTGAAAAAAGGCTTTTTGTGTGAATAAAGGTGGATGGCTTCGACGGGGGTGTGTGTGAGGAGGTGGGGGGGGGGGGAAGGAATACCCCCCGCATCCCCTTCCCGGGCAGCCGGCGGGTTCCCAGCCTCGTGTTTTGGGGGTACAGCCGCTTTTCTTCTCCCAACCCTGCGGCCGTTCTGGGTTGTACCGCAACCTTCCCCACTTCTCCCGTCGCAGCCGGAGGGTCCCGAATCCCCCATCACCCCCCCTTTTCATCCCGTTTTTTTCCCCTATTTTACTCATCCCGGCTGTATCCGCGTCGGTGAACCGGTTTTATTAGCGGCGGCTGTTTGGAACTAGAAAGCATTAATTTCCCAAGGAAAACGGGGTGCGGGGCGGGGGGAATTGGTAGCTTGCAGTGTTTTGTCTATTAAAATTAAACTATCGGGTCACTGAAGGGAGCGATTCCCTCCCGAGGTAACGGCGAGGCTCCCGGGGCGGGCTCCGGCGATGCTCCCATCACTTACAGCCCTCGCTCTTCATTTATTTATTAGCATTGTTATTATTATTATTAATATTATTAGCTTGTAACGGTGGGTTCGGAGAGGGCTGGCGGCGGCTCGGGGTGGTGGGGGGGTGGGGGGGAGTTGCGTGTATGAGTTTAGGGGGGCGAGGGGGTGTATGCCCCTGCTCCCCTTCTCCCATCAAAAGCAAACAGCCCCGGGCAGCATCGCTGCCGGCTCCACGGGAACTACGGGGAACCCACGAGTAATTCCAGCCCTTTCGGGATCCGCCGGTTCTTTTCGGCTCGTTAAAAATAATAATAATAATCATCATCATCATCATCGGTAGTATTGCAATAAATTTTGGGGGTTGGTTACAACGCGGGTGGGGAGCGGGGAGCCCGGGACACGCGTGGAGCGGTCCCGCACGCCCCCTCCTCGGGCATCCCGGAGCTGCTCCCTCTTCGGAGGGCTGTTTTTTAAAATTATTATTATTATTTTAAATTCTTTTAATTTATTTGGATTTGGTTTTGGTGCGAAGGGGATTGACACAGCAACCAACCCAGAGCCAGCTCGGGCGAGCGGCAGCCTGGCTGTACCCCCTATGGAGCGGGTGTGTGTGTGTGTGGGGGGGATATTTTAGGAAGGAGCAGCTGCTCCTCACCCCTGTACGCCCCTCACCCCCCTCTCCCCCTACCTCCCGTTCCCCGGGGCAGCCCCTCTCTCTACAAGCCAGCATCTGCCCCAGGCAAAGGAAAAGTTATTTGCTCCGCGGGTTGGGGTCCCCCCATTGCCACCCCCTCCCCAACCCCAGGAGAGGGGGCTTTAGGGCTGGAGGGGGGAGCCCGGGCCGGGGGCCGGAGAAGAAGGAGATAAACAAGCGAGGGGGTTGATAGCTGTCATCATCACCATCATCATGGCTTTCATTTGGCTGCCTAATGAGTCAGATCACAGGCAGAGAGAAAAATTGTCAATCGCCCAGGCTCTAATGAATTTTTTTGCAAATTGTAATCAAGCCAGGCCGTCTCAGCTCGCTGATTAATGAGACCCAGGAGGCCCGGCCAGCACCTCAGCTTTTTATTCCATCCCGTCCTCCCTGCACTAAATTAACAGCAACTTGTCTGAGCTTCAAATTAACTCCCAATGATTAATTCTGATGGGGGGTCTGAAGAATAGCTCGTCCTAATAGGCACTGGCCTCTGATGCTGTTTGAAATTAATACACTTCCCCTTTGGCTGCCGGCTTTAATCCAAGGTTGGGTTTTGACATCACTATATTTGTTGTTACAATAAATTCCTCTTACATCTGCAGATCAAATAATTGCACTGCTCGGGGAGTGCAGCAGAAACGCCGGCCCGCTTCGCAGCAGCCCAAAGTCGGAGGGGAAGGAAAGCTGCCTGCTCTTCTCCAGCCTGCCTTAGGAAAGCCTCTTTTATATATATACACTTATATAAAAAGAATGTATTTTAAAACCCCCGGTTACCAGCGGGATGCGGCAGCCGGAGGAGGCCACCCCTCTTCGACGGGGCGAGGAGCACACAGCCCCGCTCTTAAATAAGACATCACAGCTTTTAAATCCCTTACCCCTCCCTCGCCACAGCAACCCGGCAAACTCACCGCATGCCAGAGCTGCTGCGGAGACCGGACAATCTCAGCGCATGCCAGGGCAGGTCAGGAAGCCCCGGGGGTGGTGGTGGGCAGACGAGGACGGGACGCACTTCTGAAGCTCCCTCGGAGGAGGCAGCTCTGCCTTCCGCCCTGTTTCTGTTTGTATTGACTTAATTGGTTTAATTATTTCAGTTGGGACCGGCCAGGCTCGGCTTTGTGCCTTGCCCCTCCTGCCCCCGGGGATGCGGCTGCCCCGCCGACAAGGACCCCTTTGTGCCCGGGCGGGACCTGCCGGACCCCCTCCCCCGTTGGGGTTATCCTCTGTGACAGCAGGGGCCTCCCCGCTGAGCATCCCCCAGAGCGGGGCTGACCCCCATATCTGGAGACACGGGGTGATGGGGGTCCATACCCCCCTGGGAACTATTCCCCCCTCCTCAGGGACTGAGCATCTCTCCCATTCCCCGACGGGGGCAATTTACCCCTGCAAGAGAGACACTCGCTCCTCGGGGTTTGCTGTCCTCCGGAACTGCGTGTCCCGTTCTCCCCCTTCCCCGTGCTTCCATGGGCTGTATCAATCTTCATCCGCGAGGAGGAGAGCGATGAGGCCGGTAAGCAGCCGCCAATGCAAATCCCCGCCGTCACCGTCATAAAGCACCCGGCACCCTGACACACAAAAGCAACACCATATGTACGAAGACAACCTGTATGAATTATAAATTGCATCATAAAAATTGATTGCCTACCCCAACGCTTCAGAAACACACGAACGGGGGGCGGGGGGAGGGGGAAGGGGGAGAAACCCCCCGAACCATCCACCCCCACCGCAGGAGGGGATGCTCTGCCGAGCCACCCCGCATCCCTCGTGGGTGCGAGGTCCCTTCCCGTCCCCCTCCTCACCGCCCGCCCCTTGCTTGCTCTTTTCTCCCTCCCGCTACGCCTGGCCCATAGAGAGCCTTAATCTATTTATTTCAAGCCACTTCATCCTCTCTCCCGCTTTTGTCCCGGCCCCAGCCTCTGGCTTTGTGGCAGGACCGCTGAGGTTTTAAAAGCCCCTTCCCCTATAGTTTGAGGTCTCCTTGGCTGCCTGAATTACAATGGCTAAAACAGGATTACACTGACCTGATCCTATTAAACTCACCAATCGATCTGTGCCGCCCTCCCTCCTGCTCGGCAAACTTTACTCGCCCAACTTTCCCTGGGGCTTAAGCCTGAGAAGAGGAGAAGCGAAAGGCCGAGCAGGCCTGAGGGAGGATGGAAGGGCGTCGGCTATTTTTGATTTTATCCTGTCTTAATTTCTTTTTTGTTCGTTTTATTTGAGCCACGTGGATTTCAAACCTCGGCTTTTAGCTCCTGGCACCTCGGCCCCGAAGGAAAAATGCAGCGCTCTCTCCTGCTTGCAGGCACTCTGACTCCCAGCCCCAGTGGGAGATTAAGTCATATAGAGAAAGTCATATGGAAAGCGGCGTTTTAGCTAGGAGTGAAATCATCCTCCCTCCTTTTGGGAAGGGCATCATCCCTGAAGCTGTTTGCTGTGGGGCGCGCAGGCTCCCGGTCCTCCTCCTGCAAACATCCCAGTGCAGAGAAACATACACCCCCTCCCTCCCTCCCTCCCCCCCCGCCCCTCCCAGGGAAATAAACAGCCTCAACCCCTCGCCGTGATGCTGAGTGTGCTGGACCTTCACCGGAGTGAGGTGCTGCACATGCTTGAGGTGCCCGTGAGTCCCTAAGGGTATCTGCTGGGTCTGGGATTCCCTCCCGATGCAGGCTCGGGAGCATCTCCCTGCTGATGCTCAACATCCCTCTGCACTCAGGGGACTGCAGCATGGCCAGCACAGGCAGGGCTGACCCAGCAGTGAGTCATTCCTCCCTTTTCTTTACCAAAGGAACAGAGGAAGAGGAGCTTAGACCCGGCTTAATGACAATGTTTTCCTCGTCAGTGGGTAAACGGACCTCGGATCAGCAGCGGTGTCTGCTGCCAAGGGATGCTCTGCATCTCCTCAGTGCTAGGGTAACACCACCATCTGCAGAGGAACGGGTGCCTGGAATTAATCCCCCACCGGCCCCTGGGAAAATTATTACAAGGCAGGGGAATAATCTAAAAATGGCAGTAAAATATGGGGTGTTTACGCTGACCTGCCAGGATGACTGAATTAGTGGCAAGGGGCCTGAATGAGTGGCAAAGGGCCTATCGCCGACTCCGGGGGAGCAGCTTTAATGCTCAAATCCTATTAATTAACAGAGCGAAAAGACAAACCGGGGACTCCCATTTATAATCTTCTAAGAGTGTGTTATCAACAGCGAGGAGCCGGAGCTCACAGGGTGACTACATGTTGCCAAGTGACTAGAGCTCTTCCCTCTCCACACCCTCAAGCTGCCCTAAAAGGTACCAGTACCCCAAAACTAGCCTCTCAAAAAAGGGGCATTGGCAGTGATGTTATATATATTTTTTTCCAAAGTGAACACACCCCAATACTATCTGGGGGAAGGAAAACTGAGCCTACATAGAAATTTTTTTTTTTTTTTTTTTTACTTCCCCCTTCCACTTTAAGTCCTGTTCAAGATGTCTATTCTTGCTGCAAAAGCATCTGAACCCAGAAATGATGTGGGGAAAATATGAGTACTGCCCAAAAAACCCTTGGAGACATGGCAGCCTCCCTTGCTAGCATTCCCAGAAGAGCCAAAAGAAGCCACCAGAATGGTTATAGAAATTAAGCCAGAATGGTTATAGAAATTAAGCCAGAATGGTTATAGAAATTAAGCCAGAATGGTTATAGAAATTAAGCAATTGCTACCTTTTTTTTCTGGCAACCTTGGCTCAAAGGAAAGCAGCCAACTTCTTCAGGCAATGGTGACATCTCTTTACTCAAAGGCCTCTTGCACACATCCCCAAAGCATCCTCAGTGCACGTCCCATCACTCCAGATTTGGTGGCTAGGGGGGTAACACACCCCACGAGACACACAGCCCCCCAATTCCGACATTAAAATTACCAAGTCAACTTCTCTCTAAACTTCAAGGCCCTGCACCGAAGCTGGAAGGTCCAGAAGAGTTTTTAGGCAGCAATAACTGGTTTGGATTTTATCCTGCTGCTTGGAAAAAAAAAAAAAAAAAAAAAAGAGCAGCACATTTTTCTTAGTGTTTTTCACCTAAAACCATCAAGGGAATTTGGATTGCATTTCTCTCTTCCCCCAAATAATTAACACACTACACAGCCCCAACTACAAGGACCAGTGCAGTTACCCAGTTGACCTGGCATCAGTTACAGCTGCTTTCTGGCTGGGTGTGTGCCCCGTTCCTGCCACCCACCCTCCATTAACATTCATCTCTTTGCACGGGGAGGACTGATGAGAGCAAAGACCTTCTGAAAGCCATCGCTGCTTGTAGATATGCCATCGAGCACGGAACATTTACAAATAGCCTGCTCATTGCTAAGAAGCCACTTGGGCTTTTATGAACATCGTTATAGCCGTGGTCTAATGGTATCTATCAAAAACATTGCCTTTCTGAATTAGAGGAATGGTCATTTTTAAGACACACATCTGTATTTTTTTTTTTTAAACAGATGCTTGGCTCCTAAGCCCACAACTGCTATTTCTCCCCCTCCCCAATTATTTTCATATTTCCCCATTTCCAAAGCGGCAATAAGTTCCCATGAAAGAAGGGTAATAGGAAGTCTCTCTCTAAGAGAAATTGTTAATTTGGGATTTATAAAGGACTTTCCTTAATGAATAATAGTTGAGATCGATCTGTCTTCCTGCCTCGTTCTGCAAAGTAACATTTGTAAAGTAAGGTGATCCCAATTACTCCCTCTAATAACCCTCTCCAGCAAGAGATTTCAGAGCTGCAGCCATGAAACCTGCCCGCCTGCCTCTGCCTCCCCTGTGCCATGAGCATTGCTGGCATTGGTGCCCAGGATCTCCCACCTACCTGCCTGGCATGGACTGGTTCCATCACCGGAAAACCCTGGGGTGGGGTGCCCCATAGGCCCCCCACACCCCAGGAGGTGTGCTCTGTCCAGCCTCACTGGCTGTCATCACTTCGGATGTCCTGCGCTGGGATTGTCACCCCACCCTACCTGGGTGCCAGGGTCTGGAGGGGGTCTGCAGCCCCTAAAAACGCCCAATGCTTCCACACCCACCCACCTCCTGGCTTATCAGAGAGAGAAGATTGAGAAACGACTCGATTATTGTCAGTAAGTGCCTTCACGGGGAGAAAACACCGGCACTAAAGGGCCCTTGAATCAACAGGAGGAGGGCAGCATGAGAATCGATGTTGGCTGCTCAAGCCAGACAGGCTCAAATTAGAAGCAAGGCTTTTATCCTGCTATTTTTTTTTTTTTGTTACTTAAAATATGGAGGACCGTTAAAGACTAGAACCAGCTGAGAAGGTGAGAGGGGGCATCTGCAGCACTAGGGATCTCCAGCTTGGGGCTGGGTGCTGAAGTTTTAGGCAAGTGTGGGTTTTTGCCATTGCAAGTGCCTTACCCAGCTGTTTTGCCACATCAACACCCTCATCCCACTTTGATCCCCTTTGGTTCCTCCCTACGTCAAGGAATGAAGGTACGGAAATCCCAGTGCCTCCCTTTGTTTGCTTGGTGTGCCATCCCACAGGGACCTCTCCATCCAACAGTGAGACTTCTGAAGAGGCAGGAGCCAAGAGAAGGAAACTTTTCACCATGCAGTGTTTATAAGACCTGCTTGCCTGGCTGGCCTAAACTCAGGCCATAGGTGAGCTTTGCCCCACTATGACTGAGCTCACTTTCCTTGCCTCCAAGCAAGGAGTAATAGACTTCCATCACTTCCTGCCACTGTGACAGCCCACCTTGTGAAATGCTAAATATCCAGGGTTTCCTAATCCTGGAAAAAACCTTGCCTTCCACCACTTTCAGGAAAAATAGCATCCAAGATCCTGAAATGGAAAATGTCAAGCAGTAGCTCCCAAAACAAACGTGCCAGCACTCAAAGGTTTTTCTGGCTTGAAACCTTCCCAGGTAGCCCACAAGAACTGCGGCTGACACTGGGGCTGAGGCCTTTCTGAATCCTTGGATAGTTCCTAACACCACCTTACAAAGCTTCCTTGCAAGACAACAGCCCACCTCCTGAAATGGGAAATCATAGAATCACAGAATCGTAGGGGTTGGAAGGGACCTCGAGAGATCGTCGGGTCCAGCCCCCTGCCAAAGCAGCTCCCCAGCTCATATTGCACAGGTCGGTGTCCAGATGGGTCTGGAATCTCTCCAGAGAAGGAGACTCCACCACCTCCCTGGGCAGCCTGTCCCAGGGCTCCCTCACCCTCACTGGGGAAAAGTTCTTCCCCACGTTGGTGTGGAACTTCCTGTGCTCCAACTTGCAGCCATTGCCCCTTGTCCTGTCCCCACAGACACTGAAAAGGGGCTGGCTGATTCCCCTGCATCCCCTGCTTAAGATAATTATAAACATTAATTAGGTCCCCCCTTAGTCTTCTCTTCTCAAGGCTGAACAGCCCCAGCTCACTCAGCCTCTCCTCACAGGGGAGATGCTCCAGGCCCTTCATCATCTTCATAGCCCTTCTCTGGACTCTCTCCAGGAGATCCCTGTCCTTTTTATCCCAGGGAGCCCAGAACTGGACACAACACTCCAGGTGGGGCCTGACCAGGGCAGAGCAGAGGGGGAGGATCACCTCCTGGGACCTGCTGCCCACACTCCTCCTGATGCCCCCCAGGATCCCATTGTCTCTCTCAGCCCCCAGGGCACACTGCTGGCTCATGGCCAACCTGTCATCCACCAGGACCCCCAGGTCCTTCTCCACTGAGCTCTTCTCCAGCAGGTCATCCCCCAGCCTGTACTGATAGAAACGGTTGTTCCTTCCCAGGTGCCAGACTCTCCACTTGCTTTTGTTGAACCTCATCTGGTCTCTCCCTGCCCAGCTCTCCAGCCTGTCCAGGTCTCGCTGAATGGCAACACAGTGTACAGCACTAGATCCTAAAACAAAGGTGGCAGCACAGAGAGGTGTTCCTGGCATGAAACGTCCCCAGGAAGCCCACCAGCAGCCCAACTGACAATGGGACTCAGGGATTTCCTAATCCTGGGAAGTAACCTTGCCTTCCAACACTTTTGGGTAAAATAGCAGCAGAGCTCCCAAAATGGGAAACGTCCAGCACTACATCACAAACCAAAAGTGCCAGCATGTAAAGGTGATTCTGGCCTGAAACCTTCCTCAGGCAGCCCACTGGCAGCCCCACTGACATTTGGGTTCAGGGCTTTCCCAATACTTAGATTGTTCCTAACATCTCCTTATATGATTTTCTGGCAAGATGACAACCTCCCAAAATGGGAAACATCCAGCACTCCATCCCAAACAAAAGGTGCTGGCAAGTAAAGGTGATTCTGACCTGAAAACTCCCCAGGCAGCCCACCAGCAGACCCATTGACATTTGGGTTCAGGGCTTTTCCAATCGTTGGATCATTCCTAACATCACCATATATATCTTTCTGGCAAGATGACAGCCCACCTCCCAAAATGGGAAACGTCCAGCACTACATCCCAAGCCAAAGCTGCCAGAATGTAAAGGTGGTTGTTCCTGACCTGAAACCTCCCCAGGTAGCCCACCAGCAGCCCCACTGGCATTGGGGTTCAGGGCTTTCCCAATACTTGGATCTTTCCTAACATCTCCTGAAATAACTTCCTTGCAACACGACAGCCATTCTCCCAAAATGGGAAAAATCCAACACTAGATCCTAAACCAAAGGTGCCAGCACTGAAAGGTGATTCTGGCCTGAAACATCCCCAGGCAGCCCACCAGAAGTGCCACTGACATTTGGGTTCATGGCTTTTTGAATTCTTGACCATACCCTAACATTGCCTTACATAACTTCCTTGCAAGATGACAGCCCAAATCCCAAAACAGGAAACATCCAGCACTAGATCCTAATCCAGAGGTGCCAGCACTGAAAGATGATTCCAGCCTGAAAACTCCCCAGGCAGCCCACCAGCAGCCCCATTGACACTGGGGATCAAGGCTCTCCCAATCCTTGGATCATTCCTAACATCACCTTATATATCTTTTTGGCAAGACAGCAGCCCACCTCCCAAAATGGGAAACGTCCAGCACTAACTCCCAAACAAAAGGTTTCAGCACTGAAAGGTGATTCTGGCCTGAAACTACCCAGCTAGCCCACCAGAAGCCCCACTGACATTTTGGGCTTTCCCAATCTTTTGATCACTCCTAACACCACCTCACATAACTATCTTGCAAGAAGACAGCCCGACTCCCCAAACAGGAAACATGCAGCACTAGGTCCTGAACCAGAGGTCCCAGAACTGAAAGTTTTGTCTGGCCTGAAATCTCCCCTGGAAGTCCACCAGCAGCCCAACTGACAATGGGACTCAGGGATTTCCTAATCCTGGGAAGTAACCTTGCCTTCCAACGCTTTTGGGTAAAATAGCAGCAGAGCTCCCAAAATGGGAAACGTCCAGCACTACATCACAAACCAAAAGTGCCAGCATGTAAAGGTGATTCTGGCCTGAAACCTCCCCATGCAGCACACCAGCAGCCCCATTGACACTGGGGTTCAGGGCTTTTTCCAATCCTTGGTAAGTTCTTAAGACCACCTTATATAACTTTCTGGCAAGACGACAGCCCACCTCCCAAAATGGGAAACACTAGCTTCCAAACCACAGGTGGCAGCACGTAAAGGTGGTTCTGGCCTGAAAACTGCTCAGGCAGCACTCCAGCAGCCCCACTGAAATCAGGTTTCACTCCTTTCCGAATCCTTGAACCTTTCATAAAACCAACTTACATAACTATCTTGCAAGACGACAACCCAAGTCCCAAAATAGGAAATGTCCAGCAGTAGCTCCCAACCCAAAAGTTTCGTCACTGAAAGATGATTCTGGCCTTAAACATCCCAGGAAGCACTCCAGTAGCCCCACTGACATTGGGACTCAGGGCATTCCGAATCCTTAGATCATTCCTAATTCTGTCTTATATACTTTGTGGCAAGAAAACAGCCCACCTCCTGAAATAGGAAACATCCAGCAGTAGCTCCCAAACCAAAGGTTTTGGCACTGAAAGGCGATTATAGCTGGCCTGAAACCTCCCCAGGCAGCCCACCAGCAGCCCCATTGACACTAAGACTAAGGGCTTTCCTTATCCTGGGAACCAACCTTACCTTCCAGGTGTTTTGTGCAACACGAATAGGAATTGCCCAGCAATAGTTCCGAAGTAAGTCTTACAGGTACTGAATGCTGTTTGTGTCCTGAAACCTCCCCAGGAAGCCCACCAGCAGCCCACTGATACTGGGGCTCACAGATTTCCTAATCCAGGGAATCAGCCTCGCCTTCCATCACCTTCAGGTAAGGTAAGAGCTCAGCTTCTGAAGTGAGAAACGTCCAGCACTAGCTCTCAAACCAAACATGCCAGCACTGAAAGGTGTTTCTGCCGTGACAACTCCCCAGGCAGCCCAGCAGTAGCACCACAGACACTGGGGCTCAGGGCTTTCCTACTCCTGGGAACGCTCCTAATATTGTCTCAAATCACATTCAGGCAGTACAGCTTCTGAAATGGGAAATACAGCCCAGCTTCTGAAATGGGAAACTCCAAAACTGAAGATACCTTAAAGTAAGCTTACCTTGCCTTCCATCATGTGGTGGCTGAGCCTCAACCAGCGGCTAAGCACGACACACTGCTCACTCTGCCAGGAGGAGAGACAGCCTCCCTGGTTTATGATAAAGACAGCTTGCTGACAAAATCACATTAAAGTAGACCAATAAAAGCCAATTACATTCACACCCAGTGATAACACTGAGTAAGGTACCGACCCAATGATTACAGATTGCTGCACAACACCTAACACCCTGGCCACACTCAGACTCCTCTGGAGGTACCAAACCCACACCCTTCCCCAGCCAACCCTTTTATGGGGAATTGATTTCAGGTGGTGTGGATAACAGCTAGGGTTAAGTCAGCTCTCCTGAGCTAAATCAGCTCACCTGGCTGCTGGAGGAGGTTGACCTGGCCTGGCCAGAGCACATCACTTTCAGGAAATTTAACAGCCCAACTTCCGAAATAGGAAACATGCAGCCCTAGCTCCCACAACAAAGATGCCAACATTGAAAAGTATTGCTGACTTCAAACCTTCTCAGGCAGCCTACCAGCAGCCCACTAACATAATGGCTCAGAGATTTCATAATCCTGGGAACTAACCTTGTTTCCCATTGCTTTCTGGTACTACCACAGCTTACTTTCTGAAATTTAAGTGTCATCCTGCATCAATCTGGAGATGCTTCAGGAAATCCAGGGAACACCAATTCCCCTTTCCTTGTAATTCCAAGGGAAAAGAAATTGCAGAAAATGTCTCCTTTTTTATTTTTTAGAAAACTGAAATGAAATTTGCTCTTACTTCACCTTTTTACAGCTGGAGGTAACTAAGCAACACAAGCAAGAGGCTTGCTCTGGGTTACCTTCAAAAGTTGTGACTCACGGGCTTCACTGTGTTTGGATGTCTTGTTCCTTGGATGAGGACTGTTTTGGGTGTTTGAGCTCTTACACCGCTGGTGTGCAAAGTGCAGAACATGCCCCTTTCCTATCCTCACCTGCAAGCATCATCCTCCAGCCGAGCCAGAGCTGATCTGTGCTGGGCACTGTACTTAGGCCCTTCCTCACCCCCATGGGGAGGGGATACTGTGGGTACTGCCCTGCACACACCGGGGCTCAGATGCTCACCCAACCCATTTTTGCCAGCTCAAAGTGCTAGATGGAACCCTGACATTTTTTCACCTGGCACAAACCTCAGCACTGCCAATATTAACTGGCCAGGTTGATTAGTGGCAGCCATCAGCCAATAAATAAATTGGAACCAGCTCCAGACCTGATTAGCTTGCTAATTAAGCTCAGTTAAAGGGAAATCTGCAGTCAATCAACCCAGCCATTACCAGTTGGATTTGCAGAGCAGGAGCAGTTAATGTTGTGTCTCTGGTCTGGAGGGGGCAGGTGGGGGGAGGGAAGTGTGCTGGGGGTGGGAAGGAATGTTGTACTGAAATCTGCTTTCCTCAGCAGCAGAGATGTGTGTCCATCCATCTGGGGTGGTTCCTGGCAGCTTTTGATGCCCCCGTGTTCACCTGGGCTCCTGCCCTGATGCTATTGGGGAGGGTGGGGGGATTGCCCTGTCCTCTTTCAGTTGCCAACCTGCTTGGCAGCATGACCCCTTTCCAGTCCCCAAACTTCCAGAAACTGCTCGTACCTCTGAGACAGCCCATTCAGAAGGGCAAACACAGCACTGGTGTGTGTGTGTGTGTGTGTGTGTGTGTGTGTGAATATTTATTTATTTATTTTTAGCTGGGCCAGGTTGCTTTCCCTGCCCCCACCTTCCCCTCAGCGATGTGCAGCTCTGACACCTCGCTCCAGCTCCCAGCTCTTCCCTGTGGTATCCAGCTGGCACTTGGGGACTTGTGCCAAAACGCTGATGACATCATCCCAGCGTGGAGGCCAGAGGGCCTCAGTAGCTGCTTCTTGCCCCCAGGTAGACGCAAGCCCTCCCATATGGGCCAGAGCAGAGGTAGGATTTCCAGACATGTGCCCATCTGTTATTATCAGCGTTGCAGGACGAGTTGTTTTGGCATTTAGGGCCCCCCTTGCTTCCTCCAGCCACTTCTCCCCCCATCTTGGCAGTTGCCAATGGGCGCCAGGGCATTTGCTTGCCTCTCCACTGCATCCTTCCTCATCCTTCCTCTGGCTCTGGTGGCTCGAAGCTGGTTGGGATCCCAGCCCTTGCTTCATCAGATGGAAATACCTGGCCTCTGATTTCTGCTAATCCTCCACGATGACACAAATTGTTTGCTCCCATGCCAAAATGACAATAAATGATTATTCTTTGCTGCCAGCCGTGATGAGGAGTTTCTCTTCCAACTGAGTAAGAAGCAGCCCTTGGTGTGGGCAGCGCTGATGCAGAGATGGTTCTTATAAGGCTCTGGCAAACCCCAGGCACAGGATGCTCTCGAGGAGCCTGGGGTTATTACCCTCAGCGATGGGAAAGCCCTGCCAAGATAGCTTTGCACCTCTGCATCCCTCCTGCCCCGGTGGCACAGCAGCATCTTTTTTTAACTTCCACCACTTTCACTCTTCTCATCCTCAATTTTGGCAAACGCAAGGAGTCTCCCTGGCTTCAAAACAAACAGCTCTGGATGTCGGGGAGCGGAGATTGGTGGGGGCAGAATGCAAATAAATAAGTGCTAATTGCTGGCAGTGGCGCTGCGTGGCGAGCGCAGTTATTGTGACCGCATTTATTGGCCAATTAAGGGCTTTACTGGACGTTAGGCGAGACGAATGGCTGCCTGGTGGGTTTCCCAGTCCTGGCACTGGTTTGTGGGTTTCTTACTGCACATTTAGTGGTTTCCCTAATGCACCCCCTCCTCAGTAACAGCTGCAGTCCGTGCTCTTGGATGTCACGCTCTGGGCATCGCTCAGGTGGGAACTGCAATGCTGCAGCAGTACCTCGATGGGGAAAACACCACATTGCCTGCTTCTTCTGGCAAGCACCACCTCCTTCAGAGCCATCAGAGAGAGAAAGAGTGTAAAAGGAATGGGGGAAAAGGGTAAGACAGGTAGCTCAGAGGAGCTTTGAGTGGGACACACTGCTCTCCAGCTTGGATTTCTGCAGGCAAGGTTCTGAGCAGCATCTCTGGACATCACTTCCACCAAGGCACTGAGCAACTCAGCACAAGCAACATGTGCTGCCCCTTGGGAAGGGGGCTCAGGAAAATAAATTGGTCCAAGTGACTGTGAACCAGGGTGTCCTGCGGCCACCCTTCCTCCCTGGGGTACTTGCAAGGGGAAGGGGGAGGAAGTTGCTTCACCGCTACTGCGGTTCCGCTGAGGATGCTGGATGCAGCAGATCTTTCCTGAGAATCAGGGAATCAGTCAAACTGAAAGAAATATACTGAGGATTACAAAACTCACCAGCAACAGGTGGCTCTGAAGTCCCTGAATTTTAAACAGCTACATGCTGGGGAGATGCATCGCAAAAGCCCCATAAAGTCTGATTTTACACTCTCCTCCAGCATCGTCAAGGGAATATTCTGAATGAGGGCTAAAAGCATGCGCTACCTATGGATCAAGTGTCACCTTGGCCCCTGGAGCAGGTTTCTTGAGCTGGTGCTCCCAGCACCAATCAAAGGTAATCCTTTGCAAGCAAGGGTGGGAACACATGGCAAGGTCTTGTGGCAGAGCAACAGTATGTTCTTGACAGCAATTCCTTTTCTTCTTAAAAAAAGAAAAGGAAAAAAAAAAAGGAGAGTGGTATTCCCCCTACTCTCATTGTGGGAATCAATAATTTTTCTTCAAAAACTCTTTTTGCCCCCTGTTGCTTTGCAGTAGGGTATTTTCCTTTCTTCCTAGACATCTGTGAATACCACTGGCTGAGAGCATTTCAGGAGTACATGAGGCTGAGCTTGGGGTTGGGGAGAAATCGGGGAATGAAAGGTATCCTTAAATCTGCTCCACCATCCCTAGCATCAGGGTCTTATAGGAGAAGCCAGCTCCTAGGTCTTATGGCACGAGCAGCTGGCCACATTCATCACAAAATCAAACCCTACACCCCTTTAGGAGGTCAAAAGAGGGAAGGGGTGGATGATTCCTAAAAAAACCCCAGACCCACTACTATAGCTTGCCACAAAAGGAGAATCCAGAACATGTTCTCCTGTGTGCAAAGTTCACATTTCAAATCCAGAAGGGGAGAACACATAGCACCCACTTCCTGCCTAGGTGCTGGCTGGATGCATGATGGGCTTAAAAAGGGTGGGAAAACCTTGCAAGAACAAAGGTGTATGAGTTGCTGCATGACAAAATGGTGATGTACATGTGCAAAAAAGTAAAAAAGAGATAAAATCCACAAGCAGTTCTGCAGTTTTTCAGCCCTTGCAGTGCTGCTATGAGCTCCCTAAGGCACTCTGAGAACTGAAGAGCAGAAAAGGAAAACCTCCCCCAAGCCAAAGAGACAGGACAGAACCTACGCCTCCCCACA
Organism: Hypotaenidia okinawae; assembly: GCA_027925045.1. NCBI lineage: Eukaryota > Metazoa > Chordata > Aves > Gruiformes > Rallidae > Hypotaenidia > Hypotaenidia okinawae. Next base: position 4,596,007 of record BSDF01000007.1, read on the forward strand.
GGTGGGACACCTGATGGCAAGGGTTGTAACCTCAGGAAGAACAAAATTAGGGCAAGGCACAAGCAGATGTTAAAGATAACACTCCTCCTCCCCCTTCCCCCCACCACAATCCCATACAGTGGGCAGCCCTGCTCAGCCCCTGAAGGTGCAAGCTCACCTTTCCAATCTTGGACAGGTCTTCCCTTCAGCAAAATCTCACTGCAGTGAGGTCTCTGGTCCAGGGACGTGTTGGACAGCCTGTTTATCTCGGTGTTGGTTTTGACCGTGCTGCCCTTTGGTATCAGCCCATTCATCGTGTCAGGTGCAAGACCAGAGGAGACTCTTAGTTATGGCTGCCATGTACCCCCTTTGTGTCTCTTTTTGAAGAAAATTCCCCACGTTTTCCATCTCTTCATAGCTCTACTAATTGCTGAACATCATAGAATCATAATCCCTAATTTCTCCCTAATTTCTGTCTTTAATGAGATCAGACAAGCATAGATGGCCATATTGTTGGCTACCTCACTCCATGGTGCAGCTATTTAACTTCCCTTCCTCCCCACCTCTCCCCTCTATGCACAATCACTTAAATTTTACCTGATGTTCTTTACGTACCCACCTTGGTATCAGACAGCTCTCCCAGCCTTGAGGAGTTTTTCCACACCCTCTATATTGCTGGCAGCATCACCAACTCACCGAGACACACTGGGCAGGGCAGGGACCCTCCTGGCATGTGGTTGGTTACCAGGATGCTCAGGTGAAACTCCAACTCTTCCTTCCCTCTCCACCCCACCTCTCAACCTTCTGCACCGGGGCAGTATTTTGTCTTCTCCTCGGGCCTACCTAAGACTCCTGATTTCTTCTTGTGATGCTGAGACCTTTCAAAATGTAAAATAAACGTCAATCAGTTGCCCATTGTTCAGGGCTTTTAAATGACTTCTTCAGGGAAGCCTCACAGAGCGCCATGATTTTCCTCCAAAGAAGTGATTAGACCATACCATATCATGACCTTAAAGATGTTTTATTATTCTTATTTTAAATGATCATTTCAACCAATTTAGCAGATACAGATGTAACCGTTACTGGCCTAATTCCTTGGATCTCCTCCAGAGACTCTTAAAGCCTAGGTGCAACATTTACTACTCTCTCTTCCTCGGGGAGAACAACTGTTTTTTAATGAAAGCTCTCATATTTTTGCCAGGGGATCTGTCACTCAGTTCACAAGCACTTTTCAGAACTCTTAGATACACACCATTACGGTCCAGTTGACTTACTGCTTTTTAATTTATCAATTTGCACCATTACTGGCTCTTCTGACACGCCGGGTCTCAGGTAATACTTCATCTTTTATTACTGCCAACGAGTGACAGTATCTCATCATTAATACAAGAAGAAAGCAGGGCCAGGGCAGGTGTATCTCAGTAACACGGCAAGGAAGACTCAAGCAAAGAAGCAAGCTGCGACAAACAAGTTTTCTTGTCTTTATTAGAAAGAGACCTATACAATATAGCAGCCTCTCTCTGTGGTACTTTACAACATTTTTTTTTTCCTTTTTTTTTTTTATTCCACACCCTCCCCCCCTTTTTTTTTAACTTTTCAGAATACTGTACAGCCGACACGAAAAACCTCAACGTGGAGAGAGAGGAAAGGGAAACATAATACAAACCGGCATACGTAATCAAACCCAAATCATATGAAACAACAAGCAAAGTGAAATGTTTGTCAATCGGTTTAATTACAGTACAAACAATATAAATAAAGCATCATTGAGTCATTGTAAAACAAAACTTGCTGGATGAGGTAATATAAAAACAACAACAAAAGACGTATTTTTTTTTTTATTTAATAATTTCCACACTGTCTTGTCATCATTTATACATTACTATTTACAGAAACAGAAAAAAAAAAAACCCCAAAAAACAAACCCAAAACTTGCAATAAAGCCTGCCATGTGCTAGCTATCTTCTGTCCCTAACCCTAAACACAGGTCGCAGGTGTCCCTACCCACCTGAGCTCCCTTTGTCCCCTTCCTGACCAGAAAGACAAACATCACAAAGCAGAAAACCCCGAAAGACCTGGGGGCTAATCGGGGCTGAAGGTAACACCTAGCCTTTGAGGGCAGTCACAGGGTGTTAAGGAATAAAAGAATCAAGTGTATGGGTCTGCTTCCCAAGCGGCACCAATAGCGCTTCCCAAAATAAAGGTGCCAGCTAGAATGAACCCGAAATCACCACCTCGCTGAAACTGGGGGGCAAACTCGACTGCAGAGAGGTCAGGAGACAGCCCATACACTCCCAACTCCGCCACCCCAAAGCTGCTTTGCCCTGGACTTGGGCAAAGCACCTGGCATATGCTTGAGCCCTGCTGAAGGTGAGAGGTTGAAGACAGCAGAAGCTGCAGAATCAGGCCCCTGTCAATCCCAAACCCGAGTCCAAAGGCAATAGTTACACTAAATGAGGATTTTAGAAGACACTCCTCCACTAAATCTCCCCTTCAGTTTGTGTGCCCATCTACCCGTGCTGCCTACAAGTGGAAGATGCTCTTGACATTGAAATTGTAAAAGGGAGTTGGACCAGATGCTGTGGTCCTCTGCAAACTCGGTATTCCAATGGAGCAAAGGGCTGTGCTTTCAGAGGACGGGTACGTCTTACTCTCCCTGTGGGTTGGCAAAAAGAGTTCAGTAGATTCAACACCTCTCGCATCTCTGGGTACATCAAGAAAAAGTGCTTGGAGGGGTTTTCAACAGCATTTCAAAGGGATTCTTTTGTCACAGGAGCAAGGAGGAGAAATGAAAGATCCTCCCATCCCCTCCATTTTTCCTGCCACACCTTGCCTAGTTCCAGCAAACATTCTTCTCACACTGCCAGACTTGCCCTCTCCCTGCTACCGGTCTCCTCCAATTTGATTATAAACTAAAAGCAAGGGTAGAAACAGTGAGAAAAACACTTGGTTAAAAATCTTCCCGGACTACCTGGTACAGGCAAAGCCTGAGCACACTTTAGGTGAGGTTTGTGCTCCCTTGTGGAAAAACTTAGGGCCCAAAGAGGAACGACCATGAATGCGTGGAGGGAAGGATGAGGAGTCGCTCTTGGGGAAGGACCCATCGGGAGACAGGTCTTGAGAAAGACCTTACCACCGTCTTCCCCAAAGTCCCCACAAAAGACAGGAGGGCAGCCCTGCACTTGAGTTCAGCCAGTAAGCTGAGCTGCAAGCAAATGTATTGAAAGAAAAGGGCCTCCGAACAGCAAGCCTTCTGCCAGCAGTATGTAGAGCATACACATACATATGCTTATAAAAACACACGTATGCACACCAAACGCAAAGCGCGTGTAATTAGTGACCTCCATGTGATATGCTACCTTTACCTTAGGACTCAGGCCACCTTGACCACCTTCATCCACCAACTCAACTCAAGCCCCAGATCTGGGAACTAGTTGCCAAGTAAACAGCCCTCCTTCAGCACCAAAACCCTTCCTCCATCAGCTTGGGGTTTTGCCTTAAGCACAGATCAGACCCTATCAAATTGTCTGCTGTGAGGGGTTTTACTCCCTGTACCTTGTAATTCAGGAGGACCAGGAAAGTGTTTTCAGCTATTTCATTTGTCAGAAACAAAGAATACAAACCAAACCAACCCACAAAACAACCCACTGATTGGTTCTGGAAAACAAGGCATACACAAAAGAGCTGATGGTGCATTCACTGCCAGCAAGCAACATGGTCATCCCAAAGGCATGCCGTTAGACCTCTGTAAGCATTCCCCCAACCTCCCACCCCCCTTTCACGTTTTGTACATAACACACAGGTAAAATCACTAGCTCTGAAGCACTGCAAAATAGTCAATCCTTAGTACTGGAAAGCTAAACACACATCCAGAAAGTTCACAGCCAAGAGAAAGCTGAAGCTATACCTGTCAACAGAACTGACCGCTACCGCTTGAGTATGCCATGGGGATTTGGGAGATAGGTGGACATACAGAGATGAAGAGGCTAAAACTGCTGGAAAGCATGAAGATATTTTTATTTCATCTGCCCACAAGCAAAAGCCCCCCTGAACATTCAGGGAACGCTAGTGAATGGTGGGAGGTAGTTCACCCACATATTGCTGTCGCTTGAAATGAAACACAGGGGCTGAGATGACCAGAAGCATGCCTAGCGATTTGGGGCTTAAGATATCTCTCAAAAAAACCACAAACCAAACCAAACCAAACTAGCCTTTTGTTTTCAGAAACTGTGCAGTCCTCCTCTTGAAACACGAGCCATTCATCACTCCTGAAAATCTTGGCCAAAAACCCTTCGAACCTCTCTTTAAAATGTTAGATGGATTGAGTCTACTCAAGGTAAACTGTCACCAGATGAGATCACTCAGTATTTATTTTAAAAATTGGCTCATGCTAAATAACAAAACCAAACCTATTGTAATCAACAAACCTACCTAGCTACAGTTTTGGATGTTTTGCTCTATTAAGTCGCTATTATTTTTTCAAACAGGAGGCTACGCTCTAACAAAACCATTCAAACCAACCTTCTCTTTATAGATTAGAATTTAAGAAATCAAAACTCACTGCAGAACTTTTAATTTGGGGTAGCTTAGTGTTTTTCTACTTTGAAAAGAACAGGAGATACTGAACCAAGGATCCAAGACCACTAGCTGATGATCCCATGTACGCATCGCTGTAGCAGCCACCGGAGGGGAAACAAAGACGCACGACGATGAGATGGGAACAGGCGAGTTGTTTCCTCTCCAGCTAAGCTGCCCAGGTTTGGTCCCCAACACCGACCTCCTTCACCTTGAGTCCCTCCAGCCACAACGACCATTTGTTCCCTGTTAAGGTGCAAATGCGGCTCCCCGAGACGTTTGGAAGGGCCCCCTTCGAGACCCCCTTGTGAAATCTGTGCTTGTCTCCACTATTACTACTTTATACTAGAAACTACAAATTACTTCATTTTTCTTTCCCCCTCTCTCCCCCCACCCCTGATCTCCATACAAATATAAAAGATGAAGCTATCCAAACCCCATATAATCTAATTATACTACATTACACAGTGCCGGAGATCATTTCTAAGCCCGTATCTGCACTCCCACCTCTCTTCCTCTACCTATGTCACTCAGCTTCCTCTGGCCAGGGGAAATCTCCAAGTGCAGCTAAAGCTTTTATTTTATTTTTTTTCCACTAAGACACATAATTTAAGAAAACTGGGAAAAGATGGAAAATTAAACAATGTTAATGTTTACACAGTTAGTATACACTAAGCCCACATGCTTAAAATCCCCTCCACCCTCCAGGACCTCTCTCGTGTGGCTTTCTGAGCAGCACCTAACTCGGGATATACCAAGGGTTCTCCAAAAAGAGCTTTTCTGCTGCCCCCTTTCAGCAACAAAATCAGAAGTTCAGTAATGGGAGCCCTTGGCCAAATCTCTGCGCTGGTGGGACCCTGCATTATCCCAAGGTTTGAACTTACTTCTTCATAAAGAGTGAGGAGAAGCAAACCACATCCTCACCTCTGGGAACACGAGGTTCAGATGGCAGATATGGCACAGCTGACTTATCTCCATCATTCAACAGCAATTTACTTAAAATAAAAAGCAGGAAAGTGCTGATATTGATAGCAGTAGCTGACTCGCTTCTAGTGTTTCAGTCGTCACAGGTAAAGTGCTTGAGGAAGGGGGATTTAAAAGGTATCTGGGATGATGAAAAGGGTTAAATGGGAGGACACAACAAAAATCACAGCTGCGGACTCTGTTTTCGGAGAAAACAGCTTTAGCTAACATGTTTCTGCTGGGATTTCTTATTGACTGGATCTCAATTTGCTTTTAATTTGCTCATAACATGCTCAAAGGGCGTAAAGAGCCTGGCAAGTGGGTTCCATAAAAGCAACGAGAGGGGCTAACCGCAAGACAAAGAACAGAAAACGTACAGGTTAACAGAGTGAAAGCAAGAGGAACAATTCCTGCAGGTTCTCCAAGTGTCAATACGTATTGCCTGTTTCTGCACCTGGACGGCTTCAACGACATCCTCTGCATAGTGCAAACACATCCCCTGAAAAACACTCAGAGCCCAGAGACCTCGGCTCACAAAGCCAAGCCCTCTGCTCTGGGCATGGAGAACTTCCTCTATCCTTGCTCCTAGCTGTGGTAGGAAGGGGTTTCCCTTCCTCTCCTTCACCACGCAAGGGGAGGATGGGGCCTATGCTGGCCCAACTTCCTTGCTGGGTGGCCTGTCCCATGCAACTTCTCGCAGCCACCCAACCAAACCCATTTAACTGGGGGATGCTGTAGCCAACATCCCATGATGCACGGACCCTCAGGATCTGTTCTCTGGAACATCACCAGAGAAGGTCTCTCCTGACTTGGAGAGACAGTGAGGGGTGCACTCCCGTCTTTTGAAGGGACCACTGCTGCATCCATGACAGCGGATTCTCCCTGCAGACCCCTGAACGATTAGGGGAAATCATCACACAGTCTACGCCGCTTCAACATAGGTACTGCCAGTGCTTACGCCTCCAAGGGGAAAACCCCATCTATTTAGGTTAAAAGCAACTGTGTTACCGCTCAATAAAAGTATGAGGTTATTAGTCATCTAGCCTGGATGAATGATTTCCATAAAATTTAGTGGAATTTCCTCTCTTAAAAATATTCTGTGTTTTTTCAGTGTTTGTCTTCAGAAAATTTTTATGAAAGGATTTCTATCTGAAATCTGCCTGACAGCCTGGTTGCCCTTGTTTCTTAAGCATCTCTCTCAGCTTAAGAGAGAGAAATTATAAACAGGAATCATGTACAGAAATTGTTTTCAATTAGGAAACAAAAACCAGCTCAGAAATGGAACATGGCTTGAGAACTTAACAGTGGCAGATGGGCTTATCATTTGAAACACTGGACTTGGCTTTTAGATAGAAATGTCCTTGGTGCTCCCAGGGGAAGAGCAGGCAGCTATAGCACCTCTGGGACCACGAATCCCCGCCATGTCACCCATCCCCTTTAAGTGTAAATCTCGTGAGCACCAAGACGCAGCAGTGAGCTTCACAGCATCCCCTTCAGCTGCACATTAGATGGGTTGTCCTGTTGCTGAAGGACCACCCGTGAGTACCAAAGATCAGGGAGCTGCATGGGAATGATGGAGAAACAGCAATTATAAGAGACATCCTTCCTCAATTAAAAAACATAACAATAGTAATACCAAAAATTATCCTCGAATGAAGAGAATCAGCTGTAGCCTTACTCTGGTGCAGCCAGCCTTGGCTGGTTGAAGAAAGATTTCCCCTCCCAAATAATCAAAGGTCTATACAATAGCAAAGTACAAAATGAGAACACCGCTGAGTAGGAAAAGCTGGTCAACATTCTAGTGCTTCCACCTTGAGGCTCGCTTTTCTTCCTCAATTTGCTGATTTGACATCAAATCTGTAGTTTCCCCATTTTTCCCTCCCCCTCCCCCCAATAATATGATGACATTTTTTCTTTTACATCTTGCCCCCATATACAGTTTATTTAGCAATCGCTATGCTCCTCCCCCTTTGCGTGCCAAATGAAATCGGGAGCCCCAAGGAAGAGCACCGCTGAAAGCTTGGGAAATACATACTGAGCAGGTAGAGTAGCAAATTACTTCTGCCGTGTACACCTCACTGCCTTCGCATAATTGCTCCTTTGCCATCAAATTCAGTTGAGTTTTCAACTTTCTCCGTGATATACCCTTCCCCCCGCCTTCACATTGCCATATGCCACTTAAAAAGTAAAAAATTTTTACAAAATAAAAAAAAAAATATCACTTTTCTGCCTGCCAAAATCCATCCAAGCCTGCTTTCCCCATGCCAGAATCTGACTTTGCTGAAAAACAGGAGAAGCTGGGATCTGCCTGATGATACCAAAAAAAATAATCAAATCAAGTATCGAAACTTGGAATTCAAATGAACTGTCCAGGCTACTTTCACAAGCCATTTTTCTTCCAGAAAGCAGCCAAGTTGGGAGTCAAGCGCAGCCATGCCCTGCCCGCCACGGTGAAGGCTATCAATTCTCAACTTAATCAAATCTGATCTTCCCACAGCCAGACTAGGGCTTTTTGTCTCAGCTTGCGAAAGCTTCACGATTTCTGGAGTAAAATGTATTTACAGCACTTAGAAACAGCTTCTTTTTCCTTTCTAAAATGTCTCATATGCTTTTTTTCTTTGTTAAAAAATTTTTGCATGCCAAACGTGCCATAATCTTCCACTATGTTCCTTGAAGGCTTGTGATGGAAACAAGAGTCCATTGCTGGGAATATTTTCAATGTACAATGATCTGTAACCCACAGATCCTAACTAGTTGCACATTATTTAGTTCACATCCATTAACAGTTTATAAATTAACAGAGATGTCATTTTCTGTACAAAAAAAAAATTAATTAAAAATCAATGGATATTTATTGGTTTTTTATTCAAATAGATTTTACATACATATAATCTAAGACACAGTACAAAAATCTGTATAAGTTAGGCAATGCATCACAGGAGTGACCAAAAACTCAACACATTTACCTTGGCAAAATGACAGAACCTATTTCTGCTGGCTGAAAAAAATATTAGCCTTTAATGCGTTTATTAATTTCACTAAACGTACTTGAAATGTTTTTCCTTAGCGGTATTCATTATTCCTTTCTGTGTTTCATAGTTACTCTTATTTATTTTTTCCATTTTGTTTTTACACCAAGGAGACTGCAGTCAAATAACACTCAGCAACTCATTTCCTCTCTTTGGACTGAAAAATTAAACAGATACTAAATTATGACAGTGAATTTAGAAAGGAGGGCTCCAAGGGCTTGAAAGAACATGTCTGAGATAATATGATGCTTCTAAGAATATTGCAATCACATCCAAGCAATCACCGAAGCGTGCCATGTAACTACCTCCTCAGCTAATATGCTTTTTTCTCCGTGATGACTAATCATGTTCTATTAAACAGCGGTAATGCTGGAAGAACTCAACTATACAAGTGTAATGAAGCCAGTATTCTCCCCGGACAGATTAGCTACAACTGATTTGACACATACCATCATAGGAGCTTCAAACCTGACAAACTCTGTGCTTGCTTCTGATTTATGCCGTCAAGCTCTTCAGAGAAGAGAATGAAATCCAGGCGTCGCGTTTGGTAGAGGTGAAATGTACTGATGTGCTTAACTGTCAGTTACGGAAAGTCACCATCTTTCCTTCCTTCTCCTCTTGCTCGCCTCTCCTTCCGCCCCTTCCCTCCACGCTCTGGGAGCCTTCGGGTCCCACACCCTGGGGACTACCGCTCTCCCATGGTCCCAGTGCCACGCACGGCGTTGTCCTGCTCAACCCACGCGCTCTCGCCCACTTGTTTCCATCGTTCGAGAGCTGTCACTGAAACAACTGCTTTCTCTGCAGCCCCTTTTGCTCCTTCTCATCCCCTTGCGCTCTCCAGACGCGCCATTTCCGGATGGGACAGGGATGTACCGAAGGGAAAAGGGAAAAGGAGAGTTACCAGACTCACAGAGCAGAGCTGTGATGGGGATGGAGGAATATGAGGCTGCGGATGTAATTCAGGTCAGCGAACACACGAGTGAGCTACTCAGATGATGGTGGGCATCCTTCCGCTGCTGTTGTTCCGGTTATTGTTCTTCCTGGACAAGTTTGGCGTGGCCATGAGGACGAAGCGCTCATCGGGGCAGCCATACTGGAGGAGAACGTCAATGCACTCCTGGCTGGAGGCCTGCCGGGCGTAGGCCAACGCCGTGTTTCCGTGGGCATCGCGTGCCATCACATCAACGCCGTACTGCAGAAAGAAATGTGTTGTTGAAAGATGCTGTGCCAACAGAGCGTTAAAACGGAGGGAGAGGATTCTGGACTGATTGGGTTGAACATAACCGAGGATGGGGAGAGGGAGAAGAGAGCAGGCAGGATACCAGCCTGATGACATGAGCAGCACCAAGTCAAGGTTTCTACAGGGAGAGGTGTGGAACAAAATTGGCCACACCTGCTAGGGAAACCTCTCCTTCCTCATTTTCTACGCTCTCCTGTACTTTCTACCAAGTAGCAGCAGACAGGTGGAAATGCATTTATTTTTATCACACTGGTGCCTTTTGAGAGCATGCAATGAGGAATATCTAGGCTGGGGAGACCAGCAAAGGCTTTGTGGAACCTGCGGGAAGGAGGTTTGTGAGGTCCGTCTGAGGGATGCAGCCAAGTGAAAGCCAACCCAGCCAGCCCCTTCCCTGGACACCAAGTACTCACCCAAATCAAGAGCTGCACTAACACCACGTTTCCTTTCCTGCAGGCCAAGTGGAGGGCGGTGCGCCCATCACCGTCTCCGCAGGTCTCGTTCACCTCTTCCCGGGTCCCGTGGGCAAGGAGCAGGATGACCGTCCGCAAGTCCTCCTCAGCTGTAGCCCTCAGGAGATGCTGGCCCAGAGAAAGCTCTAGGCACTGCAGCGGGGCAAGGAAGAGCTTCTGCTCGTATTTCGCACGTATCCAGCGCTCTTTTTCTTCCCTAGAGAAGCCAAAGGAGATAGTTATTCTAATGTGGCTTCACTGACTCTAAACGGCAGCAGTTTTTGGCGACTGCTCCGCTAGCAAAAGGTTGTTAATCAACAAGACAACTAACCCCCCTTTGTATTTTTGGAAAGAAAGCCCTCACAGAACAGTCCATCCAAACCTTATCTTCTCAGCAATCCTTGTGTCACCTATCTCATCATTACTGAGCCATATTATCACAGTGCCCGAAATGCCCTTCGGTGGACGCCCCGTCCCTGGAGGTGTTCAAGGCCAGGTTGGATGGGGCCCTGGGCAACCTTGTGTAGCTCCAGGCCTGGAGGTTGGTGGCCCTGCCTGTGGCAGGGGGTTGGAGCTCTATGATCCTTGGGGTCCCTTCCAACCCAGACCATTCTATGATTCTATGATGCTGTGCCCACGGGGATGCAAGATGACAATAGGAGATCTTAAAATAAAAACCCCTGGTTGCCTTGAGAACTGGCAGGAGGTCAATGCAAGAGCCCGCAGCCCCATGAAGACTAAAGACAAACCAGGCAGCCTAGTTTGGGTTAAATGCACCAAGGAAAAAGCACCAAATTTCTGTGTTTCAGACCAGGAGTAACCAAGTAGTTGGGCTTGCATCATAGATGGGACAGCAAGCCCTGAAAGACACGGCCTTGCTTGCAGAGGCTGCTTTTTCCTCCTACAAGTGGAGCAATGTCTCCAGCACAGGAGGCATATGGGCGGGTCCTCTTGTTTGTTTTTCCAAAATGCAAACTGCTGAAACAATACTTTGAAGCACCATTTCCTCCCCACACGTCAAAGAGCTATCAAAAGCCTTCTGGATGCTATTAGATTACGGGATAGCAAGGATGTCAAACAAGTCCCTCAACTCTCCATTACAAAAATTACCATACAATTATATGATCTAAGAGATCTTGCCCTAGACAAAGTCCCATTTAGAGGTACCTCAGGTAATCTGTGCAGCTCCTGAAAACCACATATATCACCTGAGCCAGGCAACTTGTTACCAGCAACAGATTTTCTCCTCTGGAGCACAAAAGGCAGAGCTCTGTTTACCCCTTTCAGCCATGTTTACACTACCCTCAGTAATCTAGTGTCAGGTTGGCCCTAATCTGTTTTTAAATACTTATGTAAACAGATCCTTCCAACAGCAAATCTGGATTAGTTTTGCATCATTTCCTGGTACATGCAGAGCGACCCTGCTTTGACCTCCCTGGATGCTTTCAGGCACAGTTTCCCAAAGCATCCCACTTCCCTGCCCCATCACAATTTACCCTACAGACAGGTCTGGAGCTTTTTTTTTCGTGCAAAGAGAAAATGAACACAAAGAGCGCTGGCGTTTAAATCAAACCTCTGAATGACTCCTGTAAGCTCAAAGACATACACCCAAAAAAAACCCCACAACCCAACCCTTTGATAGCAGGATCTGACAAGCAGAGTATCATTTCAAGTATTCCAGATGGAGAGGAGGAAGAAAAGGACTTCTGTTACCGTCGCATCTTTAATTAATGGGTTTTTGTATTTGTATTTTTTAAGGTAAAACAAACAGAACCAGGGCCATGAGGAAGATAAAGTAACATGCAATTATTTACAATTAAACAGCCATTCTTGCAACACTGCCACAGTTCTAGTTCCAGTATCCATCTACAGCATCTTCAAGGCTGCTCAGCAAACATCCCATATGTTTTTTAAACACGTGTAAGAGGTATGAAGAGTATAACCAATGTACCCAGTGTGCCAGGCTGAAAAGCAAAGTGATTCAACCCACGCAGTTCTACAACAGCACCATGCATCAGGGCTTCAGGAATTTATTTCTCATGCGCCTGTACGTCCTCAAGATAAAATGTACCTCAGGCACATAACTAATGACATTTTTTTAGCCTCGTCAAGTGTCTGCAAATGAATTCCCAACCCTCCCCTCACCCCCCATTCCGACAGACACAGCTTTTGAGCAATACTAACTTTTGGCTCCCATCAGAGCATCAGTTGCACCATGGCCTGAAGATAAGTCCCCTTCTGTTAAGAAGTCGAGCTGTTCTGTGGAAGTCTCACTTCTAACTCATCTGAAACAGTAATAATGATGCCATGGCGTGGCCTGAAGCCGAGACAGTAAGCGCCAGGTTCAGGCTTTCAGAACTTTAGGATGCTGGTTTACAAAGTCAGTGGTACAATTTTCCCATTTACCTTGTGTTGCATGGGAGCAGCACAAAGGCAAGTTGGACTAGGTCAAGCTGCAAAGAGGCAGGACAGGCATCAACACCCCAGTCCTGCTCAGGTTTACTCTACTGTCTCAAAAGGGAAAGGAACAGAAAAAACCTTTAAAAATAAATCTAACAGGAAGGGGAACATGCTGCCACCTGCATGATGGGACAGGATGTCATTCTTTAAAGCACTCTCCTGTACCATGACCAAGTGATGTGTAACCGCTCTGCATTAACACCAACTGTATGCTCCGGTCAGGATCCATCCCTTCACCAGAAGAAATCTGTTTCTCAGCTGGGAAGCTATGAAGGAGGTGCTGAGTCCCACAGGAGGTGCTTGCTGGCTTGGTGGGTCCCAGTGGCCAGCACTGGCCTGATGTCATTGGGCAATGCTCACCGAAAACAATCAAGCTTTGCAGGTGATTGTTCCACCTCATGTCATCCTCCTCTTTCAGAAAACTCGCCTGGTTTTTGTTGACCATGCAGGGCAGCAGAAGTCTTAGTTCTAGAGTCAAATCCTATCTTTGGAGTCACATTAATGGTTGTGGTTGGAACACAGCAAATGCTATGAATAAAGGTGTTTTAAAAGCATCAGAAATTTGGGGTCAGCATGTCACAGACATTTGGGGTCAGCGTGTCACTGACATTGGCTATTGAACAGGATTTAAGATTTATTCAACTGTACAAACTGGGAGCAAGAAAGACATCTCATTGGGATTTTCTGGTAGAAAATGGAAGTGTATCACAGAGGTAGAAGGAAAAAACCGCTTGCTCACATATCATGGGCAGCCAAAATGTAGAGGGAGAGTTTTTCAATGAGCATCTAGAAAGCCAATGTCCACTGACATCTGCCCCTACACCTTCTGCACAAGCCATTTCATTTTGAATGGGAAGTCCTGGGGACTTTCCTGGAAGACAGCTTCAGCTCCACCGCTCTCATCCATCTCTGAAATCCCGACAACAAGACATAAATACTGTAATTGTTTCTCTGATGCCCCAATTTCACTTCTGGGATCCACAGCTTGTCTTGGTCGAGGTTTCATTTCCCCCAAGGAAGGCCAGTCCAAGAGCAGAGTTGTCAGCAGTAGATCACTTAACCTCATTGCAGTCCCCCAGAGAACCACTGTTCACATCCCCTGTTAGCTAATGAGCTAAAAAATGAATTATTGGAGCGGTCAGCAATAAGCAGGAAGAGGAGGCACAGTGTTTCATTTCAGCCGGCGCTGACATACCTTTAAATAAATCAACTGAATAACAGTACGAGGAAATGTGAGGAAGAGCAACTAATCAGGAGAAAGACACCGAACCAGTCCCTAAAAATAAAGGAAATGGACACCTGCTTGTAAATATTTCCTTCCCGCTTTCTTGCCTTGTCTGCAATCCTGGTAACTTCCACACCAAACCACCCCCTCAACACCAGAGACCTTCAGTTGTATTTGTCGAAGCCAAAACAAGACCCTTTGACTGAAGTTTTAAAATCCAGTGAAGACCTTTTCTCAGGACCAGATAAAAGCCAGTATGCTGGAGAGGAAACACCATCTGGAGCTCAGATGGTCCCAATGACACACAATGCTGGAGAACGAGGTGAGCTGCCTCATCCTCACAGTCACTGAAATCATGTCTCTTTTCCTCAGTGATGATGCTGGCCGCTATTTTTTTCCAATTCCCGTGCTCAAAGGAACGAGTAGATCACAAACTCCTAGACAAACTTAAGACTAAGAAAAATACAGTCACAAGGTCAGACTTTCTTTGAGCCTTCTATCTCTGCAAACTCCAAACCTCACCGGTTATACAAGGGCCAAACACAACATGCAAAATAATCTGTAGTACCAGGAAAGGAATGAGCCCCTAAGCCTTGGCCAAAAAATAGGCCCGAGGTCTTTGCTCTTACAAGAGTCTCCATCAGTAGTAAGGGATCTCCATCTCTAGTGAACTCTAAATACACATGGTGGTATGAATAATGAAATCTCTGCCACGGCAGTGATGCTGTACGTAGGTAAAGGGTTATTAGGAACAGATGAAAATTTCAGTTCTCAGTTTATTTTGATCTAATTAGGTGCTTGCTTCTCAAGATAATGTCCAATTATTTAAATTACTCTGCCAGCCACATCACATCATTATTATCTGGAAACATAAATACCGGGCACTGTAAGGGGGAAGGGCTCACTAGGTAACATGAGTGAATAGTAGAGCACGGCTTCGTTCCAGGAGCTACACCGCACCCTCCACTTGTGGCTTTGCACCAGAGATGCTCATTTAGGAGCCCACGTCCTATACAGCTCAGCCTTGTGGAGTGCACCCTGTCTCTCCCCCACCCTTGGTTAAATTCATGCGGTCTTACTCCTGACAAATTCGAGCAGGAGCGTTGTACCGCTGGTATCAACTCTTCATCCTACTCCTCCTCTGCCTTCCACGTCATTTGTCCCTTCAATTAGCAGAGAGGCATGAAAAGCAGACGCGAGAAGGACAACAACGATGCGCAGGGTGGAAATAAAAGCCATGTTCATATGGCAGCTCAGAACTGATTGTGTAGGCAATAGCGGGCGGATGGAGAGCCTGAGAACTTGCCATCAGAATTCAACCGCTCCAGCACAAGAGCAGCCCTGCTCTTACCAAAGCAGTAAGAAGTACACTGAAAACGTTGCGTCACTTGCCCGTTACCCAGAATTACTCACTGTTTGTCAAAATTTTGGATGAAATTTTCAAACATTGCATTAAAAAGGTAACGGACAGAGGCATTTACCATGGCAAAGCGTTGATTTCCCACTATCAGAAATACCAAGTGGGCCTGGAACAGGCATTTTGCAGTGAAGTTTTATCCTCCACGCTTCTGACAATGCTTCAAAAGCTCTTAAAATTCTGTATCTTTTCTTCTTTCTTGCTGAAGAAAACAATTCTGTAACTGAGGAGGCCTCTAAATGGTCTCTCTTGCGTTGCCATGCATGTGCCATGCCCTTGTGTTGCCATTTCTGGTTGTTCACTGAAGTACAACTGTTCTAACGCAGTAGTAACCTGGCCAGCTAAGCAAGAGGACTGCCAAATTTTCTCTCCTGTTGGCCAGCTGACAAGGTTAATGTGGCTCTTCCAAGAAAATGAAGTAAATCTGAACCTCCCAAACTCTTGGAGAGTCCCAGAATGTGTCATTAGCTTTGTGGTCCAGCGTGCAAGAAGCATGTACCACCTAATGACCAGTGCTGGGCAGCCAGTCGTGCCACGGCCTGCCGTTCAAACCAACCCCTTCGTGATGACCCTGCATGCATCCGATAGACTGCACTGCTTTGGACAGAGTCGGTGATGCCCTGTTGGGATGGGTAAAAGCAAAACATGGGGGCGTGCAGGGGGGAGATGGGATTGAAATGTTGGGGAAGGTTCATGAGGTTTTTAATTGCAACTAGCAAAGAAGAGAAAGCGAGAAGAAAGGGCTAGCAGCAAGGAATTTTCTAAGTGTCTTCCTGCCCCAAGCAAAGCAGGAACTGGGAGGAGAGGCATGGAAGAGGAGCTGGGAACAATATGCTGAGAAAACACTGGGGCTTCCTCTCTCTGCAGGAGAAGACCCCACTCTATTGCAAAGTGAGTGCTTAGCAGTTGACTGCTTCCTAGCATGCATGCCTTCTCTTCCCGGCTGCGTTGCTAAGGGGGAAGGCGCACAAGCCCACCGGGGATATACAGGTCCCCAGCAAACAAGAGGGCTCCAGACAGCAAACAAAGACTGATGGGTATTTATTCCTTAATTACGAAAAGCTTTTAAGGAACAGGCCACTGTAAATCCCGCCTGCTGAGGAAAAGGAGGCAAAGGACTAAGATTTATGTGTGCTGGGGCAAAGAAGAAATAAATATCTCTCTGGCTCCTGATCAATATTATGAGTGTTTTGCCAACCTACAGGGTGTTTTATGAGCTGTAAGGACAGAAAGGGATCATTAATAATTAAATAAAGTCAACCTATTAAGCTTATTACTTCTTACAAGTTAAGCATCCCTGACGGACAAAGAGCAGCCCTATAGGAAAGCTGCAGTTAAGCCAACCTGCGTCTTGCCTTGCACTCTGGACCAGGGCTCTCCAGGTGAGCAGCGTGGTAACCCAGCTTGGAAATGACTGAATTACTATCTTTGCTGGGGAGGTTACCTGGCTAAGGACAGATTTCTACCTCCTGTCAAACCTGCAAAGTTTTGGTCGCCAGCAAGGAGAGGCAGAGACAGACACGTCAGTGCCGTAGAAATATTCCACATTTAAGTTACTTCTCCTACCATCAAGCCTATTCAAACAACCAAAGCAGAGACAAAAGACACAAATAAAGGCATTTTTCCCTTAAAAAGGCATTTTTCCCTTAAAAACGCATGTCCAAAGCCCCTCGTGGTGACAGGGAGCTGTTTTCTGAAGCCCAGAGGTCAGGATCTTCTCTGCCATTAGGTCCACCACTACATTTTTCGGTTTTCCTTCTATAACTGGGAGAGGGGAGGAGGGGATGGGAGAAAGAAAGCAAAAGCCCTACTGTGCGTGACGGACAGAGATCACTCGTACGTGCAAAGCTGAACGTGCTCCTCAGATTAATCATGTCTCACATGACACTTAGCAGGATAATTGTAATTTGGATTCAGCAGAGCTTCTCCTTGCCCTCTCTCCTGGCAGCATCCCACCACACAGGGCTCCAAAAGATCTGCTATTTCTGTACTTCTAGGTTAGCCTTCCAGTGTCGCCACCAAGTACCCAACAGCTCTCCCCTTAGGTGTTAAGGCACCTGCAAAATTTATTACTGAGCAACATTAATTACCAGCCTGCCCAAGACATCAAGGTTTACTGACTTCAGGCTTTTTAGATAAATATCCTGCAACTGTGGGCTCCGATATATCACAGAAAATTGTGGCAAACTTATGTTTTCACTGCACAACACCCAATCTAATAATTTTTAAGGTGTGCTCCATAAAATACCTCACGCCTGAGGTTTTGCTCTGCGTAAAGTTAAGCAACAGCTATGTGACATACAACTGGAGGGAATACTGCAGATGCTAAGAAAAGGCTTATTAAGTTGAGAGTAAAGATCGTGTGACAACGGGAAGCCCCGCAAGCTGGTTAAGTCTTTTCTCAATACAAATCCAAGTTTGGGTTTTTTTTTTTTTTGTTCCATACAACTATGTGAAATTAAAACAGTCCCTAGAGATTTAACAAAAAGCTTGAAGGATACCACAAAAAATCGTACTTTTCCACTAACCAGCCCCAGAAGTCCCAGAATTTTTTTTTAAACAGCAACGGTTAGGAGAAAAATAACGTAATGAGTGGTGAAATCTAAAGATTTTCTACATTTAGCTTGGTGAAAATAATTAGAAGAGCTCCATGAGAAGTGGATAAAGACGGTTTTCCACTCAGATGTGCAAGGAGAAACCTTTACCCCATGCGGTGATACAGGCTTGGGGCACACTGGCTAGACAGCTGTCAGGCAGAGAAGGTTCCGGGGGAGTTGGGTGACTGAAGGCTGAACATGAGCCAGCAGTGTGCTCAGGTGGCCAGGAAGCTCAGTGGCCAACTGGCTTCTATCAAAAACAGTGTGGCCAGTAGGTCTGGGGAGGTGACTGTGCCCCTGTACTGGGCATTGGTGAGGCTGCACCTCGAGTGCTGTGTCCAGGTCTGGGCTCCTCACCGTAAGAAGGACATTGAGGTCCTGGGGCGAGTCCAGAGAAGGGCAACCAGGCTGGGGAAGGGGCTGGAGGGCAAATCCTATGAGGAGCGGCTGAGGGAGCTGGGGCTGTTCAGCCTGGAGAAGAGGAGGATGAGGGGAGACCTTATCACCTCCTACAGTTACCTGACAGGAGGGTGCAGAGAGGTGGGTGATGGTCTCTTCAGCCAGGGGACAGGAGATGGGACAAGGGGCAATGGCCTCAAGCTGTGCCAGGGCAGGGTCAGAGCAGATGTTAGGAAAGAATTCTTCACTGAAAGAGTTGTCATGGCCTGGCACAGGCTGCCCAGGGAGGTGGTAGAGTCATCATCCCTGGGTGTGTTTAAGAAATGGGTAGACGAGGTGCTCAGGGATATGGTTTAGCACAGGACAAGAACTGTTGGACCTGATGACCTTAAAGGTCGTTTCCAACCTTGTGATTCTGTGATTCTGTAATTCTATGATTCTTATGAGAATCTGCAACACAACAGCAATGGACACCGTTCCCATCCACCCATCTTCTACCGGTGGTGGAAAAACTCTGGACCAACACAAGAGGCCATCATCCATGCAAAATTTAAACCAGAACATAGCACTGTGCTATCCTAAAAAGGGTAAGTGAGTTACTACTGCGTGGTTCTAGATAACATACGTAGACTGCTCCAATTTCTTGGGTGGTCAACCTCAACACTTGGGCACGCTACAAATGCTGCCAGAAAAAATAAAAATAGGCAAAAGCTGCTCTACACAAGTTGTGTGGAAATGCTAAAATTGGGGAGGGTATTTGCTTCTTGCTCATTTGAAGTAACATGTGTGTATATATATATGTATATATATATGCAGAGAACAGAAATTGAAAACACATATCTAATGCATTTCATTATTCATGTGTAACTACATGTAACCTGCTGTCTTGAATGCATAAAGCATATTGTATCGTGACAGCACCTAAGCACAGACTGGAAATTTCAATTTACAGTTTGATACACAGTCACTGAGGTTAGAAGATTCTGTTAATTTTCAATTCCCTAAGATGATTTTTCTCCTACACTGGAAGGCTGTACTTAATGCAGTAGTATTTTAAATGTAGCTTGCAAAATCACCATGTTTCTCCCCCTACTCCTCTTTCTTTTAAAGAGAAAACAGGAAAATTCCTTTTGAAACGAATTTTCACACAAAATGAGGTAGTAGTTTTGAACAGGTAACAGAAGTAAAAATGATCCATAAGGAAATGCTTTGGGGAAATGATGGCAGGCTGGTATCTTGGTTACTGATGTCTAAAAATCTGCCTGTTTCCACCCCAAACCAAGCCTCTGCTTTCACATTTGTGTTAGAGGAAGCTCTTGCACCGACATACAAATATTTCAATGCATAAATCTCAATAATCTGTGCCAGGTGAGAGACAGAGCGAGGTAGCCAAGTGAGGTTCCCACAGACCCTGAGTAATGTGGCATGTAACAGGGACGTACATCAGCGACGCGCTTTCCAGCGGCTCCTCCCGCGATGCGACTATCACAGCGCATTAAGGATACCATAACAGTCACTGATGTGATCTGCTTTGGAACGTATCACATCATAAACAGATGAGAGAAGAGAAATGGAGCTTTTCCTCTGCTCATAACGCTGTAAAGTAGGAGAAGTAGCACAACTGTGAGTGCACCAATGCCTTATAAATAATAAGGGTGTGTGTGTGAAAAAAACCCAACCCTCCAAGGTCTACCCAAAGGGTTGAGGAACTTGTGGTGCTGACATTAGAGAGATCCCAAATGTTTAGCACACAAAAGTGGCTTCTATGATCCAATATGGATCATATGGGCTGCAGATGGAACTCAGACTTTACCAGAGGATCAGGCACCAGCAGAGCCTAATTACAACACTTCACAAAGACCTTCAAAATTTTTCCTGACAATTTTGATCCTTTGTTACCAATAAATCCTATAGTTTGGTTTACAAGGAACAACAAAAGCTCTTTCAGGGGGCTTTAATATTTTCTCAATACCAACAGAAGCAGTACGGAGTTACTCTTTGGAGTATTAAAAAAAAAAAAGCCCAAACAACCCAAACATTACACTGAATTTATATATGACATAAAAGAGAAAATGCAAGTAATAAACATTGTATTTGAGCATAGACTGCAAAGAAAAGCACATTTGCAGCAGCAAGCAAATAAAACCAAATGCTTGCTCTGTGCAAGTCACTAGTGAGAGCTAGGCATTTCTGCAGCTGAAGGGCTGGAAGAACCTGGACCATCCCTGTGGGCAGCATTTCTCAGATCCCCATTCTTCAGATGCTACAAGGACCTACAAGATGCTACAAGAAAGCTGAGAAAGCTGGGGGAGGACTGATCATGAGGACATGGAGCAATAGGACAAGAGGTGAGGGTTTTAAACTACAACAGGGGAGGATTTAGGTTGGGTATTAGGAAAAAGTTCTTCAATATGAGGTTGGTGGATCACTGGCACAGGGTGCCCAGAGGGGTGGTGGAGACCCCATCCCTGGAGATATTCAAGGTCAGGCTGGATGGGGCTCTGAGTGACCTATCTAGTGAAGATGTCCCTGCTCACTGCAGGGGTGGGACTAGATGGCCTCTAAAGGTCCCTTCCAACCTTACACATTCTGTGAGTCTATGATTCTACGACCTGCCTGTTGTCCAACTCTTCCCAAGTAATTTGGAGCTCTCCCCTCCCAACATCTCCCAACACATACTGTACTCTCGTCTTCCTCTCCGACACATCTTCCTTTTCAAGCGACACACTTTTGCCTGTTGCACTACACCAACCCTAACCATTACTTCTTCACCTGCCTTTTACCACTTGCTGATACCAAGCTCTCATTAAATCATTAATGCTGTCAGACACTTCCATTAGCCACCTTTTTTTAAATGCCTTTTTTTTTTTTTTAAATGACCATGAGGCCCAATTTTGGAGTTTACATGTCATGGAGTATTCTCTCCATTCAGCAAGAGATGGGACTCTTCTCTACCTCAGGTTTAGTGGGCTGCAGGTGTCTGATGCCTTTCTAAATCCACAAATAACACCTAGATTAAAAAAAGCTATCGGTAAATCAGCTCACATTTCCAAAGAAAGCAAAGGGGATGAACTTGTTCAAAGGGCAGACACTGGCAGGACAAGGGGGAATGGATTGAAGCTGGAGGAGGGAAGGTTTAGATTAGATATTGGGGGAAGTTCTTTCCAGAGAGAGTGGTGAGGTGTTGTAAATGGGCTGCCCAGAGAGGGGGTGGGTGCCCCAACCCTGGGGGTGTTCAAGGCCAGGTTGGATGGGGCCCTGGGCAACCTTGTGTAGCTCCAGGCCTGGAGGTTGGTGGCCCTGCCTGTGGCAGGGGGTTGGAACTCTGTGATCCTTGGTGTCCCTTCCAACCCAGACCAGGCTGTGATTCTATGAAGAATTAACTTGAGTAAGACTACAAAAAGAAGAAAAAGACAAACCCTTGAGGAATCATCAGAAACTTCTGCACCTAATGAAACATCAGTGTGGGTTTTGTTTTTTGTTTCTTTGTGTATCTTCAACAACAGGACCTGTGACATCGGGGCTGCGCAAACGTGCCCCAAAAGGCAAGATTAGAAATAGACTCGACTTTCAAAAGACAAGTGCTGCTGAGGCATTTCTAATTGTGCGCCTCTGCCTATTAATCACTTGCAAACCTTTAGGCTTTCATGATTTACAAGCCATAAGGTTGGTGCTTAACAGTGGGAAACCCACATAAAACCTGACAGCAAAGAAAATCCGCACCGGAGACACCTGCCAAAAGTGACAGCAAGTTCCACTTTGAGAGCACCTCCAGAGAGAGGTGCGCAGGGATTTAAAAGCCATGTACCAGAATTAAAACCAGAATCAAAGCCTCCTGCCCAAGTGCTCTGTCGTGGTTTCCCCCCGGCTGTGGGCCGAGATCCACGCAGCTGCCTGCTCCTTAAAGGAAAAGAGCAGGGGAAGAGGGGAAAAGGGGGAAACAAGGGAAGGGAAAAGGAAGGGGAAATAACTCCAAACCCAAGAAACTAAGAGGCCCCTGGGTTGGGATAAGGAGAGTTTACTGAGAGAACAGAAAGATCAAATATCCCAATGCTAACAGGACTTTAGAGCAAAAGAAGATGAAACTCTTGATCCCCAATGCAGTTTCTCCCCGACCCACACAACTCAGGTACCACCCAGAGCTGTCCCGGAACCCGACCGTCCCCCCAAGCAGCACGCGTCCCGCCACCGCCCCTCTTCTTCCTCCCCTCAGCCCCCCGTTCTCCTGGGCAGGACGTCATTGCCATGGAATACTCTCTGTGGCCCATCTGGGTCACCTGTCCTGGCTTCGCCCCTCCTTTCTCCTGAAGAGAGAAATAGGAAGAAGCTGAGAAAGTCCTTGACTGTCTGACTGCAACTAAGAACATCAGGGTGTTCTCAGCACTGCTTTCATTGTAACTCCCAAACACAGCATCCCATCAGCTGCTACAAATGAAGTGAACTCTATCCTGACTCAAACCAGGACATGCTCTCAGCGCATACGTGCCCACTCTCTATCAGCTACTTCCCCACAAATCCCTCTTCAGGACACATTTGGAAATTATTTAAAAAAAAAAAAAAGATAAAATACCCCTAATCTGTAACCAATTAGGAGAAACATGTGAATATTATTTTCTAATTTGTGACTCAATCTTAAAAGCAAAGTCACTGAAATAATTACATCGGCTCCTGAATATTTCTATTGTGCTCCCAAAAAGAAAAAACAAACAGTGGGTATGTCCTCTTCTGCCCAATATGCCCCTGGGCTGAACGTATCAATAAGTACATCAAAGCCTTGAACGTGAACTGCCAAAAAAACCCTGTAGATTCTGATTTGCGGCAGCTGCAGCCTGAGGGCTGCCAAACTGATTAGTTACCTCCTAATGGTCTTTGTGCAACTTGGGTTTGCGGCGAGGAGGTGGGAACGAGGAACAAGTCAAGGAGGATAGAAGTTGAGTAATAAACACAGGGTGCTCAAGTTGTCCACTACAGAAGTGACCCCTTTCCAGCCAGCTGTTGATACAGACCCTGGCTTAGAGGTTGTATGAGAGCGGCAATGTCAGCTTCTTTTTAAAACCCAGATGTGGTGCGACTTGAGTGACTAACTCCTGAAAATTGGTAATTTCCTGGTGGTTAGCAGGAGAAGGTCCACCAATGGGAAAGCTGAAGCTGCTAATAAATTTATAGCGCGTTATATGCCAATTAGACCCCTTCAGCCCTTCAAGAGGCAGCGCCACCAATCAGGTTATCATTCCACAAATGCACTCTTTAGAGCTGATCTCATCACAAATCAATCTCACATTTAAAGTGCAATTCTCATTAGTATTACCCGGGAACACACTTGTGAAACAATGCACGCGGGTAGTTTTCTTCTCCCCTCTAAGTGCCCTTCACCAATGCCTCGTGCACAGCTATTTACTTCTCCTACACAGTCACGTCTGAACTTCAAATGGTAAATAATCATTTTGAATACCGCATTAATTCTGCATCGAACCAGATTTATTATGCACGTCATACTTGGGAGTTTCACTGCCATTCACAGACCAGCCATGAATCTCTTGGTTAAATTACATCCTTGTATCTGACCATGCACCATGCAATACTCTATCAATACCACGACTCGGAGCAGTTCCCTCAGCTTCCCACCCCATGACATCCATGAGTGCTAAGACACCCGATGCTGCTTAGTTGGGCATTCAGTTAAAAGGGAAAATAGAGGAGGAGAGAGAAATAAATAGCCTGTATGGTTCAGCATCTGTTCAGATTTACATTAAACCTCTGGTCACAGCTTAAACCACATCTTGGTTCTCTGAAGCTGTGCGAGTGACACCGTGTTTTGGATGCTTTGCAAAGCAAGTTTGCCTTTGTTTTCTGCTGAACGAGGCTAGAAACAGACTTTAGTTTCAGCTTTGTAGCCCATGGCAGAACAGAATTCCCTGTTCAGGAATACAATGTGATCAGAGTCACTAGTAATGCATTTTCCTTTTCCTTCCCAAATTAGGTTCAGACCTAGAGAAGTGCACCCAGAAACCTGGCCCAACCGTAGGTGGCCTCCGCATATTTCAATTCAAAATTACTTCTAAATTTGTTCTGATTGAGCTAAACGCTTGGTGATTTGCTCTCGTCAGCTGCCACAGCATGAGCAGCAGACAATCGTCGCATGTCTGTAGTTGTTTTGGCTCTGAGCGCTACATGATGTGCTTATGGGGGCTGAGGGAAAGGGTCTGAGCTTGTGATGAGAACAAACCACCATAGTTCTCTTCCTTTGGGATGTCCAAGAGCACCAGGACACGGAGGCCAGTCCTGGAAGCTCACCTCACTGCACCTCCTTGACAGATACAGCGTCTGTGTGACGCAGAACTTTCCAATGCAAGAATTACAACAGCAACCCTCATTTCCCTGCTCTCTCTTGTGTGCAGCCAGGTAAGCTCATCGTTAAGTCATGGTAGGACCAAAGCTCACTTGCCAAACTGTCCCTGTCCACACCCATTTTAAATTTTGTGGAGGCTCTTCATAAAAAACAACCCCTTAAGAAGGGCAGTGAGCAATGCCCCAGCCTTGGGCTGTCACCTGCATCTTATTTCTACTTAACCTCTTAAATAACATTGGAATTCACTTTGTCCCCTGATGGGCACCGTAATGAGAACCACCTGTCAATCACAGCTCCATTAGCCTGGACAGACTTTCACTTCCTGAAACAATTTATTGGATTCCCAGAAGCAAATGGACCTTCTTCCTTTTGACCAGGGCTTTTTTTGGGGAGCTATTCAGCGGGAGCGGGTCTCCCTTCTGTTCCTGCTGAGCGGTCATTGTTTCCTCCGTTTGCTCATGAAAACAGTTTCCTGAGTTGACCCACCTCTTCTTGTCCCGGGCAGGCTGAGTGTTTGCCAAAAACTTCTTCCGACTGTTCAGTTCACCGGCGCTATACAAAACCCACCAGCTGTTTCCAGCCACTGATGCAAGGGGAAAAAAAACAACCCAACCCAATTGTACCATTAACCCCTTCCCAACAAAATCCCTTGGTGGAAGGAGGTCTCCTTGGGTTGGGCAGTTGTTTGCATGTGGGGACCTTGAGGGGCTTTGTTGTGCTTCGGGCAGATGAGCAGGCTCCAAGCTAGCTCCCTTCTTACTTAGGGAAGAAATATCTGCTCCTATTTAGCGTGAAAACTAAGTATTATTTTTGTTTCCCCTCTTCCTTTCTCTTGGTTAGACTCAAATTGCAGCTCAAAGAAAAAAGATCTTACTAATAGAGGCTAAAACCACTTTTGTTGAGACATTATCTTTAAAGGAGTATTTTAATTTCCCTGAATGTGTGCAGTCCTTACGAGGTTCATTTGCAAGATGCCTATCTGTTTTGATGAGATAATAAAATGTATTTTATTTAAAAATATTTCCGCTCCCTCCCCACCCCCAAAGGAATTTAAATGGTCAGTTAATCTTTCTGCTTCAGAACAGCCCACTGAGTAAATAAAAAAAGGGCTCAAGATTATATAAACCAATGTTTTTATTTCATTCTAACACTGGTCTCCAACAGTAAAATACAACTGTACCTGAGAATTGGCTGTATGGCCTTTTGGTATAAATCAGTTTAACTTTTAGCCTGGGAAAGAAAAAAACCCTGGGAAGAAGATGAGAGTTATCTCTAGCCTTCTGTGATTCTCAAGTCAATAGTAAATGGGGGGACTCGTTAGTGCCATAGTGATCCAATCAGGATGAAATTATGCAGTCATGTAAGAAATAATATCTATTAGGCTAATTTAATCAACGAATACTTTACAGATGAATTAGAATGCGGAATCCAATTATTTCAAACATTTGGACTGTCAGCCACTGTGTTTCTGAAGCGGTGGAAGGGGAGAAAAGGAAGGTTTAAGGATCCTTTTAAGATGAGGGTGGTTGGGCTGTATTTATAGCAGGAGAGCTTGTAACAGCAGAAAACTGACAACTACAATCAGCACCTTCCGCGGCTCAGAGGGCTCGCGCCCGGGCGCCTCTAATCTAACCCCTCTCCGCGGCTCTCGGGGCACCTTCCTCTGGGATATTGGTATGGACAGCTTGATTTGCTATTTTCAGTGGCTGATAATTACTGTCTCAAGTCTTGATAATTTCCTCTTGTCAGTCACCCTTTTAAAAGAAGCCTCACACTCTAATTACAATAGGTCTTTTCTTGTTTTGAAGATAAGATGGGCCACCGGATTGGTGCAAAATACCCTGGGCGCAGCAGAACTCCATCAGTTGCACGTAGGATTTATTCCACTTGGAAACAAAGGGCTTGCTTTACAATGCCAAGCGAAGGGAAATGGTACACACATAATTACTACTAGAAGGGGAAATGAGTTTAAAACGCAACTTGACTCAAATAGGAGAGGACAGAAGAACCGAGGGCTGTGAGTACACACAAATCATAGCCTTGGATCCAGCACAACTCAACATCTCCTTTGCTGATGCTGTGTAAATCACAAGAGGATCATAATACTCAGTAGAAGACCATCATTCCTCCACCAAGGAGGCTTTTGGATTGTGTCCCTGCCACTGAAAATCTTTCATGGCCTCTCCATAGACAATGTTCTCATGAATCTACTGGAACTGGCATTTCACAGAGAAACACAGCAGCTACTCTCAGGCTGAGGAGAGGCTGTGTGAAGTCTCCTCATCACCTTTCATGTTTTCAGGTAAACTCAAATCCCCCAGAACCTCTCAAGCGCCAGGGAAACATCTTACACACACATCTACACTGGCCAGTCTCATCACATGGGGGTCTGCCCACTTCATTTACTATCAGAACAGTAATTTCAAGAACTGAAGATGGCAAATGAGTATGTTTTGCTCAAGTCTACAGGATAAAAATGACTCCCCCCATCATTTATAGACAAGCTACTCCTGAAAGCTTGAACTGAAGAAAACAAGGCTACAAGAAAGTGATGAAATCTTTGTCTGCTGGACTATCTTCCACAAAGAGCTGGATGAGATTCATGCTGTAAACTTAAGCTAAAAAAAACCAAACCCAACCCAAACAACTGATGCCATTCTGTTGGCTGACACATTTCTTTTGAATATCTGAGCAGTATCAGAAAGAACACACAAAACCTTTCTCCTGTTGCAGAATGTAGATGCCCCATTGCTCTGTACGGCCTGTGTTGCAATTCCCAACGTACCTGTGATCCAAATATTTTTCTGCCCTGTCATCTGGAGCGGTTAATGGACTCTCTCATTGACTGGTGCTTGCTTATTTAAACATTTAATGCTCGTCTGATGCCCAAATTATGCCTGTTTCATGTGATGGATTAGCCCAGAATACAGCAGTGACAATTTTTTGCAATCTGTGGAATATCAAATTTTGATTACTTCAGGAGGAAAAAGTAAAGTTAGAAGTAAACTGTTTTGATTGATAAGGAGCAGAGGAATACTTAATGAGGTGGTTCACTGGAAGCCTTGATGAATACCTGGTAGGACTGTGATGAGTCTCCACAGAAGACATGCAATAGCTCTGGGAAGATTTAAGATATTTATTGCTCAAATAAAACAAAACCAAGTGAGATGAGTAGGTGAAGTAGCACAGGGTGATTGCAATCTGCTGATCAAGACCAAGTGCAAGTCTAATTTTTTCAAAGCAAAAACAAACTAATTTTCCACCTTGCCTATAGATGGTTATATTAGGAATTTCAGATGCTGCCTTTCTTCAGCAAGGACCCAAGGATCTTTGCAGATTCAGGTCTTCACAGCAGATTATCTTCTAGTTAATGCCATCAGTTGTTCTACTTCTGGGTGGTAAATGATTTAGCAGTACCTTTTTAAGATAAAGATAGAAGATCCCCATGAGGGCCTGCTCCTTCCAGTGGCAGCATTTCCAGTTATGAGACTATTGACTTCAAGCTGAGAAAGATTTTCCTAAAGGAGTGCTGCTAGCATGGTGATCTAGCTGCTACCCGCTGAAGTCTGTATGCACTGATGTCTGGTAGAAGTACTAACTTTTGCTCCAAAGCAAGGTGTAGAGCTTCTGTAGAGACAGGCTGCTTTCTTGCCAATTCCAAATCTCTTCTCATTCAGGGCTTCGATGGCAACAACATGCCAACAATCATCTTGTGATGGTAGAAGCAGATGTGACCCTTCCACTCTGAAACACTTGCTGAACTTGGTCTTTGCGAAAATCCCTAAAACTCTCTCTGACTGCGAGCAAGGGAGATGCTTTGTATTGAAAGCATCTTCCCCAAACAGTTCAGACTAAGGGAATCTTCTGAGAGATAGAAGGAAGGAAAAAAAAAAAGCCACCAGTGAAGAGTTTGATGTATTTGAAGGGAGGGCTGCATCAGAAGCCTCTTCTCCTCCTTCAGAAAAGGAAGCTTGTCTCAATCTGCAGTGCTGTTTTGCAATGAAAAAAGGCCCAGCAGACTGATTTTTATTTTCTGTTTACTGTTACTGGGTGGGGTTGATGGATGTTTTGGACAGAAGAATCTGAAAGGAGGCTCTGTGACCCGAGATGATTAAAACAGTTGTCTCAAGCTCAGTTTGTCTATTCCGAAAAGAAGTGGGAGAGACTCCAGCTAATCCATCAGCAATCTACAGCTGACAGACAGATGCACTGATTAGAAATGACAGCTTTGCAACAGGTTTGAGACCAAAGTGCAGTAAAACTAGCTATGGTGGTGTTAAAGCTGCCCGAGAGCTACAACTGCCGTGGTGATTTTCAGCTTTTCTAGCTTACCTACTCAAAGAAACAACATGTGGTGTGATGGGAACACCACTCCGAGGAGGATAAAGAAAATCCCAGTGATCAAATGAAGGATGCTTACACCTGTATTGTATTTGCAGGCTGAGAACACAGTGGGTTTGGAGGATGCTTTGATATCTCAGAGTAGAACCCAAAGGCAGGGTCTGTTGCTGCTGACTATCAAGACAGACCAGGAAAGAGCAAAGGCTAAGGATCTGTTGTCTTCCCTGCAAAATGCTTGGACTCTCCAGGGCTATTAGCCTGGGTAATCACACATCCCAAATCACTTGTTGGTAATGTTCAGGATGCGATTCTTAACGCTGTAAGTAATCAAATAATTTCTACACCAATGCATGTGCAAGAAACAGGAGAGCTGGAAGCCACTGTGCATCAGGAAAGCTACGATATAGTTGGCATCATGAAAACATGGTGGGATGCTAACACAGCAGGAGTTATGCAATGGATGGCTATAAACTCTTCAGGAGAGGCTGGCAAGGAAGGAGAGCTGGTGGGGGGTAGCCTTGTATGTTAAGGAGTGCTTTGACTCTCTAAAACTTGACAATGGCAATGATAGGGTTGAAAGTTTATGGGTGAAGGCCAACAAGGCAGGTATCATGGTGAGATGCTGCTATAGACCACCTAATCAGGATGAAGATTAAATATTCTGTAAGCAGCTGGGAAAATTCTCACAATTGCTAGCCCTTGCTCCTGTGCGGGACTTACCAGATGTCTGCTGGACACTCTTCAAGAAGGAAATCTTAAAGGTGCAGGAGCAGGCTGTCCCCATGTGCTGAAAGGCCACCAGGGAAGAAGACTGGCCTGTCCGACCAGAACTTCGTCTGGAACTCAGGGGAAAAAGGAGAGTATATGGCTTTTGGAAGAAGAGGCAGGCAACTCAGAAGGACTCCAAGGATGTCATGAGGTCATACAAGGAGAAAATGAGAAGGGCCCAAGTCCAACTAGAACCTAATCTGGCTACTGCCATAAAACTCAATTAAAAACGTTTCTACAAATACACTACAACAAAAGGAGGGCTAAGAAGAATCTCCATCCTTTATTGCATG
Organism: Hypotaenidia okinawae; assembly: GCA_027925045.1. Lineage (NCBI taxonomy): Eukaryota > Metazoa > Chordata > Aves > Gruiformes > Rallidae > Hypotaenidia > Hypotaenidia okinawae. The sequence goes on from BSDF01000007.1 coordinate 4,626,091, forward strand.
TGGGGGGAAACACAATGACAAAGGATTATGAAAAGCCTGAGGTACTTAATGCCTTCTTTGCTTCAATCTTTAATATCAAGACCAGTTGCTTTCTGGGTACCCAATCCCCTGAGCTGGTGGCCAAGAAGAGAAACAGCATCCTGGCTTGTATCAGCAATGGTGTGGCCAGCAGGACCAGGGCAGTGATTGTCCCCCTGTATTTGGCACTGGTGAGGCTGCACCTTGAGTGCTGGGTTCAGGTTTGGGCCTCTCACTACAAGAAGGACACTGAGGTGCTGGAGCGTGTCCAGAGAAGGGCAACAGAGTGGTGAAGGGCCTAGAGATCAAGCCTGATGAGGACTGGCTGCAGGAACTGGGGTTGTTTAGCCTGGAGAAGAAGAGGTTGAGGGGAGACCTTATTGCTCTTTACAACTACCTGAAAGGAGCATGGAGCCAGGGTTGGTCTCTTCTCCCAAGTAACAAGTGACAGGATCAGAGGAAATGGCTTCAAGTTGTGCCAGGGGAGGTTTAGATTGGATGTTAGGAAATATTTCTTCACTGAAAGGGCTCTCAGGCATTGGAACAGGCTGCCCAGGTAAGTGGTGGAGTCACCATCCCTGGAGGCATTTAAAAGACGTGTGGCACTTAGGGACATGGTTTAGTGGTGGACTTGGCAATGCTAGGTTAATGGTTGGACTTGATCATCTTAAAGGTCTTTTTCAACCTAAACGATTCAATGGTTCTGTAATTTTGTGTACTATACAAGGTTCCTTCCACCCTCAAAAAATAATAATTACTGCTTATCCTGGTATCCAAACAATGTGACAGACCTATCTGGTCATTCTGTGTGGCTGTTGGAGTGGGGGAAAAAAAGAGTTCTTACTATTGATGTGATCTGGCAATTAAAATACATGTTTTAATTTCTTGTCTGAGTGAGGAAATTTTCTGTTTTCCACCCAGCAAAAGCCAGGCAGCTCTTACAAACAAGAAGTCTATCACATTTATGAGCAACTTTTATTTTTTTTTTTTAGCTCCTGGATGAGGCCAGAAAGGAGGGACTACTGAGGACTGCCAGGTCAGACCCTGAATTGCATCTCTGGGGGAAACTGAGCCCAGTCCTGGCTCACCGAACCATGCCTGGCGAGCTCAGTGCCAGCAGCACTTTTGCACTGGTTTGCTTGCAGTCCATCTTTTGGGAATTGCTTCCACTTCTGAGGAATACAATGACCTGGCAGCTACCTCAAATCCTGCCTGGATGCTTCGAAAAAAGCTATTGCTCCCTCAGAGATCAAGTGGGCAGCAGCCCCTTAACAGGAACTGGTCTATGAGCTACCACCACATGTCTAATTAATGACCCTGCCGGTCGCAGCTGGAAGAGCTGAGCTGGGGGTGATTAATTAAATTAGCTGGCAGAGGAAATTACAGTGGAAAAGCCAAAGTTTGATTGCTCCATAATTAACCACAGTGCAAATAATATCTGCATCTATAACTTCCAGCGATGAGATCAGAAGCCAATTGAATTTGGCACTGATTGAAGCTGTAAATATCCTGTGGTGAAAAATGATAGGTTTGTTCTGAAGGGAAAACTTACAGAAATGGACATCCAGCGGATGCAAGAGGGGAGCAGGGGACATGGGGGGAAAAGCACTGGAATTAGATCTTGATTTCAGTTGATTTCTGTAGTCTTCTAGAGTGATGGAGGACTCAACATGAAGCAGGGAGAAATACTTAAAAAAAAAAAAAAAGCTGCACAATGAGATTCCCTACCAGAGATTCAGTGAATCTAGAAAGTAAAGGCCACCTAGATCCTTCAGTCCCATGCCTTGCTCCCCATCTTGTGTATGCTAGTGGTGGGTTTCCTTGCTTTCCCTGGGAGATGACTGCACAGCTTATGGAAACCAGTCCTAACACTTCCTCTCATTTCCATTCCCTACTCCTAGGAGACCCCATCCTTTAACCACAAGAACCCACATTTCCAAGGAATGTATCACCTCCAGATACCTAGGACCGCCTCTATCTCCCCACAATTACTATTATTTCATCAAACCCCCTTAGACATCTCCTTCTGAAGATACTCAAGACTTGAAATCTTGATCACTCTTCTGCAAAATTCCCTTTCTATTTTGGCAAGTTATGGTCACGACATGCACCCACCTTGATCCCCATATCAAGCTGAATTACTCAGTCATATCTCACTTTCACTGCTGACATAGATCTGCCTTAAAGGAAACTCAGATTTGAGTGCACAACCCCCCTAATGAGTCAAGTGTTATTTACATGCTTTGCAAACTGCTACCGCATGCACTACTGGATTAAAATCACTTATTCCAGAAAATACTTAGTTTTTTATTTTAAACAGAGAAATTTGTTTTCCTGAATGTTTTCCTGAATTGCTCAAGTGCAATAAAAACATTTCATACTTTATGTATTTCATATACTGTTTTGCTCTGCTTGGTAAGTACACATTTGGTAAATATATGCACTTCAGTTAAAACTGTACTTATCAAAGGCCTCCAAAATAATACTGCAAGCCCTTAGGAAACCTGGAAGCAAGCACTTCAAAGGAGAGAGCAATGCTGGGTTTGGGCCAAGTTTCTATGGAAAGCTCAGGCTCTGCCTACACTGGTAAATAAACAGGTGTGATGGGAGCAGACACATAGGTTGGAGTGGCCAGTGCCAAGGAACCTATATATTAGTGATCCTGGGGCACTGCCTGTAATTGGTGGAGCCAGACTGTTTGAATCAAACATCCCCAACCCTACAAGTGGTTCAAAGCACCGTGGGTTAGACCCTTATGGTCAAAGCAGGGTCTGGAGCTTATTGGGTGCACATGGAGCTTTCAGTTGGGTTTCTCCAAAGGGATAATTCATTTCTGTGCACCAAGACCCAAGAAACAAACGAGTCCTTTCTTCTGCTCTAGACCAAAACACTCGAGTAAATTTTGGCACCTACTTCAGGATCCAACCCTTCTTACCAAGTCTGCTACCTGTGCTACAAACAGGGACCAAGAAAAAGTATCTCAAAGTTCTTCCATCTGCATGAAAACAAAAGCACAATATTAACTGCAAACACAGAAGTCCTGCTCTACTTTGTCAGTTCTTTTCGACTAGTCTGAGAGAGCCCAGATGGATCACAACAAGCCTGAGAAGACCTCTCAAAGTACAGTAATAAACAGCACAGTTATTGATTGCTGTCAAAGAAAATAGGCACATTCAAATTTACAAGCTACCCTGCCCACATACACACTCATAAACTGTCCATTAAATACTGCTTGACAAATTAGTCTCAGGATTAACTGGAAACTCAACCCATCTCCCTGCAGAGGAGCCGGGCACCGCATCCCATTCCCCTCCTCAGAAACATGCAGTCCCGTTCTTGCTCGGTGAGCTGCTGCTCTGGTGCATCACACACCTTCCTCTAAGACAAGCAGCTCTGTTTAGCTCAAGTTATTTGTCTTGAGGCTGAAGAATAATAAACCCAGCTTTTTATTTTTATTGCTTTATTACTCTTAGGCTGTCATTACTCGTTTTTTTGATTTATCCTGAAGGTTTTCCCTATACCACGGTGACTCCTAGATGTCCCACTACAGCACCAAGATTATTTGTCACCTCTCAATTATTAAGAAACACAACCCAAACCTCTCTCCCCCAGGATGGCACACACGCTTACCTCTTAACACAGCATCGTGTTTCATGCCAGTCATTTTTTGAAAGGTATTTTCTCTGTGCTACTGAAACATCCTTCCTGAAGCTTACAGTAAAGTTTACACCATGACACCTCACAGTCTCCTCTCTTACTCCATGTGTTAACACACGCTCAGGTATCCACCAAACAGAAATGCAAACGCAACAACAAATGCCAGCTAAAGCACTGTGTTTGGACAGACATTAATCTCAAAAGTCCCAAAACTTTTATCAGAAGAGACACTTTCTGGACACTCTTCTCTCATGCTCTTCTTGAGCAATCCTGTCACACACACTGTGCATCCCTAAGCCTCATCTGCTCCTCTATGCCTCCCCTCCAAACACCCCAAGACCCCTTTGTAAACCAAACTAGGTCCTCAAAAAAAGGTTTTACGTTGGTGACTTATGTGTAACACTTTGCATTTCAAAGGGACCGTAGGCAGGTGATTTAATCTACCCTCCAAATACCTTTGGTGTAAAGCACCAGAAGCTGTGTGCAGGCTACAAGCTGCCCCACCGGTCCCAGGGCAAAGGGCTTCACAAAGACTGGGTTTCAAAAGGACACGAGTTAGAGGGAAATTCCACAACATAATTAATATATGTTTGCCCTTCCCCAATTTTAAACTCCCTGTTGGCTTTAATTAACTTGTCCTAAAGTAATAAGCCAAGTGATAAGGCTGGAAAACTCTGAAAAGTATGAAGCAAGTTGGCTCTGCACAGCTCCTACCCTGCTCACATTTCAGTACAGGGGAGATGTTCTATTTCTCCTCCTTTTTTGATTCTTTTTATTTTTTAAGCATGGTTCTTACAACATGTAAGCTCAGCAATAGTTTACAGTCTGGCTCCATGGAGAAAACCTTATATCCTGCCTGCAAAACACTAGTGCCCAAGGATTTCCATTTAAATACAAAAGTGAACCAGAAAAGATCCAACCAAATTATAATCCAACACAAGACGTACGTTACACCGAAGGAGGGAATGGCTATTATTTCCAGAAGTGACCTGATAAGGTGAACAACTTCACCATGCATCAGAAAGGGGCTTGATCCTTAGCTAGAACCCAGGCGGCTCTTCTGAGCACCACAGCCCGTTAGCAGACTGCAGACCACAGTCTGCATCCCTTCAGTTGGGAAACCTGTCCTCTTTTACCAACTGTGGTGGAGATCACCTATCGAAGGCAGCATCCTCCTCTTCTCCCATGGGATCCAGACAAAGCAGGCACCTACCTATACTGATCCTTTCCCACCAGTGATGGGAAACCACAGCTGGGTGCACCCAGACCAACTTACATTGCAACTCTTGAGAAGCAGGCAGAACTGCAACCACAGTAGTATCATAAATCCATTAAATCTTGTATTTCTCCTTGACTGGAGGTCTGAACAGTCAACTTCCATTTCTGTAGCTGCTTCCCCAGCCCTTCTTATTTACCTTAATACAACAGGGCAATCCAAGTCATCTCAGGTATCTAGTTAAGACAGGTTTCAGCTGTGGGAGTTGCAGATGTGGCCCAAAGCTGATATGGTCTGGAAATGGCTCAGAAAGGAGCACGTGGGTGTAATTAGCAAAGGATTAGAGCTGCAAATTTTTGCTTCTTGAGATGAAAAAAAAAAAAAAAGTCCACTTCTGGATGTTATCTCAAGCTGGAAGCTGAAGACAGCCTTCAGGTTTGGTACACAGTGACACAATCCGACTCTTTCCGCTTGCAGAGTAGTCTTAGAAGTGTTAATTGAGGTTGTAATTTAACTGTGCACCTACCTCGCTCTTCCAAGTCTGGCTGTAGAGAAGTGAAAATACAACAAAACCAGCACTTTGAAATTCTGACCTGGATGAAGTTAGGAAAATTCAAATCTTTTTGGGAAAAAGAAAAGTTGGCTGGGAGATTTCTAGGCCATGACATAATCATCTGTTCAGCATGAAGACTTTTTGAAGCGTATTCCATCCGTACCTTTTGAGGCTTACCAATTATTAAGAGACGGCTTCTTCTCACCACCGTACGTCTCTGCAGACTCACTCAAAAACTGCTTCGGTGACAGGACTTTGCACTGTCTGTGCAAGCTAGTTAATAGGCACAGTAAGGCATTTCATTTCACTCTAATTCCTACCCTCTAAAGGCTCTGATTTGTCACCTGTTGTCGTGGTTTCCCCCCGGCTGTGGGCAGAGATCCACGCAGCTGCCTGCTCCTTAAAGGAAAAGAGCAGGGGAAGAGGGAAAAAGGGGGGAAACAAGGGAAGGGAAAAGGAAGGGGAAATAACTCCAAACCCAAGAAACTAAGAGGCCTGTGGGTTGGGATAAGGAGAGTTTACTGAGAGAACAGAAAGATCAAATATCCCAATGCTAACAGGACTTTAGAGCAAAAGAAGATGAAACTCTTGATCCCCAAGGCAGTTTCTCCCCGACCCACACAACTCAGGTACCACCCAGAGCTGTCCCGCAACCCGACCGTCCCCCCAAGCAGCACGCGTCCCGCCACCGCCCCTCTTCTTCCTCCCCTCAGCCCCCCGTTCTCCTGGGCAGGACGTCATTGCCATGGAATACTCTCTTTGGCCCATCTGGGTCACCTGTCCTGGCTTCGCCCCTCCTTTCTCCTGAAGAGAGAAATAGGAAGAAGCTGAGAAAGTCCTTGACTGTCTGACTGCAACTAAGAACATCAGGGTGTTCTCAGCACTGCTTTCATTGTAACTCCCAAACACAGCATCCCATCAGCTGCTACAAATGAAGTGAACTCTATCCTGACTGAAACCAGGACACCTGTGTTCACCTCAACATATTTTAGCCTGTTTAATTACTTTAAAGCCGGAGCGATGGCGGTCTTCTATCTTCCGGTCACTCTTCTCTTTCAGGGGTTCACTGCTGGCTCCCCCACCAGCACCCAAACATCTGAAAATCCAGTAGTAAGCACATCGCCTCTGATAAACGGGTGATATTTGAGAGTTGTAGGGAAACTGCATCTGGGCTGGTGTGTACATCAAGTTTCAGTCCAGTCAAAAGCCAGCACCATCTTTTCACTGCTGCCCTTTTCATTTAGTTATCTTACTGAAGTCTTTTCTCCCCAGTCCCTTGCCATAGGCTACCAGCTTCCTGCAGAGCCAGAAACAAAGCTCAGTCTTAAACAAAGGGAAAAAAAGGGGAAAAAAATCACAAAAGAGAGAAAGTTGGTCACAGTTACTGTTAAGGAGCCCTGCAGGTTTTGTAGCCACGACCAAAGCAAAGGCATGCTGCTGCTTCTGTGCCTAGTGTCACCGGCCAGCAAAGCCATGAGTAGCACGGCAAGGCACTGCCTGTTTTTTATAGTACTGTTAAGCATCACCACCGCTGGTTTTCTCTGCTACACCACAAGCTCAAACAAAGCTATCTTCCCACCAAAATGACCTCCCAAGGCTGAAACGGTCAAAACCAATGCGGGAAGATGAAGGAATGTTAAGTACCACCCATCACTAGTGACCACTACCCCAGGCTTGCTGGCTGTGCAAGGCAACCTTCCTGTATCATCCCATCTGAGTTAAGCCAGGAAAAAGAAAATGTGAGGAACCCCTTCCCACGCTCTCGGTCAAACAGTGACAGCCTGTCCTCATATTCAACCAGAATTGGTTTAGGTATCTCTTAACAGCAGAAAACACGCATACAAACTTTGGTGGGGCCTGACAGCGAGACAGCCATGACCTTAAGGCAGGAGGAATTAAGAGAACAGGTTCAACACCAAGTACCCAGTGAAGCTTCAAATGAAAAGAGAACATCTTGCCTAAGATTTCTAACAAAATATGTATTTTTTTTTAAAACATGCTAGATGTTTCCCTTGCCATTCATGCAGCTTGCAAGTAAGCGCTCAACTTACAGTACTCTCTCCAAAGTTGAACGCATCTCACAGATGAGCCATTGGATCTGACCCGAGGGACCTCGTAATAGCTGATGCTTGGCATTTGGCATTTTTTTCCTCGATTGCCTTTTTCTTTTTTGGCCTTCTTATTATTACAAGTTTCAGCCTTGCAAATGCCTGAATTTCGATAGCAACAGAGGAGTTAAATGCTTTTCCTTTTGGAAACACCCAATAAAATAGCTACTATTAAAGACAGTGAGGGCAAAGATCACTTCGGTAACGCTGCCCAATGCTTTCTACAGCAAATTTCATTTTGTCCAGTTGCTTTTAGCTTGCCAGATTTCAGATGAAGCTTTCCATATTTATTCATTCCTCAGGTGCTGTATACACAGCACACACATATACACTGAGTGACATGGAAATTAATTTCAGCGTAAACGATAAAAAACGGGTTCAAGTAAGCACAGCTAATGCAAATGTACTCTCCCCACAGAAGTGCCATTGCAAAGTTCAACCGCTTCTGCGGTTTGAACAAGGAGATGCTCCTGGAGTCACACAAGTATCTCTTGTTCGTCTGGTAAAAACCCTTCTGATTTGATAGACACTAACTCCTGAAAACAAGGAACACATTGAGCTTAATGAACTTTCCGGTGGTGGCGGTTTGTGGGTTTTTTTAATGCTCATCTACGTCGTGCTGGCCCCGTCTCAGAGTTCAGACTGCAGAGCTGCGCTACGCTGTACTCCTAACTTCAGGGATTTCATCTTGGAGAGCTAAACTAAGCACCATAAATAACATCTCACCATTAGTTTCAATCTCCAGTCCATGCAGGCAATTCCAAGCTTGGCAAGGCAGAAATTCTTTTTTTTTTTTTTTTTTAAATGTAACAGGGAGAAAACATCTATGGGCTGCCTATTTCAAAGTCATTCACCATCAATCCGTGTTTTGATCCAAGCACGTGATAGCAGGGTGCTGTTTCACTGCAGTGGAAGGGACCACAGGGTAGAAGGGCAACATGCTACCTAAGCCTGATGCTTCCTTCTCATTAAAGCCTTCCAAATCTCTTCAGCACCCTAGAGAAAACCTCAGTTACCTGGTCACCTTTGCCCTTCTGCAGAAGAGCTAACCATCATCGTGGTCTGGCTTCTGGACTGAAATATGCACTTGCTTGTGGACCTGACTCCTTGCCCTGCAATGACTGGGCAGCGGTTAGATGGATGGGAGGCTGTAGTCACCAAGGGATGGGAAACGTCACGGTCACAGAGATACCGCTGTTCATCTTTTGTTATGGTTGGACTTGCTGTGGCGTCCGATCTAGGCTCATTTCTGCTTTCTTTCTGAAAGCTTATAAAGGTATCAAGGAATTTTCTGGGGAAAGACTAACGCACAGCGGCTGGCATCTGACTCATTTTAAGTGGTACTTGCCTTTGGCCATTAGTTTGATGTAAGCTGTATTTCCCCTAATTTTATAAATACAATATCATTTTTTTCCCTCATTTGAAATGAATCTCCTTGTTCTAATTAGCTCTTCCATTCCTCTGCTGAAGTACCAGAGTTAAATATTGGCCTGAGTAGTTTCTAATAGACAGAGCGATGGTTATCTCTCTTATTGTTCTGTGTTGACCTTTTCAAATAGCTTATGGCCAAGCAGATGTGAAGTCCCAGTGAAAACACTTTGGTCTTCAACTCTGAGATGCTCTCTACCTCTGCTGAGTGTTTGGGAGGGAACTACTACAAAACAAGAAATAATCAGCTCGTATCTAAGCTAAGGTTGAAGCCAAGATCCTACACTGGTTTGAGACCTTGGCAATCAACAAACAGACTGATTCTTATCCTAGCAAGCAAAACAAAAAAAGGTTCTTTTCTGACAAATTATTATTGACTTAGAAATACTGTTTTCCAATTATAACTCCCCACTGCCTCACTCATCACTCTTCGTACAACAGAAAGAAAAATCCTCCTTGCTTGAGCCCCAGAACTCGAACCCCTGACTTCCCAAAGCGTAACAGTTCATCAACTACTTTTTTTTTTAGGCAATCTCAGCCTAACCTTGTGCTTTTCAGCATGGCAGCCAAATCCACACAAAACCAGAACCAGAAATTGTCAAGACTCTCAGCAGAACAATGGTACCTTGAGTTGACTGTACCTCCAAGGTTAAAGCATTTCAGTCTCTATCACCCGTCCTACTGCAGAAACCTCAAGAAGCAAGATGTCCTGAAGAAGCTCTGATCTGTAAGCTTAATACACTCCATGATGTCTTTCTTCAAGTTCTCTAGGTGCATTCAGAGTGGGTTTCTCAGTTTTTTCCATCAACACTAAAAAATTGCCTTCAAAACCAAGTGGTGAGTGTTTTCCACAATTCCTGGGGATGACATGGTATGGGCAAAAAACCCACCAGATGTCCCAAGACTTGAAAGAAAAAGGCAAAAAGCTGCTAAAATATGGACCTTTGCCACTTTCTTCCTGTAATGTATGAAAGCAAAACTACTCATCTCTTTCAAGACCCCTTGAAGGGCCTTCCCTTCTTTCTATCCTATCATTAGTTCAGTAATCAAAGCTGAATGGATTCGCAGATAACCTAACACACTGGAGATGGCAGGGGAAATGATAAAAAGACAAAAACAACGAGGATTTCTTTGGCTCTTCTATCCACAAACTTTAGACTAGACCAGTAATACTTGGGCAGACTCTCCAGAAGGTAGTTGATAAACAAGGTGAAAAGGACACACTATAATCCCACCGTAACAGGGAATCTCAGCTGACCATGGGTCTGTAACATGGTACATCACAGCACCAGCAAGACGTGTATGTTCTACGCAAGGTAAGAGCGCGGAAAGCAATGTGTCAGGTCCACGTATGCATAGAAAGTACATATTCAGGTTGATTTAATAAAAGTGGTACTTATTCTATTTAAAGTTGAAAAAAAAAAGGAGTATTGGGGCTTTTACACCTCAGCATTTTAACGAATGCTTTAATGCACCGCAGGAGGAGACAGAAATAGGTCTCCTTTGCGGGGGTTTCTCTTTCACAGGCAATGAGAGAATCAATACTACAATAATAATTGCAAACTGGGCTTCTGTTTACAAAGTGAGTTCTTACCAAAGGCTGATTTGCACATAAGAAATGTGCAGTTCAACCAGGGAGCATTTCATCTCAAGCGCTCATTAACTTGGACAACTGGGGTCGAGGACTTTTCATTGTTGTTGTTGGTTGATTTTATTTTTAATCATCCATGCTGCTATGCAGGCACCGGTGTTTTACCAAATCAGCTCCTGGATGACAGGGTCTGCCAAGCAGCTACAAGGACAATAAAATACACCGTACTACTACTAACCTTCATCTTTGGAGTATTTCATTTGAGCTTCTGAGGCCTCCAAAGGGTAAAATCCGACCAGCCGCCACCCAAGCTGACATTTCATTTGCCTCAGTTATTCTTATTAGATGCATTTCCTGGAAGCTACTGGTAAGTGACAAATTTTATTTTTTTTTTAAATTTAATTTAAAAACAATTACAATTACTCTAATCTGAAAGCATGCAATCTAGCATGTCAGAATCAGTTCATTTCTACAGCCGTACAGGGAAAGATTTTAGTTTACTGGCAGCGATGAATCAGTCTTTTTATTTATATGCGTGTTTGAAAACGCAATACTGTTGTAACTAATAATTTATACATTTTCCTCATTATCTTTATGAAATATCTGCTGTCCTAAACAGAGCTAATACAACTCCAGCTCACTGGGAGATGCGCTGTTCAGCATAGTTCAGCCACCAGAAAGACCAGGAATGAGTTACGACTCTCCAGGTTGGCTGCTTTTGTCTTCTATTATTATTTTTTTTTCTTTTAATGAATTCCTTCCCAAAGTCTCCCTTGTTCATAGGACTTGCTGAAACACCTTAAGTCAAATTTTAAGTCCCCTAGCAGCTGTTGGGTCGGCAGAAACCCAGCTGTCTAAACTTTATTGGCAGTAAATGTCATTCTTGCACACAAACTGCATGCCTGGAAAACCCAAAGGCACATCTTGGGCTATCACATCCCATCACGTTCCCCGACGAGATGTGAAAACCGAAATGGAAAACGTCAACAAACTCCGGCCGCGGCGAGGAGTGGGGCATGCCCGCTGACAAGCGTGCCGCAATGACAGAAATGGACTTGGAGTTGCAATTAGTGGCACTGTCATTTTCGGGCGCTCCTGCCAATTAATTAAGCCTGTCAAATGGAAAAACAGCGGCATTCACATGATAATTTATATAGGGAGAGACTAGCCTAGCGATGCCGCCGCCGCCGCCAACGAAATTCCCTCCGAGCGCTTAAAAAAAAAAAAAAAGAAGAAAAAAAAAATATAAAGAAGTAGGAAAGGAAATGCGGGGGGAAGATGGGGAGGGGGGAGAAAGAAAGTTAAACTGTCCTTGTTATAATTGTTAACTCTGATCACTCAAGTAGAAGACGGGCTGATTAAAACTCCAAACGAGCCCCTAGCTCGCTTAAATCTCAGAGTCCGGAATGATAGAATCAGAGGAGTTTATTCATACCATTAAGCCCCAGAGAACTTAATTGAAAGAAGAGCATAGCCTGGACCTTGACAAGCGGGAGGTCACAGTAATTGCTGCCGGACATATTTAACATTAAGATAATCAGGCCATTAATTACCCTTTGGATCATTAAATCAGCCAGTTGCAAAATGAAATTTCTGCCTCTATTACTCACTTGAGAGACCACAGGGGTGGCTTTTAATTTATCAGTGAGCTTGAGATACAAAGGACCAGGCTTGGGGAGGAAGGAAAGGGGGAGAAAGGGAGGGGGGGGGTTTGCTTCAGCAGAGGCAGGAATATCAATCCGCCATGCTTGGTGATCGTGGCAAATTAACTAGGTAAGATAACCTCAGCTTCTAAAGGCAGAAGCTGGGGGTATGTAAATAGATGAGGGCAGACAGGGAGATCAGAGCCTGCACACCACTTAGCAGGATAATAAAGGAAATCATCCTTGATTATCAGTGCTAATTTGGACACTGCCGGTAGCTTGTTATGCGTGTTCTGAGTAGCATTTAATTAATTCAATTGCTTGTTAATGAGGGAAGTGACATGTGGGGAGCAGATGCCACCCAACTGCAGATGGGTTCTGGTCAGCCCTTCACAATAATTTTTTTTTTTTAAAAATTATTATTTTTTTATTTATTTTTAAAAACACCCTTCCCCCACCCCTGAAATGAGAAAGGTGTCAAGCATGGAGGAGCATTCAAAAGGCACAAAACACTGACCTCATCAGGCCAAGAACCGCTAAGAAACCAGACCTGACAACTGCGGATAGAGAGGTACCAACGTTCCCCAAGGCCCCATTTGTAACGCTGCGGCCGTATGCCAGGAATTGGAGACCAACAGGACTAAGAACAGCAATCTGATGGCCAAAAGGAACGAGAAACGAGAGAGAGATGAAACAGAGCATCCTTACAAGATGCAGGATACGATACTGGGATCTTAACTACTCCGTTTCCCTGGGCTTGCCCTTTATCTGTGCTGTGTGTAATGAAGGGATAATTATTTTTATGAAAAAAAGGAGGCATGATTTAATTTTTTCACAGAAGGCCTGCTTTAACATTTTCCTTAGAAGCCGATGCCCAGTTATCTCCCAGCACAATCTCAGCAGAGCGGATGCTAGCCTCGAAACAGCTCAGGACTGTGAAAGTGCCAAATAGAGTCGAGCTGCATAATGTTTTCTCTGACACCATTAAATTCAGTTCATTAGCGAGCGAGGGATCAAACTGGATCTTACATCTTAAGGTGAAAGTCAATTCCCAACACTGCCAGCTCCTCACTCCGGACTTCTCCAACAGCGTTGGAACCTCTCTATTTTCTTCTAACCTTTGGTAATCAAAATAAACAGGGTGACTGCTATGCAAACAGACTACCTGAGCGAAATTGCAGCAGATGCTCTGAGTTGCCTAGGCAGAGCTTAAAACTATGCCTCAGCTTCTACTAACTGCTCATCCCTCACTTTAAAAATACATTTTAATGGAGGTGGAAGGTCTTTCTAGTTAGGAATATTCTCAAAAAGATGCCATAACGGTGGACCCCTTCAACTCTAAGGTCTGCATGTAGCTAATGCAAATATTCAGTGTTGTTTGAGCAGGAAAACAAAAAGCATGGCTGGAATGGTGCCTGGACATCATGCTTCCAGCTGGTGGAGGTGGCATCGCTGCTGGCACATCCCAGGACTCCCAGTGAGACAGAGATGAAGACCTTGGGAGCTCCGAGAAAGAGAGTAAGGGCCAGAGAGCAGGCAATCATCTCATAGAGCAGGCAATCACCTCCTGGAGCAGGCAGAGGGATGCTGGCAGCTCATCTCATTTGGAAAAGACAGTGGTGGCAAGCAAGTCTGCAAACTGGAAGCCACGTTGGCTAGAGAAGTACTTGGAGAAAGCAAAGCATGTGATAGGTGTCCAGAAAAAAGCAAAATATCTGGTAGGACATCTACACAGCAGTGCAAAAGGCCCGGGTGAAACACGGCGCAGACTCCCTGCAAGCTGTCTCCATCACATCCCTGACATGCCTCCACGGAGCAGTTCTGTCCCTACCTCACCGAGCCTTACTCTGCTCCAAATCAAAGTTTTAAGAGTGTGCTCAAATAGTATCAATAGCAATTAGAGGGGATAATCCTGATCTCATCCCCAGACCCCGTTAATTGTCGCAACATTGATTTACTCTAATTTGACTTCTCACTCCAAATTAAACCTGCGTTACTGAAGGAGGGACCGCTGGCAAACTCTTCCCACTCCCCCTCCCCTCCAAGACAATAAATTTAATATTGAATAGAGTTGGAAAAAAACCCAGCACTTGTTACAGGATCCATACTGAAAGATCTTTTTTCTCCCCCCCCCCCCCCCTTTCTTTTTTTTTTTTTCCTCCCTGCGAGTAATTAAAAGATGCTTTTCTTGACTAATGATCCCCCTGTTTAGAAATGGGAAGTCAATACTCCTTCACCAGCAGTCAGCTTCAATTTGTCACAGGGCTCCCGAAGTTTGAGCGGCGGTTCTCAGGGCTGCTGGTAATTGCTGGAACCAATTATCAGCCTTCCAAAGCTGACCTGATCAGGGACCCACGGCCACCGCTGCTCAGAGGCCAGCTGGTCCCCTTTCCCTTCCACGTGCATGTATTCTGCCGCTTTGCCAACTTTTTGTGCTCACCAGGAGCTCGTGTTTAGTCTTCTTTCCTCCCTGAAATCATGCCAACACTCTGGGTCTGAACTTTGCCTGATGCAACTTCTTTACTCGATGCTGCTTCCCTGGGGATCCCGGTGCACCTCTGCTTCTTGTAACCTTCCAGTTTAATGCCAGAGGCCATCCAAGGTGTTGCTTTTGATCCAGAAGCACCAAATGACCTGGAGATCTGCTTATTCTATAAAGTGCCTCTCAGGCGGGATGAGACCTGGCACATGTTGACGTTAAGAGGATATACCTGGGCAATACCCCTGATGAAAGCAATAGGAGTAATGCCTTTTACTACAAAATTCCCAAGCTTTGAGTTCACACTGTCCAATCTGAGAGTCCTTCTGATCCTCAAAATACTTTTTTAGGTTTACTTTTCCCCGTAACTGTCTTGGAGGAAGAACTGTAAGTGAATCTGAGAGGGCTAGGAAAGGACAGCAGTATGCTACGGGGTATTTGATGTGCTTTAAGTTTGATAATATTTATCTTGTTTCTGAGTGCACAAAGTTAAAATGCAAGCCACACTCACAGCCTGGATTAGCTCTAGTCTTAGAAATATTGGTCACATTTTCCTGAGTAAGGCTCCTCTATCTTTTTGTGACCTGAAGTAGCCATTTGGCAATCGATCCCTCCTGCAAAACACCCATCTCCCTGGATCTCTCCACCCTTCCCTTTTTACTCAACAGAAACCCATGGAATGCCACCGCAATGACTCAGTAACCAGCGCCAACTTCTCCCAAGCTGAAGGGATTGCCTCTGAAACCACGTCCAGACTTCCAGGTTCCCTTCAGTCCAGCACACGAACACTCCTCAAGCCTCCCAGCCCAACAGAGTCACTATCTATGGAGTAGTCAATGATCCTTTTGTTTTGTCCCTACAAAGATTGTGGGTATCCACTGATGGCTTCATCTCCAACAGAAAAAGACAACGTGACATGGTGAAACCCAGGTATGTCTGATCTCCTCTACAAATGCCTATTAACAGAGGGTCCGTCACTGTGCTGATAAATTTTGGTGCTTTGGGCCCACACAGTGGAGAGAGGAGCTGAGAGACATGCCTATCATACAGAAACATGTGGGAAGACTGGATTTGTTCTAAGCCTTTGAATCAGTTTGGGGAATGGTCAAAAAAATCTGTTCTCATGTCTCCATCACTTTGCAGGCACAGCCTGAAGGGCTGGGCAAACATGTGGAAAAGCCATGGAGGGTGGATTAATGACTGGAACTGCAAATGGGAGCACTATGTCTGACAGACGTAGCAAGAAGGGCTGCAGAAGGGAATGGGGATATGAACAAGTTCAGGAAAAGCTTGGGGAGGAAACATGGGAGGATCCCCTCTCCCATCTGATGAGGTGTTGGTGAGAAGTCCCTAGAGCAGAAGCATCCCTCAACACTATCAACTCTCTTCATCTTCAGAACAAGTTCTGCTGAATGCTTCTTTCTAACCTCATCTCCAAATATTGTTGGACTCCTTCCATCCCTCCTCCACCAGAAGTCCAGATCTCAGCTCCCCAGTCATATTTCTACCTGCCTACTTTCTTGCCTCTTCCCCCTTCAGTCCCTCAACAACAACAACAACAAAAAGGGGTGCGTATTTTTGTGTTTAACCCCGTTGTAGCTCCTTCTGATAGGATTCCTCAAACAAAGATGCAAACAGCAGTGAGAAAACGGAATGCACAACTTGTATCTAAAGAACCTGAACTTCTTTTCTTGCCACATCTTGGACAGAAGAAGTACGATGCTAGTAGAGACCAAAGTCAAGTTCAAAAAGAAGGTATACCCTTTGAAGAAGGTGAACTTTCAGATACTTATGTGAAAAATGTCACTTCAGTCCCCACTGCAAACAGACAAAAATGGGAGTAGTGAAGCAAGGTTACAATTGCTTTGTGGGAAAATTTTCATATAACCTTAATTCTATTTTTTCTATCAGCCCTTCCATTACGTTAAGCGTGCTCTTGGACACACAGATGGAAATGCATATTTATAAAACAAAGCTTTACACCTTTTGTTCAAAAATGTTAAGGGTCCAGGAAAAAGTGCAATTATGTCACTGACAAACATGACACGAAGGTGTAAAGAAACAAAGAAAAATTAAAATAAGCTCTGAGTGTAAAACAGAAAGAGAACAAAGTTGACTCTCTGTAAATAAAATTCACAAAAAAAGCTCTGAATAATGTAATTCAACTGGACAGCTCGCAGTCATGTGCATTTTAGATTTTTCATTTTAACAACTTCATTCCATGTCTACTAAAGTAATGCATAGGGTTTTTTTTTTTATAAATAAAAATCCAATCGAGTGCACACCTTTTCCTTTTAAAAGTATTTAGATTTGAGGTATCTCTCCAGCTCACCTCAGTAGTAAGAAGCAACATATATTTGCTAGGTGAAACAATCCAAGATCTCTGGATTGAAGTGACACGACCTAAAGGCTGCAGTAAGTTGATTTCAATCTACCTGATGAAACCGCTGTATTAGCTGTCTCATAATATACACATGTATACAGCAGACATACAGCTCAGGTATAAACAAAATCTCTGCGTAGGTCTCCCTGAACATTTCTCTATGCATAGTCATTCATCTAAGTGGCCTGATTAATGTACTGGCTTCATTCTCGAAGATGAACCAAAGGTGGCACCACAAATTCATTTTTCAGTGCTAACGAAATAATGCAATCATGAACAGTTGACTTTATTACAGACAACAGTACAAACTTACTCCTACACCATAGGAGGTGGCCCAGGTATATCCTCCCAGGTTATAATTTCACTTGATCTGGTACTGGAAAAAGCAGGATCCGGAGATACACATCAACGAAATCTGAATATAATTCTCTCAGATTTCTCTCATATGCACAAGGCAAATACCAAGAGCTGGACCTCTATCATATTGTTTGCTGCCTGGGGACTGGACGGTGCTTGGATACATGCTGCGCTCCCCCAGAGCTCAACCCAAGATGATTATAACGCATGTCTGAAGACAACTTCAAAGGTTGGCCCAGCTGGGCAAGGAAGCCCAGAAGGTTGTCACCCTGCATACCCACACTGCTGAAACACAGCCTGCCAGAGGACGCTGCTTCCCCCAAGCCAACACCTGAGCTGCGACTAGTGGCACTTCCACCTCCAGTCTACTGAAATGAGGAGCGTGTTGTCAAAACATCTTCCCTTGACACTGATCAGAATATCTATCAAGCATAAAAAGCCTTTGGCTTTTGGTAGGACAACGTATGGCAGAAAGAAAACTTTCCCTGTGTTGAGCTACGGCGGGTAGGTAAGATACTGTTCTTCTAGGAATGCTACTGCCCCCCTACTCACCCTCCCCCTGCCTTGAACTTAAAGCTTCATATTCATCACATTAAAAAAGTGAAAAGTCCACATTTTCAACATCTGTGATGAGAAGCCAAAGACCTCATGGACAGGGTGAGCCTGAACTTCTGAATGCAGATTATTAATCACAAACTGACGGTCCAAGAGCCAGGAACTTTGTGTCCAACAGAACCAAAGGAACACATGACAGGATAATTTAGACTGAGGAACAGCCAGGCAGGAGGTTTCATTCTCTCAATCTTCAATTTTGTCGGTCAGTCAATTGAACACAAAAAATAAATTCAGAGCTTCGGAGGAAACCTTCAGAAGAGTGAAAATGTAACGGGGTCACTCAACTTCTGACACTCCCCCCAATTCGACACATGTTCTTCCTGGGCATGCAGTGAAGATATATATATATATATATATGTGTGTGTGTGTGTGTGTAACAATTTTTACAAGGCTTACTCCAAGTGAGAATTTTAAAAGCCCATGTTGTAAAACGTTGTAACACCCTACCACCCCCAAATGCCAAACCAAAGATTTATGTGCTCAAAGCTACCAGCCTTGGCTGTGTGCTGTATCACATACTACCTGCCCACTGCGTGCCATGGTGAGATGGAGTAGGAAAGCCTACCTTGTGGAGTCTGATGAAGGTTTCATATGGCCTTGGCTACTCTCCTCCCAGACGCTGTTTGCCAGCTCATTCCCGATAGAAGACATCACCTTGATGAGCTCTATAGGCCAGTCATCCAGGTCGAGAGAGCGGACCCGGGAGAGGTGCGTGCCAAGGTTTCGGTGTATACCTGAGCATTCGATACAGATGAGGGCCCCCAGATTCAAACTGGCCCAGTCAGGGTCTACAGGAAAAGGGACATGAGCAATTAGTACAATAGAACACCCAACAAAACTTTCTAGTTAATGCTTGTGGATGAAGGCTTTGGCTCTGAGGGGAAAAAACCCCATAGGTGTCCTGTTCAAAACCACAGCTGTATGGTCTTCCAGATGGGTCAATGTTGTCCTGTGGAGATACAAACCCTTCTGAGATACAAACCCTCCTGAGACATGAACCCTTCTGAGAAACCCTCAAGGAGTAAACAAATGGCTGTGGATGGGGAGTCTCAAATGATATATCGTTCCACCCTCAGCCAAAATATAAACATGAATTAGAGAGAAAAGAAGAAACGAAGGGAATACAAATGGAGTGGCAGGCAGCTGATGGTGAAGCAGTCAGTGGAGGAAGCCCCTCCTTGGGAATCTAGAGCCACTCGTAGCCAATTACAGGGGAAAAAGGGGAGGGGGAAGAGTGACTAGATACAATGTCTTTGTTGCTAACTATATCAACTCCCTTAATAACCATCTATATCATCACCTACATATGGCTTTTACATCTAACACACTATGGGGTGTGTTTTCATCTCTAAGATCAGGGAGATAAGTACTAAAGATGAAAATGTGATCCTTTGAACAGTTCCAGTTTTAGTGTACGAGCCAGAAGGATTCCACCCACCCACGCCCAAAAATAACCCGGTGAATGATAAGGCTCTGACAAACCTGACAAAAGCCGGGAAATTCAAAGTCGTTTCCCAAGATGCTTCACGTTTCTTTTTCCTTTGGTCACTGTCCTGTGTTATTTAAATCTAGATTTGTAGCAATCTCCCTCTCTCCAACAAACATTCATTTTAATGAATGCAATCCAAGACATATGGGAGAAAACTTTGGTGGTTTTCCCCCCACCCTCCCAGCTGTTACATCTTTTCTTCCGGCCTTATCCATGGGCTCCCAAAGAACTAATAGGCTATCATGATGACACCAAGCTGAGTGGTGTGGTTGACACCACAGAAGGAAAGGAAGCCATCCAGAGGGATCTTGACAGGCTGGAAAGCTGGGCCCAGGTGAACCTAATGAGGTGTAACACTGCCAAGTGTCAGGTGTTGCACTTGGGCCAGAAGAATACCCGACATATATACAGGCTGCGAGAAGAACTTGAGAGCAGCCCTGAGGAGAAGGACCTGGGTGTCATGGTGGATGAGAAACTTATCATGAGCCAGCAGCTCCATCAGCAGAGGGGTGGCAACAGGGACAGGGAGGGGATTGTCCCTCTCTGCTCTGCCCTGGGGAGGCCCCAGCTGGAGTCCTGTGTCCAGAGCTGGGGCCCCAATACAAGAAAGATGTGGGACTGTTGGAGAGGGTTCAGAGGAGGCCACGAAGATGATCAGAGGGCTGGAGCAGCTCCCCTACAAAGAGAGGCTGAGGGAGCTGGGCTTGTTCAGCCTTGAGAAGGCTGCGGGGGAACCTCATTGCAGCCTTCCAGTCCCTGAAGGGAGCAGAGACACAGGAGGGGAACCAACTTTTTAAAAGGGTAGACAATAGCACAACAAGGGGAATGGATTGAAGCTGAAGGAGGGAAGATTTAGATTAGATTTTAGGGGGAAGTTTTTTACAGAGAGAGTGGTGAGGGGCTGGAACAGGCTGCCCAGAGAGCCAGCTGTAGCTTCTCATAACGGTTCTGCCCCGCCCCCCCCTTTTTTTCTTTTAGATGATCAAAATCAGCTCACCTTTCCTGCTGATGCTGAGAGGAATATTGAATTGGAGGATGATCAGAATACTTACAAGCAGGTGGAAGGGTTTTCTCCAGTATATATACATCCAAATTTGATGGTAAAAGAATGAAAAAGCCCATTCAGCTCAGCTACTGGGGCTACAAAGCTAGTTTTCTCTCCTCATTTAACTTAAAATTTGTCAAACAAAAGACAATCTTTTAAAAATCACTGAATATTCCCAGATTACAATTTTCATATTCTTAAGGTGGTTCTGTCCCTCCTTCCCTAAAGAACTCCTCCCCCACTTTGACTTGCACCTCAATCATATTGATCATTTGAAGGTGAAAGCTCTTGGAAGAGCTCTTTTAGGGGAATAACCCCTCCTCTACCATCTCCTCCATCCCTTTGGACATCAGGTTGCTGAAAGGCTTTGTCTTGCTAAGTCCTGATGAATTCAGCATCTGCAAGATAGTGATGGGCTGAGCAAAGATGAGCAGAAGAGCCAGAGAAAAAAGGGGAAGCAGGGGTTGATGTCATCTTGCAAAGAGTTGCAGCAAGAGAGAGAGAAAAGTTTACACCTTTTGTAGTCTTTAAAAGTGTATTTTTAAAATTCTAAATATAAAGTTGAATCCTTTGATGGGTCTGATCAGTGGCACTGGCACACTCAGGGAAAAGACACCATAGGTTTCCTTCTGAACCATGAACTGAGATCATCTTGGGCAAAAACTCCAGCACCTGAAGACCACTTAACTTTGCCTCATCTGTCTCTCTGGGATGGGAACGTTAAAAAAAGGACTTTGAAAAGCTTTAGGCTGAAACTGCCAAAGGCCCAGAAGGCTGGTGGCACTCAGATGCTGCTGGTACTGCTGCTTCTGATTAACATACAACAAGGCAGAAATTCCCTGGTGAAGCAAAGTGCTGTGATGAAGTGCTAAAAAGGCAAAGAGCTCTAGAAAGAGGAAGAATGAGACTTCTGAAGTGGAAGATTGATGGCTCTTGAATAGAGTTGAGGGACAACAACATCTCATATTCCTTTGCTCCCAAACATCTGGCTTTGTGAAGATGCAAACTATGTAAGCACTAGTGTTTGTGATGCTAAATGCTCAGGGGTAAAGACTTGCCCAGACAAGGCAGGCAGGCAGAGAAGGAAATAAAGCAAAGCCTGGCAGAAAAAGCAAAAGGTTGAGGTTCACCTCATGTCTGCTTTACATTTTAAGATACATCGCTTTGGAAATTCCTCCAATCTTTCAAGGAGAGATGGTGGCCTTAAAATTTGTATGGCCAAATGGCAAGAAGAGTAAAGGAGGGTTTGAATCACCTCCAAGAGTATAAACCGATCAAGAGAGGTCCCGGCTGAGATCATCCCCAACGCTCCCGCCCCCCAAAAGCAACACAACCAAGCGCTTAGCCTTGCTGAGGGCAGTCTCACCCTGCCCTCTTCCAGCAATACCATCTTGGCACATCCCTTCTGCTGGCACTGGGCACAAGTGGCCAGCCTGACCCATGAAAAGCAATCAGGATGAAAACCAACCTGCCTGAAGGGATGAGAAGTGCTGCCTTCTTGCCCTGATTAAGGATCTAACTTGGCCGCATAAATACTGGGGTATGTGCAAAACTGGGGAGAGAAAGGTGCACTTTGGGGATAGCGTGGGCAAGAGCTGGAACAGACCGTAGATATGTGGCAAAGGACACATATGGGTCTGGGAAGTTGCCCACTCTGAAAGGATTGCACCTTCCTGCTCTGCCTGGGTGACTGCTTCACAGGGTCTGGGAAAATGCCACCCACAGCTCTAAGAGAGACCAGAGCAGCAATTGATAACGCTGCCCTTGCGCTCTGCTCAGACGGCAGTGAGTACTTCAAATGAGCTAAATATACATCTAGGTCACTGGAAGACCCTGTCCTTCTCATATACAGTGCAGCATCTTATGTGTCTTTTACATGAACTATATCAAAGCTTTGGCATAAATCTCAATGATGACCAGGTCAATATGAAAGAAAATGGGTAAATAAGAGACACTTGGGGCTGTGTATGTTAAAATACCAGCTGCAGCAACATTTTCCCTTGTTTATCACCTGCTGGATTACTAGCCAGTGGCATCTAAAGACCTTAATTTATCCACGTTCCTATTATTTCTCTCTATTTATGAAAATTCCCTGTGAAATTTCTCTTTGGGGATCTCTTTCCTGCAGGTCAACAAGCTGTTTGGACAGCATCCCAGTCCTGGAGCTCAAAGCCCAGTCCACATCCCTGTGTGCCTTTGCTCTTGATCCTTCTCCAGTGGCCAGCATATGAATATCTGGCTGTTTTCAAAAGAAGCAATTAATACCAGTCTGTATGTGAAGCACATTTTGATGGTACAGAAAAATCGTTTTCATTTTAAATGGCTGTTATTGTCCTAACCACTCCACCCCCTCCCCTCCCTTTCAAAGCTTCTGAGGATAAGGCAGGGTAGAATAGGTTTGTTTGGTGGATGACTGAATTGGCTAAATTGCTAACTATACAGAGAGTGAATTAGTCATGCAAAAGCACTTGCACTCTCAAATGAATGTCGTTTGAAAGTTAACTGGGACGTTCGAATGGCTCAAACCAGTAGCCAAAACCCTTAACAGCCAGTCTGAAAAATCAGACCCCAAAAAAATTTAATATTTTCCCATTTTAAGCACATGTAAAAATCCCAAGAAAAGTTCTGACTTTCAAATATCAAAGAAATAAAAATGCACAAGTTCTCAATCCTTCTGCTTCTACAACTAATTGCTTTAGAGCAAGAGTACTTCCTTTCTGTGGCTTTGTTGCAAATCCCTGGAACTAAAGAGCACCAGAATAATGACCTTACTCGGGGTTAGTGAGGTGAACCACAGCTCAAAGTATTCTGGAGAACACCTTTCTGAACACTAAGTATATGTTTGAGGAAATAAAAAAAAAAAAGGGAAAGAAACATAAAGGGGAGCAAAAAAAAATCCCAAATCAGTTTTCTGGTATCCAGATATAATGAGCAATGACTTTGGTTTCTTCTGAGAAGTAACCCTTAAAAAAACCCAAATCAAAACCCAAACCAATCAAGCTCTACCTCTTTGAAAATATTACCATAGCACATATGTCCTCCCCACACAAAACAGGAGGAAAACAGAAGTATCTTTTGTCAAACAGCAACCTTTTTCCTTTTCTTCAAGGGAAAGTAAAGAACTGTGGACATTTAAAGTGGCACATGAACCAATAAGGTGAAAAAATTAGGATGCATCTGACACACCACATACTAAGTATGAAAGGAACATAAAATAAATCCGATTAAGCAAACTCCATAATGAAGGAGAAACTTTCAAGCAACATATGGAACATAATACTGAAAAAACCCCAGAGCCCAAGGCAGGTGTTTACCTACGTGTCGGCCAAGAAGTCTTGGCCAAGAAGGAGAAGAGGTCAATTTTCTGAAGGCAGGCGGCCGTACTTACTCTGTGCCTCGCAGTCCACGCAGTGGGAATTGCCTCTGATGTTCCTGATGGACTGAAGGGCCATGGCCTCGTTCTGACTCGTCAGGCGGGACTGTGTAGATTTAAAGGAATGTGTAAGTAACAAATAGGAACCCAGTAAGGAAGGGTTAGTTGACAACAACTGTCAGCTGAACGAGTGGCAAAACCCGAGGCTTAGACCAAGGCTGAATGAAGGCAATCAAGGAACCCACGTCCTTGGTTTGCCTCTTGAGAAACGATGGTCCTTTGGCATCTCTGAGTACTGCAAGTCAACATCTGGAAAGCAAGGCCTCTGCTTTCCTCCTGTGTTTCTTGCAGCTCAGGATTTCTTCCCAGGGCTCTCTCCACCCCCTCCTGTGGTTTGGGGTCTCCAGTTTGGATTCTAGCAAGTGGAGAGACCGTGCAGAAGAAAACTGAGCTTCAAAATGAACCCTGCTATGCACAAGTAAAGCAGTCACAGTGTAGTTTTCCTTTTTGAGATAAATTAGATAAGAATATCTTTTTATAAAATCAATTTATTTCATTGATGTTTATGCTTTTGCTAATGAAGACTAAAGGATGGTTTGCAAAAGCAACTGAAACCTTTTTATCATCAAAAGGTCAGATTTAATCAGACAGCTCCCATTTAAATTCTCTCTATGATGACCTGCAAACGACCTCTACCTGGAGCTGGATAGACTTTAGTGATGTATAGGTAGTTCAGCTCTACCCAACTAAACTACCTCGTGGGCTTTCTGTGAAGAAACTTGTTAGCTGTAGCAAGTGACTGGCTCTTTGCAATGAGTTGATTTAAACAGAGCCAGGACCAGGTCTTAAGTATGGCCACACGAAGCTAAGTCCTCCTGATGCATCAACAGAACTCCTACTAAACCTGTCCAACTAACTACATTTTGCTGCTCCAGGTGGTTCTTCTGACAGGGTTTGAGACATTGGTAGTATTTCCAAGAAAACAAACCCCAAGTGAGTGTTGCAGCAGGTTGAATATATAACCCCAAAAGGTTCCTGTATAGGCATAATCTTATCAATGGATTCTCCCTTTCCAAAGAATATTTAATCCACACAAAGATCAATCTCCTCTGTGGGTTCTCTACAGTAAATATTACCAGCCACTCTTCATCCTCTTTTGTATTAGTATTTTTACAGATTTGTTCACGTACAGATTTCCTCTATTGTGCTCCCTTAACGATCATAGTCAAAGCTGTAATTCCATGAAAGGCAAAAAACCACCCCATAAGCAGGGATTTGACTCTGCCTCAGAAATACATATTTGAAATAAATACATTTTTTAAACAAAACGGGAAGCAAATTATACTATGAGGATGACAACTACTAATTACTGGTGTCTGATCTACTCTAGTAGATCAGGGCAATGAAAGCAGCCCTTTCTTTCAAAGTTTGAGCCTCATCCTTGCAATATAAAATCATTAAAGGCATCTGTTTAGATGGATAATGCTAAAGGATCTATAGGTCTGAATAATTACTCCCCACTTCTTTCTCTTCACTGCCACTCAGCACCTTGCTCTCTAGCTGTGAAGTGTTTGCAAACACAGGGACTCACAAAGCAGTTATCTTGCCTTTCCAAAATTGAGCAGTGGCTGAAGAAGTCTCAGATCTTAAACATTTATTAATTTAACAGGAAAGGAGAACAAACTACTTCTGCCATTGTGTGACAGTGCTGCAAAGCGTGTTCCTCTCAAGCCAGGTTCATCTTCCCCCAAAAAATGTTCAGGACTGTTTTGGGACTTGCTTTCTGTTAAATTAGTTTAAGGGCAAACCTGTAAAAACTTAATTCAGTGCAATTAAAGAAAAATTGTGCAAAGGCTTGTAAAGCCACAGACACAAAAGCAATAGCTTAGTTTTTTTAATTCCTTTGATCTGTATTACTTCATCATGGCAGAGTCCTAATGCTGAACATCACTACACACGTATGGTGAGGCCAACCAGAATGTGCAGTGCATTTTTGCCATGTAGGAGCCTGGTAGATTTACGTAGAGATTTGAGCAGTAAATACAATGGTTTTGAGGTGTGCCTCCAACTCTTCTTTAGGAAAGGCTCTTCCTAAAGGGCCTTCTGCAGATCTCTAACCAGAAACAATCCCAAATCTGCAAGCGATGTGCAAGATCTCAGTAGGGAGAGTCTGTGACCTAGTCCCAAGTTTCTGACAAAATTTTAAGAGCAATAACAAAGGCAAAAAAGACAATCCAGAAGCCACATCAGTTCAATTGTTGTAAAAAAACCCCACTATAAAGCAGGCTACAGCACCAGATGTCTTGAAATATTTGAGATAACGCAATGCTGCTCAAGCACTGCTCCGCCACGGGCCTAATACCTGCACATCTCCAGGAGTACAAGTTTAAAATTAGAAGTTCTTGATTTTCCTTTCCTTTCAAGGCTCAGCCAACCACTCATTATTGTCATTATTACTCTGTGTGCCATACCTTGTTCTTGCTGCTCTCACATGACTGTAAACTGGCCAAGATCTGACTCTCTATGGCTTGTACCCAGGCATCTCTTTCTTCGTATGTAGTAGCTTCAAAGTGCCAAGTCTGGCCGGTGAGAGAGACGATGATAAACTCAAAGTTTTCTTCTTGTTCTGGAAAAAAAAAGTGCAATAAGAAGAGTCTAAGGATATTGACAGCTGGGACTAAGCAATCTTGGCTGATGTGCATTTCTGCAGTGGAAAAAGCAAAAGCAGGTCTGGACATTTGAGGTTTAAGGCTAGATGTATCCAGGTACCTTGCAGTCACACAATGCATCAGAAAACAACCCATGGAACCGCTGCTTTTCCCTCCAAATGTTACATAGGTTAAGTGCTGTTCTGGGTAAATATCCAGTTCCTGGGTGTGTTTGGGAGTTTGCTATCGGGTCTGTTAAACCTTTCTCAAGCACAAAGTGGCCAACAAGCATTATTTAGGTTTCAACCCACAGTACTAAGAGCTAAATAATATAAAATCCAAAGTGATGGGACTATAAAAAGCTGACAGTTCAGAAAATGTGACAATTTACCCTCTCCCTTCAAGCACCTGCTAATATCTACAGATGCATTAGAAGTGGATGTGTACATATTGTTGTCTACCACATAACAATGTTGGGTTGGTTATAATACAGGATTAAAATCAGTTCAACCTATTCAACGTTCACATTCGACATGGGAGATGAAAAAATGATCTGAGCTAGCAGAAAGGGTCAGTGAAATATCCTGAGGGCTGCTAGAGTATAAGGACAAGTATTCAGGCCAGAGGACTGCAGCGTATGAAAACACCAGCAGAACTGAACTAAATGGACACACGCTCCAACTACACATGGGACACAAAAGTCAAATTAAAAAAAAAAAAAAAAAAAAATCATAAAATCAAGGAAGCTGAAGCAGAGCAAGTGGAATTGGGAAGGGCAAGCAGGAAGCTTGAAAGGAACAGGATAACAGAACACAAAGTTCTGGTGAACAACTGTAATGGGCTTTAGAAGGAGAATCTACATTTGCTTGTCTGCTAATGATTTATTGTATATTCAGAGCCACGAAACTCCTGCATTACCCTGTCTCCCACAAGCATGCAGAGATAAGTGCCAAATCTAGCAGTTGCTTTAAAGCCAGTATTGCTGCTCACTGGCAGCCCTGTTCTCAACCTGGGGGACAACCGGTTTTCTTTCATAAACTCCATGCTAGCAAAGCCATTGCCAACCCTTCTTTAAGGGAGTCTCAAAAAAACACCCAAAACCCAGCAGGAGGATGCTCTGCATCTCATGGTGAGAATAAACATGGACATGGAGGTTATTGCCAGGTGAAGTAACTGCAGTTAGCAGCAGTTGTACTAGGAAAAAAATACTCGCTGCGTGGGATAACTGGGAAAAGAAAGATAAACGATGTACAGCTGTAACAAATGTTTACTTTAGCAACACGGTGTTAAAACCAAACAGGGAGAATCATTATCCAAACTGCTACAATTCAATAATGGAAAAAGCCACGTTTGATAAACAGAGCTTTCAAAAGTTTATGAGGGAGATGGAAGTGGAGCTACCCGACAATAAAGGGAATTTGTTGTCTCCCTGTTATGGATTGTGGTCAGTGGGGAGCACACAGGCATATGTGGAGTCACGGATACGTGGATGAAAACAGGAAACAAGAACATGAAAAACCTGAATCCCACTTGAAGCAGCCCCTGGCAAGAGTTCAAATTAGGAAATCCATCATTCTTCAGCTTCTAACTGATAAAACTTTGTGCTCCTGAAGTCCTACGGAAGGAGGATTTCCAAATGCGGATTGTTAAATGTTTGGAAAATCCCTCTATATCAGTCACTCAATGTGGGTGGTACCAAGGCACACGCGTTGTTACAGCAGGGTTGCTGCATTGTGCCCTAACACAATGGACTTTTTTAAGCCTCAGTCCCAATTCTGCACCTTGTGCCCTTCCCTCACAGCTCTGCTCCAGGCTGCATCCTACCTTCCCCACATCTCTCACCCCAATCTCTCCTACAGTAAGCCAAAGGCTCGGTGTAATCCGAAGGAGCTACCTACTCGAGAAAAGAGTCCTCTGGCCACCTTGGGTTACAAGAGGACACCGCTCCAGCACATGTGGCAGGGTGCATTTCTCGATGCCTAATACCTCACCAAGTTTGGCTGGGGTAGAGTTAATTAACTCTAGCCAAACACAGACAAGTACCTGTGGTGTAGAACTAACACCTAACAAATATATACTGTGTATCTTTAGGGAGTCTTTGCACTAACCCTGAACCAGTTCATCCCAGCATTTAAGTACTAGGTGACGTGCCAGCATTACAATTCCAGACCTTAAAAGAAATAGAAACAAGCAAGATGCGGTGCCACCGAATCCTCCCATCTCTTATTTGCCATTAATCCCACCCAGCCGTGAAGCTGGTTTGCCCAAGATGGACTTAGGAGAAATAAACTCTGTGATTCAGCCAGCGTGTCGGGTAAAAGCGAGGTCGAAATCCCGTCCTCGCAGCAGTACCTCTGCAAGCTTTGTTTTCCAGAGATGCCGTACAAAGCGCTACCTACAGCAGAGGGACACAAACCCTGCTATTCAGGCGACTGGAGAGCAGCTCAGGAAACACCTCCAGCCATCTCCCGTGGTTGCTCTTTTATCCGCCCAAGTCTCCTTTTCCCAAAGGAGAGGCTCACGCATTTCATCTCCTGACCTTTTCTGCTGTGACCAGCTGACACTGAGACAAAAGCTGCCAAGACCTTGCACAGCCTTCGTGGCTCGGGATGGCAAAGTCTACGTAAGATGCCAGTGAGTCTGTCCCGGTACGGCCCCACCGTGGGTTATGAGGGCTGCGGTGTGTTCACTAAGTTAGCTGAAAACTTGGTCATCGTGGATGATATGTTACTAACACACAAGGATGCATCATTCTCTTCATATCCACCAAAGCTTCAGGTTTTCTCCCTAAAATCCTCAGATGAGCAGCACCGTTAAAGATGTGTTCAAGAACACATTTTCTGCTTAAATATACCGATTTTTTTTTTTTTCTTTTGGTAAGTACAACTGTGATAACAAAGCAGCAAGACCTGCTCCACGTTACCCACAGGGCAATGCCTACAGAAGATGAGTAGCGAACACGTACATCCTTAATCACCACACATGTGAACAGGATAATCCTGGCAGCAGAACAAAATTGTTCAGTTTTGCTCTTCAGAAAAAAAAAAATTAAATTATAGGTTGTGCAATTTAAATCCCTGTGAGCCCAATCACAAAATTTTATTAAACAGTTTTCCACGTTTAACAGTTATTCATAGGAAGGTCCACTATAATAGTATTTTAGCACCATCAACCTGTCGAAATCAACCTGCCCAATTACTCCAAACTACATTAATAACACCGGATATTACACTAATTGTGTCCAGTTTCTATGCAGACAAGGCCCCGTGGGGCTAATTTTGCATCCTCAGGGGCAAGCAACTCAGCCAACAACCTGATTTCACTAGGAATCCCTCCTCATTACGCAAGTCCAGGCTGTAGAACTTTTTTTTTCTTTTTTGAGGGGGTTTTTTAAAAAAAAAAAAAAAAAAGGTTAATGGGCCAATCAGTCATCAATTATTTCCTGGAAGGCCAGGAGACACAGGGTTAAAGTGCGAAGAACCAGCTGCAACTCATTTCCATTTGGAAGTGATTATCAACAGGAGATGTCTAAAATGTATCTTCATTATTTGTTTTGCCCCCCTCCTCTTTTTTTTTTTTTTTAAGTGGGAAGGGGTGGCTACGATGGGAACTGACCTGAAGCCCTAAGACTGTGATGACACCGAAACTTTTTTTTCAGAGGACCAGCGGAAGTGGCTGAGCAATCAGTGAATTTTAGGAAAACCACCACACCAAGAAGCTACGTGGTGCCACCACTGAATGCTGCATGTGCTGCCTTCGCCTTGGTCTTTTTAGAGTTGCTGCATTTAACCCAAGTTGCCATTTCTTTTGCTCTGTGGAAAGACATCACTCCAGCCCACCTGTTTAGAGCAAACAAGAGATCCCATTTCTCAGAAGCAAAGGACTGTGCAGGGGAAAACAAACATTTCAGCATGGTCTCACTGCATTCCTGTACCAATGCCTGTGTTTACGGTACCTAGCAGAGATCAGGTTTAGAGAACTACGCGGAAAATGACTACAGGATACAATTAGTCCACAACTTCTTCCAGAGAACTCAATTAAGTCTACTAAAATGCAGGGAAAACACATGTCCTGAAGGACTTACACCTTCCGGTATCCCCAAAGAGTGGTTCTAAATGGTATCTATTGGTTTGTTCCCAATTTTCAATTCCCACATCTTTCATTCTCATTATTAAGAACAGCATAAATAGACGCTGACACCTCACACCAGAGGTGGGGTAACCATAAGCACAGTTTGAAGTATACAGAAGACAAGGACTCCTTTCTGCCAGGCACTCTCGAGTCAGAAATAACACCCATCCCAAAAGTTTGCTGCTTTTAAAAAAAAAACAAAAAAAACCCCAAAACTTTTTCCATGGGTATAAAACAATGACTTGTCAGGCTTAAGGCAATTCTCAAAATATTTTGCCAGCCTCAGAAACAAAACTGGACCTTCTGGCTTCCCAGCCAACCAGCCTCTTTCACGAGGTGGCGGATTGTGTGTTTGCATCTTTGCGGTTGTCATCGGAGGATCCTGGTGGTGCTGCCGCTAATTAACAGCAACTTGCTGTGCATGGCTGGTGGACGATGCCACTCACACGGAAACCAGAAGTCAAGTGTGGAACCGAAAGATTCTCAGTGGTGTATTTCAAACACCTGTGAAGCATCTTCAAGAGTTGAGGAGGTTACAGCTTGAAACCTAGTCAAGCCTGCCTCAAGTAACACCGAGACCTATTTAAACTCCCTTATCACGCCCTCCTCCCTCTCTAAAAAACTCTTGCGCTCAAGCACCATTCCTTAATAACCCTTCATCTTGTCAAAGGGATGAGAATGAAGCACCACTGAGGTGCCCTAGCAACCAACATCAGATGTTTACAATATACAATTTGTTTACAACACAGGCGCGTGTTATTTACGCACTCTACAATGCTAACCGTCGTTGCCTTTCGCCACTTGGTGTAAATTATCCCTGTAAGTTGGAAGATAAGTATGTTTATTAGCAGTCTCAATTAAGGAAATATTTGTGCCATGTCCCACTGGGCATGACTATGCTAATACTTCTCTCCCCTTTCCAAACCCAGTGTCTAAATCTAATTAGTTTTGAAAATCAACCCTATCAGGACAATATAGCTCTGCCATCGGTTGCCCACAGCTCTTGATAAAGGTTGTGTTCCACTGGAAGAATATTTCAGCAGTGCTGTTTTATGTCGTGAGTGACAAACTGGTGATGAAAGGCCGGTTTCTAGCTCAAGGGATTAAGCCCCCCGCTCCCGCCATATGTACTTGTTTTATTTGGATGCCAAGTCAACGCGGTTTGATGAAATCCATTAAGACATTTTCAAGCTCCGTTCACACAGAAGGAGAGTCTATACTCACACTGGGTGTTTCTTCACATGTCTCAAGCCTGCTGTTTACTTTTCAAATCACGCGTGTTACAAAGCTGGCTTAACTGAGAGGTGTTACAAAGCCGAGTCTGTTGGGCTGAGCTTATCTTGGGTGCCCTGAGTGGCCCCCACCTCCACCTGCCACGCTTGGCAAAAGCGAACTTTCTGCCTAGGCACAGCAACGGCATCACTGCCTTTTAATCGAAGGGCAGTTGGGGAGTTGATGAATATGCAGAAGAAAAGTTTTCCCTGAGAGCAGGGCAGCTTGGAGGCAGCAGTAACACGTCACGTATGCAGCCATGAAGGGTGGAAAAATGAAGATTTACTATCTTTATGCAGGTCAAACCCTGCAGAGCATAGCCGTTTCATTTCGCAAAGGTCCTCCTGTATGCTGTGTTGCCAAATATGTTGATACAGGAAAAATTCACAGAATTGTAGGGGTTGAAAGGGACCTCCAGAGATCATCAAGTCCAACCACCCCTCACCAAAGCAGTGTCCCTAGGACAGGTCACACAGGTCGGTATCCAGATGGGTCTTGAATATCTCCAGAAAAGGAGACTCCACAACCCCTGGGCAGCCTATTCCAGTTCTCTGTATTTTGACAATCTTGGTATGATAGCAGATACAGCCTGTTTTAAAGCCAGAGTGGGGCGTGGTTTAACTGTAATGCCCTGGTATTACATAGTTCCCCCCTAGAAAAGCAAAGGATCACCTCAAGTCTGGCTGCCTGCTATAAGGAGCAGGTGGGACTTTTTCAGTTGCCAGTGGCTATAGGAAAAAAAAAGCCACAATCTGAAAAGAAAGAGTTTTGGACAAACTCTAAAATAAAAGAAAGTAAAATCTCTTGCAATCATATGAAACCAATGAAGGAACGGCAGAGGACACAGTTGTACAATGTCTTGCTTCTCTCCACTCTGAGAAGCTGGAGTTCTTCAGCTGGGACCTTGCACCCAGCCACCTCCATGAAGACCCTTTCTCCCTCCTCTGTGACCAGACATGTCAATAACACAGAAGTTTTGCTATCAAAAGGCCAAGGAGAGGAACCACACTCAAGGAAAACTCTCAGCTTCGCATGATGCAAAGCAAAATGTGTCCCTTGTGTAACCATAGGAGACCCACCACGCTGAGGACCATTCATGTACCTGCTTCTGCCCAGCAACTACAAAACAGCTCCAGTACCTCAGCTGCAGATGTCTCCATGTTAATGTATAGCTGGCAGCATACAGAAGACCTAAATAACAGGACCAAGGTTAAAAATCTTTGAAATGTGGGGCTGTACCTGACAGGAATACCTTCAGTCTGGAAAAAGATCTCAGTGCAATTGAGCAAGCATGCGCTAAGGAGTAAAGCAGATTTGTTTTTCTGGACTGTCATTTCCTATCGTCGTTCTCCTCCTTTGAAGGTGTAATTATCTAAACATGTGGCTTTTAATACTTAAAATGCTCATTAACTCGACATTTGCATGTCTCATCACTCCAGCGTTCATACAAAGGCTTAAGGTACCAGCTCAAAGACACAAAGTTATGGAGAACATTGCATGTTCAGGCTTTAGTGGGGACAGTAATTCCAAAACAAGAGATAAATTCACTTCCTTCCAGAATTTAATTTCAATGATACATCTCAAAACTCCTTGGACCATGGCCATCAGGAACATGCTCCCATACGCTTAATCCAAGGTACCTTTGATACTTAGTTTGATCAGTAAGATAAAAGATTCCTCAAACTAGACAGGCCCTAAAAAAATGAAATCCCTGTCTATAAAACACAAAGGGATTCTTTATACTTCCCTCCCTGTTGCAATCTACTACCAGGTTAGATAGAACATCACAAGCTTCTCCAGCAGTAAACCTCTAACAACAAAAAATCCCGCACACTGATTAGAAGAAAAATCTGGCTGGGAGATGAAAACCAGCAAATCCATACAAAATTACAAACCATTAAAAAATATCTAGTTAGTTTCATATCAGATTGGGAAAAAAACCCCCAACCAAACCTCAACCCCCCACCCTCAAAATTCTTAATGCCCACCAATCGTTTTTATTTCATTTCATATTCACGCTTGATAACTGAAAAGGTAACACAGAAGGATCGAATCAAGACAGATTTGCAAGGTAACAATTTTACATTTACACTGAAAAAGAACACAAAATGATAAATTAAAAAAAAAAAAAGAAAAAAAGAGCTTCCCATACAAGTAGAATCCCACTTTTGCTCCCTGTGTACATACACTTTGTTTGGTGGTGAGAGCAAGGCATCCAACAGCAGCACAGCCATAATTGTGCAAAAAAGAAGGAGGAAAAAAGGACGGTGATATAAATCACCAAAGGTTAATGATCAGGATGTGAACAGAGGGACTTGTTTACAGAAATAGCATACAATTTAAAATTTACAAGAGATTTAATGCCACCGCTTGGCAATCACTAAAATCAACAGCCCAGAAAACAGTGACATTAAGAAAAATATTACAGTTATAATCATTCCAAAATAAGTCAATTAGTGTTAGGGCATGCGCTTGCGATTACTTGACCCATTTGGTTCGCACTTAAGTGAAGAAGGGGGGAAAAAAAAATTATCCCTCCCCCTTAGACCAAGATTACTGAGTTGTGACCTATTTTGCATTCCCTGTTTCCTACACCGTCCCTCTTCCATGCTGTCGGAGGTAGTGGCAGAGGGTTTTTCTTCCCCCTTGCCTGGCTCCCAAGTAATTCTGACCTTTGACATTTGTAAAAATAAAAAAAAATATTAAAAAAAAAAAAAGAAAGAAGCTTATAATTGTGTTGTTCAAATGAAGGGGTGGGGGTTGGGGGGGGCGAGGAGGGGAAAATAAAATTCAATGTGCTATTATACAAAAGCCATGACGGCTGTCTTTGGTGGAAAAAAAGCAATGTAAGTCAATTTGTGAACTTTGGCACCAGGTGACCTTTAGAAATACAACAATATACAGAATTTACAAGCAAGAGTAGCACATGCAAATGACCCGGCACTGTCTCGCCTTTGGATTAGAGCTGCAAAGAGCATTATGGAGAAGGCTTGCACAAAACAAATTAAGACTGTTACTTAAATGTCACGGCACACTATTGTATTTGGCTACAGATCATTACACCTGATACTAACACTTTTAAAAACTGTAATAACTTGGGAAATATTACATTGAATGCCCACATGTAGAAAGGGAAAAAAATAATATATATATATATATATAAAAAAAAATAAATAAAAGAAGAAAATGGGTTCCTGAAGTAATTTAAACATCACCACTCCACGACTAGAGGGAAAGGTCAAAATTTAAGTAAGCTGAAAGGAACATGAATGGCAAAATAAAAGGCACAAACAAAAAAGATGAAAAGACCAACCGGAATGACTCTGCAAACACAAGATGAAAGCACGCATGCTTTGGGCAAATTTGATTTCCATGCCCGCACTGGGTAAAGGGAGAGACGCAAGGAGGAGGATTTTTGGAAAAGCGGGTTCAAAAAAGGGGTAATAGAGGAGGTGTTCATCTAAAACGGGTGGGTTTGTTACCTTCGGTGTTGGTGCTGCTGCTGCTGTATATATTTCGCAGGCTACCAACACGGTTTAGTTTCCAAGCTTTGCGTTTGGCTGCGTCCAGAGAGCGGAAGGGGAAGAGAAAAAAAAAAGAGAATAAAAATAAAGAAAAAGGAGGGGGGGGCGGAAATAAAATGAAAAAGAGGAAGAAAAGAAACATCAAAATAGCATGTGAAGTAAAATACAAGCACAAGCCTGTTAACAAGTGAGAGCTACACACAGAAAACGCACACTGGACTATATGGCCTCTCCCATCCACGGACAATACGGAAAGCCTCTTATCGAGAGCGATTTTTTTTAATGCCTCTACAACATGACACGATTTGACAAGATTAAATGGATCTGCTATTGGAAGAGACAAAAACAGACCAGCAGAAGTACAAAAAAACGCAGGAAGCATTTGGTCAGAACATACACAACTAGACAAAGCAGCTACTGTAAAACGTGATTGAATTAACAACAAAACACAGCAAAAGGGAAAAGCTCCTGTTCCACCAAAAGCTGGTGCTGACCACTTGGTGCCCGTAGTTCATCTTTAAACCACATTTTTATGTCAGCACTATTAGAAGTTGAGGTGATGATGTAATGGCTTTTAAATCCTCCTAACAACAAAGCATGTTATTTCTAGCACTGAGCTTAGAGGCACTGCTCAATTATTTTGAAGAGTGCCAAGTAGACATTGATGCAATTGATGTTTGTGGTCCTCCCGTCCTCCCCCAGGCAAATCACTGCAAAATCAAAGTGTTTAATCGGAAAGTTAAAATAAATAAATAAATAAATCAATCTTTATATAAGAGGCACCACCCTGGTTTTACTAGAATTGCCCCAAACTTGGCGATTTTGTGAGTTCCCAGCTGCCGCTTCACAATTAGCAGAAAATATTGCTCAAAAACACTCCATTCCCTGCTCGTTAGGAAAAAGCACATTTTCACGTTCTTTAAAATCGACATGTTTTGCCTCAAGAGCAAATTCACAGCGTGAGAAGTACGTTCAATCAACACTATGTTTAGCCTTGAGTTTCAGCAGACAGGAACCGTATGAAACATCTGAGTATAGTACGACACTGCTGGCACCTAACGGTGATGGAAGGACCTGATGGCCCTTCTTCTACACCCATGGACATCCCCATATCCCAGAAGAGAGCCACCCGTCTGCTAAAAGTAGTATCTCTACGGGCTTTCTAACCTACTTAGTCAAGAAATGATGACTCAGCACTGCCTGGCGTGTAACTGCTGTAAAATCTGTTTTATAGGGGTGAGGGAAAGATCGATGGGGTCTGTGGCACATGGAAGAGCATCCAGACATTTCTCATTAAGCCGCCATTTTCGGCAGGTCACCCAGCCCTCCTGCCCACAGACAGTGGAGAGCCTTGAGTTTGGGTGTGAGACTTCTAAAAAGGAACGACATCAGTTACATTAATGACGATTCATTTCTAAGCGGCATTTGAGAACTGAACTCCCATTCAGCTCAGAGTCTATTACGAAGAAACTCACATGGTAAATCTGGAGCAAGACCGTTTTCCCTCTCACTGCACACGCTCCTCACTCTTTAGCATGACACCAACGTCACAAAATCTTAGTGAGAACCATGATACAGCCGTTGAAAAATATTTCTGTGTTTACAAGAGAACTTTTATCATGTCCCGCAAAACTCAGGCCAAACAGCTGCTTCCACAGAAAAGGAACGGCGAGGAGAAGTCATTCCAACATTTAACAAAAAGCTTCATTTTCAGCTAAAGAGCTAAAGCTGGAAGAGAAATGCCCGAACCCCCTGGACTGTTAAGCTATATACTGTTTTAATAAAGTCATCTGCGGGCCTTCATGCTACATGCGTGAAGGGAGGACTGGATGCCTGATCGACATACTTCAGAATCGGTCTTGCTGAAATGAAAATAGATGTTATCTGGAAGATTAAGTTAGCTCTATTTAGAAATTATCAATCTAGAAGTTTATAAAATCTAAAAATATCTTTGTTGGGTGCATCCTTCAACGTGGAAAAAAAAATGTTCAGTTTTAAGACGTGCTTACCAAGTTCCAGCACCTAGAGAGGCGCAATCTTGCAGCAGAAAACAAGTTTTTCCTGAGAAACATTTACATATAAATAGGCAAAATCGAGGTTTGGCACCCCTCTGGAAAGTAAGACCGTCTCCAGTATACAAAGACCCTTTCCCAGCCCCTTTTCATTTTTCAGACTTTAATGGCACGTTACAGTACGGCCATAAGAGAAGGAAGTGAGCTTGCAGCTCAGTTTTCTATTAACCTATTGATGAAATAATCCATTTTAACGTGTTCAGTGTCGTGCCTTTTTATTCTCTTTAAACAAATGGACTCTTGTGCACTGATGCTGAGGTCCCGATACATCCCAGTGTGTCCTTTAGCATTGATTAGGCTCCAGCTTGCTTCCTCATCGTGCTCTGCTGTCACTGAAGATTCAATAACATTATCAGTGGCGGGGTTCCGACACTGCCAAGTCCAGCCTCCACGGGGTGAATGATGTGTGTGCCATCCTATCCTGCCTGCCTTCAAAATTACACACTGTTTACGTGCTGTAACCTACCAGTTAAGGCCTTAACAGGCACCGGAATTCATTATAAGCCTGGTTTGTCTTTGACTTCCATCCCAGGATATTCAGCCTGTCTGGTGTGGGTTCACCCACCAGTTTGAAAGTTAATTCAACAAAAGCTCTTGTTGCCAACTCAGGATATAAGTATATCTATATATACAGCATATATACACTTAAACAAACTCTAACTGGTTTTCAATACATAGCTATTTAGCAGCAAACAAAGCTCCCTAATTAGAAAGATCTTTTGGATAGATTGATATGAAGTATTTTCTGGAAGCCTGTTTTCATCAAAAAAGCTACTAAGAACTGTCTCTTAACTAGAGATACTGGAAAAAGCCAGACACACACCTCTCTCAAATGTCCAAAATGACATTAACTACTCCCCAGAAGACACCGGGTGTTTAATTTAGCTTGTACCAAAATGGCAAACAGCATTCTGCCTAGTGTGTTGTGCCACCCCAATATGAACAGCTAATGTATTTTAATAAGGTTTCAAGAACATCTTTTATTAACTTTGACGCTTGCCCTGATCCCTGGCTTTGCTGCTGACAGAAAAACAACATCTTGCAGCAATCAAAGCAGTTCCCCCATCCCAAACAGTGTGTAGACACAGAGGTAGCAGCACATTTTCTGTCCTTAACCAACATCGTTAACTCCAGAAATTTAGATTGCCAAGATTAAACTCCTACCTTTGGTGGGCAGATTAATTTATGCATCCTAACACAAGGATGGACCAGCGCAAGAAGTCATTATTGGGCACCCAACAGCGTAGAGCTCGGTTTTTAACAAGCCTGCAAACCAGCACTAGGATCATTGTGACCATTGACTTTTCACAAGCCTTCACCTGGCCATTCCTTCCAGTAGTGAGAAGAAATCACAGAGCACCCAACCATGACAGCTTTCAGTTGCGTCATCTGTGATGGGATGGATCACTTGAGTGGCGCATACTTACTGGGGTGTTTGCTCAGATGTACCAGTTGAGGACTTGGGAGTCTACCAGTCCGATTTGTAAGGAAGGAAGAATGATATGCTTCTATGTAAGTCAAGTGTTACAACAGGCCATCTGTATATTATTTTTTAAAATAGCAAAAGCTACTCCTTTGGTAGCACGTAGGTCAGCAATTGTTCAATCCTAACTGAAAAATACTTACTGGGTAGCAGAAAGCCTCCAGATACTGTACAAGAACTACCCACTATCCAAACAGACATGTCAGCTTGGCCCTAGAAAGTCACACACCAACCTGAAGAGTAAATTTTCCCCTCTCAGTAATGTAGAAATTAAAAAATCATTCTGTTCTTCCACCAAAACACCACTTACAGTGCCTGGCAATGCTCCTACGTCTCTGAAAACAAGTAATTCCTGGGTTTGCATATGCCTGACAAAGCAGCAGCTGCTTGCTTTTTTAATCAGTGTCTTTAAAAAAAAAAAAAGTCATCCTAAATTTCATAAAAATTTTGATGGCAAATGAAGAATGTGAGCAATTGCAAACTTGCTGGGGCAAAACTCTGCATTTCCTGCCTCTGGGAGGGAGGACTGGATGAGCCATCAAAGGTGTATTACAGGTACATAACCACAGCCTCTCCAGAAGCTGTCCCACTTCCCTTCGTCACTCCTCTCTACTTCCCTTATCCAAGATGTTCTTGTAACCTTTTACATTTTTAATTAGCTTTGTTTTTCAGAGATATGTGAAACGTGGTAGCTCAGACTTTTAGAAAGCACCCTGCTTCCTCTCCATCTAACCACCCCACAAATAAGACAAAACACTTCTTGTAGTTCATTCAGGCCTCATCTATCAGCCGTTATAAGCAAACAGTATTTCCCAGGCATTATCCATGACCTTCATTTTGCCTCAAGAATTCACAGGAGCCCTGGCCAGGACAGACCAGGAGTCGAGCCTGGTCTTCAGCACCATCAGACCCTGCACTGAATTAACATGCAGGAGAAGAAATACTCTGAGTTTTTGCTTAAGCCACTTAGAAAAGTGTCCTTTTGCATAATTTCTATCAGCAAATGCAGCCCAGCAAAGCAGTAGGCTGAAATGCACAGTTATTTGGCACTTCACAAGGGCTGACCCGCTGAGGGTGCAAAACAAACTCCCTGCCACAGAAAGGTGAGGAGATGCAACCACCTAGAGTGATACGGGCACTAGAGAACGGCCCATAGAGACTGCAATTTCTAAAACCACTGGTCGAAAATGAGTAATTACTGGAGGCAAAGGAGCATTGCAGCTCACCAAGCAACGTTCTGGGCACCTACTGACGGAAGGAAACTGCTAATGGTGCAGGCCTTCAGGAGTTGATTTGGTTTAAAAAACTCATCTTTCCAGAAAATAGGTCTTCATCTCAGCTAGAGTTAAGGTAAGTAAGGTTCCTGCTCTTCTTTTTTTTTAGCTCCAAACTTCTCCTGCTTGCTTATTTTAAAAATATATTACTCCCACAGATCTGTCCTCCTGTTTCACAAACCACATGAGAACCGCAGAGCCTTCAGATCCACACCTTGATCTTTTAAAGACCCACAGAAATCTGAAAGGTCAGAAGTGTTTACTACTGTGGCATTCCTATGAAGAGCCTTAACAAACTGCTTGGATCAGACATGTCTGTGGACACCTGTGGTTTGATGTGAAGAAATGGCACAGACCGGCCTTGAATACGTAGAGGGGATCTGTGGCTGTAAGAGTGCACAGAGCTTCATGTGGGAGTCATGAAGATCCTTGCCATGACTCTGTGGGTACTGGCTGGACTTGCTGTGCTTGACCAGAGGCAAGTCCTCTCTGGTATTTCAAGGTATTCTAGGTCCTTCTCTGCAATTTTCCAGTTTGTAAGGCAGAGACTGTAATGTGCCTCCACTCTGAAGTGGAGGCTAAACATGTTATTTAATGGCTGTACAAGCCTTTGAGCATCCAAACACCGCTGAAAGAGAGCACTAAAAACTGAAACCAAATAAGAGATACTTAAATCTAGTGGGAGATGATTACATGTTAGGACTCTGTCCATTACAGCAAGGCCCGATGATAAAATGATGGCAAGAGCTTTCTGTCTTGGACATCCAGCTGTACCTGGAGACACAGGAACACCTCCATTTGCTGATGCTTTTGAGTATGCTGCTTTGTGAGCCAAACTATGCTCATCTAACATACGTGCTGTATGTAAAACAACTGTGCTTAGATGTTTTAAATGTTTAAGATGTGTACATCTTAGAGCAAGACTAAAGCTGTTGGTATATTAAGAAGAAAACTCGGCTTCAGTACAGCCTTTTGTTCAGATGTGGAGTAACTGGGAATCAATTAAACTTAATGACTTCCAATTATCACATATCTTTGTACTTGTTCAGGCAATAACTTTACATCTGTGACCAACCCCTTGCAGACAGAGTTTCTGTGTTTGCTTTCTTTAATAGGGATGATATTTATTCTGTGTTAATGGTTCTACTTTTCATGTCTAGTTTAGTTAGGTATTATAGTAAATATGTTTGCCACCACTACGATTGCATACTGTTATTTCCAAAAGCAGCAGATGCTTTTAGAAGTATGTGCGTGTGTGTTTGAGGATACATCTGCTTGATACCTGCAAAGTTCTCCAAGGATGCTTAAAATGCTGTCCTCACCAAAACAGAAGAGCAACCCCCTACAACTCGCTCAAATTCAGTTCATTATACACTTTGATAAGCAGATATAGGCTTTTTGCTCTTAGAAGAGTCTTAATATTTACAGTCCTCCCCCCGCAAAATCTCCCTGCACTGTTTTACTGAGAAGCTACAGACATGTTAATGTCACCTCTGGTCTCCGCATGACAGAGTTCTTTGTTGATTAGATAAATAGTCCTCAGATAGCTGATTAAAAAATGATGTAGCCGTTAGGTTGTGTGTCCAAGCCTTGTCAGCCATGTTGGATGTTAAAGTGTGCATGAATTACATCCCTGGAGTGTGCTGAACAGTGCTGATTAAATGAGGCACGCCACAGCCCTCAGCATCAATTATCAGAAATAATAGGATCTTTTCACCTACGCTGGAGGAAGGGGGCTGGGGATGGAGTTGGCGTGCCACTCGTTTTGCAGAACATCTCGTTGTCACCTGCACAAAATAAATAATGCTGGCCATTTACCTTAAAGATGTTTGTTTATTTATTCTTATTGTGCAACAATTAATGACTGAGAAAATATATGAGGGAAAACCTTCTCCCTGTAGCGAAGGCCAGGGGAGTGTTTTTCATATAATATCCATGCAACACCTATCTAGAAAAATGGGGACTTATAAGATGTGGATGAGAAGCAAACTTGATCATCAGAGGGATATTTAAGAATAAACTCCAGGACCATCTAGTTGCCAACCCAATGAAGAAAGGATCCTGCCCCTCAGCCCTCCTCCTGCTCTTTTTCAACTCACTCTGTATCATGCATGGCTTTGTGGGGCCTAAGGAACAACGGATTGGGGATTTCTCCTTTCCTGTTGGGACTGCAGAACAGCAATCTGCTCAACAAGACCAAAAGCTTTCCTAAAAGGCCCGAAATTTTTTCATTAAGATGCAGCCCAGGAGATTCTTACAACACGTAAATTTGTTTCGGTGACTGAGAAGGGCCGTGACACTGCCTGCTTCACACTAAGCGCGAGCAGCAATGCAAAAATTCCCCAAAAAGGGTTAAAAAAGACCAGGCATATATGCTATAGGGCATTTTGAAAGTAAAATAGTCTAGACATACTTTGTTTGTAGATCCAACCAACAGAAAATGCTAAAAATAATGTTACACAAATCACTAGCCCAAACACAAGTAAAACTTCATGTCCGATACAAAAAAACCCCCACATCCCTCCCCTCCAAAATT
Organism: Hypotaenidia okinawae; assembly: GCA_027925045.1. Classification (NCBI taxonomy): domain Eukaryota; kingdom Metazoa; phylum Chordata; class Aves; order Gruiformes; family Rallidae; genus Hypotaenidia; species Hypotaenidia okinawae. Next base: position 4,668,986 of record BSDF01000007.1, read on the forward strand.
GAAATCCTTTCTATTTTAAGCCCACAAAACACTCTAAAAGTAATACTTCAAATCCCATTAATAGTTAATTACGTTTGGCTTAGATTCAGCTTTGAACATTTTCGACTGAAGGAAAAAAAATGAAAACACATTCATACTTCTACTCATGACAGGGAAAAAAACGTTCCTTTAATTAAACACTTCTAAAACTGCTTTTAAAGTTTTTTTAGGTTTTTTTTTTAAAAAAGATTTTATTACTCCAGAAGATTTCTCCACTGAAACTTCTGCAGTAGGTAAAGGACCAACAAAGCTATTTCAGTGCATTTCCAATACCCCATAAACATACAAGATTCAAATTGGCAAAAGTAAATCTTAATTGGAAACATTTTTCTTGGTTTTTCATTATCTGAAGCAGAAAATTATGGGTCTTTTATACACACACAAAAATCCTTTTCAGCCACCTAGAAAAATTGTCTTTTAATAAAAGCTTTAAATTATACTATCATATTTCAAAGGCAACGAACAGTTAAAGCAGCTAATCAAAGGTATAATTATTTAATGACTGCTACTCATGCTATCTAACAGGGCTGTAATTGCTTGGCTGTGATCACTAGACCACCAGCTTCAATACTGGAAAACAAGTACTTTGCTTGTAGCATTTGATCGACCAATTTCTAAGGTTAGTTTCTCCAATTGGCTTGACTTCACAAGGCTAGCTGAGTTATTATGGAATCAGAGAATCAGTTTCTCACCTTGCCCCCACTTTTTTAGATGCATTTCTACTAAACAAAAAAAAAAAAAAGAAAGAAAAAAACCCCAAAACAACCAACATGCAGAGGAAAACAAAGTATTTCCCTGACAAAATGCATTTTATCAAAATCCTCATTGATTATTTTTTCCACTTTTAACGCCAGGTCACAGTTTTCTGTAAAGCCCAGCTGACCCTACTCTAGTAATTTACATGTAAAAAAATCCCCACCCTTAATGTGCCTATTTAATGTTGTATTTTTATCTTAATTGCATTTAAATATTTATTGTCCATATTAATCTACCCCACATAGGTGGAGCACCGCATAAGCAGACCTCCTGACTCTGTTCCATTGTTTGTATCGTCGTGGCTTTTACAACTGGAAATATGAGAAGAACCTAGCAGCATCATGTATTAATTACCAGAGTTACCCAGAAGTGAAGCACACGATGCTTGTTGGCTTATTTTTGGTTTAGCAACAAAGCACTTAAAGAAAAACATCCTGTATCATTATATCTCAGCATCAAATGCTAAACACAAGCTACTGCTATTATACTTCTTTTGTGCTACTACATTTTCTTTTAATTCTGCCACGCAATTAAATTTGATAAAAGATATTGGGCCCTCTGGAATTTCAAAGATATTTGAATTCCTATCCAATTATCTAGTCAACATCTTGATTTCAAGATCTGTCTCATGCCTGTAATTAGCATCATTGGAGCTCAAGTGACACCACCACCTGGGATGTCATTCTCAAAACCAAGGATGGCAAGGAAGCCACCTTTCTCAACTCTGCACCTCGCAGCCAAATTCAACTCCAGGATGAAAAGGGACACCGACTGAGACTTGTTCCCACCGCTGCACCTGGCTGGAATTACATCTGATGTGACATCAAAACCGCACGGCTTTTGAGACCCGTATTGGCAAGACTACCATTACATAACTTAAAATGTACCATCATGAAACACAACCCAACATATTTTGAAAAGCAGGAAAAAGCATCACACGGTACGGATGAAGAGGAAACGGAGTGTGGGGGAAGCATTTGGGGCACAAAGGAGAAGAAGATTAGAGAAGCAAGAGTAGGACATATGAGGGATGAATAGTATTCGTCACTGGCCTACATTCTTTCTGCTGTTTAGACACAGTATTGACTCAGTGAAAAGAGACAGCGCTTCTTTGCCTACCCTACGGAGAACCACTACTTTTATGGCATGATGGATTTATTCTTGTTTCGCGCCATCGGTTTCATCTATGGATAGGGACACGACAATCTCGCCCGTTATAGGCTGATAAACAAGGAGCATTTAAATCCATTAACCAAAGCAGCATTGTTCTGTACCCTTCTCCCTCTGAACAAAAAGCAGCCACATTTTGTTGATAGTGAGAGCAATTACTGTCAAGAAAACAGTTACAAAATAGCAGAAAGAGCTGTTTCTGCTCAAAGGAGTTATATTCTCACTGCTCACTCTTAAAAGATGCACTCGGTGCAGGCATCTTGAAATTTCCCAAGTATTTGGCGATTGCTTTTTCACAAAGTGGTGTCAGAAAGAACGCACGGCGTATGAGAAATAAAACACACCACAAGAATAAAAGCCCAAAAGAACACGTTCATTTTTTCATGTGGTAGGAAAATGGTAACTTGTTTGAAGATTAAAAATACCTATGTACGGAGTAGGATGCGAAGGCGCTCTCTGCACCATCAACATGCTTCACAGTGATGCCTGCCAAGGTATCTTACAACCAACCAACCAACCCTGAGCAGCAGGGAACATACCTTCTTACTGTTCTCCATTCCTTGAGGGTTTTAATTTTTGTAGATATAGACGATGCAGAGCTAGATTCTTCCAAAGACTTGGATATATTACTCATCTCGGATTTATTTCGTTCAGCATTTAACCAAATGATCTTAGAATGATAAAGGAGGCTTCCCATTACCCTCATTGGTATCAAAGTAGACATATATGTTGTCTATACATATCATTTTTTTAAAGATAGCATAACCCTAGATTAGCCATCAGTCACTTTGTTAGTTCTACCTTTTACTTCGAAATTTAAGACAATTAACAGAACAGAAATCAGAATTTCATTCCTACCACCTCCCATTTTTCGCCCGTTTAATCTGTCCCACCCACACTACTCTAAAAGGTAAGCTCATGTTATGCAAATAAACGCAAACAAAATGCAGAGCTGCCTAAAACTTCACAAGTGGTTTCCCCTTCTGAAGCAGCAACTGCTCTCCATGTGGGCTCCTAGGGGTCATCAGATGGCAAAGCCATAAAGGACAGGCAAGGTAGCCTCACTAGAGGATCCAAACCCACTTCAACAACACAAGCCAGATCGAGTCGTGCAGAAGAACTACATGCTATGCCATCTTAGAAAAGGCTATCCGTAAGGCATCTCAGAAATGGCCTTCTCTGATGTGCTTCCATTCTTTGCAATAACCTATCCCACCGTCTAGGCTCGTTAGCAGTTTGCCCCCCAGCACAGTAAGCAGCGACAGGCATTTTGAAGGAGCATGCACGCACAAACCTCCTTTGTTTGCTCTTAAGGAATCACATCCATATGTGAGCAGATGCAGTGCTGCTTTCCACTGGAGCTATATATAACATGGATTCTTCGTTAATTTTCATCACTTGTAAAAACAGGCATGGGGCAATCTGCCTGTATTAGGGATTTAATAGTTCAGCATGTTACCCTGCTTGTGGTGCAACTTCCCACATTACTATAGTGATTCCTTACTGGAGAGATTCTAGTTGGAGAGATTTATTGTGTCAAGGTCTTTTCCTACAAACTACTAAGCCATCTGTAATGATTATTTCTCTATAAACTTGAACGCTCGTGCTAAAACAGGAAGGTCACCATCTCCCCTTTTGCCTGAGCCTCCACCAATGCCGAAGATGACTTTCAGTTCCTTCCCCTGGCTTCGTCAGAAAACACAGACCCACCCATGTTGGGTCCTACATGGTGAAGGAGGACAGCCTGAGGCACAGAGGTTCCTTTTGGCTATGGATTCAATAGAAGTTTCTATCTAGGAGCGTGCACACACCCCCACCTGCATTTAGGTGTGCTAGCAGCAAATTGATTATCTGCATTAAATAGCTAGCTCAAAGCTCCTAGCTCAGAGAGGGCAAAGGGATGAAGAAGCTTGACCCTTTCACAAGGAGTTTACGGACTAAGCAACTTCCAAAACTTGCTGCTCAACCAGCGGTCACTACAGTGACCTACAACAGAGCCTGAAGATGTCCATCTTGTTGGGCAGGTAGTCTTAACCCAGGTCTCCTCTTACGGAGAAAGTATTAAGACTGTTCCATTTCAAACTTATGGTGGGAATAGAAAAATTCTTTCCAGAGTCAACATTTTGTCTCTTTTCCATGGATCGCCACCTGCCCAGGTACTATTTCAAACAAATCCAACAAGATCAGGGTTAACTTCTGCATCTGCTCTTACATGAAAGTTATCAGTCCTGTAATTTGACTTTTTTTCAGAGGCTGCGGTTGCAGAAAATCCCTGGGGAGATGCTGTGATTAGCTTTCGAATGAAGAAGTTGGAAAAAGGAGGATGCAATTTTACATTTGCATATTTTAAATGCTGCACATTTTGTCAGGGCATACACAAACACCACACAGCTGCCTGATAAAGCTCAACAAATTAAGAGACCAGAGTCTAAGTTGCGCTGCCTTTCATCTTCCCACAAAACACTGAGTAACAACTGCATTTTGCCTGGAAAGGTAAATATTAAATCTTGCATTTACATCAGATGCCAGCATCAAAGGGTTCCTCACTAGCCAGAGCTCTGAGTTGTTAACTACTAAATGGCTAAATGACAATGGCTGTTACTAATCGCTTATTGAATAATGAAAGTGACACAACTGATAAAAGGTTTCAATCCTGGAAAAAAATGATTTATAGTATTTCACTCTACTGGCACTGTTATTTGTATGACAAATGGTTGGACAGACACCAGTTAATCTCCGCACACCTCCAACTCCGATGTGGCAGCTTCTGCCGGAGCAGCCAAATAATCAAGAGCAGCTAACAATACAGCCGCGCTGTCGCGAGGGGCTGAATGCTGGTATTTTATCAAGGCTGATCCCCAAATCAATTTACACTATGGATTTTTTTTTATTTATTTATTTTTTTATTTTGGTGGTGGGAGAGGAGAACACAGTGAGAAAGAGGAGGAGTATCATAAAAATGGGAAGCCGCAGCTTGCAGCTAGAGGTAGATTGGCCATGGTCCTCTAGTGCAGAAATGAAATCATCAATACAACTAAGGCATTAATGATTTCAGAAAGCTCAGGATAGTTTATAGATTTTTCTTGATGGCAAAAGCCGAACTGCAGCATCATACACAGCTGTCAAGACTGTTATGTTGGAGTGTAATATCACATCGCCTGCTGTGTACCGCAAATCCCATCTTCCCCTCGGAAGGGAGAGAGGGATGCAGCTGCTTTTGAGGCAGTATGAGACAGGATTCCCCCCTCCCACCTCACTCCTTGAGAAACGAATGAAGCTTTATATCCATAAACAGTCCATCAATAGCAGCTTTATCTCATTGGCTGTACCTGTATCATCCTACTTCCCATAGAAGTCAAACACGTTTTATCAAGCCAGTCTTTCAAAAGCAGCAAACCCCTTGGAGTGCTGAGCTTCCCGGAGTTCATCTGCTCTTGTGTCATTTTTCAACTTTGCACCCAAAAGTTTTAATTTTTTCGTATGAAATAAATTATACCTCTATTTGATTAGGAAATCCAGCTTAATGAAAGGAAAAAAACCACACCCCAACCCCATTCACATGGAGGGAGAATAAAAGCATTACAGTTTTGTTCAATTGGACGACGTGATGGACTACATATTTTTATATCTGCATAACCCAGGCAGACTTGTATGTACTTTGCTGTAGTTCACACCTTGCAAATGATTAACTAAAACCCCAACACAATCCCACTGGACTTAAGAACAGTTTCACATACTGTAGCTGTAGCAAGATCATAACTTACTTCCTTACCTCACCATGCTGTTCAAACAGTTCTGTATAAAACCAACAGCATGCCACAATCCAACTAAACCACAATGAAGAAAACAGCTGCCAAAGGGGTCAAGTGGTTCAATCATATTTAAAGGTTATGCGATACTTAAAGTGCTCATTTAAATTACAACCCACACAGAATAATCAAGTCTTCACTTGTTTTTTTGCTATTTGCATACAGACACCTCACTGTAGTGAAGCATTTCACAAAGTTGCAAGTATCTTTTGGCTGTAGGAGGCCAATGGCGACATACTTTGATCAAGCGTGCTCAACCCATGAAAGAGAAGAAAATTTTAACAGATGGGTGTTGAGGTTCATATGAGGCCAACGTCAGCATAGTGGAAGTGAATCAGAGAGAGCAGATGCTGTGAACGGTCTTCAAAGCAAAGGATGGCAGCTCATCATCGATGTGATGGAGCAGAGGAGGTTATTGGAAAGGAAGGCAAGTGAAGGGTGATACAGGAAGAGCAATGGGCTGAGGGAGCCATTGATGGAGCTGAATGGGAACAACATACATCGAAGCCATGAAAGAGAGATCCAAGTTCAAAGATGAAGCCCAGACCACATACTCCAGCGACACCTGAAGAGCTAAAGATGGCATTTTTCTCGGTCAGGGTGACAGGGAAAGGACACAGCAATAGGGGGTTTACGGTAGCTGGTTAGCTGCATGAGGAGATGGTGCCCAGTGGTGAGTCTGATGGAGCATACAGAACCCCATGCAGATGTGTCTCTCTCCGAGTCAGCCACAGAAACCTCAGTTTGCACGTGCACACTTGAGGGTGTTCAGAAAAGAGGAGGAGAAGGGACCTGACAAAGCAGAAGTAGCAAGAAGAATTTTCTTTGGAAGGCCTGAAAGATGCCCATTGAGGTAAAAATCTCACAGGCTGCACCAGGAGGAATGAGGATGGAGTACAAAGGTGACTAACGTCATGGGAAGCAAGAAAAACTCACCCATAACACCAAATAGCACACAGCTGAGAACAAAACCCGAGTCGACTCTCCCTTGCATCTGGATGATGGAAACCCATTTATAACTGCTTCTTGTGATCTACTGGTTAGCCTTTTCAATCCTTTTAATATAGATTACATTGATTATTTTTCTAGTGCTTGTACAACTTCCTTTTATTTTAAAGACTACATTATCAGGCAAAGCGATGTCAATACATTTGCTCTTGAAAGATACTTGCTATAACGTAGCATTAAAAATTACTCAGCTTTTTATCACTTGACAATCTCCTGTAACAGATTTAGACAACTCTGTTACTCCACCAATGGAAATTATTTTTCTGATCATAGCATGTATCGGCCTTCCCAATATTTTGTGCAGGATCAATATGAGGTTAAATAATACGTAGATTCTTCAGGATCCCGGTTCCTCTTTTCAGCTACAAGCATAATATCCATTTTTCCCCAGTTCTCTGAAATGTTCCCACTACTACAACATCCCTTCAAAATTAAATGACAGGTCATTAGAAAGCTCTTAGGCCAACTCTGCGGTACTCCTGACTACAGCTAATCTGGTTCTGCAGACATAAATAGATAAAAATAAATTTAAAAACCCCACCATAGATGATGATTTGCTGCTGTGTAACTGTTCAGAGAAGTTCACATGTAGGGTAAGGTGGATTCTTATTTTTTCCAAAAATAGAAAATATCTTGCTTTTCCTTTCTGAAACCAGGATTCATTATTTATAGTCTTTTCCCAAGTGTTGGACTCATTTCATGGCTAGAATTTACTTGTCAGTGATGAATTTAAGAACTTATTTCATCAACCTTAGAGACCTCACATTCTACTGACCAACACCTCTGGTATCTTTACTTCCCGTTATCAACAATTTACATTTTCCACCTACTGATTCATATACACTGCCATCACATCACAATCCTTCCCACTGACACTTTCTTAAACTGTTTCCTCCACTTCCACTCTTAACCAGAACGCTTTTTAAAATACAAGCGTCCTTTCGAGTGGAGAAACGTAGGTCTTCTGCACTTCATTTTCCCTAAACATTTTCAGATTATTCTCCTAATTATGTTTAACCTCTCCTCCCCCACAAATTCTCTCACCATTGTCTATGGCTATAGAAAACAAGCCTCTTAAAAGCTTCGAGACTGTGTACTTACATATATATATATAAGTTAAGAGAACTAAGCTGTGTTGGCTCAAGGCTTGTCTTGTACTATACGAATTTAACTCTGAGCACACGCCTTATTATTGCCCAGGTGGAGTGGGGCTAACAACATTTAATTATTTACTCCGCATCTCCCCGGCCTCCTAAGGTCTAGCATGACCCCGCTGTATTCTTCTCACCCATCAATCAGCTCTCTCAAAGAAAGCAGAGGCTCTCACCCTTCCTCATGGAGTTAACATGCAGGTAGTGACGGTAATTGATGGCGCAGAAAAACCATGACACATAATAGCATGAGATTACTGCCAAAACACCGCGCAATCAAACATAATAAAGGTTGATGGACTAGCGGATTCTTTCTTTTATTGGGTTTATCTGCATGTGTGCACAAGTTAAGGACTGCTTGCTTGGTGGGCAAGATCAAATGGGCTTGGTAAGGAAACTAAGGGTGAAACCAAGCATTAGTAAGGTGCTACCACAGGTACTACTGAGTCTGCTCATGAGAAAATCAGAGACCGATCTGCTGGGTTCTCTTGAGTGATCAAACAGTTTCCCCAGGTAAGCTGTAGCGTCACTGATAGAAAATCCATAAAAATGCTGTTAGCCAATACAGTCAGCTTTTCCTGCTTGAAATGGGATACACTGGCTGTGCTGAAAACTCCTGAGTAATTAATTAATTTAAGGTCTCACGTTACTGTAACTGGTGAGCAGGAGAACCTCACCCAATTGGTAGATCTAGCATAGACCTGGATGGAAAGCTGCTTCAACCAAAAACGTGTAGGGGAAATAATGAAACCAGAGGTGTAGAACTGAGATATAAACAGGGATTTAAAGGGAAATTTTCCTAGTAAATCCCTCAGCATTTCCACAGTTCTCATTTCAATCTAGTCCATCCCTCCCACCCCCTTGCAAAAGTGGCTGGACTTCTGATTTGTACTACCATCACGGAGGCTGCACAGTGTTTGGCAGTGCCTTTTACTTGCAGATAAAAATCTCCACGTCTTCTTTCCCCAAAGCTTTTTAAGAGAGGGATTAAAAATATATATTCCTTTTATCTTTGTCAATCAAGATCTCAGGCTTTGGCATACTGTGTTGGCTGATGTGTTAGGACAGACCCACAACGCTCTGAAAAATGAGTACTCGGTAGGGACTGAGACCTAGGAGGTGACAATTTCTGGCCGCTGAACGTGTCACTGCCCTTGAAATGACAAAACCCTTCTGTACCTCGCAGGGTCTCCGCGACCTACTTCACTCTGGAAGGATAACTGGAACGAACAAGAATCCTCTTAACACGCTGCAGAGTTAAGTTTCTTGTATATTCAACGTCCTCCTACAAGCAGGACCAAAGCACAGAATGATTTTCACAAGCAGAGACTCAAAGAGACCAACGTGCTGGCTCCTGCGTTGCTCAGAAAATCATTCCGGATTTTATTCTGGCTCTGCTCGGGCTCTGGGGGACAGTTTATGTCAATCTTTTCTTCTTTTTTTTCAAAAGTATTCTAGCTTAAACTTTGGGCCTAACAACCTTGACAGCGTCCCTTTACATTTTTTAGACGAGCCATTGAGTAGCATTATGACAAATTATGGGACCTGATGATATGTAACGAGAACATCTCCAGTCAAAAGCTGTGGAGGAAATAAAAAGCCTGAAAGAAGTATTTCTGGCAAAAAAAAAAAGGAGAAACTTTTCCCTCTTCATTAGCATAAGGAATTGGAGATGGTGAAATACTTCAATTAACCGTGAAGTAGGGTTTCCTCAGATGACAACTGCATTCACTTAATCACAGAATCACAAGGTCGGAAAAGACCTTTGAGATCATTGAGTCCAACCGTACCTGTTCTCTACTAAACCATATCCCTGAGCACCTTATCTACCAGTCCTTTAATTACATGTATGGTTGGTGACTCAACCCCTCCCTGGGCAGCCTGTTCCAATGCCCAACAACCCTTTTGGTGAAGAACTTTTTCCTAATGTCTGATCTGACCCTACCCTGGGGCAGCTTGAGGCCATTCCCCCTTGTCCTGTCACCTGTTGCTTGGGCAAAGAGACCATCGCCCACCTCTCTACAACCTCCCTTCAGGTAATTGTAGGCAGTGATAAGGTCTTCCCTCAGCCTCCTCTTCTCCAGGGTGAACACCCCCAGTTCCCTCAACCACTCCTGTAAGGTTTGCTCTCCAGCCCCTTCCCCAGCCTGGTTGCCCTTTTCTGGACACGCTCCAGGACCTCAATTTTTTCTCATAGTGAGGGGTGTAAAATTGAAAACACGAGAAAGCATGTAGAAGACATGTAGTGTGACAAATTCTTCTTTAGTAGTCAACACATGAAAACCTTTGAAAACCATCTTATTTAGAAGGAAAGTTGCCTCTATGTACTCTCTTCTACGCTTCTTATCAGTCTTGATCATGGAAATAATTTGTATGAAGACAACATAAAGCCCACCTACCTTTACCTGCCTTCTGTGATGCCAACTACCTAGTGAAGAAGCCATTGTGATATTTTACAGGTAGAGAAGCAGCAGTCTGAAACCGCAAGCGCACTGCCTCCAGAAAAAAAATAAAACTCCCAACAAAGAACTAAACATCAGACAGAGAATTGAGAGTTCGATATTAATAGATAATCTACAAATATTTCCTAGGTGTCCTTAGCTGTTCGCCTGGGAATAACTTTTTAATAAGATTCATAAAGAAAATGAAGAAAAGAAGATGAACCATATTGATATCTTTATTACTACCCACAGCAGATAATTATTGATACCGCTAAGGAAAAACCAAAAAGCTACCTCTGGTCGCCTCCATAGGTATATTTTCCTTTCAACAATAGCTCTGAGTTGAAACTTGTACCCTCGAGTGTGTAATGAGCTAGAGTACTGCACTTAAAACCTTCAGTTTGCACCAGTTTTGCACAAGCAGACTCTGATGTAGACCTGCTTGCAGGAACATCAGCCATAGCTCACAACCATGCCTCTAGAAAATAGCGCACACCAGTAGTTATGGAACATGGTCTTCCCCAAACCGTAGCCACGTTTAGCATAAAAATCACCATCTCCCAGAGCAGCCCAACTGAGTAAACAAGACAACTTTATGGGTCAACACCTGCTCTACTAGTCCGCTCCAAAATGCAGTTTTATTCTACTACTTTTCCTTTCTTTTTAAGATCACAATGTTAAGCCAAGGACTGCTTCAACCTTCGCACTGTGCTCCGCGACCAAAGCTGATCATCTCACTTCCAATCAGAGATCAAAAGGTTATCTGTAAGCAATGGTGACCTAATCGCTAACAGGAGTTCTGCCTGGGCAAACTGGTGGCTAACTGTACAGAGAGAGATGGAGAGACAGAGAATATAGTTAACAAATCACTAAAAAATCAATTTTCACGTTCTCCTTGTGGATCCTCACACTAGGTCCTTCAAGCAGTCTGGCAAGTATTAACTTACATTTTACTTTATTATTAAATAAGTATGTATTCATCTATGATTTATTGCAATTAGGTTTGTTCTAAATGTAATTAAACACCAAGGCCTCTTAAGTATTCTATGAAACCTGGGTATGTCACTCGGCAAGCAGGGGTACTCCTGAAAACAATACTTCAGGAACCCTTGGTGATCTTGATTGTGGACTATCCGCCATTGATGAGTGCTACAGCATCCAGGCTGCACTACATTTGGACCAGTAAAGCACATTTAGTATCTGCATAGAGGAGAAAGCTGAGGTCACTGATACAGAGACCTATCCAGATGACATCACCATGGGCCAACAGTACTGCACCCTGTGTGACAGGCCGTATGCCTTATGTGGCTGGTCTGTATCACACAGATGGTGCCCAAATGTCAACCCCACATGCAGAGTGTTTCCCCTCAACATACTCAAGTCAGTAACTTGCAGCTGAGGTTGGAATACGAAAAAGCAGTGTGCGAAATTTCCCAGCCCGTCTTAACATGTGACAGCTGATTCTTCCAGTTGTGTAAATACTGTCCCCACCTTCCTCAGCAACTACAGATGACACTGTGTACCCAAGGGAAGGAGTGACTGGAAATGGAAAATTGATGTTTGATGACTTTGCATTCAAAATACCTTTTTTTTTTTAAAAAAAAAAACCAACCCAAAAAAACCCTGTGAAGGTCAGCGTATCCCTTAACCAAAAAAGATCCGAATAAAGAGCACCAAGGAAAAACATAAAGCTGTGGCTCAGTTAGCATTACTGGCTGCGAGACATCTCCAGAGACTGTGGAAATATTTTAAAGGAAAAAAAAAAAACCCAACCAAAAACCCAGTAACAAGCAGAAAGATGTGTATGAGTCACTGGGTAAGTGTTGTATGATTTCCTTCACTAAATCCACTGTTCTACGCTCAGACTGCTGTGATGCTCATATGATAAACAGCATGACTGATCATAAAATTTGAATTGGTTTTTCAAAAAAAAAAAAAAAAAGAAGAAGAAAAAAAAAAGTTATTTATAACTGACCATTCACAGCCCACTGACTGGCAGCCACCCAACCAAAAAGTAATTATGTGTGCGACAATGACGATATTAAGCCCAATGTAATAGGATTGCTTCCAATTTTAAGGTTAAGTAAATCATGAACTGTACTTTTATGTACAAATATGTTGGTTAAAGCATTTAGTTTGTCTGGAAATGGGCTACATCTCTTTGGTGTTTTGTTTACAGCTACAAAGTGTTACCTTGGCTGAAAAGCACCAATGTTTAGGATAATTGCAAACCAGCCACCATCACAAGCAATTTTCAAATGATGATTTAAAAACTAAAATGTCTGGTTGGGGGTTTTCCACACCCCACTCTCCTCACCCCTGCCCTTGAAATACTAGCTCGCATGACCATTGCATACCATGCCCCCCAGCCCCTGAAGTCCCAAAAGGAGCAGCTTGGGAAAGGAGAAATAAAAAGGGAACTGAAACAGTCTTCCAGGGAGCTGCCAATTCCTTGTCAAATGAAGCAGAGTCAGAAAACGCTCCAGCCTCGCTCCGCAATCCATCACCACGAACCGCGGCACTTCCTCCCCAGATTAAAAAGGCAGACTCAAAGCACTGGGGAAGGAGGCGCGAAGGAAGTCAAAGTCGAGACAATGCCGCATGAGTTCGAACACCCTGATGAACATGATGTGTGGGTAGAGCTGACAAGCACCAACCAACCACTTTTCAGATTCGCCCTGGAAACTGGACCCTACCAGGTGAGAATCACAGCCTATTAAACTTCTTTTTCTTTTTTAAATTAAGAAAACCCCACCTGCATTTCCTGCATTTCAGCGCCCCATTCCTACGGAAAATGTGCCGTGCTTCGCATGAGCCTCACAGGAGTTGCTGATGTCATGGTACTCATGATGCTGTCTCATATGTCATGAGATGCTTGTGAGGTATCTACTATGACACTAAGGAATCTATTCCATCTGTCCCCTCCCAGCCATTAGATAAATAATCCTCTAGGCAACATAGGTACTCCCATACTGGTAGTAGGCCGAAACAACTACTCAAAGTCAACAGAGCCACAGATGCAGGATTCTTCCCCCTTAAAATTTACCTTCCTAAGGTCTTTACCTCCTTGATGGAGACAAATACGGACAATCAGGAGCTGATCACAAGCCTTCTGGCTTGTTACAATGCAGGCACTAAAGGTTTGGCTCAAAGCCTTGCCAAAGAAGGAGCACTCAGGGCCCCCAGCTCGAGGAACTCATGTCTCAGTGCGGGCAGAAGAGCACACAGCCATCCCAGATGCTGGCACAGGAATCAAACAGGTACATGTCACCAAATCGATACATTAGTGGTTTCTCTTCCAAAGGAGAAGTGGGTAAAAAAAAATAATTCTCATAGCCCTTGTGGGTTACCTAGTAATAGAAAAACATTACTGAAAAAAACCCCACGAAAATCCCTCCCCTCTCCAACTAGGATATGGAATTTCAAGCAATAGCTGAATCCCAAATCATTGGGAAAACACCTAACAGCTCTGTTTCAAAGAGCAAAAAACCCACTAGGACTGCCTGTTTGGGTCTTTTTTCTCCTAAGTCTGATTTGGCCCCTAAATGGGAAATGAGAACTGATCTTAAAGAACAGAAGAAATATTAAAAATGTAACACACCCCCCACCCCCACCAAATTAAAGCTGCTTTTTAAGGGGTAGGACTGGCCAGCATAGGATTTTTTTAGGGAAGGAACTCTCTGACCCAATTAAAAGGGAAGGGGCAGAAAAGGAGCAGGGTCCATAAGGGAGGTTTCACTCAGAAGTTTTAGGAGCAACTGAGCTCTTGCTCAGTTTTCACCTGTATTTAAGCAGTCCCCTAAATTCCACTGGACTCGGGAAGGAGGGAGTCCCACGAGGGAAACATTTAGGGGCAGAAAAGCCTTTGGGAAGGGCTGACAGCCCGCACTGCCTTTTGCAGGATCGCTCTGTAATTTCACCCAGCAGCAGGCAAGCAGGGTGGGATGACACTGACAAGTGGAAGGTCGAAATCTGGGGTGCTATTCTGACCGCATCTTTTCACCACCATTCACAGCATATTCCAAGCAGGAGAAACCACCAGCTCTTCCCTTGACACACGCTTGGCTAAGACAATGTCGTGTTTCAGCCTGCTATAAAGTCCTCCTTCCACCTCTCCCAACTATGCACGCATCCAAAAATCAGATACTGAAGGATATTCAAGTGTGAGAAACAAGATTGGTGGGACTGGAACAAGAAGCATCGCTTAGGATTAAATATTTTCTCATGCGGTGCTTTGAGTTCACCTTGAATAATCTCATTTAATTTTAGGAGAAATCTGAATCAAGAAAGACATCGATGTTTTTATAGGCAAGAAATTAGCAGGAGCTTAATTGAATTCTGAGAGAAGAGAATCTAAACTAAGGACCTGGCTACCAACCCTCTAGTTCTTTTAATACACGCAGATTTATCCTCATTATGGGATGAGGCAGGGCGCTCGTTCTGCCCGGTAACGTCATCGTCGTACCGCTTTGCAGATAAACCCAGCGCTCGCTGGAGCAGGTGCCAAAAAAGACACGTTCTCACAGCCTGAAGGTTAAACTGGATTAATTTCCCGAACCTGAGAAGGAATACGCCGTAATTTAACGTGTGCTCAACATGTGTGCTCAGCAGCAACTGAAAATGAAATATCTTAAATATTATCAAACGTTACATCATTAAATATAAATTAGACGGAAACAGGGGAAAGCTAAAAATTGACTAGGAGTTCAGCTACTCTAAATGGCTAATACGTCCATTTTTCACCTGAAGCCCTCTCCAATACAGTTTTGCCATTAAGCAAAAACCTAAAGAAAGGTAATCAATTCCAACTAAAAAGCACTTCTCCGGGAATGACTGCACTTCAAACCCCTGGCTGGCTGCCAGCCCCCCAGACAACAGCTATCAATGTTTCTGACTATCACAGGAGCACGAGGGGCCATGCATAATTGACTAGAAGATGGGCTAAAACTGTGCCCAATCAGTGTGTGATCAAAAACGCGTGGAATATTCAGCGCCACTTGATTACATGGAGGCACGTCCTTTCGCTCTCCTCATGAAATCTCTTCAAGGTCCAGAGTACTGTAATAAGATCATTACTGTCAAGCGGTACGAATCGCAGGCAATGAGTCTTGGGATAGGAAGTCATACTTCACAAGCTCCTCTGGTCTTTTTTTTTTCCCCTTCCCTCCCCCCCCCCCCTTTTTTTTTTTTGTATTTTACTGCGTGTTGAGGCAGCAAGGCGACGAGGTGACAGATAATGATCACATCACTGTGTGGCAACTAGAAAGGCACTTTTAAGAAAGAGCACAGAGAAATCAGCTTAAGAGAAAACTCAAACATTTTTTTTCCCCCGGCTTTTTTTTTTCCCCCACCCCCCTCGAAAATTAAATAGAATTAAACTGTGCAGTATTCTCCTTTCATGAATTGTGATTTAATGTCATTGAATTTAATCATTTGATAGATTTTCATATTATACCAAAGCCTATTACCTCACAGACAAATGGCCAATTTTCTCCATCTCACGCTCACAAAAGAAACCCTTATTAATTTTTTTTCTTCCCCTTTTTTTTTCCTGCTCCTTCATTGGGGGAAGTGGTGGAAAATGTCAGTGCTGAGGCCTGCTCAAGTTTTCTTTTTGCCTGCTCTTTTCACTGGAATTGCACGCCGCATACAACCCGTAACATCCACCGCTAGTAACCTATCTGTAAAGGAGAAAGGTGGAGGGGTTGAAAGCAGGAGATTAAAACACAAAGTGTGAAACAACCATGCGGCGAGCTCAGCACTGCAATCTCATGCACAGCTTGGGTATCTGCAGCTGTGGCTTCAGATGGGAAGATGCCAAGTATCTGCTCGCTGAATTTGACAGCTAGTTTAAGTAAAGTATTTGATTAAAACTTGGTAAAACGACATTAAGTTTGAAATGACTGACTGGTCAGGAGCTGGAAATAGAGAGAGGTCTGCATTACTGCTATGGCGTTGCCTTGTAAATGCCTGACATCAGTACTGCAGAGCATCAAAACTGAAATTGCTCCAGAGATGTGTTTTTCAAATGGAGAAGGCTGCTACGATTGGACAAGAGCCTACTGCTGAAGGGGAAGGAAAACTTCGCCTAGTTACAAAGCCCCACCTACATCTCCAGCACCTACGTCTATGTAAGATGAAATCCCCTACCACAGTGCTCATCCTAGGCATTTCACTCTCAAACACCCCAGCTATGAGCCGGTCACCCCTTCGGACACATACACTTGGAGACTCCTCCTCAGGGCAAGATAAGGATGTCCACCTCCAGGCTTTGCAGACTCTCATGAGCTCTATCACCATGCAAGAAACGGAGGTGTGCGTTAGCATCTGCCAATGCATGTGGTGATGATACCGCAAGTTATAGTCCCAAGAAAGGTTGAAACATCATGCCCAGCTGCTCCCAAGCTACCCGCTGTAAATTATTGCAGGAAGAGACTAACATCCATTAACCAAGCCCAAACTCAGCACTTAAAAAACATCAACCTGAGGATTAATAGGTACCTCTGGAAGAACCAAAACCACACAGGGAAACTGAGAGAAGAATCACCATCTCTTCAAGGGTAACTTGAAATTGTTTAGGCTTTTTGCACTTTGTCCGGGAGAAATATGTGCCTATTCCAGAACTTATTTAGTAAAAACCTACATATACACCATCAACTTCCTCAGTTTGGGTTTGGACCTGCTTTTTAAGAGGCATCACAAACTTTCTGACAACGAAATGAAAAAGGCAAAAATATTTCTTGGTTTACAGGTTGTTACTAAATCCTTAAAGTCTGAGAGAGCTGCATGAAAATCCCACCAGTGCTAAAAGGCAGGGGAGGAAGTATTTGGCTGCTACAGCAAAAATGCAAAGAGTTTATCCGTGTGCAGTGAAACCAGCAAATTCCCCAAACTTGGACTTAAATGCAGATGCTGTTTCACTGCCCACTGAGCTTTTTCAGACCAGGAGCAAGAAGGCTGATTATACAAGTATTTTCTGACACTATGCTCTGATCAGTTCTTCTCTCTAAGAATTCACTGAGTAGCAGCATGTATTCTTCAGGGATTATACATAATGGCTAAAACATAGGGTTCTGCAGAAAAAAACCACCAAAACTACCTTGTTATTTGTAGGTTTTGTTCTGTGTGTACTTCTTGATTTACAAGTTCTTTTTAGCATAACACCACGAGCATGTCTTCTAACCCTAGGGTAGATCAGACCTATCACTGCATTCCCCCTCGAATTCCAGGTTTAAGCTCTACATGGACAACCTCACCAATCAAGCCACTGTCATTAACCTCACATCCACTCATGTTGTGAGTGAAAAAAAGCATGGCTATAATCAATGGGCACCCCATCACCCTTCCCCTCAAAGCTGCCCTGTGCCTCCTAAGGCAAACATCAATTTAATATGGCATGCTGTCAGAGAAGCAGAGTGTATAAACAATCAAAACAGGTTGTGCATGAGGTCCATCCAGCCTGCTAGGCTTTCATTGGCAACTAGTGGGAGAGGCCTACAAAAAGCAGAAGAGCACCAGACACAGCAACATGCACATTGATGTATCATCCATGGTTTGAGGACTTCCTGGGAGAGGTTGTAATCTTTTTGAAGATTTTCATGGATTATTCTTCTTCCTATTTGTCTAATCTAGTGGGTTTTGTTTAGCTGCTTAAGGTCTTCTGAAGGTAAACACTTCAGGACTTCCCAACGTAGCTTTGTAACTCAGTTCCGATAAGTTGAAGAGTCCAAGTACACTGAAAACTAAGGACAAAGCATCCTTCAAAAGTTACGTCTTCCTTCTACACCAAGCCAGCCTGTTCATTTAAATTGTGACACCTTGACCGAGAGTTCAGTTACAAGGTGAACTATGTTATACTTAACACAGTGGCTTTACTTCAATCTTTTAATTTTCTACAGCTTTATCATGCATAAACATCTCATTTTATTGTTGAGATGTTTTAATTTAGGTGTTTAGATTCATAATGCAATTACACGGTCTTGGGCCCTGAAAAATGGCAAGGGACTTTTAAAGACACTCTTTCCTAAGTAACAAAATAGAATTAACTTCCCTAGTAGGATTAGTATCTCAGTATTAGTAATATTAGTATATCTCAAGTATATTCTTGCAATCTCGCAAACATCCTCTCGTGAACATCAGGAACCTCTTTCATAATCAAGGTCTCTGTCTCGGGTTGGCAGCATCACTCTGAGGACATTAATTACCTGAAGCTGGTAAAATGCTGAGGCGTCACTTGCTTTCACTCAGCAATAAAGCCACTTCTTTAGGACTTCTCCCTCTTCTGAAAAATCAGGCCAACTCACAGCACCGCACTTGCTCTAAGGATATACAGCATCCCCTTGTGAAGTCACAGAAATGTCCTATGAGCGGGACCACCATTTTTCAGAGAAACACGGGGAGGGAAAGTAAAAATATAAGGTATTATCTTTCTTTAGCTATCTAGATGTGCCAGTGCGTACAACCGCCTCCAATTCATCCTGGGACTCATCCTTTCCAGAATCCCCCTTCCTGCTGACCACCACTGCGACACTTTTCCTTTCAACCAGGTAGGCGGAACCTGCAGCCTCTTCCGACCCTGAGCTAACAGTGGTTTTAAAGAGAAGAAGGAATCTTTCAACTTGTTTAGCCTGCAATGAAGTAGGTTAAAACAATAGATGAGCTTCACCTCCCTTGTCTTTCACTCCTCAGCATCAACATAAATGTCTTTCAGCAGCAAACCTTTCATGTCAGATAGGCTGTGACGACTGAGGCTGAAGGTTTCCCAACAAGTGACCTTTATGCCTTGGTTGAAAGTAACTCTCTGAAGATTCGGTCTAGATTTTATTAATTTCTGCCCTCCTGTTTCTCAGGTGTACAGCAATCGGCCAGCTCTATCTCCTGCGAAGCAGGGAATGAAGTTACTGATCATCACTGGAATTACAGCCAAAGAGCGTTTTGACGCTGAATAGGTGATAACCTCCCAGACACTTGCAGTACGCTCAAATCAAAACAAGCATCTGGCGTTACGGACAACAAATATGCTCACATTCTGTTGGGGTTTTTTTAAGTTTCATGCAGACAGGGGAAAAAAACAAGCTAGATCTGTTGTTCATTTCTGTTTCTTTTTTAATGCCAACTAAAATCCAAGGTTTTGGGGGAATGCTTGCTGGATTTTTTTCTTTTTTTAAAATAATTTTTTGCCTAAAAGCAGCTGTCCAGAGCAGAGGACGGCTGGATCAGATAAGTGGATAAATCTATCCACTCTCTTTGTGGATTTCTATCCTCTTATATTTGGGGATAAATCTATCCACAAAATAAGGATGCATATACTTAGCAAATCACACTCCTAAAACCTGGCTAAACCCAAGCTTGTTGAACTCCAGAGCGATCAATGCTCAGCAGAGCAGAGCTTGGGGTTCTCTGTGTGTGCAGTATGAATTTCAACAAAACACTATTTGCTGCGATTTCATCAACGTTCAGTGCAGAGGAGGGCTGCACAAATGCCACACAAGCGGCAAACTGCACACAAACAGAATTCAGCAGTAACCTTAACAGCATTACAGAACTATTTCAACACCCCCCAAACCAAACATGGTACACCAAACACCTTCCTAGCTATCTGCTTTGAATGCAAACCCTTCCAGTTCACATAAATACTTAGCTTTGTTCAACACTGTAGCCAAAATGCCACTTTTCTAGCACTCTCCCCACAGAACATTTTTTAAAGGGATGGGAATATTTAATGCCTAAAACTTCAGGCACTTAAAGAGACCAAATGCAGAAACAAACCCTGTTCTTACTGATTTATCCATCACCAAGATGCTGCACAAGAGGGGGAAACACACTTCACTCCTGCATGACACACGCCTGCACTTGGGTCTTAAAATTTCTTATATGTTTCATTTTTTAGAGGGAAAAAAGCCTTATTAAGGTATCTCTTATAATTTTTATCATTGGGATGCTGCTACTGCTGTAAGTGGTGGCTGAGCACGCCAGCTCGGGTCAGTGGGTTCCCCATCTGATGTAAAGCAGTAATGTAAAGTCTGTGGATTAATCAGTAGGGGAAACCAGTTGTTCCTAAATTGTTTCCATGCCAAATTTTTTTTTAAATTTATAATTAACGTATTCAATAATCCTCAGACTTTTTGCTACTGTGTTATCACATGTGGGCAACCCCCTACCCCAAGCTAGGGTGCTCAGCACCCACATGCATCGCAGCATCATCCCAGCGCATGCTATGCGGCATAAGTAGGGGGTGCTGGGATGGGCTTTGCAGATGGATGTATCAACAGCTTCCAAATGAGTTTGTTTAAATTAACTCTCGTATGTCTACACAGGAATACACTGACAACTCTTCCCTAATGCTAGTAGGAATGCTTTATTTCATTCTCATGTGTTCACCTATCCCACAGTGAGAAAAATCCACCAATTACAGAAAGGAGAACAACTTCCCCAAGAAACCCTCCTGCGTGTATCTACTCCTACTTCACAGCAGGTTGTAAGTACTGATAGTTAGCTTACAGGGCCTATGTAAAATAACTAGGATGACAAGATTACCAGGAGAAACTTCTGTGGAGTTCCTCCATCTGCTTGCCTGCACAACCACAGCCCTGCAGTTAATTATCCTGCAAGGGATTGGAAAAAGCTTTTACTTGAAGCAGTTTTGGTGGCACCTTAGTTCTATGCATTACTTCAAGCAACACAGTCCATACAGGGGCCTTGCCACCGAACAGATTTGATTCCAAAGGTTACAAACTCTTTAATAGGTGAGTAGTTCTGCCCTTGCTGCAGCTGCAGGTCAAGATATTAGATTTCACATCTTCCTTGCAGAGAAAAGGGAGTGACGACGCTGTGACTTTTTTGTGCTGGAAAGGTTTCTGAACATGCTGTCCTCTGACAGTGTCAGAAGGCTTCTTCAAGACCATAAAAAGCCAAAGAAAAAAAGAGGAAAAAATTTAAAAAGAACACCGAGCAAAAATATATTCCTTCATCATGGTGCTTAATTCGATGTATTATAAATAAGCACCAGCTTAACATCAAGTCCATCTGTCAAATGAAGAATCTACTCCTCCACAAACACTCCAGCTCATCGTTTGCATCTCTTTGATTGAACACATCTCAGTGTTTCCACTAAATTTCCAAAATTCCCAGTTAATGTCTTTATTTTTATTTTTTAAACCTTCACTTTAGAGACGCCTCCTCGGTTTTAAGTTCAGTCTGGCAGCGGTATACATAGGAGAATGATGCACCTAAGGAAATGTATGGTAAAACTCTCTGGAGGGGACCACGCAGAGCGCTGTGCACAGAGCCAAGCACGTTGAAATTGTTTTCAGCAGAGAATGCCAGTGGGTCAATCATGGGGAGGCCAAGGCAGGTGGGAAGCTGGAGGTAAAACGTACACAGTTTTTTGCAAGCATCATTTCAGTTAACAGCTGTATCGCTCCCAATTTACACAGAATATCAAATTTTCAGGTGTTACATAAATCCCAGAGATGATGCCAAGCACTGCATTTCCCTGATGCTGGTTTTGGGATGGCTAGAAGGGGCCAGGAAATCTTGGGAATAAACCAGCACCTTCCTCAGCTTTTTTGCACCTTGTGTCACCCCCTCCCGGACTCAAGGAGAAACCAAGATGAAAGCAGTGAAAATTTTGCTTATTGCTAAAAGCACAAATGAGAAGACTGACTAAAACCTTTTACTCCATCTGCCACACACACAAAAAAGGGAATATATTTTCATTTCAAACTTGACTGCAGCTCATCTTCACTGCTCCCTTAAACTGTGGACAGAAGAGTGACTTTTGGCTTATAAAATGTGAAGAACTCAAGCTTTTGAAATACCTTTAGCAGTTCACCCCAGGAAAATAAAATAAAAATAATACAACCTCTCAGTAAACTGGGGTTCATCCTTACCTACGAGCCAGAAAGCATAGACCTGGAGTTAGGAGCTGGACTGAGCAGATGAAGAAAGCTGAGGGAAAAGCAATTACTTTACAAGAGGCAGAGAACAGATGGAGTTTTGTTAAGAAAATGGTTCTAAGAAGAAACACAAAAGGTCCTTCCTCATCCTTCAAAAGCTCTTTAGAAACCAGCCAGGAAGAACGTGGAACATGGATTTACAGAGAAAACACTGAGTTTGGAAAGTCTAATCGAGTCGCCAATCACATTCACTACTCCACCATCAATTCCTGAAGTGAGCTGTATTTGTTTTGCCTGCTCTGCTGGGAGAGAAGATAAATTCACAACGCTTGGCTTTGCCTACAGCTGCCTTGCATCTCCTTGACCAGAGGAGCAGATTCACCCATCTACCTGAACATGGTTGGACTGGTCCGACACTGATATTGGCCCCATTGGCCAGAGCTCTTGGTCAATGACCTGTGCAGTCTGGATGCTCTAGATTTGATGCTAAAAGACAGTGGTATCTTGAGCTTTCTGCAGCTCCTAAAAATCTCAAGAGGTGGATTGAGGGTAGGTTCAAGCTGAATTTCTGGTTCATGGTTCAAGCCGTGAAGTTTTAAAACTGTCTAACAAGAGTAAGAAAAATAAACACCGGGAAAGGTCTTTCTGTAAAGAGTATTTCCAAGAAAGCTTTTTAATTTTTCTACTTGTTTTCAAGCTGAAAAAGCCTCCTATTATCACTGACTGTTCCAGCAACCGCAGCAGCACAAGGGTACCAAAACAGACGGGGCTCTGAGCAGCTCGTTCCCTTTGAAACACAGCACTGTATAATCCTGCTCTGAGCAAGTTTAGACAGCATGGTGGGAAAAACACCGCTGGTTGCTGGCACCTTGCCTAATGTAAGCATTCCTGCTGTTACCCTCAAAAACACTGAGAATTTTTTTTTCTTTTTTTTTCTTTTTTTTTTTTTCAGGGACAAGTTCTGTACAGAGAACTAAAAAAACTTCTCTCTGGGTTTCACTGCATTGGAAAAAAAATTCACAAGTATCTGAGTTTCCAAAATAAGAAATGAATTTTAATTTTCATCCAACTGCAACATGGTTGCTTTAGTATTTTCTGTTGCTGCAACCATTGTCTCAGAATAAGCTGTAGAGAGATAAACCAAGTAAGATGAAAGCACACAATCCCAGAAAGAGAAGGGCTGTGCATGTGCAGATAGTGTGGAGAAAGAAGAATCAGCATGACCTTTATGGACGGGCATAAAAGAGATGAGCATCAGTCCTTGGAATTAGTGAATCACCCTGGGCTCACTAGTGTCCATCATCGTGATATCTGAATACTTGGGCAGAGGTCAATGATCAAAGCAGGCACGTTCAAGGAGGGAAGGAAAAAAAAAAGAGAAGACTGCAAAGTGCAGTAAAAACGCTAGAGTTTGCTGAAGACCAGATTTAAACCTGATTGAACACCTAAGCTTTGCTACAGACAAAAATGAAGGAACCCAGAATTTCTGTTTGAAAGCTGACACTTGAAAAGCGCCTGGACCCAAAGGAAGGGAACGTAAAATCCAGAATTACCCAAATCATTTAACTCTGATGCATTGTAACCATCTGAGAATAGCTACTGCAGGAGGATCCTCCTCCTTCCTTTCACAGTGAGCTTGGGATTTCCAAAAGGAAGGAAGATATGGTTCTCCCACGATTATCTTCGCAGTCTTCTGTACCCCATTTTCAATAAGTCACCTGCTGCATCTCAAACACTTGATCAAAGTTGCCAAGGTGAAGCATGCATCTCTCAGAACTGTTTAATTTGGATTTGTGGTCTTCAAAACAGCAGTAATCCTCTGAGGGCTTAAGTCTACGCTTATGGCGAATGTGGAGGAAGAAAAAAAGAATCAAAAAGGAAATCTGTTAGGTCATTGGATGGATTTGTAGACAAGTGCTGAAGAACAAGGAAATAAGCCTTTTCCTGAGGAAAGGTTGAATTATTGAACTGAAAAGTGCTTTGAGTTGCTAAAATGATGTGAAAATACTACGTCCTATGACATGGAAAAAAGCCTGTAAGAGCCCAAAGCATCTCAGACACTCGCCCCACCAGAAGCCGACTGGCTTGTGATATAGGTTGGACCCAGACTGGAGCACTTCCCATTGTTCAACTTCACAGTGACCTCAGTGAGATGGACACTACCTGCCTGCTCAACCAAAAAGCACACCAGCCGCAACTTCTGGCTTGCACCAACATGAGTACTGGAGAATACAGTCAGGCTGTCACTAAGAAACACTGCCAGTGCCCACTCACCAGAGAGTGGAAAATGCAATCCCCAGCCTTCGTTAGTCTTTCTAGAAACTCCTTTGTGGGAATCTGCAACCATCAATACTTTTTCTGAGATGCCCTTCTTCTAAAAGGACAGGGAACTCGAGCATGCTTCATTGCTTTCTCCTCCAGCTACCACTGACAGATGAGGCTGACTGTCCTGTCAGCCATCCCCTCCCAACCTTGCTAAGGATTCAAGGACCAGCAAGATGGGTTATCCGCTGAAAGATGCCCAGAGTTCCTCTCACATGTGGCAAGAACACACCGTAGAAAGCTTTGATTACGTTCTTGTGGCCAATTGCTGTTTTTCACTGGGTTGTGCTTTACAAGAGATGTTATAAAGATTTGTCCTGGTTTCAGCTTTTAACAAGCCCTGTGGCCCACCCAAGACTGAAAACCAGAAGAGAGTGCCCATCAAAAGACATGTTAGAAGAGGCAGGTCAAAGGAAGCTGATGTGCTACTGTAGAGATACAAGGGCTGTAAAAGCAGGTGTGGGCACTCAAGCTGCTTTTAAGGCCCTCTGTGCATCACTCAGTGCTGCTTGCCAGCCGGTTCTTGCCCTTCTGGAAGCAAATTTATCCGACTTATATGGGAGGGGACTGTTTTTTTGAGTTATTGCAGAACAATTTCAGACTAGCATGTTAAGATGCTGGAAGATGAGAAGTGCAAGAGGAAACAGTGAAGGATGATGAAGGACCACCTACTCCCTGCTCCCATCAGAAGAGAGATTTCAGGGGCAAGATGCACAACGACTGCAGATCCCCCATTGCTCGCTGCAGGTCAGAAGTCCATGCTTGCAGACCAGGACCACACAGGCTCCTTCTCCAGTGACTTGTGAAAATAAATCTCCCCAGGAGAAAGAAAACATACACGTATTAACTACTTAGAAAGAGATTTTTTTCAAAGGCTCTTGATATCCAGCTGGTCTTGATTCATATTGACTTCCAACAAAATAGTCTTGGACCAATGGTGAGTGCTCTGAAAAACCCTCTCTATAATTTGCCATTGAGGTATGAAAATAAGTGGTGTAAGAGAGATTGTTAAAAAAAAAAAAAGGCCCCAAAAAACCCCTACAACAAATTAAAAATGAAAGGTTAAAATAAAATTTGGCTTCAGGCCATATACTAGGGGGAAACTAACAGTAAAGATAGTTAAATGACTGGAAAGAGAACGCAACAGGAGCTATTATGAGAAAAAGCTGATGGGATTTTAAAGAAAGGATTTGTATAGATAGCTGGGGAAATAAATTCTGTATGTGAAAGAAGTGCAATTGAGAAATTAAATAAATGGAAAATAAGGATGACTAAGTAGTAGTTAACATGCCCCTTCTCAGTTGTATACTATTATCACATCTATTTTTAATGTCTCCTCAGCTGTCCGCAATTGTCATCCTTTTTTCAGAACCTGTTCCAACACTCTTTGATACTGAATTAGCTGTTTTTTTACTCTCCAATGCTTACAACCGCATCTTTTTCTTACTCAACACTCCTCTTTTCCGACAATGTTATTCCATTGTCTCCGTTTTTCATCTCTCCTTACATGTTGACTCCCCAGTTTCTGAGCTTTCCAACCACCCTTGTTCATTTTTTTAAAAATTTTTTTTCTGGAGCTCTTTTGGTTGAATCCTAGCATGTTTCTTTTCTTCTTTTCTAAAGCTACAAGCATGTTTTATAGGCTATCTGGCTACTGTACACATTGTTACCCCTTCAGAAGGGCATTGAACAGCTATAGCAGTGTTCGTGTTGGAAACAGTAAGCTAAACTAACGGAAAAAAAGAAGTTCTTTCTGGCTTTTACTTTCTGGTTCTTAAAAAAGAACCCAAACATTTAAACTCTCCCCTTTTCCTTTTTATCCTCAAAGAACACAATCTTTCCGCAAGCAGCTGAATATTCAAACAGTAACAGGCATCAGAAGCGTTCATGATTCTAGAGCTTGGGATGTGTCTAAGCGGAAGACGCACGACCAGATTTAATAATTCTGATGAAGTACACAAGTTCTAACGTGATCCATGGGGCTACTGAGTGAACCTGACTTTTTCTTTCTTCTTTACCGTACAAGTATACCTGTACCTTACCCGTAGGGCTAACGATGCTCTATATTAACTCAGAACATTTTTATTTATTTAAAGAGAAAACAGTTCTAAACACATCTCAGTCGAATTCACCATTGTGTGATGCTTCAGGTCATTCAGCTTCAGCATTAAGAGATCAGTCGTTAATTTCCCTACTTTAGCACAATTCCCTTTACCTTCCGTATGGCAAAGCCAACGATGCGATTAAGTTCTACCTAACACTGCTCTTTGGACTAAGATTTTTCAAAATTCAGCCTTCCACCACAGCCTAAGCTTACCTTCAGCCGTGCCTGAGATACCGTCGGCTTTGAAATTGCTTGTGCTTTTCTTCCTGCGGTGTTTCTTTCTGTTGGCGTGAGGCGAAGGAGGCGGGTCGAGTTTGGGGCTCGTCGTACTGGATATACTTGGGCTTGAACACACAGAATCTCCTAATCCGGTATCTGCAGTTGGAGGGGGGAAAGAAGGAAATATAAAAATACCGAATAACTTAAATTAACCATTGCTTGAATCCAAGATAGAACCCTCTGCAGCCTGGTAGCAGCTAACTTCTGGAGCTCACTGAGTTGCAAAGGCATCCAAACAATATCCATTGCTTTTTCATAAGGGTGTAAAAAAGCAACTTGGCTGAAGATCCTATTCAAGTCCTGTTAAATCAACAGGACTCCGCATCAATTTTAGAAGCTGGCCAGCTGGAATGCCCAAGAAAACAATGGGAAACCACTTGATTACTTCCAATTGCTGTCTCTTACAAAGATCTCACCAATCCTCAAATTAATGTGTGTAACGCTAGGACATTTTAATACATAACGGAATGAAGAGACCCTAACATCCTCTGAATGCTATCTGCTTTCATTAATATTAGAGAGAGACTCAAGAAAAGGTGGTGATGCCAATAAAGGTGGGAAAACAAGGTGACTAATATATGCCTGGTACAATTAATATTGTATGACAAAGGGTCACTTGCTACCTGCTCCCCATGAAAAAATACCATCCCGTGTTTAGTTTCCCACTGTATTAGCTATGGTAGTGTAACATGCAACAATTGCAAGAACTAATGACAGAGTAATTTTCTCCCCTCCCCCGCCAATTAGCTCGCTCAACCGAATTAAAACTAAAGGTCGATGACGCCCCCTTCTTGTAAGGAGACCCATGGTCTCTTCCCTGGTCCACGTAATGGCTTGTAATACACAAATGCCTTTTCCTTGAGTAGCTCTTCTGTTTTTCAGTCCAGATAATCTAAGCAGAATTTAGGAAAAGCTGAGGAAATTAAGCCATACTTGAAATTTCACGCTCCATCTAGGTCCTATTGTACAGCAAACACTCAAGGAACCTTAATCCAGTAAGGTTGGTAATATAATTTTTAGTTGAATTGCAGCTAATCTTTTAGTTATGAATAGTGATAAGTGCATTTCTGTTTTGTTGGTTTGGATTTGGTTTTAATGATAAACTTTAACATCCTAGACTTGACTGAAAATGCATTCTAGTATGTACAGTGAAGCTGACGCAAAGGTTGGTTAGATACCACATTGTACTTAAGCGCAAAACCAGGCTTGAATTTAGGATGAATGAATACGTCAGAAAAATATCAAGTCAGAGACTACTTAAAGAGTAAGTTTTGATTTTCAGAGTAGTTAAATCCCCCTAAAACTGCCTATACGAAAAAGACTTATTTTTTATTCACACCCCCCCCCCCCAATAAAATTTACTTACTAATTACCCGCTAAGCACAGTTGTGCTGCAAGTTATTAGTGGGGGATAAATTATGCAGCTAATTGCCTGGCATTAATGACCAAATCAAACATAAGCTTTATATTAAGGATTTCTGTTCTTTTCCTAATGTCCACTATTTTGAAGCCAATCAAGTATTTAACCACAGAAGGAAATCAGGGGCATGTATCTTCTCTATGTCCATATAGGAGGATCTTAAGTATTTGACCCAGAAATGCTCAAAACAGCTATCCTGGCAAGGGTGTGCTGTCTCTCCAAGTGAAGAAGGTGGCAAACCCCCATGAGAATCCGTGCCAGTGCTGAGCACGCTCCCAGCAAAGGGAAAACAGATACCTTTGGCTTCTTGATGCCAAAGGAAGAGACGGAAGAGGATGCCAGCAGTAGAGGCACGGCGAAGGATGCAAGCTGGTTACTACTGGGTCTAAGCATTCACATCTAGTTTGAGACTTAAAAAGGTTTCCTACTTTGAGTACTTAAAAAGAAGAAAAAAACCCAACACACAGACACTCCCCTTCCACTTCCTTTGCAGCAAGGACCTGAAAACTGCCATGTTGTGCCAAGCCAGGTGCAGAGCCAGGCACTGGCAAGGGCCAGGACACCAAAAAACCATGTCTCAGATTTTCATTCACTTGCAAAAATCCTGAAAATTCATAAACATCAAGGAAAAAAATCCCAGAGAGCCAAGAAGGCTTATTCACATCTAATACAATCTTTCAAACTGTTTCCCTGTTACACCATAGAAAACACGAGGCAAGTGACATATAGACAGGCCTCTTCCCAGCTTTTACTTTAAAAAGAATCATCCCATTTTACTCACTCTAAAAAAAAAAAAAAAATCCATGAAAAAACCAGCTCTGCCATCCTCTCCCAAAGCTTGTTTCCAAACATCCACAGTGCAGAGATGCACGCCGAAGTGCTGTGGTCCCTGAGGCAGCCATACGAAGCTGCAGCCATCGATACACGCCACTCCATTTTCGATGATACCCCAAACTCGTAAAATGGTGAAGAAACCACACCCTGATGTAGAATGTATTTTCCCAGCATGATCCCTGTTCAAAAATGTTAAGGTAGATCTGTACACTCAACTGCGCCTTAGTCTTATTTCCAGGCTATAAACTGCACCAACAAAACCTGCTCATGAGCTCTAAAAAATGAGGAACGTACAGTTCGACTACTCACGTCGGGGAGCTGAAGAATTAACCTCCTATGGTAAATCCTCGTTATCCGCAGCCCTTTCCAGGTAATAACCTGCCGTCCTTGGGTCAAACGGCTCTGAAGCGAAGAGCCTGACACTTTCCCTCCCCCTCAACCAGAAAAGAAACGCGACTCGCTCCTAAACGGGTGCCGAGCTGATATTGTTGGTGTATTAATGCCCCGTATTCCCGGTTTCGGAGACCACCCTTTGAAGATGGAAGTTATTTAACATTCTCCCAGTTTAAAATATGAGCAATCAAAAGGCGCTAGGCTTACACGCTGTGCTTTCCCATTTCCCACTACTTCTCTTGCCTGACAAGGTATTCTTCAAATTGAAAAGAGGGCTCCTGAAAGCCCGGCTTCGGAAAACTGTAAATGAGTTCAGGCTTCAGCCCGCTGAATGCAATTTCATACTCCTGACTGAATACAAATAATGCATTTTATTTTGTATCAATTACCACGCCTGAGAACAGACGACCACTGCCGGCGCTATTAAATATATTTAAAAAAAAAAAAAAGCCAAAAAAAAAAAAAAAGCCAGGGAAAAAGGCATGCCAAATTAAAAAAGCAAGCGCCTCATTACTTCACATCTAAACCAGCTTTGACAGAGGCACTGCAACTCATAAGATGCGTTTCACTGGGCTGGGATGGGCTGTTTTGCAGCCATCCTGTGCATTCAATGTCAGCCATTAGTTCTTCCCAATCGGGCATCAATGTTCAACACACACCCGAAAAAATATATAATACTAGTAATAATAATAACAATCTGCAGCCTCTCCGAGCTTCAATACTTGAAGTATGAGTCAAAGAAGCAGTTTCACTTTTCACTCGGGGAGCTGACAAGCATGACTAGAGGGGGAATAAAATAACATTCAGTTCGCATAAATATCAAGCGGGCTGCTTGAGACTGATGGGCCAGGAATGTATTCTTAGCCATCATTCTGGCAGACAGGCCCAAGGACACTCATAACTTATTTTACAATCATTTAGTTTCAGCTCAAGTGGAAAACGTGACAACTTATCTCTGCTGACAAGATGCCATATCGAACCTTACAATTAACTCTCCCACGATTATCTGCCCAGCCCATCATTAGCTTCGCTGTTTTTTGATGGACTGTACGGGCAGCTTTCCTTGATGATGGTCATCATTTGCAGGATGTATATCTATATTATACCACATTAAGGACAAAACTCTCCCCTTGCCACGTAGCTGGGGTTGTCCTCGCCAGCACATCCTCTCTCCTGCAACTGATGGGCCACGTTTGTAAATGACGTGGAGAAACACACTGCTGAAAAACACCTTCTCCTCCAAAATGGAGCTCCATCACTGCGCTCCCACCTGTGCCTGTGACCTACAGAAGCGGGCTAGAGGTGCAAACAGCCAGCCTTTCCCCCTTCCCTCTCTTCCCAGGGCAACCATTAACCCCACGCAGTTGTACGTGAGAGCTGACGTGTATCCTCATGCTTTACCTCTGCAAGCTCACAACGCCGTAAGGAGGAAGCTGTGAATTTCACGCGCGTGTTCAGCGACTTTCCATACTGACAAAACCCTGTATCTCTCCTTGCAAGGTGACTTTCCAGTTTTGCAAGTCAGGAAATATTATTGCCAAGCTCATACCAAGGGATGGGAGAGCTTCTGTGCAACCCAGTATGACAAAGATAGGAGCTCGTTACAGAAAAAGTAGCAAAATAGTAAACCCAGAGTATGCTGTGGGCAAGTTTACAGTTATGCAAGTGAACTAAGGCCATTTTAAAATACGCAGAAGCTTGGCCCGTGCTCAGGAGCAACAAGTGACACTTGGTAACCAAACACCTGAAGTTATCAAGGGATGGAATATCAAAAACCCCAATCAAGTGCATGACACATGGCATAAGACAAAAGTTCTGCTTGGTCAAATCTGACCCTCCTCTGCAGGAAAGCATAAAACAAAAAACCCAATGCAGCTTTTACTTTAGTAAGCAAGTCCCATGCCTGCCTCTCCCCTAGATGCATTTTGTAATTACAGTCGCTAGAAGAAATTCATTTTGGTTATGACAAAGAGGTGGAAAGGATGAAGTATGTTGTCGACAACCACAACCCAGAGTTACGAGATGGAACATTAAATGAAAAAGGAAACCAAGCAATCCTCCTCAGAAGAGTCTCAGGGGCTGTGCTGGTGTACTGTGTGTTATTTGCCATTTGACAGGCTTACATTTGATATCCTCTTGCAGTATTATGCTTGCAAAACCCGCACATGTCCCACTTCTTATCTCTTTATAGTTTTATTATCTGGATGCTGCATGTCCTCCAGAAACCAATCTCAAAGACAAGTCCCTCTGTGCCCTCTAAGGACGTGAGAGAAAGCCCTCCTTGATTTGAAAAGAGGGAGAAATCTGACTCAAACCTGGCCTTGACGGCCCTGGCATGGGATACAACTGACCTGCATCTCCAACTCCCAAGCATCGGCTCAGAGCGTGCCTGAGATCCGGACTGAAACCACTTCACCTGCAGAGCAGAGCTGGGGAAGATGCCAACAGAGGAATCAAGGAGAAGAAGAAAATTGGGCACAGTAAGTAGGGGCCGAGTGCACCAGGCCAGGGTACAAGGACTGGGGGTGCAGAAAGCATGAGGAAAAGAGGCAATGTACAAGGTACGGGAATAGCACAGCACAAAGGCTGAGGTACAAAAATCCGAGTGCGGAGCTTCGTCTTTGGCCCACGGTTCCTATTCTCTCTCATACACACACAACCCTCTCTCCTGTGTAACCATTTGCAGCGGAAACAAGGATATTCTGACCTCTTCTATCTTCGTGCCTTTTGATTTATTTCGTATTTTTGTCAAATCACCTATTTACAAAAACTTGAAACAAACTCAACAGGTGACGCTATTCTCCGCAGACCAAAGTCCAGCTTGATCTGGTTTACATTTTTCTTGCATCTTCTTGTTAAATTTTTCCAACAGGCTTTCAAAGTGAAATTAGACTTTTTTGTCAAGCCCAGCTCCCCAACGCGGCCTTATTCTCAAGTGGCTGGAGATTGATTAATTTGGGTTTTTGATTTGCTGAAGTGACAAGAAGTCAAACGTTACAAAAGCAGGACCTGGTGAATGGGATCAATTAAAGAGCAGAAGCAGCAACACAATTAATAGCACCAGGTTCAAGGGGGGAAAAGGAAAGTGCTGATGACAAAAACAACAGCAACAGCTCTGACTGCAGCAGGAATCTTTGCCGCGACCCAAGGAAGGATGAATCCAAAGAGGGTGGTTCAGAACTTTTTACTGTGCCATTAGTGTTGAAATGAAATAAGGCAAAGATGTCGGGAGCTGGTGGACTGAATAATAAAAAAATAGCTGGACACTTTCATCTTCTACACATGTGTTTTAAATAGAGGCGAAAAAAGCAATCCTTTTATTTAAACAGGGGAAGCAATAGACTAAAACCATCTGTAGTTGTATTTCAGACCCATTTCCCCAAGCTGAGATTTTTCTGGCTGTGAAATCCAATGCTCTACAGCTTCCCTTTACAGCTATTACCATAAATGTTCTATCAAGTTCTTTATATTCCTCCTCGGCCTCAAACCGAAGTTAAAGGGATGCTGCAATCGCACAATGACTGCAAGAAGGCTGGAGTCAGGCACGGGTGTACAGGACCGACATTAAAATCCTGTCAAAACTGCAGCTTGGGCAGAAGTCTGCAGATGATAACACACACTCGTGAGCACAGGAAAAGGGGTGGCACAAGATTACAGTTTACAGGCTCTGTGTGTGTGGGGAACCCACAAAAAAAGGAAAGCCCAAATATTTTTTAAGTACACAGCGCTCGTACCTTTGGTGGGAATTGGGCGCGTCCGGCTGTCGTTCAGCTGGATTCAGCTTGGACACTCGAGCTATAGAGGGTTTAAATTAACCTGCTGCACTGAAGGAAATTAAAAGGCCACTCTGAGCAGGACTGGGGGATGGAGATGAAAGAGCCTGGGGAATAGTCTCTTTCCGCAGTATCTACCATTTTTTCCAGCCTTGTGCCTAGGGCCTGTAAATCACAAACCTATCCTGTCACATACAGCAAGCCCCACTGAATGCCCATGTTCCTGCCTCCTTTCCTCTAAGAGCAATGTCAATTAAATAAGACAAACAAAGCTTCCTTCTTTCACACACACACAAAAAAACCTCCCTGCTTTTGGAGGGTCTGGCTTTTCCTGTGTGGCAGCCTGCCTTGAGCCGAGCAGACCTGAAGGCGTGTTTGGCATTGACGGGATCATTTCTGCTCAGTGGGCTGATAAGCCACTTTGCAACATGCAGGGGATGTCACCCACAGACCTGGGAGAGAAAGGCAGTTGCAGGGCAGCATGGTACAGGGATTGCGAGGACTGATGCCTGGAATTTCGGAGATCCCAAGACCTTCATTGCCATCTCCCTTTATCTAAAGGAAAGTTACCTCTAGCTCATTTCCTGGCTACTGCAAAGGAAGCACGGAAGCAGAAATGCCATGCAGGGTTCAAAATAACCCCCCACCAAAGTACATCGCTCACTACATTTTCCTTCCTAAGGAGCAATGTGCTACAGTGTGAGCAAAACACCATCTCTCTCCCTGGAAAAGGAAATATTCCTATCAAGAAAGGAAGCAACCGTACACTGGTAAGACCCTCTCAAAGCCATTGAAGGAAGTAAGCTCCTTGCATCACAGAAGGAATTTACCAGCTGACAGGAGGAGAGGAAACGTCTATTCCTGAACAACACTCCTTTGTTGCCAAGAAGGCGACGAGCAGCATCAGTGGTAAAGACTGACTGTGTTTCAGAGGACCTGCAAGCCTCCGACCGCGAACTGAAGCTAATCTTTTCCTCTGCACGTCTTGCCTCAAGCAGGTTTAGGTCAGGGGCAGAGATATTATAAACTACATCCCCAGTTAACACAGTTCACTGATTTATCTTATCCCAGGTTACACAGACTTTGTATCTTTGCGTTTGTCCCCTTCGTACCATACGCCGAATACGCCCTGTGGAAAGATCAAGCGTGACAAGTTGTTTGAACACATAAGGACAACAAGCTAGAAAGAAATGCAAGTCTTAGATGTTGCAGGATGCCACCACATCCCAAGGCAAACATACTTCATGGCTCCTGCTGAACAGACCTACAGACTAGATGTAGAAGGGATGAGTCTAATTCCTCTGGCATAATGTTTTCGCTGGGCAGCATCAGATGTGTTGAGAAGATGTGATTCTTACATGGTGTCAGCACGAATCGTTACATACTGGGTGGATGATGCTATGGGCACTGCTTCTCCTGGCCATCAACTTCATAGAAGATGGAGAGGTGAGGAATATTACAAAAGGCAGCTAGTTATGGGGATTAATTTCAGGTAACCAGTTCTTAGCCACCCCACGAGGGAGAAAGAGGATGGATGGTCCTTTGGAAGACAAACCGTATGGCTGTGGAACGGTTTCAGGGCAGTATCTGCTGGTTTGATTCCAGGTCACATCTACCTGCCACTTCTGAAGCCAGGCAGACAATCGGACACCACAAGAACAGTAACTCACTGTGGCACGCTGGCCCTGGGAACCTATCAAGACCATCATAAGTAATGGTGATTTACAGGCAAGTAAACACCTGGAGCACCACTAAAAGAACACATCGTGGACGAACAAACTACATAAACACCATGACAAATACTGCTTTATAACCTTGGTCACAATGATATGCAGAATGAATTATGCAGAGAGGATCAGAGCTCCGCCCTCATCTACCTATCGATCAGCATGGTCTTCTGATTGCAGAAAGAACTCATTTAACAATATTTTGCTTTGAAATAGAGCCTTGAGGTCTCAGGGCACTTGGAAAATGACGATCCCATGCCATACTGAATTATCTCCTATTAAAATATTTACCTTGTACTTAAGACAGGCTAAATAAGACAGAAAGGAAGAACTGCCTCTCTTTAAACTGATGCTCAGAGCCAGGAGAGCCATGTCTCTTTACTCTACCCTTGCACTTTAACCTTCAGCCTGTATAACCTGTGGATAACTTCAAGCATCAAACGTGCTCACTGGTAATTGAGAAGAGGTTAGGAAATTCTGTTGCCAGTCTATGAGACTTCAGCAACAAGCCTAAGTACCATTGTTTTGGACAAAACCAGAGACTTTCCCTGTTAACGTTTTACAATTAAAGCCACAGAGCAACTAGGCAGTTAACTGCATTGTGCTAGGTAGGAAATAGACTGAAGCTTTCCTGCCAACATACGTCACGAGTACCAGTGTCAGAAAGGAAAAGAAATAATGGAAGCAACAGCATAGATACTCTTCATCGAAGGCAAAGCCAAGCATTTGCCTACTGCAACAACCTACAGCTGGAAAGCAAAGCCCTGTCTTTGCAGGTGTCAGGTGACATAGCTGTCATTGGCAAACTTGGGTTTAATTTTATTTTTAAATTCAATCAAGCACTCTTTCTACCTCTTCCCAGCTCTTCCGAGGGTTTAGATAACCCAAGCCAGGCCCCTTCTTATGCCCTCATGAAAACCCTGCGCCAGAAAACCTGCTCGCCCAGAGCGACTCGTGAACCAGATACTCCTCATCGACCTGGACCGTGGGTGGCACGCGCACCCGTCGTCGAATGAAGGGCTGATATCAACTGTAAGGAATGAAGAGCCCAGAGACTGGAAAGGAGATGCTCTTCCACCTGCAGGAAGGCCAGGTTTCTGCGCTTCAGCTGTCCCCCAACAATCAGCGGGTTGTGAAGGAGTTGCGTATCGGATTCGACACAGAGGCTTCTTTCACTCCTTCAACTGTAGATGCTGTGAAGAAGCTTTGAAGCGTTAGATTCCATAGGTAAGGTATACACGACAACCCTCTAAGCCCATGCTCTGTGATCTGGAGTGGAAAGAAACCCAGCCTTGCGAACAGACATGCTTGATGAGACAACCGCTCTCATGTTAATTGGAACAGAGACTTCATTAAACCGGGGAAGAAATAGAAGCACCGTGTGTGTGTGCGTGCGTGTGTGTGTGTGTTTCTTGCATGTGCTTCATCCGGATCCTGGCAAAACAAAGCAGTGCGCTTCTGGATACGCATTAAGCAAGGAATCTAATTATTATAAACCACTGCTTGAACTTCCAAACTATGGACATCAAAAGAAGAAATTCTGAAATTGGGACTCACTCCAGTAGTAGCTATACATTGGTTGTTACTTTCCCAATTTTGTGTTTAAAACATTACTAAACTTGATCTAAACTAATAATGTATTTTATTATTTCACAGATGATAAAAATGGAGATTAAAAGATCAGGAAAACCAAACACATATCCATCTGGGGAGTTCACTTATTTCCCTGCTGAAGTCTCACTTACAAGGCTTTTAAATTTGGAAATCATTTAGCTTAAGGAATTTCTAAGCCACATTATTTGATTTAGAAGAGTCTACAAAGTGTCACACTTTGCTCTTGCAGTATTATGCCTTTCCTGTAGGTTGACTTAAAAACATGTCTCTCAACTGATGTTATTATCCGTAAACGTTAGTTGTTTTTCGAAAGTTCAAAAATTCCTGTAGGATATTGTGTGAATCCAGCTCATGTACTTACTTCCTTGCAACTCTCATTTATCAAGATACATCGCTCCTAACCATGTACAGGCACCCTCATGTGGGATGCAGACCTTCAGCTAGCGCCAGAAGATCCATCCTTCCACTGAACGCAGTCGACGTGTTGATATCTTGGGCACAAATTAACCAGCCTAAGACCACAGGCCACATTTATTTCTGCAATAATAGAACTATCTCCAACTATCCAGTGACTGACCTGCCAAGAAACAGCATGGCAAACCTAATTCCAAGCTGCGAGCGCTTCAGATTAAAGCAATCTTAAACTACAAGCGTAGGAGAAAAAGAATAATCTTTGAAAGATTGGACTATGGGTTCATACAGATGAGACTGCAGGACATCCTCCCCAGTGAAGAATTCATTTTGCACAGGGGTGCAATCCTTGTCCATATTAATCCTCCTGTTCTGGTAGACACTAATATAGATATGGAGAAAAGAATATATTCTACAGACTTTGAAGTGCTGTTGTCTGACAGAAGTTGAGCATCTGAGCTGCAGAGAAACAGTGTGCAGCTGATGTTAGACAAGGAGACAGCCACGGAGGTCTGTGTATTTTAAAACACAACCTGAAGTTTAAAGCACCCTGTTTCTTGTGACAGCTATTTCCCTCACTGCTAAGGACTGACTTTTGGTGGTGGCTGAAGACGGCAAGTGATGTACTACTGCAAGACGCGAATCCTTGAAGGGCAGGAGTAGGGACAGTCTCCCAGGCATCAGCTACAAGCTGGTAGAGAACATCTCCTCTTCTCACTTTCCTGCCAGACTGAAATAAATTAATAAAAGGCTTTGGTTTGAGGTGGTTCTTCCTTTTCTTGCAAGTGTGGAGAAATGGAGAAGATGTGACGACCAAACCCAGCTACAGGCAGAAAAAGCACTGATTTATTGAGTATTGCCAGATAACCAAAACAGACTAATCAACAGCAGCCACTAGAAATGACCCCCAAATCTTCTGTGTCTGTCCCCTCCACCCCCCACCCGCCCCCAGGATTATGCCATACGTGTTGCTATTTCAGTTTACATTTTAAGCGAAACTAAAAGCAAAATGTACATTTAAGCATCCATAAGTAAATGCTGGGAAAAAAACAAAGCTTTACAGTTCCACTCAAAAAGTTAATTTAGTCACATAAACAATTTACTGACAGACATTTGGCACTTCAGGCTGTGAACAAGATTAAGATGAGCATGAGGTTGCCGATGTCAAATTATCTGAAGATGAAAACTCACATTTCTTGCCATTTTTGAACCAAGCACAGGATTTAATTGCTGAATGCAACAATTCTTTATATTTTAATCAGGGGGATGGAGGGGGCAGAAAGAAGAGGATCTTAAACAAGGAAAGCAGATGGGTTTCTGGAGAATCACAGAATCACAAGGTTGGAAGAGACCTTTAAGATCGAATCCAACTGTTCCTGTCCTATGCTAAACTGTATCCCTAAGTACCTCATCTACCCTTATTTTAAATACATCCAGGGATGGTGACTCAACCACCTCACTGGGCAGCCTGTTCCAGGCCCTTACAACTACAGAATTGTAAAAATCCATAGAGTATAGCTCAGGATTGGAACAGCAGGGTTAGGTAAGTTCCTCTTTGGAACCCAGCGAAGTTGCACACAAACACCCACAGATGCACTATCCTCCTCAAACCTCAAGACACAAGTTCAGTTGAAGTCTCAAAGGCCTATTGGTGCCATCTCCCCCTCTACCAAAGATGCAGAAGAACCTCTTTTGTTCTTTTAACCTGTAAAGCAACATGTTCTCTGATGGATAAGTCCAGTGGGAGCAAATGGCTCCTCTACAGCTTGACCTTCACGGAGCTGCAACCCACAGCCTGGATGATGTGGTGCAAGCAAGCAAGCCAGCAAAGTTTGAACACCTACTGCTCAGAGACAGCAGATTGCAGAGGTTTTTGCTCCAGATTACTTGGGGTTTTTTGTAGCATGTCATGCCAGGCAGAATTTCAGGAACATTGAAAGGACAGACGCCCTTCTTCTATATGACAGGATGGGTTTTTCCCCATCATTTTGGCAACAAACACATACCCAGAGAACAGGAGGTAAATCTATGTATGGTGTAAACCCGGTAGGAACCTCCCTAAGGAAAGCCATCACTCTGCCCTGCACACCTCGTTATTTTGTGGAACCATGGGCTGCAAAACCCCATCTTCCCCTCTATGAATTGAAACCAATCTGAAATGGGAAGTCCTGCAGGGTACAAGCATCATTTGCCCCAAGCAAGGTGCTGCGGCAATTCTAAGAAAGTATGTTTCCTAATCCCTGCCCTGAATGAGGAAATACAGAGATGCTACTGCACTGGTGGGACCTACTTAGGACATGGTTGCATGGGGCATTTTTTACTATTTCAGGTTGACTAGGCTACTTCAGGTAAGAGTTTGTCAAAAATGCCAACTGAATTTTAAACCTGGAAGCTTCATACTGAAAGGGGATGGTTCCCCAGGCATTGCTAAGAAGTAGCACTTTATAAACCAAGTTCACAGAATCACAGAATCTTTAAGGTTGGAAAAGATCTCTAGGATCATCAAATCCAACTGTCCATCCAATACCACCACGTCAACTAAACCGTGTCCTGGAGTGCCACGTCTACATATTTTTTTGAACCCCTCCAGGGATGGTGACTCCATCATCTCTTTGGACAGCCTGGTCCCATGCCTGACCACTCTTTCCATTAAGACATTTTCCCAATATCCAATCTAAACCTTCCCTGACCCAACCTGACACCATTTCCTCTTGCTCCTCAAGGTAGGTCAGGCAGTTCAGAAAGCCAAGGCAATAGTAAGTCGTTGTTAGCAGAGTTTACCCTGCTGAACTGTCCAAGTTTCCCATTTTAAGTATTTGCCAGAATCATTCCATCTGTTGGTCACAAAAGGGTGTTGAAAGTACCCAATCATTTCCTTTTCCTTCCTATTCTTCAAGATAATGTAAACTACTTGCATATATACTGGCTTATACACAGAAAATTTCACAATATTAAATATTAGTAATTTCAGAAAATCTCAGAGTAGCTCTAGAGCAGCAAGGAAAAAGGAGAACATGACTTTACCTTCACTTTGCAGATGCTATAAATCTATCCGAAATGACAGAATTTATCCTAGTCAAGAACTTGCCTATTGAATTTGAACAACTCTAAATGATGTTTTTCTCTGGTCTGCTTTTGAAATGAAAACATTACGGACTCTCAGAAGTAAGTTGATCCATTTTCTGTTTCAACGTGTTGCACAAGATTCCATCATTTAATCATTCCCAGCACTTAGGATCAGAAAAGTAAGGCAAGTTGTAAGGTCTGCATTAATATAAACACTCCAATGACCTCTCATACCCCATGGCACAGTGAGAACTCAATTTCACATTAATAAACCCCAACACCAAACTGTTAGAAACTCAAAAGACACCAGGTATTACAACTTACATAAATTACAGCCGAGATCAAATGGCCCGTACAAGCAATTGTACAGTGATAAAGCCTAAGTGGATGATATTTAAACAGATATTTGATTTACTGTGGAATTTTATATCGTGCTAGAATTCAAATGACAATTTACAAGTCCAGAGGAAAGAAATCCCTGTCCCGTGCAAACTACTGTTTGCAGTGCTGTTTCAGAAGAGCTTAACAGCGTAACTTGAAGAACGAAATTCTTCCCTGTGATATTCTCAGGACACAGCCCCAGAAGCCAAACTATAAAACCTGACATTTAAGAAGAGACTGAACAAGCTCTGCTACTTCATCCCCAGGTAGAAAGGGAACAGCCTGGAGTCTTTTGTGAGCTCAAAGTCTCATGAACCTCATTTCTGCCATCTCATGTAACTGTAGTTACTTCTTTATCTTCAATAAACGATGCCAAGTTGGAGGATCTGTCTCTCAAGCTCTTTACAGTAACACAAATTGCAAAGAGCACACAGCAAGGCAGCACCGTCTCTTATGAATGGCAGCAACGCCACTGGTTAATATTCATTGGTTTTCCACTGGGAAAAACCACGCATTTCATGCTCAGGCTTGAGATGCTTCACAACAGTAATCCTGGGCAGCTTTTCCTCAGTGCCTCCAAACCACCCTCCTTTTCCCCACTATGAAAGTCTGCAGGAGAAAAAGAATGCAGGGGACAAAACAAGAGCCAAATCCGCAGAGGAGGAGCAGGCAACACCTGAACAGGTTACGAATGGCTCCCCCCTGCATCCAGACAACCCTTCTCATTCCCCACCAGAGGAGCAACTATAGATAAGTGTGTGTGTGTGTGTGTGTGTTAAATAAATAAATAAATGAATAAATAACCCATCAAGGAAAAGATTTGTCAAAGATATATAAATTGCAGGCTTCCAGTGGGATCCAGGAAAACCTCTTGGCCAATAGTCGCAGCAGCAGTAATTGTTCTAAATCTATCAATAAGGCTAAGCTGCGCCTTCATTGACTGCAAACACCAATTTCTTTCATGGAGGATTATAAGTTGATGTTCATGGTTTCTCTACCACCATTAGGGTGATAAACAGTTTAAACTACATCAGGATCTGACACGTAGATCAATTCTGGGTCCATAAAGAATCTACACAAGAGGTTCCCGGACAGGGATTTACTGCCCCCAGTTTTTATTCTCTCTTGCTGCTAAAATTACTTCTGTCAAGTACTTACAAGAGTAAG
The DNA here is from genome assembly GCA_027925045.1 of Hypotaenidia okinawae. NCBI lineage: Eukaryota > Metazoa > Chordata > Aves > Gruiformes > Rallidae > Hypotaenidia > Hypotaenidia okinawae. The sequence goes on from BSDF01000007.1 coordinate 4,710,748, forward strand.
AAAAAAAAAATAATAAAAAGAATGTAAAAAGAATTAATTTTTCATGTGCTGCTGCAAGAGTCTTTTTAAATTTCCGAGTTTTTAAGGCAAATATGTTACTGCATTTAAGATTATGCTGAGCAGCGGGTGGTATTTAGCTAAATAGTGAGCCACTCGCACGATCTGCTCACTATCAAGCAGACAGCAATTTGAACGACCGAACTAAGCTGTCTAGATTTTCTCCGAGGGCAGTCACAGGCTTCATGTTACCGGTGCCAAATTATATTAGACATTTAATTTTAAACCTCAGGTACTTAAATGTAAAACCTTACAACAGTAATAGTCATAAAGCAGTGGGGCATTCCATTTCAGAGAATGGATTTTTCTATTTTTCCCCTTTAATTTAACCAGCACCTCCTGTTTTGTGGCTCTGCCCACTACAAAGTAATTTATCTAATTAGGAGATGTTCACAGCTGCTTGAAAGACAGAAGCCCCAGGAAACCAAAGGTCTGGTTTGGAAGACTTTGAAAAGTTCTCCGGAGCCACACAAAGTATTAATTTAATGTGGAGGAAAAAAAAAAAAAAAGGTGCTGAGAAAAATTGGATCCCAATATGTTATTTTGTCTACAATAAAACCATGTGACAATAAGCAGGCGTATTTCTCCAGTACATTGGCATTTGAATTCCAAAAGATGCTTAGCTTCTCACCATACCTGCTGCTCACGCACACTATTATCTTTTTATGACTAAAATTCAAAAATCTTTTAATGGGAGGAAATAAAAAAAAATAAAATAAAATAAAAAAAAAACCCTTTCCTGAAATTAAAAAGGGTTTTTCATGCGTCAACTTGCCAGCATAAAGGACACGTCCACGAGCTCACTGAAAGATGATACACCGACAGCAATGAATTATTCTTAAGGTTCTGTAGCAGTTTGATCACAATACTGCAATTTCTGCTTACGCTTAGTTGCCTAAAACTCACCACGAGTTTTTTTTCCCCCGTTAGTCCTTTCTTTCTCATATATATTTTTTTAAAAAAGGTAATTTAAATTCTATTTTCGATTTTTTTTTACATTCAGAACTGATCCAAGTCAGGCTTATTCAGAAGTTCCCACCAGTCACCTGCATGTTTTGAATAAATATTTCCTAGATAATTCCAGCTGTCGTCTCTTTCGATCCAGAAGTAATCACATATGAATGTCAAGTCAGAAAAAGGTACTCCGTGTACTTGGGAGTAGTAGGAGAGTGTAGGAGAAAAGGTTCCCTTCACCAGGAATAGAGGAAAAAAAACCCCAAAGCAACAGCATTCTGAAGTAAAGGGGAAGAGGCAGGAATTCAGGTTGTATTTCTGCTTTTCATCACATTAATTACACAGCACTTCTAAGGCCTCATTGAATTCTGTATTTTGAAGATTGCTGCTCACATCTAGCACTAAGGAGCAAGGGGATGGCATCTGCACACCTCTCTAGGTGCAAAGGACTGAGGACTACATCAAGCTTTTAAAAGGGAAATAGAATTGAGGTGGGTTAAAAGGATGAAGCAGCTTCGGAAAAGGGAGAGGAATATATACAGCCTGAACCGTGCACGGAGCTCGGCCTAAAGGAGGCTGAGCAGGGCGATGCTGATTGCCCCAAAGGACTGGCCAGTTCCCAAAGGAGCAGGTGAGCTGGGAGAACACAGAAGAGAACAAGGCTGAACATTTTATCATGTTGCTTAGCCGTACCTCTGTCCGTTGCAAAGGCTGAAATAAAGGATGCTTGTTTTTGAAAATTCTCCATTAAAATCTCATACTGTTCTGAGGGAAATACCACGTTCCTGGAGATGCTTGTTCCCAAGTTCAGAGCTCCAGAAATGCAGTGCTTCAATGTGGGAGCTCACTCGTGCTGCTCAGAGCTAAGGTGACTGTGATTTTAAACCCTCTGTTTTCATAAGGTGCCACTGAAAAGCTGCCCAAAGCTGCTTAAAATCCCATTGCTCAGATTCAAACCTTAAACCAATACACACATATATGGGACATATATACCAGCCCCTGGAGAGACCTACAGCAAAACTGGGAAGGACTGTTTGTAAGGGCATGGAGTGACAGGACAAGGGGCAATGGTTTAAACTAGAGCAGGGCAGGTTTAGATGAGACATGAGAAAGAAGTTCTTCCCTCTAAGGGTGATGAGACCCTGGCACAGGATGCCCCAGCCCTGGAGACATTCAAGGTCAGGCTTGATGGGACTCTGAGCAACCTGATCTATTGAAGATGTCCCTGCTCACTGCAGGGGGTGGGACTAGATGGCTGTTGAAGGTCCCTGCTGACCTAATGCAGTCTGTGAGTCTATGACATGAAATAGTTTTTGTACTCCTATAATTCTCACTATTTTTGGGACAGCCATCGGGAAAAGCTTTCCTGCCACTTCTCCCAACCTTCCCACACTTCTCCAGATCCTCAATTTCTTCTCAGCTCATTCTTCTCTTTCATACACTCATCTCAATCCCATTTCACCCTGCCCCGAGTGCCATCAATTTCCCATGGTTTCTCCCATTACAAACCATCTCTGCAGCACACCAGAAAGCCCCAAGTCAGCTATAGGTAAAGAGCATTACTTCTCTGTCCTTCCCAGACACTCCAATGAGGGCAGATGCACCATTCTGTTACCAATTATCACTCACAAACTTTAAAAACAACCACCTCTGTCTCACTGTTACAATCTCATCGTCAGAAAACACCATCTGGAATAGCGTTTGCTCCTTTCAGCGCTGGGAAACGCACCGCAGAGGCGACACTGTGACTATGCTGGGAGTATGCATACCTTACAGCCCAAGCACAGCAGAGGAAGGACACGCCAATGAAAAGGTCTGGAGGATAACTGACTGCTAATACCTACTGCACAGAGTAAGGAAATAAGAATATCAAGTGAACGAGCTACATTACGGACCTGAAATTAAAATTAAGCAGTATTATAATTATATTAGCTCTTCCTGCTGAATAAATATCGGATTGATCTGTTCTCTTTTTATCTAATTTCTCCTTTTTCTCTCAGATGCTGGAAGTGTGGCTTCCAACAGAGCATCTGGGAGAACATCAGTTTGTAATTTCTTAGTAAAACCAAACCACCGAAATCGCCCTTCACCCCAAAGCAGGTAACCCCCCCAGGCTCCAGGTTTCTTACCACTGCTAATGCCAGAGTTTGCAATGACTGTTGCCTCACTCCACTGATCTGCACTGGAGACCGAGTAAGAGCGCTGATGCATACCATCCGGACGACTGTTGAAGGAGACTAGACTGATCCCACTTGCCATCTGAGACACAGATGTGCTAGTAGTCACGTTCCCTAGACATAAATGGAAAACAAATCGTGTCAATACAGAAGACAAAATTGATTCGCATGAAGATGGATGGGTGCATCTTAACAGAGCAGACAGAGAGATTACTTAACCAACACAAAAACCAGTGTAGCTCTCCCTGAAACTCTGAAGACAACCATCCTGTGACCAGCTTGGGGCACCACAGATTTCTTTCAGACTACTCCAGCAGAAGTAGGAACTTCTGATGAAAGAGCCTATGCTTTTTCTAAGATGTCAGCTCACTCTGTTTCTTTCATCTTCTGGAAAACACAATCTTGCACAACCCTGCTGTCAGGCACACTTTGCATAAGTTCTATGCTCGTTACAGGCAAAGCACAGAGGCCAAACTAAGCACAGAAAATAAATTTATTCTTGAAAACCACTGTTGATGCAAGCCACCGTTGATGCAAGCCACCGAGATGAGACAACTACACCAACTCAAAGGGTTTAAAAACAATCTACCTCCTTTAAATAAAATTTCAGACAAGTACATCCTTCAAGTAAAGCCAAGGACACTGTGATGGGGAGCAACGACTCACTAGCTTTGCAAGACCAAGCAAAAAAACCTTGTTCATATTTTTAATCTTAAAGCAATATCGTGACACAAAACACACTCTGGAGGCTCGTTCCATTGCCTGCAAATGTCATTGCTGTGTCTCATCATCTCATCTCACAGCAATACACCATCACAACTCTAACTGCAGACCTACAAACCAAAAGATAAGATACAAAAGGTAGCTTTAGCCAATGAATGCTGGAAACAATTTCACTATTTTCATGCTCCTTGAGGGATAAAAAAATAAACCGTTGGCAGGTTTGCACGTGGGGATGCAACAGGGAGAGGTTACTCGCCATAAAGTGGGTGAAGCGTGATCTGGCTGAATCAATTTTAGAGTCAAAACAGTTAAAATCTTTCCAGAAAAATCAGAGTTCTGATGACCTTACTTACAACTTGCTGTGGACCGGAGCTGGCTCTTCAGTTTTGGTTTCTGAGCACATTCTACCCCCTCCCCAGCATCAGACTTGCATATTACAGAGATACAAAAAGTTTACAATGCTAGTTTCATTCCTCATGTCAGGCTCTCAAACGGTGCCCCAAAGGTCTATGGATTTAAGAACACTCTTTAAAAACACGTGTAAAAGGAAAGAAACAGACACAATTTTATGAAATACCCTAACACTTTGTATTTCCATTGCACCTTCTACTGATGAGTTCAGAAAAATTAATGAATTAATTTTCAAAGCTCCTGTGAGGTTGTTAATTATCTGCTATCATTTCCCCCATTTTTCAGAGGTTAAATGACCCAGGGCCACAAAGGAAGATTGTGGCAGACTTGAAAATAAAACCCAGATCTCCTGACTCCCAGTTCTATCATTATGTCTTTTCCCAGAGCAGCCTTTGGGAAGACAGTAGAGCTTAGTGAACTACTTTGTGTTTATTAGAGTTGGCATAATTGTCCCTTTCTCTCCACTCCTTTCCCAAGACTAAATCTCATCTTTAGTCCTTAACACAGATCCATTATCTGTCCACCTGAGTCTTGAATGCGTTTAGTCTCCAGAACTTCTGTTTGGCAATCTCTACTTCGTAGACACTAAATACATCCAGAAAATCTAATCTGCACAATTATGCAATGTCTAAGGTGGATTGTGGAACCATGATGGCACCTCCCAAGGCAGTGCTTTAGCTACTGGCACATAATTCCTCTCTAATCACCTTCCCTGTGCAACCTTTTGTCCAAAAGAATCCCATAATCAGAGCGTCATATGCCAAGCTGTTGAAAAAACTTATGCCTCCAACAACTGGTCCTCTTCAGGACACAGAGTGCTGAGAGCAATTTGCTAATACTGGTGTTTTACCATCTTCTAAAGACATCTTCCAAAGAAGCCTTCAGCAAAGAGATCAGGCCTACAGAAACAAAGGTACAAAGCAGAGGATTAAATTATATCTCAGTACCTTAAAGTCACAATAGAAAATGGGAATGCTAGCTGACAGCACATATTCTGAGGTCTCTTAAAAGAAATACCTCCTTCCAAATGAACTTTGGTGATGCTGTCAACACACACGAAGGGTTTAAACGGAAAGAGGGCAGATTTAGATTAGAGATTAGGTGGAAACCCTTCCCTAGAGGGAGGGGGAAAGAAGGCCCTGGCACAGGGTGCCCAGAGAAGCTGCGGCTGCCCCTGCCTCCCTGGCAGAGTTCAACACTGGGCTGGATGCGGCTTTGGGTAGCCTGCACTGGTGGGAGGTGTCCCTGCCCATAGCACTTGGTGGGCTTTGCGGTCCCTTTCCCACCCAAACCAGTCTGGGATTTTAAGTCCTAACCTCTGCTCCTGTGGGAGAACAATGTGGTGTAGCAGCAGAGTCTGAGGGGACCAGTTGGTTGAGTAGCAGGACTGATGTGAAGGATTCAAGAGTCCACAATGGTTGTCAGAACATGTGTTACCGCTGTACTTGACACAAAACACAAGCTGGGCACACCATGATGGGCACTTGAAAGACTGTACTCAGTTCTGGGTCCCACACTTCAAGAGGACTGTTGGGAAATGGGAAAAGAGCCGGTAAAGGATTCAAGACAATCAAAGGCTTGGTACACAAGGTCCACAACTGTTGTCAAAGCTGGGCTGGTTTAGTCAGGTGGAGAGGAAGATAATAACTGATCCAGTAGTTGCCTACTGCTACCAGAAGGACACTTACAAAGATGAGAGCGCTAAATGCTTTTTAGCTGTAGATGCTACAAACCAGCAGCAAGACTTGAAAAGTCCAGATGTGGGTGCCCAGGGAGGGGATTGAGTCACCAACCCTGGATGTATTTAAAAGATGGGTAGATGAGGTGCTCAGGGATAGGGTTTAGTAGAGGACAGGTACAGTTGGACTTGATGATCTCAAAGGTCTTTTCCAATTCTGTGAAAACAGGAGACCTCACAGGTTCTCCAACTTCAGTGTCTAACACTAACACTGCAGACCCCCCCACAAGACCCCATATGTTCTTACTGCAGCCAGGCGCACAGGAGAAATCCCACACACCTTCCTTAAAAACTGGCACTACAGCAGTAGCAGAGTTTTGCTACAGATTAAATGTAACTGTAAAATTTTTATTATACATCATCTTTATGAGGAAATGACATCAGAAATTACATCAGAAATGACATCATAGGTCTTTTCCAACCTAGTGATTCTGTGATTTCCTGAGGTGCCTTTCAGATACCCAAATTTATGGGGCGTCTCTGAATGACTGAATGGTCTTTTTCTTTTTTTCTTCCACCCCAAAGCAAAACAAGAGATCCTTTCTGGGCTCAGAAGCTTCTCTATATTCCCTTCTGATTCAAAATTTTTTCAACAGTTCACACTTCGACACGGCTGCAGTTCCCTTGACCACACTCGAGCTGCAGTCACAGGATTAGGAGTTACCTACAGACACTTCAGATCTGTGTTGTTTTTAAATGAACACACAGAACAGTTACCAACTTTTTTCTGGCCTTCTCATTTTGTTTATTACCTGTGAAAGCTGTTAAATTTGCAACTGAGTTAACAAAATAAAGCTTACAGGTGACAATTCCGTGGCAGGCTAATCTGAACTCTTTTTTTTTTTTGCCTTGCTTTTGCTGTGGCCCCTTTCTGGGCATCCTTATAGATCATTTATTGCTAAATGACTTTGGAAACAACCCCCCTTTTTTTTTTTTCTACAAGGATCTACCCTGCCAGACTCGAGCAATGCCATGAAAGCACACTTTCAGCCTGTAGCCAACTTCTACTCTGTGCCTAGTAAAATGGGAAGCTACATTTGATGAACTCCCACAAGAGCATCCTCTTAACAAAGACCATGAAGGAGAAAACTGGTATGTAAAAGCTGAGATGGAATGTTTCCTGGGTAGCATGGGAAAAATGAAACAATTACTGGACATCTCTGCCTAGATGACCCATCCCCATTACTCCATGCTAGGTGGCTGAGTTGCAGAAAGCAGCAGTATCTGTATGTTGGCATCTTCCACCTAGTTCACAAATTTTTTGCTCAAAAGCACCCAGTCGCCTTCTAAACACAAGGCAAAAGACTTCTACATCATCACATCAGCACCAAAAGTTTTACTTTCACCTTAATGCCATTGCCTGAAACTCCCACACCCCCCATTATGACATTAACATGTTGAGGAAGTGACTACCTCTGCAAACCAAATAGGAGGTTTTCTTTCACTTCCCATTTCTGAACAGTATGGGCCGCTGGCAAATAACAGCTGCCAAGTCTCATCACCTAATATTTTACTATTAGTGACGCAACCAAGCTCAGCTCTTTCTTTTTTATTGCCATAGTTCAATAACCCTGCTACGTGCAACCCTTGTGATAACATTTATTTGAGGTGAAATTTCACTTTGTTCACATGCTATAAATTTTTCCATGATACATCAACACCACACAAATCAGAATCCATGGGTAGATACCAGAAGGGCCAGACTACACAAAACAGAACATGCCCATTCCTCTTCCCCTCCTGCATGCATTCAGCTCGAGCACAAACTCGTTACTCACAACTTCATTTAAAACCCATTATTTATCGTCCCATCGCTCATTTTGCTACCCCGCAGCCTAATCGCAGCCCGCCCGAGGATGTGTGTTCCACCACCCCAGTGAGCACTAATGCTATCACACCAAAACAAGGACTACAGGAAGGCAACCGCTGGTTCTTGCACACTTCACAGGCTGCACAAAGGTTCACATGCTGCACAAAGCTTCTACAAAACAGTACCACTTTTTTTTCTCCCCCCACCTATAACAGGCCAACCGTAGGTCCAGACCTCCACAAAACCACCATCCTTTATTTTTGCTGAAGGATAAAGCCTCAACAGCAGAAATCACCTCAGTCTTTTAGCAGGCAAGCCAGGGACAGTTAAAAAGAGGAGACCAGCAATGCACACTTGAAAGCAAAACATGCATATTGGGTTTGGCACATGAAGCCTTTACATCAAGCTCTCATGCCTTGACGCATCTGTCGTCTCCCCCCATCTGCACGTGCACACACACGTATCGTCTATATGTGGCCAGATCGGTATCTACTGTGACATTAACGTGAAATCCATGGCCAGCTACCTGGCCCATTCTGGAGTTGAGAAAGTGCCTCTTCAAATACATCATATATGCATCAGCTGGTTGCTTAAGTTGATTAGCAGGGGGCAGTTAAATTACTATGCTAATCCATGTATTCTCACCACTGTTTCCTTGATATGGATATGTGTATATGCTTACTGGGAAGCCTTGATTAGTTCAAGCTTCAATGTGTCAAAGGCTCTAGATTCTTTCCAAAGAATAATTTTAGCTGCACTCACATCCCTAAAGTGTGGGAGCTGATTTGAAAAGGTACTTACCTCTACCATATGCTATTTTTCTTTAAACAATTTGCATTTCAAAGTGAATATGGCATTTATATTTGAATGAATATCAGTATGTTGCCAGAACTGGTCTCAAATGAGCAAAAAAAGATGCGGGTCTCCTATTGAACAAAAATGTTTTCATCTACCAAAGGAGCATCAAAGGAAGAGTTCCTCTTTCTAGCCCTAGACAGCTTTATTAAAACTATCTTTTCTGATATTATAAAATACCCCGTTATGATCGCGCTTACAAAATGTTCAAACAATTAAGCTCTACAAAACCCATCCAAATTAAGATTCAAGGTAATTTCCAGGTTTGGTCAACGCTCAGCAGAAGAGCCTCGGAGAAAAGTGATCGTGACCACAGAAAGTCCAATTTAAATATCCATCTCTGCAGCGTAAATAGCTGCCAACAGCCCAGAGCAAGCGACAGAAAGAGACTCGGCAGAAGAGGAACTGCGTGGAGGAGTGCACGTGTGTATGTACATACGTACGTACTAAGAGGCTGATCGAAACACGCTGAGGGAAGAAGGTGTCTTGATTTCCTGTGTACAGAGGGACTCACTTTGTTGTTTCGTAAATCTGAAACGACTGTGTATGAGGAGCCAGAGCATAAATGCAAGGTCAGATCACAATCCTTAGAGAACATTATGAAAATAGCAAAGGTTTCTACAAACGTAGGACTGTGGAAGATGCTACGTGTGGGTCTGGTCACGAAAACCTAGAAGTTAAAGACTCTGGGGATTATACAGATTTTAGTTAAATATACAATGAAGTTTAACATAAATGTTCTCTTTTGTATATATAGTAACCTGCCCAAGCAAAAAATAAACCATTTGGGTTTTTTGCCATGTTGCTCCTGAAATGGAACAGTATGGGGAACGGTGTTTCAGCAACTCTTCTTTTGCCATATTTTAACAAAAATAACACAGAATCATCCCTGGGCAGCACAGGTTATTTTAACAGACACACCACTTTCACCTAAGCCTTCACCGACGATGCCACCCACTAACTGCAAACGCAGAACGGGTATCATTCACAACCATACCCTAAAAAGGAAGATACAAGTGACTTCAATACTCAAAGCTAGTCTCCATTTCCTGCTGCAGACACATTTGTGATTTTTCCCGACCATATCACGGAAGAAGGAGAAGTTATATTCAGGAGTGCAACTAATATACTCTTGAATTCATTAGACGAGCAGACATTGTGGAAGAGGTGAAGCAGAACTGTGTTTTTCCATGAAGCAGCAGCGTATGAGACCCGCAGTGAGCGGCTGCACAGAAAGCCCGACTCAGATGAACTGAAACCTACTGCTACGCTTTCACCGCGGCCACGTTTTGTGTCACGCTCTTCACGTTCACAAGGAGTTTCTCTTCCTCCTCCACCCCCCCAAAAAAAAGAAATAAACCTCCTAAGGCCAGAGGGCTGCGCTCACCAGCTGTTAGAACTAATGAAAAATACATTAGAGTTGTGGGTCAGGAAATCCTGACTCTTGATATCAGAGGGTTAATTGTTTCAAATCATGTTGGGTCAATTTATGTTGCAGGATTACTATCTATTCTTGAAATGCCCTCCAATTCAGTAAAAGGCACCGTCAAGTAGATTAGGTTGGCTGTTGGTCGCCTGTTGGAAACCTAGACTCAACACTGCTCCCTGAAGTTTCTTCAGGCATCGGGGCACAAAAGGAAAGCGAAGGAGGGCACTTGAAAATTGAGAGCATTCCCTCCCCCTTGCCTCAAGTCTGCATTACATTTATGAATTAATTCCTGGAGCTGGGCAGAAATCTCACCAGCGGATAAAGTCTTCCTAAGAAGTGGCTGACCATCCAAGCCATGCCACTTTCTGCCTTCTGCTTTGCCTGTAAATACAAGCATGGGGAGAACTCCTGCTTTAGCCAAGGAAATCGTGGGGATGGCGCTTCTGGGTTCTGTGGGTTTGCTGCCTCAGATCTCAACATCCAGCTTTTACAGAAGCATCCTCCTTCCCTTGCGAACTCTGATCACACCTTGCACTGAAACCCAGGAAAACTCCTACATCCAGCTCCTTATGTCTCCAGTTGAGTAGAGGAAGTCCGCATTGGAATGGACAGTACAGCCTGGGGGTCAGAGCACTGTCCCACAGTGTTCTCAGGGAAGACCAGCTGTGGGGCCAGGGCTGGACAGCTCCAACTTCCATATCCAGCTTCTTGAGAGGGGTTATTAACAGGGGAAGACCTACTAAAGCGTTGCTACAGATTCTGTTTCCATCTGATGGCAGCGTGCAAACAGTACACCATCTCTGCTTGGGCTTACCAGGGGCCTGAAATAACTTGAGGATACTCGTAGATGGAGTGAGGTAACAGCATTCTTCCAAAACTTACTGGTTCCAGTATTGTAACTCTCCTTCAACACACCAACAAATAATTTTCAGTACTATAGTGTATGACTTCCATGTGGTTTTAACTTTGTTTTATGATCCTCACCACCCCCCCAGATGGATTTGTTATCTGAATACATTTCCTGAAGATAAGCGGCTATTAGCAGGGGAAGACCTTCCATCTCACAGCCCGGCAGGGCAGCCTCAGCAAACTGGGCTTGATTAGTAGTGTACAAACCGAGAAGGGTCAATACTAATGAACAAACAAGGCAATGCCAAGAATTATCCTGGCAGTGGAGGACACAGTGCTGGGACTATAACGAGAAAAGCTATTATACTCAGAGCGCGCCAAACCAACACAGCAAGCGTGGAGGAAAATTAAGTCATCAGAGGAGACATCTCTTCTAAAAGAAAGTTAAACCCAAGATCTTCATGGAGGGCTTCTGCTCAAGATCCTGCACTATTTATATTGCTTGGATCAAAGCATGCTTTCCTTTCCTAGCAGGTGTAATTTTGGCTTTTTTCCCCAGTAGTTTTAACAAATACCAGTAACAAATAAGGTACACTTTGCTTTCTGGGCAAGTCCTGCTTGTTAAGAAAGTACATCTGGACTCAGAGGTGACCATTTCCCATCAGCAAGTGCTCTACTTTGTTTTGCTGTTATTTAGTCGCAAAACCCTGTTAACAGTCATGAATTTCACTTTGCAAAAAAACCAACAGCGGAAAATCAGCTAATTTGGGGGCACTGTGCAGCTCGTGTGCAAGCGAAGCGTGCGTCGGGGCCCGAGGCAACAGATATAAATGCTTCCTAAATCCCTTTGACTGTCTGTGGAAGTTATTAATAATGAAATTGGAAAGGGAGGGGGCTAAGGGGAGGGATAGCTCACCTGCACGCCGGATCTGTATCAAAAGCTGGTAGGATGAACCTAACTAACTTTGAGAGCTTTCCACCAGCCTACAAACCTCCCCAAACCCTGCGAGCTGCAACCAGAACCTCTTTGGGATGGGGAGGCAAAATGAGTGCTGGCATTCAAATATCCTCCAAGACTCTTAAGAAAACGGAACAAAGAAACTTTATTTTTGAAAAACAGACAATAGATATGAATGCGAGATGACTTTTTTTTTTTTATAGCTATTGCCACTGTAACAGCAGCTAAATGAATGCATGTCTGCAGTGTGAGCAGTTTTGATAAACAGCCTCTGCGGGCCACACAACGGGGATAATGTATCCTTAAGTACTGCCAATGAGATGCCATTCTGCACAGCCAATTACTTCTGTGCGTCTGTCACTCAAAGGAAAAATGACTGAGCCCATTAGATCAAACCTTTGTCACTGTTCCTAATGCACTCTTAGGCCTCATTAATCTGAGGGAGCAGCAACACAGCCGCCGGTGCCTCATTGCCTTCCCCCCACAACAGGCCCACGTGAATCTTCTCATCTCTCCCCCAAGTGCACCACGTTAATCAAGCTCTCCTTATTACCCCGGTCCCTGTCACGGCGGAGAGCGCTCTCTCTCTTAAATGCTCTCATTATGGTCCATCTTTAGAGCCGGCTGAGGGCTTGGAAAAAAAAAAAAAAAAAGAAAAAAAGAAAAAAAAATTATGAGGAAAAAAAAAAGCCAGAGAGAAAGAGAAGAGGAAAAAGCAAGTCCGATCACATTAATATTCATGACAATAATTAGTATTCTAGGTCACTGAATATTCATGCTATTAGTTTGGTTTTTTATGGGTTTGCTGGATGTCCTGATTGCTGGAGTGTGGAGGAAAACAGCATGGTTGGGACTTTAGATGTCAACGGCAGTTCAATACTCAAAACACATTTGTGAATTTTTTTTCCCTTTTGGTAAATCAGCTTCAACCCTCCTGATGGCTTTAATATTTTAAAATCACTGGGGGAAGGAAAAAAAAAACCACCAACCACCCAACCCCAAAACCAACAACAAAAAGAACGAGTAATTCTGCAAAGGTCTTAACATCCAACCGGTTCATATTACAACATGTAACTGTCAAAAATCAGCGCGATTCAATTGGGTGGACAAGACAGATCCGTGATTTTATTCAGGATACGGCGCAACAGAGGCATGAAAATCGAGCAGAGGGAAACAGGCACAGGCTGAGAAACAACAACTGCATCTTGTCCTGTATCTAGAATCATCTGCCTGAAGCTTTATGACACATTTCTCCTCTGTACCTACCTAATTGCCATTAGCGATGGGCACCATTTGCCTGCTGTAGGAAAGAGGCGTAAGACAGCTCGTCGTCTCCTTCCTTCTCTAAAGAGAAATTCTGAGAAAATGCCTTGGTTTCCTCCCCTTCTTCCCCAGTATTTAACAGACAGGAGTGCTTTTACCAAATATTTATTTCATTTACACTAATATTTAGCCACAATATTATGGAATATAGGGTCAAGCAGTTAAAGTTTCTCTCACCCTACTTCTGGAAAGGGCAAATCTTAGTCCAAAGGCACTGGAGAAGATGACCTTGATGGATTCCCCTCTAGCGAGATGCAAGAGAAATCTCCAGTCTACTTAAAATTGGGCTTCTTCCCCCTTGGAAACGGAGCAAACTGACAACATCTCCCTTCATTCTGCGCAGCTGTGTATCACTGAGCTAACAGCAAACCCAGCCAAATGGAAGATTGACTTAGGTGATAAATGACAAAAGTTAAGTCTCAAACTTGCTGTTGTGATCTGTGGCAAAAACTCTAAAACTCACGCTCAAGTTGAAGCACAGAAAACATTTCAAGTTAAGTCATCTCACGTATCACATCAGAGTATGAAATTAGTAGCAAATAACCACTAATGACTGACTGCTGGCTTGGTGGGACCTCCACCAGAAGTCAGAGACACCACATTGCTCCAGGTCACCACATTAGTCACCTACAAGTAAGGACTTTTGAGCAGATTCAAGCATTTTCCATCAGAAGAGGGGTGGCCAGTAGGGACAGGGAGGGGATTGTCCCTCTCTGCTCTGCCCTCGTGAAGCCCCAGCTGGAGTCCTGTGTCCAGAGCTGGGGGACCCAATACAAGAAAGATGTGGGACTGTTGGAGAGGGTTCAGAGGAGGCCACAAAGATGGTCAGAGGGCTGGAGCAGCTCCCCTATGAAGAGAGGCTAAGGGAGCTGGGCTTGGTCAGCCTGGAGAAGAGAAGGCTGTGGGGGGACCTCATTGCAGCCTTCCCATCCCTGAAGGGAGCAGAGAAACAGGAAAGGCAGACAATGGCAGGACAAGGGGGGATGGATTGAAGCTGAAGGAGGAAAGGTTTAGATTAGATATTAGGGGCAAGTTCTTTACAGAGAGAGTGGTAAGGGGCTGGAACAGGCTGCCCAGAGAGGTGGTGGCTGCCCCATCCCTGGGGGTGTTCAAGGCCAGGTGGGATGGGGCCCTGGGCAACCTTTTGTAGCTCCAGGCCTGGAGGTTGGTGTCCCTGCCTGTGGCAGGGGGTTGGAACTCTGTGATCCTTGGGGTCCCTTTCCAACCCAGACCATTCTATGATTCTGTGATTCTATGATTTAGAACTCAGTTCTGCATATATCTGCACATGAATCTACAGGGTATGGAGCAATTGCCAGTGCTCTTGGCTTGATACTCATTCTCACTCATCATCAGCCTGATCGTAACATCTGAATCCTCACAGAGACATCCAATTAAAATGAAAGATTATTACATGATCTACAAAAATACTGATGAATTTGGGTGTACTTTGGATCAAGACTTGGATTCACAACACATCACAAAGGAGTGATCCTGCCCTCAAGCTTTCCATCCTGCATATGGCTGCTGGCTCCCAGTACCAGACCCAGCAACTATCAATTCGGATATTACGGAAAACGGCCACTCAACATGACAGGTAGGGCTGTAGATGTAAGTTAGGCTTAAAAAGTAAAAAATAAAATAAAATAAAGTGGTTAAAGAACAGAATTATTAGACAGGTACTAAAATCTAAAGACACCTCATCAGAAATCTTACTTTGAAGGTATTCTGGTCTAATCGAAACATCAATTCTCTACCTTTTAAAAAGAAAAATCTGGAAGGCCTTCCATGCCAACCCAGCCTGATTCCAAGCACTTCAGTGTAAAATAAGATTACTTAATGACCATTGCATTGACTTGATAGATGATCCCAGTTAATAACAGATAGAAAACTCACATTTATAAAAATGTGAAGATGCTGTTCTTCGAACATGTCTAAGTGTCACATACAGTTAGCAAGTAACAATCTTTAGCATACTTAATGATGGCTATGGAGCTAACACATTTTAGGATACTTCACATACTGTACAGTCACTACTGTAAGTAAATTTAATAGCACCAAATTATTTAAATGAAGTGTTAATCAGGAAACAATTTATCTCCACACCATAAGCTATTTTTAGATGTGAACTTTCTACATCAGTGGCTCTTGCTGCAGCTCAGGCTTTGGGTTGTTTGTAGAGAAGAAGAAATAAATGACTCCTGAGAGAAATTTCAGGAGTAAGTTCACCTTCAGGTCAACCAGCTCAAATCCAACCCAACTTGAGAGTAATTGAAACCAGGACCCACTCCTGGTCCAAAGACAGCAAGAACTGAGTGGGCTTCTGAAGGCACAGAGATTTGTCCAACGGCTGATTTACAGGGCTGTGGGCCCATAGGACATTGCTACAATATGTCACCGACTAATAAAGTTGGAAGCAGGCAAGTCCATGTTATCCTCTTCTGAAGCACTTTGAACTGTGACGCATCAACACAGTAATGTTCACAGCCATGGACATTTAAATTAAAGTCACTTAAGCATCATTCAAAAACTTGAAGATGCCACAAAAGTAACGTAACTTTAGGTTAAAGGGAATAAACTTGCCTTTCTCCCAACTCAGAGTTTCCTACCAAGTTAACATACAAGTATGAGCACCTTTCATAAAGTCATGGTTAAAAACCTGTTAGTTAAAGCCTACATATAACAGAACTAAACCACTCCTCCAGCCCTCTACTGCCTGGGAGAAGCAGCCCCGCAGAATCCCAGTTCTTGTACCTCCAAGAACCCAAGAAAGGCCAGAGATTGGCTGTTAACTTTTAAGGTGTCATGGCAAAACTCCTAGGAAAGAAAAAAACCCTCAACCTTTTTTCCAGGGAAGGTGTCTAGCTTTGTAACAGCCCTACCTTCTACTTAGGTGTGTCTTTTGACAGAGTACAGAAAATATTCCTTTTCCCCACTGCTGTTTCTCTTGGTTACTGCCATACCAAGACTGTATACACCAAGGGAAATGTATTTTTCCAGCTTTTCTATCAGTGTGGAAACCCATCACGGAAGAGTCATTGTGGGGTTTTTTCCTTCAGATATTCTCATATAGGTCTTTATTTTGTTTGGGGGTTTCTCCCCCTTCCTTTGTTTGTTTTTTTTTTCCTTTTACATCTTTGAAATGGAAACTACCAAGAAAGACTGGAACTTGGCTTTTGTTGTGGAGAAGATTGTTCCCCTGAGATATCTGATTCCAGATGTTTGGGATGTAAACAAGTTTACAGATTGGGATAGCTGTCACTGGGAGATGGTTGTTGTATGTGTTTATCAAATGGTCTTTAAACTCAGAAAACCCATATCATTCAGACAAGGAGCGTCACAAAGCACGACTACATTCAACACATTAGGAATGACATCCTTTTAATTTTTTCCTTCTACATATGTCAAGTAGATCTAACAGCTAAAACTTTCACTTACTGCTTGGCTGTTATACATGGCGAGTATAATCCTCTTGAATTCAGGACATCTCCCTGATCAGCCTAACTCCTCCTGTTCTCATAGCAGGGCTATGGGAAGCAGCCTGGGAAAGGTCCTCACAGGGTTTAAATGTGGGAGAGACTGAACACATTTGATGCAAGCTATCACTGAGGTCTAAGAAGGCTTCAGGCAGGGAAGGTGATGAGAAGAAGGAAGACCTCCAGTTGTCCTGTTGCCTCACAGAATGCAGTGGGGATTAGAAGAGAAGCTGAATGAACTTTAGAGCTCTCTTATGGACAGGTATTCCAGAAGCAAGCATTGCTTCTCAGAGACACAGGGTACCAGTAATCATCAAGTGGGAGCTAGGAGATAGAAGCTGTTCCAATGTGTCTCTTGTGAGATGACTGCTCCTACTCCCTGACCCACGCTATCCCTGGCACCTATACTGACAGGCACCCATCTCAGGCAGCATCCCCACAGCACGGATATTCTAACCCACTCACTGACAGACAAAAGGCTTTGCCTTTGCCTCCCTATCACACCAGCCGACACGCTGGCAGCTACCCAAAATACAAGAAATTCCATAAAGGAGACAGACAGAACTGTTCCATTCTCATGAAGGAAGGAATTTAAAGCATGGCAGGTATAGGTGCTCAAACAGGCATCAAACACCATACGTGTAATGGCAAAGTCTGCACCGAAATCTGTATTTGTATCTAATAACAGACCATAGATAACTTCAAATACATAGAATCATCATAGAATCATAGAATTGTAGGGGTTGGAAGGGACCTCAAGAGATCATCGGGTCCAACCCCCCTGCCAAAGCACTGTAGGACTGCTCCAACAAGAAAGATGCATTGGTTATTTTGGTTTTGATGTTGGAACGGAAATAAGTTCAGATATTTCTATGAGTTAGTGGCAAATAGGTAATTTCAGGTGATAAATGCTTTCAGTGGGCCTGTGCTATCCCCATGTATAACCACAGATGATGAATCCTATTTCCAGGGGAAATCCTAAACGTGCCATTTTAATTAAGCAGTGGTATTCTTCAAACACCTTCGCTTTTTTCACTAGTCTGTACACAATTGCTTAATATCAGAAGGAAAATGAGCCTATTCCTGACCACATCAAGCAATGAGCTTAAACAGTCTCCTCACTTTTAGCTGTGGACAATACTACTCTAGGTACCAAGTCTGCACTAGCAAGAAGCGCAGAAGAATAGAAACCATCGCTGTTTTGGGGAAGAGCTAAGATGCGAAGCTCTGGGAACGCAGCGTCTTTGCTCACCTGAAATCCTAAAACTAAAAATAGCAAGCACCAGTTCTTTCTGTGCTTGGTCCAGACCTCCCCCAGCCAGAAACCTCCAAATGGAAAACAAGGAACAGCCAATTTCAGCCCTGTGATCCAATTTAAAGCACCACGCAAGGTGAAGGCAGCACAAGATTTTGGCAAGATTTTGCCAGCACAAACGATGGAGAAAAAGCCCCAAGACAGCAGCACAGGCCACAAGGGGGAATTTGCCCATGTTCCCAGTTGCGTGGCAGGTAACTGCAGAGATCCCTGGTGTCCTCCCTGTGATCCAGAAGCTGAGCGCCCAGGACCCGCGGTTCTCCCCCCAACAGAATCTGTGACTCTCTGCATAACTCCCCCCTCATCAATATACTTGACCACGTGACAGTTCAGACTAACGAGGCAGAGGCAGACTGCCACAGTGCCTTTTCTCACAATACTAACACTCCCCTAATATTTTAACATCCCTCCCTGCAATGCGGCTCTTACCGCAACACAAGAGTATTGAGAGTGACGTGTGGACTGGTGCGCAGCAGAGGAGCTGCTGACAGTTATTTCCCAGATCCAGTCTGTCCTTCTCTGTATTTCTCTTCCCTTTTTATTTTGTTTCTAAGTAATACTTTAGCAGTTTTGTTTTGTTTTGTTTTTAAGCCAGTAACAACTGCTCGGATCAATCAGCTTTCTTAAAAAACCTCCTCTGTCTTGCTGCTGCTGGTCATTCTGTCATCATGCAGCAACCAGACAGGTCTCAAACATGGTCTTTAAGTAAAAGAAAGATTGAATAAAGGCACTTCTTCAGGAGAAGCAAATTCTGTGAAGAAAAAAAAAGAGTTGGCTGATAATGCACCGACCTGAATTTCAGAAACAACGGCTGCAAGGAAAAATACAACTACTGGCACAAATGCAGCTGACCTCATGAAACACAACCTTGCAGAGATGTTTGCATCTTCACTGACCTTCACCAAACTCTTACCCATCTCCCTTTTCTATCCCCCCAACACCCAAAGCAGGCACGAGACAGCAGGCATCCAGGTATGAAAAGGTTGGCCAACTGCCATGTAGGAGCACAAAGCTGTTGAGTCCAGGCTGTCCTCCACCTGCATTGCTTCCCCCCAGCATGTTATAAAAATGCTTCTAAACTGTTATGCTTCCAGCTAGCTATATGGTATAATATAATTAAGGCATCAGCCCTTGCTTGCTGTGTGGGAAGAGCACCATGCAAAGATAAGCAGGTCAAGAAACTGAAGAAGCTTTGACGTAGTGTCCCAGCTGCGTGAGAGGGGAAACGAAGGCATTTAGACAGGTAACAAGAAGAGAAACCAGGTCAAACTTCCCTTGGATACAACTCTTTTATACATGAGGAGGGCATTACTTATTTCAAGACTTAACCACAGTAGATCCCTTGAGCTGTACTAACCTGACATCAACAGAAGACTTCTGGTATTTCTAAGCAACGTGAGAAAGACTCCACAAGAGAGGACAGCAGCTCCAACTATTCCCACCACATTATTTAAAACACCATCTAAAAGCAGAGCTGTTTTCCAGCATTTGCACTTTGTAGTGTAATCAACCTCTCTCCTCTAAAACAATCGCTGGTAGCCAGGATCATACCTGGTGGTTACCACCATTGCCAGAACGAGCTGTCTACTGAGCAGCTGCACATAAAGAAAGCATTACACGTGAAGAGAGTGTCCTTGAACAAAACAAATTGTCCAATGTTTGTTTAAGTTACAGACAAGTTATTTCCCTCCAACCAAGCAATCCAATCACATGCCCAAAGTGGGAAACCCCATGAGATAAACTTTAGAGTACTATATACCGCTGAGTATGGTTTTGGAAATAGACTTCTCTGTTGCAATCAAGCAATTTTTGCCTGTGTTTAAATGTCTTAAAAGCAGAAATTTCTTATTTAAGCATTCTACTGCTGGCACAGTGACTCAGCCTAGCACTTTTCTTCCCTAAATAATGAAATATTTTGTAAAACCAAAGCCACTCCCCACACCCAGTCACCTGAATTAAAACAGCAAAATGGAACAAACCAACTGACCACAAACAATCACAGAATCACAGAATGGGCTGGGTTGGAAGGGACACCAAGGATCACAGAGCTCCAACCCTCTGACACAGGCAGGGACACCAACCTCCAGGCCTGGAGCTACACAAGGCTGCCTGGGGCCCCATCCCAACCCGGCTTTCAACACCCCCAGGGATGGGGCACCCACCCCCTCTCTGGGCAGCCCATTCCAGCCCCTCACCACTCTCTCTGTAAAGAACTTCCCCCTAATATCTAATCTGAACCTTCAGTCCTTTAGCTTCCATCGCTTTCCTCTTCTGCCATTATCTACCCTTTTAACAAGTTGATTCCCCTCCTGTTTCTCTTTTTCTCCTAGGAAGAACTCTTCCAGTGGCAATGTCAGCTCTGTGCCTCTTGAGGGGTACATTACAGCTTGAAAAAGAGTCTGATGCCTTCAGACATTTCAGGTCCCAAGCAAACTAATATATCACGCCATACAAGATGTCCAGGGTGGCTGCTTGGTTGTACCACTGCAAAGCCACAAGACTTTTTACTTTTTCTTTTCTTTTTTTAAACATTCATCTCAATGAGCAGCATCAGCAGCTGGAAGGAAAATGATTCTCCCTCTTCCCCAAACAGGGGAATGCACATCGTAAAAACACGGGGAGTTACATCTTGACTTGAAGCGTAACTATTGCCGTCCAGGAGAAGACACTGGAATGGCTGTGTGACCCCAGTTCCTCCCCTGTATTGCTCAGGGACAAAAGTGTCTTTGGTGGTTTTGTCTATGGCACATGCTGGAGGTGTCTACATTAATCACAAAAGCAAAAGGTGCTCAGGGACTTTATGGACATCATCCCAAACATGCTGACAAAATGGTATAGTGTTGGTATGAAAGTTATGAGCTTTGTATACGCTGTGTGTTTTACAAGATAAATGGTCTTAAATGTTTCTCCTTAATGCAATTTTTTAAATCCACTTAGCTGTATGGACAAACACTTCAGCAGACAATAAACTTCTTTGTTTAGAGCTCACAAGGAGCTATAAACTACTTCCATAAACTAACTAAAATAGCTTTCTACACAAGAATCTCGCTGTTGGAAAAGTCCAAAACCATGCATCCTTCTAAAGGTGGAAAACAGTGCTGTGGATCCCACCAGGAAGCCACAAAAACCCCTTTCATCTCCTGTTTATCCAAAGTATTAGACCTAACAGATCAGTCATAAAGCAGCATCAATTCCCCACATACGTTAATTACTCTGAAATTACATAGGTTTCTGGCAAGTATCAGGCAACACAGAGAAAAAGATGGACCATGAAAGGTTATTCAGCATGGGATCAGCAGTCAGTGCTTCAGAAGTTATACATCAGTGGTTGTGGGGACCTGTAAATTATTAGTAGATCCCATCCCATCCCAGCAGTACACGGCAATTGCCTACGGACAGTGGAAATACAGTCCTTCAACCTTCCCCCCCCAACTCAGGCATTTTCTTACCTGAATTTGGCGAGATGTGTAAACTGCTCATGTCCTTGGAGAGGCCGTTTGTTTTGGGACTGGAAATGGGTGCACAAGCTGACGTAGCTCGGGGTGGCCTCTTCCCGGGGACCTTCACAGTGGTTCTCAGCAAGTCGATTTCTTTCCCATGAACGTTCTGCATATAGTCCTGGTAAGAGGAGAAGAAAAAACAAAACAAAAACCCAAATCCCAATATCAAACAGGTAGCTCTGTAAGCAAGAGAAGTAATGAAATCTGGTTTCATCAGACTTTTAACCTATGTTCACCTGCTGGCACCCATCATACGCTTTTCCCCTTCCTTCCATGCTCTTGATGATCCCTTCATACTTCTCACTACAAATACTCCCCAAATTCTGGAGCTAGTAAGATCATCCGACTACGGGCTGGGTAAGAGGTAATTAATGATGTGGCTGGTTCTGAGCCACACGCAGGAGTTCACCAGCTAGCAGGTCCCAATGGGAAGAAGACAAGTCTGTCTGTCCTTTATGAGCACCCTTCCTTGTGTCACCTCCTCTCTGAAAATGTTTTAAGTTCTCATCTTTCTCCCTTCTCAAATTTGCCTGAAATTGGTCAGCAAGTTATGAAAGGGTGAAGTTTCCTTGAAACATAATCCTTCAAACAAAAACATAGAAGTGAAAACATCATGCAAATTGTGTCTGATTAAACACACTAAAAGCTGGAAGCAAGAAGGGGAAAGGGTTTTTCCTAATTCTTCTCTGCAAAGCCCACCGAGAAGAAATAAGCTGAAAAACCCATTTGGCTGTGGAAAGACAGTGCTCAACTGCTTGGTGCCAAGCCACTGCTCCTGGAGAAGTCCATGTGAAAGTTCTGCCAACTACATATAGCTTCTGGAAAAAAGGGTTTTTGAGGACTTGTGGGTGCTGATCAATGACAAGCTCAACATGAGCCGGCAGTGTCTGCTAGCAGCTCAGAAGGCCAACTGTGTCCTGGGCTGAATCAAGACCAGTATGACCAGCAGGTCGAGGGAGAGGCCCCTCTGCTCTGCTCTTGTGAGACACCCCCCAGCCCCAGTGCTGTGTCCAGCTCTGGGGGCCCCAGTACAGGAAATACATGGAGCTGTTGGAAAGTCCAGAGGAAGCCACAAAGATGATCAAGGGGATGGAGGACTTCTCCTATGAAGACAGGCTGAGAGTTGGGCTTGGTCAGCCTGGACGAGCGAAAGCTCTGGTGTGACCAAATTGCAGTGTACCAATGCTTAAAGCGGTCCTACAGGAAAGGGGAAGGACTGTTCAGCAGGGATTGCAGGGATAGGATGAGGGGCAGTGGCTTCAAGCTGAAAGAGGGCAGGGTTAGGATAGATGCTAGGAAGATATTCTTTACTCTGAGGGTGGTGAGGCCCTGGCATGGGGTGCCCATAGAGGGTGTGGAAGCCCCATCTCTGGAAGTGTTCAAGGCCAGGTTGGATGAGGCTTTGGCAACCTGGTCTAGTAAGGATGTCCTTGCCCAATGCAGAGGGTTGGAACTAGATGATCTTTGAGGTCCCTTCCAACCCAAAGCATTCTATGAATCTGCTTTCCAGCTTCAAAGGCATTCCTGAGATTGCCTGTGGGCTTCTTCAGATGAAAACAGAAAAGAAAATGGACACGGTGTCTTTATCTGAGGGTAAATGACAATTCCTTCAGGTGAGACAGCCACTGAAGCAGCAATCCTGGGACAGGTCAAAAGAGATTATTTCCAGTAGGGATGCTGAATGGTCAAGCCAGTACACAAGACACCAAGGTTTTCATCTCCTGGCACACATGGTTGTGATTACTCATGCTCCAGAAAGAAAAAAAAATGATTGCAACTGAAACAACTATGAGGACACTAAAAGTTAAACAAATAGACCGTATTTTAGGGAAGGTGGGTATCACAGGCTTGTAAAACAAAGAGTGAGAAGGGGTAAGACTACTAGACAAAAATACAGGCTTATGTACTCCAAGAGGAAACCAGCAGTTTGACCTAGAGATTAACTCTTGAGTTAAGATGGAAACCAAGGGAACGGATTGCCAAGCAATCTTCAGTGCAGAGCAGCTGGGGCAAAAAGTCTGATCAAGCTACATCAGATGAGAACTTGATCAACCTAAAGAAGCCTGGGCGATGATGAGGGTATCTGCAAGGGCAAAGACTTGCCAGCAAAGACCTAACTTCCAGTTGACCAAGTTTCCAGGGCAAGATATAGCCAGATGACAAGATGTTCCATCAAAGACCTCCAGGATTTAACCGGGCTGGTTCCAACCCTGCAACACACAGACCTCTACATCACTAGTTATACAAGTAAAGACCCAAATGGACTGAAAGCCTATATCAAAAATCTCCTATCAGTCCAGCATTTGTTTCTTCACCGCTAACACAAATCTGTGATAAATCCCCAAAACTAAGCCATCAAACCAGCATTCCAACCCCCCCCCATACCCCCCAACTCCACACTGTTGAGAATTATCATCAGTAAAAAGGGGAGGGGGTGTGAACATTTTATGGGGTGAGGACACAAGAGCCAAAAGAAACAAAAGGCAAACCATTACTAAATGTTCATCTGTTGGGTATTAGACAGAAACCAAACGAAGGGTTTCATCCATAAATTATCAAGTTGGCGTAACTTTCTTGTTCGGTGTCAGTTCTTCGCAAATTAAAAGACAATAAGCAGAACATAATTGAGCATTTATTGCTTATGGGCTCTAAAATGAGGCTTAATCAGATCGTGACTAAACCTCAGCGTGTACTCTTTTTAATAGACACATTTTATTTAACATACCGCCACCAGTGTACTCCATTGCAATCTGAGGAGGCGGCGTTTATTCCAAGTTTCTCAGATGAACAGTGAGTCCGATCTCCCCGCTAGCCTGCCAACTTGTGAGATGTGACAGGGCGTTATTACAGCCCTTTTTAATTGAGAGTAAACCAGGTTTAGGTGAGCTGCAACCACTGGAGAGACTCAGTGAACACTGGCGAGCGCTGCAGCCCTACCGTTATTATACAAACGTGCCCAAACACAACAGATGCTGCACAGGTATTAACGTCAGCTTAAATATTTATAGGGATATATCAAACGTAGATAATAAAGCCCCATTCATTGTGTGCGAGATGCATAGCGATAATCTCCGCGTTTCCCTGAGGAGGAGGCAAGCACCAAGTTTCCAGTCGGCGGAGCATCCACCCCCGCGCGCGCTCCTTCAGATCTGCACTTGGGGAATAAAAGTTGAAACTACAAAACAATGTCGCGGCTTCAGAAGCGCAACAGAGGGTTTGATCAGATTAGAACAGATGAGGGTCTTGCTGTCATCTGGAATATGCTGCGTTAAAAAGAAGACAGCAAGCCCGATTTTGATATGCAAATGTTACAGATATAACTCCCCTAGATGTTAGTTGTAGAAAATGCTGATCCGAGAAAAAAGGGGAAAAAACCCTTTAACAAGCCATGAGGGTAATTCAAAGCCAAGTACTTTTAAACAGCACTTAACAAGTCCCTAGAGCCCACTCAACAGTGGGCCACCCCAGAAGTGCCATCTTCTGCCCCTCAACAGCTTGAAAAAGTAGTAATTGCAAATCCATTTGCATTTTTCTTCTCAACTTGTCCACGTTCATCATTCAGCAAGGCGGGGGGAAGAAAAAAATTAAAAAAAAAAAAAAAAGCGAGGTGGGGGGAGGCAAACAGCAAGGGGAACCCTCCCCATCCATGCAGATACTGGGAGAACCAGTGCCCCAGCCCTCTGCACCCCCGTGCTTGCACCTTCGCCATCGCTTGTTTTTTACATTTCGCTCCTAATTATGTTGCATCTATTGCCATACACTTAATTAGCTGCATTAATGTGATTTCTTTTCACATAGTCAAGCAATTAAGAGCTATGATTGAGTTTCATTCAATTAGCCTCAACAAACATGCTAATTGATGTCCCAGATGCAAATGAGGTGCAATGAGAGAAACCTGCTAGCGATTGAGAGTTGTGGCAGGGAGACCCACAGCTCTCGGCTTGCTGACAGCAGCACAGCTTAACATGGCTCCCACCTTCCGCAGAGCCGCCTTCAGAGGCGGAGAGCGGGGGGTAGACAAGCCATTAGTGCCTCAGTTGTCCCCAGTAGATCCCTACAGGAATAACAGGCAGCGCTGAATCAAATCAATGCTGTCTCCCAATTCTCACGGCAACGGCTGGTTACGAGCTGGAGAGGAGCGTAGCGTTTTCCTGCAGCCGCCGAGGCACTGCAGACCCTGCGAATGCCACGGTTCCTTCATCTAAGGACTATAAAAGGTCTCCATCTAATCTCCAAGCTCGTGAAATACTACGCAGGTAATGGCCTGCAGTTATCAGTAACTGGCAACTTAATCTTAGTCAGCTTTGGGGCAACGATGCCTCTTCAAGTTAAGGCTAGAACGCATCAATCAATCAATAATCCCTAAAAATAACGCTCGCTATATTGATTCTCATTGCTTTTCATCCTGAGGTTACCGTTAGCGGTTTGCTCAAATATAGTGCTGCCGAGGTGTTAATTTGACTACTCAAGGCCATTGACCATTATCTAGAGGACTAAATAAACTGTTAAAATATCAGCGAAAATCGTAAAAGCTACATTGACTGAAGATGCCACAAAATATTACTTGACAGCGCCACAAAATGAATTGCCTTGAGGAAGAGAGAAACGATGTGCCATGACACAGAATAATGTAAAGCAAAATTACTTCAGTTCTGCTCTTAATACAGCTCTCCATTTACAACAGCAGAAATTAATTTAACCAATTAACTGGACAGAAGCCTTTCAGACATGCAAATTGAGCAAATGGGTATGACAATGTCGTCTCAACAGACCTCCCAAAAAGCAACACTGATATTTTGGGGGGGGGGGGGGCACACATACATGTTTTCAAATGCCAGCAGTTGCAAAACTTGCTGCCATATATCGCAATGACTTCAGATTGTCCTCAAAGCCCGAGAAGACACTCCACCAAGGGCCACAAGCTGAACCCAGGCTATGTGATGCTCCAGCTAGCTGTCTGCTTTCTCCGAGCCAGAAAGATGGAAACATCTTTTCTTCCCTGTACAGCCACACTTTGTGCTGCTGGCTGGTTGCCCCTTTCTCAGGCGAGGAAGGACACACCTTCTCTGCCCTGGTGAGGCCTCATCAGGAATATTGTGGGCTGTGCTGGGCTCCCTGGGTCAGGAAGGACAGGGAGCTACTGGAGAGGGGACAACAGAGATGCTGAGGGGACTAAAACATCTCTCTGATGAAGAGAGACTGAGGGCCTCGTGACTTTTTAGCCTAGAGAAGACTGAGGGGGAATCTTATCAATGCTGATAAATCCTTGAGGGGTGGGGTCAGGAAGATGGGTCAGTCTGTGTTCAGTGGTGCCCAGGGACAGGACAAGAGGCAATGACACAAACTGGACTATAGAAGTTCCACCTAGCCATGAGGAGGAACTTTGTTCCTGGGAAGGTGGCAGAGCCCTGGGCCAGGCTGCCCAGAGAGACCGGGGAGTCTCCACCTCTGGAGACATTCCAACCCTGCATGTATCTTACGTGGCCTGCTCAAGGGGATCCTGCTCTGGCAGGGGGGTTGGACTGGATGATCTCCAGAGGTCCATTCCAATGTCAATCAGTCTGCAATTCTGTGATCTGGATCAGATTGAGGGAAAAGGCAGAAGGAAGTGCTGGCTGCTGCTTCCATGAAGATGGGACTCAAAACTCACATTGTCCAAGTCTATGACAGTTATCTCAAAACACTTCAGTAGGGGACCACAGAGCATGTGACAGCTCATGAAGAATGAGAGCTGAACCACTGAACTCATCTGAGTTTCCACTGCAAAAAGCAGAAGACTGAGTCAGACTTGGATTGAAATTGCTTTGGACTGTACCTCTCTCCCGTGATTGCAGTGACATGGCTAATGGTGCCACCTAGTCTTCTCAGCCAAGAAAGCTCACCAAGAAGACAGCAGCATCAAGCTGTAGAAGGCAAGTTGGGGCATTTTGTACCCTTTACTGGAATTGTATTTTTTACATCACGGTACTAGGTGAAGGGGGCTCAAAGCTCACATCAAAACCACTCATCTCAGGATCTGCTCCTTCCTAGGGTCTTTCCCTTCCTAGAGTCTTCTACCACGTACCTTTCCCACCCATGACATATAAAATGAGAGACTCTCCGAGAGCGGAGCCTTTCCATGTCTATAATGGTGCAGGAGTAAGAACATCAAGTTTTTCTCACTTTTAGTTATTAAAAGCTGCCTGTTTTTCCAACCCTAGGAACTGGTCCAGGTGCAGGAACCTTCCCAGATCTGTCCCTGGTTTACACTGAGCTTCTGGGAAAAAACATTCAATCGGACAAAACACTCCTAACACTTTGCTTACCAAAGTTGAGACAGACAGTGCTTCAGAATCTGAGGTGAAATACAAATTATTATGGAAAAGGAAGTTTCTGGTGGCACCTCTGGGTGACATTTTAAAGGCTGTGGGCAGTGTATGTTTTGAGCCACAATTCCTATTTCGTGAACTGACCTATCGGACCCACAAAACCTATTGTTCACCCTCAGCAACAACAGCTTCTGAAAAACAAAACCTGATCCCCTTCCCCCCTGAACCAGACCAAACCCCCGGCAGACCAGTAAATGGATGGAGCCTTGACTTTTGTGCCTCTACGTGGCAGTCAGACATTTTTATTGCAAAATGCCGTCTGGAAAAGATGCAAAACAAAATTGCTAAACTGCAAAAAGAAGAAATAAGGGGAGGGGAAAGTAGGGGGGGGGGGAACCACAAAAGGCCCCCTTCCCTTTGCTTATTGAGTTCAAAGGCATAACATGCAGCACCCTGCAGCAAATGGGAAGCTACACTAATTTTAAAGCCATAAAACGCTATAAAGTGCCCTGCGGGGCAGGACTACACTGAAGCTAGTTGCACCTAAATAAGACATGGTTCATTTACTTCGCAGCTTAGCCTAATGTAATCATCAGCGGATTTCTAGCCTAGAGTTGTAACAGGCAAATAGCCGATACTGCGGAGGCGACACTCCCAGCCATTGAGGGGCCTCAGCTAGATTGCTGTTGATTAGAAAATTTTTCAGTTTTGACAAGCACTTAATGAACATAAATCGCTCCTTGATTGGTTTCCATTTGGGGCCACAGGCACACCTAAGAAGAAACAAAAGTCTCCCAACTCTTCCCTCCCTCCCCTTCCCAGGAAGGACCTCAGCAACAAACCCACCATCGGGTTATGAGCCACAGTGGAATATATTCATCAAACGTTGCCGTTAAATTAGCCATCCTCTCCTCTCGCATATCAATACAGGCACAAGACCATTTGGCTTCATAATATAAATCTTAAGAAAGGCAATGAAATGGTATTTTCTGAGGAGAGCATCGGAAGGAAAACACGTTCTGGAAAACACCCGTCACCCTACAGTGCTCTGTCCTGACAAAAAGGAGGTCACCTCAGATCTGTTTCAGCCACCACAGGAATCAAGAGCATTACGTTTCAGTAATGAAGAGTACTGGCTATATCTATACTGTGGAGTTAACCAGTTCTATCAGTGTTGCAGGGGCAGGGGAGGAAGTTAAGGCAACACCTTCAAGACAAAAAGAGGATTGACAGAACGTTGGTTTGTTTTTTTTTTTTAAAATGGGTCCCTTCATCTCCTAAAATGTTGACAAAATTCTTCGTTTGGTGCTTCACTTCTCATTCAAGACTTTGCAGTAAGAACCACTGTGAAAGACAAATCAGAGATTTACCATCCTGAAGCATTTATATCCACAGCAGTTAGCTCTGCTGGATGGGAAGCTCTAATTTTATAAAGCCCCGTGATTAATTAATAGCTTGGCTGTCACCATTTCAATCGCAACTCATCCCCACACCAAAAAATTTTTGCCCTGCCTTTTGGAAGAGGGAGTAGACAACGATGGCAAAACGTATGTTTGCTGCTCCTCACTATGTACTGCAAGTTCGAGGAGCCCTACAACAGCACTATTGTGTTTGCTACAATATCCTAGGCTAATGACGTGATAAATCTTGTCATGCCCATCCCCCCTTCCCCCTCTCCCCCGGAAATGAATGGACCCAAAACTAAAACCGCTTCACGCTCGCCTTGCTTGAGCATTTGCTGACCTGTGAGCATCTGTAAGAAGTCATGGAAGTGATTGTAAGAAGTTACTGTGAATAATCAGTTTTCCTCTCCTTCCCCCATCAAGTGGGATTACGTATTTGAGGGGTGTTTCATGGGGCGGCTTGCTGACCATCAGGAACAACAATCTGATTTTTCCGCTGAGCGGAGCAGGTGCAATGGCACTTTCAGGCAAGAATATTTCTAGTTTGAAAAACCACAAAGCCAGGGAGGGTGGTGGTGGTGTGTGTGTATGTGTAAAATAATTTGCCATGACAATTTGCCTATCCCAAATGAGAGGCCTCACTTAAGCACCCCAAACACATTTTAGCTTCTATTTTCCCCATCTGTATTTAAGCTTTTTCCCAACCTGATCTCCACTACACCCTAAAGACAATAAAGAAGTTTTCCATGGAGCCATAAAGTGAGTGATTTCTCCAGCTGTACCATTTCCTAAAAGACTCTTCTGCTTTTAAAACATCGCAGGTTATACGGTCTACGCTTGGTATCTTTACCAACCCCCCCATACACCACATTACATCAGTGGGATTAACACTTATTTTTTTCCATAAAGGCTGGTTGTACTCTAGCTATCCCTAAAAGCAATGTAAATTCACAGCGAGATGTGCTAGAATTAAGAAAGGCAAGTTTTGGGAAATTTAAGTCATAAATGTTAGAAAGGAGAATGGTCTTCTGGACGTGGCTTTGCCAAAAAGGCTTCCAGAAAGAGTGCCAGTTGTGGTGAGTGGAAAAAACCACAGTGCCGACTCACCAACTGAAGTAATTACTATGCATGTATTTTGTAACTGTTCCTACTGTTCAGTTTTTCTACCTTAACCAATGTTTTAGGTGCATTAATGGATAGATATTATGCCAGTAAAAAACCTACACATACTTCGGACAGGTTTATCTTCACCGCCAGTCAAACTACATCCTCCTTTTTGCTCTGTAGCATCTGCTTAGATCACCACTCTCTCAGGAGGCAGAGCTACATCTTATGCCAAAAACAACGCAAGCAGATCCTTTTACTGGTTCAAATACGTATTTACCAAAGCCTGATTTGAGGATTAGCTTTTCACAGGAAAAGGCCAGCTACAAGGGCTCTCGGAGCCGGCCAATATCCAGCTTTACATTCCTTTGAAGCAAAAACAGTGGGGAAAAAAATAATAGAAAGAAAATCATACACATGATGGTATTTTCAAAATATAGAAGAGCATGAATATTTCTATTAAAGCAGCACAAACAACACACGTCGGAGCTATTAAACAGCCTGGGGTAACGCAACCCTGAAAATAAAGCTGAACCGAAACGATGTCTGTAGGCGGTTATTCATAACCACCAAGGAGAGCGCTGCTGCCTTGGCTATAGCAACGCCTGACTCTGCTGCCGCCGGACACGCACAAAGACCCCAGGCAGTCCCGCCAGCACGATGTCCTCTTAAAAATGAGGATGAGGAGAGACAGAATGCTTCACAGGCAAGCACGCTTTCCATTTTCAAATCATTCAGGAAAATCCTAAGATATGATAATGGTCTAAAATTTGAACTGCAGCTCTAAAAGAAACACTGCATATTATGGGTCCTGGGAAAAGCGCTTGGATCTGTGGAGACAGGACAAGGGGCAATGGCTGCAAGTTGGAGCACAGGAAGTTCCACACCAACATGCGGAAAAACTTTTTCCCAGTGAGGGTGAGAGAGCCCTGGGACAGGCTGCCCAGGGGGTGTGGAGTCTCCTTCTCTGGAGATATTCAAGACCCGTCTGGATGCCGATCTGAGTGATATGTCCTAGCAAGCCTGCTTTGGCAGGGGGTTGGACCCGATGATCTCTCGAGGTCCCTTCCAACCCCTACAATTCTATGATTCTACACAACCCTTCTAGATACAACCACAGAGGTTTTTTCAATAGCCTCCTATTTCTCATCAAGTCTACTTCTCTTGGAGGAAAGGGCCAAGCAAGAAAAGCTCAACTGAAAGGCCAGACCCTCAGCCCAGGCCTCAAAGAATTTCACGGGCCCATGAATTGGGTCTGTTTTCTATCATCTTCCGAGAAGGTATGTCCATATAGTATATTGCTGAAGCTCTTGGACAAAGTCTAGCCTAATGTTGCATACAACTCCTTAGCAGGTTCAAAATTTGGTATTTTTTATTCGTTTTGTTGGGTTTTTTAAATATGTTCACTTTATCTGAGGATAGAAGACCACTGCTACTGCTCCCTTTGAGCTAACTCACATAGGCTGCTCACCCCATCAACACTATTTTTAAGGAAGAGTTTTGAATCTGTGGCTACTGTCAGATGAATCAAGCAGACTGGATGAATCCAGATGCTTCTCAAGGAGATAAGGACAAGTCCTACCTCCCCAAGTCACCTCTACAATCCTACTCACCTCAATGTGGATTATCAATCTAGGTCAGGGAGGATGGGAGCAAGCTCGAGAAGCAGCATTATTGCAATACAAACCTCAGCAAGCAAAAAGCCACCTTGCTGTGTAGGTACACAGGATTTACATAGCATACATGTTCTGCAGATGGGCAACAGACCTTCCTTCTCATGTATTTGAAGAAGCTGTTCTTCCCCTGTAAGATGCCACAGCACTGTGCTTTTATGTGAAATCAAATCTAGAACAGATTAAAGACAAAAGGGAGGAAAAAGCACACACCCCCTCCCCAAGCTGTTTTCAGGTGTTTTGAGGTTTTTTCTTTTCATAAATGAGGGGTAGGATGATGAGGGGGATAAAAAGAGCAGAAAATGGACATCCACTGCTAAAACTTTGTCATCTGCTGACCTGTGGCATGACGACAACCCTCTGGCAGACAGATAGTAGTGAAACATCATCAGCCATTCATCAGGATAAGGCTTAGATAAAGAAGCTGCACGTAACACTGCCCAGCAGGTATCCTGGTGAATACATTTCGGGAGCCCTTGCACATGGCATTCTGCCATTAAAAGCCAAGAGATGCCTACACAAATTCCCCCAGGTCCCTTTGGGGAGGCTGACATTGAATTTGTCGGCCAGGATTTTAGTCAGCCACTCAATGGCTATACTCCAGAAGCGTTAAGATGAATAGGTAGCTATGGTGAACTTTGAAGCCTGCAGGTCAAAGTTCTCTCTCATTATCCCCACCATTTTCTATTGGCATTGCTCCTCAGCGTCCCAAGGGATGGAAAGGTTTGAGGCTCTTGAAAAAACCTGACATGACCAAGTCAGAAAACAGTAGGGTGCTTATGTACATATATTTTTCTTTCCCCATTTTTCTCTCCCCCCACTTTCTTGAAAAGAAAGAATACGAATTTCGCTATTGTGTCAGACATCAACCTGGTGGCATTAGTAGTTACTCATTTAGCTGGCACAATGCAGCAGTCATTTCAACACGCTGCCCTGCCAAACAGGCCTGACCCTTCCAGGGCCACCTCCTCTGTAAGAGAGGTACTAATTTGATTTTCACTCCCCACCACAAAACCTTTCGTTTTGTAGCCCATCCTTTCAAGAAGGGCGACAGCACTGATATTCTGCAACGTGGACACATTTTCTCTATTCAAAACACTGCCTTCATACGCGTCTGATCGAGACAACGGATCCACTTCTGGCTGAATCTCAAGCAATATTTAATACAGCGCTCGTTGCAAGCCATTAAATATCATAATAGGTGCTTCCAATGCAGGTGTTAAGTTCTGACTCCAAAAAATCCAGTCTGGAAAGACCAAATTATCTTCTAAATTTACTACTTCTGCTACCACTAGAGGCCAGCCCACCTTTCGCTTCACAGAATGACACCTGAGAAATTCTGTATAACCACAGCGACCTGCATACCTGAGGCAACCCAAATCAAACTAACAGGGCAGCCTGGAGCCAGGCTTTTTATGCTGACTCTGGATGGTTATCAAAAGTTCTTTTCTTCAACGCTGTTTAAAGGTAAAGTTGGTAGGAATAAGGTCCTAATTTTTCAAAATCATGTGAGAAGTTATCCCAAATAGCAATGGAAGCACAAGAATTAAAAAAAAAATCATTAGTTTCTCTGATTTGCTGTGAAAAATAGCACTTCTAGATAAACAAAACCCGAAATTACCAGAGGAAATTCTGCCTTTCCTGCCTACAAGGTTGGCTACAAACAGTACTGGGAGTGCTACTGCTCTAAGAATCTGGTCCTGCCTCGTCCACCCACTGTGGTTTGCAGAGGGCAGAGAAGATGCTACTCACATACTGTCGCCTGATGGATGATGAATGCTCTGTGGGGTATATTAATAATAGTTAATTGACAATAAATACTCTGTTGACGGTATGGAAACATACCGCTTAAGTCGTGTGGTGACTCTCCGAAGGCTGAAGTCAGTAGAAATAAGGCATTAATTTGTAATACATCATTTATAATCATTTGTAATACAAATGTCAAAATGATGTTGACGCGAATGAGCAGAACCCTACACACTCCTTGAGAGTGGGTTCAGCGAACACATCTCAAGAAGCCCACAAACGAGGACAGTATTTTCCCCAGTAGCTTCCTGCCAGCTAGGAGAAGAGCATGGTCCCGCTCCAGCACCTACCCCATACCACTAAGGGAAAAGTAGTGCCTTGCAAACCTCTCTGATCTCCACACAGAGGTCTGAGCAAATGGAAATACAGAGCCATGTACCTTTTTCTTGGGCTGAGGTGGGGCATGGTGGGGAAAAGAGGGAAACAATTACAGGCTAGTAATTACTTCTTCTTTAAATGGATTCTCTCTAATCTCCAATGGATTTACCTCTAATCTCAAAGTAATTACCTCTAATCTCTATGGATTCTCACTCTGGGGGAGACTAAGGAGCTCCCAGGGAAGCCTACAGAGAAAAAGTACACTATTGTCTGCAAGAGGCAATGAAAAACTAACACATGCACAGCAACTGTCAGGAACAATAGAGCACTTCTACAAAGCCAGGAAGGGACTTGGGTGCAGACAATGGCAGCTTTCCTCCTCCTTGCTTGATGACCCAGAGTTGGCCAACACAATCTACAGGAAACTCATGTGGAGGTTGCCTTGAAGGCATGCAGTATCTGCACTTCTGTTCTGCATGCTGTACCAATATATAATCCGGACTACTTCATTGCAGGATTCCCTAAATTTAAAGATGCTAAGAAATGCCAGAGAGGAGTTTCACAAAAAGGAACAGTGAAAGCCTTGCTCCAGAACACAAGGGCTGAGTTACAAGATTTCTGATGGAAAGCAGTAATGCCTTGAAGCTGGTCGCCATCTCACTTATTAAATGGCTTTTAAGAGGCACGGACATAACATCAGAAACTATAGCAAAGCATTACTACAGCAGGATTGGAGACTGAAATCTCATGTCAAGCCAAAGCGCTATCATTCAGTAGACAGTGAACATCAAGTTGGTGCAAGCACAGCATCAGTGTGGCCAGGCTCCTCAGACATCACCCAGCTACAGCAGGAGAGTCCTTCCAGTTCTGTATGTGCGTCTATAAGCCCCAGAGCCTAAAATGCATCTGATGGAAGCCTTGATTTTGACTCCTTAACAAAAAATTCCCCAGAAGCAAAGTAGAGCACCAACCGGTTTAGAAACAACTGGTCCTAAATATTACAACTGTCCACCTTCCAATTTTCCTATGTGGTACAAAGATAAAATGTAAGACCAGATGCAGTTCTGAAGATCTTGGTGAGGGCCACACCACGGTTCTTGTGTTCTACTGCTGCCTGTACTGCAGAGCAAGCAAAGAAGCCAGGAATCCCCTGGGAGCTTCAAGATCTGGAACCTTGACATCGGCCCTCTCTTTTGAACTGCTCTGACATGGAATGTGCTGTGACAAATCTCACCCTTCCTCCCTCTGGCATGCCCGGGGCAGATGGGGTGGGCTAGTTCTAAATCACGTCACTGAGTTCCTTCCTCCCCAAACCCATACCCAAGGATTGTGCTACACACACTGAGAAGGACAGATGAGATCCTTGGGCAGAGAGACCAAGAGAGATGCCTTAAGATGAAAAAGTTCTATGGCTTGTATTTTAACAGCTATGCCAAGAGGTTGCTCTGAATTAATTCTGAATAAACCATAACTGCTGCATGTTGACTCTTTACTACATCTAGGAACAATTTTTCTTATAAAATGCTTCCACTTTTTTTCAATCCTGGGATCGACAAGTCCATAAAAGCATCAGCACAAAATAAAGGCTTAAGCTGTGCCCAGGTGCCTCTTGGGGTGCACGGGAACCCCAGTTCCAGGGGATTCAAAAGGACTCCACTGTACCAGGTCACAATAACCCCAGGCAGCACTACAGGCTTGGGGCAGAGTGGCTGGATTGCTCCCTGGAGGAGAAGGACCTGCGGGTGTTAGTAGACAGCTGGCTGAACATGAGCCAGCAGTGTGCTTGGGTGGCCAAGAAGGCCAATGGCATCCTGGCCTGTATCAGGAATACTGTAACCAGCAGGAGTAGGGAAGCGATTGTTCCATTATACTCAGCTCTGGTGAGGCCACACCTCGAGTGCTGTGTCCAGTTTTGGGCCTCTCACTACAAGAAGGACGTTGAGATGCTGGAGCGCATCCAGAGAAGGGCAACAAAGCTGGTGAAGGGTCTGGAGCACAAGTCCTGTGAGGAGCAATGGAGGGAACTGGGGCTTTTTAGTCTTGAGAAAAGGAGGCTGAGGGGAGACCTTATTGCTCTCTACAGCTACATGCAAGGTGGTTGCAGATATGTCGGGGTTCGTCTCTCTTCTCAGGTGACAAGGAATAGCATGAGAGGGAATGGCTTGAAATTGCACTGGGGAGATTTAGGTCAGATATCAGGAAGAATTTCTTTACTGAAAGGGTGGTCAGGCACTGGAACAGGCTGCCCAGCGAGGTGGTTGAATCACCATTCCTGGAGGTATTTAAAAGGCATGTGGATGAAGTCCTTAAGGACATGATCTAGAGGTGGACTAAGCAGGGTTAGGCTGTGGTTGGACTCGATCTAAAGGGTCTCTTCCAACCCAGTCACAATTCTATAATTCTACAATTCTAATTTTGCTTCAGATTGTGCCTTTTTGAGAAAGAGGAGAATGAAGAGGGAGAAAGAAGTTCCTCCACCAAAAAGGGCTTGACAAAAACACATCAGGATGGACTCACTAACACTGCTTTATCAGAGCCTGATGAGGCTGAACAGA
This sequence comes from Hypotaenidia okinawae, assembly GCA_027925045.1. Lineage (NCBI taxonomy): Eukaryota > Metazoa > Chordata > Aves > Gruiformes > Rallidae > Hypotaenidia > Hypotaenidia okinawae. Next base: position 4,747,490 of record BSDF01000007.1, read on the forward strand.
GAGCATGGGGTACTTACATGTAAGCTAGGATGGTAGGTTAGCACACCGTTGTCACACAGCGTCACATACTTCTTCTTCCACTCTTTATTCAATGACTTGCCACTTCGCTTTAGCAGCATACCCTGTTAGAAGGAAGAAAAAGGAAAAACAATAATTAAACACTCTTGCCAACACAACTATTTAAGACACAGAAAGTGATAAATGCCGTTGCCTCAATTTTTATATATGCACTGTCCTCCAAGCTATTTTCTTGGGCTTCTGCCATGATTTCACATGTTTTCTCCATTGGCAGACTCCATGATTTTAATTTAGGAGTAAAAGCTCCAAATGCAGCTTTCAGAAAACAAGTCACGTAAACAGAAAGGACTGTATCAGCACTGGCTTTGTCCAGAGGGTAGAAGAAGCCCTTTTGCTTCTTAATTCCACATCTCAGGAAAACACATTTTAATGTGACACAGAGTAAGGTTACCTACATGCCCTCCCCTAGTTCATCAAGGCACCACCCTCTGTGCATTTTCTGGTCCTCTAAAATAAGTGAAGAAGTCCAGGTTTAGTGAGGATCCTATTGCATGACCCTGAGGATTCCCTGGTGTCCAAGCCTAGCCTCCCCAAAGGCGGGGAAGAACCAGTATCAAACAGGGTGACAGGAAAGATGGCGAGGGACTCTCTATCAGGGACTGTAGTGATAAGACATGGGGCAGTGGGTTTATGAAGGAGGAGAGATTTAAGATCAAGAAGGGGAGATTTAGATTAGACATAAGGAAAAGGTGGTGAGGCCCTGGTACAGGGTTCCCAGAAAAGGTGCTCGTGGCTGCCCCTAGATCCCTGGCAGGGTTCAAGGCCAAGTTGGATGGGGTTTTAGACACCCTGGGCAGGTAGGGAGTGTCACTGGGGGTTGTCGCTGGTGGGTTGGCACTGGGGGAACTTCGAGACCCCTTCCAATCCAAACCAGCCCCAGATTCTATGATAAGCTTATGTTCTTGTTCCCTTTTCAGTAAGGAAACACCACAATGGACATCCTTCCAGCTCTTCGTTCCAGATGAAGAGACACCAATTCCAGCAAGAGCAGCAATATGGGAACAGGGCTAATGCAAAGTTTTCCCCATAAATTCTGGATAATTTAATGGAAGAGGTGTGAGCTGAGAGAAGAGGAGGTGGGCAAGGTGACCCACCCTTCCCACAAATCGTACTCAACCTAAATATGAGTGATGAATGCTAGCAATCAACAACTGAGATAAAAAGTCATCGCCGTCTTTTAACGGACAAGGACTACTACCACATATTAACCCATTCTCAGCTTAAAAGTAGATAGGCACTTAGAAACCCAAAATGCAACAGGCTGCAGCACACTGAAGGTGGTAAATCAAACCATGCTTTAGCAACACATTTCCCTAGGAAATTTTAATTCCCAAATCAAGTTCAAAGACAGTTCCTAATGACTTCACAGAGTGCTTTGGTCATTGAAAGTCCAAGTGAAATGGCCCAGCAGAGAAACTACGTACGGTACCCACCATGGGGGCTCACTAGTTCCACAGGTCCAGTTCAGGGAAAAGCAGACATGTCTATTCCTGTCATTAAATCATAACCAGGAATACAAATCAATATAAGCTTTAGGTCTGTCATCTCCAAGAAATCAGTTTGTCCAAGAAATTTATAAAATAAAAGGGAAAAGAGAAGATAGAAAGTTGCGCTATGGAGCATGGCACTTCCAACTCCCTCGGGGTTGCTTACATGGAAGCAGGCTAAAACCCTGAATAGCAAGTCATGCTGTCCGTTTTCCCATCAAATCTCCAGCTTTATAAAACTCCATCTCTGCACAGACCCAATCCCAAAGCCGCAAGGAGCAGCTCTGCATGAGCCCAAGCCCTCCACAAAGCCAGGCAATTTTTTTTTCCTCCCTCCACTCCAGATGTTGCCACTTTCGGCTGAAGTCCCTCACCACAACCCAGAGGACTTAATAACTATCTCCTTCAGCAACTAGCTACGATCCCTGCAGAAAAAAACACACTCACGACTTAGAAGAAAACTTCAGAGCGCAACCCTTCATGAGTCAAAGCATCTGTGGACGGGACTGTACTGAAAAGCGTGTGTCCCAACAACTGAATTACATGGCAGTATAAACTCCAGAACTTTTTTTGCCCTTTTAAAATGGGTGGTTTTTTTGGTGCTGTTCCTTGCTACAAGCTCAAACTTTTACAAGAGAGAACAGGTTTTCTGAAGCGCTTTCTTACAAAAGCTTCTGCGAGTCGCACATCCCAATTACCGTCTCCCAGTGGTTAGAGACGTTGTTTTCTTCTATTAAAAAATGAAAGCTTATTTCTGCCTTTGACTCCTATGTTTGTCTATAGTAGGTGATCTGTCGCTTCACCTTTCCAATCTTTCATACCTCACCTGCAGCACGTTCACTCATGTTTAGGGGGACCCAAGTCTAGTTATCGCTGTGCTGCGGGGATCAAAAATTACTGCTTCCCTGCACTGGTTTGTTCTTCAGACCTTTTAATGGGAGAAAAAAAGTTGTAAGGATCACAACGGTGATTTCTTTTTTCCCCCTCTTTTTTTTTTAAGTTTCGAAGAAAGTAAAATATATATATATTTCATGCCTTTTTAACTGTCCCTCTGCTATACAGAAAACATGTAATTACTTACATAATTTCAATTCACGACAATTATACACTCAGCAAATAGTAACCCCCCCAAACTTTCATGATTTTTACTACACAGAGTTTTTTCTGCTATCTAGGTGTGAATTGTGAAATTCTATTTTTGGATCTAAATGAAGAAAATCATTAACAATGGGGTTTACTTTGCTTTTGAAGGGAAATTCTGTACTTTCATGTAAAAAATAATACTCCGCATTAGATGTGTACCAGTTAGCTATTTGTGCTTAACTAGCAAACCAGATTTCCCAGTCTATTCCCTTTAGGCACCACCATGGCGAAAATAATAGAGCTTTTTCTTTTATATATTAAATGAGAACTAAAAGTATCTTCTGATATCTGCAAAGGAAGCTGCTCTGAATACAAGGAGCTAACTTAAAGTGCTACGAAGCACAGCTGCTCACATAAACCACACTCCCCACTCCCCCCACCAATGCCAGAGACCAACAATTTGTCTGTGGTAATTATATAGAATGGTCTTGAGAAATGCTCTTAGCATTGGAGTTTAGGTCACTTATAAATGCACTTTAACTAAGCTTAAAAAAATAAAAATAAAATGGCACAAATAGGGTAAGAAATGTTACTTAAAAAAAAAAAGCAAAAGCCAAAGCCCTTCACTTCAGTCATATTATGTCTACATTTAAGTCACATCAGATAGTCTGCCTAGGAAACAAGATACACGGGTTCCCACTGACCTTTGGCACCTCTGAGGCAATTTAGAGGTAGCTTAGGCACATCACCAAACAGGTCTCTGCGTACATGCAGCACGTCGGGAAAATCATAGTCTTTAAGCTCTGTGACAAGAGACTCAGTATGGACTTCACAATACTCCTTTTCCTTTCTCCCACCCCAAAATAATCTCTGCCTTGAATTATTATTAATCGGCTAACATAATTTCTCCTAATTCATGTGCAATCTTTCATTGTTGCAGCCTTCCATCTGCAATTTCAGCCCTGCAGTTTGGCGTAGCTGCCCCAAACCCTCCAGGATCCAACAGCGAGAATTTAACACCTCCAATCTGCTCACAAACCAGGCAGAATTTCACACTTCAAATTAAATTTTTTTACCACCTTCCCTCCAAAACTGCAATTCTGCATGTAAGGGAAGAGTGCTTCTTCTAGCAGACCACACTAGCTTGTACTTTTAATGAGCCACAGGAAAAGGAAAAGGAAAAAAAAAAGACAAAAAAAAAAAAAGAAAGACTTGAACCACAGTGCACGAACTTCCACTTCTCGGGTTTTGCTCGAGGAACTGCGTCACCGTACAAAGCAAACGGAGCCACCGTCTGTACGCACCGCGAGCTCTTTATTAGTAATGTGTATGCTACGTCTAGTCCCAGGAGGTCATTGCAAGCCAAAAGCAATGTTAAGTGTACAAGCTTTAAATAACTTACAAAGTTAATGTAATGAATGTAAGTGTTATCTGAAATCCATCACTCAGTGGCTTGCTGTAGCCTCAAGCTGTGATAAAACACCACTCATAAATTTATATTAAAACTCTGTTCAATAGCAATTATTTACCAACAAAGATTTATTGATTGCATTTGCTGTTAGAGACTGGGGCCCTAACTGAGTCAATCAGCTTATGTTGTTGAGCTTCAGGGCACCAGGAGAAGTTACAGACTGCCATCAGGCTCTGGGTCCCCATCATTACTGAGAGCAGAGGCAGCTAATGAAAAGCCGCCGGTGTAGGATTGATTGGACTTAAGGTTAAAAAAAACCCAACCAACAAACCACCAGACGCCGGTCAAGGGACCGCTACGCATAATATCCACAGTTCATCTGAATACGCAGGAATCAGCTAAATCTCACCGCTCCGGATGCCTACCTGTGAGCTACAAAGGTTACTCGCTTAAACAACAAATGGAGACAAATGGTGAAGCAATTATGAATTTGTTTTATGGAAGTATTTCAGGTTTTAAGCAGCAAGTTATCAGTATAAAAGAGTCACCTCTTGATGCTGCTTAACAATGCACTGAAGATGCTGGGAGGTGAGCTGCCTTCATTGTTCAGGTAGGCCGGACAGATGGTGGCAGAACAGACTTAGACGCTTCCCACAAATAAATGTCATCAAAACCCATCAGACACACGTCTCCAGCCGTTGCTTGGCGCACAGAACTAGTCCTGTGCAGGGAATGACATGCTCTGCGTGCCCTGCTGTGCACCCATTGGATCTTCCCACTTTCCACACATGTTTCAGACTTCCCAGGGGCCCCAAGAGATGAAGGGTTTCAGAGATGGGATGATACCAGACAATCGTAACTGCAAATGCAAGGGTTTTTTCCCATTTGCTCTCCCATAGCACTTGACTTGAGGTTTTTTTGGGGTTGTTAAATGGGATTCGGTACATTTGACTTAACATGTCAAGCAAAAAATGGCAGGTGCCTCTGGAAGTTGTTAGGGCCAAGACTAGACCAGGCCAAGCCCAGGCCTCTGGCAAGGGAAAAACATGGAACTTGGTTCTCTTTTTTCTTTCAGAATCTTACACCACTGCCGTGACTGAGGTACTAGTACCACACAAGCTTTTTTTCCCTTCCCCTCAATTTTTGAGCCAACCCCATACTGTTACCCTGATGCTGTTTTGACAAAATGAAATATGCAATCTGGCACTTAATCATTAACAGCATAAATTCTTAATTTTCCACTCAGGTCTTTAGTTCCCATAACTATGATTAGCAGCTAGCAGTGCTATGAATTTCCTACAGCTCTATCATTTGCATCCCATTCACAAAAGGGAAAAAACCCCACCCCAACCCAGTCACACTTGTCAGAAACATTCTCCCTCAAGTAATTGCAAAGGCAATGGTTTGTAGTCGGGATCACAAACTAACTGTTATGTACAAATTCTGGTCAATAAAACATATGCTTCCTTTAAATCCAGTAATGCAGTGAACAAATGCTGGTGAATCCTCCAGGTTTGCATGACCAGCCATGTCTAGGTAGTCTGGCCCGCAGCACTGGGACTAGTCTACCTTGTCCAAACAGCAAACAAGAGATTAATTTGTAATTGACATTTTATGCTGCCAGAATATTAAACTACAACAAGTTTCTAGTTAGAAGTCCATTTCTCCAGCATGTGGGAGATGACCAGCTCAAACTATTTTGCCTACAGACAATACTTGTGCGCTATAGGAAGCTTATGGTTGCCGCTGGTCTTTCTTCAATGATTAATTTGAGCAGATACCAGAGTATTTTTTTGGGAACAAACTGCTACAGATGCCCAGTGGAATCCTTCCATGCAACACCGACACGTTTTCTTGATCTCCCAAATTTAAAGTCTCTGCTCCCCCCTCAGGAGTTTAAAAACAAAGCCTACAAGAAAACGGAGTGCCTCTAAGGTGACACAAGTGGTGTTCCCCAGGGCTCAGTCCAGGGTCAAGTCCTGTTCAATATCTTTATCAATGACCTGGATGAAGGGATCAAATGTTCCCTCAGTAAGTTTGTGGAGGACACTACGCTGGGTGAAAGCGTCCATCTGCCTGAGGGTAGGGAGGCTCTTCAAAGGGATATTGAAAGGCTGGATCAATGGGCTGAGATCAACAGGATGAGGTTCAACAAAGCCAAGTGCAGAGTCCTGCACCTGGGACATAACAACCCTGTGCAGCGCTACAGGCTTGGGGAAGAGTGGCTAGACCACTGCCTGGGGGAGAAGGACCTGGAGTTGCTGGGTGACTGCAGGCTGAACATGAGCCAGCAGTGTGCTCAGATGGCCAAGAAGGCCAACAGCATCTTGGCTTGTATCAGAAATAGTGTAGCCAGCAGCTTCAGGGAAGGGATTGTGCCCCTATACTTGGCATTGGTGAGGCCACACCTTGAGTACTGTGTCCAGTTCTGGGCCTCTCACTACAAGAAGGACATCGAGGTCCTGGAGTGTGTCCAGAGAAGGGCAACCAGGCTGGGGAAGGGGCTGGAAAGCAAACCTTATGAGAAGCACCTGAGGGAGCTGGGTGTGTTTATTTAGCCTGGAGAAGAGGCTGAGGGGAGACCTTATAACCACCTACAACTACCTGAAAGGAGGTAGTTGTGGATGTTGGTCTCTTCATCCAAGCCAAAGGTGACAGGACAAGGGGGAATGGCCTCAAGCTGTGCCAGGGCAGGTTCATATCCAACATTAGGAAAAAGCTCTTCACCTAAAGGGTTATTGGGCACTGGAACAGGCTGCCCAGGGAGGGGATTGAGTTACCGACCTGGATGTATTTAAGAGACAGGTAGATGAGGTGCTCAGGGATAGGGTTTAGTAGAGGACAGGTACAGTTGGACTTGATGATCTCAAAGGTCTTTTCCAACCTAGTGATTCTGTGAAAACAGGAGACCTCACACGTTCTCCAACTTCAGTGTCTAACACTAACACTGAAGACCCCCCCCCCACAAGACCCCATATGTTCTTACTGCAGCCAGACGCACAGGAGAAATCCCACACACCTTCCTTAAAAACTGGCACTACAGCAGTAGCAGAGTTTTGCTACAGATTCAAAATAACTGTTCAAATTTATGTTCTACACCAGCTTTACGAGGAAATGACATCAGAACATTGAACCCAATTCTAACATGCCCTAAACACAAGGCAATAACTCAGTGCAGAAGGTAATTACACCGTGAATAGTTACTAAAAAATATTAGGAAGATTTACTAAAACAGTAATAATAAATCCCGATGCTGATTAAGCAAGTCTAACAGTTCAATTCAATGAAGATTGCCACCTCCAACGAATAACTGACACTACATTCCTGTGGGAAACCTTCACACTAAAGACACAGTAAGTGGGAAGAACAAACTTTGTGTTTGCTGCTGCTGTGTTTTTCTTTTTAATGACTGCTCCAACAATTCAGCCTCCAGATTTTGACCTTACCTGCCAACCATGGGTAAGGCACAAGTTCCTCCATGATGCTGCAAATAATTTTAAGGGTATTTTCTCACTCACACAGCCCCCTCCCTCCCCAGCTTGCAGCTCCTGTTCTGTAAAAGGAAAGCTAGATATTTCCAACATGGCATGGCCAAGGATTCCTTGGGACTTTCTTGCTGAGCATGGGGACCCACTAACCTTACTTACAAACACGACACAGTTGAGAAAAGGTAACTGCAATTCGGGGACTAGAGAACAAGATCCAGCACATTACACTCACCCACCTAACAAGCAACAATCTTAACAGGTGAAAGGATCATCGTGCACAAGCAGTCACTTTCATGTCCAAAGACGAATTTGCACAGAAAGCTACAGACCCATCTGTAAGACGAAGCAATGAGTGAACTGCTCCGACAGAGCCCTGCAAGTCCAAACCTGCACCCATCTGCAGAGCAGCCAGGAGAAGTCTCCAGACCCCAACACAGGCACGTCAATGCGGTTATGCACAGCTGAAGGACAGAGATGCTAAGCAAAAGAAGAGACTTCCTGAGCTCTCCTTCAACTGGCAACTTGGTGAAAAGGGCACTCTCGTTAGTGCTAGTTTATGATTATTTCTAAAATTAGAGTTTTATCGCATCTATAGACCTCTACATACTCTCCAATAGGTCCTTTCTACAGAGTTTAATACCCAAGTGTGTTACAGAAAGCGATTACATCCCTAAAAGAACAGCACACCTCTTGCCCTGAGCCCTGTTTGCTACTTGCAGGCACAGCATCTACCAAGCCACCACGCTATTTTCCTGCCACACAGTACTTTCTGCCTCTGTTGCCTTCCGAGGTTTGTTCTGCTTACCCGGCACTGTTAAAAAAAAAAAACAAACCAAAAAAATATAAAATCACAGCCCTTAATAATCTCAAGTAGTTGGTTTATTAACCCCTTGGCATTGGCAGCCGTGGTTTCCCTGACACCATTGTCAGCGCTAATGTGAAATGCACCGCGATGCAAATCATTATCTATCTTCGTGTCGGAGGAACCAGACGGCTGATGCCAAGGGGTCTAAGTCAGCGGCGGAGGAGCCGGCAGCGATCGGCTCCGTTTGAACTCTTACCTCTCGCTGCGGCTCCAGCATCACGCACAGGGCTCTAACTACGCTGGCCGCAAATGAAGTTAGCGTCCACGCCAATCAGCTGGGTGAAACACCACTACTCTAGGCTAAAATTAAAAGGAAAAAAACCCCCAACGTTGGGAAACTGATCCGGCGCAAGCAAACATGACTGTGTGGTGGGGTTAATTTGGAAAAGCCTCTGAGAGCGGAAGCATTCGCGGCAGTAGAAACGGCTGCAGGGTCAGGCATGAAAAAGAAGTAACACAACATTTATTCCCCGTAAGAAACAAACTGAGCATTGTGGAGGGACACAACACACACGCTCACACGCGATATAAAAGAAGGAATCATCACGCAGACATGACTACTACTAGGTGGATGACACAGCTCTCGTTACAGCAGCGCTCTGTTCCCTGAACCTAGAAAATTCTCTTTATCATATTTTATATAAAGTAGGGATTTTGGGGGAAGGGGGGGGTCAGGGGAGAAAAGCCATGAAAAGCTTAAAACCCAATTTTAACTTTCTATCCTGATACTCCAGTGTTTCCATAGAAACATCAGGAAGACCACTTAAGAGCAGGGTTTTTTTTTTTTTTTTTTGTAGCCATGTTTGGCACCATACCCCTCCCCTGGACAACCTATTATTTCACAAATGGATGCTTTTTGCAGCATGTTCTGTGCCGGGCTGGGATGAAGGAGGGGAGGGGGGAAGAAAAAGAAAACTGGATCTTTAACCAGTTCCCTTGTGGCCCCCTCCCTTTTTTGTTGGTAATATTTCTGTCATTCTGCCAGGGTATATGGTACAAAGGGTTACACTTTAATTGAGCTGTCAGCATCTCCAACAATCCTATAAAACTCCGATTATGCACGGCGGGGTTAGTGACACACTTGTTATTGTGGATGCCCTATTTGCTAAACCCGAGCCCCCCCTCACAGGTCACATAACCCACGCGACCTTCCTGTCATTAGCCGCGTCTATTCCTACCTCACCGCTGTGAAAATCACACAAGCGAAGGCTTCAAAGCCCTTGCCAGGACTGAATTCGACCAGGAGCTAATCACCCACAAATCCAGCTCAAATGGCAATAATTGGCTAAACTGCTCACCTCTCCAGAGCTCAGCAGTAATTTGGGATAATAAAGAAAAGAATTATTCAGCTAACTGCCCCGAAATGTATGCTTTGTGACCGACACACTTCACATTTTAATAATGATGGACACAAAATCCAATTTAATACAGCATCTACTGAATAACAAAACCAGGAACACTGGCAGGGGGAAAAAAATATAAAATAAGTGCCTTTTTTTTTTTTTTAATAAAAACTGTGCTCAGTATTATTGTGCAGAAAGGACTCACACTTCGTGTTGTGAAATTTTGGGACCAAAAAGGTCTCGGTGAGCATCCCTCAGAAACTCTGCACCATAACCGGATTTTAAATTTCTTCTTTTTTTTATTTGTTAATCAAAGGGAGCTTCCCGAATTAAAAAATAATTTTGCTGAACTGGTCCTTAAACCTTTGTAGGGGGTAAGATAAGAAATATCTTTTTTTCTTCCACAGTAGCAGGGTACCTTCTTTGTTACTCCAGTTAACGGAATTTCCTGCCTCATTTTTGTCTACTTTTACACCTTGTCCTCTGGTCACAGGATCATTGCCATCAATGACCTTGCTACGTATAGGTAGTGATGCTCTCTGGACCAGCCTCTTGGGATGCACTGAACATTGCAATGATGCTCCATCACTCTTGCTTCCACCCACCCCATTCTCCTTCCTCAAATACCTCCTAAGAGCAAGAAAAAGGGGAAAAAAATAATATATATACACACACATTCTTGCGTGTATACACGCATAGAAACACCAACTGCATGCTCTGACTTGTCATACTGTTTATGTACCTCAGATGTCCAATTCACTCAGAGAAATAGGAATGAGGATGACCATCATGAAGAGGTCTTTCAGACACCCAGTTAAGCCAGGTTGGGCAACTAGAATCTTCTCGTTAACACAGCAAAAAAAAACCAACAAGGAACCTAAAAAGAACATATTCCTTCATCCTCTGGCTCACCTTACCCACTGAAGAAAATTGTACATACTGAATTAGCATCTTCTAGACAAGTGAGCTGCTTCAGCCTTACTGAAAGGTTACAAAGCATGGCCATAAGTCTCAAATTCGGCAAGTGAGATGTCTCTCCACACCAGGGGTGTTTTCTTGCTGGTACAGCACCAAGTGGTATGTTACAGATGGATTTGGAGGGAAGACATGTCATCATTTTTGAATGTCAACTGCCAAAAAGATCTCAAAATCAAGGAGGCAGCAATTGTGCTTCATTTGGAGAAGGCTCACAAGTGCTACATCTGTCTCAAGAAATTAGCTCAGAAACGCTTTATATCGCATTTATTTAAGGCATTCATGTACCTGTGAGTTGTACAATTTACCAGAAGGTGAGTCACAGAGTGCAGTCACACGAGCAATTACATCAAGACTAAGGGGGGACCTTATTAACGTTTATAAATATCTGAAGTATGGGATGCAGGGGGAATTGTCCAGCCTCTTTTCAGTGTCTGTGGAGAGAGGACAAGGGGCAATGGCTGCAAGTTGGAGCACAGGAAGTTCCGCACCAACATGTGACAGAACTTTTCCCCAGTGAGGGTGAGGGAGCCCTGGGACAGGCTGCCCAGGGGGTGTGGAGTCTCCTTCTCTGGAGATATTCAAGACCCGCCTGGACGCCGGCCTGTGCAATATGAGCTGGGGAGCTGCTTTGGCAGGGGGGTTGGATCCGATGAGCTCTGGAGGTCCCTTCCAACACCTACGATTCTATGATTCTGATTCTATGATCAACAGGCTAAAAGGGGTTACCTATGAAAATGGTTGAGTCAAACATGACATAACTGGGCTTAAGCCAGGTCCTATTTCCTAAAGTTAGCAAAATCACATTTCATGTTCTTTAAAGAGCTGCAGGAAATGGGAAAACCCATTTAGTTACAACCTTGGTGCTTGTATTACCTGATCATTACTGTGAGGATTGCTTTGGGAATGGTATTTTTACGAAGTTGTAACACAGCTATGCACTCTGTTTTCCTTAGAATAGACTCTCTGGCACAGGGTGGTTTTATGTTGTTTTGAGAAGAGAGGAAAAAATGTAGACCCTACCCATAACTCCACACCGAGATGGCATCAAAGCTGGTTACGTGGTGGCCACCATGCTGTTCCAAGAGGACGTGAGGAAGACAAAAGCCACAACCTTGTGACACCCAAGATGTACTAGCTGGGGAAGAACTGTTCACAAGGGCATGGAGCAGTAGGACATGGGGTAATGGTTTTAAACTAGAAAAGGGGAGATTTAATTTGAGTGTTAGGAAAAGTACGAGGGTGGTGGATCACTGGCACAGGTTGCCCAGAGAGGTGGTGGAGTCCCCATCCTTGCAGACCTTCAAGGTCAGGCTTGATGGGGCTCTGGGCAACCTGGTCTAGTGATCCCTCTGACTGCAGCGGGTGGGACTAGACAGCCTTTAAAGGTTCCTGCCAACCTTACACAATCTGTAATTTTACATACTCTGAAGATCACAGCCCATTCTGGGCATGATGAATTGTGAACTGTAGCCTGCATTTAAGTGAATGCAATGAAGAACTCAGGCTCTCAGTTTCATCTTAAACAAGGAGAAAATATTCAGATAAACGTAGAACATGCCCGGACACAAACAGGCAACTATGACCACAAACAGGCAACTAAAGAGACAGCTATGACCACATCCTATGTGCTTGACATCTGAAATGACATTAAGATAAATTTACAGTTTATTTAAAAGTTTATCAGAAACTTTATTTCAAATTATTAAATATTTACTAGGGGCAGCAGAGAGATTTTTTAAAATAATCCTTTTCAGAACATACACAATTTTCTTTTTTTTTCTTGCAATCAAATGACTTTTGATTGTGCTGATGCATCAATCTGTATTTTGTCATCTGAATACAAAATAATTCTGGCTTCACCTTGAACTGTATAAAAAAAAGGTATAGCTGTTCACCAGAAAAACCTTCTAGCACTGGTTAAGGGCCATGACTTGCAATGGTGTCACTCTGTTAAGTCATTTGAGAGAAGAAATACATTTTACTGCATGAAAATTTCCCTGAAAAAAAGCCTTTTGTCTTTTGTCAATGGCCAACCCAACACCTAGCAGAGAAGAAAGGAACCTCCCCAGTTCACAGAAGCAACCCACGGCACCAGCAGCGTCAACAAAGGAGACCAGTACCTCTCTTCAGCACACTGCAATGAGTATTTGTGAAGCCTCCTCATTGCCTGCTCTATGCTGTATGTTTGACGACTCTTCCAGATCAACACATCTCCACAGGGATGAGGTCTCCCTGAACCCCACTGAAAACCTATCCGAGAACATTTCCAGGGATTTAAGGGTACCATCTAAAGACAACTTTCAAATACAGGTTTATTACACCGTGTTCTTACATTGTTACTATAAAAATGCAAAGCTACTGCTGTCGTTAAGAGGAGCAATCAATTTTTACCGTGATAGGTGTTATAAGAAATTACAGTTAACAAAATATGAGACACATTGCCTGTATCAGTAGTCATGTGAAAGAACTTTTTGGGGAAATTATAAATCAGTGCTTTTGACAAGGTTATTATTAGGATTCCTGAAGTACTAACCTGAGACAACCCAAACTTCATTTAACATGCTTCAAAAAACAGTGGCTCTGAGAAAAAAAAAACAAAAACCCACCAAAGGTAGCTTTGCCTGGGCCTGTTTTGCCTCATGCACAACATAGACTCCTCCTCACCCCTACTTACCAAGTTTGGCATCAATCAGTGCAATTTCAAAATAAAGGATTCTGCATCTTGTGTCAGCAAGTTAAAAACTGTAATATTGTTTTAATGTTAAAATCACTCTAGATACAGTACTTCCTATGTAGTGTATTTCATGGCTCATTTGCTTCAACAGATATTAAGCTTCAGTCAACAATTAACTACTGACACCTTTGATTTTTTCTTTTTTTAAAAAAACCCCAAGATTTAGCAGAAAAGCCAAAGCACAGCTTGGAGTTATTAGATGGATGCTAATTCAATATCACCAGTTTATTTTCCTTCTATAAAGTATCCATTCCTGAGAAGGGTAAGGTCACTTAATCTACATCTCAGCTGAACTGAAATTCAGATTTGAGCCACGCGGCACATATTTTAGTCAAAAAATTGCTGTGAGGGCATCAGTTTAAAAGACCATTTAAACTCTTAATTGTTCTTCCACTTACCATAATATAACCATTTAAGCCAGCGTTTAAATGGTGTTTCATACACAGCACTTGCTCTATTTAAAGTGATAGGAAAATAGCGCATCACAAGATATTAACATCTGGAGGCAACTGATGGTTTTCTGCACCAAACCCATTGGCACTGGCTTATGCTTCAGCCTGGGTTACCTGCAGTGTCATGGTGCTGCTGCTTCAAAGCTGGGACACAAAATGAACCACAGAATCATAGAACTGGCTTAGCTGGAAGGGACCTTTAAGGTCATCAAGTCCAGCCATTAACCTAACCTGCCAAAACCGCCACTAACCCATGTCTCTAAGCACCGCATCTACCAGTCTTTTAAATCCTTCCAGAGACGGTGGCTCCACCAACAACTTGGGCAGCCCCTTCCAAGGCCTGACAACCCTTTCTGGGAAGGTATTTCTCCTAACATCCAATCTAAACCTCCCCTGGCGCAACTTGAGGCTATTTCCTCTTGTCCAGTTGCTTGTCACTAGGGAGAAGAGGTCAGCCCCCACCTCTTTACAGGCTCCCTTCAGGCAGCTGTAGAGAGTGGTCAGGTTTTCCCTTGAACCTCCTCTTCTCCAGACATCTCACTTTTTATTTCCTGCATGAAAAGACATTTTTATTGTCATAGCAGCAAAAATGTGTTGACGGGAAGACTTTGTCCTACCTCTCTGCCCATTCCGAAGGATGTGACAGTGCTCCTGGGATGTGAACCAACCCATCACACAGATGTAAACCCAAGCCATATTTTGTGTTTCACAAGCTGTTCCCTTCTATCAAAAGCCTTAGATAGATGTCAGAAAAGACACTCTGCGTGACACTAGCTAGGATGGTCTGGTCCACCAGCCCAGAGGAGTGTAATTAACACAAGATGTTCTAACGAAGGTGGCCCTGAACAAGTTCTCTTGAAAACATCTACCCCTAGAAATGGCTTGTATTCAAGGTGACGGTGAAGTGTGATGCTCCAGAAAGAGTATCCCATCAGTAAAAGGACACAGCTAGGCCACAGTCCATTTCAGGCATTTCTGGCAGCACGTCTGTGAGACGTTTCTGACAGCACCAGATTCTTCCATCTGAAGCTTTAAAGCTTGGGCCAACTCTCCATGTGTGACATGGAAGGCAGACTATCGATTGCACTGACCCACCTCAGGTAATTTAATGCACTGGTCACTCAGCACTGTGGAAGGTTTCACAATACTCGGTAGCAAGAGGAGGTGTACAAAGGCTGCTTTCCAGCGCTATACATTGCTATGAATGAAGGCTCACCACTGAAGGAGTCAATCCAGGACCCTCCTAAAGCTGAAAACCAACAGATATTTCTGGAAACTCCTCCCAGAAATCACGTAAAGATACACACAGCATTTTTACCCTACGAGAGCAGTCTTTCACACATGTTGATCCCTCAATTTTAAGCACATACGCAACATCATTAATATTTTAGTGGAGTAGGCAACAGCAGAATACCATCCAAGTGAGCTGCTCTCCTCCAGAGGCTATTACTGTTTTATGAGAGAGAATCCAAGAACCAACTTGCTCGCAGGCGACACGGAGGAACACTGTCTCCACAAAAGGTAATTTATAAAGATCATTTATGGATTTCTGTGTGCAGTTAACTTGGCTGTAGACTAGGTATGTTATAATGTGATGGAGACATTTCCCCTCCCCAAAATATAATCTGTTATTTAGTTAAGTCATCAGTCACGGACAAGATGAAAGACTAATTTTTAACCACCTTTACCAACTTATCTACAGATAAAGAATGCGTTTGTAAAGACAGGGAGGGAAAAGAATTATATAAATAAAAATGCAAGGATATAGAGTGCAGCTAATGGGATTTGACGCTGGCTTTAATTTTAATGAAGAAAGTTGCCAGTAGCAACAAAACTGTCAGCAGCAGCCAAGCACCATTAATAAAGACCCAGACAACATTAGTGGCACGGCAACAGTACAAAAGGTTCCCCCCTGGTTCATGCTGTGCTAAATTGGCTGCCCAATTTTTCTTAAGTGTCCATACTATTTAGAAGACAATTTATTAATTTTTGTCATCCATTGTCAGTTGACAGGCCATCATTTTGCATCCCGAATTTGAGATGAAAACTAATTGAAAAGCCTGGCAGTATTTATGAGGGGTATTATTTGTCAATTATGGCTGATGATGATACTTGGTACTACCAACTTTAATACCCCGTGCTCGGGTGTGTCAGTCGGACTTTTTTATTTTCCTGTCATTTCCACATTAGTTTTACAAAAGTGACAAAATACAACTATCAAATCAATTTAGAAAACTCGTTAAGGAAGAAGGGCCCGTCAGTTCCAGCTCTGAAATGACCAGAGCAGGGAAAAAAGCACAATGACACCCAGGAAATAACAGCTTTCGTTCAGTAATACCTTCCAGGAAATAAACCATCCCCAAATAACACAACCCTACTCTATTTGTTTCCTATAAACAGAAGAGATTTGCAAAGATGCCTCAAAGGCACTCAGATTCCCAAACAAAGTGTCAAATCTTAAGTCTGACCATCCCAACTTTCCTCTTACTGCATGGAGCTTGTTATTTAAAGAAAATTAAGGGGGGAAAAAAAGAAAGAACTTTCACCCCTCGCGAAAGCTTCCATCACTGTCCTGAGCATCTCTCAGGAGAACACCCTGTAAACCAGTACCATATTTGGAGCATTTAAAAAGCGAAATAAAACAATATGGACCTCGTGGTGTATCCTACAGATTCAAAACCAAACAATTAATACTCTGGAAGAGCAGAAACCTGACAGCATCAAGCAATACATCACACCCTTCCAGAACGGCTGGATCCCTCGTGCACTGAACTGCCTGTAGTACTGTGGTATTATTAGCTGCTATCGCTATCCATGCTGGCTCACAACCTCAAAGGGACATTGATATGCATTGAGGACTCTGGCCCAGTCTTTCAGAAACATCCTCCTATTTTCCAAGCTCACAGACACTTAAAACAACAGCGATACAGTTACCAGCAAGTAGCAAAAAACATCCTGGTTAAAATCCCAGCTTTGAAACCAGCAAATTAAATCTCTAGGCCTGGTTTTCAATGCAAAGTTCTTCTTTTGGGTCATCAGAGTGCTCTGAGGCTTCACTTAAGCACATCGTCCCAACACTCCCATGATAAAATGACATGTGAGACATGGATGCACGAGGGATGTCAGGATTGTGGCTGCACACAGGACCAGAGCACACCAAACTGCAGCTGCAATTTTGCAGGCAGTGTATTAGTGATGTGCCACAGCACTGAGATGAGACAACTTTGGGTAGCGGCATCATGAAAAATTTAAACTGGTATTTCCCACGACTCCAGCAAAATAATGAAGTTGCTAGAGATGTGAACATTTGAAGATGACAGCTAAAACCTGATTTAAACACTCCTTTAGGAACAAAGTATGTTATTGCCTTTTGGGCAACCTTTTGGGTTTGTTTTTTTTTTTTTTGGCCTGAAATTGAGTTGATCTACTGCACACAATGGGGATTACAGAACAAAGTGTGTCCTGTTCAAAAGAAAACAAAAACAAAAATCTTGAAGCCACAACTACATTAACATGTAATTTACCATGAAGTGATAAATATTATTTCATAGTTTTTCATAGATGCAATATGTATTTAAAACACACTGTTGAAAAAAATCCAGTGAAAACAAAAGCAGCGTAGTGTCTTTCTACCATAATAGCAACCATGTAAACACTTGCTCTGTCAAGACTGAATCCATTCTACTAATCTACGCCCATTGCCCAGAAGACAATGTCAGCTTTGCTTAAAAAAATTCTTCAGTATTTCCCAACTTCTTACATTTTGGACTCAAATTTAAAGCCAAAGCTTTCCCCCCCTCATTGTTTCCTTGAATTAAAAATAAGATGCACTTAGTTGTCCTTCTACATGGAACTGTATAATAAACGGTCGCTATTAATTTGAAGTCCAAATTCTCCACCTGAAAAAAAAAATTGGGTCAGTTCTTACATTATAGAGATGATCACTATCTTCTTTTCTTCTTCTGCATTCATGCTTGGTCTCTCACATTTAAAACACAACCAAGTGCCTCTTAGGGGGATGAGAAGGCTGTTTGTTCCCCTCGATCCACTTCCAGTTGCAAGGTGCAAAACCAGCTGGTCTGACTCACAAGTCGGAGCTGCAAGTAGGACAATCCAAGTGGTCCCACCCTTCTAACTCAGGAGATTCTATGATTCTACAAGACTCTCCTTGTCCAATTAAAAGAGGGCAGAAAGACTGCCGATGACTGACTTGGTTAAGGTGGTTTGGGTTGGATATCCCAACATACCACTGCCAACTTGGTCTCCATTCACTACATACAGTCTAAGAATTGAATAAGCAGGTTTTGGGGTGTGCAGGGGGCGGGGGATGTGTGCAATACATAAGACTCCTGTACAGAGACTACCTTGCATTCAGGCTTCCTTGAGTATTTGTATTTTTATCTTTCATGCATGAGTGAAAAGTCCTGGCAAGTTGACCCCGCAGAGCCCTTCAGAAAGGCAGCGGTATTCCCACTGGAGATGAGCAGAACCTGCAATGCAGCAGGAGACTGCCACTAAGAACGGAGGAGCTCTGCATACCAGGCCACCAATCCTCCAGCGAGCTTTTCTTCTTGTTTTAATTGACCTGAGAGAAGCTAAATTCATCAAAACACAAACACGCATGTCACTAGTGTTCCAGAAGTGCCAATGTCAGCCACGTACAAAACATGACTTTGCTCACTAGATTACCTACGCACCACCGAGATCTACAGACTCAGAACGTTGGAAAGACCTCTGGAGGTCATCCAGTCCAGCCCTCTGCTCTGAGCCAGGCCAACAAGGATCAGGGTTTGGGTCTTGTCCAGTTAACTCTTGAGAAGCCATCTTCAAGTGACCCTTGGAGCCATCCCCAACCTGCTCTAAATGTTGCCCTCTTGGTGGGGAAAAACAAGATATAAACGTTTTAGCATCTCTAACTGGAACTTCCCCAGTCTCAAATGGTGTCCAAACTTCAGTCACAGAATTGCTTCCTTTACTCCACTAGTCAACCAGTTAGCAGAGAGGTAGGGGAATATTTTGCTTTCCCGTGCTTGAATAAGGTACACGTCTTGCATAACTGAAGAGCTTCACAAACCGCAAGCAAGCTGTAAGACCCACTAGGACAATTGCTGAGCTATTACTCCAAAATGGAACAGGTTTGTTCTGCCATCAGTAATATCTTTTATGCACTTGCACTGTCATCTTAAATGGAGGTTAACTAATATATTGCCGATTTAACTTTCAGTAAGATCCTCGAAAGGCATACGTGTGCCCAGGGAAGCTTCTGCTGCCCGAGTGTGAAAGGAACTGAAGTCAAAGTAAAAACTCACATTGCTGCTGAAATGGCAAGGATAAAGGAAAGCTTTACCATTCTATTTGGAAATTAAGGAGACCACAGAAAGAAAATGCTTTACATACTCTCAAAAAGCATCAAGCCTTTCTTGCATCGGAACATTTGGTTACATTTTCTAGCACTGCTGCTCAAATTAAGGAGAAACAGGGCTCCTCCAAGCCCAAAGTCCATCTCCTAAGACACCGGAGTCTTCATCTCTAATTCAAAAACTCCAGATGAAAATCCACAGACTTGCTTCTGAACATTTTTCCTCCCCCTGTCTTAGAAAACCAAACAACCCAGCTCAATGCCACAAGCCTCCTGCAAACACCACAAGCAAGCTCTTTTTCTCCAGTGCATCCATAAAAGGCCGGTGCTTTAATAGAAGATAAATCTGACATCCAAATCCCCTTAATCTAGCTCAAGAGGCAGAGAGACCGGACACCTTTTACAAACAATCGTGATGCTTTTAAGATATGTGTCTGAAGTTTCTACCTCTACTGCAAGCCAACCAGTTCTTCCCACAATATAAGGGAGATAAGCTCACCAAAAGAAACGTAAGCATTAAACTCTAATTTATTTTCTCCATTATTGTTGTGGTGAATTGCACAGCAGAAGAAATTAAGGGTTCTTTGTAAGCATCCTAACTTTCCAGAGAAATGCACCGTTTCTTTTACTAAATCTACCTTTTTAACCTCTTTGTTGCAAAGTGTCAGCAGCGTATCAGCGCCGGCAAGAGTGACTAACGCACAGAAGCTGCTCCGCAAGCTATCGGGAGTCCAATCTGGAGTTCACCTACACGTTAACTCCTACCGCTAATTCATCATCCCAGCACCCGACAGCTAGGCTGATTGTGAGCCTTCCAGGACAATAAGGGTCTCGGCTGACCACCAAAAACCAGCCCAAGGGAGGAGGGGTTGATGGGCACAGACCTGGAGAAGGTCTAAGATAAGTGCTGGCTGTCAGTGCAAGGACAAAGAAGGGCAGGCCCTGGGGAGAGAAAGGAGATAAAAAAAAATCTCGACAACTGCTTTATCTGATGAGGGTTATGGCTAATTAATTATAAACTCAATTACCTAACCCTTACTTCAGCAGTCTCTATTCATTAAGAGATAAAACCTGACTGACTGTGCTAACTTTCTCTTGCACACACGCACGCACAGCACACGTTATTTTGGATTTGCACACTTTAGCACACAATTTCTTAAAAGAGATCTCCAAAAGCCTTCATACCCGTCAACTTTGTGCTCACAGGATGGAAGACTTTTTTTCCTTTTTTTTTTTTTTTCCCCCACTCCTTTTCCCCCTACCACCCAAAGCACCCTTCTGTCGCACAATGGGAGGGCCAGGCCTCCATGCTGTGCATTGGCATTTAAAAGCAAAAACCAGACATTAAACAATAGACATTAGGGACATCAAAGCCCTTTTTTCACAGCCAAGTTTCTGCCTCCGCAGGCTTCTGATCTAGTTCCCATTTTAAAATGAGCTTTTAATTTTGGGTGCTAAAAGTTTGGCGGCGTAGCTCGCCGGTATCGACTAAACATTATTCTTCCCATGTTCGAAGGTAGCCAGCAAAAATGAATCGCATTAAGGAATGAACTCTAAAACCCCTTAGCCAAGCCAACTCTTGCTAATAATCCAAACTGAATTTTGCATCTCACGTATTAGAACTGTCTGTTTTATTGCTATTCAGATTCCACCCGCATTCCTGTGGTGCTTGGCCTCTCCTCCAGCTTAAGTTCTTGCCCCCTCGCGTTGCAGCTGACACGAGCTCAAACAGCCTTGCAGAATCAATCCCAGCCATTAAAAGAAGGCTCCTCTTAATCTCTTTCCAAAGACTGCAGACCTGTCTCGCTCTCACCTTTTGAGTACACGGATATTCTCAAATCCCCGTTTTGCTCTGGCTGCCCTCTGCTCTAGCTTTTCCACTTCTGCAGAATAATATTTTTTACATATATTTCTTTATATGGGGGTTTCATATATATGTGTGTGTGTATGTGCATGCATTCATCTATCTATCTATTTATCTATCTCTACCTGTATCATATATATATATATATATATATATATGAAACGACAAGGTGATCAAACTCACATCATCTCGGAACCTTTTCAAAGAATAATTTTCTCCAATATGTAGCATGAAGCAACCCAGCTCCAGGTCTTTCCTAAGTCCTATTTCAAATTACTGTCAAGTATATTTTCGATATGACATTTTGGTTCATTCAAGATGTACGGCCTTTTAGGTCATTTTTTTCATACTTTGAAAATACGAACCACATAGGAACATAATCTGGCCAGCCAATACACGTTGAGCAAGTTCTTCACTGCAAAGACATGATTCTATGATGGTATTTAAAACTAATATTTTGGTCTTGGTTATTATCATTATTTGGTCTCATTAAAAGGTTTTATTGTACTAATACCAATGTTTTCAGATGTGAATGTAGTCCAATGGTTCAGTTCCATTCTATACTGCTTCTGTGCAGCCACATTTTTCCAAAACTTATTCCTGCATCTGTTCCCTTTCTCACTTGTCTTGATGATACCTGACAGAGACCTGCAGTAGGTATTAGCTTGCTCAGTTCAAGGTTTGGAGACTTTCCTAAGAAGCTAGAAAAAATATATTGCTTTACAAACTTAAGATACTTTTCCACTCCATAATTTAAAAACTTTAATTCAAATTATGAGTCTAATGACTTTAACACACATTACGTGGATAAATTCAACTATAACTAAAGTCTGCCTGCTTTGATAAAGCCTTTAAAAATTTGAGAAGGAAACTTCTTCCACACCATAACCACATTAAGTAGCCATGTCAACTCTTGCTACCTTGTAGATAAAACATAGATAGCCACCTTCCCCATCCTGAGCTTCTAAGGCCATTAGGAATATCAATTCTATACCATAACCAATTTTAAATCCAAGTATTTATTTTAGTATTTTGTATTATTTCCTTGCTCCCCTTCTACATTAGGTTGAAAAGCTTATGCTATGCTTTTATGGTCGTGCATTTTCCCCTGATATGTACATCTTTCTTTTTGGGTGATAGTTTTAAAGCTTGTCATGCGACTACTACAGTTGGATCAGCTCCTTGTGGTTCTTTAACTTCCAGCCTTTTTTCACTTGATGGCATATACCACATTTCAAGATCACGCATGTCCGAGTGCTCTGGATTGTCTCTACTCACTCAATTCTGAGGATATTCCAAACCGTTGCATTAATGAGCTTTTTAAAGCCACCCCATTCTCATCAGCTTTCACATTACTCTTCACCCATAAATGCAACTGCAGTTATTTGCTATATATTGAATAAACCCAGAGTTTTCTGTACTCTGAAAGATAAAATCAGGTCTGCATTAGGTTTATCACAAGTTACATGTCTGCAGTTGCCAAGGTAGTTCCATCTCTGGTCAAATCCAAAGCCCAAAGTGTTACAAAATGCAGATGCATCCATCCTCTTTGCTTTTCTTTCCTGTAATTGTAACAAACTGCTGAAATCCCTACTCAGCAGAAAGCAAAGGAACGAGCACATGCTAAGCAACAAGAACCAGAGCATCTCATTTGCTACCAAGCTCCCTTCCACCACATTTCCTCCTCTCTTCCGCGGCCGTAAGCTCTTCCCCGTTTTGACAGGAGCATCTCCAGCACCTGAATCCAGTGGAGTTCTGACCTCCCTTTTCACTAATGTCTACAGAAAAGTTCAGCGCTCTCTCTATTCGGTTTTGTGAGCTGTTGCAGATACCAACCATTTTAAGTCTCTTTGCCTGTACATATTCAATTTTATATAGTCCTATAACTTTTTATCTGAAGGGAGATGATTGTATTTTGAGCAAATTGCAGCTTAAAAAAACCCCAAAACTCACCCCAGAAACAGTAAAATAATCCAACGCCATTTTCCATCACCAATTTCACGCAGCTATTTAACTTAAAAATATAAACTGCGCTTGAAACAACCACGCACTCTGTAATCCCGTTCTCTCAATTGCCTTCCCATCACGCCAACAGCATTAGGTAAAAAGGAAGACTTCTCCCATTCATCAATAGAGGAGTTATTCATCCGAAGTTTATTATCTCAGGTAATTTGATCAATACACTTCACCTTTATAGTACAGTTGTCCTTGTGAGCAAAGCATTTTGCGTTTTATAGCGAGATGGTTATTATGAAGGCTATTCATAGGGAAATTTTCTGCAGTTAAAAGTTTTTCCGATTAACTACATTTAACATCATTTAAGCCATAAAATGGCGGTTACATTTCACACCGTGTTGTCTAAGTGCAGCGGTGCTTAGAAAGCAGTTACCGCACGTTTGGGGAATACATCAACCCCTAACGTTGGAATGGAAATCAAGAAAAACCTGCCAGGAAATAGAGAAAGACCTTTCCAGTCTGAAGTCATGGATATGCCACAAAAAAAAGCCTGCATTGGAAGAGAAATGTGAAGAACGGTCCCAGTTTCCACAGCCCTAGGAACATGCCTCAATACCAGCTCTTCTTTTCCCTCCGTGCAATACCAGCACTCTTCCATCATATTTCTTTTGAGAGTCTTCTTGTTTCTTCTCGTTTGTGTAATCGAGCTATGAGCTTCCAATCAGTTACGGCATAGAAGAAGAAATTGGTTTTTGTCCTTCTGGGATGAAGATCTCCAGAAATCACTTAGCATCACTCCATACCTGAAGTCTGTAGCATCTGAGATGCCTCCTCACTCACTAGCATTCAGCGTAAGTCACCACCAAAGACGGGGAAAAACTATTCGGAACTGAACGAAAACACCAAATTCACGCAGATCTGCTATTCTAAGGAGAGAAACCTCTAACAACTCGCTCAAAAATAAAAAATTATTATTCCTTGTGAGGCATACTCAGAACAAACTAGTTCATTAAAGTCGTATCAGCACTTGTAATTGGCCCTTGTTGGCCAATAGAAGGAGACATTTGCAACTTTTCCCAGGAAATTATATTCTAAATCCTTCACGAGGTGGACCTTGTCCTTTTCTGAGGAAACTTGATAGCAGTCTTTAGTATTCACTGGCATAATTAGGACTGCAGTTAATTTCATTAAATTCTCTTGCTGCTAAATGAAGCAGATTATGAGACATCTTTTATTGCAAGGCATGAAATTACAGCCTGTCAGCTGCCAGTGGTAGAGTAAAACTAATGAATTACAGGGTAAATAACACCAGAATTAACCAGCCAATTTAACATAGCAGAGAACAAAGTCATTTTTACTCAAAGCTCTAGCAAACGCCATCACCACTGGGATACCTTGCAACGGAAAAGGGAACCAAATCCCAGAGCCTCAAAATTCCAAACAGGCACAGCTATCAAGCAGTGATATTAAAAACCCAACTCTGCCAATAAGTTCCTAGAAATTGGTCAGGTGAAGCCATAGGTATCGCATCGGTAAAAGGTTTTAATGGCGGTCTCACCAAGTAGTTTGTGCTAATGGATTATTCCTTACGCACCCCAAGAAAAAGGGCAGCCGCGCATTAATTTGTTACTATTAAACCAGTTTAATGGTGACAGCTCTTCACAGGCAGTACCAGACACAGTCCCCATTAATGAGGGATAGATGCTCTGCAGATAATTAAAGAAAACGGAGAGCAAGTGTAACTATCCAGTCCTATTTCCTATGCCCTCGCTTCCAAACCTCCAACGCGAGGTACGGAGAGTGCTTTCTCCCTGCATAGCACCCCAGGCCTCCCTTCCTGGTGTCCTGGTTTCAGTCAGGATAGAGTTAACTTCATTTGTAGCAGCTGATGGGATGCTGTGTTTGGGAGTTACAATGAAAGCAGTGCTGAGAACACCCTGATGTTCTTAGTTGCAGTCAGACAGTCAAGGACTTTCTCAGCTTCTTCCTATTTCTCTCTTCAGGAGAAAGGAGGGGCGAAGCCAGGACAGGTGACCCAGATGGGCCAAAGAGAGTATTCCATGGCAATTACGTCCTGCCTAGGAAAACGGGGGGCTGTTGGGAAGAAGAAGCGGGGCGGTCTCGGGACGCGTGCTTCCTCTCGGGACGCGTGCTTCTTGGGGGGACGGTCGGGTTGCGGGACAGCTCTGAGTGGTACCTGAGTTGTGTGGTTCGGTGAGAAACTGCATTGTGTATCAATAGTTTTATATTCTTTTGCTCTAAAGTCCTGTTAGCATTGTTATATTTTATCTTTCTGTTATCTTAGTAAACTATCCTTATCCCAACCCACGGGCCTCTTAGTTTCTTGGTTTTGGAGTTATTTGCCCCTTCCTTTTCCCTTCCCTTGTTTCCCCCCTTTTTCCCTCTTCCCCTGCTCTTTTACTTTAAGAAGCAGGCAACTGCGTGGATCTCAGCCCACAGCTGGGGTGAAACCACGACACCTGGGTAGCAGGGCAAGATGGACGCACCACTGAACACTGACTGTGACCTTCCAGAAGGTCTGGGGGGGGGCAGGAGTCTTGACAGCAGACTCATGAAACCTGGGGGGACTGTTAGACATGCACAAAATTAATTTGCTTTTCACAATTCATTTGTTTTTTTAGACCAAGAAAAGATATTTTTAAATAAAGGATTTTTCAATTTCCTTTGACAATCCCCATTCAGGACACAACTCTCTGCAATGCTCTTGTATGGAAAACTTTTTTAGCTGGAAAACTCCCACAGGCCCCGGAGTTTTCCACAGGGAAGAATCACGAGGCACTTCTCGTACAAAGAAGGTCAGACACCTTAGAGCCTGTGGAGCAGATAGATGCCCACAAAATCCTGACGATGCAGTGAAAGCAAAGCATAAACCCAAGGTAGACCACACAGCTGGACCAAATCGAAATGGAAAGACATGCTTCATTTCGAATTGATGCTCTCACTTTTCTGGCTGTAAGTTGAGGATTATTTTGGCTGCTGCCATATGTTGGAGGGTGAAGGTCTGCGTTACCTGGGAAGAGAACAACATGGGTCGGCACCAGCATCTCCATCAATATAGCTCAGGCTGCAGCAACACCCATGTCATTAGCGAAGAGAGGGTCTGGGAAGAGGGAGACCCTGGAGAAAAGCCTAGAGAAAAGAAGACTGAGAGGGGACCTGATCAATGTTTATAAATATCTGAAGTATGGAATGCAGGGGGAATTGGCCAGCCCCTTTTCAGTGTCTGTGGAGACAGGACAAGGGGCAATGGCTGCAAGTTGGAGCACAGGACGTTCCACACCAACATGGGGAAGAACTTTTCCCCAGTGAGGGTGAGGGAGCCCTGGGACAGGCTGCCCAGGGAGCTGGTGGAGTCTCCTTCTCTGGAGAGATTCCAGACCTGTCTGGATGCCGACCTGTGCGATATGAGCTGGGGAACTGCTTTGGCAGGGGGTTGGACCCCATGATCTCTGGAGGGCCCTTCCAACCCCTACAATTCTGTGATTCTGTGACCCCCTGTCATCACACGGGCTGATTATTTCCTCATTTTGGCAAGCATCTCCTCATAACCATTATCAATTGCATGCACCCCAAAAGCATTTGCAAATGCTGTTTCAAGTTCCATTTTTCAGCAAGTTTCTAACAGACAACACCTGAAGTCTCCTTTCCAGTCTTCTATAACTTTAACTTCAACATCAACCAAGTTTAACAGAGGGGCAGGATACCAAAGGGATGTTCTGACAAGTTGTGTTAAATTTCCCATTTCTCTCCAAGACCGAAAGTCCCTCCCTTAGAAAGCAGACTGCAGTTAAGAGTTTGGTTTGTTTGGCTAGGACGGACCACGACCTGGCCTGCAGCTTGGTAGCAGACACAGCATGCGTTGTTTCTTACCCTCAACAAGGCTTGATGAAAAAAAAATCCTGTAATTTGTGCTTTTTTTCTCCCCCCACCCGCTCCCTCCAAACCAGGAATTTCAGGCCACTGTAGCAGTGGGTTTAGGGTATGTTGTTGGTGAGAGACCAGAGATGCTTGCACCTTCTCTGACTTCCATTTTTAATAGTGCCAAGAGACACTGGTTCATCTTTCAAAAAAATAACCGGTATTTAAAGCTCCAAATGTAAGAGGGATTACCTATAAAACCTAAAACAAAAGAAAAACTAAGAAAAACTACACAGCGGAATTCCTTGGCCTGCAAAACCATCTACTGACTGTTATCAAAACAAAGAATTTCTACGTCGAGTAGAACCTATTTGAAATAGGTTGTTGTAAGTAAGTACATCTCACGTGGGAACAAGTTTCCACTACTTGGCTCAGCACAATGTTCTTTGGGATTTCAGATTTTAAAAAAAATATCCTTACATGTGCCTTGGTGTTGGAGTGAGAAAAGGGGAGAGCAAGAGCCAAGGAAAGCAAACCAGGTGCCCAAACACCGCCGTGTTACGGAGGAGTAAAACTTTGTGTCACCGCTGCCAGTGCCAGACACGAGTTGTCCGGGATCTGGACACCAGCACCATTCACAAAGTCTGGAGAAGTTACATGTGCCCAAAAAGTATTCCCAGAAGAGAAAAGAACTTGGAACAACCCTGATTTCAGAAGTTACAATCCCTGCATTAAGGCAGGCCTATATCTGCTGTGAATTCAGAAATTTCGCTTGCAGATGGACTCTTGAAAGCCCATGTCTGTATTAGGCAGGAAGGACTCTCTGAAGCTTGTGCCTAGCCCTTGGCTCGCTCCAGTATGGTAGTACTCCTGTGAGCACCGGGCACTGGAAACTGGCCCTGGCCCCACGCAGGTGGCCTGCGATCCGGGCAGCAAGATGTTGGCTCTCGCAAGTCCCTCATTGCCCACTCTCCACTGTTTCCAATTCCCATCGTATGTATTTTGAGCAATCATTTTAAAACCACCAGAAATATTCTGGACTGACATCGATACCTTGCCTTCAGATTTCCCAAGTGGAAAAAATCAGCTCCCTGACAGCGTGCGTGCACCAGCTCCAGTGTGTTCGTTACCAAAACGTGCAGACTGAAAGCTCTTAAGACTGTTCAATTGGAAACAGCTCGGAGGCACTGATGAGGTGCTGTGCACCGGAGGCACTGCTGCATTGCTGCAAGCTCCCCATCCATCACTACTCTTCATGCCTAAAGACATCAGCACCCTCATAACCAGGCACCTCCAGGGATTGGTGTGCCCCTCTGAAAGATGCTCAAGGTTTTTAACGTTACTGAAAATGTCATGTCGGTGTTCTTTTCACTTCCCATCTCCTTCATGGTCTTTGTTCAGTATTTACCCTCCTTCCTCTTAGCTTTTGCTTCTCCTTGGTTCTCAGGGCAGTGTAATTTTCCCTGAGAGCTGTCTCTCTAACTCTCTCATCTCGGCATTCCTTCCCCTCTCCTCTTACCTAAAGCCCTGTGCTTTTACCTGCATCCTCACCTGCCAAAGCAGGGAGCTTGCAATCTGTGTGCTCCACAAACACGCAAGAAGCCTCCTGCTCCACTACATTGCATCGTCAGCAAGAAGTATCACTTAATTTGAATTAAGTGTGACTTAATCTGCATCAGGCATTACTTACAGAAAGAAACACGCTGCAAGACTAAAGCACTAACAACAGTCATCGTGCATGTATTATTTCTCACCTACACAGAGACTACTGCCCTGAATTACACATTGACAGCACCATTCCCCATACAAAGGGCCAATTCATAAAGCACTCTGAAGAAGTTCTTAGCCACGCCATTAGCTTAAACAAAACCGACGCGTCAATCTTCAAAGCGTTGAGTACACTTCAGCAGTGGAGGGACGCACACGCTCTCTCATCACAGCAGAAAGGGTCTGCCAGACATGGTGCTGGAAGTCTGAAAACCTGCGTACTACAAGAGCCTTCGCTCACGCAAATAATACATGCTTACATCTGAAGAATCAGGCTTGAGGATTTAGTTTACGTGAAGCACACCAGAGTTCTTTACTTATTCAGTCTGCATCCTGAGAACGATTTGCTTCCACTGTTTGCTCAAAGCTTACTACTCTGCTTTTAGTCCAGGATTTACAGGGCACCTTTCTCCCCACACAGTTGGGTTTTTTGTTTGTTTTTAATTTGGCGGTGAAACAGTTTGTAAAATTTTGATTTCTAAAGTGATGACACCCGCCTTCTTAAGCAGCCCCTATTCTCTGTCATTCCCATGTACTGCTGCCTTTCCAAGAGTAGAACTTCTGAACAATTCAACCTCTTAGCTATTTTAATTGATTTTTCTTTCCAATACCTCCCGCACTTGAAGATTTCTTAATTTCCCCCCTGAAATATTCACAGGAGAAGAGAACATTAGATGTTAATCTAGCTGCTTGATTTGTAGCAGTTCTCCAGTTCTCTACCCAACCATTTAAATACTGTCATTCATAATAGGGTGATATACTGTACTATAAACCCTTTTGCAAATGGTATGTCTTGGTATTTTTCTTTTGTGACAAAGAATCATATTCGTTATAAAGGGGAAAGAAGTGGTCTCGGCGCTCAGACTTACCTATAGAATCTCAGTGTCTCAACAGCTTCCCTCCCCCTTTTTAAAAGAAACCTCACCCCCAAACCCTTTTTTAAAAGAAAATCTAAGTCACTCCATAGAGAATGCTTTAAAGTCTGACAGCCCCAAAGCCCAGCAGCTTTCTTTTGGTACTAAGCCCAAAATCATCTCCTCCTGATCACTCCATACCTCTGCACATGTGTCTCAGAGCATAGCAACACCACTTTTTACCATAGATTCCTATGTATAATTACAACTGCTCGGTTGTAGCTTAGCTAAACTACCTGTAATTAGCCCTCTGATCTCATAAGCAGTGACCTGATATGGAAACTTGCATCCCTACTGCAAACATGCCCTGACTACCATAGTGGTAAACACCTTCAGTCCAAGAAGGCTCAGAAGGTGGGATTCTGTCCCTAGCGCAGCCCTGAAATCTTCACCTCATCAGTGCGTGTCTAACGAGTTTGCATGCACCTTACTGCACATGACCCCAAAATGGCCCACCTCATGATCAGTGCTTGAGTTGGATCTCTTTTACATGGCAACGCAATGGCATTTTATCCTCACAACACATCCCCAACTTGGGTCCGCTTCTCCAGCTGAAACCCAAGTCCAACTCACAGGAACTTGCCACCTCCAGATCTATCTCCGTAAGAGTACCAGAGAAATCAGACATGGGTTTTGGAAGGAAAGCTGCCCCACTACAGCAATATAGGCCTGTTCCAAAGACATGTAAAGCTTCTTGTCCTGGGGGGTTACAGGAGAAAGTCTCTTGCCAAGATACCGTAATGCATGTAAAGGCCGAATACTTTCCAAACTTGGGTCAAACCAAGTTCAGGCAGCTGGGTTTTGAGTCAGGCTAGCTGGAGTTCACATCCCGCTTCGGTTTATTCCACCCTATCACCTTTGTTTTCATGGTTATTTCAAACCAGGATGAAAATACACTTACTGAAGCAGAGACACAGCACTGGCAAGAGATGATAGCTGATGCTCCATCAAGAATCTGCTATCAACAATGAACACGAAGGAACAAGGGAAGTCTGGCACACAGCAGTAGTTAGGACAGACCAGGATGATTTAGCTTCTGTTGAGTGACTTGCGTCTTTACATGTCAAATCTCACTTCATTTCATCCCCACTCTGGTCCTCGTCCCCCTTCGATGTGGGGATGTGCCACAGCTTTATCCCGGGGATGACTGATGCGATTGCTATGTGGTTGCTCACAATTTCCAAGACCACCGTTAACAGCATCGCCGAACGGCACCGGCCCTAGAACCACACAAAGCTCAGTCCTCCTTCCAGCCTGCTCAAGCCACGGGCTGGCTTTAGCTTTTGTTTATGATCCTATGGACCATTTTCAATCCACATCACAGTTTTTAGCCAAACACATTTGGATGAACTCTCAATTCAGCTGTTAGCGAGGCAGCACCAAGTCGCTTTGCTAAAATCCAAGTATTTTAGATCTGCTAATGTTTGCTCCCTGTGCTTATTTCGAAATTCTAGCAAAAAGGCAATCGAGTTTTTCTGGCAAGTTTTAGTCTATATAAACCACCCTGAGTATCCCTCACAGTCACACTGAGCCACTCAGGAAAACGAAATCCTGCAGCCGTGTGTTTGCATTACTCTTCCCTTCTCCCTAAGACCAGCTACAAGGCTCATTTCAAGCTTTACAGCTCTAGGACAACTGAGAGTGAAATATCTTCATGTCATCTAATCATATAGCTCATCTCCAATTTATCATAAGGCGATGGATCCTTTATAATAAACAAGACATCCAGTCGTATGAATTTTTCCCTTGTTTTAACTCACACAAAATAAACTAAAGGTTGATTTTATTGTATTAAATTGCACTACTTAATTATTCCCTTTAAATTAAAAATATTTAAGTGCCAACATCTGGCCTGTCTGCTGAGACTGCTCAAAAGAGGTGTGGGTAATTATTGCAGTCAGAAGGTTTTGAAAGACGCAAGGTAGGACCAGAGAAAATGGTATTTTAACAAAACTGTGAGGGCTTCCACAGTGGGTATTTCAAATATGGGTATCAACGCAGTACCTACATTTCAAAGTAGCCCTGCTCCCCCACCCCTGAGTAATATTCCTTCTTCATGCCATTTACTATTATGAATTTGCCATCGTGACTTATACTTGCTCACACATGTTAAATATTATCAGGACCAGCACCTCTTTTTAAGATTTTAAATAATAAAAACAAGGAACAAGGGATGTTGGGCCAACAGCCCTGATGCAGATTCACACATGATTATCACACCATTAAAAGGTAGCTAAAGAATTATGAAAAAATTATTGAGAATGCCCTAAGTTTGCCTTGTTCAAAAATTAGGCTAAAGGGCTTTAAATGCGTGCTGTTCAGTTTACTCTTTTGATTGCTTTACCACTATGTAAATCAATTTGTTAATGTTCCTTACAAAATGCATGAGCCAGTTATACTGACAAACACACAAAGCTCATTCGTAATTAGCAGTTAATTAGTAAGAAGGAACAGATGCTGTTAGAGTTTCAGCAGGCGAACAGGTTCTGTAAACAATGCTTATAAATCTAAATGAATTTATTAACCACAATGCAACTGTCAACATTTTGCTGGCAACCATACAAATATGGTGGAATCCCCAAAACATCTTTACAACATATTAATAATCATTGTGTCAACCCAAGTCTATCAGGCCGTCTCACTTGCTAACTGTCATAAGCTTTCTACTTAATCTTGTTATGTCACTTCTCCGGTCTAATTCCTCATGCCCTCAGAGGAAGAGCTCCAGTCACCAATGTTAGCCCAGATGCACACACTGACTCACCTCCAAGATATCGCAGCACCTCCAAACGATGGCATTTTTGCAAGATGAATGTTTGTTTTCCACCGGTACCTTGACCAACCTTCCACATACCCAAACCCAACCAGAAGTACGCACATCGTGGTCCCGGAGGCCTCCCAGTCCTTTCCTTTAGAACCGTAATCGCTCGATGAGAGATCGGTACTATGAAGGCATCTCTACATCTCATCAACTAAAAATAACCTAAGGTCAATTATTTCCACTCACCATTTATAAAACTGTGCAGGCAAAAAGCCACCATGTGAAGCCATAGGGATTTTTTTTTTTTGGTTGCCTGTTCAGTGGTTTGGTTGATTTGGGGTTTTTTTTTTGAATTATCAGGGTAGATGTAGATGGCTCAAATAAACAGAATGCAGCTATGAAAGCAGTATGAAGACACAAACTCCTTGAATCAAAGGCTTTTGGCCAGGGGCCAGTTCTTAGCCTAAGGGCAACAGTGAAGATACCTTAGTGACCTCATTGCTGTCAATCTCTGCATGTCACATTGACATGCCACCTTGATATATTACACCATTTCAGCACTGGAAAATTCTAATAAATTTTTTAAAGTCGTATTATGGCTTGCTTTATTGATGTTCTCTTTTATACCTACATTGCTTTCGATCATTCCCTCCTCCTCCTCTCCCCCAAAGTATTCTGACACCTCTTCGCCACAGTCTGTACATGGATTTGCCACACACAGGCAAGCAGAAGAGGATGAGAACATCCCAAGTGGAGGAAATTCTCCAAAGCTTTACTGGAGAAACTGCTTTGGCTGGTTTGCTTGCTCCAGTCCTCCTCACTGCACTGTTAAGAGAGACCAAAAGATGAGAGAATCCCTTCTCTGCTGGCATCAAGAGAATAAAAAGGAAATGAGGATGCAGTACCTGACAGGCAATACACACTTGTTCTGCCCAGGCTGGTAGGGTAGAATTCTTTCTTCTGCAAAGAAGAATGTGGCAATAACCCAAGATGACACTTTCAGAGTGTCTATATACTTGTTACAGGGGAGAGAGGAGAGGAAACCAGCTCCACAGACCTCCTTCAGAGAAGTCTATCTCCAATCTATACTGTGTAGACCCATGCTAGGACCCCAAAACTCTTCCAGGGTGATGCCCTGAACACCAGCAGCACTAAGCCCAGGTCAGGTTTGTGCCTCACTTCCACAAGTGCTGACTTCCCAGGTGCAGCCCTGAAACTGCTGCAGCTACCAGTAACACCACGACATCTCAGGACAGAGCCCGAGCACTACAGAGAAGTTCTGCTTCCAGAGCCTTGCAAAGCTGTAGGTCCTCTGGCAGACAGGCTGATCTTGAAATTCAGTGGCTTGAAAATGGGTGGACTTGCCAATGTCAGGTTTAAGGTTGGACTCAATGGTCTTCTCCAACCAAGCTGATTCTATGTTGGTGTCAGGGACTCAGCAACTAGTCTCTTCTTTCTCTGAAGAGTTCAGCACTGGAAATCAGATCCTAGACTGCTCTACCATGAAGAGTAGCATCTCTTCCTTTTATAAGGACACAGGTGGATCTTTCTGCACTTTTGCCCCTCAATTTCTTTTCTAAGCAAGAGAAGATTCAGGTCTTCTGGCGCTCTTCCCCTCCCTATTTCCAGTCTCTCCCCACTGTCTCTCCAAGGATGCTTAACCTGATCAACACACTGCTCCAAACAACAGCTGGAATGTCTCCTTTTAAATCTTAACCTGGCACAAGAGCTACCATCACATCATCAGCTACTAGTCAAACTCAAAGTTTTTTCATTATCTCTTAAGAGGCGAGTAAGAGCATAACATCTGGACAGGACTAAAGAAGAGTTGAACATCTTGAACACCTTATACTTGCCATCATGAGCAATCTATGCTAATAAACATTTAAATACACTTCTTTATTAAGTGAAATTCTATATAAAATAGCATTGTCTGTTCACTATCATACACATTGTACCACAAAGCCACATTTTTGAGCTGGGCACAGTGATGAAGCAAATCACCCTGAAATGAAACCAGTTAACTTATACACGAGCCACCAGCTCATTTCCACTACGAGGACCAGAGGCACCCATCAGCTTCAGGTCACAGAAACAGGCGGTCAAAAAAATGATAGAAAGTTAATTTCTCTGCCAAGTTTATGAATAATACCTCATTTGTAGATCTTTTAATCCACCCATGGAGTAGCAGGAGGCTGCTCAGGTTGGTCCTGGCACACTTGGGACTACAACTGCACAATGTTTGCAGGTATTTAGAGATAAGACAAGGACAACTTAGAGAGTGGGGAAGTGAAAACTTGTATATTAGGGACTCAAATACTGGGAGACTAATTGAAAGCATCATAGTAGGAATTCAATCCTTGTAAGCCAAAGACCCAAATTCCAGTTTTCTCCTGCAACCCTCAGGACATCTGGGGAAGGGAAACCAGGAGAATCCAGCAAGGCGGAGGAAGCAGATGACCCAGAGGGACAGACAAGCAGGGAAGAAAGAGGAACTGTCTCAGAGATGCTGACATTCTGGGCCAGGCCTGCCCACTTTGGGCAGGAGGGGCTGTTCCCGCAGAGTGGCAGGTAAAAGCCATAACTGTGGGCAGGGGAGGGTTGGATGCCCAAACCACGCGATATTCTCATCTCCTGCCCGTTTGCAACCAGACAGCGATTAAAGCAGGCTTCCCAAAACCAGAAGAAGAGTATTTTCTGTTAAATCCAGGGCCTTTTTAATGCTGTTTTATTCCAAGTACTTAGGACTCCTGCTTTCCTTGGGACGATATCCGAAAAGCATTAAGAGCAAAACACACAAAACCCAGTTATGGCAGTCAAACGAAACATTATTCCAGGCAGGTACGTGTGGCTGTAGCTGTTCCTCTGATGTAAGGGCACATTTGATCTAATTGGAAAAAATATTTCAAGTGCACTGGGAATAGTCACTGTTAACTGAATGCAACAACGAAAAAGGAAAAAAGAGCATGCAGACCCCAGGGAATTACCAAATCAATTAACAACTAATTCAGGAACTAATTTCTGTATTGCCTCTTAGCACAAAACTGTATCTTTAATTTCTCCTGCAATAAGCATCACCATGATAGTCCTAACACACTCTGACGCTTTAAATGAGTTTACAAGTATCTCTTTTTGATTGGCTATATAACATTATTTCTTCACAGTTCAATGCAACCATAGCCAAGTGCTCTGAAATATTTAATTATACTGGTAGCTACCAGTTAACAATTTACAGAACCACAGCGAGTACAAAACATTTTATAACTAGTAATCAGCTAATTAAAAACACAGCAAAATGTGTATGTTCTGATTATAAACAATTGTGGGGGAATTACACAGAAGATTTCAGCACTAAGAGTATTTGGCTAAAAACCATACCCTCGTTGTTTGTACAAGCAGATCTGGATACTGATTACTGTGATTAGACTGAAGTGTGACAGAGGAAATTACACCCCATGCTAGATAGAAATAAATAAGAATATGTCATATGCCAGTTCCTTGATAAAAATCATGGCAATTCCAAGTTTTGGAAAGCCGCTATCCAGAGGCACTGATACCGCCCTGCAAACAACTACCTAGGAGCCTATGCAAGCACAAGTGTGTAAAAAGCACAGGTGGAGCAGTTTTGGTGAGTGCTTTGGTGTAGAAGATGGTGAACAAGTAGCACCACAGTGGTTTGGGTGTCTGAACAGGGGTCCAGTGCAGGAGCTCGGCAGGTAGCATCCATGCAGAAAGGGGACATGTATAAGGAAGGTAAGTACATCCTAAATTGTGCCCCTGCAGATCGTAGAATCATAGAATGGTTTTAGTTGGAAAAGCCCTTCAAGATCATCAAGTCCAACCTTCTATCCAGCCCCACTAGGTCCAACACCAGACCATGTCACCAAGTACAACATCTCCTCTTCTTTTAAACCCCTCCAGGGACTCAACCACCTCCCTGGGCAGCCTGGTCCCAGTATCTGACAATCCTTACAGGAAAGAAATTTTTCCTAATAGCCAACCTAAACTTCCCCTGACGCAACTTCAGGTCGTTTCCCCTTGTCCTGTCAGTAGCTACCAGGGAGAAGAGACCAACCCCCACCTTACTACAGCCACTTTTTAGGTAGCTGTAAGTGTGATGAGGTCTCCCCTCAGTCTCCTGTTCTCCAGGCTGAACAATGCCAGCTCCCTCTGCTGCTTCTTGTAAGATGTTTGCTGCCATCCTCCCTTTGAAACAGTTTTGGGGCTCAGATGCATTAGCCATTTCTATTTCAAAACACAACCTGATCTGGCGTGTGGGCAGAAGACAGGAGCCATGAGAGAAGCCCCAGTGCTCAGCCCTTCTTAGGCATTCATAGCACCCTGTGCTCTAACCCTGCTCTTCCTATACCGTTGGGTTTGTGGTTTGGTTGGGTTTTTTTTTTTTCACCCTGTCAAGTCAGATGAATTAGGGAAGAGCAGATGCTAAGATGGTTGCTTGTTCGTTCTCTCTTTCCGTAGGCTCAAAGTAAACATGAACATTCGGGAAACCTGCTGCAAAGAGCATTTATTGTTTATGATGACGGCGGGTCTCGGGTCTGACACTTGCCTGAAGCGTTACAGTGCTCTTCTGCTAGTGAGGAGGACTAAGGACATCCCTGTGACTGACTAGACGTGGCAGACCATCTCTTTTCACAACCTATTTCCAAGACACTGCCACACTTACTGAAATGCTCTAAGAGCAGGCACAGACAGCCCTGGGTATTTCAGGGGACAACAGATTTCAGGTATGACGTTCCTGAGCAGCACACGGCAGC
The DNA here is from genome assembly GCA_027925045.1 of Hypotaenidia okinawae. Taxonomy (NCBI): domain Eukaryota; kingdom Metazoa; phylum Chordata; class Aves; order Gruiformes; family Rallidae; genus Hypotaenidia; species Hypotaenidia okinawae. The sequence goes on from BSDF01000007.1 coordinate 4,784,684, forward strand.
AGGCAGACAGGAGGTCAGAGGGGTAACGTGGGTCAAATGTCTGTTGAAATCCTAATTAAGCTGTAAACCCCTTTTTTATTTTGTTGTTGAGCCATGCAGGCTGCCAGGGAATAAATGTGTTACAGTCCCACCTATTTGGGCTTAAAGGTGACAAAAAACAACTCTGGAAGAGTTAAGGAGGACAGGGAGCTACTGGAGAGGGGACAACAAAGAGCTATGGAAATTATTGTTGGACTAGAACATCTCTCTGATGAAGACAGGCTGAGGGACTTGGGACTTTTTAGCCTGGAGAAGAGAAGACTTGGGGGGAATCTTGTCAATCCTTGAGGGGTGGGGTCAGGAGGATGGGTCAGTCTGTGTTCAGGGGTGCCCAGGGACAGGACAAGAGGTGATGGGCACAAACTGGAACAGAGGAAGTTCCACCTAATCCTGAGGAGGAACTTCTTTCCTGGGAGGCTGGCAGAGCCCTGGGCCAGGCTGCCCAGAAAGGTTGGGGAGTCTCCATCTCTGGAGACATTCTAACCCTGTGACCCTGGAAAGCTGCTGTCCTATGGCTCCTGCTCTGGCAGGGGGTTGGACAGGATGATCTCCAGAGGTCCCTGCCACCCCTGATCACCAGTGATCAGAAATAAGGGAAGAAATGCAAAGGGACAGCCTAAGCTTTGGCATCCTGAGCTGAAGGTAAGCAGGCTAAGGGTTGGTACCAGGACACCCCCTGTCATGCTGCAGCTCTCCCCTCCTCATCCTCTGCAGCACAGATGGCTGCCACAAAGCATTTGGTCAGGCTGGAAGAGGCACGCTGCTCAAGTTTACTAGCAAACCTTCTCCCCAGACACGTATCAAGAGTGACTGCTAAGGCTCAGTCTAAGAAAACCGGAGTCTGAGATAAACTACATCGAAATCCTCTAGTTTCCCCCTCCAGTTGAAAGGGAATTCTCGGGATCCCATAACTCAATTTAAAAGCTGCAGGAAAAAGATTGCTGATAAGGGATCACAAGTTGTGACACATCTTTCAGAAGCTCTTTACGTCCTATTTTTTCACACAGACTTTGACATTTGTTGAAAGCACCCTCCAATAATTACCGTGGAGAAATTTCATGCTGCTTTTTATAAAGAGTCAAATACATTTCATGAAATTCCAATATTCTTTATGCCCACCTTAAGGAAAAGTTGCACCTCACGCATCCAAGAAGCAAACTTTGTGCATACATGATTTACTTTGTGAAAAGCAAATCAGTGACAAAGCCCTGCCATAAAAAAATTTGCCATTTTTAGGAGAGCAAAAAAACCCACAACAAATCCCCCTGCAAAAGGACAAAATCCTTAATTCCATTAAGATTACTTTGACACACCAAGCTAGCAGGCAAAAAAGGTCATCTGAAATATCACCTAAAAGTAAAGCTCGAGCAAGATATTCGACTTTCTCCATTAATACAGCCATTTGCAAACCAGGAGAAGCGAAGGGATTCTGAAGTTCACCTTTGCAAGTCATGGATGGTGAGTTTTTCACTATGTCATCACTGTAACGTTAACCATTAGCACGTTGAGTTTTTAGCTGCGCTTTGAGTTTGCTGCTCCTAAAGGAGGCAGGAATTTGGGGGCAACAAGAGGTACCAGGGTAAGGCAAGGGTTGAGGCAACCTGTCAAAACCTATTTTTGACCACTATATTGGTCAAGGTTATCTAGTTGGGGCTGTGTAATAATATGGGCATCTGTGATTAAGTGCAAATGGCAGAGAGAAGAAGGTCTGAGAGCACAAAGTCAAGGCCAGCTCTTACGTATTTATTTACGCTCTAATCTGGAGGGGATGGAGGCGGAGGGGGGTGGGGGGAAAAGAGAGAGGGGGGAAAAAAAAAAAGGAAAGAGCACACAGCTGCCATCCCAAAACCAGACCTCCCATCTGCCACCCACGATTTGCATGTCACCTTCTCCAGGCTCATTTGTACTTCATTAACTGCCATTGACTTAACAAGATTTATGCAAATGACACCATAGGAGCTCGCTAACTCCCACTGCAATCAAGTGATTATGTATGTACAATTCTCCACAGCAATGAAAAATTAATACATGACAAGCCCACTCACCGCTGAGCTGAGCTTCTTGCTTTTATTTTTCTTGTTGTGCTTCTTTTTTTTTTAAATATTTTATTTTCTTGGAATATGCCCTACTGATAAAGCTTTAGCGAGCCCGCAGAAGACAAAGTAATTTCTGCAAAAAAAGCCAACTCCCAACCCATCCTAGAAAGCACATCACCCTAAGGGGAAGAAGCCTAACACATGCTTCCAAATATGCACTCAGGTTACCAGGAACACGTTTCCATTTTCAGAATAAACGTTTCTGAACAGAGGATGCTCCGGAAGGAGCAAACCATTCTCCCTAAGTTTGCTTAAAGGGTGGTAGCAGCAATGCTACAGGAGATAGCTTCATATTTTTTTTTGTTAGTTTAAGCACCTCCTTCTCAGAAGTACAGAACTTTCTATGGATTGTAACTTTGGGCTAAGAGCATCCCAGACTTTTTCTGATTCCATTCAATTAGCAGGAGGTATTTACGTAGCACCCAAGTCAGACTTTTTGCCCCTTCCCCTTCCTTCTTTTTGGAAAATCAGGGCATTCGTGGTCTTAAAAGGATGCAAAAGTACAGGATTTAAGGCACACTGATGTGGAAGGGGATTGTGCCTCCCTGGAAAATCAGCCTTCCCAAAATTTCATGCGCCTCAGGACATCTTGGCAAAAGTTAGCAGCAACGTTTTAGAACCGTGCCTGCTTTTCATTGCCTATGTCTCAGCCTTCTACTGGAAGCAAGAAGGTTCATCAAGGGAGTTTCATATGGCTTAGCCCAATAAAGCTGTCTTCAGAACAGCAGCAAGAAGTGATTTTTAATGTTTAGATAGGACAGAAAGCATAAGAATGTAAGAACATTAACTCCTGTCCACCAGGTTGCTTTGAGTTGAGCACAGAGCGCCGAAGGAGCAAGGTATTTCTGTAAACAGGCAGCTTATCATTTTACCAATTTCCCCTAAACTCTCAGGGATTCAGGAACTGAGAGCAGGAATTCGGGAGCAGGTTGCACCTCTTGGCCTCTTCTGACCCAAAACTATACCCAGAGCTGTGCAGACCAGTACCCGTGTCGCAGGATGGCTGCGATACACAAATTTACCACAACTCTTTATGCCAGCATAGATGACTCCAAAATGTGTATGTGTATTTATAAAGAAATCAGGGGGAAAATGGAACACTGCCATAACCCCACCCCCTCTTCTCTGCCAGCTCAAATGGTCTCCAAACATACAGAGCATCACTCTGAGGAGAGATGTCAACCCCTAGCTACGTCAGTTCGACTGCTGCAAGAGACCAGATCTAAGAAAAACCCACTGATGAAAGACAAGCTCCTCATCGTCACATTTTCTACGCTTCCTAGAGAGAGATGATTCGTTCACACGTTTATTCTGCGCTCTCCCCACCACACATGAACATACTGGCCCTTCCTCCTGCCGTTCACGTGCCCCTTTGGTGCTGGAAGAGGTTTCTTTTTCTTTCAAACCTAGAACATTTCCAATCCCCAAGTAACTTCTTTCAGTTTCTCCTGGGGTTTTCTGCTGTAGTTCTCTGGTTTAAGTTGGGAAATAGCGTTTCTAATTTTGGAGAGAACCTGGGTAGGTGAGAACAACACACAGGCACCCTAAATCCATGGGATGACCATGCCATTGATCCCAATAAGTAAGCAGTAAGATTTTTCTCTCACTCACTTATTTTTTTTGTAATTACCTTTTTCTCCCCCAAAATATCAGTGAGCTAAGAACACAAAATCCACTGTATCTCAATTGTAACCTTCTATTTGATGTGTGTGTAAATCTGTTAATAAGCTCAACCAACACAACTGAGGCACATGTATGAGTTTGGACTTCTCGCCAGCAGCCCTTATTAAGTATTGCTGCCATACACATTGAGTAAGACCCCACAGAGACTAAAACAAAGTACTGACAACAGGTATTAAAAAAGCCTGGCCACTAACATGCTCTTGAAGATGCCCTAAAGACATAAAAGCAGAGTGTGCGCATGAAGCTGGAAGAGACTTCTGCTCAAGAGCACCGTAAAGAAGTCAGAGGACATTTAACGTAACTAGAGGTTACTCCTGATTTACTACACGGGGCAGGGTAGCAATATGACTTTTGGGCTAAGAGGAGGACAAATGCTGGAAAACACAGTGCCAGAACAATGAAAAGAAAAAAGTCTTTTAATGATGTAAGAAGCAAACTCTCCCACAGCAATATCATGACTGCTACAATCTGTGTTACTCTACTTCCTGAAAAGAGACTTCTCCTTCGTTTGCCATGGAAGCGTTCACGCAATGGAAGGGGTTAAGAGGGTGCAGCAGCACAACATGCGGAAGTTTTTAGGTTCTTTTTCACATCCCTCTGTCTTATTCAAACTCAGTGTACAGAATAAGAGGGACACCATCTTTTCCAGCAGGAATTTCTGCTGCCTCAGAGAAAGGCCCAACTATCTGGTGCCTGTAAAGCCCACTGAGAGCACATATGCGTTGGCAATTCACCTCGGTGCCACCTCTGCTGCCAGGAGCTCTCCGCGCCTCAAGAGCGGGTAGACAAAAAGCCACCTCCTCTGGGAAGCCTCAGGAGCCTTTTCTGCTTGAAGTAGTGTAATTGAGGACCGCTTCAAACTAACATGTATTTTAAAACATTAATGAAACACTGCCTGGATGAACATGCATTGCATATTCAAATGTTTCCACATCAAAAAAAGTGGGTTTTTTTCTCCCTACTCCATCCTTTTTTGATTCAACGGCTAGGCAATGCTGGCCTCCTTCAGTTTATCAAAGACTTCCTATAAAATACAAACTGAATTATCTCCAAAGCCCACTCTTTCCACACACAAGGATGACACGAAACACCCTTGATGGCGTCCATCCTACGACGCTGCATGCCATTCAACCTCTGTTCTTCTGGCTGACTACTGCTCAAATATTTATTGCGAATAACCTGAACGTGTCCAAATGAATCCAAACAGGTTAAACAACAACAGAAAAGGACACGTTCCCAAAACACTGGGCACGCTCAGTACACAAGTAGGGGTTTGTGGGGAGAATTTTTCAGTGCAGAAACTTGAGACATTGTAGGGGATGTTTCATTGCAACGCAGCACGGCACAATCATGCTTTAAAATGCTTACCTTACGAGACATCCTTCCCTACAAGAGCATTTTTAAATCAAATTAATTTCATACAACAGCATTTCAGAAAAGAAGAGCGCGTATGCCTCGAATAAATATTGAAAAATGTCCCTCAGTTTTTCACTCTCAGATGTATTTGCAGGCACTTTTGTTTAATTAGCATTACCCAAAAGAATTCCAGCTGGTCTAACCCATCTCATACCATACAAAAGCTGTAGGGGGAGGTTAAAAAAAAAAAAAAAGATTAAAAAAAAGTAATTGTAGCTTGTTTTAAATGCCTGGAATTTTTTCTGCTGAACGCAGAGCCAAATACTGAGCGTAGCCGGTTTCAAACTGCTCTTCTGAATTGCAGCGTGTTTGATTAAAATTTGTCTACTAGAGATTCACAGACACGACAGCACTTATGCTGCCTGATGGTCCCAAAAGGTCTTTTTAACTGCCTTTAAGAAAGAAAATGACTGCAGACAGTTAAGTGTAGAAACCCATTTCTCCCCTCACCTCCAAAAATTAAAACCAAAACAAAACCCCAAAAAAGCCCCCAAACACCAAAATCCGTCCCCAGCCAGGAAACCCAGCACTGCCTGGAGGGATGAAACATGGACTGAGGAAAGGTTGGAAGAGGCAAAGGGGAGGAAAGCCACTGAAAGAGCCTGGAAACAACCACATGGGAAGAAAATAAGCTCGCTTCCTTCGGCACCAGTGCTTTCTCCAGCGTAGTAACTCACAGGAGAGTAAATACTTGCAAACACCATCACAGAAACTATTTGTAAAGCATCCCGTGCAAGCGCTTAGCGTGGTGTTCTGAGCCGTGTGAATCCAGCGCTAATTTAATCCCAGAAAGCAAATGATCTCATTCCCCCAAATACTTTGCGTCAGATGCCAGCGCTGGTTCTGCCTTTCAAAGGAGCGTTCGCAGCTACAATTTAGCATTGAGCTTCCGGGCTAATGAAAGTGCATCTAGGCTAGTAAAACAGAACCAAAACAAATCCTTGAATTCAAGTTCTGTTGTGTAATGAGGAAGTTTAATTAAGGCCACACATTACAGCCGTAAACGTTCTCTTATATAACAAGGTCTAAATGAAACTGAACCTAATCAAAGTTACAATTCCTTCATTAGCAAATTACAAACAAGAGCGCGCAGCTGACACACCGGCTATGATTATCACAACTAATTGCCTCGTTGTTACAAACCAGCCTGAAACCGCGTTCAGATGTCCGTCTGCGGTAGCAAATTAGGGCCACATCAGGCTATTTCTGCGATCACAAGGGGCTCTTGTAGAGCGATCTGATTTACCCCGCCGACTGGCAGCACACGGCCAAATCAAAGCCCCCTCTACAAAGGCAGCTTTGAAGCCAGCACAGCCTAGAAACCCGCTCCATATGCAGGCCGGCAGACTGCACTTCATTAGGCCTGTTGTCACATTTTCCCTCTTCTTATTCTAATGATCCTATTTTAATACACATAGGAACCTCTCCTAATTGATGTCAAGTGAGTGACTTCCACATTCATCACCGGAGCACATCAAACACGTCTTGGCGCACGGGTCCGCCATCAGAGTGTTTAAGACCCGAGGTGTGTCTCCAACAACGAAAAGCAAAAAATAAAGAAAAAAAAAAAGGATGGGGGGGGTGTGAAGAAGGGGAAAAAAAAAGGCATTTCAGCATTACCTGTTTAATTGGGATTGCGCGACCGCTTCCAATGCTATCTGTTCTGCTCTCCAGGACCTTCTTCTCTTTGTCTGGGTCACTCCCTTTCCGAGACTGCAAAGCAAAAAGAAAGTTTGTGCTCCATTAAACAGAGGTTCACACAGAGGATGCTTTTTTTCCTTTTTTTTTTTTCTTTTTTAAAGCAATTTAAAAAAAAGTATTTTGACACATAAATACAGTAGACTCAAAGGCTGCGCATCTGCAAGAGTCCATGACCGTCCCAAAATCTGAATACTGAATTACCACCACCTGTAATTTGCAGCCATCCACTAGTTCGAAATGGTGTTTGGGTTTAAAGAGTTACAGTTTTGCCGCCCAAAGACCCAGCAAATCAGAGGACACGTTTCTGAAGTCTCCAATAGTAGCTCCAAAAAGGAATGAAGGTTTCAGCTTCTCATTTATTAAAAATAAAAAAAATCTGATACATACATCTAAGTTACACCTGCATGGGTCTTAGGATTATCGACTACTCAGGAATGCAGTTTTGCGATGGCGGTTTTCATCCTGGCAACTTTAACTTTTTATTTTTCCTCTACTTTTGGATGGTTACAAAGTTGGAATTGCAAGAAAAGGCATCGATTGCTGCTGAAAAGAAAAAGTTACCTGAACACAGTAAAGGAAAATCAGCATGGGGAAAAATTTAACCAAAGTTTAAAACCTGAATTGCCTGATTTTGGTTTTCCTTAGCACTAAATCTGCCCTAGGAGTAAGTTCGGAGTGCCAGCTTCATGACTTTATGAAGTAATAAAGGAATTTTAAGAAGTTATTCAGATTCCGGTCCATTACTGTGAAAGAACGCACGAGCATAATGATTGTGACAGATTTATTTTATTACAAAAAGAAGACCTGAGAGTCATCCTCCTTAATAACTGAACTGACAAGTGACAACTTCACTCCATTACTTTTCAATGGGAACATTACTCACACAGTATCGGAAACGGGAAAACATTTTCACGTGCTTTTCAAATCAGAGATGATATATGAAACGAATACATTTGCCCCGTCCAGGACCACAATGGGAAGTTAATGAAAACCAGGATGTCGCGGGATCTCGCTCTTCGTTTTCAGAGGAAAGAGACATTTGGAAACGAGGAGAACGATTAGGATCGCCGACAGCTACTACCCATTTTCCGTGTTATATGAAGGGGTGGAAGGATGGAAGGAAAAAAATCCCCAAAGCCGTTGCCTTGGGGGTGAGAGGAGGGGAGGGGAGGGAGGAAACCCACGGAGGAGGACTTGAAGTAACACCATTCTCAGCGACACATTTACGCAGCAGGGATCCTGCGCTGCCTTCCCCGCTCCGCCGGGAACGGGCTCCTATCACTAGTTACTATGGTTTGGGGCGATGGAATGACGTGCCGGGGAATTAAACAAAGAATAAATGAAAGAAAGCAAAACAAGTGGGAGGGATGAAATCCGATGTTCAGGATAACTATTGTTCCTTGTCCTTCAAGACAGATTTCTGAATCTGAAAGTGCCACTTCCCAATAATACAAGGCAAAACAATGCTTCAATGGCACAGAGCGCCTGTTAAGTGACATCTTAAAGAAACTCGGTGAAGGTAGCCAAATCCTTGGGAGGGAAGTTGTCAACTTGAATGTTTCTTTTTTATTTGCCTTTTTTCAAAAGGCAAGGCTCCTGCCTCTGAAAAGCAGGCTGAATATCTACGCTCTACTCATTTTTGTTTTTAAAATCATCACGTCTTCCATTCCGCAGAACTAACTGCGCCTGGAAAGAATACATTGCACATGGAAGGGAAATATTTATACCCAGAACACATATGGAAACGTAGGAATTTGTGGTAGGCAAATTCTGTTCTAGCTGCTTGCAATCATGGGCTACGGGAAGTTTTGTGGGGAGAATCTTATCAGGCTCCGCTATTTATAAAGACAAACCGTGCGGTGAAACAGAGATAGATTCTGATCTTTTATGCTTTTGTACCTGTGACACACACAATGCATCTCACTTCCTACAGCGGAAAAAGATGAGGCACTAAACTGTACTGGAACGACGTTTGCTAGGACTTTTTCTGACGCTGTATCTACATGTTAAGTGATTCTATTGAAAACTTCATTCAAACAAACCAGAAAAAGTTAAAAAATCAAATCAAATCACAACACCTGCATGAATACAGTTTGATTCATTTCCCCTCTACACTGGCAGTTCACACGCAGGCTTAGGTCCACACAAAAACTTACCCAGGCAAGGCGTGTGAAGTAAGATTCCTGAGGGGTAACTTTGGGTGCTATGAGCAGCCCTGAGAGCCCCCAAGTCACACGACTGCTATCTCACTGCAGGTACCGAGGCAGACTTCGCTTTAACTTGTAAAAAAAAAATTTTAAAAAGAAAAAAAAAAAAAAAAGAGTCTTGCTTACAATTCTGCAGAGATGCAAGCTAGGTAACAACGGGGGTGGGAAGGGAGATGCATCCCACCATCCCTCCACCCCACACGGGATGGACAGTTACAATCAGCTCCCCAGATGCATTTGAAATCCTCACTATGTGCTATTAGTTGTCCCTGTTAATATGATGCACAAAACAAAGGATGTTTACCGTCCTGCTAATATTTGATCCATTTTATCACCTAAGTAGAAAGTCAGCTATTGCAACAATCACTTTACAACAAATATTAATATTCCAAGCCAAGCCAAAAAGATCAGACACTGCATTTAATGCCCCCATGCTTAAAATTCTCAACCCCATTCCAGCTCAAAAGCTGTAATCCATTTAAGAAAAATCCTATCTGTTTTCTACTTAACCCAATTTTCTTCCAGCACTAAAGGATCTTCACATAGGAAACCAAACATATTACTTATGCTGGATAACAAGGGGTAATTTGCAATTAAACAGAAACATATTCGGTTCTGGAAGTGGTGAAGGCATGGGCAAGTAACAGGCTAGGAAGGAAGCACAGCAAGCAACTCCGAGCTGAACAGTAAAATATTCTGATTACACGCTCTGTCCGTAACTCGACAGAAAATACTTGTCAGCTATTGAGTCAATTAAATAATTCCAGGTTATAACTTGGCCGATACAGCATGAAACCTGGGTTAGGGCAGGGGCAGCGTTAAATACATCAGGACACGGATTAGAGGGCAACTCATTACGCAGCAGTTAATGTGCCCAGATCTTAAAGACAGAACCAATTCTGAAAAGTCAATTTATTTTTTTTTTCTGTAGGACTTGTTTCTGCACCCCCCATAATCTCCTCTGAGTTATCAGACATTAAACCAACTAGCAACATCCTCTCATATTAGTAAATTTGCTTCTTAATGTGCTATTCTTACAACCTGGAGCTTTAGCTTATTTGTTTCCAGCACACAAAGCTGACTTAATATTCTTCTAAAACCTTTTCCACGGTGGGAGATGGGAATACGTTCCTTTTTACTCTCTTTCTCAAATTTACACCCTACTCCAATTTACAACATCCCGTTTCCCAAATGCCAGCAACATCCACACACCCCGTAGAGCATTTTATGGACCTTTCGGACCAGAAATGGTCGGGGTATGGCTTTGAGGGATGCCGTAGCGTAGCAGCTCTGTTTCCAGAGGTATCGCTCAGTTCTGCTGGAATTTTCTGGGCTGACACTGACACCTAGTGGGGTTTGTAACTCCTGAGTACAGCCCAGCACCAGTGAGTATTTCCAACGGGGGAATCTTCACGATTGCTATAAAATATTGGTGTCAAAATTGGGTACTTTCCCCCTCCCTGCCCCATGCCGCTCATTTTTACACGTTATTGTCCTGCACCTATGTGCTTGCACCTAGACGCAAATGCGGGATGTTTGTTGGAGGAGTCTGAAGACCCACAGTTTATAAATCCAAATGTTGCTAGTGGGATGGACACATGAAATATGGGACTCTCTGCTCCAAAACTGCCACAAAACTTTCTACTTGCTAAAGGACCTCGCCTTTGGAATACAAAATATAAACTATTTACGATGACAGGGAAGAGGAGACTTCCTAAATGTGACTACTGTGTAGCTACAACCTCCCCAGGGCTTACATGCAAGCACACAGGGATTGTGTGTTTGCTGCAAAGTATGTTAAGAGCATCAAAAAAAACATGTAACAAACCCACAATTCCACAGGCAATGTGATCCCAAAGCTTTCAGTGAGACTGAGAAATAAGGAAACCATCACTCAAGGCTTCATTAACATCTCCCAGAGTACTCCTGTATAACAAAGACCTATCATATTGGACCAGTCAAGCCTTCCATGTATTACTTCATATTGGACCAGTCAAGCCTTCCATGTATTACTTCTTTTTTTCTGCCTTATAATGAAAGGGGGGGAGGGGGAATAGAAAAAGAAAGAAGGTTTGGGAAGAAAAGTAGTAATTTTGATCTCCATCGTCTCTCTCAACCCTGGAAAAGAAAAGTGAGTTGAGACTTCATAGTAATATAAAAGTGACACGGGGTAGTTATTTTGCCATACCGCAGGGTATTCCCATGGTCAATGCCGGGACCTCTTGACAAACACGGGAGCCCTTACAAGAGGGTCTGGAGTCAGTGGCATCATTCAGAGTATGTGCAGGGTTAGGGAGCAGAGGTCTGGCTTTCCCTTTGCTTACTGCCAAACCAGGGACTCTAGACAGGTCTGAGAATGAGACACAGGCTCTAACACTTAACTTGTGGATCTCCTTGTTCCACTGCAGCTCCCAACAGGATAACTTCACCATGTTCAGTCTGTGTTGAAGCCCTCAAACAGAACCACCCCATGATACCTCTAAGGAGGTCTTGTTTCCAAGCCTTCAGACCCATCTCAACACTCCTGCCTGAATTAGAGCAGCTCAGCTCAAAGAGGGTTTAAGTTTCAGGCCGTCACCACAGAGTGCTATGTGAAATACAGCAATAGTCTCTTCCTTGGCTCACTCACCGTGAAGAGGTTGGATCGGCGCTTGGACTGTTTACGGACAGGAGTTGGCGTGTTGGCAGTGGGAGGAACATCAATCCGTAGCTCCTTCTGGCTGGTGCTTGGAGTTGATGGGACAGAGGAGGAATAATCACTTAAACTCCCTCCTCCATTACTGGTCTGCAAGGATTAAAGTTAGTTTTAAACAGTGATACACTGCTTTCAAGAAATTACAATCCACAGCTGTATCTATCTTAGTCCTGATACGCAAGAGCAGCAGCCTAGGCTCTGGAACACGGCAGGACTGCCCTACAGCCAACTTTGCCACTTTGCCATTGTTATTCCAAGCCCTTAAATACTCTTCCTGATGTTCCTTTTGGAAAACTTTGCTAGTTCTGTTGATGTGGCAGTCATGTTTTTGTCCTACTCAATGCAACTTTAACTGGAGAGAAATAGTTTCGTTTGTTTGACCAGCGTAGCAAAATTGGGTGAAGCCTGTAAAATTCTGGGTTTCTACCTCAAAATCTGCCCCAAGCCTAAGAAGAAATACCTTGTGCCACAGAACTGCATTGCTGGACTTAATCCTATTCAGGAGACATTGGTTCACTGGGTGCTAATCAAAAAAATGAAAGTAATTAAACCCTGTACAATGGTGACCAAGAGTTCCCAACACATCTGCTAAAGCTGTTGGTACAGAGATAGAAAATTTTAAAAGGAAGACATTCCAATTTAGTCAAAGTAGCCAAAAATTTAAAGTTACATCATCATCTTGAAAGACACAAAGCAGTCAACCAACAAAACAACTGTGGGGAAAAAAGAGAGTCTGGAGTTTTGCTGGTTTCTGGGGGTGGGGTGAGGGGCTTTTTTCCCTTTTTGTATCTTCCCCCCACCCCCCCTCACTTATTACACAACTAAAAACATCTTTTAAAAGGATGTGGAAGCAGTCTGGAAAGAGAAAAGGAGACTTTTTTTCCTATCAGATATAAGGATAGAGTGTATATGCTGCTTGGGGACTGGAGCAGGACAAAGGTGGACAATTCTTCACACTGTTGACGAGAAGCTCACCAGAACAGCACATGAAGGGTCCAGACAACACCACACACATAACAGTGAGGGTGGAAATAATGGTCTGGGGTGCACACAAATGGGTGAAAGAATGTCTAAAAAGGTAAAGCTTCCTACAAGGAGAAAAGAGGGTAAGAGGGTATTTCCAGGATGCCTGCCAAGAAGGGTTCTCCCATGACACTTAACCCATTACTTGGTTTTGTCTTAATCACCAGGTAAAGCTGCCCAAAGGGCAAAGAAAGGCTTTCCAGTGTCTGCTTTTCTGCACTCCTACGCTAGTGACTGGCCTAATGTCCAGAAAGCTGCTCCAGAGGGCAGGCATCGGCAGCACGATGAGACTTTTCACACCATGTGGACCAGGACCTCAAGTTGCAAGCAATCAAGAGGAAACCTCTAAAGGAGAACCAGGTAGGAGACAGACCTTTATACTTTATGTACCATTTCTACTTGCTCTATCAAGTATATACATACAGATATATATCAGCCGGGTCAAGTTAGAGGTGTCCCTGCCCACGGTGCTCTTTGATGATGACCATGGTGACTTGACGATCTTTAAGGTCCCTTCCAACCCTAACTGTTCTATGATTCTATAAACGTCCAATTGAAGTCTCATTTCATGATTTCAAGTCCTCTGATTCTTCCAGCTTTTCCATTTTTATTATTTTGTTTTGTTTAAAATTCAAACAGCAAAGAATAAAAAGGAAGAGGCACAAGACAAGCAGCTCATGTTTGGGCTGAAGCACCTATCAATGCAGACAGAAATCCAGGAATGTTGCTTCTGAAAGTCACCATTTCTCTGCAAACAGCTCATTTCTGTGACAAAACAGGCCTGACAGTATCACAAACGAGCTTTTTGATGGAGAAAGCTGTTCTCCTCTTCCCCTCTTTAAAGACAAAGAAATAGATACGACATTAAATTTAACTATCCCTTCATTCTGACTGAACTGGCGAAGCGTGGCTGTCAGGAAGCCAGAGGTAAGGCATGGAAAGTTAACACAAGGATCTTGAGAGAGTTTTTCTACAACATTTTCAAGTGCCCTGAGGAAGAAGCAAGCACAATTTGGAGATGACCTAAGTGTATGAAACAAAGGAGATGAAAAGGAGGAGAGCTGTAAATGTCCTAACAGAAAACGGTAACACCGGAGAGATGAGCAGGACAACCTGGGAAGAAGTGAACTTAATTCACCCTGCATTTGCTTCTCCCTTTCTCTGTGGCAAACTTGCTGAGACAACAAGTAACACACGAAGCATTCAAGAGAGGAAATGATCTGCGTGAAGACACACCAAGCCTGTGGTAGTCAGAGATTACCTGTCCAAAGAAATACAGGAAAGATTTCTGCATTGAAAGTCATGAAAAAATACATACCTAGGACACTCAAAGTGAACGCCAGAAGGCTGCTGAAGTTCAAACAACCAAAGACTTTGAAAAGGAGTACTCTAACCATTGGACCTGTCAGAGATGAGGAGGGGGGTGGTATGAAAGCTTTAAAGAGGTGGCTGATGATAAAAAAAGGTCTAGAAGGAGAACATCTCACCTGGAAGCTCAATAACTGCAAAATAGCATTAGGTAAAGAGAGCAAAGATGCTGGTGTGAAGGAATGGCGACGGCCTACTGTCTGCTTCTGCCATGTCTGAACCAAACTGGGATGGAGAAAATGAGGGAGAAGGACATCTAAGGAAGCAACTGCTAATGGGAAAAGGCACCGAACACATTTAAGATTAAAACCATGCAGCCAAAAGTCTCACCCAAGGAGATGAATGAAGTAATGAAGATGGAGGAGAAAAGAAACATCTCAAGAGGATTATGCCTGGAAACATTTAGAAGCAGCTTCTTCTACAAAAGGAGAGGAACAAGGCTAGAAGGAAAGATTCAGATGTCATACACCAATGAGAGGATCTGAACCACAAGCTGTTGAAAATGAAAGGATGCAGCTACTTTCTGTCACATAATGTTGATCAACTTGGTAACTATCCACTGAAAAATTAAACTGAAATGAACAGATTTAAACTAAACTGAAACGAACAGATTTCTATCCAACTGCTTATTGCACAGACAAAGCACATAAAGGATTCCTAAAATGTTACCTTTTGAAATCTTTTTACATCTTACAGCATGATTTTATACTTTTCTGCAGTGAGGAACTGTCTCCTGGATTTCTCAGCGACTTATTTTCGAAGAGTGAGTAACTCTTAAAGGAAAACACATATGCTGGGCACTCTGGTCCCTGAAGACAAATGCTCCTATACAAACAACTTCCATAAAAGAAGCCCTGCAGGGAAAATTTCTTGTCACACATACTAATCTCACTGGATTTCAAACCTGATAAATAACATTGTGAGGTGGTTTCACAATAAGCTGTGTCAAATCCACTGGCTGGAAAAAAAACCCGAAACAAAACTGTTTCAGTAAGAGACTTAGAAGTGGCAAACTTCAAGGTTTCCACAGATTCAAAGCATGGCTACCAATACTGAACAAACTCCAACTACTGAAGGTGCCAATAATTAGCAAACATAAAACTATACTGCTGCTCTGAAACACTTCAGTGGAGAGAATAGGTTCGACAAGAAAGGGCTCGGACGTGACTTCCAAGTAATAGCCTGCATGGACAAGAGCAACAAAAACCACAACCAGACAAGCACTTGGAAACAATATTCTTGGTAGTATCTGAAGATAGAGCACTGCTGAAGGAAACAAAAGGTCTTGAGTGGTCTCTGAAGTCCAGGGACTTTGTTGCATTAGAGAGCAGTTTCCTGCTGTTGGGATGCAAGCGTTCAGTAACGAGTGCACTGGTGTGAAGGCCAGAAGTTAGGACACGTGGCAATAACTATAATTTACAGAACTTAAAAAACATTAAGTCAAGTGGGTGAATGTGAAGAACAGCCTTCCTGACAGCACATGTAACCCAACATGTATCAAATATAAACTCATTTGCTGACTGTAGACACACTGGTCAAACTTGTGGTACTCAAAGCCTATCAAGTAAGTACCCTAATACCCTCTGGTATTACCCTTTTTCTACCAAGCTGCTCTCAAGACTTGGATATACCTGAGATGTCACCGTAAGGGGTCATTTCTAAGCCACTGCTCTATCCAAAGTCATGATCATATGGGCAGAGGTCAGTCAAATGACCCTAGGTAGGGAAACTATTTGCCCCAGTAGAACCCTTTACAGGGACACATCCCTGTTTGGTGTTCTTGGGTGAACAGATCTTCTTGTCATTGTTAAGGCTATTCAATGTGCTTGTGTTCTGGACACACACAGTACAACCTTGTCTTTCCTCCCTGCCAGGAAGGTACACAGCCCAGTGGTGGTCAACAAGTTCAGTCTCAAGAAAAAACCTTTTAAGTCTTTCATTTCAAGGAGATGTTATTTCTAGAATGCACCAATGTGAACAGCCAATACTCTGTTTACAGACACCCACACAGTTCGTACCTACACTGGCTTCTAGCTCTGTTGCCACAGATGCAAAAAAACCTCAAAGTCACGGCAGAAAACACAAATTTAGCAGAAAATCATCACTAAACTGTTCTCAGACAAGAGCAACTCAGATGAAGCTACAATCTGGAGTAACTCGACCAGACAGGTCCATTCAAAGCAGCTATCTCAAAGGCAGACACCACCAAGGAAAGCATTAAAGCTTGAAACAAAATTCCTGATGGTATCTCATAAAAAAACCCCAACAAACCCAAACTTTGTATACAATGTCCACAGTTCTGAGCAGAAAAGGGACTGAACCAAGTCAAATCCCCCACTTGCAAAGCTTTTACATATTTCAGGTTGCCTTAGTAAACAAACCAGTGAGCGAGTTACCTGGCATGACAGGAGCTTGGCAGTGACCTGCAGTAAGAAGAGGTTGGACTTATCCTTGCAAGAGGCATGTTCCTCACTGGCCACTTACAGAAAAAGGTGGCAAAACATTCACCTTATATCTTACACAAATGACCTGCCAAACGATTCATAAAGCTTCTGTAGTACCAGTATCACGTCAAGCCACTAAATGAGAGCATAAGAAGAAAGATTCATTTTTTTCTTCTTAATAAATAAAGTTACACAAACAGAACCAATGTTTTTTTCCTCCTCTCTAGACGTACCAGGATGCCCTCCAGAAAAATCATCTCTAACCATTGCTGGAGGAGAAAAATGAAGGCAGCAGGTCCTACTTCTAAAACAGGCAAGAGATTGCCAGAGCTTCAGGGAGCCTGGGAACAGTTGGAATAAAGCAAGCCTTGATGAAAAGCCCAGATTACATACCCTGGGACAGAAGGCTTTTCGTGTCTGCACCTTCTGTTCTTGGGGAAAGCAGGAAAAAGCGTATTTCTGTAGAAACACAGAAGCCTTGTGGAAAATTCTTTAGTCGGGACACGTTTTTCTTTGCCCGCTGGTGTACAATTTCTCTCCTGGAAGTCACATCATCTCAGTCTTTCATCTGGAAACACTATAGGTGGGAGTCCAATTTATTCAAGGGATATTGGCGATACACAGCCATGCATCCGAAGACACATCAAGGAAGAAACTGTTTAGCCCTTGCCTCAGCAGAAGCCAGAAAGCTTTGAGTATGCTGCCGTGGAAAATTGACAGGAGATATCAAACCTAGGTCCAGATAAAGAATTTTAGAGATATTAGGTCTAGCCCTCTGTAGTGAGACCAAACTGCAATGCAGTAATTGTATTATTTTTCCATATTTAGCAGCTGAACGTCATGTTTTGGGACATATCAGAACTCAATCATCTCAGGAGCTTTGGCCTTTCTTCATCCTAACAGCAAGGTAAGAAGAAAGAGCAGATTTGTCCCATCTGACAGACCAAAGAACACCAAGAGAATCTGAAGACAACTTCTGAAGACAAAGTAATCTGGCATGTAAAAACAAAAATGGTCATCTCAATGAAATTACTAATAATATTTAATTAACCAGATGTGACAACTGGCTTCAATACTCCCATGGCAGAAACTGTGATGTGAACTGGCAAATCTAAAGGAAGACCAACTCTGGAGTTTAAGAGACCTTAGAAACAGGCCTAACAAAAACTAATTAGGAACATAACTGCAGTCCTGTGATGATGAAGAAAAGAGTTAAAAATAACACCTACAGATGCACTCAAGTCTTGGAGAATGTGCTTGTATATGAGTCCATGCTGTATGTGACACTATCTGCATGAACGAGGGGGAGTATGTACACACACACACATATATAGACACCCATACACGTACATAGAAAATGCTCGTTTTAGTAGTTGTTAGAGATGACTTAGAAATAACTCTGGAACTTTCAGAAGGATGATGATGCACGTTGCAATGGTATTAAACGCTGCTTTCACTTCTCCTGGATTTCATTGGGCAGCAGGATGAAGCAGCAGAAAGAGAAGCTAGCTAAGCTCTTCTTCAGTCAAACGCCCAAATCCTACACACTGCTTTATCCCAAATGACCCCCGCCATAAATAAGATAATTGCACCCTGCTATTTAGTGCTTATCCATAATCAGGCCTCATATACAGTAAAATAATGGATGATTAAGCTGACTGCACTTTTAATAGTTTAATTTACATATTTAGACAATCATGCTGTAGTAAAAACTTTATGGAGGCACAGTGCAAGCATAAACAATGCATCTTTAGAGGTTTGAGGCAGGTAGTAAGGAGCAAGCCTGCGTGCCAGTCATACCTGAGCTGCAGTTTGGTAAAATCTATGTTAAGCCCCATACCTTTCTTGGGTACAATGCAAATCTCCTAGGAGAGGGACACTGCTGCCCACTAAACACTTTTCTTGGAACTGCAGTCCATAACTGCAGTAACTGTTTACCTTAAACTGTAGCATAAAAATGCCTTCCTGATCTGCCAGGTGTAAAGGACAAGCAACTCCATCAGCGCAGCAATGAGTAGGGAAAGGGAATGGCTATACAGCTTTATGATGTAAGGAGAACTTGTGCTCTTTGGAAATAAGGTTTGACATGGTCTACTAACACGTGAAGTCTAGAAAGACTGACAAGGGACGGAGTGGAGGGAAAGGAAAGGCAGGATAGAGATAAGAAGGACACGAGATGCTGGTCTGGACTCCCCCAGTGTGTGTCTTGTTGATGGCCAGTGTAAAAAGACCTACATTGAGATGCAGATGATGCCAAGTTGGGGGGAAGTGTCGATCTGCTGGAGGGTAGGAAGGCCTTCCAGAAGGACCTGGACAGGTTGAATAGATGGGCAGTAGCTGCAAGTTGTGCCAGGGGAGGTTCAGGTTAGAAAAGAGGAGAAATTTCTTCTCCAAAAGAGTGGTTGGGCATTGGAACGGGTTGCCCAGGAAGGTGGTGGAATCACTGTCCCTCAGGGTGTTCAAGGAAAAGTTGGATGAGGTACTTAGGGACACAGGTTAGTGAGTAATATAGGTGGTAGGGGGACAGTTGGACTAAATGATCTTGGAGGTCTTTTCCAACCTTAATGATTCTGTGATGTCCTGTGATAAGAGGCCTCCAATCGACCGACCAAAATGATCAGGTAGTACAAAGAATCACCTATTCTCTTTAGCAAGTTTTGAAAACCTATAACATCATCATCCCAACCAGTAAACTACATCCTTCTTGGATCCAAGAGTAAGCTCGGTACTGGCAATGTTCTCCACATTGCTGTGACAGCCCATTTCTTCTTTCACCACTGAAGATGATGGGTCTCAGTACTGTAGCTAAACTCTAAGGCAGCATAACTCCTCTTGCTCTGGAAGTATGAACATACAAAACCATCTGGAGGAAACTGTTTGGAAGGAAAGCATGTCACACAGAGGGCCAGTTCCAAGTGCTTGTGGCAATGTCCTCAGAGTAGCTGGAGTAACTTGGTTAATGTCCCATAGGACAAGAAAGTCTCTCCCATGTGAGGAACTTGTACTTCACCAAAAGGTCCTAGAGTCCTTCAGAAGAGTCATATACCTCAGCACCTGCTTTAGGAAAGGGAGTCTGAACTTCAGCATTTTCTGTTGCTGTAATCAGAAGTGAGTCACACTCTGAGGTTGGTGTCCGGGCTTGGGTCAAGGCAGAAATCTCACAGCAAAGAACTCTAAGACCAAGCTGGCATCTGCATCTTGAGGTAACCCAATGGTGGGTTAATTTCAACTGGGGCTTAGAAAGAGACCATTCACTGTGAGCACATAACCACCACAGCCTTCCATCCTGTGGTATATTGCTTTCAGAAGACAGTAACATGTCAAATTAAAGAAAACACCCCACCACTTCTCCCCCAGCGATAGAACACTTCTTCACTATACCACTTTTGCCCAAAAGCAGACATTCTCGGCGTGGGAGAAAGGTCCACAGACAAAACTTCAACATGGGTGGCTCAAGACTGTAACATAACCTGAGAAGACAGTGGCGTGTTACGGAGTGTAGCCTGAAAATCTTGCCAGGAAAGCCGGTGGATGTATTGGACATCTCAGACTGCTGTAGAGGAAGCCAGGCCACAGTTTGGGCCCCGACTGTAAGGGTCACAGTGACGGCCCTACACATCCATCGGTCAAGGGAACACAACACCCCTGGCTGCACGGGTCATGGATCTGAGCGACAGAGCTTATAAACATCCTAACTGCGAGTGTCCACAGAGATTATCACTCACCACTAGAAAACAAAGACACTGAGGAAGGGCATCACGAGGGAACGTATGAAGGTGTGTGGGCAGAAATTGTGTAGGCTAGAAAACGTTGCTATTAACTGTATTTTCCCAAAAACTACCATATCTACACCGTCAAGGCCACCGGACTCTCCTGCCATACATTAAGGTGGCATACTGTTTTGTTTTTACACATGGTATCCTCCAAGTCAATAGCAACAGACGTTTCTATGTCATTACAGGGGAATAATTTCAATTGAGCATAACAGAGACTGGCAATTACAGCTGTGCCCAGTGCTCACAAATGTACAATTCCAGCATGTGAACCACTGAGATACACCAGCTATCTATTATTGCTCAGCACACGACTGAATGAGAACAATAACCAAAAAAAAACCCCCACATAGTGAGGTAATTTTAAAACACAGTACAGCAAATCCTGCTATTGCAACAACTGGTGTCCTCAGAACAGCAGGTTGCTGGGCGTAAATCAGCACGATCAAAGATGGCTTTAAAGCCAAACTATTTTACTGCAGCGGTTTCTCGAAACAAAGTCAAGCCAATTTTAAAAAGTAAATAGATATTGCTTCAAACTACACATAACTGATAATTTAATTAAAAAAACCAACCCTGCCAAATGCCTATTGAGCTGCAAAAAGAGTACTGGCATTAAACACATGGAATGAAAAGCAGCTAGCGCTTCCTTTTTCAAGCAACTGGAGTCTGTACCTGGCTGATATGTACGGCAGAAACCTGGGCGGAACACACGGATGAGTGGCTTGGGGAGTTTGGTAGAGATTTGCAGGGTCCAATTGAGAGCTGCTGTTTCTTCCTCGTTGCAACGATCTTCTGAGCCACTGAAGAAAAACAAAACATACAGGCAGGTAAGTTATGGTACACGCTGGAGAACATGGTACGTCAGAAATACACAGACCAAGGGTTTCCACTGCCAAAGCCTGCTTCAAAAATTGAGTGTCATATGTCCAGTTAAGATGACAGATGCTGGTTTCCTGCAACATGCTCCATGTGAGACTCCAGCTCTGTCGTACCAGGAGAGAACGAGAGCGCCAGTAACACCCAAGCAGAAGGGGAAAAGGCAGGTGTCCAAGTCACAAAAAGCAGTACTGGAAGGCTCTAACAAATCCACTACACCCTCACAACACCAATCTAGTAGTGGTGCACACTCTCTTTCTTTTTTGGGATGTTCTCCTCACAGAGAGGAGATAAATGCAAGCGACACTTGACTAACAATCCACCTCAAGTGCATCTCAGTGGTCTTTACCAAGTGCAACCCTGGAAGATGTCCTGCAGCACGGGACAAGGGTTCCTTAGGAAAGCCATTGCTCCCAGTCCAAGCAGGTGTGGTTTATACCAAGGCCCGTGCTCTCTGCTGCTGAGGAGCGAGATGGACTCTGTTTAATTCCCAGCCACTGGACAATCAGGACAATCCATTTTAGAAAACCACAAGCTTAAATGGTTTGAAATAAAGGCTAATCAGAATAACCAAACTGACAAAGGGTCCCTGACACAGAATACCCAGAACAGTGACGCTGTAAATCCCATCCCACCTAAACCCGTTACGGAAAGATGCCATATCATGACATCTAGTTTCAGGTTTTATTACTTAGCAGCACCAGCACGGCTGGCAAAATGCCAAATCTATTTTTGCAATTAATTAAGAAATTTCCTACAAGGGGTAAGGAACAGCAGCATTTATCAAGCAGACGCAGGGATCAGAGTCATTAACAACTCTGTATACAGCTTAGCAGGCTCATAACAAAAAAATAGAAACAGAGCTCCTGTGAAATGCAGCAACATCCATGCCTCTCTTGTAATTTTTCCATTAAAACAACTTAACCTTATTTCAGAAATTCATTCTGTGATGCTCTGAAATTTCAGTTCTTTCAGCTAAGGCCTTGAAAGAGCTCATGTTAGGTCGTAAGGACTTAAAATCCCTTACGCTACAGTTGTTGCCTACCTTTTGGGTCACAAATTAAAAGGGTAAACAAAATCTCCATCTCCAGTGACTGGCGGCTAAAGAAAAATACTGCTCATGAAACTTAGCTTCCTGGCACACAGTCATCTTCGTGAAGCAAAGCACGTGATGAAACACTGGGTGAAGGTGTCTGGTGCCACTCGCACTGGTTCCACCAAAACCAGAGAGGCACAACGGCAACAGTTAGTGGCACCTTCTTAAAAAGTCACATGGAAACTTGCTGTAATTAGACTAACAGCATTCGTTTGTCTTGTGCAGAGAAGACAGGAAGACTTTATGGAAATTCCAAGATCTCTTTTTTCCAGCAATGCTGTATTACTGGTTCAGCCCCAAACCCAGTCCTGTTACATGCAGTAACAGAGGCAGAGATGTTCTTTAGCAGAGTAACCATGCGATTTTTCCTCAAATGAATGGAATTTTAATAAGAAACCGGTCCATGGCTTATGTTTTTCATGTAAATGAATGATGGCATAACCATGATTTAGTGAGAATACATCGTGTAAAAAATGGCTCGTATATATGAAGAAGCAGCTTCATTAGTTACATCCCACCTCCAATAGGCCTCTTATCATCCTGAAAGGATGGTATCAATTAATTTATCTTCCCCTGGCATATTGATCATAACCTTCATCAGCTAATCATGTTTAAATTACAGAGGAATATCGTAGCACTCTGTCATTTCAGACCCATTGGTTTATTGATCTGGAGCCTGGAAAGCCATATATTAAAATATTTTAAACCACATTAATGAACGCAGAGAGCAAACCGAAGGGCAGATTTTAACATATGCAGGTGGATTTGTCTTCATCATAAGCAGCAAAGACCTAAATTAAGACCAAAACTGAATTAAAACCACACATGAATGGAAACTACCTTCGGCAAAAGCTTCCTCTCTCACACCGGAGAGGTAATTAGTCAAGCAAAATATTTACCTCTTCCCTTCAATCTGAATATAGGTGCATTTGTAGCTCCACATCAGCACACATAATGCTGTCTTGCCAAATTACCACTCTACCAAGGAACGAGGGAAAAAACCCCAACACAAGCCAGCCTGAACTCACCTACTTGAATGCACAACCTCAAAGGTCTTTTGTCTGCTACAGAAGTAGGTATTTTAAAAAATGTCCCCCCCAAAACATACAAGCAGCCTGGAACTACACCTTACACAGAGCAGCACAAGGATTAATTTACTGGGCGCACCATCCAAATGGTACAATGACAACAGAAGATCTAAAACCACACTACAAATTCTGGACCAGCCCATTCTCAGCCTCAAATTTCTCCAGCTCTTCCCTCCGTTCAAAAAACGACGTGCCCTAATGGAAATCCCCTTCTGAGCTGCCAAACCTTCCCAATTCCCCCTCTGGTTCGGCAACAAGTCTGACACCCCCCGCCAGAGCACGGTTCCTCCTGCCTCTCCCCTCTCTTCATTAGCAACCCGCTCTTCCTTTGAGACACCAAACAGTTTTTGCTTCTTTCATTGCAGTCATGCAGCCATCACTCCATAATTAGATTGCGTTCAATATTCAAGTGCTCAGGGCTACTTGCCCTTGGATATGATGGGGATACGAGCTTCAGAAGTGCCTAAAGGAGTACCCTGACCCTTCAAAGTTTGCAACATATGAAAGACGTGACTGATCATCTGTGGGGCAATCGCTGGACTGTCAAAAGACCTACTGTGCTCTTTCTAAAGCTACCTTGTGAGAAGAGATGAAACCTAAATCTTGCCCATCAGAAGTCAATAAAAGGGGTTCAGCACGTATCTCCTCAGCAGTGCTGCTGCAAATTCACGTTTTCTACATCTTCTATTCCAGAGAAGAAAGCCCTGGAATACACAAAACTTAAAATGGCTGGCACTGAAAACCCCACAGATCTGCTAACTCCTGCTGCTGACATCTTCAGACACAGTAGTTAGGGAGGAAAAAAACCCCCAGAGTTAAATGGTTGTGTAGCAAGAGAGAAATACACCGTAATTATAAGAACTAACACCAGACCCAGAATGGCCATGCTGTATTGCTGGTTCAGACCCAATCTCATTCCCATTGCTACATCTGGGTTAGGACTCAAGGTGATCATTAGCTGCTTAGCCATGGTAGGGAAAAAAGTAATCCTTAAACCAAGACAATTTGTTTCCCTGACTACAACTTATAAAAGTTCACCCTGGATTTATGAGTGAGTCTGTCAGGGTTGTATCAAAACACATCCAAAAGGGTCATTTTTTCCCCTCCAAAAGGCAGTGCCCAACACCCAACAGTGGCTAGATGGGACCTGAGCTGAAGAACACTCTGCAATGACAACTGTTTTTGAGGAATGCCCAATATAAGCTGGGGCCATATGTAAACACCTCCTTGCCGTTAATGAAAGCCAACTAGTGTCCTTCATTAACCAATGTAAGGCTACTCAGAGTCAAAATCTTCAGCTTAATATTGAAATGCCCGTAACTGAATTGTTAGTCCAGAGGAAACTATACAATTTAAGTGAATGTTGATCTATAAAGTGAATAGAGGAAGCAAGGAAGCAGAAATAGTTCTGCCCTGGAGGTTTCAGGATCTATTTCAGCCAAAAGATGGTTCCATGCTACTGAATTTAACGTAAATATGCTCACTAAGATCTCTTCCTAAACCAGATGGAATACCAACTTAATCTATGTGGCAGATATCAAAAATAATCAAGATAGTACAAGCATTTCAGCTGTTTTTAAAAATCAATGTCACTCTCTCTACATTCATGTACTCAATTAAGCTATCAATTTCAAAGAGGTTTTTATTGTAAGCCACCTATCCGCAGTATGAAAAGCTAAACAAAATTTATTTGCAAAGATCAGGACTCTTCTGCAAATAAACAGGGACATACGTGCCAAGGAGATTTAGTGCTATAAAGCAGGAGAACTGATGATTGGCAAATATTTGGTCTTTGGAGAAGACATGCTTATTTACATTTAAACTTAATTTCACAAGCCAGAAGGACTAGAAGCTGTATTTTGCTTCAAAATTAATTGTTAAATTAATTAAAATTAAAAGCACGTAAAATTCCTGGGTCTTCAAGATGAATAAAACATCCAAGTTTGGAGAGAAAGCTCTTGACTTGAATGCCTCTTCTTCCATGCCTGACCTAGCTCACCAAAACAAAATTAACCTTCCCACCCGCTGCCACTTTCATCTCAAAGGCTACTTTTTGTTAGTCAAACTACCCATCCGCCAGCAGCCCCTACCAACTTCTGGCTGGCTGGTTTAGCGGAAGGCCGGGGAGGTCCCACTGAGCAGAGAGCTCGGTGGTCCAGCAGCCTTGAAGCTGTAAAATGAAGTTTCATCGCTCCAGCAGATCCACACATCGCCACCGTTTCCATCTGCGCGTAGAGGAAGAAGTTAGCCGTATGCTAACTTTGGCCAAACAAAGCTCTCCCATCCCGCCCTCAACGCACGGGGCTGACTACCAGAGGGCTGAATCCACTCGCGGGAGGAAGAGCAGGTCCCCGAAACCCAGCACTGCGCCTCCATAATGAACCAACTCCTCTTTGTGCTCCCTTTCGGAGCTAATCACCATAAGAAACACTGTTGCCAGAGTAACTGCTCTGACAGAGTTGTCTCTCCTTGGTTCAAAGGGCTGTTCACATGTCAACCTCTTGTGCAGCGTGAGGCTTCTTTGGCGGGGGCAACCAGGTCTCTCAAATCTCGTTAGCGCAGCTTCATTCAAGTATAAGGACAAGAAAGGCAGAGACCTGGGGGGAAAATACTCCTTACAAGAAGTTCAAGACACAAGGTAGGACTGTCTCATCTAGCTCTACACCTCTTCAAACCGAACACACAAAGGTCCCGCTGCATCACACAATAGACGTGCTTGGGGAAACCTCATCTAGCCCGAGGCCTACTCTCTCTCTGGGTTAAGACTGGAAAATATCCAGAGATATCCAATAATCTGATCAGTGCCCTCTTTCCCAACGGACAGTGACTGGAGTCACCGCTGTGTCCTCCGCTTTTCACCACGAAACGCCTGAAATAATAAAGGGATGACTCCAGGCACACACCACCTGTATCATCAGGGCTTCTCTCCCCAGTTATAGCCACCAGCAGAGTACTGGGTATTCAGGTGATGTGAACAGTGTTCTCCAGTTACCGCTAATTTAAATCAGAACTGGTTTCTCATGACCACATATAAGACCATTTATCTCTGCTGTGTGTCTGAGCATGAGCAAACACCAGGGTCAGTTAAAACCTGCCACGCTCTGTGCAAAAGATGGGACACAAGCAGCAAGAAGCACATTTAATTCTACTTATTGACTGGCAGAAAACAGGTTTCAGCTGAAGACAGGATGCTCATGGTTGGCTGGAGAAGTACAGAAGGCACAAACACAAGTATCTATTTTAACTGGTTGTGGGGAAAAAAATGTCTGAAGCTTTACACAAGAACTAGCTTTCATCTTAAATGATGTGTCTACCCTCCATACTTACATATCTCTTTGAAGGCCAAACAACATCGCATCTTTGTGGAAAGTCCCCGTTCAATTCATATTGCCCACCAGCAAAGTGGAAAAAGTGCAGAATTCGTTTTAAATTCAGCTTAAATGCTCTGGCTGATGGAACAGCCAGCCCTCTGAAAACACGGCAGATTTTTGAACTTTTATGGAAAATTTTAATTCTTTTTGCTCACTCATGGGTTGGAGTAACAATCTTAACAATTCCTGATTTGATTGCTTTTAGAAACCATCAAGAGACCTCTGCCTACAGAGAGCACAGAATATTAACCCTTCTTGTGGCTGGTGCTAAGCAAGATGCGTGCCAAGACGACTTCCAAGGAAGGCTAAACAATACACGTGCCACTGTTGTGGTTTCCCCCGGCTGTGGGCTGAGATCCACGCAGCTGCCTGCTCCTTAAAGGAAAAGAGCAGGGGAAGAGGGAAAAAGGGGGAAACAAGGGAAGGGAAAAGGAAGGGGCAAATAACTCCAAACCCAAGAAACTAAGAGGCCCGTGGGTTGGGATAAGGAGAGTTTCCTAAGAGAACAGAAAGATCAAGTATCCCAATGCTAACAGGACTTTAGAGCAAAAGAAGATGAAACTCTTGATCCCCAATGCAGTTTCTCCCCGACCCACACAACTCAGGCCGTACCACCCAGAGCTGTCCCGCAACCCGACCGTCCCCCCAAGCAGCACGCATCCTGCCACCGCCCCTCTTCTTCCTCCCCTCAGCCCCCCGTTCTCCTGGGCAGGACGTCATTGCCATGGAATACTCTCTTTGGCCCATCTGGGTCACCTGTCCTGGCTTCGCCCCTCCTTTCTCCTGAAGAGAGAAATAGGAAGAAGCTGAGAAAGTCCTTGACTGTCCGACTGCAACTAAGAACATCAGGGTGTTCTCAGCACTGCTTTCATTGTAACTCCCAAACACAGCATCCCATCAGCTGCTACAAATGAAGTTATCTCTATCCTGACTGAAACCAGGACAGCCATGGCACATCTCTGAAAGGGGCATGCTCTTGCTGCAGATCCCAAGGCTGCAGGATGGGAGGGTTAAGCATGAGAGAATTAACATTCGTAAGGCTTACATAAGAAACCTGATTCTGTGTTTAATTGTTAAAAATAGTGAAAAAATAATTTTACATGAGTAATTTACATGAGTCAAAGTATCTGCTTAGTGCTTAAAATTCCCAGGGGACGGAAAGAGCTTCAGAAACAGTGCAAGGTTTGTCATCAGGGCCCACATACCATTAGAAACTCCTCAACCAGTTCCTGTGTAACATTTGGTTCCTTAAAAATATCCCACTAACCCAAACAGAACCTGGGAGGGAGCAGGAGAGGGAAAGCTAAAGTAGCATAACCGGTATAACCGATATAACACCACAATCATGGTTCACCAGACCAAGAACAATCAATTTCCTTCTGCCCATGAGCCCCGCTAATGACGGTTCCCTTGCTTCATGTGAAAAGCCCTGTTGAAGGAAAACACACGGTGGGAAGTTAAGATACATAGCCGCTTAACATTTTCAAGGCAGCTGCGTTGCAGCTTAATATTCCATATTTACCATATATAACAGTTCATAAAAGGAAATTTATTCCACAATTACGTATTAGAAGCAAAGCGGTAATAACTAGAAAAGCAAGCGCCAACCACAAATGCTTCTGAATGGGAAACATTAACTTAAGTATCCACTATTAAGGCCATTGAGCCTGTTATTTTAAATTCAATCCATTTTTTTAGGCTAAACAACTGCTATATTTCTCCCTTTATAAAGGCGAGTTTGGCAGATCACGTGCCAGTTCCAATAGAGAATTAAGTCCTGCACTTCTATAGCATCTGGGCTCAAAGGCAGCTATTTCTTGAGCTACTTTCCAGGTTTTCTTTAGCTACTATATGTCAATATATTAAAAAAAGCCCAAGTCATCCTCAGGACCCTTATGTGTTTCTGTCCTCTCCAACAATGGTCAAGCTGTTCCATCAAACATTACTAGCAGTCAATTTAATACAATATTCTTGTGTGCAAGCACAGCGTATGTAAAACCAAGGCAAGCAAATGCTCAAGGTATACACATCATAGTATGCAGTTGCACGAGATGCCACTTCTAGCAGGAAAACTGGCTTAAGAACTTTTAAGGTCAGGTCTTTTCAGTGATACAGTTTAAGCCGTGGTCCAACCATCAGCACAACAAATGACTGGGCACTTCTCAGGCTGGTTTTCCCCTGTAGAAACAGTGTGCACCCGCAAAGATGAGCTGTCAACCTGCACTGAACGCAGACCCACGTACAGCTCTAAGAGCGGTACGTGTCAGGATAACCTCTAGTTCCCAACAAGGGTGGGAAGGGCGAATGCACAGCTACTACTCACCTCGGCCCCTGCACAGCAAGGAAAGGGCCAAACTACCTGATGAAAGAATCAGTATCTATGGTCCAAGGCACCAAAAGTTTAGGAACTTTCAGAGGACAAAGTTCTTTGCTAAACCAATCTTTACTACTTATAACTGTCTGATGACATACATATTTGATACCTGCCTTTTTATTACTCGAGTACATCACATTTCACTCTGAAATGGAAAACCAGAAGAGGGATTTCAAGGGAAACAAGCTACAGGGGATATCATACTGCCAACACCAAAGCTAACTCAACAATTGCAGCTGGCAAGCCAAAAGGTAACCACTACAGAACTAGTTGGCTAGGAACAAAGGAAAGGCATCTCTACCAGCAGCAATGTTAAGCTTTCCCCTCCCAAACGCGTACCGCCATGCATTTCCCCCACAGCCTGTACCCTGTACTATTAGGACACACAACCATCAAAGGCTCTGCACTTCCAGAGCTTTATTTCTGGAGACTCAGTAACTCTCGTGGCGAAATATCAAAACTCTGCATCACTTCTGAAATCACATCAACACTGGATACTGCTTTCCAGAACCTTTAAAAAGCTCCGTTACCTTGGGAATGTTAAGTAAACCCAACTGAGTTGTCCAAATTGAGAGCAGCTATCATTCCTATACTTGGCAGGGAAAATAATGCAAATAAATTGATCTTTTAGAAGTGTTGGTATACACCTGTTGGCACGTCTTCCCAGTAAGCAGTCAAATCCTTCACCAGCTGTGAATAAATGAGGGAGCACCTCTCCTATGAATACATGCTCAGAGATGGGCTTGTTCAGCTTGGAGAAGAGAAGGCTCTGGGGAGACCTAATTATGGTCTACCAATACTTATAGGGGTCCTACAGGAAAGTGGGAGGGGGACTGTTCACCAGTGAGTGCAGGGATGGGCCAAGAGGCTGTGGCTTCAAGCTGGAAGAGGGCAGGGTTAGGTTAGACATTAGGAAGAAATTCTTTACTCTGAGGGTGGTGAAGCCCTGGCACAGGGTGCCCAGAGAGGCTGTGGAAGCCCCATCCCTGGTAGGGGGTTTGGACTAGATGACCTTTGAAGTTCCTTCCAACCCAAAGCATTGCATAGTTCTGTGAGAAGACTGCTACCCCCTATTAACACCTTGTCTTCCTTGTGGTATCTATTCTAATATAAAGCATTATAATTTAATGCAGACAAAAGCTTATTTAAGTGAAAGCTCAAAGTTGGTCCCGAACCACAACATTTTAATACGGTATCCAATTTTTACCTTTATCTCATTAAATATAAACCCAGCTTCTCTTCCTTGATGTCTCAATTACTTTGCAGGGCTGGAAATAAAGCTATCATGTGATTGCTCCCATTACTTGGGGGATGTAAATGCCGTCTGTAACAAAGAGTTACCTTCAAGGAATCATTATGGTTGGAAAAAACCTTCAAGATCATCAAGTCCAACCATTTGTTCAGGACAGAACAAAGTCAAGGCTATTTCTGGAATTAAAAAAAGTAATTAGCTATAGAGCTAGAAAAATAACTCCTGCAAAACATGAACAAAGTGGGATAGGTAACGATGTATTTTGCTTATCTGTCTTGGTCTTCAAGCTATAGGTAATGGTTTGCTATATCCATCTATATTCCTCAGGGAAGGACAGGCTGCAAGTCTGCCTATGGCAGAGCAAGCTCTTCAAAGCAAGCTCAAGCTCATCCTGGCTGGAGTTAACGGACAGTAGAAATGCATAAACATAACATATGTTACAAAGAAATGTTAGTTTTATTGTATCGTGGTCTTCTTACGGTGCTACAGCGCTTCCCCAAAAGAGCTCATAGTTGCATCTCATTACTAAGATGCATAAATTTTGTAAAATTTGTGATTTTTTTGTAAATTTCTAAACCAACTGTGTAACTCATCATACAGAGACAGTATCCAAGACCTACAAGGTTCTATCAGAATACCTGTAAACAGGAAATGTACGTGTGAACGCACAGATTTCATACCAAAACATACAGGTTCACTGTCACCACAGTCACTCAGCAGTTAAGTTCACCTACAGTGGGCTAAGTGCAGTGTCAATGTTTCTGAGAGATCTTCCTACATTTCTCCTTAAAATATATTGAAAGCCACATCTTAGCAGCTCCTCTGGGCTTTTGTGCTGCTGTCACTGAAATACTTTTTTAATTTCAGCTCTGGCTCTCAGAAGAAATAACAACTGTGTTTGTTCTACCAGATACAAACCCACAGTTATAAATTAAGACTCGGTATTAAATATCTCTAATCAATGCCGGTATATATATTTTTCTCCTCCACAGGTAACTGATTAATGCTGCATATCACTTATTCCCAACTGGGATGCAAATCACTGTCTCCCAAGATTATGTAAGCAAATACATCAATAAATCCTCTAAGGCAATCGGGAAAGCATCTGGCATCTAAAGAAATTTTAAAAATAAACCATTAAAAAAAAAATGTATACAACTTTAAGATTTACAAGGCAAGCGCTGTGTCAGAGACACAGGTAAAGTCTTCTGCATGTGGATTTACCCAGGCTGTAAATCATGAAGCTCTGTTGATCCTTTCATTACAACGAAATCAAGTCATAAATGCCATCATTTCCCACACAAAGGTCTGGTTTTAGAGGTGAAACAAGGAAAAAAAAAACCCCAAAACCCACAACAAAACCCCCAGAAAACCACAAATACAATTGATGTGTTTCATAAAATGCCAATAAATAAAATAACTGGGTTTTTAACTATGCTTAAAGAATAAAATTATCCATCATAGGATTGCTGCATGCTATTCAATTCTATGTCAAAACAAAGAATTATATATTACATGTATATAATCATGTCAAAACACAGAGTTAAATAGCATACAGTAACAGCAAGCTTCAGAGTTTTGCCAACTTCACATTTACATTTTGAAGTAGCTTCATGGAAAGGGAACTTTGTAGGGTGTGCCACTGAATTACAGCCTTCACAGAGAATATTTATTCTTTCTAAAGACTTAGGTACATCCAATAAGCTCTCTAAATAATGGACAAAATGATAGAAAGCATCTTGCTTCATCAGCAAGAATCAAATATACCCACCATGTAGAAAGAAAGTTATTTAATAGGTAAAATTCAACTTATGCCTCACTTTGGAGAGTTCTAGTAAATCAACCGTGAAGGAAAGGGTTTGTTACCAAAAAAAGGTGGCCCTTCAAGTGAAGTTTGGATGCCAAAAGGGCAGGTTTAACACCCCTTTTCAGAGGATGAAAAGCATGCTGTAGTCAAGCACGGGTAGCCCGATCTACGGTCTTGCCCCACCTCTGGGCCCACGAACTTTCCACATAAAACTCCAGCTGGAACCGTCAGAAACCAGACAAATCACTGCTCTCTGAAGATCCACGCGTGATGCAGCTGGAGGAGAGGATGGTGTACCCTGTGCACACCAAGCACAGCCTACACCATCCACCTTTCTGAGGCTCTGCCACCCGTTAATTGTTCTAGTGGACAACTACCCAGGTGTCGTTAGCATTTAAACATCCAGCCTCACTTACATGCTCTCACACCCAGGTGTTACCTACTTCACCAGTGCATGACTCTGCACTGGTATCCTGTGGCAATTTCATAACACTCTTCTGAAACCACTGCCAGGCAGCATCTATTTAATGCCACCCACAGAGGTGGCTCTGCCATTGACAAGTTGGTTCTCTTTGGTTTCCATGTTTCTCATAGCAGCCTTCACCCAGGCAGAGAAGTTGTAATGCCTGTGCTTAATCTAACCAAGCATTTCATCCCTTAAACAATGTTTTTATCCCATCCTCCAAATAGTGCGCTCCCCCTCTCTATGATGTCATGCTCAGCATGATGTCATTGCTCAACACTGCAGCTTGATTACCCAAACCATAAATCTGAAGGCACATAATTCATGAAGAGCTATTACTGTCGTGTCCTGCCCTCCTGGCACATCTGGCAGGCACAGACTTTTGGCAGGTGGAATACCACAAAGCAGACAATTTGCAGGTCGAGGAGTCATCCACACTCTGAGGAGAGGTATCTGGGCACATCAGAGGTCCAGAGGAGCAGCAAAAGCCCCAACATCTCTATCCATTTTAACGTGACTCCTGGGATATGTCAAAAATGCCATGTTCACTACACAATTTGAACAAATATCATTTTCCTCGCTTTAAATCCAGGTATTATTCCTCAAGATGTGACTACTCTTCTCAGAAACAAAAAAGGAAGTAAAAAACCCCAAAAAAAAAGTGACTCCATCACCTCCCTGGGCAACCTGTTCCAATGCCCAACCACTCTTTCAGAGAAGAGATTTCTCCTCATTTCTAACCTGAACCTCCCCTGGGGCAACTGGCAGCCATTCCCTCTTGTCTGGTCACTGCTTATCTGTGAGAAGAGGCTGAGCCCCAGCTCCCCCCAGCCTCCTCTCAGGTAGCTGTAGAGAGCAATAAGATCTCCCCGAGCCTTCTCTTCTCCAGGTTAAACAGTCCTTGTTCCCTCAGCCACTTCTCATCAGACTTGTGTTCCAGACCCCTCACCAGCTTCGTTGCCCTTCTCTGGACACTCTCCAGGGCCCTGGTGTATTTCTTGTAGCAAGGGGCCCAAACCTGAACCCAGTATTCAAGGTGCGGCCTCACCAGAGCTGATCACAGGGGGATGATCACCTCCCTGGTCCTGCTGGCCACACTATTCCTGATGCAAGCCAGGATGCTGTTGCTCTTCTTGGCCACCTGGGCAATATCATGTCTCTCACAAAATATTTCCAGCCTCCTGACTGTGCTCCTCAAACATCAGCATCTCTGCCTTTAAGGTGTGCAGCATCTGCACATACCACCACCTTGATGATTTTGAGCACTAGATATACACTAGGTATTTGTTACCCCTCCTTTCCTGTAATTTTTCAAAATCCAAGAATTTGAGTTCCAAGACACACACAAATCCACTGTCTCTTCTGAGAGTGGTGAGGCCCTGGCACAGGATGCCCAGAGATACGGTGGATACCCCAATCCCAGAGGCATCCAAGACCAGGTTGCATGGGGCTTTAGGCAACCTGGGGTAGTGAGGGTGGTCCCTCCCCTTGGCAGAGGCGTTGGAACTTTGAGGTCCCTTCCAAGCCAAAGCTTTCTATGATTCTGTGAACCTGTCAGAGCAGAAGCATCATACAGCATTTAACATAAATCTCACCAAACATCTAAGTCCCCCCTTTGCACTTTAATCATTTGCTAACAGTTACAATAAGATTGTATTAAAAATTTAAACTGCCCTACTTAATGCAATTTACCTTCAAAGGTCCATTTCCAGAGAGTGAATCTGACTGATATAAATGTCAAACACTTGATCAGATTTATTACTCATATTTCTCTTGATAGGGATCTGATGAGTGAAGGCTAATGGTTTTAGTTTTATTACTTTTTAAGCACTTAATGGGAAAATTTAGACATTTTCACAAGACTAAGCTCCAGCAAGAATGGTTCTTTTACAGAAAAAAAGCTGTGTGGTCTCTTTAGAGATGACCAGTTCGACAGTGTTATTAACAGAGAGATTAGTGTGAAGTATTCACCCCGGTGATTTGTCACACAACAGTTAGTGACAGGGAAGAGCAGCAGAAACTGATGAGTATAGCCAAGTTTTTGGACTGAATTGGGACCAAAACACATGACCCTGGGAGAAGAGAAACTCACACTGAGACTGTAGTGATACTGCTATAGGTACAAAGGAATAAGTTCCTGCAAGGGATGAAGGGACACCCTTGTTACCAACGCACTGCCAAATTACAACTAACCCCAAGCCTGCCACCTTTCCACCTTTCCATTCCAACTGTGTTCTCCATAAACACAGAAAGTACTTCCAAAATATTAAGCAATAGTTTTCCTTGACAAAACAGATCTTCCCCCCCCCCCCAACTGAAAGACAGCTGGTAATCCTCAGATTTCAATTAATGTCTAAGTACTTATCCAGTCAATCACTGAGTGCTATAAATTTCCTATATTTCTCATTAGTTACACTACTGCACAGCTTAAATCTAACCATACCTTTCCACAAGGCTGTAAATTAAAACACGTAAGACACAAGCAACTGTATCAGCTGTTGGAAGAGGCATAAATGATGAGAGCAAGTCAATTGTGTACATGGGAAACTGAAGCTGATTTACTCTTCACAATTTTCCTTCCCACACAAAAGTTATCACCAACAGAACCGCTGCTATCACACTACGTCGCTTGGAGTTTGCATATATGACTTGAAACCAGTAATGACCTGTCTATTAACAAGTTTTAGGCACAAAATCCAATTTTCTATGGGGGGAGGGAGGGAATATTTCTTTGGCATCTGCCAATAATGTTCTTTCATCCAGCACAGATAGGCAAAGGTTTGTTTTTCTTCAAGCTCTGAAGTCAACCTTGCTTCTGTGACTCTGAAAGTCATCTTCAGCTTTTACCAAGGGGATGCAAGTGGGAAGATGCCCCAAAAGGCACCTGGCTCAGCTGTATCCTGTCTGCATGGAAATCCCAGGGGCTACTGTACTGAAACCAAAAAGAATTCCAAGGTTTATTAACAAAACTATTAGCTTGTTAGTCCTATACCACCCTTAGAATAACTACTCTTCCAGAGTCCAAGGTGGTCCTTTTAATCTCCAAGATAAACAATAGTTGTTTCACAAACAAATTATATCCCCAACAGTTTTAAATGTTTCACCACAGCATTAAAGCAAATTTCCATTTTCCTCCCACATCTGCTTGGAGAGCCTTTAACTTGCTGATTTTTAATTCAGTTGCATAGGGACCATATGGGCTTCTCCAGAAGGCAGGACAGATCCTGCACCCCACCCTTCTCGAGCACTGCTGGATCTCACCAGGACAAAGAGACCCATCTTCCTCCAAAGAAGCTCTACTGGAAATGAAGATTTCGATCATTCACATAGATATAAGGCACAAAAGAAATCAATCCCAGTGAGAAGAGTGTAAATAACTTGGACAATAGGAGGACTACTGAGTAAGAACTGCAAAAAGAGTGTATCCTGACATGGAAAAAACTCTTCACTGAAAGGGTTATTGGGCACTGGAACAGGCTGCCCAGGGAGGGGACTGAGTCACCAACCCTGGATGTATTTAAAAGTCAGGTAGATGAGGTGCTCAGGGATAGGGTTTAGTAGAGAACAGGTACGGTTGGACTTGATGATCTCAAAGGTCTTTTCCAACCTTGAGATTCTGTGTAAAGGATTTCTACTTCACTGCAGAGGCTCCCAATGGAGCACAACCTTTGCTGACACACGGAACACACATGGATAACTTTAACATGCTCACACTCTGGCTTTCTGGTTCCAGCCATGGAAATTTCTTAAGGAGTGAAGTCAAGGTTTGGGAAGTTAAGACAAAACTTTCATTCCGGGGGTGTAAATCAGCAGCCAAAAGAAAAGGAAGGAGGGGGAAGAAGGAAAGAGGGAGGGAAGAAGGTAAGGGTGGGGATGGGGGGTGGGGGCTGTGGAGAAGAAAAGGGAAACAAAAGGAGAAGAGAAAACCAAACAGCAGCAAACAGGGCCATAGCACCACACATGGCTACACAGCATCGGTTCTCAATTCTCAGCAGGTAAACAAAGTGAAGTCAGATGTGCTGACCCATCAGGGTACCCAATAAGGTAACTCATTTCTCACCCCTCCCCAGCCTTTCTCCAAATCTCAGATGCTGGGCAGTTCAGAGGAGCAAGAGAAAGCTCTTCACAGCAACACCTCTGTCCCACATTAGACATTTTAATCCCCTCCTCCTTAGATACTGGCCAGATGCTTAAATTCAAGAGTGGTGGAGGGCAGGTCACTGATGGGGCATTTGCAGGGCTGCAAGCACAGGCAATGGCAAGAGAAGGAGAGACAGGCTACCTGAACCGACTGGCAGCAGGAAGGCTGGCAGATGCAGCCAGGAAAACATAGTCCAGGGATTTTAACCCCAAACCTCCCAAAACACTTTATTTATTAACCAAGGAAGTTCACAGCTGAAGCAAAACAAGTTTTCCAAAGGCTCCAATTTCCGTAATGCCTTAATAAAAGCTGCTGAGCGCTTGTGACCAACAGTCGTGCTTAATAGTTGGGGTAGTTTCCATCACACAGCCCCATCCATCTGCCAACTAACTTCCCAGCTTACTACTTAAAACCAAACAGAGCATGCACTGCTACAGCAAGTTGATATGGATCACAGGAAGGTTACAACCTCTGGGAAACCAAAACTGATGAAAAAAAAAATTCAAACTACACAAAGAGAGGATATTCAAAAGCAGATCTACATTGCCAGGGCTTATTTCTGAGCTGTTATGATACTTCTGGAAGCTCCATTTTCCATGAAAATCTAAGTAGACCCTACAATGGAGATTGGGTATGTACATGTTCTGGTTTCAGTCAGGATAGAGTTAACTCCATGTGTAGCAGCTGATGGGATGCTGTGTTTGGGAGTTACAATGAAAGCAGTGCTGAGAACACCCTGATGTTCTTAGTTGCAGTCAGACAGTCAAGGACTTTCTCAGCTTCTTCCTATTTCTCTCTTCAGGAGAAAGGAGGGGCGAAGCCAGGACAGGTGACCCAGATGGGCCAAAGAGAGTATTCCATGGCAATGACGTCCTGCCCAGGAGAACGGGGGGCTGAGGGGAGGAAGAAGAGGGGCGGTGGCGGGACGCGTGCTGCTTGGGGGGACGGTCGGGTTGCGGGACAGCTCTGGGTGGTCCAGCCTGAGTTGTGTGGGTCGGGGAGAAACTGCCTTGGGGATCAAGAGTTTCATCTTCTTTTGCTCTAAAGTCCTGTTAGCATTGGGATATTTGATCTTTCTGTTCTCTCAGTAAACTCTCCTTATCCCAACCCACGGGCCTCTTAGTTTCTCGGGTTTGGAGTTATTTCCCCTTCCTTTTCCCTTCCCTTGTTTCCCCCTTTTTCCCTCTTCCCCTGCTCTTTTCCTTTAAGGAGCAGGCAGCTGCGTGGATCTCGGCCCACAGCCGAGGGGAAACCACGACAGTACACAACTCAGCAAAGGAAAAGGAACAGAAGAACTTGAGGTAATCAAGCAATGTGGATTTACAAAACATACATTAAGGTCTGCAATACCCCAAACCCCCTCACACTGTTACAGTAACAGCATGAACAGAACAGTAAGTGGTGGCACATTCAAGGGATACTTGTATCTTTGGCAAAAGGATCCCACCTTCCCTAAAGAAGTGAAGGGATACGAGTGGTGCACGGGTAAAATTCACTGTGCGTTTACCGTGATGAAAATCACATCAGAGAACTGGTGGGAATGCTTCTTCCCTAAGTGGGAAGAGGCAAAAGTGGGATGAGGCAAAAGTGGGATGGGCACAGCTTCCTTCTGCCACACCAGGGACTTGCCATCACAAGGCACCTCATCAGATCAGACTTCAGAGTTCAATTCCACGCAATGTGCTTACGGATTCTCTAGTTTCCAGAGAACAGGACAGTGTCATTTCAACTCGGTAGCAGCTTTCTGGTACAGGACTCAAGGCCGATGGCGTCCTGCAGCCATACATTCATGCAGGCTTTGAATCTCTGACACCAGGATCGCTAATCCCAGAGAAGCAAAGAGCTTCTAGAGGATTTGCATATGCAAACGGATTAGTTAGAGCGATTTGCAACTGCATTTGGGGGGGGGGGAGGGAGGATGCTTTTGAACAAGAATCAATGCTAATAATACACTTTGATGTTCGAAAGGGGTTTGTTACACAACAGAGAACATTAGGAAAGGATTATGTTTACTACATAAGTTCTAAACATCTGATAGCTCAGACAAAAGCATCCCTTTATTGTAAGAACAAAAAGCCAACTATTCTCTTTAATAAATGTTACTTTTCTGTTGTCTGTCAAGACAGGACAAGGGGTGATGGCTTCAAGTTGGCACACAGGGAGTTCCGCACCAACCTGGGGAAGAACTTCCCAGTGAGGGTGAGGGAGCCCTGGGACAGGCTGCCCAGGGGAGTGTGGAGTCTCCTTCTCTGGAGATATTCAAGACTTGTCTGGATGCCGACCTGTGTGACCTGTCCTAGGGACCCTGCTTTGGCAGGGGGTTGGACTCAATCTCTGAAGGTCCCTTCCAACCCCTACGATCCTGTGATTATCAATCTGTAAATGCACTGCAAACACACCCAGGCACAGAGAGAAGTTATAGAAGCTCCTGAGATACAAATGCAATACCAGCATTTTAACAACTTTTTTTTGACAACTCAGATAAAAGAGTTTCAATGTGCCATATGTGAGAAATAACAAGTACCGAAGAGCAACACATTAACACTCTGGAGCCTCAAGGGATG
This sequence comes from Hypotaenidia okinawae, assembly GCA_027925045.1. Classification (NCBI taxonomy): domain Eukaryota; kingdom Metazoa; phylum Chordata; class Aves; order Gruiformes; family Rallidae; genus Hypotaenidia; species Hypotaenidia okinawae. The sequence continues at coordinate 4,824,164 of BSDF01000007.1, forward strand.
GTGTGAAACACTGCGGCCTGATACATCAACAGAACAGCCCACGCCACAGCTGCTTCTCAGGATCAAGTCAGGTTTTGCCACACAACTCCTTGGGGTATTGCCTCCTACCTTGGCTCTGGCACTTCTATTTCCTACCTTGAGCAAAAAACTCTTCGGTGATGCTCTGAGCAGGTCACTGTTAGAGCAAGGAGCAGAGGGCATTTTCCTTTGCATCATTCTTGAGACAGGACACCTTGCCTGTGAGCTAATAGAAGCCAGCAAAGTCATTTTGGGCCAAAAAAATTAAAGTTAAATCCAGAAAAGACAGTTAAAACCCAAGCCAAAGGATGACATGCTGGGGATGGTTAAAGAAATTAAGCTTTGGACATTTCTTGCCACTCTCTGTGTTTGAGAGCTTGCTGGACAAGCTGTAAGGAACACACGCTGTAAGGCAGCAGGCTGAGCTGTTAATGCGCTTTGAGATCTGCCAAGAAGAACTGAAGGAAAACCCAAAATCAGATTGAGCAATCACACCATAATAAAGAGCTTAGAGGCAGGAAGAGTGACAAAGACCTGCCAGAGATGTAGACCATGCCCTAAAGGCAGTGAACAAGCCACAGATTACACAGGCCTCTTAAACAGAGGCAAGAGAAGAGTCCTTGCCGTAATAAAGACAAGATAGACTGGCTGAAGTCCTTTTTGGCCCTCACCTCACCTTGTGGTCAGCCCTGCCACCCTCCCTTACAGCATTCATTAGCAACTGCAGAACTGGGGCTAAAGAACCTGACTAACAGATATCACTGAGCAGCTCGTATAAAAATATATATATATATGTTTCTTTTTAATCCTCAAATTTGTATCCATCCCCAGCAATTGAGCCCGGCTGGCAGCTGTGCTGTTACCACGCTACTCACTACGCAATCAAAGTTTGCTTTTTCAGGTCACTCAACTGAAAAAGAACCGTGGAAACTGTCACTGCTCTTTTCAGCTTCTGTCACCAGCCTCGCCAGGATCTGCAGCACGACCCCATTTAGCAGAGGGATGGGGTTTTCCCCCATAATTCAACCTCCATCAAGGTGACAGGACATCTGATTTATGTCTATTCTGGTTTTTCTTTTCTTTTCTTTTTTTTTAAAGCCACAAGACCATCCAAGCAGCAGGGTTGCCTTCCCAAGGTACCAAACACCCCAGCAACACAAACACCAAATGCAGACTGTGAAAGGAGAGAGCAGGGATCGATTAGAGATGGAAATCAAAGTGCAGAGATCATCTCTGCACAGTATGGGAATAACACCGTGTATTTGGAGAGGTTTCTAGCTATGATACCCTGTGCTTTAAGAAAAGCACTGGTGTAGGGTTGGAATGAGACTCAGTTCTTATCAGAAAGAGAGAGAAATGGAGAGAGCGGCTACTGTCATCTCACAAAGCTAAACACAGCCTCCATCTCTGGAGAGAGAACAACCACATTCCTTCAGATCAGTGTCTGTGTCCACGTCTGCACGCAGAACTGGCGTGTTACCTATCCCTGCACCACACGTGTCTGGTAGCAGTATTTAATACTGGATGGAGGACAAGTTGGTGTGGGTGGTGGGAACGTAACTACCACTAAAAAAAAAGTCCCATTTTATTGATGACACTGAAGACATCAGCAGATGAGGCAGAACATGACCAGAAACAAAATCTCCCAGCTGAAACCAGCAGCCATTGAAAAGGCAGAGGTTCTTTTTAAAAAGAAGGGATTTACAAACTTTCTCCCTCTTCCAGAACCTGTTTTCATTTCAGTTCTTGGTGGTCACAGAAAAGAATCCCCAATTTCCTGACAGACATTTCATAATCATGCTTAGATCATCTTCTCTACAAAACACATGAGTCTTTACAACACACTGCTTACGCCTCTGACCCTCAGGTCCGTCACCAAGAAAACTTTTTCCCAAAAACCCGCTCATCATGGTGCCTGCCCCAGGATTTCCCTTTAAGCTTGACCTAAGGAATATAAACCTAATTAAAACCACAGAATGCTTTGGGTTGGAAGGGACCTCAGAGATCACCAAGTTCCAACCCCCTGCCATGGGCAGGGACACTTTCACTAGATCGGGTTGCCCAAAGCCCCATCCAACCTGGCCATAAACGCTTCAAGGGATGGGGCTTCCACAACCTCTCAGAGCGTGCCTGCTCCATGACTTCAGCAGCTCTGCAGCACCATTGTCTCCTAGGTTCCAAGTAAAGCGCCCTTCTGCACACCCTTCTGATTAAGACTTCAAGAAAGGGTAGTAAAACTAAGCCTAGAAAGCCTGGAAGTCACACCAAAAGTTCTGCAGAGATTACAGATTTCTACAAACAACCTAGAGAACGACACAGCACAGCTATGAAACAAACCTCCCCAGAACTTTAATCAACAACATGATTCAACTCCTCTGTACAAGTTACAGCACTTTTAAATGCCATACCCTGGACTGAACCTTCACGTGTCATCGTTTCATTCCAAGAAGGAGAAAAATTGATGCAGATGTGTCATTGGAAGATCCTTTTCTCTTCTTTTCTTCACTTGCTTTAGAATCTAGGTGTAGATTTGAAGACACTGGGTGTAGTATTACAAGTCTTCAAGTCCCTAACACTTAGAAAGTCCTATAAATTGTCCCAAATGCAGCCAAGGGCATGTGAGAGTCCCAACAGTGTGGCTGTAGCACCAGACTGCTATGTATAATGGAAACCGCGTACAAGACACCCTGCAAGTTCCCAGGGACAACAGAGAAAAGTCTTGAATCATAATATATAAAAAGTGTGAATTCCAGTTAATCAGAAAATACAAATCCAAGGAAAAGGGGGTCCCAGAATAATTTGTTACCCTGATTGCACAATAGCTGCATCTTCCAGTCCAGCTCTGCTGATGCCAACTGGATGAAGGCTTCTTCACATTCTTGCTTGTTCTCCAGAAAGTGCTCCATTTGTAGAGCCCATATCAAGCCTTTCTGAGAGATACTGACTTCAGATATTGACTAATTTCTTTCTGCTAATTAAAATGGCACCCTCCCATAATAAAGTGATGCGTGGCACCTCTCAGAGCTGGTGGAGAAATCACTGTGCCTGGGAGATGTATTGCAGAGGTGTAAGAGGAGCCACTACAAAACCCCCAATGAAGGGAAATTCTTCTTCCTAGAACACACAATCTTAGAATTATAGATTCATAGGATGTATTGGGTTGGAAGGGACCTTAAAAGGCCATCTAGTCAAACCCCCTGCAGTAAGCAGGGACACCCTTAACTGGAGTAGAATGCTCAGAGTCCCATCAAGCCTGACCTCTACTCCTTGATAATGGTTCATTAAGGTAGGGCTAAGGGCAAAGTTTCTCACTAAAATATCACCAAAATCAGACTAAAACACATGCAGAAACAGACTTTGCAAGACAAACTGTATCACACTTCTGTATGTACAGCTTTTTTCCTACCTTGGCTACTAAATGACTTGAATTTTCTGATTCGGTTATATCAAGCTGAGAAGAAAATTCTCTGAAGACAGTTTATAAGATATATATGCACCTATTAAAACTTTGCTCCAAGCAATACAAAACTGGAAGAGAAAGAACACCTTATGGTGGTACTCAAATGAAGAATTTAGTGTGGTAGAGAATTACTGCTTCTGCACTCAACTGTGGCACATTCCTGGTGAGCCCAGCAGCAAACCCAGGAGCCACATCAACAAGTTGGGTCTTGGAAAAGGCTGGTCCACTGCATGGGGACCTGATGCCCTGCTGCCACAAAAGGGCACAGGTTCTTCTGGTTGTGGAGGTTTAAAAGTACTCAACTCCCCAAAAATAACCTTCTGTTATACACAGCAAAGAAAAATTGAGATTTGGAAACCTTTGTTGGACACTAACAGCTTACACATCACTGATGTTCATATTTAAAGAGACACACTGATCCAGTCCATCTCTGACTAGCCTCATTAACAAGTAATCAAAGCAGTACATCCCTTTGGATGCCACACCACAGCCATGAGCGCTCTCCAAAAGGTCAGCACCACACCATACCCAAAACCAAAGGGATTCCAGGAGCCAAAGGACCTGCTCCCCAGCTCCATGCTGCACTTGGGTCCCCACTGCTCGTGCAGCCCACACCCCAACTCCCTTGGGCCCTACCTAGTGCAGTAAGAGTGAAAATTGCCTCCTCCTTAAACAGCTGTCAGCTGAACAGGACCGAGACTTTTATTTGCTTCCCATTAGACTGATTAACATACCCTAATGAAAATACATCTATAAAAGCCGACTCCGTAACACTGATAGCAAGTGACAGCCCTTCCCCCCAATCCGGCTGTAGGAGCAATTTGTCACTGTCCATCCCTTAACAGAATTAGTTCGTCGAGGTACCCCCTGTCAGACACAGCTGTCCAACGCAGCATTAGAGACACTATTTGCATTTGGAAATAAACCATTTCTGGTATATGTTTACACACTGACACACTCTGGAATAAAAGACTAGTTTCATTTGCAAATAAAGTATCAAAAAAAACCCCTCCACAGCAGCACAGCACTAGAGCTTAAGGTCCAAATTGTGAGGCAATAATGACCTCTGCCATTATATACCAGTAACTCCTGCCTCAGTGTCGTGGTTTCCCCCCGGCTGTGGGCCGAGATCCACGCAGCTGCCTGCTCCTTAAAGGAAAAGAGCAGGGGAAGAGGGAAAAAGGGGGAAACAAGGGAAGGGAAAAGGAAGGGGAAATAACTCCAAACCCAAGAAACTAAGAGGCCTGTGGGTTGGGATAAGGAGAGTTTACTGAGAGAACAGAAAGATCAAATATCCCAATGCTAACAGGACTTTAGAGCAAAAGAAGATGAAACTCTTGATCCCCAATGCAGTTTCTCCCCGACCCACACAACTCAGGTACCACCCAGAGCTGTCCCGCAACCCGACCGTCCCCCCAAGCAGCACGCGTCCCGCCACCGCCCCTCTTCTTCCTCCCCTCAGCCCCCCGTTCTCCTGGGCAGGACGTCATTGCCATGGAATACACTCTTTGGCCCATCTGGGTCACCTGTCCTGGCTTCGCCCCTCCTTTCTCCTGAAGAGAGAAATAGGAAGAAGCTGAGAAAGTCCTTGACTGTCTGACTGCAACTAAGAACATCAGGGTGTTCTCAGCACTGCTTTCATTGTAACTCCCAAACACAGCATCCCATCAGCTGCTACAAATGAAGTGAACTCTATCCTGACTGAAACCAGGACACTCAGTATTTGTAGATTTACTGCTATTTTGGGTATTTTTATTTCCAAATTTGTGTGTTACAGCCATCAGTGCAAGATAAAACCTCCCAAACCTGTGTTTGCTGACTGACATAACAGAGATCCTACCGCACACGCAACAGAATGGGGCACTTTCTCCCTTGTGTAGCGCACGCACCAAAGTACCAAAACACAAACCCCAACCCTAAATAACCCTGAATCCCAAGCAACTCATTTTTACCTAGGACTGACATGGCAGCAGCAATGTCATCTGTGGCAACTGAGACAAGAAAATTGCATCAGCAGTCTTCTACCACATGCATCTTCACAGGATGGGATTTGTCCAGGGCTCTGAACCCTGACGTTGCAGAAATCCATTCCCAATGAGGATCATCAGTAACATCTGTGTACACACACACGTGTGGATGCCCTTCCAGAGAAGGGCAACCAGGCTGGGAAAGGGGCTGGAAAGTAAACCTTACACAAGGAGCAGCTAAGTGAGATGGGGGTGTTTAGTCTAGAGGAGAGAAGGCTGAGGGGAGACCTTATCACTGCCTACAGTTACCTGACAGGAGGGTGCAGAGAGGTGGGTTTTGGTCTCTTTGCCCAAGCAACAGGTGACAGGACAAGGGGGAATGGCCTCAAGCTGCACCAAGGCAGGGTCAGATCAGACATGAGGAAAAAGTTCTTCATCAAACGTGTTATCGGGCACTGGCACAGGCTGCCCAGGGAGGGGGTTGAATCACTGACCCTGGATGTGTTTAACAGATGGGTAGATGAGGTGCTCAGGGATATGGTTTAGCATAGGAAAGGAACGCTTGGACTTATCTTAAAGGTCTTTTCCAACCTAGTGATTCTGTGGGTTGTTATGTATATAGATATATGCATATGTACACATTTACACACAAAAGTGGGTGGGACAGCAAGCCCGTAAGATCGGCTCAATCTCCCCCAAATTAAGACATTTCCAGGTTCATAACACTAACATGACTAACCAAGAGGTTTGCAGCATTTTGCCATACCGGAGCAGAGTTACAGGAGCAACCCACAGCAATAGAAAGGATCTCCACGTCGAAAGCTCATGCTGGAAGACGTAAATATGAAAATCTACCAAACACTTTTGTTCCACAGCCACTGATGTGAGCTGCACTGACAGCAAACCCTTACCCTTTAAACATCCGATCGCTTGCTTTCCTCTTGCGATGTCAGCAAATTGCATAGCACACAGCTAAATGGGTCAAAGCAAACGTGAACGTAAAGCAGGCGAAGACGTGCAATTATGGATACATCACGAACAAAAATAAAAGCAATTCTTATGCATTAATGGTACATCAAGCTAATTCAAGAAGGCTAAAATCATTAAAAAGGCATCCCAAGGCAGTACACAGTCATTACAATACTGTGCTGACAAGAAATATTAAAATAATAATTTCCTAAGTCATTGATAGAATCCATTCTGATAAGTAGGACCACTATGCTCTCTCTCCCCGCCTCCTGCCGTCCCCTCCCCCAATTCTTAATTGGGAAATCTGAAGTAACACAGCTTTTGTTAGCATTTCAGCTTATTTCTAAAACTTAATTCTCCCTGTGAGACACCGCCCAATTTCAAATATCAAAAGCTAAGAGTCCTGGTTTCAGCCAGGATAGAGTTCACTCCATTTGTAGCAGCTGATGGGATGCTGTGTTTGGGAGTTACAATGAAAGCAGTGCTGAGAACACCCTGATGTTCTTAGTTGCAGTCAGACAGTCAAGGACTTTCTCAGCTTCTTCCTATTTCTCTCTTCAGGAGAAAGGAGGGGCGAAGCCAGGACAGGTGACCCAGATGGGCCACAGAGTGTATTCCATGGCAATGACGTCCTGCCCAGGAGAACGGGGGGCTGAGGGGAGGAAGAAGAGGGGCGGTGGCGGGACGCGTGCTGCTTGGGGGGACGGTCGGGTTGCGGGACAGCTCTGGGTGGTACCTGAGTTGTGTGGGTCGGGGAGAAACTGCATTGGGGATCAAGAGTTTCATCTTCTTTTGCTCTAAAGTCCTGTTAGCATTGGGATATTTGATCTTTCTGTTCTCTCAGTAAACTCTCCTTATCCCAACCCACGGGTCTCTTAGTTTCTTGGGTTTGGAGTTATTTCCCCTTCCTTTTCCCTTCCCTTGTTTCCCCCTTTTTCCCTCTTCCCCTGCTCTTTTCCTTTAAGGAGCAGGCAGCTGCGTGGATCTCGGCCCACAGCCAGGGTGAAACCACGACACTAAGAAAGAAGTCATCATCCTCCATCAGCGGGCAGGTTAATCAGTTATTCCCCCTGAACGTAGAATTTTTTAATATTGTTTTAAAATTTCAGACCAAAATTCAGAGCTTCCTTGTGCAGCTCTGACTTCAAACAGCACTGCTGGTTAGACATGAGTGGGACAGAGCTGAAGGTTAAAACCAGCCCTCTCAAAAGGTCCAAATCCCGCTTCAGTTCAGAGTACCAACTTTGGCAGAAGCCAGCTGATGGGCACATCACAGGATGCCCGAATACTCAATGCACTTGGGAAACGACACGCTCTACCACACTACTGCAAACAGTTCAATTAGTTAATTATAATTAGGGTATCAGAAAACAACCGATTCATCACAGGCACATTCCAAAGGACTAAGAACCACCATTCCGACAATTATTATTTATAAACTCCCATTTTCAGCTTCTTAAAGCATCAAAAAGAAAGGGTTATCTAAAAAAGTGGAAGTCTACGTCAACTACACATCAGCCTCTGTAAAAGCTTTCCATGGACAAAAGTGAAATATCATTGCAAAGCAGCCTTTGTGTTACAAAACATGAACCTAGGGGCTCAGTGATCTTAAAGGTCTTCTCCAACCCAAATGATTCTACACAATCACTATTGAGCTTCTCAGCTGTAAGTATTCTACAGCTCAAGAGCAGGGAAAGCAGGAAATGGGTTCTAACAGACGACCACGCCATGAGCTCAGTGGATGATTGCAGGGGGAAAACCAAGAAATTTCATCCCTAACGTGCGTGCAATCAAGGAGTAAAGGAGCCTTTGATGCCATTCCCAATCTCTTCATCTAGTGGGTAGATCTGCACCACACTGAGGCAGAAAACAAAGAAAAAAATTAAATTTTAGAAAAGGCTTGTAAAACCAGCACCTTGAATAACACAACTGGTAATTGGCACGTTGAAGGAGAATGTGCTGTGACTCAGACTGGGAGCAGGAGTCTGGACACTGGAAGTTTGCAATCAGTTTTAGATTTACCAACGAAAACGGGACGGGGGAGAGAAAGAACAGGTATGTTTGGACCATAAATTACATCCCAGCTGATGCAAAACACTGCATAGTGTCTGACTGGATTAAGAAAGGAGTTGTAGCATGCAAAGTGAGAGCACCAAAGCTAACAAGGCTAAACCAAACCCAGGTTTGCCCATTCCATCTGCTATATCATCTACATTAAAAAAGCCCAACCTACCAAAACCCACCCAAAACTAAAACAACCCCCAAACCACCAGCCCAGCCATTGCAATCAGCATTTTCCTAAAAATGCAAGAGAAGTGAAGTACATCCCTTGCTACAAGCCAGCAAAAGCTGTGGAATGTGGTCACCGTAATGCAATACCCTCAGAGACCTACCAAAGCCAACACACTCTGAGCACCTCAACACACAGCACAACTGACCCTGTTATATAACAAAGAGTGATTAAACTCTGTACCTAAATCCCAAGAAGGGATATCCCTCTGGCTGGGAGCAAAGTCTAGAAACAATTTCAATACACAGAAAGGGCTCTCAACAGGTATAAGCAGCTCCATGCCTTGCCTACAACTACTAACTCATCAACAACTATTTTTACCCAGGTACAGACTGTAACAACTTTGTCTTATTCATTTATCTATTAATGGAATGTAGTAATTGGTCTGTGCCCATTTCAAGTTTTCTGAAAAACACAGTTATGAAGGTTGCTGGCAGTGGCTAAGGGATTCCTCAAATTAGTAAGAGGAAAACCACTTGAAGACCTCTGCTTTGCCTTGTCCCTCCTCCCCTCAGCCCTTCCTTGTTCCTTAGACATAAGAGAAAAGCTCTTCACCCAAGGGGTTATTGGGCACTAGAACAGGCTGCCCAGGGAGGGGGTTGAGTCACCAACCCTGGGTGTATTTAAAAGACAGGTAGATGAGGTGCTCAGGGATATGGTTTAGTAGAGGACATGTGCAGATGGATTCTATGATCTCAAAGGATTTTCCCAAACTAGTAATTCTGCAATTCATTGACAATATTTACCTCAAGAAGTAATTTTTTTTAAACTCAGACTAGGTGTTCTGATATTGGATAATTAGCTTAATTAATCCCAGAGAGGAACTGAACACAAAGCCAAGTTAATTACTGATGCTGTGTGTTGCTTGTTTTTGAACAAAGAGGGTTTGGAAGCCCCTTAATAAGTCCCGATACAGCCTCAAGAGGCTGTACTGCAGAATTCTCTTGCATTTAGAAAATAAGAATGGAAGTAAACCACAGGTATGAGGTCCAAGTCATTGGTTAGGCATTGGAATGGGTTGCCCAGGGAGGCGGTGGAGTCACTATCCCTTGGGATGTTCAAATAAAGGTTGGATGAGCTACTTAGAGACATTGGTTAGTGAGTAATATAGGTGGTAGGGGAATGGTTGGACTAGATGACCTTAGAGGTCTTTTCCAACCTTAATGATTCTATGATTCATGCAAGAAGGCAGATGATCGGTTTCCTCATTGAAAAGGAGCCAGGTTCCTTTAGTGTAAGGTGAAGAAGAGCCATCCCAGCTTAACAGGACCTTCAGAAAAGATGCAATACTACGTGAAACCAGCAAAGAAACAGACTAGATCCATGCAGGCTGACTTACCAAGCACAAAAATGTTCTATAGTTGATGTGGTTATCAGCAGGGTCAAGTCACAGACCATTCGAGGCAATTTAATTAAATTACATCAGGTGTTGATACATACATTTGATATTCCACACCTGCCCACACACAGAGAAGTTGGAATGACGTGGGAGCCTGCATGTAAAGCCAGTGTATATTTCAGAACACTAGCCCTTATTTCCTATCAAATACAATTTCACAAAAGAGGTAACCTCTAATTTTTTTAATCCCCAAAAAAACCCCAAAGTTGTTATCTTTAGACAAAGGTTTTCACATCATTAATGGTCATTAAAGCAGTCCTGATATAGTCAGCACCCACAGTGCTGGCTTGTACCCAGCGACAGCTCTCCTCACCATAGCACCCATCTCCCAGTAACTCAGCTTGCTGCTACAATGATACTTCACATTCTTTTTGGAGAGGAAGCGTTGTTCAGAAGTTTTCTTCAAGCTTCTACCTTTTGCCCTTCAAAGGTCTGCATACAGACTATATGGACCCTCTGAAGAAGCCACCAAAATCCACCATGAACCCACGCATCCCAGAGCTGGGCAAACCAAGCAGCTTAACCAAGCTTGCGCGGTTGGTTGACACCCTCTCCCTTTGATGGGGTTAAGAAGTTGCTCTGGCTCCTGCTGAAACAAAGCAGCAAAAATTATTAGGAATTGGATTTGGTCCCAGACACGTCTGGCAACTGCAACGTGTGTGTTTATACAGAAGCATTCCTAATCCTATTAGTCAGGAAATATTACAGAGTTGGGTGAGTGCCATGTAGGTAAAACAAAACCTTGGTGTTTCTTAAACACATGATATTTGTCAATCCTTTCCTACTTATTGCTGAAATTTCGCAGAGGCAGAAAGAAGCGTGAGGGAAGCCCACACGGTTCTCACATCACCTCTGTGCCAAGATGTCTCACGTGAGAGAACCCTGAGAAAGAACAAAAACTAAAAGGAACCAAAAAAGAATGGCAAAGTTTACAAAGTTCCACAAACACCACAACTTGGAATTAGAATTATTAAATATCTAACTATAGCCAGCGCTCCAAACTAAACTTACTAAAAAACCCTAATGGTTCTCTGAAACTCATATTCAGAAGGGAAAATGTAGGCAGTGAGGAGTTATTTCTGCATCTGGTTCCAGTGAGAAAAGTGAGCAAAGCACGAGGATGCCACTTGAAACGCTCTTCTCAGGAATCCTATGAGCAGGATGGGTAAAACCACCCCTTAGTTAGAATCACAGCTAGTGCAGCACATGGCAGGATCTTCCCTTGAAAAATCTCAACATATCACTTATTTTCCATGTAAAAAATAGGATGCTTTGCTTGCTTTTGATGAAAACTACAGTTCTTTGCCCAAATCTCCGATAGGTACTGAGGTGACGCTGTCTCATGTAACCCCCAAACCACGCAGGTCTTTCCAATGATAAAGCTGGCAACAAAAAAGTCCGCAAGCCTGTGGTGCCCCGAGGTGTCTTTCAAAGTAATTCAGAAGGTTTCTGCAGGCAGAAGAACTGCTGGGATGAAGGGCTGAGGCGTTCAGCCACCAGACAACCTCAGCTGAACGGTAAGACCACAAAACCCCAGGACACCCAGCTGAATTTCCACTAGAGGGTGCACCAAGTCTACCTCATACCGCAAAGACCAAGCTCAGTATCGCTCTTCTGACCACAGAAGTTCTTCCAAGGCCTAACTGTTCCAAAATAGTTAAAACATGGTCAAAAAGAACATTCATTATTCTTTTTATTTATTTGAGGGTATACAACAATCCCAAGCACCTCCCTACAAGGCAAACATGAACACTGCGGCCATCCATAGAACCCATGAAGCTGCATCAGGGGAGGTTTAGGTTGGATGTTTGGAAGAGGTTCTGTACTGAGAGGGGGTCAGGCACAGGCTCCCCAGGGAAGTGGTCACAGCACCCAGCTGGGCTGAGGGCAAGAATGATGCACTCAGTCCCAGCTCTGACTGGGCTGGTGGTGGAGCCAGGAGTTGGACTTGATGGTCCTTACAGGTCCCTTCCAACCCAGGAGATTCTAGGATCCTGTGACTGCTGCTAACAATGTTTACAATCACCATTCAGCCAGTGACTTCACTCCTAACGCTCCACGAATGCCACGAGTTACTTCTCACAATTACCACATTCCTCTCAATTTTCTCAACTGATTTGCACTCTCTCAAATGTGGAGGACGACTTTCAACTACTCTGCACAAACAGTACGTCGACATCTCTTTGAGCACTACACCAACACTGAAAACTTTGTAAAATAAAGCAAGCACTAAAGAAAATTGGGGAAAAAGATCAATGAAGACTAATTGAAGCCTGTTAAGATGTACAAGACTGAAGGTGCTGGCAGAATACCATGATCAGCACAATGAAGCTTCTTCAGTTAAGGCAGTATAACAAAATAAATCCCCAAACCCGAGCTTTTTCTTTAGTTAAACATTAACAAACCCTTGCAAGAAAAGGCCAAGGACCCAAGCGATCAGACATCAGTGGTTATTTAAAAAAAAAACCACCAACCCAACAGCCACAGTTTTATGCAATATGCTGGGATGACAAAAGTAATCTTTACCATCTTGGAAGACTCTCTCCACATTGAGTCCGTAAGTAGCACAGGTCTCGTAGTAAGTGCACCTCTTGAGATCATTTGATAACTTCCTTGCCCTGGCATCATCTATGACACGTGGATTACTGGAACTTATAGCATCTACAGCAAGAGCAGGGGAGGGAAAAGAAAAAAAGGCATTTAAATATCATTTGAAAGCATCAATCTTACAATTATCAGTGCCCAAGCAGTGATTTTAAATACAAACCACAAGACTTCAAAAATATTTAGAAAACAACAGAGGGGGTGTCACTCCAATTCTATACTTAGTGTCACCAATACCCCCCAGCACCCGGATTGATTCTGAAAACCAGGATGCTTTTTGGTTACCTTAAAATAGATTTGCATCACTAGCTGCAAACCCAAATAAATACAGAATGACATGAAAGGGCACAAGCGCTGATGTAAAACATACTTATGAAAACAAGTGGCTGCTGATTTCTAAACATGTCAAATGATTTTTAGGCCTCCTGTATCAGCACTGGATTACAAGTAACCTATACCTGTGGAGCACGAAGCACAAAACACGATGCATTTCCAATTTCTCATCTATTCACAGGCTGCATTGCTGTGCTGATTTCCAACTCCCAGCCAAGACTGGATCCAGGAAACTCATCATGAGTCTCAAACTTTGATTTAAAGGCACCCATGAGACATTGTGTGAACACAACCCACTCGGACACTAAAAACAGTAGTTTCCTAAACAAGTAAGAATACTTGGTGCCCCTCTGCAACAGCTGCTTTCCCCACACGCTTTCTACCTCCCATTTCTAGAACTCATCCACCAAAATCAACCTTCACACCAGGAGAGGAAAAAACAACTCCATGCGTGTTACATTGCTCGTCTCTCCATAAAATGAGAATGCTATGAAGAACTCTTTAAAAAGGCAAGTTATTTTAACAGAGGTACCATGGGAATCAATTAGGTCAGCAAAAAAGAGTCATACAGCGAGACGGCAGAAATTCTACATAATTCTGCAGCCACCCATTTCTGTGGTTAGAGCTGCTCCAAAAGCTTGCCTACAGATCTGCACCAAAACCACCTTTGTTCTTTGGGGGAAAAAAAGCATCACTTTAACACGAGCATGATGTCAGCAAGGATTCTAATGCCCTATTCAAGGCTCAGTTCTGGGCCTGACACAACTGCATATCAACTGAAGTTACCACTACCATCTCTGGAGATCTAATTAACAAAATCGATTGTTTGGAAACCTGAAGGCAGATTTATTTATTTTTCTTTGATCAGCAGAGGGCGCTGAAAACATTTAACCAGGAAAAGAAACTGATAGGCAACGCGGGTGCTTCAAAAAGTTTGGTGCCTGATGCAAACTGCACACTTACAGCCCAGCCCATCACCTGGAGCAGAACCACGGGGCAGATGAAGCACCAAGCGTGAACATTTGGGAGAGGTTCCACTTCACACCAGTCAAAAAACCAACACGCTGGATGCTGAAGAGGTGTATTTCAAATGTATTTATACCAGATAGGTTTCTATACTTCATTATTGCTATACTGCACTGGCAGTTGTTGTAGTTGAAAAGCTGTGGGGGTTTATTCTGATGCTTGATCCCAGAGTGAGCAGTATTCCCACCTTCAGTCATCTTTTAAAAAAAAAAATAAATCTCTCCTTCGCATCAGTGCTGCAACAGTATCTGAACTTTGAAAACCAAAATTCCTTTCTGGTAATAACTGGAACAACGTGGGATGCAAAGGGTCAAATGTGTTGAAAGAAAAGCAGCTCCGGGAAGTGTTTCCCCATCTCCTCAAAGCAGTTCATTTCTGCTTTTCGGCCGTAGTTTCTGCTACCCCAGGACTTTTCATGTACCTACTTCACTTCCCTTCTCATTTATTTGTCTTTTCATCATCTGTTTCCGCCCTACAGCCCAGTTGCGATTCCTCCTTCGGCGCTGCCCACGCTTCCCCCTTGCCTTCACGTGGCCTCGCTGGTGGCACAGCTCTGACAAGCCAAGTGTTCTCTCGACCACCAGCCTGGCAAAGGAAGGAGCTGAAAAAGCCCCGAAAAGCTTCAATGCCACCAAAACCACGTGCGTAGACTGAAAGGGAGCAAGCCCCAAATTAAATGTACAAGAGCAAGGTGTGACACTTAGGCTGTCCCTCTAACACAGCACAGTAACCTCCAAGAGAGGTGCTGGAAAAACAGAATTTGTGGGTGCGGGTGTGTGTTTTGGGTGGTAAAAAGCTGCATTTCTATTTGATTTAAGCAGCGGTCAAGTCAAGAGACTGCACAGGGGCATGGTTCAGTTCCACTTCTTATCATAGTGCTGGAGGTCTGCAATCTCCAATGTGTCTTCATCACACTGGGGTATCGATCGCATGAGGTAGTGTCCTGGTTTGAGTCAGGATAGAGTTCACTTCATTTGTAGCAGCTGATGGGATGCTGTGTTTGGGAGTTACAATGAAAGCAGTGCTGAGAACACCCTGATGTTCTTAGTTGCAGTCAGACAGTCAAGGACTTTCTCAGCTTCTTCCTATTTCTCTCTTCAGGAGAAAGGAGGGGCGAAGCCAGGACAGGGGACCCAGATGGGCCAAAGAGTGTATTCCATGCCAATGACGTCCTGCCCAGGAGAACGGGGGGCTGAGGGGAGGAAGAAGAGGGGCGGTGGCGGGACGCGTGCTGCTTGGGGGGACGGTCGGGTTCCGGGACAGCTCTGGGTGGTACCTGAGTTGTGTGGGTCGGGGAGAAACTGCATTGGGGATCAAGAGTTTCATCTTCTTTTGCTCTAAAGTCCTGTTAGCATTGGGATATTTGATCTTTCTGTTCTCTTAGGAAACTCTCCTTATCCCAACCCACGGGCCTCTTAGTTTCTTGGGTTTGGAGTTATTTGCCCCTTCCTTTTCCCTTCCCTTGTTTCCCCCTTTTTCCCCTCTTCCCCTGCTCTTTTCCTTTAAGGAGCAGGCAGCTGCGTGGATCTCAGCCCACAGCCGGGGGGAAACCACCCTGACATCACAACTTTGTCACACCAGTGACTGACCTGTCCAAATCCAGCATTAGCATCTCCCTGCTCATCAAGAGAGCCACCAGCGACTGGCAACCACCGAGAATGTTTTTTAAAATACTCTGGTTAAATCTCATGGCTCACGTCCCAAGGCTGCTGCACGGACATTTCATGTCGTCGCAAAAGAGGGGAAGAGACAGGATGTGGCTTCGCCAGCGTGGAACGGTCTTTACAGTCACAGAAATGCATTCATAAATCAGGATTGCACTTACCCTGGGTTCCCACTAGTACCATTGGAATTTCACTAGTGTTACGATAGTTGGCCATCCGGCTGTAGTAGTGGTAAACAGTCTGGAAGCTAATTTCATCCTCCAAGCTGAAGACAAATATAACAGCGTCCACCCACATGGCAAACTGTAGAGTAAAAAAGGGAAAGGCACACTGTGAGAACAGCAGGCAAGGGGAAGACAGAGAGAAATGTTCTTACCTTAGAGGGAAATACACAGAGAAACTGTGCCAGTGAGGATAACCAAGGCCTTAAGAGAGGCAAATTGTTGCTAAAACAATGAACCAGCATTCATTACTCCACAAGTGCTGGGGGTGTGGGACACGCAAAGGTTTTTTTCTCCATACTCACAACCTCATTCTACAACGTTACAAGGCCAACTATTACCAGTCCACACTGGTTATTATGGTTCACGGCAAAATACAACATGACACCCTCAGGTTTCTGCACTCATGCATTACAAATGTCCTTCATTTACAGTGACATTTCTACCAGTTTGGAGATTCAGGCGGTGTCAGCTTCAGGCATCCCAAGCTGGCATACGCAAGGGGAAGAAACACAAAAGCCAGCAGTGTGAAGTTACATACTGAAATTGCTGAGCTCGCAGAATTCTCCATTTCCAGAAGCAGAAGCTAGTAGTACTTCTTGCCTATTTTTCACACAGCGTATTAATTAATAATTTAGGTCAACATGCATGTTCATGACTGTATTGTACTTGAAACCAAACATGTCTCCTATGTCAAAATATCCAAAAAAGTTTTGAGGTTTCCAAGAGAGTCAGGAGGACTGTCATCTACGTGCTGGGGACAGAACTGCCTACACATGGTGTAGTTACTGCCACAGTAAGATCAGCTAGCAGACTATTAAACTGCAACTACTCAAACCAGAAGCTGTAACCAAAGGAACCAGAGACAGCGTCACTGGGTTTGGGTTTTGGTACAAAACGTTTCTTGCTGGCTGGACTCGGGGGCATCATGCCAAGAACTCTTCCTGATGGCTACAACGTCTTTGCAGCATGGGTTTGAAAGCTAGCGGTGTCTCAACTTTCATCAGTGCATAGCAGCAGCCATCTAACCAAGGATATTAAAAAACATCCAGAGGGTGGTTATTCAATGCAGTTCCTCTGGATGCAAAAATATTTCCATTAATTTCTTAATTTTTTTTCTCTTTATATTAAACTCAGTTTGGGCACACACAAGGTCTGGAAACACAGGACGTCTGATCCACAAGGAGCATGCGTAGAACGGCATGAAATACATCAGCTGCTGCTACACAAACTCATCTTCAGACTTACTGCTGTGATTGAGCTGACCTGTTAGCTCATGGGAAGGCCAAAGAAAACCGAATTATAAAAAAAAAATTTTTCTAAATTTAAGAAAAATAGTATGTGACAGCTCATTATATATAGCTCAGTTGCTATGTTAATCAGGTTTTACAATAGGAGACTACTACACCTGTGAGAGATCACAACAGGAGTAAAATCAAGCCCAGTGAGCTGGAGTGGACAGTTAATATTCACAAACTGAAGCAGCCCCATGTGGTGCCGCTCATCCCTTTCTCCTTCTATGAAATGGGTTGTTTTAAACAATTACTTTCATCTTTGAACAACCTAATGTTAGACAAGAAAGAGAGAGACCGTAGGTGCAGAAAGCGAGCCTTCAGGTGGGATAGTTTTCTCTGAGCTGCTGCCCGTGCACTGAAGAAGCCATTGTCCCCCAGGGCACCTCTCTGACCCAGTGCCACAGAGACCCTGGTTTGGCTCATTAACTTATCAAAGCTGTAATTCTATCCCAATCATCCATGAAAATATAACCACACTGTTGCGAAAAAGCAGAACCTTAAGGCTAAAACAACCAACTCTTTCTGTATCATAAGCAAATAGGGGGATGTAAGCATACAGTTATAAATATTCATTAACCCAGAAGTCAACTTTTCATTCCAGGAATTAATAAACAGAGTAAAGATCTTTACAGACATGCAACCTGAAATTATAAATCCAAAGAGAATTTGGGTGAAAGGAATCTTCTGAAGGGTGCAGAAGCACCAACACCTTAACCTTTCCCATCCTCAAGATGCGCTGAAGATAAATCTCAGACACAATGGTAAGTAACCCCCTTCCCCAATTTACCTAGCACAGAGCAAAACCAGACCACCACGCCTGTCCTTTGCTTGCAGCTGGCTCGAACAAGCTCTGCAAGACCAATTCTTTGGGCAGAAGAGGGTTTAGATTGCTGCGTGCACCTTTACTTATGTCTTTGTGTGAGTGAATGTTCCCTAAGCACTGGGGCCTGGAACCCGCTGTGTACTTCAGCCAACTGATTCACAGCCTCAAACAGAGCGCTTCTTTTAGGCTCCTGTCTCACACGGATGCAGATGTGTCAGTGACACTAATTTTTTTGTTTCTATTTTAGCTTCCTTCCAGGATGTGTGTGTCGGTCTCCGTTTCCTCCACCTCCTTTCTCTTCTCCTTTGTCCGGACACCTTCCCCCATGCTCTCATCCTCCTGCAGCTAACGAGCAATAGTGAAGCATTGAAACACAAGCTGCTGCTGCTGGCACCGCTCCTGCTCAGCTGCTTGTTGAAAGAACAGTTCCTGCCACTAAATGTCAATTTTATTTTATTTTCCAAAGCTGATCCAAGGCCAGCAGCAGCCACCACACTTGAGAAACCCCAGGAGTGCCCAGGTAACGAAGAGAGACAAGGACACCCAAGGACAAGGATGGTGCCCGCAGCAGGGCTGGCAGAGGCTGCGGTGATTGGAGCATCACTTCATATCACTCAGAGGGGAGGAACCACACATCATCTCAAAGGCAAGTCCAAACGAGTCACCTTCCACAGGACAGGGAGGTAACACACAGTACACAGAAAGCCAAGGACTCACCAGTGGTGGAGTTGACATTCGCCAAGATGAGTCTTAAAACAGCACAGGGACCAAACCGTGGAAGCAACAGGGGATGCAAAGATTTGTACACAGGTATGTGTGTCGCTGCCTGTGCACCCGCTCTGGATTTTAACAGCTTGGAGATTCCAACTCCAAAGAAAACTTACAACTGTAACATGAAACTCCTGTCACCACTGGAAGCATGTAGTAGTTAAGTGTATGTCTTTCAAGGTTTCACGTTGTAATTTGGATCCCAAAGGTTTTCTAAACACCAAATATTTCACCCATGGGTTTGTATAGGGTTGGTTTTTTTCCCCAGCAGAAAATTGAGAAGGCCGCAGGAAAGAACAATACCAAGGCAAGTTCTCTCCAAGGCAGGATTTCTAAAAGGAAGGGAAGCTTAGTGCTGTGGGGACAGAGCTCCACACGCAATGCTCACCTGTGCCTCCGGAGGGCCCCCTTCATCTCTGATCAGCAGCAGGTAGCTCTGGCCATCCACCACAATCTCCTTCTTGAACCTCCCACCTGCCACACAAAGTTAACAGGTTACAGAACAGGAAAAGGGAAAAAGAATACCAAGTAGAAAAAGGCTTCGCTTGTGGAAAACCAGTGTCCTGAAGGTGCATTAATGAACTACTGTGAGTATATGGGAAGTTCACATGCACACACATAGACCACTTCAGCAAGTTGTGTCATACATTTTTCAGGCTAACGTGGAACAAAGCCGATGACAAGGCCTAACCCCCCATGCTGGGTGTATGGGGGTTCAGTACACACAGAGCCGCCTTTGCTCTGTATAATGCTGAGACAGGCGTCTCTGAAAGGCAAACAAGGGACAGTTGCCTACAGCCAATGTGGTGTATAGGGATTCAAATCTCTTGTGTGAATTAAGATTTCCTCAAGAGAAGCCCAGTTCTTACAGCACACACGTGATGTTATGAGAATGATAGTTCTATACTCACAAACCACAGTTAGGGGAGAATAGTAGACACATGTTAGACAAAAACAACTACAATGATGGTACCTCTGCAGAGATGTACTAAGCTGAGAGAAAAATGTTGTGCCACTTCCTAGCAGGATGAATTAAAGACCCGGTTTGGAGATGTAGATAAAAAAAGCGGAGTTGTGGCCTTCAGCCAAAGCCTGTTCCTGATCCTCTTATTTCAGGGAGAATATTGAGTGTGTGTGATGACCGGAGAGCTGGCAGGGAGGCTACCAAACCCAACCAGGGCATGCAGTTGCCCTCCTCTCCCCATCGACCTCGTGGGGACTTCAAGCACAACTCAAGGGCAGAACTGGGATTGCTTTTCTTTGGGGTTAAGCATATTTTGGGTGTCCCAACTGACTTCAGATAATGACAAATCACATTTAGGGTTTCAAGTGTGACAGAGCCTAAGCCAGGATTAGCAAATCTGGCCTAAGTACTAAGTTGCATTTTGGTTTCTCTCTCTTGGAGGGAAACACGCCCTTATCTCCACCCCCAGCCACAAAGCACGCTCAGCATCACCCAACTGCCTCTCATTTGAACTAGCCAGACCAAGATAAAACAAATCTACTGACACACTCTAAACGTCTTTCTTCATCTCCTTTTTTTCCCCTCCCAACTGGAGCTTATTTCCAAAGCAAACCCTATTTTCCAGCTATGCTTACCTCTAAACTTGTCGTCCTATCATAACCAATGCATTTAAACACATGATAAGCGAGTGAACAACTCTGGCTTGTTCTTCAAAGGAGCTCTCTAAGCAAATAAACCATCGCACACACAGGCTAGCACTGATCCTCACAACATCTGCAGAAAAACTGCCAGCCTTAGGGGAATGACAAACTGGTTTACCCCCACCACTGCCCCAGCCCAACCAGTATAGCACGGTTCCAATCAAGGTCCCTCAACAGTTCGGCTATGTGCAGTATCTAAGCATATTTAAACACATTTAATAAAAGACATAAGAAGGAAGGGGAATGTGTGTGTTTGTGGCTTTGCTGCTGCTGTTCTTGTGCTCTTTATTCTTTGTTTTTTGTGGGGTTTTTTTTTCATTTCTTTATGAACCTACCCTATTATGAACAGCTTAGCAGCACCAAGCACACGACAAGACGGTCACATTTCTTGTTCAACCACAGAGAAGGAGCAGAAGAGCTCTGTATAGATTTTCATTGTCTCACAAACTGGATTTCAATTTCTGCCTTGGAAGAGCAAGCGGCAGATAAATGTAGATCATTAGCAAACTTGAAGAGAATAATCAAAACCAAGCGCATAACTTCCAAAGGAAAACCAGTCTCAGCTCTCAGGAACTGAATTTCTATTAACCAGATCGTTATTTCTATACGTTGTCAATTAATTGCATATGCTTCATAATGAAGTGTTAAATAAGATGAATTACTTAATATACAGCCCCTCTAGAGAGGCTCTTTAAAGCTGTAAGTAACAATGGAAATGCAGTCTATACATGATTGAAGAGCGAGAGTTCTGCATAATTGCCGTTTCCTGTTTCCTTTTCTAAAACACTGAAAGTTCATACAACTAATTATAAAATAACACGAGCCAAACACATTGAAAACCCAAGTCATTATTCCCCCTCCCCAACAGGGCACCTTTCAAGTCTTGCCGTATCTTCAAACGGACCTCAGAGGTATATAAAGAAAGCAAAGACAAGGTGAATTAAAGAGCTTAAGTAGAGAATTGGAAAATAAAAATAGTATCAAAACCCATGGTTATAGTGGACAGAGACCACCGATGTGAGCGCTATGAGATTTGTTCTTGGGAACCACTTCAGGTTTCATCTGCAGAAGCAGGTTTGAGGAGCATCCCTTATTTGACACCCACAGTCACCAACCACCCTCTTCCTACGCAGATCCACATTAAGTGACCAGCTTGTAAACCTGCTCCTCGCCCTTTCCAAAAAAGCTGTGCTCGGAGCTCGGTAGAACACCGCTGTGTTTTTATTTCCAGAATTAAATTCCCATCTTGACATGCTGTACCACTGCCACAGCGGCAGCCCAGCGCAGCAGTCAGCAAAGCACACAGTCAATTTATGTCTGTTCAAGTGGCTTCTTCACCCTTAAAAGCCGCGTATGCTCGTTATCTGGAATACACGCTAGCTCCTCGCACACCCTCATGCATTTCTGTGTGGGTTTAGGCATGCCACAATAAAGAGTTAAATCTGACAAGCCCCAGAACCAAGATGTTTCAAAGAATGCCCTGCGCTTCCAACCCACGATAAGCGTTTCAAATCAAGTCTGAAGATGCAGAAATCTAATGGCAGACTCACGCTCTTCCCCAAGCAGGAACTGATTTATGCAAATTTGAGATCAAAGCAGGATGCATCCTCATTAACTTACATCTCTACACCATTAAAGAGCCCCTTATCACGAGCACATCACAACATGAGGTGCTACACAGGACAGAAACTGTGAAAACCTACCTCAGTATCAAGCACTGACACAAACACCAGTAGAAACACCAAAGAATGTACAAGCTTCATAAAACCAAGGCAATGGGGGTACCTGTGGCCACAAGATTAAGGCCAAAACCAGAAGGATCCTGCCTTTGACTCAATGAACCCCGACGTGCTCCATCACCAGGCTGGGCATGTAAAATCAGTGTAAGGGCAGAGATTCTGGGACAGTTCGGCCCGGACAGCACTGCACTAGGGGTTTGGGGTTTTTTAACAAATACATCTTTGGAACTTGCAAAGCCTCACAGGGGCATCAAGGACAAAAGAATTTGATCATCCAGTCCAATGACTGAGCTACCACTACCTGTTAAAGAAATCAAGAAGTCTCCCATGCCTACAAAACATCCGCATGGAGCCACAAGACACTGTCTAAGCTGACAACACTGAAAACAAAGCAGCCACCTTCTACATTTAAAGAATGAGCTCAAAACCCACCGCACTCATCCCGAGGGAGGCAGCTAGCTTTGTTCTGGTCCCATCAGTATGATGACATGCACAGCTTTTTAATGAGGGGACTTCTCGACTCCCGTATGTACCTGCCAAAGGAGGTCACTGAAAGAGAAAAGACTGGCAGCCCAGCTCACGGCTCCCAAGGCCGGAGCGACGGCTCCTGCTACATCCTAACAGGCGCGTCAAAGCACAAAGATGCTCGAGCGCAAGGCGCACTGAGCCACATGTGTTTGCAGCCCCAGTCCCATCTCTAAAGCTACAGCAAAGAGCTGCCAGCAAATACCTAAATGACTCTACAGCCACAGAGATGGAGCTGGAAACTGGTTTTGTGAAATATCGCAGCGATTTTATAAAAGCAAGTCAGTGAAACTGTGCAGAAGCTTTTCTTGGGGGGATTTTAGCGTGTGGTTTATTTATTTTCTCTGAAACTCTATCTTATTAGTCCCAGTTTTCTGAGGCAAGATCATTCACAGAGACTCATTTTCAGGCACGTATAGCATTGTGCATAAGGAGGGAAACATTACTCCCGCGTACCAGCCAGACAACACCCACCAGAAGAGCAGTGCTTCCTATAAAAAAAACCCACCCACTCTCTCCTGTACCCTTGGCCGGATTCCTACTACAAGACGTTCCATCTAGAAATACAGCTTTGATCAAATGAAACGCTGAATAAATTCTGCACATCAGCAATTTGCACCCGCGGCTAAAGACCCAGCCCAAGTCAGAACACCAGGCTGAGGGCATCAAGAAAAGCTTCCCCATCTCATTTCCATGCACACCATTCTACAAGGCCGGGGCTTTGAATCCTCAGCGATACGAAACCGTCCTCCAGTAAAAAAATCAATACAGATTTTAAATACAGCATGCATTTGTAAACAAAGGAGCTCTATATTGAAAAAGCTTTATAGTGTGTAGGGAATTCCATGGATTATTTTTTTTTAATCCAGCTATGAAAGCCTGGCTGCCTCTCCTCTAGCTGATAGCTGTTTTCACTGCCTAATTGCTCACTGAAGCAACCACTGATTTTCATACTGTATCCCCCAGGCTTGACTGCACTCGCCAGGCTCTTTATTCAAGCAAATTGCCACGGGGATAATGTTATTTGGCCATATGAGAAAGATAAATTCAGAGGGCTGGCCACACGACAAACCCATGCGGCAGCTGAATGTCTACCATGACCATGGGGCAAGGAGCGGAGAGACGAAGGGAAGACAAGGCAGCTGTAAGAGCCTGTATTTTCTGTTCCCAATGACACATGCATTTTGACAAGAGTGGTCAGTCGTCTCACACAGGGGAATTGCGGTATTTTTGTCTGTAAGACAGAAAAGGGCAGTGCCAAGAATCTCGTTCCTCTTCAAGGCAACACAAGGAAAAGGCCTTTATGCTCCATTCACACACACATCATTTCAGGGCCAGAAAGAGGATAATGATTCGTTAAGCTCAGGAAAAAAAAAACAACCCACCACCCAAAAAAACCCCTGCTCACAAGATCTTCCGCAGCTAAGCAGCACTACTAAAGGATGCTGCTATAGCCCTGTGTCCTGGTTTGAGTCAGGATAGAGTTCACTTCATTTGTAGCAGCTGATGGGATGCTGTGTTTGGGAGTTACAATGAAAGCAGTGCTGAGAACACCCTGATGTTCTTAGTTGCAGTCAGACAGTCAAGGACTTTCTCAGCTTCTTCCTATTTCTCTCTTCAGGAGAAAGGAGGGGCGAAGCCAGGACAGGTGACCCAGATGGGCCAAAGAGAGTATTCCATGGCAATGACATCCTGCCCAGGAGAACGGGGGGCTGAGGGGAGGAAGAAGAGGGGCGGTGGCGGGACGCGTGCTGCTTGGGGGGACGGTCGGGTTGCGGGACAGCTCTGGGTGGTACGGCCTGAGTTGTGTGGGTCGGGGAGAAACTGCATTTGGGATCAAGAGTTTCATCTTCTTTTGCTCTAAAGTCCTGTTAGCATTGGGATATTTGATCTTTCTGTTCTCTCAGTAAACTCTCCTTATCCCAACCCACGGGCCTCTTAGTTTCTTGGGTTTGGAGTTATTTCCCCTTCCTTTTCCCTTCCCTTGTTTCCCCCTTTTTCCCTCTTCCCCTGCTCTTTTCCTTTAAGGAGCAGGCAGCTGCGTGGATCTCGGCCCACAGCCGGGGGAAACCACGACACCCTGTAAACCAATGCCAGTGTTGCTACCCAAAGGTTTTATTTAAATTAACTACTCCAAAAACATCTCTCAGAAAGCATGTACTTACACAAGAAGCGTTAGGAAGACATTTTTACAAAAGCAAACATATTACTGCAGAAGAAGCGTTGAAAAGTAAATTCTGACCCAATCAAGTTGTGCTCAGTGCTTGATGTCAGTTCTTATCGGTATGAACAGGAGGGAAGCTCTGACAAACTATCGTTCAGTCACAGGCAAAAGTTGGCTTCGGGGTATTTCCTTAATGCAAATGTGCTAGACAATACTTCAGAAAACAGATGTGGTTGAGCACCTAACCACAGAAGTTCAGAGATTGGGGAACTACTACTCTCGCACGAGTCTAACAGCCGCAAGCAGATAACCAAGTACCTAGGTTAGAAACAACAGCAGAACACAAAAAAACAACACCGCAACCAAGACAAAGCTTTTCAAACCCCACTGCTGCTTCTGATGGGTAGGTTTACGATGTACTTTAGGAAACACATGGATACAGTCATGGACTAGAATCTCTTCTCCCAAGTAATGAGACAGGATCAAACAGCCTGAAGTTGCACCAAGGGAGGTTTAGATTGGATACCAGAGAGTTTCTTTACCCAAATTGCTGTCAAGCATTGGAACAGGCTGCCCAGGGCAATGGTGGAGTCACCATCCCTAGAGGGATTTAAAAGATGCATAGATGTGCTGCTCAGGGACTTGGTTTAGCGGAGGACTTGGCATTGTTAGTTTTACAGTTGGACTCTTAAAGATCTTTTCCAATCAAAACAATTCTATGACTAGACTAGCTGAGTTCTCCCTGAACTATCATGTGATACTCCATGCAAGGCAGGCACAAAACATGGATGCAATAATATTGCCTCTGTAGTAATACTGCCTATGTAATAATATTGCATCATAGAGATGCTCTTATCGGAAGCCAAAAACTGCCAAAGCAGCACTAATATATCATCTCATAATTACGTGAAAAGAAGAGGCCCTTATTGCTGGAATTTTAGTAGCAGCCACAAAGACATTCAACAGTGCAATTCTGGAATAAACCCATTTAGCAATGCTTCCACAGAAGGCCAGCTCCGATGGGGCCACAAAACCCAGCGGCGATTTGAATAGAGATCAACTGAATTTTAACTTTTAAAGCATTCAGGAAAATACAGCCAATAGTTGAAAAAAACATTAAGTATTCAAGCTGCATACAATCAGAGACCATAATTAATGTTTAGATAAAAAAATGGGGGGGAAGGGTGTGGAGTGTGTGTGTGTGTGTGTTCATCTTGAGGACCTATCAAGATGCCGGGTGACATTTCTGCAAAGGTATCCGTCTCACTTCCAAGTGCTATAAAACCATTTAACAGATAGCATCATCCAGTCCTGAACTGCAGATTAAGCAAACAAGGAGAAGCCATCAGAGGGTGACATCAGTTGCTTCCATTAACTCTAAGTGGCTGTCAACATCTAAAGAAAACAAGCAAAGCAGTAACAGGCTGGGATTCCCAGCCAACCTCGTCTTTCCAACAGAAGAAAAGAAAATGATGGATTAGCCACCAACTTAAACAAGATTTTAAAAAAAAAAAGCAAGCCAGGCTCTGAGCAATTAAGTTTCCTTCCCTGCATGGAGTCAGGACTTCAAGATGTTGTATTTTCGTTATATAGCTTCTGATGTCGGTGAAATACTGCTTGTAAGCCAAGTAGAGAAGTCCCAAAAGGTGCTGGATGTGCCGAAGCAGAAGGGAGCCGTGCTTGGTGCTTATCAAATGACTTGTCTTTAAAACAAAAATAAACCAACCCAAGCTTCTGCTGGAGTGTCAAGCCTCACACAAGTATTTTATTGATAACTTGGAAGATGGAAGTAACAGGCTATTTAATTTCCAGCTAATAAAGCAGCAGAGATTGTGATTATATTAGAAAATCAGATTGTACTGCCAACATAAGACTCATAGGATGTGTTGGGTTGGAAGGGACCTTTGAAGGCCATCTAGTCCCACCCTGCAGTGACCAGGGACACCTTTAACTAGATCAGGTCACTCAGAGCCTCATCAAGCCTGACCTTGAATATCTCCAGGGATGGGGCTTCCCCCACCTCTCTGGGCAACCTGTGCCAGGGTCTCACCACCCTCAGAGGGAAGAACTTCTTCCTCATGTCTCATCTAAACCTGCCCTGCTCTAATGACCATAACATGACCATAGAAAGGTAGAAAAAGGGGAAAAAAACCTCCAACCCCAAAGCAGCATCATCAGGAAAAACAGAGTCCTCCACCTAAGCAGGAGCAAAGACAGGGTAGGACAGCAAGCCACCAGCACAGCAGACAAGCAGAGAGCTTATCCTAGCCCTCATGTTGTCAACAGCTTACAAAGCCTCAGCCAAAACTCCCTGTATCACTCTGGGTGGTACATCACATGGAAGGAAGGACTGAATGGACAGGGGTCATAAGCGCTCGCAAAGAAAAAAAAATCTCCCTAGAAAACCCACAGCAAGAAAAATGAGCCCATGAATTGTGGTTACTCAAGGGAATGGACTAGAAGAGAGAAGAGGTGAGGGTTTGTACTAAGAAATGACCATCCAGTCCCCTTGTAGGGCAAGGGAAAGACTATTTTTCCAGTTCCTATTTTATTATGATTCCAGGTGAACAGGCAAAGTATCACGTGGAAGTAGACATGGAAAGCTCTACCCAAGAGTCACCAACATCCCAGCTGTAAACCTTGGGATCTTTAGTCCAGCAACTAAGCTGGGAAGCGGAATGGCATTCTGGGAAGCAGTCACTACCAAGGAGCATTTTAAACCACTTTACCCTCAGAACATGGAAAGTCTTGTTATGGTTTCACTCTTCCAGCTGAAGCATCCACCCCTCGACCTCAGGGTATGCCATTTACAGCATAATTGGTATCTAATTTGACAGCAGAGGACCTACTCAATCGTTAAACCCGTCTGCTGTAGGGACTAGTTCTCCATCTCCCCTTCTGGACAAGCCACACAGGTAGCATAACGTGCTCAAAGGCAGCTTGGAAAACTGTGTCTAGGGTAACACTGAGGTATCCAACACAGCAGATATAGTACCAAGCACACTTAACATTAACTAGTACAGACAAAACTATTCACGTGTCTGGAAGTGCACCAGAACTCTGCCCAGCATTTTACATCTGCCTGGAGAATAAAAGGTCTGTGACTGTCTTACCTCCTGAGAAAGGCACACCACCAACCTGTGTAAGATTTTTTTAAATACAGTACATAGGTTTGACACTTTAGCCCTGATAAAGGTTCTAGGCTTGAATCTGCAATACGCTGAAATGCTTTCTGCAGTGTGGTAAAGCTCACATCGCCAGCATTACTCTGCAAGCAAGGTATTAGACACCCATCAACTCAACATGATGAGGTAACATGATTCCATCTGACATCCGCTGCACATAAATATACAGAAACTCTGGCACTGAGCAAACAAAAGCTGAACACATTCCATGCTGTGAGCACGCCCTTTTCACAGTTCATTCACATGAAAAAAACAAATTTCTGACAGTTTAAAAGGAATGAAAAGTAACCAGTAGGAACCTATGAGGAACCACCAGTCACCTCGATCTGTCGGGTTGCCCCCAACGTCCCGAGTGCCAGGAGACTTTTCAGTCTGTCATGGTTTCCCCCCGGCTGTGGGCCGAGATCCACACAGCTGCCTGCTCCTTAAAGGAAAAGAGCAGGGGAAGAGGGAAAAAGGGGGAAACAAGGGAAGGGAAAAGGAAGGGGCAAATAACTCCAAACCCAAGAAACTAAGAGGCCCGTGGGTTGGGATAAGGAGAGTTTCCTAAGAGAACAGAAAGATCAAATATCCCAATGCTAACAGGACTTTAGAGCAAAAGAAGATGAAACTCTTGATCCCCAATGCAGTTTCTCCCCGACCCACACAACTCAGGCTGTACCACCCAGAGCTGTCCCGGAACCCGACCGTCCCCCCAAGCAGCACGCGTCCCGCCACCGCCCCTCTTCTTCCTCCCCTCAGCCCCCCGTTCTCCTGGGCAGGACGGCATTGCCATGGAATACTTTCTTTGGCCCATCTGGGTCACCTGTCCTGGCTTCGCCCCTCCTTTCTCCTGAAGAGAGAAATAGGAAGAAGCTGAGAAAGTCCTTGACTGTCTGACTGCAACTAAGAACATCAGGGTGTTCTCAGCACTGCTTTCATTGTAACTCCCAAACACAGCATCCCATCAGCTGCTACAAATGAAGTGAACTCTATCCTGACTGAAACCAGGACACAGTCACACTTAGCACTGGTCACCACAGAACTTGGTCCATATGCTGAATCCCATGATCGCTACTTAAAATTACCTGAAGTTTCCCACACTCCTGCTTCTGTTCCTTGCATTTAGCATCCTCGCCGGCACCATCATCTCACAGCTTGGCACGGTGATACTTAAATTTCATCAGGGCACAACTATGGATCTCAGATGTTTGAGCTTAATGGGACAGTAAAGCTCTTCAGATGAATGTGCTGAAGTATTTTAAAAGCTACGCCTCATTAAGTGTTAAAATGGAAGGGGGAGAGGGGTGGGGGGTGCAGGGTGGAACACAAGGTATTTTGAATTTATAGGAATGTGACCAGGACTTGAGTCATCATACCTACCTACCACCTCCAGTTCATAAGGCAAATAGCCATCCCACACTGCTGTCGTCACCCCGCTGAGGATCCCCAAAACAACCTGCCTGGACCCATAGCGCCAGGTGACAAGGGCTAACAATTAAATCAGTGGTTTAGTTTCTACTTAGAAGGCAGGAGATGGTCTCAAGGTCACCAGTGCAGGGCCAGATCAGACATTAGGAAAGAGTTCTTCCCTGAAAGGATCAGCCAGCACTGAAACAGGCTGCCCAGGGAGGGGGCTGAGTCACCAACCCTGGATGTGTTAATAGATGGGTAGATGGGGTGCTCAGGGATATGGTTTAGTAGGGGACAGGTACAGTTGGACTCAATTATCTTAAATATTTTTTCCAACCTAGTGATTCTATTCTATGATTCTATTCTAAACCAGGCATATAAAATAGCTCTTCTTTTCATTCTTACTTGGGGTTTTTACTCTGTTGTTTGCTTTACCACCAGCAGGTGCAGGAGTTGCTTACACACGTCACAGTCACTAATTGTACAGATGCCTACAAGTCTAATTTTAAAAGCTTATTTTTATCAAGTCAGTTGGAGACAAACAAAAAGCAAACAGCAGCAAACAACGTTTCTGGGCAGGATGCAACACTACTTTAGAACACTCCTACCTGTTTCCATCACCATTCTCTTCAAGTTCATAAAGTTTACACCCCAAAATACCACTGCCCAAACAAAGCTCCTTATGAAGTTAGCCCTGTGATTGAAAATACCACAGCTCCTTAAAGATCTGGCTTATTGTACATTTGAACTTTAGGATGCAAATCCATTCCACCTTCCAACCCAACACATACATCATCTCCTACCATTGTCCCCTCAAAATTCCTGTGTCTAAGTTCAACTTCACGAGGTCTTAACATATAAACTGACAAACTCTAAACAGCATAACCAAGCTGAGCCAAAAGCTAAACTCCTGGAAGCACTGAAATACAGATTTCAGGCTTTTTTCCACCTCTTTTTTTAAGCATCCTTTTACTTTTTATACTTGGCTTATAGCTGGCTCCTATAATATGTATCCTTTCATTACAGCATTACGTTACAAATAGCAACCCTAAAATTAAAACTGGACTGGATGTGATTATACTATAATCTGGTCTGAAAACACATTAAAAAAAAAAAATCATGCTGAGATCTGCTAAGGAAACCCAGACAAAGAAACTGTCATCATCTCAGGATTTGAGGTTTGCTTTGATTTTTTATTTTTTTACTTACCTCCCCAAATATTTCAAGGCAAAGATCTGAAGAGAAAGGTCCCTATGTGATAGCATATGGGTGGGAGAAGAAAGAATGGCATCCCTTAGCCAAGACTGAATCTCACCACCCTGCAAGGTGGAAGGCCTTGGTCATTCCCAGAATGGGTAGAAAACTTAGTGACAGCCTGCTATAGTAGTAAATTTAAAACAAAATAAGTGAATCTGTTGACAATTAACCACAGTGTGAATAAAATCAGGCAACTGATTTCTGATAGGACTTCCCCAAATGACCAGACATTAAAGGGAAGGGAAAAACCAGCCCACCACAAGAGAGCGAATACCAGCTGAAAGAGAAACACCTTCAAGCAACAGGTGTATGTGTTGTGCTATGGAGAGCTCAGCGCTAGGCTGGGATTTACAAATACACCCAGAAGGAACGTTTCAAAAAAGAAAACAAAGTGGAAGGCAGGCTCTCCTTCCAGCAATGGGAACTCTAAACCGGCTTCTACCTCAAGAGCAGCCTGCCTGGAACAGGCTGCCCAGGTAGGAGAGAGAGTCACCATCCTGGATGTATTTAAAAAAGGGTAGATGAGGTACTTGGGGACATGGTTTAGCATAGGACAGGAACAGTTGGATTCCATGATCTTACAGGTCTTTTCCAACCTTGTGATTCTATGATTCTATGGAAAGCAAAAAGCTGTGGAGACCCAGGAGTGCCTTTCATTACTACTGAGTTACAATTTGTATTAAGTATAACCTTGAGAGGATCCCATCAGGAGGAAGGCAAGGCTCCTCCAGCCCCCAAACCGCTGAGCATTCAAGGCAGAATGCATAGAAGACATCTTCAAAATGAGTCGACCCTGATGGCAGGCAACCTAAAAAGAGAAGTCCCTTCTAGGAAACCGCTTCTTCAGCACCTTCTCCTCAGGAAAAGATCAAATACTTAACTTCTTCCTTTAATTAACATAGTTCCTTGTTTGTGCAGGGCTGTTAAATGGTTGCTTGACAGCTAGAACAGAGAGGTTTTTTTCAAAGAATTTGCTAACCCGGATGGGGGGGTCTCAGGGGGGACAAGGCAAGGGGCGATTGTAGAATACATAAACACCAGCTTTCATGCTAAGCCTGAAGGGCTCCCAAAGCCCAGGAGAGCCAACTGTAGCAACACCAAAGATCAAAAAAAGTGTTCTCTTGTATCTGGATGTCAGCATGAAATGCCAAATAAAAATAATCATCTGGTAGCGTTAGAAGGAAATAAAAGATGGGGAATGGAATGGAGATAATTTTGAAACATGCTCCTAAAATTATTGATGTCTCCTCCATATGCCACAGCATCTGTCTGTGGTGTTATGGGGAGAGGGGGAAGGAAAAGGGGAAAAAAAAAAGAGGGAAAAGGTAAAAAAGAAGGGAAAAGGAGAAAAAAAAAAGCTTTAGGTGCCCCATGGAGCCCCGCAGAACCTTGGAAGACCTGCACCAAGGATTTGGGTTCAATGTAGAAAGCATCAGCTTCCCCAGGTTTTGTGGCCCAAACATCAAAAAAGTTGGGCTCTGACGTCGATGTTGCCTTTGTGAACTCACATGCACCAGGAATTCTTGGGAAATGTCCCCCCACAAGCTACGTGTCAGTCTTCTACATATATCATGATGATTTTATGCAACTCCAAGAAATCACACCAGAAAAAAAAAAAGCACAGAATTTTCTCTTTAGGAAAAGCACATAAGGACTTAATTCAGAGGACAAGTTTCTCTGATCTCCATTGACATGGCAGCCCGCTCGCTCACCGTGAACAGGTTAGCCTGTGGAAGATCAAAACTGGCTGCTCAGGAAATACAGCCTCTGGTTTCCTACGTATTTTTAAAAAATAGCTGGATAAAAATAGCCAATGCCTTCTGTGAAGAGATTTACAAGAGTCTAACTCTTGACAAGGGAAGAATTACCTTTTCAACCTGCATGGTTAATGAACTGTGGGAAGAAAAGGACCCGAGTCACAGGGTACAGAAGGAAAGAGCTGTCCCCTTCTGCCACAGCTTCTGTTTGCCACCCAACCGTGATCCATTTTATCTCCACGCACACCCTGAACATCAAAACACAGTATTCCCTTCCTGGCTCACTTGTCTCAACACTTCATTTAATACAAAATGGGTATTCCCCCCTCTCCCCCAGGAGAACAAGCTCCATTTCTTGGTTTCATTCCAGAGTCCAGCAGCTGAAGAACAGGACCCTTTCCATGAATGAAGCCAATGGAAGGTTATCTAGGCTAAACAATTATGCCTGAACTTTTTGTATACGTATGTTTGAAAACTCTAGGGACAGATGAAAATCTCACAAGGGGATGCTGAACAACAGCAGCTGGAATGTTGAAGCAGTTTTTCTCACCCTTCTTCACATAATTACACTCTGCTGAAGTAGCAGGATACAGAAATAAGTACTAGAGATAATAAACTGAAGAATGCTTAGGAAGAAGTTCTTCCCTCTGAGGGTGGTAAGATACTGGAACAGGTTGTCCAGAGAGGTGGTGGAGGACCCATCCCTGGAGACATTCAAGGTCAGGCTTAATGGCGCTCTGAGCAACCTGCTCTAAAGATGTCCCTGCTCACGGCAGGGGTTGAACTAGATGGACTGTGAAGGTCTCTGCCAACCTAACACAACCTATGAGTCAGTGATTCTATAACATTTGTTCCCCAAGATAAAAATTCAACATGTTTTGGTAACTGGCTACTGACTTACTTTCACGTCCATCTCATTATATTCATTCTTCTTTAACAGGAAGGCTGAAGATGACAATTTTTTTAGCATTTTAATGATAAATGTTAAGTTTTAGGACCATTCCTGTTACTCGTGTGATACAGAGTTCAGTGCAGGTCCTGAAAAAAGTTACTCAGTGAAGGCTTCTCTAGTCTGAAATTATTTTTAGGTCAAGATTTCAAACAAAGTAAACCATCACAGCTCTCTGGAAAGCACATAGAGGCTTTATTCCATCATGCTTACTGGGGCAACACATATAACAACCCTTAAAACATTAGAGAACTCTACCTGAAATTAAGGGCTAGGTAAAATTCTATGTATCTTCTCCTCCAGGGACAAAGGGTCCCAGTGTGGTGGCAACTCTGTAGCTAACCTGGGCTGCAGCAGCATGAAATCCAAGCGCAAGGCAAATCTCTGCACCCCACTTGCGCTGCAGCCTGGTGACACTGAACCATGCCAAGAGGAATAAAGCCCTGTAACGCAATGGCTTTCAACCCATTCAGCCAACAAGAACCACCAGCAGCATGGCCTACAGTGACAAACAGGAAATGGGAAAGGAGGAATTGAAAGGAAGTGAATAACCCACAGTGTAAGGAATAAAAAAAATAAATCACAAATGACACAGAATAACGGGGGTTGGCAGGGACCTCTGGAGATCATCCAGTCCAACCCCCTGACAGAGCAGGGTCCCCTCGAGCAGGCCGTGCAGGACAGTGTCCAGGATCACGGGGTTTGAATGTCTCCAGAGATGGAGACTCCCCAGCCTCTCTGGGCAGCCTGGCCCAGGGCTCTGCCACCCTCCCAGAAAAGAAGTTCCTTCTTGTGGTTAGGTGGAACTTCCTCTGTTCCAGTTTGTGCACATGGCCTCTTGTCCTGTCCTTGGGCACCACTGAACACAGACTGACCCATCCTCCTGACTCCACCCCTCAAAAATTTATCAGCATTGATAAGATCCTCACGCAGTCTTCTGTTCTCCAGGCTAAACAGTCCTAAGCCCCTCACTCTCTCTTCATTAGAGAGATGTTTCAGTCCTCCAAATATACCCAAACATTTAGTTATTAACCTACTTAAAACATCTGTGCCTCATGTTAATGTCAAAATAGAGCATCAACTCTCACTTGAAGTATTCTGTAAATTCAAGGGGATTTTGTTAACGTGACCTCAGCTGCCCTTCTTAGGTTCCTTAAGCAGAAGACATGCTGGACAGATTTAGCAGCTCATGTTCCTATCTCACTGTCCTGTGGCAGTGGGGTGGGAAAAAAACCTCAAAGTCCGTTTCCCTCATCCCACCTGAGACATCATGGATCACAACTCAACTGCTTTTTATGTTATTATCAGGCTCAATGGAAAAACCCCCAAACTGAAGTACGACATGAATTGGGGTATTCACAGATGTACCAGAGATGTGGCATGTTTCACACCTCCACAGGTTTTTGGAAACAAAAACCCAGTAGAGTAAGACAATACTCCTGACACCCTCTATTCCCATGAACTTCAATTCACCTTGGTCTGCAAGTGCTTGGTCTCAAATTCCACACACCTTCCACTTCGTCCCTGAAGGTAGAATTAAATTTTAGGTGTCAAAAGCCAGCTGGCTGCATGTATGTTAGTTCATACAGCCATGGAGAAAACACAGCACATTGTTTTGTAGTAGTTTTTCTTCCAGCTGCAAGTTCTTAGAAGATCACAAATCATTACAATACCTTATTTCCCATTGTTTCCTTCTTGTACAGAAGAAAACCACCAAGTCACTGACTACTGAAATTCCCACTTGTTAGAGGTAATAATACATCATTCCTTCTCTGACATCCAGTCTAAAAACAGGTCACATAGGAGTGTCACTGTGTGCTTGTTAAATAGACAGAGTTGAAAAAGTCAGTTTTCTTCCCACAACAAACTTATTCTTTAAGAAAACAAAGATTTTCATGTCACATTCACAGTAGAGACTAAAATTAATTCTTAACAGAAATAAAAGTCGAGCCAGGTGACAAGAGAAAACGGCTCTGTGCTTCAACGTGGCCAGATCCCTCCTCTCGGTCAGGAGAGGGTGTCAGGCAGCCAGAAAAATACCTCATCTTAAAGACAAGAGTTGAAGGAAATCATTAAACCACCTTTATGTACTTAAGATTCATTTACTGGGATGACAAGGCTACCTTAAGAAGTCTAAAGGAGCTCTGGCACTCATTTAATTCAGGGCAGCTTTCACGGTAATTGTAGCAATTTAGAAGGCAAAGGGTAGCAAAAATAGCCATCCCTGGTCATAATCTCTATTTTCACACCAAGTATGCATCCATCATTTTAGCAATTAGATGCTAATTATATGATGCCTGATAATTTTTGCTGTAAGCATTTGAAGACAGTAATTTTCTTAACCAGCCCTTCTTTCTCCCCAAAGCCAGCCCTTGCCCAACCGTTCAAGCACCTGATGCCTCAATGTCTGATACACACGCCATTCTTTAACAATCCAGCACATTAACAATACCTCAGGAAAGAAGATCCACGTTGGCCACCAACATAAAGGGTTCCACATAGTCTCTATTTACCAAAAGCCACGTTCCCATGCAGCAGGTAAAAATCAAGAGTCCCACACTGCCCAAGAACCAACCATCTGCTGCTGCATCTTCTATGGAATGGCAGCCTATGGACTTAGCTTGGACCAGAAAGGATAAAACACCAGCAGATGTTTACTAAGCACTGTTTATATGGGTGAATTTCCTTTAATAGTAACTTGATTAGACATCTTGACCCTACTCCTTACAAGGTGAATTAGGGCACGTATTTATTTCAGTTTTGCTACTGTTAATGAAATGGAATGGTGTCATTAGTGAGGCTTGTCAGCTACACTTATGTGGAAAGACATGATTTAACGCTGATTTTGGCATCCAAACCTTGCAGGAAAAGTGGTCAGAATGTCACTTGAGTGCTGTTAATAAAAATCCTTGAAGAATAAAAAGGACAGATGGCAAAACTCTCAAGGAACAGCATCTAACATATCGTTTCGGAGGAGGCGGCTGTTCACCCTGTGCATAATCAATACATTTCAATCTTGAAAGAAAAAGAACCCAAAATATTTTCCATCCATGAAATGAGGGAAGGTATCTGTAGACAGTCAGTTTTGCTCAAGACTTGATGCCTTCAGTTGAGCTGGGATTGTTCAGCTTGGAGAATAGGAGACTGAGGGGAGACCTCATCACTCTCTACAACTACCTGAAAGGTGGCTGTAGTGAGGTGGGGGTTGGTCTCTTCTCCCCGGTAGCTAGTGACAGGGCAAGAGGGAACAGCCTGAAGTCACATCAGGGGAAGTTTAGGTTGGCTATTGGGAATAACTTCTTTACTGAAAGGGTTGTCAGATACTGGGACCAGGCTGCCCAGGGAAGTGGTTGAGTCACCATCCCTTGAGGGGTTTAAAAGGAGAGATGTTG
Organism: Hypotaenidia okinawae; assembly: GCA_027925045.1. Classification (NCBI taxonomy): domain Eukaryota; kingdom Metazoa; phylum Chordata; class Aves; order Gruiformes; family Rallidae; genus Hypotaenidia; species Hypotaenidia okinawae. The sequence goes on from BSDF01000007.1 coordinate 4,861,026, forward strand.
TTCTTGGTGACATGGTCTGGTGTTGGACCTAGTAGGGCTGGATAGAAGGTTGGACTCTATGATCTTTAAGGTCTTTTCCAACCAAAACCATTCCATTATTCTATGATCTACATCACCATTTCCCTCTATCAGCACCCAGAGGCAGCAGGCATAAAGCTACATCCCGTTTTGTTGCAGGGCTCAACTATCACTGCTACAAAGCAGCAAAACATCTAAAGCAAGCTTAGAAACTGCAAGACTTTGCTGTTACTGCAATTACACAAGGAGAAAGACTTGTCCATCCCTCCCATTCCCTCTCCTCTCATTTTAACCACAATTAAAGCCTGTTAAAATGTCAAGTATTATGCTTAACAGCTTCCTTTGGCAAGAGTTAATTTGAAACAAATGTTATTGAAGATGCGTGAAGCTACAAACTACTGCTGAAAAGACAACTACAGCAAGAGACAACAACAGTGAGGTGCACTAAAGACTTGAAATCAAAAGGAAACAAATCAAAATGATACACAGAACAAGGGGAAAACGCTAGAGTACAAAAACTGCCAGTCTCTCTCTCCAAAACAAGAGCTGCCATGAAGACAATGTATAGTTACCTGCATCCATATCTGCAAAGAATGGAACAGCCAGTAAGGAAAAGAAGGAACCAGAAATTCAGTGTCTCAGAGTTGGATTTAAAAGTTCATAAGGAGAATAGATAAAAAAATATATATATCAAAAAAGTGTTTAGCGTAAGCTACACCTCTATAAGGTACTATGAACGTTTTGATTTCAAGCTATAAATTTAGATTAAAGTTAAACACTACAACGTTGTCACTTATAAATTAGTTTTCCATGGCATAAGAACAATTAAAAAAAAAAGCCAACAAACTTCAAGACCAAAGATTTAATCTATTAAATATGTAACAAGTCGTATCTTTAGTTTCAGCTCGCAAAGTTTTTGATTCTCCCAAACCAAGGGGCCCGATTCTGCAGGAATCCTGTACCACATTCAGTAATTGTGGCTTTCAGCACCCAAACTGAAAGCAGCAGCGGTACTCAGAGCCCTCAGCAATTCTCAATACAGGACCAGATGTTTCCCATATGGACACATAACGGGTGCTAAAGTATTTCAGGGCGCTAAGTAGTTATGAAAAGGTTACAGTTATACTCATGGTGTATGCTTATCTCAGTCTGGAGAATGTTAAAGGGGAAAAAAAATCTCCCTGAACACTGAAATAGCAAATTGGGTTCTTTAGAAATTCATTTCTATGTGATTAAAAATGAATAAAGATGTCTTTTGGGAGAAAATAAATGAATTTGTGAAAGGTGCATATCCACATACCTTCTGGTGATTCCTCCTGGACATAGGTGCCAGTCAGGTACCGGTGTACAAGTGCAGACTTGCCACTTGCTAAGTTACCCACGATCCCCTGGAAGAAGAATTTAAAAAAAGAAAAGGGGGAATAAGTTCAACTGCAATTAATCCCTGGAAAAAAAAACCAGTATATTCCAGCACAGTCTTAACGCAGAAATCACCTTCTGTGCACTTGAGGAGAAAGCCCACATGATACAAACACTCCAAAACACAACCACCAATAAAATGCAGAAGTATAACGCTACAGCAGAGCGGCACAGGTGACAAACCATGTAAGCCACCATCAGCTTTTATGGGTCGCATCCCTTTATTCAGCTCAACACTGACATGGAGTGTGAACATCAGGCAATGCACAGGCTTCAGGGAAGAAGCCAGAAGCTCAGGAGAAGCCTGTCACCTCTCCACTGCAAATTATAAACCCAACACTAAATTCTCATGCTGGGAAGCACCTCCATAGGCTATCCCCTATGTGATTCACCATGACTCGCCACTGGAGCACACATGGCATATATGGAGTTAGACAGGCAGATCCCAGCTTGCTCAAGTCCCCTTACTTTACCAAGTAGTTCACAACTCAAACCCTCCACGCCCAAACATCTGCACTGGGAACACCAGATCACCCAAAACGAGGACTCAATCATACAGCATACCTGATTTTTTTGGAGAACATGCCTTCTCTTCCAAATAAACGTGTGTATATATATGTATCAGTTGTTATCTGCTAATTCAGATCTCCTTGTTGAACACAACTCTGCCCTTACTTGGGTTTTGAGGGAGTAGATGGGAACTTACTATGTCCTTTACAGCAACCCCAAGCCCACCCCATTCTTGCATGTTGATCCTGACCTTAACCACAGGGTTAAGTATGTGTATATATATATATATATACACACACCCCTTCAGAAGGTAAGGTCCCTGGAAGGGGATGAACTCTGCAGATCTGCCTGAGTTTGCTGAATCAACACAGGCCACACAAACATGTTACACAAGGCACATTCTTCTACTCCACCGGCTGAACATGAGCCAGCAGTGTGCCCAGGTGGACAAGAAGGCCAATGGCATCCTGGCCTCTGTCAGGAATAATGTGAATAACCAGAGTAGAGAAATGATTATTCCCAGCTCTGGTGGGGCCACGTCTCAAGTACTGTGTCCAGTTTTGGACCCCTCACTACAGGAAGGATGCTGAGATGCTGGAGCACATCCAGAGGAGGGCAACAAAGCTCATAGGAACAACAAGTCCTACGAGGAGCGGCTGAGGGAGCTGGGGCTTTTTAGCCTTGAGAAAAGGAGGCTGAGGGGAGGCCGTATCACTCTCTACAATACCTGCAAGGTGGTTGCAGAGATGTTGGGGTCGGTCTCTTCTCTCAGGTGACAAGTGACATATTTCCTCTCATTCTATGATATGGGCTCATCCTATATGGGCTTATAATTGCCCGGGGAAGATTTAGGTTAGACATAAGGAAGAATTTCTGTACTGAAATGGTGGTCAGGCACTGGAACAGGCTGCCCAGGAAGGTGTCAGAGTCACCATCCCTGGAGGTACTTAAAAGGCGTGTAGATGAAGTGATCTTCATAGACAGGAGGACATGATCTAGAGGTGGACTAGGCAGAGTTAGGCTGTGGTTGGACTCGATCTTAAGGGTCTCTTCCAACCCAGGCGATTCTATGATTCTACAATCCCAACTGGCAAGAAACTACCCTCTACATCAAAAACTACTTCAACCAACAGCACGGTGCCATCGTAACCCAGTGACAGCTTTGGGGGTGGGGGGCGAGGAACAAACAGGTTTTTATTCTTCACAACACAGAACAGTTTTCAATGAAGAAAAGGTTAACAGGGATGCAAAGGATGCCCACGCTGTTCTCTCTGCAGCTGATGTGCAAGAACAGCTCAGATGAAAGCATGAACTGAAGCAGAGAGTAAGCAGCATGCAGTCAT